>CM057455.1:1761591666-1763030000 GCA_016271365.2 Neoceratodus forsteri | reverse complement strand
GCCACTGACAACACCATGGCATAGTGGACACCACCCAACCCAGCACTGCACAGAGTGTGACAGTGCTGCCAGACAGCCAGGCCCCAAGACAACAATGACAGTGGGCCATGTCACAACATGCAAATGGGATGACACAAGTTGGGACATGCTGTCCATAGGAACAGAACAATGTAACACAATGCAGATCATGACCACAAGTTTAATGGGCACATCAACAACATGGTATGAGGGCATGCAACACAAACAATGGCATAGCACAGCATGTGGCAGTGCCACCACCCACAGCAGCAGCACACACGTCAGGCATGCATGGCAACACCCATGGCACACACAGCCTCAGGCCACTGTCCTTCAGTGGCAGGACAGCGTTGGCCCAGACGCACGCCCAGTACAGTGCCACACAAGTGGCAATGGTATGGCAGGTGCCACACACCACTGGTGGGCACAAGAACATCCACAGAAGTGGCAACAATGCACACTATGCCACCACAGTCCACCATCCCATGCATCCCCCCAAGCATTACTAGTGCACATACACCAGGCACAGCTGGGAGAGTGGAGTGGCAGCTGGGTGTGGAACAGTGGTACCACACCAGATCAGTATACAACAGGAAGACAGGATGGGCTGCATGGCACATGCTGGGACAGTACCAGGGCACCAGACCACCCCAATGCAGGCACCGTGGCTGTCCACTGGCCTGCCCGTGCCAAGGCCCCCCATGCCACGGTGGTAGCCATACTGCATGGCACACACAGCAGCAGGGAGATGCTGACCAGCCGCCACCAAGCCAGAACCCTGTACTGTACAGTGTGTACCACAGTGGCATGCACCCAGTACATGCCGCGCAGTACCCCGACACCCCTACACAAGGCACCACACCACACACATGCCGACCGACAGGTGGAATGGGAAGGCGAGTATGTATATGGGAACAGCAACACTGGCTGGGCATGGCAGCACAGGCCCATACAGCACTGAGGCCCCACACTGACCCCCGGCCACAGTGCATGGCAGCCACCCACCCCTGACACCAGCCATATCCTGCCACATTGGTGGGAATCACAGTACTATGGTGCATGTGCCCTGGTATCATTCACATGGCCATGCACCTGGTGGAACTGTCACTGGCTGCCCATGGAGTGACCCACACAAGCCATAATCATTGCAGTATGGTGTAAAACAGTGTACTCATGCAATAAGCCCTGGTCATCGAGGCTGCTCTCCTCCACCCACTGCGGCATTGGCGGCACCCGCTGCCCACTCTTGCTGGTTGCCCAGGACTCCTCCTGGCCTGCGCCCCCTGGTCTGGTCCACTCTATTCACTCTGCAGTGGGAAAAGGGTATAGCAATGTTAGGACAGCGCAGGCCACTATGGCACGGCACAACAGTGACCATGGTACACAGTAATCCTGAACCCACCCCCAGGTGGCATGGTACACCACACGCACAGGTGCACAACCCCCACTGCAAGCACACCGTGCCACCCACAGCATGCCATACCCTGGACAGGTGATGCCACCATAGCCACATGCATGGGCACTGTGCACACAGGGCATGTCAGCATGGCAAATGTGCAGTGGACTGTGGCCACATGCTGGTGGACAGTGGCATGGCATGGCAAGGCTACAGTGGTGGGGGAAGACAATGTGCCTAGGCACCAGCAAACATGCTGTCCACTGGTGATGGCCACAGGGCACAGTCGTGGGCGGACCTCCTGCCAGTGGTCAAAACCACAGCAGACCATGCCAGAGGCCATGGGTGAGGGGGCCATACAGCGAATGCACATGGTACTGGCTGGGGACACACCACCAGGCTGCACACTATGGCCAGTGCTGCAGAACCCCTGCAGGTGGTATAGCCACCGTGCCCTCCCCAACCACCAGATACCATGCTGCACAGTGCCACCACAGGTACACATAGCAGCATGCGTAACACCAGAGCCCCCTGGGCGGCCATGTGGCAGGGGACACAGGCACATGCCCAGGTACACCCCATCACACAGCCATGCCTGGGTGTACACACACACAGAGACATCAGTGCACAGTACGCATGTGTGCTTTGTGCAGCAACATCTACCTGGCACTGGCACTGTCCCATCATGTACCATCTGATGGCATCTGTCCAGCTGCTGCCACTGTCTGTGCTGCAGGTCCACATATCTGTGACGGCACTTCTCCCCATCACACAGGATGCCAATCCTGGTGGACAGGTGGTGGGCGATTGAGGCCCACACCTGCTGTTGTGGCAGGTCCCCCTCCCAGACCTCTCCAAACAGGTGTCTGTGCCTCTGTTGCACCAGCTGGACCAGGTTGGCAGTCTCAGCCTTTCCCCAACACCTGTTCTGCTGCACCACTGCCCTCTGTCTATGGTGTGCAGAGATTATCACCCACGTATGGATACCACTGGTTTGCACTGGGACACACCCTGCACCTGTTCCACAGCTGTAGCCTTGCGCCATGCTGTCATGTGCAATAGTGCCGTGAAACCTGGAAGTGTGCGCAATGCACACACACAACCCTGCCATGACCCTGGCTCTGCTGTAGCATGCATGTACAATGGCACCACACTACCAACCTTAGCGGGATGCTACGCCGCACAGTGTATGCGTGATAGCACACACTGCGGATGCACAGCACATGCACTGGAGATGCGCAATGGCACACAGCACTGCTCTAACTGCACAGCACTGTGCACTGTAACATCCCAATAGCCCGGCGCTAGCCCTTTGCCCAGTGCTATCCACTTGCCCAGCACTAACACAATCGATATTCAAAGCGGCAATGTAAATTAAGCTACTTGTGTAAGCAGAGGGCAAACAGGATGATTACCATATCATTACTGCCTCATTAGCATGCCAAACAGGCCTGATTGCCTGGCTGTGCTATTTAAGGGTAAACAGTGCTCCACCTATGCTGCTGATAGGCACTGCAGTGTTATGCAGGTTACACGTTGTCAGCACAGAGAGCAGGATGCCCCAGGAGAGAAAGCAGGAGCAGACAGGTCTGTACAGCATGCAGGCCAGGCTGCGGTACTATACAAGGGTGTAGGCTGGGCTACGCACTGTCTACACATGTGTACAGTTGTGCTGGAGGCCTGCCACAGTACAGACGCCAGACTGTTGTCATGCACACACCACAGTGCTGTGCCTGTGTTGTCAACTGCCCATGGGAGGGTCTGCCGGCTGTGCTGTCCCATCCTAGGGGTTAAAACCATGGTAGTCACCAGCACAGATGGCAGGACACACTGCTGGGTGTGCCCAGGTCCTCTGTTGTGGTGGCTGTGTCCCACGGGGGGGGGGGCTGCTGCTGGACTAGGCCTGTTCATCCACAGATGCCTGCCTAGTCCCCTGGGCATGACAAGCACCACATTGGACAGGGTGCTGGATGTATGCATGCAGGGACGCCACACGGCCACTGACTACACTGTCCATGTCAGCATGTGCTCAGAGCACAGTGGCAATACATGCCACAGGTCAGTGACACAGGCAGCTCCAGCACTGTCAGCACAGTCCACATTAGACATGCCATGTGGTGTGGTGAGGGCAACCCTAGCAATGCATGGTGTGGTCTGCATGCACAGTGCCTGCAGCTTGCAGGGGCAGGCATTGCATGGCGGGTGTGTAGTGTGCCATGCCCAATGAGTACTGCTATTGCTGTGCACAGATTGTACGCCACTGTGTGTAGCATGTGCCATATTCTCTGTCCCACACAGGTGATGCTGCAAGACAGGAGATGCTATGGGCCCGCAAATTCTCGGGAGATGAGCTCAGAGCCCTTGTCCAAGCCATTAAAGAGAGGGAGCAGGTGCTGCAGAGGAACAAATAAACTGATGCAGTTGTGCACCGCATATGGGAGGAAATCATGGCAGTGGTGAATGCCGTGGGCATCGTGGCCCTAGCACTGACACTGTGCGCAAGAAGTGGAACGACCTGCTGTGATGTGCCAAGGAGGAGGAGGCCCTGTGACTGTGGAAACGGCTGTGGATGGGTGGGGGCTCACATCCCATGGAGCAGCATGACTGGGACCCATTGATGGCCTTGGTTGCCTCTACCCTGAGGCCAGTGGTGGTTGGGGGAGTTGAGGGCAGTGGGTGTGAGATGCTGCTCACATCACCTAGGGCAGGTATGTCTGCAGCATGTGTCCACCACTGCCTACATGATACCGACAGGGTCTGTGGCTCCCCTTTCCACTGTCATGGTGCATGCAGGATGCATGCATGGTCATATCACATTGTGGGTGGTGTGTGAGTACTGCACTGTGGTGTGCATGTGTTAGCAGTGCACAGCCTGCACTGGTGCATAGGGTTGTTGGTGCATGTGTTCCGTGGTTGGGGGTGTGTGCATGGGGGCATCATCTGCATTTTCATGGACTGCACTGTGGGGTGTGCATGGGCTTGCTGTGAGGCAACCACTGTTGGGGGTGCATGTCATGGTGGTGTGCTTGGATATTTGTGCACTGTACTGGTCACTGACACTGTCTATGTTCCTTCACAGTGCTGGATGTCCAGTAGGCCATGACTCAGGAGGTGCCTGGCACAGCAGAACAGGAGCTGGAGGAGGATGATGCACTGGAGCTGCCATCGACATCTGGCATTGGTGCCATGCAGGAACCATCGGTGGCGATGAACATGTGGCCGTGGCTCCCAAGAGCTCTTGGCGCTACTGGGTCATCAGAGGAGGATGCTGCATACCTGGAGGATGTTGGTGGATATGAGGATGCACAGGAGGAGGACCTGAGCTGTGAGCAGGTGGTCATCCTCACTGTGACAAGTGACCACGGCTCTAAGGATGCAGAGACAGACATCACCCTGCCTGTGGGTGGACCTGCGTGTGGCCACATTGGGATGGGACCTGAGGGGGATGCACACATGGCAGCATTGGGGGGTGTGGGGTGCACAGGCACATGGCAGTGTTCAGCAAGCAGCTGTAGGCCGAGGGTTCAGCCAGTGTGCACCACTGGACATGAGCCACCAGCCTCAGGGGTGTGGAGCTAGCCCTGCAGCATGCACCAACACCTGCAGGCCCACAGCAGCAGCAGCCAGCCCAGCAGCAGCAGCCACCATAGGCACATGCAAAGCTGCCCCACCGTGCCCAACAGCAGACACCACCACCCGCAGGGCAGGTCGGCACCACACACCCAGCACAGGATGGCCAGAGTTCCAGGCCTATACTCCAGATGGCCCTGTCATCACAGCATGTGGCCCAGCAGGACCTGCATTAGTTCCGGAGGGAGGTGCACCATGAGCTGTTGCAACTGCATGACACAGTGAGCTCTGCCATTGCCTGTGATGAGCAGCGTGCGGAAGAGCGGATGACCTGCATCCTGGCCACCATCGACTGTGGCTTTGGGAGGCTCACCACCGCTGTGCAGGATCTGGCAGATGTGATGTGGGTGGCACACACTGTGGGTCAGCAGGGTACACTCAGCACACAGCACAGCCACAACACGCGTGTGCAACGACATGCCTCCAGTACACGCAGGTTGGGTGCAGGCTCATCCACAGTCACATCCCAGTCCTCCACAGGCCTCATGCAGTGTCATGGACATACACCCTCCACACCTGGTTCTGTGTCTCAAACTGGCCGCAGGCATACCGCCCTCCCAACCTCGCCACAGTCCTCCCCGCCCATATCTTCGCACACAAGGGGTGTGCCATGTGTGGGGTGGCAGGCACCACTGCTATGCATGGTGTGCCCATGACTCACCCACACATGCACACATACGCACACACACTCCCGGTCCCCTGCCCGCACACACACCTCCATGCCCATGGTCCATGACAGACCACCCCACCCACCCCACACCACATGCACCCACCATAGCTGTACACTCTGCACACATGCGTGTCATGCACTTCGCACTACTCATGCCACCATGTCATTACATCACAATGCCAGCGTGTATTGTACCAGAGTGGTTCACTGTGTACAGTGTTCTGGGTCTGCGCACATATTAAAGGCACTGTTCATGTCATGTTTGTTGTCTGTGTTGTGTTTACTCACCATCTCATCTGGGCTAGTGTTTCAATGATGCCACTCCTGTGCTCCAGGACCATGCATGCCATGCGGGGATCCCTCCTCTCGAGTTGCTCTACTATTCCCCTGACCTCTGGCTCTGATTCACTGTCAGACTATTCCTCAGCTTCAGGTGCACATATCCCACAGTTCAGCACCATGTTGTGTAGCATGCAACAGACTAGGATGATACGGCATACCTTCTGAGGCCTGTACTGTAGGGCACCACTTGACTGGTCTATGCTGTGGAACCACATCTTTAGCATGCCAAAGTTCCTCTCTATGACGTTCCTCATTGCAGCGTTTGCCTCATTGTACCTCTCCTTGGCCACTGTGGCCAGCTGGGGTACTGGTGTCAGCAGCCATGGTCACAGTGGATAGGCACTGTCCCCTGTGGAGAGATGTGCACATGTTAGTGCTGCTGTTCTGCTGTCTGACCATTGCTGCTGTGCATCATCTGTGGTGCTGTCCCACCACCCCCTGCCCCTACTTCATGCCTGTCCCCACCATCACTGTGGTGTTTGCATGTTGTGGCTGCACATACTCACCGACAAGGTGTCCACTGGGTAGCCTGCCCTCCTCGAAGACCTGGCACAGCTGGGACTGGTGACAAATGAAGGTGTTGTGGGCAGTGCAGGGGTACTGTGCAAAGACATTGTTGATGTGCCCTGTCGCATCACACACCACCTGGCAATTGATGGAGTGGTACCCCTTGCTGTTCACATATACGTCACTACCATCACCAGGTGGTGCACGGATGAGGACATGGATGCAGTCAGTGGCACTGAGTATGGCTGGTATGCGCACAACTCAATAGAATTGCTGCATGGTTTCTCTGTGCTCGGCTGCCGTGCTGGGGAATACAATGAACTCACCAGCATGTGGCAGAAAATCATCAAGGGACTGGGTCAGGAGGCACAACGAGGTGGATTGTGATACCCCAATGATGTCCCCCATTGGGCAGTGGAATGTCCCGGTGGCTACAAAGCACATTGCTGCCGTCACCTTCTCCTCCACTGTCATGGCATGGCTGCATCTGGTGTTGGGCTCCAGCTGCTCATGCAGGAGTTCTCATAACTGCCCCAAAATTCCCCTGTTCATCCTGTATCAGCCAGTGATGTGCTCATCAGGCAGGGTCCCAAAGGTGACTCTGGGCCAGCACCACCTGTGTGCAGGATATCTCCTCCTTGGCCTGCGTTGTGAGCATAGTTGTGCCTGCTCCCTCTCCTCCTCCTCCTCCACAACATCCTCCATAATGTACAGTAGTACAGCACTGCTAAACAGTGCCATGATTACTTCCTACTCTGGTCACTCCCCCCCTCATGTAGCTTGCCCTGGGATAAGACCTGCCTTTTATAGGCAGTAGGCAGCGCCGCACTATATGTCGCACAATACTGCCTTGCACCATGCTATCACTCTGAATATCCTGTTGTGCCTTAATGCACGTTCCCACCCCCTCATTTTGCCCCTTGCATACATTATAGTTTTGACCAGCACTACTGCAGTGTTTGCATGCTATTTGCCCTTTTGAATATGGTGGCCCCACGCTAAACAGGCACTATTTCTGTGCAAATGGTTTGCATGCTTCACAAAGCTTTGAATATCTGGGCCGGAGTGTCAAAAATCCCTAAATTTATGTGTTTTTTGCTGTTTGTTTGTCTACCTGTATCTTAGAAACTGTTTTAGGTTGTAGTTTAAAGTTTTCAGGATAGAAAGTCTTTGCTTCACAGATGTGCCTTTGAAAGGTTTGGTAAAGTTATTCAATTTTAAAGTTTCCCTTTATTTCCTATGGGCAAAGTTAGATGTTCCACATATAAATACTTTTATTTTCACAGAAGCTGTTGCATTTTTGCAGACAGGGTCACATAGTGTTTTTTGCAGAGCTATCCTGTGTCCGCCATCTTGTTTTTCAGTTAGTGAGAGAAAGAAATAAAGAAAACACATAGAAATGAATGGATTAAAAAAAAATATATATACCAGAACCTAGCTAAACGGGACCCATTTAGCCACATTCTGATGTTTGTTTTAATTTGGTAAGAAACACATTTTCTGGGAACCCAAAATCCTGGGTGCCAAGCTTAGTGAGAGGACCACTTCTCCCACATTCTCTGCATGAGAATAGCTGGATTTTCTTGACTTCTGCTGCCACAGCTGGAACTCATGCTGCTGGCTGCAGTTTCTGCTTTTAGCAACTCTTTTCCCTGGTGTCTAGTGACACCCCCCACCCACTGATCACTGTCCCTACTGGCACCAGCCTCCCATTCCCATACTTTATTTATTTATTTATATAATCTGACACCCGAGATGCCCAACCCCGGTGTCAGATGTCACCCCTGTCCCTTGTGTTATTTGCCAACATCAGGGGGCCAAATCGCCATGTCAGCTTTACAAGACCCACCCAGGGGACATTGAAAAGCCCACACCCTGCGTCCCCAAATATTTATTTAGTTTTTTTTATTTCTTTCTAGAATCTGACACCAGGATGCCCACTCCCTGTATAAGATGTCCCCCAAGCCGCAGCTCATTCTGTTAATATTTGCCAACTTCAGGGGTCCCAATTCCCCATGTCGGCACTGCATGCCTCCTCCCCTCAGCAGTGTGGAACACTGCAAAGCCCATTTCCAATGTCCCCAAATATCAATATATTTGAACCTGTAAAAAGAAAACAGTTCCCAACATCTTTTTTTAACCTGAAAAAAAGAAAACTGTCCCTCACCATCTCTACCATTCCCCACCCCCATCCTGACCCTCCCACTGAGCGCCCACCACCCCACACCCCCTTTCCTTATTCTTACATCCAGAGGTCATAGGCGATTATCTTCTGTGGATCGAGACACATCTGCACTCTTCAAAGTGAACTGTGAACTTTGAAATCAAGGTAAGTGCCACATAATGTAGTTCAATGGTGTTTTAAACTTATGTCCATAACTTTAAGGAGCACAAATGTAAGCACCCACACAGCACAATAAAGACGGCTATAGGCAGAAATGTAAATCTGAATTTTAATATGCAGACCAGCACAGTACAGAACAAAGGCTAGAAAAAGTACTAATGTTTCACTTGGCATGCTGCCAGGCTTCCTCAGAGTAAAAGACAACATTATATACTTTGCTTAAATACACAATCTAATTAGTCATGTGACTTGAATTCACCAATGTATATAAAATCCCTATTAGATAAATAACAATTGTCAATTAGTGCCCCATTTAAGATAAAAAAACTCACAAAATTGATCTATTAGTCCCACACTATTACAAGGAATCACCCCAAAATTCAAACCATGGTGAACTTGGTAACCTCTGTCATTTTTTACAGCCTGCCTGAAACATGTTTTCGCACCTGTGTCACAAAATGGTGTTTTGGCATGGATTTGAAAGTTTTCACCTATGGGATTTATGAGGTGGGGTTACAAGAAGACTATGTTCAAAATTTGGTGTCCAAATATATAAAAATGCCAAAGTCATGACAATTCATTGCAATTTTGGTAAGCCCACTTGTAACTTCTGAAATATTAAATATGTTGACCTCAGATTTTCAATATAGCCTTCTTATGGCATGGGGGTCATAATGTTGCAAGACATTATGCCTCATGGCAAAATCATACTGCCAATACAGTGCAATTTCTGCTATGAGGCATAAGTCTTTTTTCTTTGGGGGGCTCTGCCCCCACCCCCCATTGCAGGGGTCTGCATCCTCGAACCCCCCCACAAAAGATTCTCAACTCCGGGAGGGAGGGTTTCAACTTGGGGAGCGCACAAAAAAATTAAAAATAAAAGATTCTGGTACCGGGAATCAAATCCGGTCCCAGATGCAACACCTGGGTTCCTGCTGCTGTGGCTCAGTCCTGTGAGCCACAGCAGCTGCTCGGCAGAACCCACTGACAGCAGATGTCATATCCTATGCCTGGGAAAGCGCTTCTCATGTAGTACTTGGGACAATTGTGTATACGTAGATACCATTAGTGCTATATAGACTACTTGTACCCGGGTTAGCCATAATGTCGCATAATTATTAAGCATGTGACATTATGACCTGGTAGGCCTTCTTATTACCCCACCTCATGTACAGTATGTGACAACTGTAATTTTTCAAATCCTGGCCAAAATGCGTATTTGCACCTGTGGTGTGGAATGGCATTGCGTTTGCATAGACTCATGTTTTGGCAGGGACTGAAACATTTTCTGCACTGGGTACATGAGGTTAGGTAATAACTTGGCTATGGTGACAATTTGATGACTGTCAAAATCACCTTTCTGACAGGAGTTGCCTAATGACAGTCATATTGTTCATGAGGTGGGGTCCCCAAAAGACAATTCTGAAAATTTGTAATCAAAATCTAAAAAAAGGCTGAGTTAGAGTATACATAAAAGTTGACACCCCCACTGAAATACATTGAACAGCATTTACCTTAGTTTCTCATATTGCAGTTGTTGGTTCCAGTAGCAAGAAGCGTCTTCGATCGGGAGAGCGGATCTGGAACTGGGACCTCTTCAGGTGAGTAACAGTGTGTGGGGGTGTCAAGGGGTGTGTGGAGGTGGATGCACAGTAGGAGGTCAGGTGGGGGCTACAGGTGTGTTTGGTGATGGACTTTTTTTTCTTTACAGCTACAAAAAAATTAAAAAAGATGAGTCATGTGATGCTGGGCAAGGAGTAGCAGCAACCTTCAGGAGCTCCATCGGAACCTAGTTATTTGTGAGGAATCATACCATCTTCTGATTATTATTTTGGTCAGTTTTTTACTTAAACATCTGTTCGATACTTACTGTGCAAACATGGAGTCCAATTTAATGGAACAGCCACCAGCAGAAGTAAAAATACCTTCTGAAGAATCCGACAAAGGAGCAGGGGCAGGTCCTTACACTGGAACCTAAATGGCCACACAGGAGCACTTCACCTTCCTCGCCGGTTGTAGGATCCATGGTACCTGTCTCAAATGAACAATCTTATTTAGAATTACATACCATCAAGGAAGTGGTCTTTTCACTGATAACAGATTTTAAAGATACAAAACCAGCACTGCAGGAATTGGCATGCAGAGTGACAGATAATGAGGCACAGATTTCCACGATCGAAGATGGAGCCTGAGGTGATTACTTTGCACCACAATGTAGCCAAATTAGAGGAGAAGGTCAATGAGCTAGGGGGGTGAAGTGACCACAATAATTTAATGCTAATTTGATAGCCTGAGGGTGAAGAGATGCCAAATGTAATTGACTTCTTGCAAAAATTTCGTACCAATGTTGTGGGCCCCTCTCCCATCGGGCTGAACTATTTTATCAAGAGGCACATCATGCACTCAGGCCCAAGCCTGCCCCAGGAGAACCGCCTGAGGCAGCTCATTTTCAAACTCCTGAACTACCTGGACTGGAATATTTTTTTGAAGGAGGCTTGGAAACTAGATGCTTTGCAGTGGGAAGGCAAGAAGCAGAGGCTCGTTCAAGATCTCACCTTCAGCATGTGATAGGCAAGAGCAGCTTATTGCCCTTCACAATCTAAGCTTTGGGCACCCCACATCTGTCATCATATGCTGTACCCTGAATGGCTAGAGATATAAACGGTCGGGGGTACTCATCGTTTTGAATCTGCAACTCAGGCAGCAGAAGAGTTCCCCCGGCTTCTTCCCGATCTGTTTGGCAAGCATGGATGAGATGCTCCTGTTAGGAATCGGCTTGGTAGTGTGGGAAATGCTGGGATCTGCTCATCGTTGAACATTTCTTTCACATCCATGGATAAATCCAGCTAGAGTTGTCTTCTTCAAGTGAATTTTTGGTATTGAACTGCTGCAGTTGGATGTTATTTCTGCTGAGTCAATTTTATGTAGCACAAATTGAAAGCTTGTCTCATTACATTGTGTAAATAGACTTAAACCTGCACCAGGTATCTTCATGTGAAGTTTTTGTTAATGATTATAAGGATTTTATTTATTTTCTGCTTTGTTTCTATACATATTGCGGTCTGCCAACTGCTTAGCAATTTTGAGAAATTATGGAATGTGCCCTCCAACAGTTCACTGATAACTTTCATTATTATGCTTGATAGGAAACGTGTTGCTTTGATAAGGGTATAGTGCCTGGGGATTCTTATGATGTTAGAGCTCCCCCCATGGATAAAACGGGCAATAGTCTTTTATAACTGCTTCACTTTTCTGATCCTTTCAATTACATGTCAATATGATCTCCATAAGCTACTGGAGAGCCCTCTGTTTTTTTCTCTAATAGACCTGATGATCCTTTATTTATATAAGGGCATCAAGAATTTGGTCTTCCACTTTTCCTTTTGCAATTTTTTTTCTTTACTATTGGTTTACGGGAAAGGGACAGAGTTTGTATAGATTACTGGGACCGAAGACAGGGCCCCTCCAGTTTTCTTGTCCTTGTTATTTGTTATTACTGCTACGCCCCCATTGCTCTTTTTTATAAGCTACTTTGGTGTTGTAGGGAGGTCTTTCATCTTCTCTAGTTGACTCTATGGGGGTTTATCCTTGGTTTACTAAATAAGAAGGGTTAATGATGTTGGAATTAATCTTTTTGTTATTATGTCTTTAGTTATATTTTTTATCTGTTTTCTTACATATGGCATCTTTGGATTAGGACATCTATTGTACTAGGAATATGGGAGGCAATTCAAATATGGTATGGGATAGGATCGGGTGGAAGCTGTCTCCCAGCCAGTTTGCAAAGTGAGGAATGAGCATTAGGCCTGGGTGGTAGCGTATTTAATTTTAATGGTTTTATGTCATAGTAGGTAATTGTGTTGTGGAGGGCCATTACTATTATGAGGGGTAATTGGTGGGGGGGGGGCCCCGTGCAGGCACTATTTATCCGGGGTTTTACTAGTCGATATTTTATTGCCAGATTGGCTCTAATTTGTCTCAATTCTTGAACTTTATTACTTGGAATATTAAGGGGGGAGGGATAATTTAAAGAAATATTGTGTTTTGCATCATTTAAAAAGTTTCAATTCTCAGATAGTATTGTTATAAGAGACACATTTACCAGTGGATCAGGTCAAAGATTTAAGGAAAACGTGGGTGGGAATAGTCCACGGCAGAAGGGGGTGGCCATTCTTTTTAAAAATTCAGTGCCTTTCACCCTGCTCAGTGAAGTACAAGATCCTGAAGGACTGTACATGATTGTTCATGGGAAATCAGGTAATGCTGAATTAGTTAGTCTCTATTTATGGGCCCAACCATGATACTCCCTCCTTCTTTCCAAAGGTTAGCTTCTGTGCATGTCCCATATGTTCAGTTACCATTTATCTTATAGGGAGATTGGAATTTAGTGCATTCAAACTATCTGGACAGAACATACAGAAAGAAGGCCAGACTATCTCCTGCCCAAAGCGCCTTGTGTGAATTTATAGAACACTTTGGCCTAGTAGACCCTTGGAGGATCCTTCACCTGGAGACCAAAATTTTACATTTTATTCACACACCACATGGAATATACTCACATCTAGATTATTTTTTAGTCAGTTACCAGTTACTTCAATATGTTCATAGCTCTATATGGAAGCTAGGGTGATTTCTGACCATTCTTCTGTCAAGTTACACCTGATGGCCCCTCAGTTGCAATTCCATACCCATACATGGTCTCTGAATGCCCAATTATTGAGAGATCCTTTCTTGATTGAGCATTTGAAAGTTTTATTGTGCGGTCTATTCAGGAAAATATGTATTCCATTCTGGCGATGGATGTTTTATAGGGGGCGCTCAAAGCTCAGTGGGGGGGGGGAATCAATAAGGTTAGCTGCTATTTGGGAAAAGAAAGTAACTGCACAGGTTAATGAGTGGGATACAAAATTAAAGAATTAGAAAAAACACTCTCCCCTAGACTCAACTGCAGAGGAAGGTTGGAACTGTGCCACCTATGTGCCTTGTAGTCAGCCCATCTTTTAGATAAGGTAGACCATGCTTCCTCTAATGTAAAGGCTACCTATATTGGACAGAGTGATAAGGTGGACAAACTGCTAGCTATGCATCTTAAGCAGAGGAGTGCAGCAAGATGGGTGGCCACTTTAATTGACCATGTAACTCAAAAACCTAGATATGAATCCAAACAAATGACCAACATTTTTAGGTAGTACTCTCAGTCTCCTTATTTGACACTTGAATCATTCCCAGCTTTTCAATCTGCCCTTGAGGAATTTTTGTTGGGGGTGAAACTTCCCATATTATCAGAACCTCAAAAAGCAACTTTAGTTGGTCCAATTACAAATTGTGAGGTTGCCACAGCAATTGGGTCCCTTTTAGCAGACAAGGTTCCAGGGCTAGATGGCTTTTTGCTATTGTTTTATAAAACATTAAAGGACTAGTTGGTCCCCATGCTTGCCCAAATGTACAATTATTTATATGATTCTGAAATTAAAGACTCTTCCCTCTTTGAAGCTAGGATAGTTTTGCCTCCTAAGCTGGGGAAGGACCCTATCTTCCCAGAAAATTACTGTCCCATTTCATTGTTGAATGTGGACATTAAAATTCTTGCTACAATTCTGACCTCCAGGCTAAAGAAAGTGTGAACCGGCCTAATAGGTCCTGAGCAGGTGGGATTCAAATCTGGCTGGCATTCCAGTAAGCGTTTTAGAAAGCTCTTTCATCTTTGCTCTGCATCCAGGGAGACGAAGACTAATGCAGTGCTGGTCTCTCTGGATGCAGAGAAAGCTTTTGACTGTGTGGCCTGGCCTTATTTATTTATGATTTTGCCCAAATATGGTATTCCTCCTGAGTTTGTGCAATGGATCCATATCCTTTATACCATCTCTTCAGCTAGAATCTTATGCAATAATGAGATTTCTGAGCTCATTCTATTGGCTCGGGGAACCCATCAGGGATGTCCGTTTTCACCCATGCTTTTTAATTTATATATTGAACCCCTCACTTGGAAAATAATTTCGTCCCCTATGATCAAGGGTATAGAGGCAGGGAAGTGGGAGTCTAAAATCTCAACCTTCATAGATGATGTATTATTGCATATTTCGGAATGGCGTTTATCTATACCAGCCTCGTTACAATTGTTAACTCAGTTTGGGCAGTTGTCCGGCTATAAACTTAATATACGTAAAACTATAGTTTTTCCCTTATTTCCAAATTGTAATAAAGCTTGCATTTTAGCCCTGGGCCTTAAATGGAAGTCCCATGCGCTGCCCTACCTTGGGATAAAATAACTCGAGATACCAATCTTTTAAAGTTGCTTAATCTGGACTCATTAAATAAACAAATGAACCATGACCTTCAACGTTGGGGACATTTACCATTTTTGCTTTGGTGGTGGGTAAATATCCTTTAATTGCATGTGTTATCCCAACTCCTGTACCCTCTGAGTACGTTGAATTTGGTACTTCCTAGAAGCTGGTTTATTAAAATCCAATCTATGTGGTCTAGCTTTCTATGGCTAGACAAAACACCACGCAGAACACTTATTAAATTGTATAGGCCAAGGGACCTGAGAGGGCTCCAACTCCCCCACATATTGAATTATTATTTTTCAATGCATGGGTCAAAATATTACCAATAGGGTCAACCTCTTGTAGGCCATTCCTATGTCCCTGATTGGTTGCTTATTGAGAAGGCATTGGCTGAGGAACATCACCTCTCCTTGCCCTCTTTGTTATATATTCCATTATCAAAGCTACCTCCAATATTATAATCTACTCCTATAGAGTGGCCAACAAGAGCACAAGCACAACTATGCCATTCATTGCAACTACCCTATCAGAAAGATAGTAGTCAACCGCTTTTTCACAATCTGAATTTATTATCAGGCAACAAATCTTTTAGGCTAGTGAGTTGGAAAGGCATTGCTTTGAATTATATTAATGATCTGATTGAAGATAATGCAGTTTTGTCCTTTGATGATTTTAGACTTAAGTTCAACCTCCCACCTCATTCTTTTTTACTGCATGCACAAATTAAGCATTATTTGTTGAATTTTCAGGGCAATCCTCCATGGTACCAAGTTGTGGGAGCTTTTTTCACCAAACTGTCATCCTTAGCAGTTCAGCAGAAACCTGTTACCCATATTTCACAAGAATTAGGCAAATAGGTCTGGAGTAAGTTTGCCCCTACTTTTACTACTGGGAGCAGGCCTTGTGTTTGAACTATTCTGCTAATGTTTGGCGCAGTATTTGGAGGAACCTTTATAAATATGTTAAGACAGATTGCGTCTGGTACAGTTTAATATTTTGCACAACTTGTATCACACCCCATTGAAATTGGATAGAATGGATAAGCTTTCCAACCCAACGTGTACAAGATGTTCCCAAGAGGAAAGTACCTTACTACATGTGTTGTGGACATGTCCTACCATAGCTGCCTTTTGGCAATCTATTCAAACCTTGGTAACCACCTTCTTTGGGCATGCACAATATTTTACCATAGAGATCTGTATTTTCGGTAACTATGATGCAGTAATTTGTAAAAAAGAGAAATCGTACATGGCTTTGATTTCAGGGGTAACAAAATTGCTCTTATGAAGACATTGGAAGGGTAACCAGGTACCTTCCTGTGTAAAATGGGTCCAGGAGGTCTTCTCAGCTTTAAATGCAGAAATGACTATTGCATCAACTAACCATGTTCTTCATAAGTTCCAGGCCTGCTGGTGCACCTTTATTACTTTCCTTTCTGGGAGATTATGATGAGACCTTTAACTCCTTGGTGGATAGTTTTTCTTTTTTGGGGTTATTGTATGATATAAGATACCCGTTTCTTTATGTGTAGTGTCCTAGACATTATTATAATCAGATTGTACCCCTGACTTAGTACATTGCAGCCTGCGCGGTTAGGGGAAGGGGTCATGGAGGGGGTAGGTATGGTGATGGGGGGAGGGGAGAATGATCATAGTTATTTATTTTGTTTCTGTTTATGGTTATGTTTTTGTTGTGTCCTCAGTTTAATTGTTACTTTGTTGTTGATTTCATTGGATTTGTGATTGTACGTCTATGTTCATGCTTTGCATACTGTTTTTTCTTTTTTTGTTATTTATCATTGTTATATACTCCAATAAAGCATATTAAGTTGCAAAAAAAAAATACATTGTGGGATGGTTTCTTTATTTTCAGGTAATGTCAGCAATTGGAGGGTGGGGGGTACCACTAGCCACCAAGGAAAGTAATACACAAAAGAGAGAGCAGCAATCAGATGGTGGGGGTGTCACTAGACACCAGGGGAATTATTCGAAAAGTGAGGGCAGCAATCAGAGGGTGGGGCAACACTAGACACCAGGAGATTGACAAAAAAGTGGGAGGCAGCGATTGGAGGGTGGTGAGTACCACTAGACAACAGGGAAATTATACTAAAAAGTGGGGACAGCGATCGGAGGGTGGGGGGGTGCCACTAGAAACCAGGGAAATTATACTAAAAAATGGGGACAGGGATTCCTTTTTAATGAGCCAAATCCTTTTTTGCCAGCTTGAGAAAAAGTAATTGGCTGGCGAAAAAGGATTCGGCTTGTGAAAATGAACTACACGAGTGCGAAAAAAGATTTTCAATAGTAAAAAAAACAACTTCCAAGCTAGGTCTTACAGCAAATAACATCAGAATCCACCAAATGGAGTTCCGATGACCAAGATACATGGGTTGATGTATCTGTATAAGTTCATTTGTGTGGGGTTTCATTATTTTTTTTTTTTATGAAAAAATGGAAAACAAGATGGTGGCTCGCTAAAAAGGAAATTTTCCTCACGAAAAAGGATTTTATTCTTGCGAAAAAGAAAACACTCTCACAAGCCTAATTTCCTTTTTCGTGAGATCAAATCCTTTGTCAAACATTATACATCTATCCTGAAAAATGAACTTCCCATAGGATATAACGGGAACTTAAAAAGCTAATAACTTTGCAACTGTTTAATATTTCTGCACCAAACTAACAGTGGCAGTTCTGTTACCCAAGTTCTTTCTACCATAAAAAAATTAAAAACAAAATTCCACACTATCTGGGCACAAGGTGATGAGGAAAAAACTGCAAAAAATGGTAACTGTTTACTTTTTTCACTATCCAGATCTCAGAATCCGTACATCTGACTGGAAAGAAACTTGCTACATGCATCAGTTTGGGTTACTATTAAAGCAACAATAGTGTGGAAATACGATGGTAGGGTTTTCAACCCTAACTCCACATTCCTCCCAAGCAACCAAAGGGGGCTAGACAACACAAGCAACAACAGACATCCATCATCAGGTAAGACAAACAACATGCAACTCTTTCTACATGACACAAGAGACATCCATCATCATAGTCCAGTGCTTCTGTAGCCATGGATGCACGTGCACACTTGCACACCTCCTGGGAAGTGCAGTAAAAAATTCCCATAGGTTACCATTGTAAATCATAAGGAAAAACACATGACAGGGTGTGTGGTAATGCTAAATTAAAGCACACTCCAGGTGGGTTGTAAGGCAGAGGCACAGCCAAGTGCCTTCAACCACCTGGGAAGTATGGTATATGATTCCCATAGGATCACACTGTAAATTGTAAGTAAGCAATAACACACAGCAGGGTGTGCAGTAATGCTGAATTGCTGCTTGCCCCAGGTGGGTTGTGGGGCACGAGGCACAGCCAGTTGCCTTCAACCACCTGAGAAGTGTGGAATAAAATTCTCATAGGATCACATTGTAAATTGTAAGTAAGCAATAACACACAACAGGGTGTTTGGTAATGCTGAATTACTGCACGCCTCCGGTGGGTTGTGAGGCATGAGGTGCAGCCAGTTGCCTTCAACCACTTGGCAAGTGCAGTATATGATTCCTGTAGGATCACCTTGTAAATTTTAAGTGAGCAATACCACACAGCAGGGTGTATGGCAATGGTAAATTGCTACATGCCCCAAGTGGGTTGTGAGGCACAGGGCACAGCTGAGTGTCTTCATCCACCTGGGAAGTGTGATATTAAGTTCCCATAGGATCACATTGTAAATTGTAAATAAGCAATAACACAGGCAGGGTGTTTGGTAATGCTGAATTACTACATGATGCAGGTGGGTTGTGAGGCATGAGGTGCAGCTGAGTTCCTTCAACTCGCTGGGAACTGTGAAATAAAATTCTCATAGGATCCCATTGTAAACTGTAAGTAAGCAATAACACATGACAGGGTGTGTGGTAATGCTGAATTACTGCATGCCCCCAGTGGTTTGTGAGTCACAAGGTGCAGCCAACTGCTATCAAGCACCTGGGATGTCTTCAATCAGGTGCTGAAAGCATTCGTGCCCTGTGCTTCCATGTCCACATGGATGATTGCACGCAGATGCTGAGTGCCTTCAACCACCTGTGGCATGTATTCATGGCTACAGAAGCACTGGACCATGGTGATGGATGTCTCTTGTGTCATGTGGAAAAAGTTGTATGCTGTTTGTCTTATCTGTGGTTGATTGTGTTGCCTTGCCCCTTTCGCTGCTTGGGGGGGGGGGGATTCGGTGTAAGGGTTGAAAACCCTAACATCACATTTCCATACTTTTTTTTGCTTTAATAGCAACCCTAATCAATGCATTAGTATTTTGCAGAGATTTTCCTTACTTTTTGAGATAGTATAAATATATATTTATTTTCCAGTGGGAGTGCAGGGTACTCCAGGCTTTGTGCTCCCATCCCTCCATAGATGCTGACTTGTATGTTGCTGTGGAAGCACATGGCCTGGAGGACCCTGCACTGCATTTGTAGCAAAACAGCAACCAAATTGTCAGCACAGCATTCCTATCACCCCACCTCAGGAACCCAGTACTGAAAAGTTTCAAATCCACACTGAAACATTATTCCACATTAATGGAATGTCACTACATGCCACAGGTGCAAACACAGTTTTGGCAGGATTTGGAAAATGACAGCTGTCACATCCATGGGGTAGTTTAAAAAACGGTTATGTTGAAAGTCTGGGGTAAAATTATTTAAAATTACCAAAGTTGCCAGCTAGCATAGGAAAATGTAAACAAATCCACATAACTTTGCCATTTTTACATATTCTGACCCCATATTTTCAGCATCACCTTCTTATGACCCCACCTCATGAACAAGTGTGGTAAAAATGTTCAAATCAAAGCTGGCCCATCGGTGCAGTGGTTGAATTTCCTCTTGTGATGCTAGCGACCTGGGTTTGGGAATGGACTTGGGGCACTGGAGGGCTGGCCGGGTAGAGAAGGCTAGAGCATCCGGAGACTGCTCGCCTTCTCTGGGGAGGGTGGATTGGGTATCTGGTGCTTGCCAACTCCTGGTGGAGGCTGAGGGTATGGCAATGCACTGGGGTCCCACTGACTAAGAGGGGTATGGAGAACATCGGCTTATGCCTTGACATTGTGGCACACCATGCCCCCCGAGGAACAAAGTGGAAAAGTGCTCCAGGGCCGACCGGATGATGGTCACCAGCTCCCATTGCTGCTGAGCCCCCGATGTGGCCCAGATCTTCCTCAGCAGCACCCAGGCCAAGTAGCATGTGCTTGCCAGTCCATACTGGTGCCTATCTCCCACGGAGGAGGGGGACCCACCCGGCGAAGGGTTATGTCTGGGTTACCTGGGGAGCTGCAAATATGAGGTAGTGATGTCTGGCATCAGGGCAGGGGCACCAGCAGGGATCTAGGTGGCCTGCAGGAGTGGATGACCTGGAGCAATGGGAGGTGAAAAAAAAATGTTCAAATCCTGCCTGAAAGTTTATTTTGCCAAGCAAGAATGAAATCATCTTTTAGGCTGGATTTGTATAGTTTCACCAAAACTGTTCATTAGGTGGGGTTCCCAAAGGGCCATATTAAGATTTGGGCTCAAAATATGTAAAAATGGCAAAGGTATGCC
Organism: Neoceratodus forsteri; assembly: GCA_016271365.2. NCBI lineage: Eukaryota > Metazoa > Chordata > Ceratodontiformes > Ceratodontidae > Neoceratodus > Neoceratodus forsteri. The sequence goes on along the minus strand of CM057455.1, from coordinate 1,763,009,219 downwards.
ACAAAAATGAAAACTCCATTGAAGTACATTGAACGGCACTTACTGTACCTTACTTTCTCATTTAGCAGTTGGCATTTTCCACAGCAAGATGTGTCTTTGATCAGAGAGTGGATCTTCACCCTGGGACCTATTCAGGTGAGTGAGGGTGTGTGTGGGAGGGGTGCGTGGTGGTGGGTGTTGAATGGGAGGTCAGGATGGGGAGTGGATCAGTGTGGAACTTTTTTTTTTACAGGTTTAAAAAAAAGACATCAAAGGACCATTTTCTTTATTATAGGCAGCACGGCAACCAGAGGGTGAATGGGTGCCACTAGGCACCAGGAAAGAAGAAATGTAAACAGGGACAGCAATTGGAGGGTTGGGGGCTGCCACTAGACACCAGGGAAATGTGAAACATTATGGGGATGGAAGATTGGAGCATTGTGGGGGTGCCATTAGACACCAGGAAAATGTGAAACATTATGGGGACAGTGATCAGAGGGCTGGGGGTTGCCACCACAGAGCAGGATTTACACTGCCATGGGCCCTATACACAGCGGTAAATGGGGCACCTTTTGCTTTCACTGCATCTGAGCTTTCTCAGACCACAACAACTATGCAGCACATGCCATTTTCATGTACTGGAGCAATAAAATGAATTTTGAACTATAAGTGCTGCAGAAAGTATTGAAAAGGAAAAATGGCTCACATTTTCACAGTGCACATACTTAGCAAAGGACATCTGCTTTTATATTTGGCAAATGACACTCTGCTGGCTAGCTCCCCTGCATTTGTTTTAATTAAATGAAATTGAGCTAGCCAGCTTGTAAATGTTCATTCCTATCCATTTGAGCTATTTTGGATAGATTATCAGAGGGTCTTGGAAAGTAGAGTGAAGAAGAGGGAAATAAGGGGGAGGTGTGAAAGATAGAAAAAGGAGACAGAAAGGACAAAGTAGTCCTCCTCGGTGACCAATCTAAGAGGAGCAGCAAGAAATACAGACAGACATGTCCCACTTGGCACAGTGCCAGTGAATGCAGAGGGGGAGAGAGAGAGAGAGTGAGAGAAAGAGCGTTTCTGCACAGTGCTTCCTTACTGTTTTCCCATTCACTGCCCTTGTCTCATTTCAACACCCCAGTGATCCTTTTAAAAGCACTCCATTGTTATACAACGTATTTTAGGGCTCTCAAGCCCTAAAAGAAAGTGAACAGATAGACTGTTTTATTTTTTTATTATCTGCTCTGCTCGTGGTAAGCCGAATTCTATCCCATTCATCATTCTCTCCAAGGTAAGGCACCCACTTTTATTTAAACAAAATAGATTTGTCAATACTCGGCCAAAATTACACAGGTGCCCACTTATTTCCTCCCAAACACCAAGCTATTTTAAATATGTCACCCAATGCTGAGAGAGCGAGAGAGCGACTGCATTTCCGGTGCCTATCATTGTAGCTCACTCACTCACTCTTGCTCCACTAGGCTGGCTACCTGTCCCCTCTTAAACAACTAAGGAGAGATACTGGGGCTCCCATTTCCCCGATCCAGGTTCACCATTACAGCACACTGCGAGGGAAAGAGAGAGAGAGAGAGAGAGAGACCACACTTCATTTATTACAACGTTTCCCTTGCAGCTCTCACTCACTTTCCTCACTTCATCAAGACACACAGTCATCACCTCAAACCCCCTGTGGGCTTATTAATTTATCTTTGGGCTTTTAAGACCAGAAAAGGGGAGTGGACAGCAAAAGGAGCTCTTTGTTACAGGTGTCAATATGGAGTGGCTGTCTGTAACCTAACCTATTCATTTTGCAGGTGCTCAGCTCTCCTGGAGTGCATTCCAGTCTACAGTTCCAGTAGGCTCACTTCGGGCAGCATACGCCAATAGAAGAACTAACATTTAATTAAATTAACTGCTTTCTCCACAAAGTGAGAAAGAAAAACACCTAGTTTCATTCATCTTTAGCCTGGAGGTAAATGGCTTCATTTGTTCCCCTCCATCGCTTCACCTATTGGGGCACATAGGAACACAGAAATTGATGGAAGATAAGGACTGTTAGGCCCATCTAATCTGCCTGTATACCCTGTCGGTATCAACCTTTCACTTTCACTGCATCTGAGCTTTCTTGGACTGCAACAACTATGCAGCACATAACATTTTCATATACTGGGGCAATACAATGGATTTTGAACTATAAGTGCTGCAGAAAGTATTGAAAAGGAAAAATGGCTCACATTTTCACTGTGCAAATACTTAGCAAAGGGCATCTGCTTTTATACTTGGCAAATGACACTATGGTGGCTAGCTTCCCTGCATTTGTTTTAATTAAATGAAATTGAGCTAGCCAGCCTGTAAATGTTCATTCCTATCCATTTGAGCTATTTTGGATAGATTATCAGAGGGTCTTGGAAAGTAGAGTGAAGAAGAGGGAAAAGGGGGGGAGGTGTGAAAGACAGAAAAGGAGACAGAAAGGACAAAGTAGTCCTCCTGGGTGATCAATCCAGGATGGGCAGCAAGAAATACAAACAGACAGGTCCCACTTGGCACAGTGCCAGAGAATGAGGAGAGGTCGAGAGAGGGAGTGAGAGAAAGAATGCTTCTGCACAGCAGTTTCTTACTGTTTTTCCATTCACTTCCCTCATCTCATTTCAACACCCCAGTGAGCCTTTTAAAAACACTCCACTGTTTTATAACTTATTTTAGGGCTCTCAAGCCCTAAAAGAAAGTGAAAAGAGAGACTGTTTTATTTTTCATTATCATCTCTGCTCAGCTTTTATGGTAAACCAAATTCTATATCCATTCACCAGCCTCTGCATGGCGAGGCACCCGCTTTTATTTAAACAAAATAGATTTGCAAGTTCTCAGCCAAAACACCTCAGGTGCCCACTTATTTCCTTCCAAACACCAAGCCATTTTAAATGTGTCACTGAATGCTGAGAAGGAGAGAGAGAGAGAGAGAGAGAGAGATTGCATTTCCAGTGTCTTTCATTGTGGCTGTCTCACTTTTGCTCCACTAAGCTGGCTACCTGTCCTCTCTTAAACAACTATGGATACATACTGAGGAACCCATTTCCACAATCCCAGTACACAGAGCATGCTGCAAGGAAAAGAGAGAGAAAGAGAGAGAGAGAGAAACAGTATTTCATTTATTGCAATATTTCCATTGTGGCTCTCTCACATTCCTTGCATCATCAGGATACCCCCATGAACACCTCAAAACCCCCTGTGTGTTTATTGAGTTATCTCAGGGCTTTTAAGCCCAAAATTGAGGAGCAGACAGCATAAGGAGCTCTTTGTTACAGGCTCCAATACAGACTGGCTGCCTGTAACTTTATTCGTTTTGCAAGGTGCTCTGCTCACAGCATTCCAGTCTTCAGAGCCAACAGACTCCCTTCCAGCAGCACATCCCAATAAAATAATTAAAATTTAATTAAACTAAATGCTTCCTTCACAAGGGGAGAAAGAAAAATACCCACTTTCTTTCATCTTTAGTCTGGAGGAAAACAGCTTCTTTTGTTCCCTTCCAGAGGTTCACCTATCTTGGCACCTTTCACTTTCACTATATATATATATATATATATGTGTGTGTAATATAATATAATATAATATAATATAATATAATATAATATAATATAATATAATATATATATCCATGGCAAAAAAACTCTGTTAATGCTTCAGTTAGGGTTCATAGCACAGCAACAAAACCATGGAAATGTGGTGTTAGGATTACCACCCCTTCCACCCACCAACTCCCACCCTCCACACACCAACAGGCATTGGGGTGTGCGTTGGGGTCGTCAGCCTAACTCTCACCCCATTTCATGTGTAAAGAAGCTGAGGTGGTGCAGTACAGGAGAATGGGATGAGAGTTAGGCATGACTACCCAAACGCACACCCCTATGCCTGTTGGTCCGTGGAGGTTGGGGGGGTGGTAGGGGTGGTAATCCTAACACCACATTTGCATGCTTTTGTCACTATGCTATGAACCCTAATTGATGCATTAATGGAGTTTTTTGCCATGAATGTCCCTTCTTTTTGAGAAAGTGTAATGTAACTGATAAGTGGTATGTGTTAGTGGGAGCAAGGGCCCTCTGGGCCCTGCGCTTCCTTCATATTGTTCATATTTTTCATAATGGTATGTGTATGTGGGAGTGCGGGCCCTCTGGGCCCTGTGCTCCCACTCACACATAAGTACAGAGCCATACAGCAGCCCTATAGGGCAAGGAACCCTTGTGCCACTAAGTGCCAATATCTCAGCAACAGTAGCAACTACAAAAAAAATTCAAGTGTTTAAATCATGACAGCAAGACATCTACACAACATACATCTCCTGAATCCATATCTTGCATGGTTTACGAGATATGGGCACTGAAAAGGTACCCTTGTAACATGTTTTTGCCAATATCTCTAACCGTAGAAAGTAGGAAAAAAATTCCACTGCTGGTGTAATCTATGATTTCCAAACTTGTTTCTGCAGATTAGTTCCCTTAGAGGGGAACTAAGCTGCTAGTAGCAAAAATTTTGTATATTGTTTCATTTTCGAGACATGGGTGCCGAAAGGCATAACGGGTGCCGCAATGTCACCCTATTGGAAATTTCTCAACACTGTAACCTTGGACCCCTTGAATGTTTTGGCACCATATCACCAGAATGCACATCTGTGGGATCAGGGTTTGCCACCCTGCAAATTTCAACCCAAAAGACCTAACCGTTCAGTTGCAGGGTGATAGCAAAGATTTGTTGTTTGCAAAAAGTAGCACAAAACTTTCACATTTGTGAAAGTATTTCAGCAGTTTCTTTCAAGATTTGTGAAAGTATTTTTTCTCCAAAGTTTAAAATGGCATTTCTAGGGGGTTTTAATCCCCAAATAAGATAGGTCTGTCATCCACAGGACCTGACTAGTTAAACCCAACAGTCAGTGTTTACCTAGAGGGTCCCACATTTAAACGCCAGGCATTTTTCTCTCTCACTAACTGACAATAAGATGGCCAAAGTACGAAAGCAAAAGGGCCATTTTCAAAAGTAAAATTCCATTTGTGAACTTTGGTGAGACACATATGTTTTTCCCCCTTGACAATAATGGGACATTTGTTTTTTTGAATAATTTTTGAACGGTTTAATATGTTTACACGAAATCTTTGAAAGGCACATCAATGATCCAGACTGCATCTTCTCTGAAGATTTTGGACCGAACAGACAAATTGTGTGGGCTGTAGGCGTGAGCAAAGAAATGCACAAAAAGTCCATTTTTGTTTGCATTTTTTGGCATTGTGTAGCTCTGCAACCATGCATCTGACCATAACACAACTTAGCAGATCCAGAGATCTATGGTACCAGACCATGCATGCATAATTTCAGGCAAATCCGTCATATGGTGGCAAAGTTATTAAGGTGCAACATTTGAGGTTTAACATTAAAGTGATTACTCAACCCTAACTATAGTGCCACTACTGTGGCACTATATATATACACGCTCACACATATATGTGTGTGTGTGTGTGTGTGCTTGTTAGGTATTAATGTGTTGCTAATGTGTTAATAACACATTAATAGAGTGTAATTAGATAACTGGTATCATAATATGCTACAGTTATTGGCTACCACAATAGATAGGAAATATATGATGGCTTTTTCAACAGGGATTAGGGCCCAACCAAGTAATACAGATACATATATAGCTATATATATATATATATATATATATATATATATAGATATAGACATAGACATAGACATAGACATAGATATATTTGCACAAACTACATTAATGCACCAGTTAGGGTTCATTTTGAAGTGACAAAAGAAAGGAAATAAGGCATTAGGGTTTCCAACATTAACTCCCCATTTCCACCCCCAAGCAGTAAAAGGAAAAAACATTACCGTTCACTGTCCTGAGTCTTGGCAAATCAGGAGTGGGGTCTTTCTAGTGGTTCTCAACCCTAACGCTCACCCTATTATGATGTAGTTTCAGACATACAGGACTATGTCTCCCCACATGTTACCAACAACCTGTAGGTCCTAGCTGAAGAAAACAGATCACATTTGATCTTATTTGGTGATGGAATCAAGTGAGCATTAGGGTTAAGTACCCAAAGGAAGACCCCACCTCTGATCTGCTGAGACTCATGACAGCAGAACTGTAATGTTGTTTTCTTTTTCTGCTTGGGGAATGGGGGTGAGTTAGGGTTAGAAACCATAACACCACATGTCCCTAATTTTGTAGCTTTAATCTGAATCCTTACTGGTGCATTAATGCAGTCTTTTGCAAAGAATTTCCTTACTTTTTGAGATAATAGAATTGTATCCATGTGATTACAGAAGTGTAGGGCCCTCTGGACCCTGGGCTTCTGTTCCTCCAGAAAAGCAATTTATGTGCTTTGTCGTAATTTTATTTTGTGTGGAGACCACGTCAGAGAAAATATATTAACTGTGGCTCTTAACTCATGGCACTTTATTGTATGTGGTCAAAAATGAGTTTGTGTTTTTTTAGCCACGACTCATGACATTTTTTTCACTTTGGTGTCAAAGCTACTATGTCTGTAATCCAAAAGGAGATGCACCATTGGTGCATTTTTGATGATGATTGGAGTTTCATTGTGGATTTGGCACCATGGTGAACTTGGAAGGTAATTTTAGAGTGCTGTGCATACTCCATGAATTTTTTGGAGGGCTGTTATGTGTTACTCTTGTTCTACTGATGGAGACCTTTCTTATGATATATAACAATTGATGGAATTACATCTTCTTAAAGTTGCAATGTTATTCTATGGCAGTTTTCATTTTTTAATTTTTACATTTTTATATGGCCCTTGAATTTTGGGGTGGGGGTTGTATCATGTGTTACTCTTGCAGTACTTATTGAGACCTTTTATTTGGTACATATACTATAGAGTGTTCCTTACCACCAAATATTAAAGAGTTACGTCTTGTTAAAGTAGCAGTGTTGTTCTATGGGAATTTTTTTTTATTTTATTTTTTTTATTTATTATGCTTTCTTTTTCCCCAACATGGATGACCCAGCACCTCAGCCTGGTCATGGACCCCTGCCTCCACCTCCACATTAGTCCACAACCCCCTCAGATACTCCTGGCTTGCCCCCCAGGGTGGGGTGCGACACTGCCCAGATACAGTACTGCAAACCAGGACTAGGTCTGAGGGTTGGTCCTGGAGGTTGATGAAGGCCAGGGCAGGCTTCATCTAGGGTCTTCCATGAAAGAATTTTTTGTAGACTGTAAGTGGGGGGTAGGAACGTGCAATGACGTCCAGCATCCATCCCGCCCATCCAAGTTACTTCCGAATGCTGGTTGCTGAGGTACTTCTGGCCTCCGCCAGGGGTCTGTCATGCATCAGACATTTGTGCATCCCTCCTCAGAGAAGGAGAGCAGTCCCTGGGATGCTTAATCCTTCTCCCCCCAGCCGGCCCTCCGACGACTCAGGTCCATTCCCGAACCCGGGTTGCCGGTGTCGCAAGTGAAATTCTAACCGCTGTGACAATGGGCCAGCTCGTTTTTTTAATTTTAATGAATCTGGGGTCTATTATGTGGTACTGTTGTACTACTCACTGAGACCTTTGTTTTGATATATAGAATGCCCCTTAACTCCAAAGATTGATGGGGTTACAGCTTCTTAACATTCCAATGTTATCCTATTACAATTTTCATTTTTTTCATCTTTATATTTTAAAATGGCTCCTGAATTTTTGGGGGTTATTATGTGTTACTCATTGAGATATTTAGACCTTTCTTCTGTAATATAGATGTCCCTTAACTCCAAATATTGACAATGTTATGGCTTGTTAATGTTGCAGTGTTATACTTTGGTAATTTCATGTTTTAATCTTAATGTTCTTCATATGTCTATTTTCAGTTGATATTTCTTAGGGGCTTAGTCTTGTAGTACTCATATAGACCTTTCTTTTGATATATAGATAGCATCTTAACTGCAAAGACTGATAGAGGTACAGTTTGTTAACGTTGCAATGCAATCATATGGGAATTTTAATTGTAAAATATTTATGTTTTTTATATTGCCCCTGAAGTTTTTTGGGGGGAGGGTATTATGCATTAGTATTGTAGCATTCATTTAGTCCTTTCTTTAGATATCTATTTTGTCCCTGAACTCCAAATATCGATGGAGTTATGGCTTGCTAAAGTTCAAATGTTGCTATCCTGGGATATACTATCTTTAGGCAAGACAGGACCGCTAAATGGGGGGTGGGGTGGCTGCGTCATTTATCTCAGGGACACTTTTATAGGACACTCCATACCTATGCCTAAACGCAGACCCCCCCAACAGGTTCTTGGCATCAAAGTTCTCCTTGGGGGCTCATAACAAGGTGCTTACCATAGCATCGGTGTACGTACCCCCAAAAGATCAGGCTACTAGCTTCAATAACATTATGGATTATCTAAGGGGCCTGCACCATAATTCAGAAACAATAATTCTGGGATATTTTAGCATAAATCTGGTTGTTGCCTGATACTCGCCCCTTTAAGGATGCTGTCACCTTGCAGCACCTCACTCAGGTAGTTTCTAACCCACCAGATGTGACTACAAGACAGGCTCAAATACCTTACTTGACTGGATACCGTCCAATCACCCAGAACATATCTTTTAGGTAGCAGTGCTCCCTGATACCATAAGTGACCACTCACCCATTATCTGTGTTTGGTCCAATAAGGTCAGCAAACCCCCTCCTAAGTTAATTTATACCAGAGTATTAAATCGGGGACACCTTGAACCACTCAAATCACATCTTCTCAGATTGGACGGGACCCCACTTGATTCATTCAATGACATTAACAGTGCACTGGATCTTTTCATCAAACAGTTTACTACGGCCTGCTATACCTATGTGCCACTGAGAAAGAAAAAGGTTAAAGGGTACTCCAACCAATGGATAACACCTGAGCTCATTACCCGTATGAAATTAAGGGACCACCCCGGCACTGTGCAAGAGCCACATCTAAGAAAGTGGATGTAGAAAAATATAAAGCTGCCAGAAATGAATGCACACAAACTATTTGAAATGCAAAAAACAAATATTTCAGGAAAACACTCTCTAACTCCTGCTGTGATGGTAAAAAATGTTGGAGTAATATGAAACACCTCTCCGGGAAAGATCTCAAGCTGCTGCCCACTATGCTCAACCTTAACAGAACACCAACGTTTGACCTTGGCACTATAACCAATACCTACAATAATGCATTTTTGGATCCAAGCAGTGTCCTCCCACCTGATTTCTTCAACACCACTACCGCTAGTACTGTCCAGGACTCAGCATCCTTGGGCCGTCCCTCAGTTCTACTTTAAAAAGGTTCCTCTGCATCTTGCCAGAACCTACATTCACAAGGCCATCAGTAAAACTCAACTCAGCAGTGATTCACTCAACCTAAAGTTGGCTGTGCTTGTGCTTGATGAAATCCTCGTACCTATCACCAAGATCCTGAACCTATCACTAAGACTGGCTCATTTCCCCTTAATTTGGAAACAGGCACTCATAACACCTGTGCACAAAAATGGAGATCGGTCGCTTCACACTAATTACAGACCTATCTCCATCCTCCCTGCTTTATCCAAGGCACTGGAATGCATTGTATCGGACCAGCTAGTTGAATTTCTGGGAAAATATGAAATCCAATGCCCACAGCAGCATGGTTTTAAGAAAAGGGTACAGCACCACCACTGCCCTCCTGGAATTTACGAGTTTCATCCACAATTCACTGCATCAAGGAAACTATGTGGGTGTGACTTTCATTGACCTTACGTAAGCCTTTGATACTGTCAAACACCCACTCCAACCTAGACAGCTGTCCTCTATTGGACTTTCCAATGATGTGCTACCCTGGTTTAAAAGCTATCTGTAGGACTGGGTACAGCAACTAAGGATTGCCAAAGTCACTTTGGAGCACAAGCCAGTCCTCTCCAGTGTACCTCAGGGCTCCATCCTGTGACCTCTACTTTTTAGTCTTTTCTAGAACAACCTTCCTAATGCCTGCAACCAGAAAATACTGCTATATGCAGAAGATGCTGTCATTTGCACCAGTCACCATGACACTAAACTCCTAGAGCATCATCTCCAGCTTGATTTTGAACATGCTGAAGAGTGGTTCAGCTCCCACAAACTGGTCCTGAACTACAGCAAAACTAAGGTTATGCAGTTCGGCAGTGCACGTAGCAAACACAGATCCCAGCCCCTCACCATCAGGAACTGCTCTGGTGCCCCGCTTGAACAAGTTTTGCAGTTCATATACCTTGGTATTACATTAGACAGCTTCCTTTCCTATGCACAGCACATTGATAATGTCACAAATGCTGTCAATATTCGGATTGGCCTACTACACAGACATAAGTGCTGCATGACTGTTGATGTCCTTAGACTGGCAATTTATAGCTCTATCATCTCCATCATTGACTATGGTCGGGCCATATATGGCTCCGCTTCCCCTACTGCCCTCTGTAGGATAAATGTGGCTCTTAACAAAGCCAGTAGACTTCTTATGGGTGCAGACCATCTAACTCACACCTGTGACCTATATGCCAAGGCTGGGTGGCTTCCGCTCCTTAGCATGATCCAATATCAGACCTGCCTTTTTGCCAAAAAGGTGCTCCTTGGTCTCATGCCAACAGGTGTCATAAAGCTCTTAAGCACCCACTATAGATCACATTATACCCAAAGCCCTAGCCCCCCCAAAAACAGCATCCCCCAATTATTTTCACTTTTTTCAGTATCCAGATCTCAGAATTTGCACACCCAATCAGAATGAAACTTATCACATCAAGTAACTTTGCCCCTCCACACCAGACATGCAAAATTTCATGCAAATCTGTTGAATAGGGGCAAATCTATTAAAGTGCAAAGTTAAGAGTTTAGTATTAAAAAGCCTACTCACCCCTAACTATAGTGGCGCTACTGCACCCCTATTATATTATAGGGGTGCAGTTGCACACCTGAAGGCACTTCAATGTTAAATCCCAAATTTTGGACTTTTATAACTTCACAACTGTTTAATGGATTTGCATGAAAATTTCCATGCGCTGTTGCCTAATGTAGATCTCTGGATGTGCCAAATTATGTTCTGGTTGGAAGTGTGGTATCTGAGTTCCAGAGAGGTGAAAAACTGACTTTTTGATAATTGACTTTGCTTGGTTTTCCTTTGAACTTGCCTACATCCCAGAGGGGTTTGGAATCTTGGTCTGAAATGTTTAGGGCAGAAAGGGACTAGCACACAGATGTGCATTTGGCTAGTCAGGTGAAAAAAATAATTATCAGTTTCAAAGTTATTTAATTTTTACATTTTGAGAAATCTCTTTCTTAGCATGCTCAGTAAGCAATTCAAGTTAGCTGTATGAAATGAAAAAGGAATCCTTTGTCATATTGAAATAATCCTTTCTGGTTTGCCACCATCTTGTTCCCATTTAAAAACATTTTCAAAAGCCACAAAAATGACATATTGGAGAGAGAACAACACACCTAACTGGCTGATCGGAACCCCGTTAGGTGTAACCTGCACTTTAATGTTAGAGATATGCACTTGAAATGCTATTGTTTTAATATTATGAATCTTTTTTCATGACCGCATAATACAAAGAATCCTTTTCAGTATCACAAGTCACAAAAAAGAATCCTTTTTCATGAAGGGAGAATCTTTGCCTATGATTCTCATTGCCATCCCGGCAGTGTTCTGTATCTCTCTGGTGTATAGTGGCAACCCCCACCCTTTGATCTCTATCCTCAGTGACCTTAGTTTTAGCTCCCCAGGTGTCTAGTGGCAATCCCCACAAACTGATTATTATTCCCCTTACAAAAATATATTTCCCTGGTGTGTAGTGGTGCCCCTGCACCCACTGATTGCTGTCCCCCTTGTTCAAGTATATTTCTCTGGTGTCTAGTGACACCCCCCCCCCCACCGATCATCATCCCACACAGAAAAATATTTTTCCTGGTGTCTAGTGGCACCCCCTATCCACTGATCACTGTCTCCATACCTGAAATAAAGAAAACTGTCCTACATTTTTTTTATTTCATTAAAAACATTAAACAGTCCCTCTCTGATCTGATCCCCCCACCTCCCACTCAGCACCAACATGCCCAAACCCCTAGTACACCCCCCACACACCATCACTCACCTGAACAGGTCTCAGGTTCAAGATCCATTCTCCGATCAAAGACAAGTCTTGCTGCTGGAACAGGTGACTGCAGTATGAGAAACTAAGGTAAATGTGGTTCAATGTATTTCAGTGGGGTTTTCAACTTTGATGCATAATTTGGCCATTTTTGCATATTTTGAGTCCAAATTTTCAAAATGGCCTTTTGGGGACCCAACCTCATGGACAATATCATTGGTATTTTGTAAATCTGTCCCAAAAGATGGTTTTACATTCACTTGACAAAATCACATTTTGAACATTATTTGAAAATGTTCACTGCCTTTGTTCAAGAGGTGGGGCCATAAGAAGGCAATGTTGCAAATTTGGTGTCAAAATATGTTAAAATGGCAAAGTTATGTGCATGTGGTTAAATTTAACTACACTCGCTTGTAATTTTGATAATTTTAAATATTTTCACCCCAAATTTTCAACATAGCCATTTTTTTAAATCACCTCATGAACATGATAGCTGTCATTTTTCAAATCCTGGCCAAAACATGTTTTCTCACCTGTGGCATGGAATGACATTATGGTAGCATAGAATGACATTTCAGTGGGGATTTGAACACTCTCAGCACAGCATTCATGAGGTGAGGTAATAACAAGGCTATGCTGACAGTTTGGTTGCTGTTTTGGCTGAAATGCTTCCATGCCAACATACATGTACGCATCTATGGAGGAATGGGAGTGCAGGGCCCCTCTGCCCTGTGCTCCCACATGCAAATGAGGACACTATTATATTATCTAAAAAAATAAAGGAAATTCTTTGCCAAAAAACTCAGTTAATGCATCAGCTAGGGTTAAAGTGACAAAAGTAGGGAAATGTGGTCTTAGGGTCCACAACCCTAACAACCCACCCCCACCCTGCAGGCAGCAAACCAGGTGTGGGGTGTGCCTTGGGGTTTGCCAGCCTCACGCTCACCACCTTCCATCAATAAAGAAGCTGAGGTGTGTACAGTGTATGAGAATGGGGTGAGCATTAGGCTGGAGAACCCCAAAGCACACCCCAAGCCTGGTTTGCTGTCTGCAGGGTGGAGGTAGGGCATTAAGGTTGGGAATCCTAACAACACATTTCCCTACTTTTGTCACTTTACCCTAATGCATTAACAGAGTTTTTGCAAAGAATATCTATCTATCTATCTATCTATCTATCTATCTATCTATCTATCTATCTATCTATCTATCTATCTATCCATCCATCCATCCATCCATCCATCCATCCATCCTTTGGGTGCAGTAGCACCCCTAGAGTTAGAGTTAGGTCAGCAGTTCAGTGTTAAACCCAATTCATTGCACTATTACATCTCTAAATTTCGGGGGGGGGGAGGGGGGTTGCAAGAAATTGTTGCAATTTTGGGTTCATGTGCTTCTGTTACAAGTGAAGGTGAAATAACAAGCACTGCTGTCACACCATGGGGATATAAAATCTGATATATGAACAAACTTTAAATACACTGGTTCAGTACAGGAGAGTCTGTTGTTACCTCTCTATGGAAATAATGTTTACTCAGAAGGAACTGCACATGCAACATTTAAACTTCAAGTGGTTTAAGTGGCTTCCATTCAGCAAACAACTAAAAAGAGGGCAAATTTCTAGGTGGTCACTGTAACACAAAATGTAATATCTGTTACTAAATAAATATGTGTATAGAGTATAAGGGAGACTATAGAGTGCAACAAGTGGGAATGCAAGTTGCAGGTTGGAAATAATCTGCCACACTGCACCAGTCTGTCACTCTCTGGAAACGTCAGACAGATACACATTTAGAATTTATAACAGAAATGCAAAAATATTTGCTCATACCCAACCAGAACTCTGGGTCTGAAGTTTGTGGCATATTTCAGGATTGCAACTCTCTCGTATAATTAAGGAATAAAAAAACATGTTGTGCAGTTTGTTAATTCACTGTCTGGAAAAGTGACATACAAGAAATGCAATCTGAAAAATATTAAGTATGATTTCACTGCTATTGCTGCTGTTCTCACTCTCGTGATCTCAGTCCCCTTTGTGTTCCTTTTGCAATGAGGTGGCCCTGTCCTGAGCACACTTTGAGAAGCAGCCCCCCCCTCCAACCTACGGAAATCCTGCTTTCTCCACTTTGTGCTGGCCCTCTACAATAGACAGGGCTAGCCCATGGAGATCAAGAGGACCACCTTTGTGGACTTTGTAGAGAATGGCAAAGTAAGTGTGTAGGGTGTAGAAGGTAAATGCTTCCATAAAAATGACCATCTCTAAGGGCAAGTGATGTTGAGTGAAGCTCTCTGAGTCTTGTTACATTTTTTTTACATAAAGTTATTTACAGTAGGCTATAAGGCATGGTTTCCCCAGCAACAATTTCAGGCAGACGTTTTTCCTGTCACACCGGGCAAGCTGACCTGTTTCCCTAAACTACACTGGGAGCCCAAATTGCTTCGTTTATCTCTAAATGCATATCTATAATATAATTTTCCTGTAGACTGCTCCATTCTCCTGCAAAATAAAGGGACCCATCTGACTCTGGGAGCACTGTCATAATAGACTGACAAGCTGTGAATGGAACACAAATCTGAGCCCCATGGATCCACAGATGTCAGTTTACTGCCTGCCTCCTTGGGTGATTTAAGATCACAGAAGGCATTACGCGATATGATAGGGAATGTATATGTTGCCCTGTCTCCATCCCCGCATGCAGTCATCTGTCTAGATATGACAGGCTATCACAAAAGTGAACAACCTGATGTGAAATATTTGAATACCTCAGTAATAGAGCATATGATATCATGTTGTTGCAGCCATGACAGTAACATCAGAGAGAACTACATAGCTATTTACATGGCTCCATTCACTATTTGTTACATTGCAACCACCTCTCCTCCACACACACACACACACACACACACACACACACACACACACACACATGTCTGCCTTAACATAACACATAGCAAATAAAGAACTTTGGTATTAAAAGGCAAAACATTAGAATTTATATTACTTTGCAGATAGTATTTACAATGTTAACAGCACAGCGAGTTTTCACAATGATGACTTAAAACTGTGATCACTTCAGTTGTCTTTCAGCAAGCAGGGACAAGTGAATAAATGAAAAGATCCAACAGAGGCAGCTGTAAAGCAATGATCAATAAATATGTAATGTTCTAGGCATGCTAAAAGGAACTGCTATATACAGTAATGCATTTTACATATGGTCTGTGTTTCAACGGTACAAGATGCACGTCACTGTCTTTATGTGTAAGAGAAGCAATATGAGCATTGCCAGCGTGATCAGACAGGAGTTCTAGAATCACTGAAATTGTGTGTTACTGTTAGTTTGTGTCATATTTAACTGTCGGCTTGTCAGCCAGCTCATATTGATACTGTTGCACAGACAGTGACACCCATCATGTGCCGCTGTCATTGTGAAAACTTGCCATGTTGTTACCATTGTAAATATGAAATGCAAAGTAATGTAAATTCTGGTATTTTGCCTTTTCAAAATATGTATTTAGCTTATCTGCAATACCAAGTGAAACAACAATAGTAGAATTAAGTCTACATTAAAAAGTTATTTTTTTGAGTATGTTTTACAAAATTTGTGCTCATTGTTTTTGCTAAGAATCTGGTCACCTATTTACATCATGGATTTCCTTTCTCATTGCAGACTCTGCAAATCAATACCTGTTTATACCAAAGTTCTTTATTTGCTATCAATTATGTCAAGGCAGACTGCAGTGTGTAACTGGGGGGTGTAAGTTATATGTGCTGCCTCTACATTAGTGAGCCTTACTTGTTTGTAAGCATGTGTGTGTGTGTGTGTGTAGGCAGTGGCGATGTAACAGATAGTAAATGGAGCCATGTAAATATGTTGCAGATCTCTCAGATGTTGCTGTCATGGCTCTAACAGCATAACATCATATGCACTATTGCTGATGTATTCATATATTTCAGGCCAGGTTGTCCTTTTGTTATATCCAGGTACATGGTTGCCTACACAGACAGATACATAAAAATGAAGATACTTCAGTATTCAGCAACAGTTGATAGACTTTGCTTGGAAAGAAATAATTCACGTCAGCATTATCATACATTCTTTTTCATCTGGACATAATGGTGTGGGGTACTAATGGTCTGAAGAGTCTGCATAGATCAGATCAAAATTATACATCTGTGTGTATTAAGTATACAACATCCATAACCATTCTTTGATTCAGTGTTGAACATTTTATGTAAGGAATACATGGACCACCACTGCTGAAAATGTCCCAGGAACTGTGGTGAGATTTTCTCCACTGTTGTATAATTTAACAATGTTCACTGTTTTAATGCATTGAAGGTGAAGGTGTTGCTGTCTGGGTTCTCCATTGCTCCTTTGCACTTATGTGAACATATCATATATCACTGCCTGTTTTTGACCCCTTTAGCTGAACCTATCATGCTAGTAATGCCTGCTGTTGATTTACACACCAGTTGGTAAACCGTTACTACAAGTAACTGAATTGTTTATTGCTTGCACCCTATCTGGGTGAGCTTATTTGTGCTAATATAGTATGTTAATTGCTCTCATACCAAGCTGGGTGTACCTCCAAACTAGGAATGTATTGCAGTCTGCATACACTCCATATGGGTGAATATGTTCGGCTAGTAGTGTGGTACTGACTGGGAGTGCACTCTCTAGCCTATGTGAATTGAAAAATTACCCCAAGACATTCGGGTACTAATTTCTGCCTATCATGCTAGTCTATATTTTTCTGACTGTTCACACTCTGTCTGGGAGAACCTGACATGGTAGTGATGCGGGACTGATGGGAGGGTCCTAATTGAACTGATTCAACCACTCTGCTGGCTTGCCAGTGTTTATTTAATTGCAGTCTTATAGTCCGACTCAACTGTTCAGCTTGATTTTTTGCCTGCAAAAAAAAGGTCCCTTTCTGATCTGTCTCCCCACCCTGGCAATCAGCACTCACCACTCCACACCCCCTGTACACCCCCTCACTTACTTGAACAGGTCACAGGGTGAAGATGTACTCTCTGATGGAAGACATGTCTTGCAGATGAATCCGCTGACTGCAATATGAGAAACTAAGGTAATTGCAGTTCAATGTATTTCAACTGAGGTTTTCAACTTGGATGCATAACTTTGTCATTTTTGCATATTTTGACCCCAAATTTTCAACATGACCTTTTTTGGGACACCACCTTATAACCACTCACATGGGAATTACACAAGTAAAGCCCAAAAGGCATCGCTGTTGCTTAGTAAAATCACCTTTCAGGCAGGGTTTAAAAATGTTCAACACCCTTGTTCATGTGGTGGGGTCATAAAAAGGTTATGTTGAAAATTTGGGGTCAGAATATATAACAAGCATTTGTCAATGCCAAATGTTTGCTTACTGGTATTGGCATTGGTACTGCAGGAGTTAGAGAGATGCATAATAGGAATGGCAGTGAAGTATTAAACTAACGCCAACCCCAACCCCCACTCTGCATAGACTGACAGACATCCAGGGTGTGCCTTTGGGTCATCGGCCATAACGCTCATGCCATTCCACCTCACTCCACCCTGCAGACACTGACAGGTGTTGCGGTGTGCCTTGGGGTCATCAGCCCTTACGCTCACCCCATTCCATAAGGAAATGAGCTGAGATGGGTGCAGTAGAGGAGAATGGGTTGAACGTTAGGGCCAAAGGCTGCAAGGCACACCTCAATGCCTGTCACTGGCTGCAGGGTAGGGTTGGGGTGGAATGGTGTGAGCACATTACAGCTGATGACTCCAAGTCACATTCCCAATGCCTGTCAGTCTCTACAGGCTGGGACATTAAGGTTGGAAACCCTAACACCCTGGGCGTTTGTTGGTATTTTCAATTCAAATTTTCAATATGGGCTTTATGGGACCCCACCTCATGAACAGTGGTGCTATCATTTTGTTACTCAATCCTGAAAGGTGATTTTACACAGCAACTGTGCCATTCGGCACCACAGGTGCGAAAACACATTTTGAGCAGGATGTGAAAAATGACAGCTGTACTGTTCATGGGGAGGTATGAAAAAAATGGCAATGTTGAAAATCTGGAGTGAAATATGAAAAATTGGTGAAGTTACAAGCATGTGTAGAAACTGTGAGATGCACGCCTGTAATGATATAATTTTTTGGAATTTTTTCACCAAATTGGGACGCAGGGTGATGAGGAAAAAATTGCAAAAAGTGGCAGCTTTATGACTTTTTGCCCTGTCTGAATCTCAGAATCTACAAATCCAACCAGAACAAAACTTGCTACATCAAGAGATCTCCCCACAGGACAGCACGTACCAAATTGTGAGCAAATCCATTGATCAGTTGCAAAGTTATTAAAGTGCAAAATTTGACGTTTAACGTTTAACATTAAACATGCTGCTCAAGCCCTAAATATAGGGTACTACCACTACATATATATATATATATATATATATATATATATATATATATATATACATATAATTCTTGCATGGTCACGCCAGTATAGCTAGGGTGAAACTTCCCACAGCCTAGCAAAGTACTGTCACAATTTGTGAAAGCTTTCACAAATTCATTCGACAGTGTCGCAAGTGCGAAAGTACTTTGTGAAAGTGCTTTTTCCAGGAATGTGAAAAACATATTTCTGGGGTGTTTTACCCCAAAATAAAGACATGGCTAGCATCCTCAGGGTCCAACTAGGTGAATACAAAAAGAATTAGGTTGCTAGATGGTCCCAAATTTAAATGCCAAGCATTTTTATGATCACCAACTGAAAACAAAATGGTGGATTTGCGACAGTAAAAGGGCCATTTGCGAAAGTAAAAACTGCATTTGCGACACTGTCAAACTTTTTGTTAACTTTTCCCCTTGACTTATAATGGGAACTTGTTTTTTGAATAACTTTTGAACCGTTTAATATTTTTTCATGAAATCTTCAAAAGACGCATCGGAGACCCTGGTCGCATGTTCCCTGAGGATTTCGGACCAGTCGCACAAACCGTGTGACCTGTAGGCGTGACCGTAGAATTCCAAAAAAGCGTAAACCCACGTGCAGTTCACGCTTAATAACTCTGCAGCCGTATATCTGACCAGTACAAAACTTGATAAATCCCAAGGCATATGGGTCTTGATCACGTATTCCCAATTTCAGGCAAATCCATCAAACGGCTGCAAAGTTATTAAGGTGCAAATTTTTGGGTTTAACATGTAAATGGCTCCTCAACCCTAACTATGGTAGCACTACCGTGCTACCATAATATATATATAGCACTCCAAAATATGAAACATAACAGCAAACTCAGTACCGATATCAGACAACTGCCACTTGTGCCACAATCACATATCGTCATACAGCACCTCCAGCTTCATTACACCTGATGTGCTTGCTAAGCACCTCTGCAATTTTATTTGGGAAATTTTCAAAAAGTCATTTACTGCACCAGTTAGCAGCAATGTCAGCACATTAATGGGTTGTCGTGATGGTGTGCCCATGGCAACAGGAGTAGAAAAAGGCACATAGGCACAAAGTCTAAAAAAATAAGATACACACAAGGACCCAACCAACTGAATAAATGGAATATGCAATATGGACTTTGGGTACTTAGTGTTTTATCTATGCTCATGCTGCTTAACCATGGGCACATCACTCATGGCTTACACCACTTATGAGGTTACCCAAGGTCAAAAAGCACTAATATACATAAAATATTTATCACACAGGTTTCCACTATTTATCTGTTATATATCTTATACTGACATGGTAGCACTAGTGCTATGTGGAATTTTCAGGTTCCAGCAGAACAAAATTTTACAGAATTTTCAAAATTCCACTGAAATTCTACTGAGTTTTGCTTGAAACGGAATGGCAGAATTATGTGGCAGAAAAATGCAGAATGAGATTTTCTGCAACATTTCCACTGAATTTTATTCTGCAGATCTCAATATTTTCCACAGAAATGGTTGTAGAATGATTCTAAGGAAAAATGCTGTTCCACAGAATATTATTCCATGGATCTCAATGTTTTCCATGGAAATGGTTGTGGAATGATTTTCCACAGAAAAAAATGCTGTTCTACTGAATATATTTCTACAAATCACAGCAAGCAGAATTTCACTGGTGGAATTCTACATTATGCACAGCACTAGATAGCACCAGTATGTTAGGAATGAGTTGTTTTTCTCAGAACCCCTGTTATTGTCAGCTGATAGCTTGGACATTTTAGCCCCTAGGTCTGCCAGAACTGGCATGCAGTTTCTCAATCCTGGAGCTAATTTTATACAAAATGAAAGAAAAAAATGGTTTAGTAGTTTATTATTTGTACATTAAACAATTTACATAAAATACCCCATTTTAAGACCATTTTTTTTGGCTATGGATAATGAAAGAAATACATCAAATTAAAACCTGAAACATTCCAGTTAATTAGATATTTGCCCAGGACAGGGGCTCTCATTTCTTACACAATGAAAAAGTTCACCTTTAAATGTTATTAGGATTTTACAAGTATGGTAGCACGTGCATTTGCAAATGAAAATAAACACACAACAAAAAATAACATAAAAAAAATATGAGCAAACATGACACTTTTGTTTCCATTCATTATTAACTTTCCAAGTCAGTCACGAATGAAAATAAAAACATTGCGTTTCCCCTCACCTGCAGGGTTCACCCGTGCTGCAGCGACATACCTTTTACCGATGCCAGTTATGGCTAAGGCAGAATGCTGCCTGGCATTACAACACCAGGCTTTTAGTCCCCAAGAGTTACAGCACCAAAGCGCCCTCCAAAAAATAGTCAGCTTTGTGGGGGGCTTCACCCCCACACCACCCTAAACTAAATATAACTTCCCCCAGGGTGGGCATGCCCCAGAGGAGGTGGAAACTGTGCAGATGCAAAGGGCGACATGAGTGAGGGGTGATCTAAAATTAAGATCACCCCTTTTCCTGTCACCCTTGTTGCAGCACTGTAATTGCTGCAGCCAAATGTACTCAGCAACTTGACAGCATATGCACCTGCTGTCAATACCCCACAGTGAACTTTTGTTTTTTTCTCTTTACAACTGCCTTACATGTCAATCACAAAGAAACATAGAAACATAGACTCTGACAGCAGATAAGGACCGCTTGACCCATCCTGTCTGCTCATTTCCCTACCTATTGGATAGGCTGCAGATCCTAGTTAACCAACAGCTTACTTCCTCCTACCCCAACTAGAATTGCCTTATGTCTGTCCCATGTATTCTTGAATTCCCCCACTGTTTTTGATCCCACACTCTCCTCAGGAAGGCCATTCCATGTATCCACCACTCTCTCCATGAAAAAGTACTTCCTCACATTGCCACTGAGACGTCCCCCCTCTATCTTCAAATTGTGCCTCCTTGTTCTTGCACATCTCTTTTTCTGAAAGATGCTACCCTCTTGGACTTTGTTCATTCCCTTGAGGTACTTGATAGTTTCTATCATGTCCCTGCTCTCCCTCCTTTCCTCGAGGCTATACATATTAAGCTCTTCTAGCCTCTCTTCATACAAGAAACAAAAAAATAACTTTGCATTTCTCTTTTTTCCAACATTGGATGCCCAATCCTCATATCACAAACCTGCCCCCAATACTGGCATTGGGTACCTAACCCTGGTGTTAAATGCATGTTATTTTACAAAAAAAGAAATGCAGACTTTTGCTGCCACTGGGCGACCAAAATTGGTGGCTTGCTTTCACTTTCCCCTTTTCCAATAAGTTTCAATAAACAGCTCACCCACCTTCTGCCACACGTGCCACCATCCTCCCCACACACAAGTAAATACCTTCCCTACCACAGAAGTAATGTTCTCCACTACCCGTTTCCCCCAGCCAGCCTACTCCCTCTAAAAATTAAGCCCCAACCCTCACCCACTCTCTGGGACCCAGCCAACCTCCTCCTCATCACAGCCACCCAAACACATACATTTAGTGAGTGTGCCGTGGTGCATGACCAGGACAGCCGTCCCTCCACCTAAGTCAATGAACATCCTCTGCTCTGTCATGTCTGTGCCATCACTAGATAACGAAAGCGAGTGACAAAAAACACTGAATTTAAAATAAAAATGTGCATACGCAGGACCACACTTTAAAAAAAGATTGGATTTGTCGCCATGAAAACTTTGGGGCATAATTCAAACATTCAAATTATGCGAACATGAGGGGGTAGTTCATCACTGTGAGTCTCAAATTTGAAAAAAACATAAAAACAACAACAAAAATTCTCCCATCTTTAAGACTTTTGTTATTTTTAACTGCCAAATATTTTTTCTTCTCTGATTGTCTAAGCACTTCTCCATTAATATAACAACTAGGTCCTTGATTTCATCTTCCAAGGTGCTATGCTGAGCATTCTCCTACATTAAATTGCATTGCTTACTCCTCAGCTCAACTAGCTGCCCTATGTCAATACCGTTAGAGCCCATTCAAAACATAGAAACATAAACTTTAAGCCAGCCCAGTGACGCTAGAGGTTGAGGCACTGGTCGCTACACCTTGCACCATGCTGGCGACCCGGGTTCAGGAACGAACTCGGGCCACAAGGGGTTGGCAGGGGGAGAGACGATTGAGCATCCAGAGGACTTGCTCTCCTTTCCTGTCTTGGGGAAGGGAGACTAAGTCATCCCGCTCACTGACTGCCATCTGGCGGTGGCTGGAAGGACATATGGGTTGGGATACTAGCAGCCAATGTCTCTACATCAGCAGGGAGGGGGATGGGAGAAAATGGAAAAATTGAGCCTGGCAGGCTTGATGATGGCCTGCCACCCTGGAAGCATTCCCTGAGTCTAGAGTAGGTCTCCAGGAGGAGTTAAAAGCCGGCAACCTCCCTTGGGCCCTGCAGCGGGGGGCAATCTGACGGGGAATTTCCAGGGCTGCCTAGTACGGGAGTGGCAGAGCCAGAGAGACAGTCCCTCCATTCAGAGGGCCGAAGCCACCTGCCAGGGCTCAGAGGGCATAAAAAATACATACAGAAAAAAAGGAAACTGACTTTGATGGCAGAAGGAGAATGAGGATCCATCCAGTCTGCCCATACATTATTACCTCACCCTACAGACCAGCTGTACTGGTAGGCTGTTGCCAACACCTAAACCCCTCAAACCTTTGTCGCCTCCCTCCATTTAGAACTGTAAGTCCCCTGGCTCTGTTAAAACTTTGTTTAAACCTGTTAAGGGTAGCTTCCCCCACCAATTTCACCAGCAGTCAGTTCCATAGTTCTACAGACCTCACTGTAAAGTAGATCTTCATCATGACTGCATCTCTATTTCTTACAAGTAGGTCCACACTATTCCACTTGTTTGTACCCCTACAAAACTTATTTATTTTAATCATGTACCTTCACTCCCAGCTGGCCTCCAGCACATACATAGTTAGAGCCTCCCTCTTCTTGAGTATTCACTATCCCATTGCATTTGATATAATCTGCTAACATGATTGCCCAGTTTTTATTTCCTCACTAAAGTCTTTTGCATAACTGGTAACAATACTGAAGCTAACACAAAGCTGTGGTACCACAATTACTACAAGCCTGTGCTTGAGACAACCCCATTTATCTTAACCATTTGTTTTCTTCTCATACAGTAACTGATCTGTAATGCAGTCAATTATAATACTATTTATTCTTATCAATTTACTAAGGTATCCATGCACTACTAAACAAGAAGCCTTGCTAAAGTCCAGTAATGTTGTATTTACTGTTAGCCTTCTGTCCAAGTTTTTATAAACTGCCTCATAAAAAGTGAGAAAGTTTGACAGACAGAATCTTCCCCTGATAAACCCATGCAGTGTTTTATCCATTCATTATTATTAACTGTGATTCAAGTTCATCTCTTATAAATGATTCCATTATTTACCAAGTATTGAGTTCAAACGTACTTATCTGTAGCTGTACACTTCACACACCTGTCCCCTTGTCTGTGTAACAGAACAGTGCTGAAACAATAAAATCGTAGATTTAGAGATCTTTCTCAGGACAAAACATCACAGTATTGCTGCCAACATGAAAACATTGGAAAGAAAATGATACATGGGAAAAACTGTTCCTAGATTGCAATTAGAGATGTGCAAAGTCACAAAAATTTGCTCCATGAATTCTTTCGCGGAGTAGCGGCAACTTGCAAAATAATCCATTGACGAAGTCAGAAATCTGCACCGTTTTCTGTGTAATTCATGGGCGGAGCCGACTTCGTAGGAGGAATGGGCAAGTTCACAGGCAGAACTGACTTTGCAGCTCATTAAGTTCAAATTCGAGCTAGGGAGTGCTGCAAAGTCAGCTTCGATGGTGAATTTTGTTGGAAACAGTCGAATTTCACGTGGGGATTGGAAGTCACATGTAACTGAATAGCCAATAGAAAGCTCAGGAAATCATTTCTTCCTGCAGTCTTGATTGAGACAGTGAGGAAAGAGTACACAGACAGCAGATTCTGATTGTGAATCAGAGATATTTGGAGAATAAACCTAAAAAATTATTTTTGAAACATTTTAAACCTGCTTTATTGATTGCAATTGCAATTGCAATTGACCCTCAGGATGAAATGGTAGCAATATGTCAGCTTTGCCACATACAAGTCAG
Source organism: Neoceratodus forsteri (assembly GCA_016271365.2). Lineage (NCBI taxonomy): Eukaryota > Metazoa > Chordata > Ceratodontiformes > Ceratodontidae > Neoceratodus > Neoceratodus forsteri. The sequence continues at coordinate 1,762,984,537 of CM057455.1, read as the reverse complement.
TAGGGGGGAAGAAGGGGAGACACCTAGGCACTGGTGGTCAGCACACACATTTAAATAACTGGCACCCTGTGCTATGGCTTAAACACCAGGAAGCAGTTGCAAGTGGTCCTGTTCCTGGTCTCTCACCCTCATCACTGTTACAGTGTGCCACTGAGAGAGAGGATGTAGTGGAGGTGGAGGATGTGGTGGAGGTGGCTCCTACAGGTAGTGGGCATAGCAGCAGTGGCAGCTTCAGCAGTCCCCTGCAGAGTCAGTGCACAGTAATGCCATCGTCAAAGCCATAAGACACCCAAAATGACTTGTGTCCCTTTATCATCAACACAGCATTTGTCTCAGCCAAATAAAACCCCTACTGGGCCACTGCAATGCGGCTGTCTGTTTTCCAGCCCAGCACCATGAAACTTACAGCCAACTCTTCTGAGCATGTTTGAACAGCACACCAAATATCCTATTAATCACTCCACTGCATGGGAGCTTAGTGCGACTGCTACACAAATGCTCACACTCGACCTGCTCCTATTCTCCTTTGTAGAGAATGAAGGATTTCAAACTTTTGCTGCTTGTGCATGTCCAAAGTGGAAGGTACCATCAAGGACATACTTCTCCAAATGTGCGGTTCCAGACTTGCATGCCACAGTAAAGGTGGTGGTGGTCCTCACACTTAAGCATTCATCATCACCATCCATCTATCTTAGCATGGATATGTGGACAAGTGGGAGAACCATTGGCAACTCCTATACATGCATTATAGCACATTGGGCTCAGGTTCCTGGGGTGGTCTGTTTAGAATCTGGACATGGTGGAGGAAAGTGCAGCAAGATAGACTGTGGTGGAAGCAACATAAGCAGTATTATGCAGCATGCAACACTCACAATGAAAAGCATGCTTGGATCACACACCAGGGAGAATATGGTTAAAGTAGTACTGGTTGAGATTGATGAGTGGTTATCTTCATTGCTAGCGCAACAGCACCAATGTTGTAAAATGCATACATGATGGTGGGTTTCTCAGTGTGCCATGCCTAGTACACTGCCACAACCTCATGGTCCAGCAGTTTCTTAGCCATCCTGATGTGAAGGATATCTTGTTAGTGGCTCACCGCATCTGTGCCCACTTCACCCATTCTGGGAAGGGCCGTGACCAGCTATTCCAGCTTCACAGAAAGAACAATCTGCTGCATCATCACATGAAGTCAGATGTGGTGATCAGATAGAACTCCATGCTATATATGTTGAAGCGACTCTATGAGCAGTCCAAGCTGTGTCCAATTATCTGCTGTTAGCCAGTTGTAACAGTGCAGGAGTGTCCATGGCTCTCAGCTCAGAACAGTGGCATTTAATGTAGGGACTGATAATGATTCTGGGTCCCTTTGAACATGCAACACAGGTAGTGAGTGGGAAGACTGCCAGTATCAGTCAGTCCATCCCCTTGCTACATGTACTGAGGTGCACAGTGGTTAATGTGCAGCAATCAATTGAGCCGGGAGGTGACAGTGACACTTTGGCCTTGATGCAGCACATGCTTGACTTGTTGGACTCCAACTCTCATACTGTTGGAATGCATCAGTCTGATGACTTTGGCATTACCACCATGCTGGACCCACATTATAAGCATGGCCTTGAGGCTATACTACACGGTGGGCGTCAGAGGGTATAAAACCTTATCAAAATTCTTGTCAGAAGGGTTAGAGGGGAACATATGCTCAAGACATATAGGGCACCGAGAGTTGTTGATACCACCATCACTACCACAGCACTGTCACCTTCACAGGCTATAACTATGTCAGGCAGACAGAAACCAAAAACCGTCAATCCTATTTGAGATGTTTTAGGTGAGGTTGGGGTTGCACCCATTGAAGAGCATGATGACGAGGAGCATGATGAGGCAGCCAGACTCAGAGCAGCATGTCGCATGGTTGACTGTTTCGAAGCTGAACAAAAACACCTTACAATCGGTGATGAGACTTAATAGTACTGGGTGAGCAAGATAACTGAATGGCCTGAACTGACAGCAGTGGTAATAACATACCTTAGCTGACCCCCCTAGTGTCAGTGTTGAGTGTGTGTTCAGTGCTGCAGGTGCCATTGTACATGATCAGCACACGAATCTGTCACCAAAAAATGTGGAAATTCTCACATTTATAAAAATGAATAAGGGACACATTCCACACAAGACCATGACATCCGTGATCCTACCATATCTTCCTGGCAGTGGATCTTCTGACGAAGATGAAGAGACAAATGATGCTGTTGGTAGACATAGAAAGATGAAGTCATCATCCACTGTTCACACTGATGTTGATGACTCAGTTCTGGAACATGGATATCCATCTGGTGAGAACTCCAGTCTTGAGGACTGTGAGGCCTGCTTCATCGAGAAAGGTGATGATGCATGAAGACAATCAAATAGTGTCATGTACCGCCTTTGTATGCCATGTTTTCTCATTTAATTCTGGATGATTTCTCAAGAGGCACAACACACACCTGCAAGGAAGCAAAGCAGACGCAGTGATTTCCAGTTTCAGTGTGAATGCCAAATAACTAAATCAGTAGCCCTACCCCCCCCAAAAAAATACTTACCTTTATGTTTGCCAGATGTGGTGAATTACAACCTCTTGCAGCTTTCAATCTGTTGGACGTCATCATCTCCCTTACCTGAATGGAAACGCAGTATGAACGCATTACTCTTCAGGTAGTAACAATACCACCCCCCTTTAAATGAAAAGATAGGAAAAATTCTGAAATACTTACTCGTGCAGTATGTGTGATGCTGCATCCAAGATTGAACAACCTGCAGGTTCTGAAATAATACTACAATCAGCAACAGTGGCAGCAGCACAGCAGTCTCTAAGTGGCTAGTGGCAGTGGTGGTGGTGGGATGCAGGCCCATAAATCATTACTTTTAACTTCTCTTGCAATTCTCACATGGGGTTTTCCCCACCTTAGAAGACTTGTGCAGCAGCATTATTTGTGAGAAGGACAGCAGTTTCTCTCTGGGGACACAATTTTACATTTTGGACCAAGTGGTGGGATGCAGGCCCAACAATCATAATTTCATAATTATGTTTCACGTCTCTTGCTATTCTCACATGGGTTTTTTCCTGCCTTAGCTGGCTTGTGCCGCAACATTATTTGTGAGAAGTACAGCTCTCTGGGGACACAATTTTACATTTATATTGAACAACTCAGGGTAATACCTCATGTGTTTCTGTTATGCTTGTGCACTTCTTTGGACAGTTGGCAGTTGCACACAGCCACTATTCACGCACCATCACATAGCATCATGGAAAAAATTGTTATTGTGTACAATACTTGACATTTGTGGATAGCAAGAGGACACATGAATCAGTAAAAACAAAAGGAAGGAAAGTGGTTCATCGTGTGTAAAGATTAAAGAACATAATGGGACAGGCCAGGGTCCTCGGGGAAAGGTGAATGCTTACGTTTGCACGACGGTAAAATTAAAAGGAGTGAGCAATGGAAAGGATGGAATGAAATATGGACCTACAGAAATTATAACAGTAATAGTAAAACAAAAAGGTTTAGAAATAAATATTTCACAGTACTAAAAAAGGGGATAGAGATGAAAAATAGAGAAAAGTATTTTTTTTTTTACTTTATATGACTTTTTATTTATTTATTTTTTATAGGGGGGCAGGAAGTGTAGACTAGAGGGTGGAAAAAATAAACAAAGAATAAAATTACTTAACATAAACTATACAGTTACTTGCAGCATCACACTTACACAACACCACCACCACTGCAGGTAGCAGTGCCAGGCCCACCACTGCCACACAGCTCCAATAGGAGAGTGAGGATCTTTTTGTGACTGGACATCACATTGTCCAGCCGATCCCTAACTTCCTGCCTGAACTGATTAAAGTCGTGGCACAGCTCTTGCACCTTGTCCTGCAGCAACACTACATATTCCTGTGTGGCAGGTGCTCTGGAGTCATGGTCATCACGTTCTGCTGACTGCTGTCTTGCAGGTGATGGCTGACTACTGCCGCAGGTGTGCCTATGGCTAACATGCCAACTTGCAGCAGCATTATGGCTGACCTCCCATTGCTCCTCTTCCGGTCACACATTGCCCCATCACCACCACCATGTGCTGCAGCCAACTCACGCTCTTTCACCTTCCACTCAGCCAAGTGGTGGATCCAGAGGTGTGTCCTCTGGCCACTGGTCCACAGGCAGCTGCCTTTCTTCTCCAGCCCTACACTATGTCCACAGACCTTGCAGATGGCCACCATCTCATCTGCAGGATTACAAAGATTACATAGATTTGTACAAGGCTAATAAGACCATAGGTCCATTAAAGCCTGCTCGTTTTATTTAATTATACCCTGAGATGTTATTACTAAGTAAATATTTGTCCAGTCTTGATTTGAATTGAGTCATATTATGACTTGCGATCACATCCAATGGTAATCCACTCCATACTTTTTCTACCCTTATATTGAACCAGTTCTTCCTCCTGTTTGTGTGGAACTTCTCACCACCTATTTGTAAAGGATGTGCTCTTGCATTGTATATCTGGTTTCTGAGTACCAGCCCAAGTTGGTCCCAGAGTGTAATGTCAGATAGTGCCTTAAAGATGAGGCACATATCCCCCATTAACCATCACAATTCCAACGAGTATAGTTTCAGTACCTCCAATCTCTCCTCATATGGTTTTCCAGCTGCTTCCTTAATATGTCTTGTAGCTTTTCTTTGGATTCTTTCAAGGGCCTTTATTTCCCCCTTCCCACCTGGTGCACAAAACTGAACGCAGAACTCCATGTGTGACTGCACCAATGATCTATACAGTGGGAGTTGCACCTCCTTAGCCTTACATTTAATATGCCTGTTTATACGGTGTAAAATACCACTAGCCTTTTTCATTACCTGATTACAATGTGACTTAAAGCTAAGATCATTGCTAATTCTGATACCCAGATCCCTCTTATCTGACACTGTCTTGAGTGAAACACTACCTAGCATATAATCAAACTGTTGGTTATGCTTGCCCACATGCATAACAATGCATTTATCTGTGTTAAAACTCAGTCTGTTTGACTCTGCCCACTGCTCCAATTCACATAGTGCCATTTGTAGCATGCAAGCTTCATCCTTTTTGTTGACCACTGTCCCCAATCTGGTGTCACTGGCAAATTTAGAATGCCATACTCCTGTTTTGGTACTCATGGATGACATGAAGATGTTGAACAGACATAGGCCCAATACAGAGCCCTGGGGCACTCTGCTGGTCACCTCCACCCATTCTGAAAATGCCCCTTTTATGCCCACCCTCTCTGCATCCTTTTAGAAAGCCATGACTCAGTCCAATGGGACACACTCCCCTGGATCCCATGGTCTATCAAGGCGTCCACTAGTTCTCCATGAGGGACCTTGTCAAACGCCTTTGAGAAATCCAGAAAAATAATGTCCACTAAATTTCTATTATCTAATGCCTTGCTAACCTTGCGGTAGAACTCCAAACGTTCGTTTGGCATGATCTGCCTCTGGTAAACCCATGCTGAGTTGGGTCCACTGCCCCTGATTGCTGCAGAAATCCTGTTATGTGTTCCTTGATTATACCCTCAAGAACTTTACCTAGTATAGCTGTCAAACTGACAGGCTTATAGTTTTCCACTTCTTGCTTAGAGCCCTTTTTAAAGAAAAAGAAGAAGAATCAGCATTTATATAGCACTTTTCATACACAGTATCCCAAAGCACTTTACAAGCAATGCTAGACTGGTAGTGAAGTGACTGAATGTGTGGTGGTGGCCATATCGCACATCATCACCCACACACAGCCTGGATAATTGCATGAACCGTTTTATGGGAAGGGGAATGTTGGCCAGAACACCGGGAATGTTCCCTGCTCTTTGCAAAGAGTGTCCTGGGTTCTTTTACTTCCACCTGGACACCCACCAGGATGGGACCTCAGTTTAACGTCTCATCCAAAGGATGGCACACCCCAGCAGTACAGCACCCCCAATACTGCACTCGGATGCCAGCAATTATTAGGTGCAAGTCCAATCCTGGTGTGGGACGAGAACCCACGACCTTCTGGTCCAGAGGTGGATGTGCTACCAACTGAGCCACACTGACACCAAAAGATTGGAGCCACTTTGGCCATATGCCATACTTCAATAACCTTTCCCTGGTCAATAGATTTCTGAAATAATGATGTCAATGGGGGTGCCAGGGTATCAGCCAGTTCTTTTAAGACTCTTGGATGCAACCCGTCTGGTCCTGGGGATTTATTCTGGTCCAGATTCTGAAGCCTGCTAGCAATGTCATTTATCTTCAGTACAAATTCTCCACCACTATTATTATGCAAGTGTGCTTTTGTTCTGTATGTTTTAATGTTATAAACAGATGAAAAATAGGCATTATACTGCTCTGCCATCTTCTGGTTCTCAGCAACAAGGGTCCCACCTGAATTTTTTAGAGGATCAATTACCTTGATGACCTCCTTTTTGTTATTCACATGAGAATAAAATGATTTGTAATTATCCGTACCTTTTTTGGCCAGTCTAAATTCATAAGCTTTTTTTGCTTTTCTTATTAAGCCTTTTGTCACCTGTAATGCCCCTTTAAAACTTACCCAGCATGCTTGATTGTTACTTTTCTTGGCTTTAATGAAAGCTCTGTTGTTCCTTTTAATTGACTTCCTGATTTTTGGTGGTAACCAGGGTGGTGAGTTTTTTGATGCTTTACTATACTTAACTCTGGAGGGTATGTGAGTTTGTACTAATTCAGTAATCTTTTGCAGTAATATTTCCCACATTTGTTGTAATGTCTGGTTGTTGAACTCATCCTTCCAGTTCCATGCTGCCATGGTTTTTCTCATAGTGGGGAAATCCCCTTCCGCATAACTATAGAGAACAGTATTGCCTGTCATTGTTCCGAAGTCACCCTTATATTGAAAACTGACCATACAGTGGCCACTTGAGCCCAGGGATACTGATACTCTACAATCCTGAATGTTATTTGTCATGTCACTTAGTAAAAGGTCCAAAATATTTTATCCTCGAGTTTGTTCAGTCACTAGCTGCTCTAGTCCTGCCAAAGTAAAGGTCTCTAGATATTGCTCTTTCAGAGAGTTCTTTGTTGTCTGCTCATCCCAATTTATCCCTGGGAGATTAAAATCACCCAGTAGAATTATATTCCCCACTGTGGATAGTTTATTAATAAAATCCAATAGCAGTATATCCTCTGTTTGGGAGATAGACGGTGGTCCGTAAACAACCCCAACATTGATTTTTGCACTATGATTGGGGTAATTTTGACCAACAATATCTCTGCAGTTCCCCAGATTGAGGTATCTATACTTTTCTGCAGTTATATTGTTGGCAATATATAATGCCACTCCCCCACCCCCCTTGATTGTTCTCTGTCTCTTTACTAAACAAGTTATATCCTGGTATATGCCGATCCCAAGTATCATCACTCCTGCACCATGTTTCTGTTATGGCACATAAATGGATATTTAAATCTTTAAGGGTATACAGTAGTTCATCCTGCTTGTTAACCTCCTTGCATTAATCAATAAACAATTACAGACTTTTGGCATCTGTTGTCTAGTGGGTTTCCCAAATACTTTGGGCTTACCCTCAACCCCCTCCTATGTAGTTTAAATGGTTCTCAATGTCTTGCTTAATTCTGTTTGCCAGCATTCTCTTCCCCTTGTAGTTGAGGTGCAATCCATAGAAACATAGACTTTGACGGCAGATAAGGACCACTTGGCCCACCCAGTCTGCCCATTTCCCTACCTATTGGATAAGCTGCAGATTCTAGTTAACCAACAGCCTACTTCCTGCAACTCCCCCACTTTAATTGCCTTATGTCTGTCCCATGCATGTTTGAATTCCCCTACTATTTTAGACCCCACAACCTCTCCAGGGCATATATTCCCTGTGACTGTTAATCCTTCCAATGGTCAATAAAACTGTAGCCTTCTCTAAAATACCATCTTTTGAGCCAGCCATTCATTGTTTTTATATCTCTGTTTTTTGCTGGGCTGACTCTAGGGACCGAAAGAATCCCTGAGATCAACAGGTCACAACCCTTATCTTTTAGGTTCTGCCCTACTTGTTTGAAGTCTCTCTGGATATCAGTAGTGCTTCTCTTCCCCATAACATTCACCCCTAGGTGTAATACAGTTACTGGTTTAATAGTATTTGAGAGTAGCCCAGGCAGTAGTGTCTCTACGTCACCTATCCCAGCCCCAGGTAGTACACTGACTGTGATACAATTGTTACACTTCTTACATAGCATGTGTTCCATGTACTGCAACATTAAGTCCCTATCACCAGGACATCTTGAGTCTCATTCCCCCTAGGAGCTGGAGTCAACCTTTTGGTATGATGGTAGCTAACTACTTCATCCTGAATATTCACCTTAATACTGCCTGTTTATAATTGACTGGTTTGCTTGATCTGCATGTTTGTATTCTCCTGTTCTGGATCATCTGCAATTGCTATGACTCTATTAGATGTTAGAATATTTGATGAGCCCCCAATATTCCTTATCTCTATTTTTTTGCGTGATTTTTGTACAACACACTATTGATCTACGTCCTTATCGTGCTCTCCCTCATTTACTCTGGTGGCAGGGTCTATAGTTGGGGGTACTTTCATCCATGATGAAAAATTCCCACACTAGTGGGAGGAGGGAGCACCAGAGGCTGTGGTAGCAGGGTGTTCTTCATTGCCACTGCAAGTGGTTGAGCTGCTGGGGGTGGCACTGGCAACATTGCTGAGTCTCACTCAGGCAGAGACCACAGACTCCTGCTGCTGCAGAACTTGCAGATCCGGAGGCTGCAGCTCCTGCTGCAATGGTGCAGCAGATCTCCCATCCTGATCTGGGGGGACATCAGTGACTCTTTTAAAAGCATGTCTGTTGAGGCGAATCCCTGCTACCCCAACCCTTTTTCCTAAACTCTTCCCTTTTTATTTTTATTTTACCAGGTGAGACACACTAAGGTGAAAGCTTGTTTGCAGGTGCAACCTGGGAGCACGAGGAAGTTAAGTGACTTGCTCAGGGTCACACAGTATGCAAGTTGGGGCTGTGGGATTCAAACCCAGGTCTCCAGATTTGCAGCTCAGAGCCTTAAACCACTGCGCCATACTGCCTCCTTTCCATTATAAAAAATGAAATCAAGAACATGAGAGAGTCTGTCTCACACACACACACACACACACACACACACACACACACAAAACCAAACAAAAAAAAATAAACAGTATACTAACAAAAGTTCTGTATACAGAATACAGATAAAGAAAGAAAACAATTACAGCCAAAATCAATCAAAGTTAAAAATATTAGTGGGGGAAATCTCTCTCTGAGCTCTGCTTCTCTGTCTGCTGTACCACTCAAAAACTGAAACATTCACTTCCAGCCTGACTGGAGTCTCCCATGTGACTTGCAGGAAGCGGATCATTTAAAGTCAAAGTTAACTTCGAAGTTAGCCAGCAAAGTTTTGTCATTAAAGGCCAGTTTCTCAAAATTTGTCAGAGAGGTGAATCTGGCAACTTCGAGGGAACTTCGCAGGTGGAGTAAAACTTTGCAACATCTCTAAGTGCAGTAACTATGGAAAGGACAGACTTGGAAGGCTATGCCTATAGTTCAATGGACAAGCAGCCATCCACTCCCCCTTCCTGTACTATATAAGCAGTTCCTCTGAGCCTTTCTCTCAGGCACTTTTTGTTTGCAGCCGGAGGCTCTGTCAGTCTGTTCTTTGCAGCCTGCCCCCCTCCCCGCCTTGCTGTGTTTTGGCCTCTGCTTGCTTCTGCTGGACTTCTGTTTTCTGTTCTCCTGCTTTTGGTTTGTATTGTTTACCTCCAGCTGTGTGCTTCTTTGTGTTGCTTGTTCCCTGTTCTTCTGTGTTTGTGTGTCTTTTGTTTTGTTTTCTTTTTGTGGGGCTTCTGTTTCTAAACTGTTTGTATTTTACTAATCCAGAGCTCATGCTACTTATTCCCATTTACTCACAATGCAACTGCAATCATTATTTGTGTGCTCAGCTCAAACTGCTTCCTTGCTGCTGCTCTTCATGCTTGCACCTTAATTGTTTACACCTGGTTCAGGCTCACTCTGAGCCCTAGCCCATGCAGCTCAATCCTGCTTCCTGAACTCATACAACATACCTCATTGCTGCTGTTTTCACTGCACTGCATAGCTAAAGTGCTGCTTTCAGAGTGTTGCCTCCCTCCAGTCTCTGTTTATTCGAACTGCTACCCCTATAACTCATAGTTACACAATACTGATGCTACTTTCCTATGTTTGTACACTGCTATTATACTGTGGAGGTCAACTAAGCTACCGCTGATGCTGTAAACTAGCTTTAATATTTGCATGTGAGTTACGGCCCCTTCCACACTTTCTTGTTTTTCCTATGGTGGGGACTTAGAGGTGTTTGGGGAGCTGCGGCCCCGTCTGGTATACTTACATTATGTTCTAATCCTGCCTCCACCACCAAAATCCTCACAGTATTTATCACCTTTCATTGGCTTCCTTGAATGCCTGGCTGGCTTGCCCCTCTATTCATATTTGTTGCTGCTTTGACCTCAGTGCAGGTCCGACCATTTGCTTATTCTGCTTACTGACCTACGTGCAGGTCCACTCATTGCTTATGCAATTCACTGCTCAATGCTCGCTACTACCATATCTCACTGATGTGAGGGTCCCAACACTCAACACTTCATTCAGCACCTCCTCCTCAGTTGTTTTCTGGGGTATGCAAGCCATAACCATTATATGGCACAGGGTCTCCCTGCAGCCAGTGGTCTAACTCTGCACCTATAAAGTCTGCATCTTGAGTGTGCCTGACTTGGGGTGGGGTCCTTCTCACCTGGCCCATAGCTGGGAATGTCCCCACTCCGGGCCTGGCTTTAGCCACTCAAGACTCGACAGCAGCTTCTGATGTAGAATTTAAGACTGGCCGTGAAGGGTGATTACAATGATCTCCTTTGGCTGTAGTATTCTACTAGCAAGGCACATTCACTGCATTCTCCCTACAACTGCCTCTGGTTCACCTGGTTTGTTTTTAGGGTGGGCAGGCCAGGTGAGTGCCTCAGTAGTTGTTGCTCTTCTCCTCTCACCTTGGTTGCCCCAATGTTGCAGAGCACTCTTGCAACCTTCCACGGTGTTCCTGTTAGAGGGATCAAGCCAGAGCTTTGTTCCAAATTGGAATATTTTCCACCCCCCCCCCAATTGGGTTTCTAAATTGTAACAGCAAAGCTGTCACTAAACAAACATCCCAAGCCTGGAGAAAAGTGACCTACTGTAGGCCTTGAATCTCCAGAGATTTCCTCCTCAAAGGTTTTTTTTTCTCTCCTCCATGCCTCAGGTCATAGCCATTAGCTAGCCATAGTTAGTGTTCTCTAGTTCCTTTGGGTAGGTTCTGCTGTTGGATGGAGGTAGATGGTGTTACTACTTGCAGTTCCCTCTCTCCTTAGGAGGCCCCCTCAATTTCCAGTGCAACCCGTGATACTCATGCCATTGCTAACCTGCACATCTCATTATGTTATTAAGCTGCCTGGTGCCTAATCTACTACTATGCCTCACAGCTACCAATTGCTAATGTGCTTCATACTACTGCATTTCTTTTTTGAGATGCTTCCTAAGGTACCTTTAGCCAAGGGAATCATTCTGCGGCACCTCTAGTGGTGTAACCCTCTTTGAGAGTTCCTTGCCTTGGTACCCCATAGGGTGGTAATTCCTCTGGAATAGAGAGCATGAATGGCAAAACCAAGTAACACAGTTGCACAAGCATAACATCATACTGGCTATGTAACCATTGAACTGGAAGGCTATACCTGTAGTTCAATGGACTAGCAGCCATCCACTCCCCCTTACTGTGCGATATAAGCAGTTTCTCTGAGCCTCTCTCTCAAGCACTTTCTTTGCCCCACCATCCTCCCCTCCTCCTCCAGCAGCATGGCCTCTCTCTCTCCTTTGGATGCTTCCTAAGGTACCTTTAGCCAAGGGAATTGCCCTGCAACACTTATAGGGGTGGAACCCTCTTTGAGGGTTCCTTGCCTTGGTACCCCTACAGGGTGGCAATTCCTTTGGAATAGAGAATGCGAATGGCCAAACCAAGTAACACAGTTGCAAAAGCATAACATCATACTGGCTGCATAGGCCATTGAATAAGTGAAACAGGTGATGGGATGGGTATACAGTACTTGTTTGTTTATTTTATTTAGTTTTTGTTAACCTGGTAAGGTGTACTAGCCATAGAGATGACTATTCAGACAAAATAAAGATAATATGAGATACTGTCATTGACTTAGTTTTACAATGTAGTTCCTATAGAAGAAAATGCAGTCACATAAAACAGTGGAGAGTAGCATTTAGGGGTATGATATAAGGTAGTAGCAAACAGTTTCAAGAGACAAAGAAGATAGGAAATAGAGTGTGGAAAACCAGCTAAGTAAAATATAATGGTAAGTGCAGACATAATAATGAACAATAAGGAAAGGGGGGGGTGGAGAGTACAGCTTAACAATAAAATGGGAAAAATCAATCAAGAGGAGTGACACATAGTGAAGCAGAACATGTTAAGTGCAAGCAAAGAAAAAAGGGGTAGGGGCTAATACATGAAAGGTTAAAACAAACAGACAACTGAGCAAGAAGAGTAGTTCAGAGAGGCAGAAGTTTGTAAGAAGTTTAGGCAATCTGGGTAAAGGCTAGGATGGCAGTGATAGGACTAGATAGAGGAGGACTAGTTAGGATCAAAGCATGTACAAGGGACAGATCTAGTTAGGAAATCTTGCAGCACCTCTTTAAATGTAGCATGAGTTGCTGAGTGACAGATGGCAAGGGGCAGAGATTCCAGCGCATTGGGGCAATGTGAGAGAATGCACAGGCACCCTTGGAGGTTTCACATCTTGAGACATGTGGAAGAGATTGGTCAGCTGAGCGTAGACTGTAGGAGGAGGAGGAGGATTGATAGAGCAGTAAGGAGGCTAGGGACGAGGGTGTTTGTGACCTGATAACAGCATCCGTCAGGGAGCCAAGGGAGAGGAGTCTGAGGGCAGAAAGGGAGAGCCAGTTAAGGTCTGCATAGAGCTGACAGTGTTGTTTATGCCAATGGGATGAGGAAGCATAACAGCAGATGTTATTGTAGGGGATATCCCATTTGCAAAGAGTAGACTTAGACACAGCAGTATAGGTAGCAAACCCATAAGTAAGGGAAGGGAGCAGGATGCCCCTGGAATCTACTGTTCCACATAACATGAAACAGCTGTGATAGCAGTGTGGAATGTTCATGGATAAATATCAAATCAAATCAAAATTTATTTATAAAGCGCTTGTCAATAAATCAAAGCGCTGATACAAAACAAGAAATAAAACATCAGCAATAATAAATAAAAACATAAAACAATAAAATAACTATTAAATAAACTAACCAAATGCCAGTGAAAACAGATAACTTTTCAGGGATCTCTTAAATGATTCCACGGACAGGCACTCTCTAGTCTGACGAGGTAGAGAATTCCACAGGGTCGGGGCCATAAAAGAAAAGGCCCTTGCCCCAGATGATTTAAGACAAACCCTGGGAATCTCTAGCAATCCCTCACCAGAGGGGCAGAGTGGGCGGAGAGGACGGTAGGGGCAAAGGAGATCTTGCAGGTAGCCTGGTCCCTGACCGTGTAGGGTCTTATAGGTCAGCAATGCGACCTAGAAGGTGATTCTCCATCGCACTGGCAGCCAGTGCAGTTCGCGCAGCACAGGTGTGACATGACAAGTTCTTGGTAGCCCAGTCAACAACCTAGCTGCCGTGTTCTGCACCAGCTGCAGGCGACAGAGATCTACCCCCGGCAACCCTAGATATAAAGCATTACAGTAATCAAGATGGGAAGAAACAAAAGCATGGACCAAGACAGGAAGGTCATCATGTGGAACAAGGTGTTTTATCCGGGCGATATTCCTCAGATGGTAAAAGGAAGATTTGACAGTGGCCGACACCTGCATCTTTTATGTCAGCGCACTGTCAAAAATAACACCCAGATTTCGCGCACCTGTTCAGAAGGTCTCAACTGGGTATCCCCTAATAAAAGACCAGGGGGGACCCCAGGAGTCAACTTCTTCACATAATGACCCGGGTCAACAACTAATACCTCAGTCTTATCTGGATTTAACCTCAACCAGTTCGCATTCATCCAGTCCTGAATCTCAGCGAGGCAGTTGTTAAAAACCGAGACTGCATCATTTTGTTCAGGCACAAAGGACCTATAGAGCTGAGTTTCATCTGCATAGTAGTGAAAACTCAGCCCATAACACCTTATAATGTCTCCCAACGACAGCATATGCACCGTGAACAACATGGGGGAAAGCACAGAGCCTTGTGGCACCCCACAAGACAGAGCAAAGGGAGCAGAAGAGAAAATCCCTGAGACTACCCTTTGACTTCTGCCTGTGAGGAAAGAATGGAACCATCATATACAGCTACATAAATCTAAAAAAATATGATTTGGTGCACCTGCTATAGAGAAGCAAGCTCCAACAATTAGGACCACTCAGTACTAATAGAGGAACTGCTTCAGATTAGCAACAATGATGAGATATTGGTTTTAGAAATATAGAAACATGGACTTTGACAGCAGATAAGGAATGCGTGGCCCACCCAGTCTGCCCATTTCCCCTACCTATTGAATAAGCTGCAGATCCTAGTTAACCAACAGCCTACTTTCTCCTACCCCCCCACTAGAATTGCCTTATGTATGTCCCATGCATTCTTGAATTCCCCCACTGTTTTTGACCCTACTTCCTCCTCTGAAAGGCTGTTCCATGTGTCCACCACCCTCTCTGTGAAAAAATGCTTCCTCACGTTGCCCCTGAGCCACCCCCCTATTATCTTCAAATTGTGCCTCCTTGTTTTTGCACATCTCATTTTCTGAAAGATGCTCCCCTCTTGGATTTTGTTGATTCACTTGAGGTACTTAAATGTTTCTATCATGTTCCCACTCTCCTCCCTCCTTTCCTCTAGGGGTATACATATTAAGCACCTTTAGTCTGTCTTCATATGGCTTCTGGTGCAGACCCTGCACCATTTTAGTTGCCCTTCTCTGGACTGCCTCCATCCTATCTATGTCCTTGCAGAGATGGGGTCTCCAGAACTGCATGCAGTACCCCAAATGTGGTCTCACCAACTGTCTGTACAGAGGGATAACAACTTCCTGTTTTTTACTGGTGATGCCTCTCCCTATGCATCCAAATATCCCCAGCCCTCCTTACTGCCTTTTCACATTGCTTGCCTACCTTTAGGTCATCTGATATGACTACCCCAGGTCCCTTTCCATTTTTGTTGCTGTTAGTACCTCCCCCCCAAATTGTGTACTCTTCCCTTGGGTTTTTGTTTCCCAGGTGCATTACTTTGCACTTCTTTGCATTGAATCTAAGCTGCCATACTTTTGACCATTCCTCCAGCCTTGCTAAGTCCCTTCTCATCCTTTCCACCCCCTCCGTGTATCAACCCTGTTGCAGATCTTTGTGTCATCTGTAAAGAGGCATACTTTTCCTTCCAGACCCTCTGCAATGTCACCTATAAAGACATTAAAGAGGACCGATCCCAGTACTGAATCCTGCAGTACTCCGCTAGTAACCCCCTTTTCCTTGGAATGGACTCCATTTACTATTACCCTCTGTATCCTATTGTCCAGCCAATTCTTTACCCAGGCTACCACCCTGGGACTCACTCCCAGGCTGACTAACTTATTTATTAACCTTTAGTGTGGGACTGTGTCAAATGCCTTGCTAAAGTCTAGGTCGGCCACATCCACAGCCCCTTCCCTGGTCTACAACTTTGGTCACCCAGTCAAAGAAATCTATTAGATTCATCTGATATGACCTTCCCACTGTGAATCCATGCTGCCTTGGGTCCTGTGCCCCGCTGACCTCTAGGTACTCAACAATTTTTTCCTTCAGAAGTGATTCCATTATTGTCCCTACCACTGAGGTCAAACGGACAGGTCTGTAGTTTCCTGTCTCTGCCATACTTAGGTGATATTAATCTCCCAATAGTGATTTAGAACACTGGTGAAACAGGCAGTACAAAAGATAAACTTGTTATGGATACAATCAATGAATGTAGTTGGGATTAGCTAGTTAAAAAAACTCTAGAAGATGCCAAAATATCTTAGGCTTCGTATTCACTGATATGTCCACTATCCATGAGTCCTTTAGTAACAGGATTTACAATATGACTGAATGCAAGCTAAAGGTGAACAGGGTACAGGACCAAGGAGCTGCATTATAGTATAGAATGAATGCCACTCACATCTGGCTGAAATGAAGCAGAAATTGGGAGCATGAAATTGAAATAGGAACTAGCAAACAAGACGACTACAAAACAGTAGAACATCCTAAAAAATATGCAACATAATATCAGGGATACCTACTGTATGTACCAATAGTAAAAAAAGGGCAACAGTGATGGTGACCTCCCTGGTTAAAATCCAAGATCACCAGGCCAATAAACAAAAAGAAAAGGGCTTTGTATTTAATGAGAAGAACTGGAAAACAAGAGCTAGAGAATCATACAACAGTATTTTAAAAATTGTGAAATTTCAATTAGAAAAAAACTAAAACTTGAAAATGGACTGGCAAATAAAAGCGACAATGAAAAAAAGTATTTTAGGAGCATAAATTCAAAAAAGTGGTCTAATAGAATTTTATGCACTCTAATACTTAAGGAGGTGAACATTAGCGCCAACTCAATTGCCAATTGCTTTAATGAGCCTTTTTGTTCTGTTAATTGATAAATCAAGCATATGTGATGTCAAGTGATGCTGACAAGCCACGCAATCCAGACAGCTGTAGAAATATTAATATCCAAAAATGACTTTGTTTGGGGTAAATTAAAACATTGTGATAGACATGAATCCCTGGTTACACATGACATGCAACTTGTAATACTAAAAATTTAGCATAGGTACTGGGAAGCCCGATAACCCTTATTTTAGGGTACAAAAAGTTTCAATAAAAGGACTGACATTTCAACATAAACGTGTGATAAGTGGGGTCTAATGGGACTCAGTTCTTGGTCCACTTCCTTTTAGAATGTATATTAGCAATCTGAACACTGATATGAAAAACATGACTGTCAAATTTGCAGACAACAGCAAATTAGTGGCTACAGTAGCAACATGGGAGGAGGTGACAAAACTTCTGGAAGATATTTATAAACTATCAGATTGGGTGGCATGATATGGAATGTAATGTAATACTAGCAAATGCAAGTTTATGCACCCTGGCAAAAATAATGTAAAATATTCCTGTTTTGTAGATAACACTAAATTAAATATCAGTGAGGCAGACCTGGGTTTGACAGTGAACAGTGATTAAACCCCAGAAACCACTCCAAAAAGGTAATCAGGAACAGAAATGATTCAATAACAGCAATAAAAGAAATGTCAGTAGGCATGAGGATATCATTTCAAAACTCAGTACACCTTACAGCCACCCAAACCTTGAGTACTGTTTACATTTCTAGGGGGTTTCATGTCATAATAGTGATCACAAAACAGTGACCGCAATTATGGTGAGTGTATATCACCAAAAGGCAAATCAGTGATATACACATGCTGGCGACCAAACATCTGGCAACTAGACTAAGTGTCTATGTGGGGGGCTGTGCCCCCATGCCCTCTTGCAGGGGGCTTTGCCCCCTTACCCTCCACTTAAAGATTACTAACTCCAGGGGGGTACATGTCAGGGAGAGGGCGACACTCCAGATTGGAAAATAAAATGGCAGCAGCAGCCTGTGGCAGAATCTTTCCCCTGGTCCCTAGCCCAGAACTCAGTACCTGCTGCACCGAAGCTAGCCATCCTCACCACCACACCACATGGTTAGCTCAGCTGCAGCAGGCATACTACCCTCTAAAAAAACCTCTTGCCTATCCCTCCCCTTCCCCTCGTTATTCTTCCTTTTCAGTCACCCTCCCTTATGGTCGCCTTCACATAGGGTCACTACCCTTGCAGGGAAGCCCATGAGGATAGCGCTGTTTATGAGTCACCATTTTGACAGTCACTCATATTCAGTCACTATCCACACTGGATACCATTCTGGGGCCCTTGCCAGAATAGTACTATTGGGATACTTGAAAATGTTCAGAGGAGGGCCATAAAAATGATCACTACCATCACATATCTGACCTATGAGGACATAATATCCACACTACAACCCTATAGTTTATAGAAAAGGTGCTTGTGGGGGACTTACTACACATGTACCAGATACAGTAGTAGGGGATAGCAACAATAAGCTGTCAGGATATAGCATTTCATGAAAGTGCAAACTTTAATAGAGAACCCAGCAAATAATGGCTACAACTACCTCTTAATACTAAAAGGCATGGTGGATTCTATACAAACAGAATCGTTAGATCATGGAACACCCTCCCACATGAACTGGTTAGCACCTGTATCTTAGTTTTACTTGTTCAGAATAGGATTAAAGGTTACATCTGTAACATATTTGGCTAAAACTGACCTACACATCAATAAAGGATGGTTATCATGGGCTAATGACCTTTCACTACCCTAAATTCTTTTAGTATGAACTATTGTATGGATAGTACCCTTCTAGTCAGTGTCTATACAGCTTGTGTTAATAAATTCCCTAAGACTTATTTCAGAGTTTGTGTTAAAGTATCTCCAATGCCAATTCCATTAGCAATTTCAAGTGCAACTCACTAGGCTGATTTGATTTGTTTGCTTCACACTTTAAAGCTTATCCAGCAGCCTTCCTTGCTAAAAATGATGTATCCTGTGTCCTTTCTGATTTTTCCACCTGCTAAATCATTTGGTCTGTGAGATGGAATAGATAGATGCTGATAGCAAAGTTGAAAGAAAAGAGACAGCAACTGAAATACAACAGTATGTAGTATTACTGGTAGATTACCACAGTGCAGAGCTCTCTGTTTTTGTTTAATTCATGCCCTAGCTAAATTTACAGTAATCAAAGATCAGTTTCTAATGGAATTTATAAAATCAAAATCCACAGAAGCACCAGACTCAGATAGCTCACAGGAGTGGTTATAAAACAGTGGTGAAAATTTATTGACACCAGTATAATAATTATAGCAATTCAAAATGCAAACCTACATGAAGGCTAGGTGATGTCAGACTGGAAAAGAGTGAAGATGATCCCATTTCCTAAGAAAGGGGAAACTGATAACTTTTCATCAACTATAAGACCAATTTCATTTACTCATATTGTGATTAAAGTAGTATAAAAAGGATAGTCTGGACAAAAATCAAAATGGCAACACTAAGAATCATTCAACTACACATTTCCTGAAAGTGAAAATTGCATGGGCATTGCTTGAATGGGCTTCTCAAAGGCATTTGATTTGATTGACCAAAATATAGTAAAAGAATGTCCTTAAATATTTATCCTGTACTGATAATCTGTGTGGGGCTCTTTTAAGAAAAATGAAACAAATAACAACATGGGGTGCTATGGTGCCAGAGTAGGAGACTACAAGAGGTGGGGTGGGGGGGCAGATAGAAAAAAAGCTCTACAATTCCACTCTCTATATTGGTGGCAACAACATTTATTTTCCTCCTGACTTATACTTAGAAAATATCTTTTATATGGATACAGTGTAAGCTGCCTAATAAGCACTAAATATAAAGGGCCTGATTCACAAAAATCCCTTAGATCACCACAAGCTGTGGTGAGCAAGGGCTGCGGCAAACCCAGGAACACCAGGGACCCTGTGCCCAATTCTTGATCAGGCAGGGTCCTGGCGGCAAAGTCCCATGGCTTGTGGCAGCTGTAGCAGTGTGCAGAACAGAGGGCACACCTGAACAGGGTGCCACAAGCCATGGGCAGCCATGTGGCAATGTCCCAGACATTCCCTGGTGGTCTAGTAGACCACCCTCCCTGATGTTCCCTAGTAATAGTCTGTAGCATTATTCCTTTGTGGTCTAGTGGACCCACCAATCCATGATTACTCCCATATAAATAAATAGTAATCTAAACCCCTCCCTGATGGACTAGCTGACCCCCTTCCCAATGTTCCCATGAATTAATTATTTATCATAAGTCCCTGGTGGTTTAGTAGATCCCCTGATCCCTGATTACCCCATATAAATAAATAGCAATCTAAACCTCCTCCCTGGTGGACTAGTGGACCCCCTTTCCTGATGTTCCCATGAATTAATTGTGTATCATAAGTCCCTGGTAGTCTAGTGGACCCCCATCCCTGATGTCTGACTGAAGTAATTATTTATCATAACTCCCTGGTGGTCTAGTGGACCCACTTCCCCGATCGTCCTGTATCGACAGGTGCACAACAGTGTTCACCACACCTTACTGCTGAAAGACTAAACCATGACTCACCAGATATCATTGGCATTACTCAGCTTAGATGCAGAGAAGGCATTCGCAAGGTGGTCTAGCCATTCTTATGGGCCACCCTGTCGAACTTTGGCTTCCCAAAGGAGGTAATCAGGATGAGGCAGGGATTATATTCTTCCTCTAAAGCCTCTCTTCAAATAAACTGGTCCCTTACCCCACTTTCCACCTCCACAGATGAATGCAGCAGGAGTGCCCCATCACCATTATTGTTTAACTTATACTTGGAGCTGTTGGCAACTACCATCTGAACTAACCTATGCATTTTCCAATATTTGATTTTAATAAGTTTATTGATTAACTCATTACAAGCCATTATAAATAAGACTGACAAGACATAACATTACACAAATAAATATAAATAGCAAAATGTCTCAATGCATACAAAGAATAAATATGCCACAGTTAACAGAATCACACCATTTACTGTATATCTTCAGGAAAAAAAGTAGTAACAATAGGGGGATGTCTCCTGATTTATATCGCACTTATTCTTATATTTATGATTACTTATCCTTTGGAGAGTTACTTTAGAAAACTCAATGGTATCAGTCTGCCAGGGGATGTAAACAGGACACCTTAGTTTTGAGATACCTAAGAAGCATGTCAAGTTTGTAGTCCCAATTAGCCCTAATGCCAGGGCACATCTCAGAAATGCCCACGAGAGGAAGATGATAAATTATCACTATTTTCAGATGATATTCTGCTACCCTTATTAACCCCATGGACTCTATCCTTGCTATCTGGAACACCTTATCACAGAGTACAAGCTGAACATACAAAACAGCTGAGGTTCTACTTTACAGTCATACCCCTTCCCCCACCTTGAAGCATGGTTATCCCTTTAAATGGTACAAAAATGCACTATGATACTTAGGGGTAAAACAAACTAAAAAATCTTGAGCATCTAAAGCTTTTCAACTAGGAACACTTAACCCAGAAGATAAAGGATGATCTGTCGAAATGGACTGATTTACACTTTGGCCTTTTTCAACTGGCTGGTGGCAATCTGCCAAAACATTTTGCCCAGAGTTTCATATTTCCTACAAACCTTGCCACTTATGCCAGATTGAATGTGTTTTCGATCCTGGAATAGAATCATATCCAGATTTATATGGCAAGGAGCACCACCTCAGATTCACTTCTCCATATTATCTCTTCCTAGAAACAGAAGAGGAGCCCAGTTCTAGGATGCCTTACACATGGCACAAGGTGATGTACGCCAAACCCTATGGCACAAATCGTACCTTGCGCTATGCGACACGTAAGTTGTGATTCCAAGTCACAGCTTGTGTCATGTTACATGCGGGTTGTGCCAAAGATGGGCTATGCCACCATCTACACCCGCAATCCACTGCGGCATGGCAGAAGGATGGGTTACGGCAGCACCCACACCCTATTCCGAAAGGGCAGCTGCCACAACATGGATATGCCATTCCAAGTCCTGCAATGGCACTGCAGGTTAGACCAGCATGGAGGTGGTCTAAGGGGCATCTGTCCTGGCAAAACAATGGATGCCCCCCACAGTGCCACAGAAAGCACATTTCCATGCCCCATGGACCTCCCCCAGCACAGTGATGCCCCCAACCCCCTGAATCTTGGGGTGCCACCCGAGTCCATTATGCTCCATGTCTCCCTTGCACCTATGCCACCCAGCCAACCCCCCAAGGCCCGCAGAGGATTGTGGGCATGTTATGGGGCAGGGGAGGTTCCAGGAGGGCAGTTACATGCGGTCTGCAACTTGTGGCACCCAGGTCTATTGCACCATTCCTGTAGCACAAGCCTGCAGCTGCCACAAGCCATAAGTCATAGGTGCAGGGGACCCTACCTGTCCTGGAATAGGGTACAGGGTCCCCGGCGTAGTGGCACATGGCACAATTCACATACACCCATGAATTGTGCCATACATTCTGGAATTGGGCCCGAGGTGTCAGTGTCCTATATCTGAAGTGGTACACACAAGGGGCCCATATTAGAACCCTTTGTCTCTGGCTTTCAGACAGCCACTAAACTACTGGAAACACTGAATTTACCCTGAATGATCTCTTCAATTCGGACTACTATTTGTTAGGGAGCCCACCAGGTAACTATCCGCTTTTCAAATTCATCTAATATATGGAGAAGACATTCAGACAATGGATGGTGTTTAGAAAAGCTTACTTGACCCCTGCTCAGCAATTTAAACTATAAGCTATACAATATGACATCTCATCCCCTCCGAATAAACAAGATTGGGGTACCAAAAGGTGGAATACATTGGGTCTCTACTTCTGTTTTCAGCTTCTGGATTCTCATGGTCTGCTCCCATTTTCTGCCTTACAAGCAGCACCACAGAACACTAAAGATAGCTGCAGGTTCACTCAAATCTGTTAGATCAAGGAACAGCTATTTCAAGTACAAAAAATAAACACTCAACACTTATGCAGTTCATACATCCCACTTGAAAGTGAGGTTTGGTCCCATCTTATTGGCCACTCATATAGAGCCCTTCAGGACACTTCAAAATATACCATGGATACTGTTATACAATGCTGGAATAAAGAGCTGGAGGTGGAACATTCCTTAGACACCTGGCATAAATATACCCTTCCAGCTTGTTGACTAACATCCACAACTACCTGGAGGGAATTCTCCTGGAGATGTCAATACTGTTTCTTTCACACTCCAGACAGAGTAGGTAAATATCCAGGACCACATAGAAGTCTATGTTGGAGGGGATGGGGTCAAGTCTTGGCTAACCATGCCTACATCTTCTGGGAATGCCTGTACTACCACCCCTTCAGGAACAGAGTTATCCATGAGTTTGAAGCAATCTTTTAGCTGCCCATGAGCTATTGCTCCCGCACTGATACTGATGTCTATACCCCCAGAGAAAAGTTCCTTTAAGTTTTCAACCCTGAAATTGTTTTTAATCGTAATAGTGGCCATAAAGAAGGCAACAACTAGGCTCTGGCATGCCACAGCTATCCCCACCATAGATGGGTGGCATACAATATTGATGGAGAGTTACTTACTGAAGAGACTGACATATACAATCTCAAACAAAATTGACTTATTCAACACCAGATGGCATAGATGGGTGATGTATCAATTAGATACTTATACTGACTTTATATCATAAAGGGTCCCTTCCCCCCACTGCCTCCTTCTCCATTGCTTCTTTCCTATGTCCCCCTCCTTTCTCCTCACCTAGCTGTTCCACTGTTTTCCATTAGTCCCGAAATTGTTCTCTTTCCTCTTTTTTTCTTGTTACTCTTTTTCTATAGTTGGTACCTCAGCTCTGAAATACACAGAACAGTAGTTCATTTCCGTATTATGCTTTATGGACAAGGAATCATCTTGATTGAAATCCCTTGTAGTAAATATAAACTATAATCCAAGCTAACTTGTTATCACAAGGTACCAGTGGGGAACTCCATACACCTCACCAAGCTGAATAGCAAATCCCAACAGCAGAAGTTTCCAACACTATACATCATTCTGCCTCTCCGATTGAGATACACTGGACATTGGACAATATTCCTCTACCAAAGATGACTTATTGTAATGACAGCCAGTTAGTTAATTGTGATTAACATAAATATGACTCTACCAACTCTGGGTTTTAACTCTATATACTATGCTTTTTGTTTCTTGAAAAAGTTAATAAAAATTAAATAAAAACAAAGGATAACACCTAGTATGTTTACTGTGGTAGGCCAGGAAGAAGGCTGTTGAGGTAGATCAAAGAACAGCAGCAGGCATGTAAGATGCAGTCTCTCATTCAACCAGGGAGGTATACTGTATGATGCAATTGCTAGCTGTCGAATTAGTGGCATATCAGACATCCATGATGTTACTTTGACTTCACAGCACACATGTAATTTGATAATTGTCTACCGAATACTATACTCAAAATAATATATTTGTAATATAGTTGCTAGACCACTGTGTTACTTAGAGAGAGAGAGTGACAGCGGTCAGTAATAGAGGTGGCATACATCTTCAGTAACAGTTAGCTAGCTGAGGGACTGAAATTAAACAAACGAAGAAGAGTATAAGAGAACAAAAGTGTCAGGCTGCAGTAGCTGTGGACACCATAGTGGAAACAGAGGACAGAGACTATACCTTCGACACACAGAAACAGAATCTGATGGCAGAAGAAAACCAAAGGTCCATTAAGTCTGCTGTTATTATACTGACTCACCCTACTGACCTACTGTACTGGTGTGCTGTTATACAGACGTAGCCAAGAAGCAGCAGTGTCAACTATAACTGTTTCAACAGAAGCATAAGATCAGGCTTAATGTACAATGCAAATCGTCCTGTGTGCTTGAAGCCCTTAAACCCTGTAATGAAAAATGAGACAAATGGATTAATGGTATGAAATGGTTTATGCTAGCTGCCTGATGCATAGGTAAGGAAAAGGCAAATGTGTGCTCATTGGTTCAGCTGTAATTCCCTTAATTTAATTTCTCCATCTGATCAGCTGACATGGAGGAGGATTTTGCAGGCGTATATAAAGCTGTGGTTACAGCCAGATGTCATTTGATATCCAGCTCTACAGGAGGCACAATATATAGGAGCTACTTAGCTATATGTGGGATGCTGTGAGCTAGAAGTTCCTCTGATTGGTTTACTTGTGGAACTAGTAGTGAATAGGATCCTTCCTGGGAAATCAGGGATAACTTTCGTAACAACACAAAAGTGCTTAAGAGTTTACTGCACTCAGAGCTTCTGACTGCTTAGTTGGCAACACCTCTAAGATCGTGCTTAGCTATCTTGTCTATCCTGATCTAACCAGAACTGTAAGAATTGACACTCCATCACAGTAGTCAGAGGGGCAATGTGATAGTAAGGGAAGGAAAGAAGGTACACAGAGGAATGGTCTAAGTGGACTGGTAGTCGAGGGGGATGATTACAGGTATTTAAAGGACTCAGAGGGAAGTCACTGTCAGGAGTACCCTTATTAAGGGGTCACGGACCATGAGAAAACATTAGTAACACTAGTTAAGAACATCAGTAGGTAAAGCAGTGGTATTAAGGGATGCAGAGTAGTAGAAAGCTGAGGAGAGGCACAGTAGGAGAGTAAAGGCACCTAATATGGTGCAGCATCTATGGTGCAGTCCTCTTCAGGGCAGTCCTCCAGAACAGGCATTGTTTTCCAGTGCACTGCAGGTTTACGGCACTCACTGTGGAGCTGGCTACAGTAAAGGTTGAACTTAGCCTTCTACAGAGCAGGTCCTGACAGCCAAAGAAGTGGTGCAGGAGTGGTGCAGGAAGAAGATATGAGGTCCCTGGGGGAGTGGGATCACTCTAGGAGTGATAGAAGGCTACTCATGTAGGATTGCCTTCATATCTCTGAGGAAGACACTGTAATGCTTTGACACAAGTTTAAAGAATGCATTAATACACCTTTAAACTAGGGGGGAGGTGAGGAAAATCAAATGTGGTAAGGTAAGGTAAACTTTATTTATATGGCGCCCAATCCCAGGGGCTCTGGGCACCTTACAGAAGTCAAGAGCAGGCAGAGTAAAATAGCAAAGACATATAAATCAAAGCCGTGAAGGGTTATACAAGTACAAGTTAAAATTCAAACATAAATAAGCAGCAATAAATAATAAATTAATAAATGAGTACTTAAAAAACAGCTGCAATTAATCTGAAAATGCTTGTTTGAAAAGATGAGTTTTCAGACCCCTCTTGAATTCCTCCACTGACAGGGCCTCCCTTAGAGAGCTGGGAAGTGAGTTCTAGAGGGCTGGGCTGGCCACATCGAACGCTCTGTCACCTGAGGTTTTCAGCCAGACCATCTAAACTACAAGGAGACCCCTGCTGGAGGAGCAGAGGAAATGGCAGGTGTATGGAGATCAGTCAGGTAGCCAGGTCCCAAGCTGTATAGGGGCTTATAGGTGAGCAAGCCCACCTTGAAGGTGATTCTCCACCTGCGAGGCAGCCAGTGAAGATCCTGCAGGACCGGAGTCACATGACAGGACTTAGGCCTGTCAGTAACCTGGCTGCTGTGTTCTGTACAAACTGAAGTCAGCGGAGGTCCCCTCCACTGACCTGGAAGTACAGAGTGTTACAGTAGTCTAACCTGGATGTAACAAAGGCATGCACTAGTGATGGCAGGTCCTCAGGTGGAATTAGGGGTTTAATCCGTGTGACATTCCTTAACTCAATCTGTCTAATGCCTCCATTTTGGGTCAGGTTAAGCAATGGATGGTTCTGACGCCATATGGTGCTAATGGGTATAATGTGTTATGTGGTAGAAACCAGTTTGGACAACAGATGAGGTTAGGTGCAACTACTCAATTGAAGGAGGCCAGTATGGTATCTCCATTTCTAGAAAACATGGTCCTTCTTGATCTTTCTGCTGCATTTGACACTGTAGACCATGAGGTGCTATTGGAGCGGCTGCGGGTTTTTTGTGGACTGTCTGGTACAGTCCATGAATGGTTTCGTTCTTACCTCACTGGTAGGTCTCAGAGAGTTGTCACCAGAATTTATTCCTCTGACACCTTCTCCCTACCATGTGGGATACCGCAGGGTTCCATTTTAGCTCCCATGTTGTTTGCAGTGTATATGCTGCCATTAGGAGAAATCATCAGGAGATACAGCTTGAGTTTTCACTGCTATGCAGATGATACTCAGCTGTATTTATCCTTTCTCCCGATCAGAGTGATGCACTCTCTACTTTAACAACTGTCTGGATGAAATCAGAATTTGGATGAGTTCGAGTTGGTTGAAGCTTAATCCGGATAAGACCGAGGTATTGGTTGTGGGCCCAGGTCATCCTGGGAGGGGTTTGGGTGCGGCACATCCATCAGGCTTATCACTTGGTGGGGTGCAGCTCTCTAGCTCTCGACAGGTGTGAAATCTGGGCGTTATTTTTGACGATGGTCTGACCCTGAAATCTCAGGTGTCAGCTGTTGTCAATACCTCTTTTTATCATCTGAGGAATATAGCCCGGGTGAAACATCTGATTCCCCAGGAGGACCTTCCGACCTTGGTTCATGCCTTTGTTACAACCCGTTTGGACTACTGTAATTCCCTATACCTAGGGCTCCCAGGGATTGATATCCGCCGCCTGCAGCTAGTGCAGAATGCTGCAGCCAGGCTTTTGACCTGGACTCTAAGAACCAGTCATATTACGCCTGTGCTTCGCGGATTGCACTGGCTGCCTGTGCGGTGGCGTATCACCTTTAAGGTTGGTTTACTAACCTTTAAAGCCCTACACGATCAGGGACCCGGTTACCTGAATGATCTTCTGATTCCCTACTGCCCCCTCCGCCCCCTCCGCTCCGCCAATGAGGGATTGCTAGAAATTCCCAGGGTTCGTTTGAAGTTATCAGGATCTCGTGCTTTTAGCTAGTCAGCTCCTACCCTGTGGAATTCTCTACCTCATTGGTTGAGAGAATGCCCGACCATTGATAGTTTTAAAATTGCTTTAAAAACTTATCTTTTTAACTTGGCTTTTTCTTTATAGTTTGATTGTTTAATGTTGATTTCTGTTTTATTATTATGTACAGCGCCTTGATTTTGAAAGGCGCTTTATAAATAAATACGAATTGAATTGAATTGAATTGAAACGATTCATTAACATTAACATCAAGATTTGTTACTGCTTTAAATTCTAGACTTAAACCTCAACCATTGCCTGAGGCATCATTTAAGTCCTCCCTTCTGTCATTGTCCAAATCAAGGTCCCAACAGCATGATCTGTCTTTACTTTAAATATTGGACTTAAACCCCAATCATTGCTTTTAGCATCTGTCGTGTTCTCCCTTCGAACAGTCATTCCTCCCTAGGCCATCAAGTCCAACCCTCTCCTATCTCGGTTGACCTTCCCTCCCCACTCCCTATACCCCTCTCCCTTTCCCACCTCACTTGCAAGGCCATGCCTACAGTACTTATCAAAGGACTCTTACATCTCAATGTTCTTCAAACTTTGATGCTAGAGGAACTGCCACTCCTGCTCACTATGACTCCTCCAATGATGTTTACTGTATAAACTTTAGCTCCTTAACTTACTGTACATCCATATATCTGTATCCATGCAATTTTATTTAAATGGCACTACCTCCTGTTGAACCTATTGCTATGTTCTGGTGCAAGTATCTTGTCACATGCGATGGTTATATGTTTTTATGTTGTTATTATTACTATGTAATTGTTATGTAAGCTCACTCAACCTGTGATGTCTTAACCCTGTTGGCAGTTGTTTTGCCCCAGGTCCATCTTGTAAATGAGCTTATCTCAATGATGTTCCTCCTGGCAAAAATAAATATGTTGACTGATTTTTGATTGATTGAGAAGCAATAGGTCATTTTGATAGTGGGGACAGGTTAGGGCCAGGACAAGTTGCAGAGGGTCCAGGAAGAATATGGAAGGTGGGAGAGGGACAAAACTGGTAAAGTGGTTTGGGGGTAGGGGAAGGGGTCAGGGCCAAATGGGAGGAAGCAGGCAGACTGAAAGAACAGGTTCAAGAATGCCAGAAACTTGGGGAACAAGACCAGTGATCTGGAGGAAGTGCTGACAGAAGCCTACTTGGATCTGGTGGCAGTCACAGAGACATGGGCCTCCCAGTACATGACTGGGACATGATTATACAATGGTATGCAGTATGTAGGAAGGATAGAAAGAATAGGTGGGGGAGTGGTGGTATTATATAGATGAGACAGTATACCAGCTTTGAAGATCAAGGATGTGGGAAAAGGTTAATAACAGATATACTATGGATTCAGGAAATGATGAATGGGGGAAAAACATCAGGACAGGTGTGCTATATAGACCACCATCTCAAAAGGAAGAAGTGGATAGGAAGATGGTGTAGAGATTGAAAAGCTAGCAAGGCAGTGGGAGGCACTGCTAGTCAATGACTTCAACATGCCTGACATGGACTGGAGGATTCCAGTAGCAGAAAGTGCAAAATATCAGCAGTTGGTAGAGATTTTCAGGAAACACTTCTAGTTCAGAGGGTAGAGGAGTCAGCAAGGGAGGCTGCCATTCTCAGCAATCTCAGTTGTACCTATAATGTGTCCACCCACCCAAATTCTGTAGCTAATACCCTAAATGCCCAATTTATGGGAGGGCCCCTTTTGATTGCCCCCCCATTCACTTTATGGGAACAGCCACTGTCCACTTAACGTTCCCCCATTAGTGCTAGTGATCACTTTGTCTTCTCCTTTATCACCCCCTCTGAGGTTCCTCGTGAACTGTCCTGTTTCAAGCCAAGTTCTCACTTTGGAGTTGATGGTATTCCCCTACCCCCTTCTTTCTGAAATTAGGTTCCCTGCTATTGCTGCTCCTTGGCTCATATTTTTAACTGCTTCCTTATCTCTGCCATTTTCCCTTCACTTTGAAAGCAGGGCACTGTAATTCCTCTCCACAAAGGTGGCCCCACTGACTTGCCTACTAACTACCAGCCAGTCTCACTCCTCCACGTTCTCTGTAAACTATTGGAATGATTGGCTGCTAACAACTTTCTGTTTACCTCTGTGAAGTCTTTCTTTCTGAATACCAGTCTAGGTTTCGTGCCACACATTCTATATCCGCCTTTCTGTTCAGACTCACTGATATCATTCTCTCTAATACAGACATGTGTCTACAAACTGGCATTATATTCATTGATTTGGTCAAGGTATTTTGCACTACTGACCATTCTTCTAAATAAACTTGCTGTTTATGGTTCTCCAGTCCTTTCCTTTCCTGGTTTTCATCTTATCTCCCTGACAGCACCTAGTCCATCTCCTTTGTCTTGGCTATATCTGATCCTAGACAAATCACTCTGGGGTCCCACAAGGTTCTTTCTTTGGGCCGCTCCTTATTAGGGCTGCAGTGGGTGGAACCCTGTAGTCCTTTTTCTTTCAGAAAAAGGACTTCACATTCTTTGCATTATTTCTGAACCAGCAATCTGTTAGACATGCACCATAGTTTCCTCCACATCTGTGGAGCAGTCTGCTTGTTGTCTCTATCAGAAGCTCCACTGCAATTTTTTTACTTAAAAAAAAAATTGGCGCATGGGAAGCACCAACGCCCCCCCCCCCACCTACCACACCATTGAATTGAGTTTCTGTCTGATCAGATATGCCTTACTTTCATAGGATCAGTTTTAATATATTGAAAATGAAGCTGCAATTCACTCTCTCTTTACCAGTAACTGCACTATTTTTACTTAAAAAAATTGGTGCATGGGGACCTCAATCCCCCCAGGGATGAGCAAAAGTTGCCTTTCCACCTCAGTGGGACTTTTGCGGAAATGAGGCAACTTTCGCAGATGTTTTACAAGCTTCCATCTGTAGCAGATCAGAAAACTTCCAAGCACTTTGGGCAGAATTTCATCCTGTTCCACTCGGTCTGACTAGTATTACACACACCCCCGTGGCTAGAGGTCCCTTCCCCACCTGATCACCTGCCCCATATCATTACAGTAACCCCCCTATGGGTAGCAATCCTTCCCCCCCCCCACACACCCACCTGCCCTGTGCTATTTCATTCAGTAACAACCCCCCCCACACACTGTGGCTAGCGGTCCTTTCCCAATCACCTGCCACCGGTATAGTTACAGTCAGAAACCACCCCTCCCCACCTTGGCTAGTGTCCCTCCCTCCCTCTGTCAGATCACCCCCTGTCCAGTATCAACCCCCAATCCCTTTCCCATGTATAATAAAATATGTTAAGTGACCCCCTCCTCCATCCCTGTCCCCAATCCTAATAACCAGCCATTTAGGTTATTTTCCATTTATTATTATTATTTTTTTTTTAAAGTTATTCACTGCTCACTGGTGGGCTAGTGTCCCCCCTTATCCTGGCAGGTAGTTTTCCCCAGTACCACTCCAGTCCCCCCAACCCTGAAAAGGGGTGGGCCAATGGCACAACCCTCCACTCTCTTCCAAGGCCGACAGACCACTGAGTTGTCAATAAATGAATGCGTGCTTATAGGTTCAGTCATTGACAACTCAGTGGGCTGCTGGCCATGAAGAAAAGTGGAGGGCTGTGCCTGTGGCCTGCTCCTTTTCAGGATGGGGAAAGCAGGGTGGTACCAGGATGGTGGACAGGGGGCCACTGGACCGCCAGCGAGCAGTTAATAACTTAAAAATAACAATAATAAAATAATTTAAAAAAAACTACTCAGTGGGTACTAGAATGGGGACAGTGAGGGAGGGTAATCACTTACATATTTTATTATACACAGGAAAGGGATGGACATTGATACTGGACAGGAGGAAGATTGGATGGGGAGGGAAGCCTGGAAATAAACAGTGTGGGAGGGGGTTTGATTCTGACCTTCACCGCAACTGTACCAGGAAGGGACCACTAGCTATGGGGTTGTTACAGAAAGAAATACAATTGGGCCGATAATCGGGTTGGGGAGGGATCATTACCCATCGGGGGTCACTGCAACTGTATCAATATTATTTCGGGCAGTATGACAGGTGCATTTTCATGAAAGTCACACTTTCATTAAAATTCCATCTGCGGAAGATTTATTCACTTAACCACCCCATCCCACCCCCACCACACATGGGCACTATTAACTTTCAGCAAATTAAATAAAGTAAAGCAAATAAGGAAAAAAAGGAAACTGTTTGCATCTGACACAGTGCTATTTCCCTTTCACTGCTTGTTTTCCCATCACTTAAGACAATTAACAAAACAGTAAATGTGTAGAATTCCAGCAGCATTTAGCTAGCAAGGAAAAAATTGAGCTTCTGTCGGGTTGGATATGTTTTTCTTGCAGAGGATCAGTTTTAATATATTGAAAATGAACTTGCAGTTCACTCTGTCTCTTTACCAGTAATTGATGCCACTTTCCTGTTTAAGTGTGTAAAAGCTGTCAGTCCAGTTGGTACTGGGCCAGCACTCTCACTATCACTATTAACTTTCAGCAAATTAAACAAAGTAAAACAAACGGGGGGGGAAAGGAAACAGCTGGCACCATGGCAACTATGACACCACAGTTGTCTCAGGCAACCGAAAACTATAAATGGCAAATATGGTACTATCACTTTTTTATTTTTCAGCTTTTTGCTGGGT
The DNA here is from genome assembly GCA_016271365.2 of Neoceratodus forsteri. Classification (NCBI taxonomy): domain Eukaryota; kingdom Metazoa; phylum Chordata; order Ceratodontiformes; family Ceratodontidae; genus Neoceratodus; species Neoceratodus forsteri. Next base: position 1,762,952,158 of record CM057455.1, on the reverse strand, counting down.
AATACCTTAAAATCTACCTGTGACCACAAACTAGCTGCGTCTCCTGTGTTTATTTACTATGACACTGTTCTTCTGGTTTTTAAACTCTACTCATCTTATCCCATTTCAGCCCATCTTCAGGCTGAGTCTTCAGTTGTCTGAGACAGTCGTTTGTTTTACTTTATTTAATGTGCTGAAAGTTAACATTGATAGTGAGACTGCCAGCCCCAGCACCAGCTGGATTGACAGCTTTCACACCTTTAAACATGGAAGTGGCATCAGTCACTGGTTTGCTACAGCTGTTAATGCTGGTACAGAGACTGCAGGCAAAAGGAGCTGAAAAGAACAGATCAGTGGTAAGGAAAGAATGCCAACTTAGCATGCACATTGAATGGGGCTTCAACGTAAAGTCACTGGAGCTCAGCTAAAATTCACTTGGCAGATGAGTGAGTGCCTCGTTAGCCTGCATTCAAATGCTAATGTTGTTCAAGGCACCATCCCATGACAGGCAGGAGTTTGATGGATTCCTGGGACTGATTCATTAATATAGAAGGAACACCCGGCATACCCAGGGATCAAAAGGGGGAACTCGCTAACATTTTAAGCAAGTGTCAAAACAATACAAGGGTTTACTGACTTATTCAATAGAGTGCAGTGAGGGCACAGCCTGATTCGGGGGGTGGCACCACATGATTTGAGGGGGTCGATGGTTATCAATGGTCAGGGCCCCTGGTGTTCTGCAGCAGAATTTTCTGATTTCTGCGGCAGGGCTCCTTGACTTCTGCGGCAGCATTTTCTGATTTCTGCGGCATGATTTATACATTTCTCTGGCAGAATGCAGTACTGTCATTGGCTAAATATGATGTGACGTCATCAATGACATCATATGCTGAGCATAGAGGAGGGGCTTCAGGATAAACGAGGTGGGAAAGAAAGCCTGACACTATGGAAAAACAGTACATTTATATGAAAATTCACCAAAAACAATGAATTCTGCGGCACTATATATATTCTGCGGCATGATGCAAATTCTGTGGCAAATTCCGCAACCGCAGAACTGTAGAATTCCAGGGGCCTTGTCAATGGTAGAAGCTTTTAACCATAACATTAAAGGACAAGATAAGAGCCATTTCAAATGAGTCTGAAGAAAATGGTTCTTCAAAAGTAGAAATTTCCTTTAGAAATCTTTTGGGCAAGTGCCACTCTCTTAATGTCAGCAGTTGAGGCAGCACTATAGCTGATTTCAGTTCTGTTTCTTTTGTCTCCACCACTATCGCCTGCTTCACCCCACTCAGCTGACTTATTTCACCATTCTTGTTAAGTGATTGTGTGAAAATGTGAGCTGCCTGCTGTGTGCTCTGGTAAGAGCCTTCACTCAAGATCTTATTCAAGCCTTCTGCTTTAAATTCTATATCCCATTCCCATGCTTGGCACTCTGACAGTTCCGTTTGTTCCACTCTCCTCTCTCCCCACTTGCTGTGTCCCCCATCTCTACTGTTATCCAATATATTCTGGGCTATTTGCAGGAGCTTTAACACTGTTGAGCTCGATAATTCATGTAGGTTACCTGCAGCTTTGTCCTGTAAACTACTCACTGCACCTTCTGCTTTTCTCCCAGTTCTGAGGAGGGAGAACTGCTTCATGTGGTAGGGGGGCAGCTCCTCCACATCCATCTTTTGTAGCTCAATGCTTTCCTATGTGCTGTCTGGGGGATTTAGCTCCATTTTTATGCCATCTATACAGAACTCTCAGATCTTGGATTGCCTTGAGTTCCCAAACCCACCACCTGAAACTCGTATCTGTCTTAGTTCCACAACTTGACAGAAGCCCTTACACATACCCAGGAGGAGCAAGCCACTGTTTCAGTGACAGGCATCCAAGAATTAGCCAGGAGATAGGGAAGGAGAAGTGAAAGAGCTGAAACATACAGTAATTTTCTCACTGCCGAATTCCTTTAAATGAAACTCCTCGATTCCTGTCTCCCTCAAGTGACCATCTGCTCTGGGTTCACTCACATGCGACCTCCACTTCTGCCATCTTGGTCCCAGTCTTGAGTAAGCGCTTAAATTTTAACCCCCAGTTTTTGCACCTTGATTGAGCAGTCATTGTTTGACCCATTATCCTGAAATTTGGCATGCATGGAGTCTGTGCCAGGATCTCTAGATTGAGAGTCAGTGACCATCATGTAGATGGCTCAAGGCATTTATGTTTTTTGCGTGTTTCTTCCCTGTCACCAAGTTCCTGTATACAGTATCTCCTGGTGTTGAGTAGTGCTGTGCTGAATGCAGAATTCTGCTGGCTGAATTAGCATAGAATGACCATTCTGCCAGTGGGATTTTCACCAGAATTTCACTGGTTCTTCTGTGGAATTCCGCGCCTACTGTGATCCATGGAATAATATTCCATGGAACAGCATTTTTTCAATGGAAAATTATTCCACAACTATTTTCTGCCACGGAATTCCACCATTCCATTTCTGGTGAAATTCAGTGGAATAGTGGCAGAATTTTGAAAATTCTGTGGAATTTCGTTCCACAGGAATTTGAAATTCCGCACAGCACTAGTGGTGAGCTTTTAACAATCTTGTCTTTTTTCTTCTCTGTAACCTCTGCTTCTCTAATTCTGCTGGCTTCTCACCAGCCCCACCACCTACCATCTCTGGAACCTACTGTGGTGTACACCAGGATCAAGCACAGATGCAATTCAGTGGGTAGTCAATCATTTGTCATGCAGGAATCTGACATTTACCACTGCGCTTGATTCTGACAGATGCCACTGTATTCTACCACTTATCTGGGACAATCTGTAATGGGTAGATACCACGTTTAGTAGTGTGGACCATGCTGACAGTGTTTTCAAAGCATCCCACCACCACCACCAAATGACATAAGAACACGCAAGTACTTGGTGTACTAGCGGCATCCCTTCCCCACTGAGTGCCTCTGGTGTGCTACCACTGTATTTCCCAGGCTGCACCCATGCAACATAGTGTAGTACCCCCCCACACAAACACTGAAGGAGGAGGTCTGTCATTGGAATGCTCAATTTTTAGGGCTGCAGTGGGCAGAGCCCTGCAGACCTCTTCCTTTGAGAAAAAGGACTCCTGCATTCCTTGCAAACGAACATGTTGGAGAGACAAAAAAAAGTCACCTCCACGTCAGAACACTCCACACTAGCACAATTTTTATTTTTTATTTTTGGCGGTCCGTGATTGCTGAAATACATAACCCCCACCCAACCCTCTCAGCACCCACCACCCCACACCCCCCAGAAACAGAATAGTGATAATGGGGGTGCCAAATCCTGAGTTCCCTATCATAAATCCCCCCACCATGCATGCATGGTTGTGCTTTAACATATATTTTATATTTTCCCCCACCAACCCTCCTCTCCGCACCCACTGCCCCACTCCCCCCCCCAGAAATGTAACAGTGGCACTGGGGTTCGAGTCACTGTGGTGTGTATGGGGATGGCCTAAATCAGCAAGCCACCCACAGACAGGTTGCAGAACTGCAGACAGTTGACCCTGAGACAGCCCTTGGAGGTGCACCAGGATGTGCTCCAGGCACCCACACACAGCAGTCATGCCAAGACGGTGGTACCCAGAGCCACAGCTAACGCTGTACCAGCTTGCCAGGCACCTGCTGGGTGCTGCAGGGTGACACCTCCGGCACCGCCCAGTCAGCCACCCCCTTCACCACACCCAGGTCAAGGATGCCCAGCTGCCACATGCCAGTCAGGTGCCCCCCAACACACCAGCCGAGCAGGCAGCTACAATGTGGCATGTGTACCAGGTGTCATGGCCTGCGTCCATGTGGCCATCAGGGTGCCACCCGTGGAGGCATGCAACCATGGTGGTGTCTGGGACAATTGTGAGCAGGATGCATGGAAGTAATGGTAGCAGCATGACATGGGTTAGGGACAGCCCAGTGGCACACAGCCATGGTGGAACACCATAGGGTGCACACAACATGCCTATGCCAGACCCACACCACCTGGAACCACATACATGTCACCCATGCCATTCCTGCAGTGTGACAGTGCCACAGGGGCCCTGGGTTTGAGTCACTGTGGTGTCCTGGTGGTGGACAGTGCACAACTGTGAGCAGCATGGGGCAGGGGTGGCACCACCTGTGGCCTGGAGGCAGCAGGGGCATGCTCCAAGGACAGCTTCCCTTCCCTCCCATCCCACTCCAGTGACCCTCCCCCTTACCATGTCCCATCCTCTTGTGAAGCAACCCACCATATTACAGGATACCACTTCCTCTGGTAATGCATTCCAACCTGCCACCACCCTGTCCATGAAAAAGTGTTCCTCATTTCACTCCTGAACCTACCCCCCTCTGATCTCAGATTGTGCCCTTGGGTGTCCCTCCCCCTCTTTAACTGGAAAAGCCCTCCCGTATCTGTCCTATTTATCCCCTTCATGTATTTGAAGGTCTCAATCATGTCCCCCCTCTCCCTCCTCTCCTCCAGGGAGTATATGTTCAGCTCCTTCAGCCTACTGTCATAGGGCAAGTCTTCTAACCCATGGATTATTTTTGTTGCCCTGCGCTGCACTGCCTCCAGTAACCTAATGTCTTTCCTCAGGTATGGCCACAAGAACTGCACAGAGTACTCCAGGTGTGGTCTAATTAGTGACCTGTACAGTGGCAGAATCACCTCCCCTGTCCTGGAGGATATGCCTCTGGCAATACAATCCAGCATCTTGTTAGCCTTGGCAGCTGCCTTTCTACACTGTGTGGAGTTGTTCATTGCTCTCATTGTGACTACCCCTAGATCCTTCTCCTCCTCCTCCATCATGGCCAGCTGAATACCCCTCTCTGGTGGCTCCTCCTTGGGTCCTTTGCTCTGAAATGTAGCACCTTGCTTTTCTTAGCATTGAAGCCCAGCTGCCAATTACCTGACTAGGCCTCCAATTTTGCCAGATCATCCTGTAACCCCTGCCGCCCCTCTAGGTCGTACACTACTACTCCCATCTTGGTGTCATCTGCAAACAGACTGATCTTGCTCTTGATGCCTATTGAAATGTCTGCTGTGAAGATCCCAAATAACACCGGCCCAAGCAAAGATCCCTGTGGCACCCTGCTTGTCACTGCCCTGGGTATCGAGAGCTCCCCTCTCACCTCCACCCTCTGCAATCTCCCTTGCAGCCAGTTTACTACCCATCCCACCAGCTTTGCCCTGGCCCCTGTGCCCTCCAGCTTACTACCTAGCCTCCCATGCAGCACCGAACTGAATGCCTTGCTGAAGACCAGATACAGAACATCCACTGCATGGCCCCTGTCCAGTTGCCTGGTTATACAATCATAGTACTCCACTAGGTTAGTCTGACAGGATCTGCCCTAGACAAACCCACGCTGCCTGCTGTCCCACAGACCATTAGCCTCCAGGAGGGAAACCAGCCTCTCCTTCAAGATTGTCTCCATCAGCTTTCCCATGATGGATGTGAGGCTTACTGGTCTGTAGTCTGTGCTATACTGCCAGGAGGCAGTATAGTGCAGTGGTTTAAGGCTCTGAGCTGCAAATCTGGTGACTTCCAGCAGACCAGACTGGGGTTTGATTCCCACAGCCCCCACTTGCATACTGTGTGACCCTGAGCAAGCCACTTAACTTCCTTGTGCTCCCAGGTCATGCCTGGAAACAAGCTTCAGCTTAGTGTGCCTTTCCTGGTTAAACAATTTCCCCTTTCCCCCTTAGTTCCCTGTCTCATCCTTGGGGCCACTTTTGTGGAGGGGTACCATGTGTGCCATCCTCCAGTCCTTCAGTACACACCCTGAGTCCAGAGAGGCATTGAACAGGTCTGCAAGCAGTTTAGGCAGGAAACTCAGTTCCCTTAGCACCCGAGGGTGTATGTGTATGCCATCTGGACCCGGTGTCTTGCCCACCCTCAGTGCCCTCAAGCCCTCCAGTACCCTGCCCACCATGATTTCCCTGTCTGTCTCCTCACCCCCCCAGTAACTGCTCCCCCAACCCCCCTGGGTACCACCCCCCCTTTCTCTTTGGTAAATACAGAGCAGAAGTACTCATTTAATGCTTCTGCCTGTTCTGCCTAGTGTGTCCACTCCTGCCCCACTTTTAATCCTCACAATTTGGTCTCTGCAGCTCTTTTCTACCTGATGTACCTAAGAAGTCCTTCTCCCCATCCTTAATGCCCTGTGCTAGCCTGAGTACCCAGGATGTCTTGGCTGCCCTGACTGCTCTTGTCACCTCCCTTGACTCCTTCAGGTATTTCTCTCTGTCCTCCCCCACTCCCTGTTCTCTTGTACCTTCTAAAGGCATTTCTTTTTCTTCTTACTTTCTCCATGACCTCCTGCTCACCCAACTAGGCTTCTTTGCCCTCGCCCTCTTACTCTGAATCCTTGTACATGTTACTATTGCCTCTTCTATCTCCCTTTTAATGACCTCCCACCTTTGATTAGTGTCCATTTCTGGACTGAACCTTGCCAGACCCCCCTCGCAAAATTTCCCTCATCTTCCCGAAGTCAGCCCTTCTGAAGTGTAACACCCGTGTGACTGATCCTGCTCCCTCTTTCCCCATGTTTATCCTAAACCACACTGAGTGGTGTTCACTCCTTGCCAGTGGTTCCTCCACCGTCAGCTCCCTCGCAAACTCACCGTTTGCCAGGACGAGGGTCAAGGATGTCCCCTAACCTGGTTGGCTCATTGACCATCTGCAATAGGAAGCTGTCTTGGAAGGCATCCAGAAGTACCTGCTCCCTCCTATTTGTTGTAACTGGGGTACCCCAATCCACCCCAGGCAGGTTGAAGTCGCCTACAATCACTGTACTGCCCCTTCCACAGATCCTTCTGCCCTGCCCTGCTAGTTCCCTTTCTAACTTCTTGGTCTGAGAGTGTGGCCCGTAAACCACTCCCATCTGAGGGTCCTATGTTTGGAGACCTGGATCTGTATCCGTAATGCCTCTGTATTGTCTTCCTCCCCCTCCTCCCTGATGCATTTCAGACCTTCCCTCACATACAGCACCACCCCCCTTTCCCTTCTACCCTGTCCCTCCGAAATAGCTTGTATCCTGGTACTGCCAGGTCCCAATCATGGTAGTGGGTGGCCCACGTCTCGATTATGGCTACCATATTCACTTCCCCATCCACCATGAGAGCCTGTAATTCTGCTAATTTGTTCCCCAGACTCCTAGCGTTCAGTGTTACCACCCTCCACCCCACTTTCTCTACCCCTCTCCCTACTTGCTGCCCCTTCTTTGCCCCCCTCTTGTTACCTCCCTAAGTCCCCTGCCACCAGCATGGGGGGTAAGCTCATTTGGTCTCCCTGCCTGAGCATCCTGCCGGGCTTCTGCCCTCTTACCACCCCATTACTAGTTAAAATTCTCATTGTTTGCTATGTACTCCTCCAGCTTCTGTTTCAGGACCTTCCTACCCTCCCCACTCAAGTGAAACCTGTCCCTGGTGTAGGGATCCTTGCCCTCCCATGAGCATCCCAGCCCCCCCAACCAGCCCGTACCCTTTGGATGGGCACCAATCCCTTAGCCACGCATTAAATTCCTCAATCCTCAGCTTCCTTGCAGTGCTTGCCCTGGGTACAGGAAGTACCTCTGAGAAGGTTACTGATCCCCCCACTTCCTCACAAATCTGCCCCAGCTTCAAACACCTCTCCTGGACTACATCAACTATATTACCTGCCAGATCATTGGTTCCCAAATGCAGAACTTTGTGAGGTTTCTCCCTACCCTTCCTAGCATACTTCAGGATGGATTGCCCCACCCTGTCCACTGTCATGCCTGGCATGGCCTCCACCCAAATTCTACTATGCCTCTCCCCCTTGCTCCCCCACTGAGCCCCTTCAGAATTGAATCCCCCAGCACTAGAATCCCACCCTTGCTTTTCTGTACTGATTGCCCTGTCTGTCTTGTGTCCCTTCCTGCCAGGTCTTTTGTTCCCAAGTGCAGTTCAGCTGTTCCCCCTTCCACCCCCGTCTCTGCCCTGTCCCCCATCCTCCTCTGATATCACACCACCATTCTCCACTGGTTCTTACCTGCCCCTCCTCCTGAGCATCCCTCCCTTATCTCCTCATCGCCCCCATCCCACTGAGCTACTGCCCCTATCCAGTTTCCTAGCCCCCACCCCCCTTATCCTTACCCGTCAAAGCCTTTCCCTCTTTAGCCACCCTTCCATTACCCACTGGGCTGCTAATAATCCCATCCTCTCCAGCCTTGCCTACTTGGTCCTCCTACCTCATCTCCTCTAGTGAAGCCAGCACTGAGAACCTGTTTCATGACTCCACCCCCTCCCACTCAGAGTCCTCTCTGTCTTACTATTTAGAGGCTCACATTTGAAACCTACTCTGGAGCCCTTCCTGTCCCTGCAGCTTATTGTCCTCCATCCCCCTTCGTCTGTACATGCCGGTTCTTGAGGTGGCCCTATTGGTCCATATACCCCTTCCACCCTTCCCCTCAGGCCTGGGCTGCCAGCAATATTCTGGGGCTAGCAATATTCTGGGGCACCCTATGTGCCCTCAGTCCTGGATTGTTCCCCCAATCTATTCCTTTCACTCTGCCTATCTCTGCCCTTAACCGCATAATCTCTTCCCCGAGCTTGGTACTGAGCTGTACCAAGGCACAAACTGAATTCCAGCCAACTTGCTTTTAGCAATAGGCTCCCCAGGTTTGGAAAAACCTAGCCTTGGGTAGCAGCTCACCCACCAGTACTGCCTCTGCTAAAATGCTTCTCAAAAATCTAATTGTGTCATGCTGTCACTGTACTTAATGTTAGTTAATGTTGGGTACATGTACATCTGTCCTTGTTGTGCAGACCATGCCATGATTGTTGTAGCCTGCACATAATATGTGCAGTATAATATTGTACATTGTGTATTCTTTGTATTTTTTTGTATTTTGCTGATCATGTTTCTCTTCCCTGCCTCCCAGGTCGCATCTGTAAACAAGATTGTTTGTATATCTGTGTATGTCTATCTAGTAAAACACTTTCAAATTATTAAATAAATAACTACATAGTCCTTAAAAACTGGACAGTAAATGGGAGGTCACAGTGCTGGACCTGCTTGGAGACAGCAACCACCAGGCAATATAGCTTGATGTCCAAATTGAGGCAGAAAGAAATTAGTTCCCAACAGAAGTCCAAGATTTTAGAAGGAATGATTTTGATAGGATGAGAAAGCAGAAGAGGGGCAGAGCAAAGTGGGAAGTGATAAAACAAGGGATATCAGAAGCCATGCAAATGTATGTGTAAGAGTAATAAGGAAAATAAGAGGTGGTAAAAAACGATTATGGCTGACAAGTGAGGTTCAGGTAGTTGTGCGGGCAAAGAAAAAGGCATTTAAAAAATACACTCCAAGCTGGACAGAAGGTGATAGGGTAAAGTTTTGAAGCAAGATGAAAGAGGCAAGTGGGGCCTTAAGAAAAGCTAAGGTTTACATGCAGTTGAGGACAGGGGTGGGAATGAAGAAGGGAGGCAAGATCCGACATATGGGAGAGGGAGAGGTGAAAAACTATGAAAGAAATAGTGAGACCAGAAAACGAGTATGAGTGGAAGTAAGAAAAGAATGGCAGATATCCTTAAAAATATTTTTGTCCTGTGTCCTTTGTAGATGAAAAAAGGTTCTTGCCTGACTGCCATTGAGGCAAAGAGGAAGGTGGGAGGATGTCATTAAGGATTTAATATCTGTAGGGCTTAAGTGCACTGAAGTTAAATAAATGTATGGGTCCAGGTGAACTGCATCCCCATATGCTTAAGAAAATAGGGCAGGTTATCACTGAGTCACTGACTGAGCTCTTCAACAGCCCCTACCCTACCACACCTCCCCCTACCCTCATGTCTCCAGACTCACTGTACCGCCATCATATCCAAATATTGGTTTGGTTCCCTTCCCTCTTACCTCTCCTTGCTCGTCTCCCCAATACTCCCTGTCTCCTGCTCCCTCCATTCCAGGGATCATTGCACATTCTCCACTCCTCACCCCTGCTCCTTAGCTGGGCAATCTGCCTTCTACTGTCAACTTCCCATGCTCTGGAACTTGCTCCCATCCTCCCTCTGCCTCTCCCATAGAAACATAGAAACATAGAAGTTGACGGCAGATAAGTGCCCATCCAGTCTGCCCATTTCTTTTTCTACCTTATATATGTGTGCCATCGTCCTTTGCTCTGTCAATGGCCTATCTATTCATCCTCATCTGTACACAGTACTCCAGATGGGGCCTAACCAGTGTCTTGTAAAGAGGGATTATTACCTCCCTCTTCTGACTTGTGATACCCCTACTAATACACCCCAACATCCCCCTAGCCTTACCTACTGCTTTAGTGGTCTGCTTGGATGATTTCAGGTCATCGGTGATGATGATGCTCAAGTCTCTTTCTTCCTTTGTGACTGCCAGCAACTCCCCTCCCAGCCTATAGGTGGCTTCAGGGTTTCTCTTCCCTATGTGCATGATCTTGCACCTCTTTGCATTAAACCCCAGTTGCCACTCTCCTGATCATTTTGCTAGTTTATCCAGATCTCTTCTCATTCTGGGTACCCCATCGGGATCATCTACTCTGTTGCAGATCTTGGTGTCATCTGCAAACAGACAAACCTTACCCTCCAGTCCATCTGCAATGTCACTGATGAAGATATTGAAGAGGACTGGCCCCAGGACTGATCCCTGAGGTACCCCACTTGTGGATTGCATCTCCTCTGACTGTATACCATTTACCACCACTTTCTGTTTTCTGTCTGTCAACCAGTATGTTACCCAGTTGACCAACTTCTGACCCACCCTGAGCCTACCCAGCTTATTAATCAATTTTCTATGTGGAACAGTATCGAAAGCTTTGCTGAAGTCAAGGTAGGCGACATCAACTGCTCCCCCTTGGTCCACCACTCTGGTTACCCAGTCAAAGAAATCTATGAGATTAGTTTGACTGGGACCTTCCTTTTGTAAACCCATGCTGTCTTGGATCCTGTGCTCCTATGGATTCCAGGTGTTGCACTATCCTTTCCTTAAGGAGTGCCTCCATAATCTTGCCCACTACTGAGGTAAGACTGACTGGTCTGTAGTTCTCTGCCTCCTCCCTGCTACCACTCTTGTGGAGTGGGATCACATGAGCCCTTCTCCAGTCTTCTGGGACCTCTCCTGTGCTCAGAGACTAACCAAACAGTTCTGATAATGGCTCTGCTAGTTCCACCCTTAGCTCCTTTAGTACCCTGGGATGTATGCCATCAGGTTCCATTGCTTTGTCCATCCTGAGATTATCCCCCTCCCTTAGCTCCCTCAGGCACTAGTTGAAACTTCTCCCCCACCCCTTCTGCTCCTTTTACTCATCTTCTTGATGTTTCCCTGAACTGGAGCCCCAAATGGCCATATTTGGGCTTCTTGCTGGGTCTACACTACCTGCTTATTGGTTTCATTTCCTCACTATCTCTGCCCTGCCCTACACTGCGGGGTTAGGCATTACAGGTTTCTCACCAGGTACAGAATTGTTTACCTGCACATTGTGTCTTGATGCTGTTTTACTAGCACAGAAGTGCATGTACTGTGTCTGCACTTTATTTTTTTACCAAATTTTTGTAGAAATGTTTTGTTTACTATGTATTGTACTCCTGATATCAACTGTTCCATCTCCTCACATCTGGAGATGAGCTTTGGCTTAGTGTGGCTTTCCTGGTTACCAATGTTCAAATAAATAAATAGCTCACTTGAGACAGGAAGAGTACAGTACCCTTGGCCTGGAGAACAGTAAATTTACTTCTACTGCATAACAGTGGGAGCAGGGGTGAACCAGGAGTCTATAGATCTGTCCGTAATAAGAAAGAGGAACGTAAGGTTCCTGGAGGTAAATGAACTCCAGGACAAATGAGAGCATGGGTTTCCTGGGGGGGGGGTCTTGTCAGATACCTCTGATTGAGTTCTTTCTTTGATGTGATGACAAAGGTTGTGGGCAAGAGGGTGGTGGAATACATACTTTACTTTGACTTCTGTAAATCCTTTGACTCCATCCCACAAGGACGGTTGGTAAAGAAAATGCTTAACCTGGTGGTGGGGGATAAAATCACAAGATGGGTGGCCAAGTGACTGAGTGGCAGAACCCAGAAGGTGGTAATAGGGAATTCTCAGGGCACAGGGAGGTCACTAGTGGTGTGTCATGGGGATTGGTCTTTGGACCAGTCCTGTTCAACATCTTCATCTGAAGCACTGGGGTAGGGATACAGAGCAGGACACGCCTCTTTGTAGAAGATACAGTATTAAGACATATGGCCATGTGGATAGTGATGATGGGTCAGAATTATAAAAGCAAACATATGTAGATTAGAGAAGTAGTCAAATGTGTGGTGTCAAAATGTAATGCCAAAAAGTGCAAGGTGATGTGCTGTACATAGGGGCCAAAAATCTGAAAACTGAATGTAATATGGAGGGGGTAGTAGTGAAAAGCACATCAGAGTAAAGGGACTTTGAGGTAATTATTCAGAGCTGTCTGAAAACAACAACACAATTCAATAGGGCAGTGGGAAGGGAAAATAAGATGCTGTGGTGCATAGGGAGTGGGCTCAGCAGCAGGTGAAAAAATATGCTTCTACCACTGGTTGAGCCATTAGCTTGTTCTACACTGTAATACTGTGCACAGGTTTGGAGACCGCATTTGAAGAAGGACAGGGACAGAGTGAAGGTGGTACAGAGGAGGATATTCAAGATTATTCAGACACAGCAAGAAAAGACTTACTAACAGAAGTTGAGGGGCCTGGACATTTATTTTTTTTTAATTTATTTTAGTTTTGGTTGACCAGATAAGTGCACTAGACCAGGGGTTCTCAAATGGTGAGGCCAGCCTTCCTGGGGAGGCCCCAATCTTTTCCCGGGGAGGCTCAAGCAAGTCTGAAAAAGTACTGTAATTAAATTTTGAGTTTTATATATTTTGTGTGAAGAGATGAAGCAAACTGAAAGAGGATAACAGTAGGTAAATCTTATGTATTTATTTACTAATAAGTGACAAGAGAAGGTGAATGAGCCAAGGCTCATTTCAGGTGTACTCAGGGAAGGGTAGGGAGTCAATACATTTCAAAAGGTAACTGCAAAACAATCAAGAAATACACAATGAACAATAGTGCAAACAAATATGAACAATAAACTAATAATGAGTGGTGAAATTGATCAATTTGTGGCGGATGGCAGAACAGCCCAAATACAAGGGTTGAACATAGAAATGCTAAGAGCAATAGCAGGAAGGAGCAAAGTAATCCCTGAGAAGTTGCTTAGGAGCAGGAATGAGGGAGAGACAAAGTATATGGGAAGGTTATTTAAGTATAGAGGAAACAGAGAAAGTAGTCTAACCCATGTAGGTACTGCAACAAGGGGTAACAATGGTTCAAGAATAAAAATAGCAGAGTAAGTAGGCTGGCCTGTTGGGGGTTACAGTAAGCTGAATAACACTTATTAATTTATTTGTTATTCAGATAACTCCTTTGAGCACAGGAGCTCTTTCTCAAAGGTTCCACATCAGTATACAACAAAGAACTGAATGTGAGCCAAGTACTCAGAGGGGTTTCAATTTATTCATGATGTACTGCACAAAGTACAGTATGTTATTTTTCTTTGGGGAGGCCCAAGATTATTTCAGTTTTGGGGGGAGGCTCAAAATCTTTTCCATGGACTTGGGGAGGTTCACTGTAACAAAGTCTGAGAACTATTGCACTAGACAAATCCTGTCTATTTTCAGGCATGACCTGGGGGGGATACAGATGAATGCCAAATGACCTTGAACCAGATTAATCTGTTGGTGGTATTTTAGTTAATGTTAAATTAAATTTAGTTAAATTTACACACTGAAGAAGAGAAGGGGGGCATGATTGAGACATACAGATACTTCCACAGGGTAAATAAGATGAGTTGCATGGAATTGATCAAACTGTTTGGAAGCACCAGCACCACGCATAACTCCACAAAACTGATGAGGAGAAATATAAGAGTGATACCAGAAAGCATTTTTTATGAAAAGGGTGGCAAAGGGGTAGAATAAGCTACCAAAAGAGGAGGCCTGTGCAAAATTAATGGTGGAATTCAGACATGTGTGTGTAGGCAGAGCCATGCTGGCTGTAAACCCAGAAACAGGCAGAGAGTCTGGGTAGTCCTGTAGGGGCTGACAGGACAATGGGCTTGTGTGTGAAACTAAGCTTTTTACTGTGTGGTACACATGCCGGAGCCACGTATAAGTGGCTTTCACCTATTGAAGCTGCCATTTAACATAAAAAGGTGATTTAGACTGCAGGCGATTCCTGGTGGTGCATGACTCCACCCAGTTTACTTCCAGGTCACACAGCCACATATATCAGAGCCCTGCTGTGAGCAGAGCTAGCTGGGCAGGGCACATGCAGAGATGCGTGTGGAGACACGCACTGAGACACACGTGTTCCTGCTCATCTTAAGCATGTTCGGCGCATCTAAGGAGCTACCAGGTGGATTTTATCACACAACAGGGATTTTTAAAACAGACAGGATATATAGAGGGGAACTACACCATTGCAGGTAGGAACCAAACCAGGGAACAGATATCCTGTAAGGCCAAACCAGTATGATGGAGGGATTAAATACAAGACGTGTATGCTTGACATATCCCCAAACAACATTATAGGATGGTAGCTATGTGTGACATGTATACTAAGGGTATCCTATCAGAAGATTTACAGAGTGATAAGTGTGTGTTAATAACTACACTACTGCAAGAAATAGAGGTTTTAAAACATGGGCCCATGGTGCAGGAAGAGATTGCTATACTTGAAGAATTCATAGATCCTGCTGCCACAAGCTTTTGCCATGCAACTCTCCTAGAACAAAATAAGCAGGATAGTAATGACGCTCAACTAAGCACACCTGAAATTCAAATTACACAGGAGCAGGAAGTAGAGAAATGGTGCATAGGACAGCCACATAGCTTCAATAAATGCAGGGGGAATATGGGCAAGGATTCACCAGTGAGGTTCCAAAGTAAGCCCCAGACCCTATTGGAACAACAAACAGTACCCCAGTCCAAGCGGAAGGCAAATGAGGAAGGAAGAAATTATCAAAAGGGGAAAATATATATAATTACACCTCTAAAACTCCAAAACAGATTCAACCATCTAACAGATAAACAAACAGAACCCCAGCCAAAGGATGAGGCAAGAGAAGGAGCGAATAGGGACATCTTAGTGTCAGGGGATTCAATCACCAGAGGGACTGAGACTCTGCTTTGCAAAGGCAGAAATGCATATACTACTGCTAGTACATTGCCTGGAGTTATGATGAGTGATGTCAGGAAAATGATAAAAGGCCTTCTGTCAAATCTCACAAATCCTCTGGTCATCATTCACGTGAGTGTAAATGACATTGGAAATAGGCACCCAAACAACATATATGCTGACTTCAGTGCAGTGGCAAATGAAATCCAGAGAGTTGGTGGAGTCATCATTATATCAGAAATCCTACCAACAAGAGGGAGGTACTCCTACAAAAACAGAGGTATCCTGCAATTAAACAGCTGGCTAAGACATTGGTGCACTGTTAGAAAGTTTGGTTTTATTGAAAATTGGGAGCATTCAGAGATGACAGGTTTATGGCACATGATGGGTTACACTTAAACAAAATTGGGGCAAGGCACTTAGCTAGGTCCCTAAAACAATAGAGCATTACCCATTTAAACTATTAGATGGGAGGGGGTGCAGGGGAAACTACTCAGAACATCAATCAGACAGACCATCTAAAAAAGTGACAGAGGGATGGAAATATTTACTGTCAAATGCTAGGAGCCTGCCCAAAAAGGTGGAGGAATTGAAGTTCATTATGGAATTCAACCCGATTAAAATATGTGCCATAATAGAGACATGGTGGGATCAGAAAAACAGCTGGGGCCATCACATAAAGGGGTATCAGCTTTTTCCCAAGTCCAGGGATTACAGAAAAGGAGGGTGTGTGGCCCTGTATATACAGGATGATATTCAGGTGGAGGAGGTGGAGTTTATTTCAAACAATTTGGAACAAGTTTGGGTGAAAGTTACTCCTAGCCGTTCACCTAAATTATTTTTGGGAGCGCTCTACAGACCGCCATCTATAAGCAAGGAAGATTACTTATTACAGAAATATATCTTAAATTTAAACTCAGCAGACAGAATTATTTTACTGGGGTATTTTAACCTTCCAGGTGTTAGATGGGACTCTCTTAAAGGAACAAGTAGAACAGAGAAGAAATATATAGACATATTAAATCAAGTGGGCTTGGAGCAGCTAGTACATGAACAAACAAGGGGACAGAATACTCTTGATTTAGTTATTACAAATATGACATCCAATATTTCAAATTGTGCTGCTGTTGCACCCCTGGGAAATAGCGACCATTGTATGGTTATCTTTGACTTACAGATAGATAGTCCAGCTATAGATGGTGATACACATACGTTAGTATGGAATAAAGCAGACATTGGTACCATCAGGGAAAAGTTAATGAAATGGGATTGGAAGAATGTTTTTAAAAACAAAACAACTCAAGAAATGTTTGAGGCCATGGAAGAGGTGGCACGCAAATGTATTAAAGATCACATTTCTACTAAAAAGAAGTATATGGGGGAGCAAAAACACCAAGTTGGATGAACCATAAAATAAAGAAGATGATTAAAACTTAACAAAAACTCTTTAAAAACATAAGAGGAAATGGAAAAAGTGCTACATGGATTAAATACAGACAATTATAAAATAGTATAAAAGAGGAAATCAGAAAAGCAAAGAAGGCACATGAGAACAAGCTGGCAGCTGAAACAAAGGACAATTATAAAGCCTTCTATGCTTTTGTTAATGAAACAAAAGGCAGAGGGCAAACAATAAGATCCTTGGAAGGACTGGATGAGAAAATGGCAATAGCAAACAAAGAAATGGCAAATGTGCAAAATGATTATTTTGCCTCAGTCTTTAACAAAAAAGGAGGTAATCTAGGCTCAGGAAAGTGTGATAACACCTCTACCAGCCCTATAAAAATAACTAGTGATATACAAAATAGACTAGCAGCATTAAATCCAATCAAATAACCAGGACCAGATGGCTTCCATCCTAGACTACTTAAGGAACTAGTCAAGAAGTTGGCACCACCATTAAGCCATCTCTTTCAGATGCCCCTAGATAAAGGGGAAGTTGTAACTACATGGAGGGAAGCAGTGGTAATACCTCTTCACAAGAAAGGGAAAAAGAAAAGCCCTTCTAATTACAGGCCAGTGAGTTTGACAAGTGTGTTATGTAAGGTAGTAGAGGGCATTATAAAGGAATTCATCACAAATTTCCTACAGGAAAATGGATTACAGGACAGTACTCAGCATGGTTTCAGGAAGGGGTAGTCATGTCAAACAAACATGCTTGGCTTCTATGATAGGGTTAGTAAAAGACTCAACTCTGGGGAGTCTGGGGATGTGGTTTTTCTGGACTTTACAAAAGCGTTCGACAAACTCCTCCATCTACAGCTCATTGAACATCTTCAAAAATTGGGATACACAAGAACATTGTATCATGGATTACCTCTTGATTGACAAGCAGGAAGCAAAGAGTTAATATTGGGGGGGGGGCTTTATCAGACTGGACAGATATAACCTACCACAGGGATCAGTCCTTGGTCCATGCCAGTTTAATATCCATGTAGCAACGTCATTGGTAAATCAGGAGAGAATATGGCTTACTAAGTTTGCAGATGATTGCCGCTTTTGGGGTCAACTTATTAGACTAAAATGATCATTTGGCACTACAGCAGGCATTGGACCACATTAACAATTGTTGCAATACTTTTCAACTGTACCTAAATCCTGATAAATGTACAGTGATGCATCTGGGCTTAAAAAACACGGCTGCTAAATATTAATTAGGAAACATTAACCTTAAAGCTGTAACAGAGGAAAAGGATCTGGGTATCACAATTTCAGATGATCTCCAGTTTGCCACTCACTGTACCTATGTCACCAGGAAAGCAAATGGAGTATTAAATTGTATACTCAAAAATATTTCCAGCAGAGAAAGTGGGGTTCTGTTTCCCCTTTATGGAGCCCTGGTAAGGCCTCTGCTGGAATACGGAGCCCAGGTTTGGTCACCATGCTGCAAGGGAGACATTGCCAGGTTGGAGAAAGTACAAAAAAAGGTTACACGTGAGGTTAAGGGGATGGATGGGAAGGATTACACCACTAGATTAGATACATTGAAAATGGTCACGCTTGAGTATAGAAGGCAAGAGGTGATATGTGCCTACTATTCAAAGCTTTTACTGACAATGACCTTTGGAACAAACTAGGATTAAAACTCAGAAATAAAATACATAATACCAGGCACACTCTTTACAGCTATAAGGGGAAAATTGTAAAACTTGGCATAGAAAAATGTGGTACACCCACAGGATTATCCCTATCTGGAATAGCTTGCCAACAGAGGTTATAGAAAGCTCTTCATTGGAAGTGTTTAAGTATCACCTGGATAGGTTGCATGAAATAGGCAAACTTCAATAAATCTAACGGGTGAGCACTATGGACACAAATTCCCTTAGCTCTGCACTTACCTACTGTATGTTACCTATGTTATGGGTGGGACAGATTCATGGGCTTGGTAAAGATGGTACGAAAAGGGGAGAAGAGGAGTAAATAGTCACCAGGGCTCTCATGTTCCACATTAGATAGGTAGGAGTGTGCAGGCACGATGGGCCGAAAGGGCCTTTTTCTACCAGCAACTTCTATGTTTCTTTCTGAGTAGCACTTAAAAATGCTTTTGGCTTTAAGCTGTTTTTATTTTTTCTTAATTCTTTTTTGGAGACTGCTTTGCTGCTCCCCTCTCTTATGTCCTAACCGAGATAGTCTGGAGGTCATTGGAGAGGGGGATCTTTCTGAATCCCCTGAAGAAGGCAGTTGTTCAGCTCCTCCTTAAAATGCCCTCTCTAGGCCTGGACTGCTTGGTGAACTACAGACCTGTCTCTAACCTACCGTTTGTGGGTAAGGTTATTGAGAAGGTGGTTGCATCGCAATTGGATGATCATTTGACCAGTCACAATGTCTATGATTCTCTCCAGTCAGGATTTAGGAAGAGACATAGTACCGAGACGGCCCTTGTCCGGGTGCTAAATTATCTCCTAATAGAGAGAGATCAGAAGACCTGTTCTATCTTAGTCCTCCTTGATCACTCTGCAGCATTTGACACTGTAGACCATGGTGTGCTGTTCATCTGTGGACTGTCTGGTATGGTCCTCAGATGGTTTCTATGTTTCCTCGATGGTAGGACTCAAAGAGTGGTGTCTGGGGTTTATTCCTTGGTGCCTCTCCCCCTATCCTGCGGGGTGCCGCAGGGCTCCATCTTATCACCCATGTTGTTTACAGTGTATATTCTGCCAATAGGAGAGAATATTAGGTGGTACGGTCTGAGTTTTCACTGCTACACATATGATACTCAGCTGTACGTGTCCTTTGTACCCATTCAGGATGCGTCCCTCTCAGTATTTAACAACTGTCTAGGTGAGATCTAGGACTGGATGAGTGAGAGCTGGCTATGGTTGAACCCGGTTAAAACTGAGGTGCTGGTTGTGGACCCAGATCATCGGGAGGCGGGTTTGTCAGCAGGACTACCAACCGGACTATGACTTGATGATGTTCAGCTGACTACCTCAGACTGGGTGTGGAATCTGGGCGTTATTGTTGGTAATTGCTTGACCCTGAAATCGCCAGTGTCGACAGTCGTCAAGACCTCTTTTTACCATCTGAGAAATATCGCTCAGATGAAACACCTGGTTCCTCCTGAAGATCTTCCAACGTTGGTCCACGCCTTCGTTATCTCTTGCCTTAACTACTGTAATGCCCTTTACCTAGGGCTACCAGGGGTTGATATCCACCATCTTCAGCTGGTGCAGAATGCAGCAGCCAGGCTATTGACTAGTACCTCGAGGACCAGTCATATAGTGCCTGTGCGTGACAGACTGCACTGGCTGCCAGTTCAGTGGTGGATCACCTTCAAAGTCGGTTTGTTGACTATAAAGCCCTACACAATCAGGGACCTAGTTACTTGTGAGATCTTCTTCAACCTTACTGCCCCCTCCACCCTCTCTGATCCACCGACGATGGATTGCTAGATTCCCAGTGTTCATTTAAAGACATCTGGGGCACGGTCTTTTGGTTTTATGGCCCCGATACTATGGAATTCTCTACCTCATTGGGGGCGAGATTGCCTGACCGTCCAGGGTTTTAAAACTGCTCTTAAAGCCTATCTATTCGATCTAGCATATCCAGACTTTTAGGTGTTATTGTAATCTACAGAGTTTTAAATTGTAGGATTTTATTGATGTATTGTTTGTCGTGACTATTTACTGTATTTGCTTTTAGTATGTACAAGTGCCTTGGTTGCAAGAAAGGCACTTTTTATAAATAAAGTTTGAATTGAATTGAATGTTACCAAGCCATCCTTGCTCTGCTGGGGGAGGGAGGGGTTAGCCAACTGTCCTCCTCAGTCATTACCGAAACCAAGCCCAGATGAAACAATGCAAACCTTGGTGACTGAATTCTATCCCATAGAGATATGCTGCAGTTTTCTACCAAAACTGTATGCTGACACAAGCACGATCAAGCAAATTCATACAGGAGCCTCATAAATTAATGTGTACATGCACAGATAACTCGTGCACTCAGTGAACTGCAGGAGGGAGGGAGTCAGCGACTAACCACCTCAATCACACACAGAACTATTCCAAAAACCAAATAAATGAAAAAAAAGACAGCAGAATAAAAACTCATTCCCATTACCAAAAAAAAAATTGTAAAACAAACTGGAGCTTTATGTGTGTGGTGAGCAGAGGGAAAGGGGAGTTGGCAGACTTCTCTACTTTGCTGTGATCCAGAGTACAACCAAGGAGTGCTCGGAGCTGGAGAGAGCTGCATTTACACAGGGGTGGCTAGCCCTTATACCGTAAACATCAAGAATGAGAAGAAATGTCACTGCACACTAAAATGGGGAGGAAGAGATCATACCAAGATGGATCAGTAAACCTTTTATTTATGTCCTGTAACACTGCAGTGCTGAATGTGGTATTCCTCAATGTCATACAAGAAAGTGCAAAGCTATATAAACATTTTAATTTACCAAGTGTGTGACTCTAGCACACTATTGCCGCACTTCTGCTCATGCTAAGCCTTACTCAGGGGGTTTCCACTGCAACCTGAGTTATGGAACACAGAACCAAAAATAAAATCCAGTCAGTAAATTAGTGAAGCCTTATTTACTGACAAAGATCAGGCACAATTGTGACAAAAAAGCATGTGGATCAAAACTCTCTCTTGGGTTAGATTAGGGTTTCAGAATACATATAACTTAGCTCAGACACATCTGTCTCCTGCTCTGTACCTCATGGGAGTGAAATCAAGTAAAGAATCACACATTCTTCCTTCTGTGAGCTTTAGAAGTGTATTAACTGGCTATATCCCAAGGGCAACAAATGTTCATTGTCATGAGGGAACAGGAATATATATCAAAAGACATTTAACATGTGTACAAAACATAATTCTAATGCAAAACAGTAAAATCAGTTATAGCCTTTGCAAATTTAATTTTCTGTGTAAAATAGTTCAGTTTTCAAATGAATCATACTGTAAGTTCTTGTCCAGAGAGAATGCACTGGTAACAAATTCCAGTCTTTGATGGCTTGAACCACTGATTTTTTTGCATGATAAATGAACACACAGTGTGCCACTGAGCTGCAGGTAAGTGAATTACATTTCCTGTGGAGTAGAAGTTATGCCACAACCTGCAAAACAAGGGACTGAGTATCCAATCCCAGCAGGTGAATTACCTTCACAGATTGTTGTTCTTAGCTAAATGTGCTTATATAGTTGACTGTTCCAACTCCACACTAATATGAATTGCTAAAGAGAGTTTTCATCTTCAAAATAAAATCAAAACATATAGGCCCGGGATATTCAGACTGCGCCAGGCAGTGGCACAGGTCTGGGTGCAGCGCAACTGGGCTGCGCCGGGGCCAGGTCCTGGTGATATTCAATGGTGCTGTCCCATATGGCACTGGCATTGCACAAACTGCACATAGCGCAGTGGGACTGTGCCGGCACAACCACTGATATAGAGCATGAGGATGCACCAGCACAAGTGCAGTTACGTTAGGTGCATCACCCACGATATTCAGCAGGGGGCCATGCAAATGAGGCCATAATATATGCAAGGCACAAATGGGGCCATTTGCATGTCATTATGGTCCCATTTGAATGCCTTGCACAGGGCAGGCTGGTGACTTGAGCCTGGCACCCTGCAAAGCATGATGTGTGCTGTGGGGATCACAGGGCATCCCCTCCCATAGCTGCGATCACATGCTATAAGTTACTAAAGATAGCCCTGGTAGTCTAGTGGCCCCCCCGGTTCCTGATGCCCCGATGTGTATGTAACACACCGACCCCTGGTGGTCTAGTGGTCCCCCCTCCCACCCGAGTCCCTGATTCTCTGAAGTATGACATGATGACATCCCTAGTGGCCTAGTGTAACCCCCCACCTGTTGCTGTGATCATGGTAAACACCCATATTGAAACACCCTGGTGATCTAGTGGCACCCCACCCCACCCACCCACACAGAACCCTTGCCCACCCGCTCCCTACCCTGTCATCGGCGGGCAGCTGCATCCTGCCGCCTCCACCCAGCCACCCGCCCGAATGATGGGTACAGTATGGGCTGTAAGCCCATTGGTCCCAGTGTGGACCAATTGGCTTGTAGGGCATACTGTAGTAGATGGTCCCAAATCGTGAATGGAGCCATTCACAGATCTAGGACTGTCTAGTACAGTATGCCTGCAAGCTATTGGTCACACTGAAAGACAATGGGCTTACAGCCATACTTGTAACTGTCATTCGGCGGGTGGCTGGCACTCTTGAGCAGAGATGCAGTCACCTGCCAATGACGGGGGCAGGAGTGGACAAGGGTTCTATGTGGGTGGGTGGGTGGGGTGCCACTGGATCACCAGGACATTTCAATATGGGTGTTTACTACGATCACAGCAATGGGTGAGGGTTACTAGACCACAGGACATCATCATGTCATGCTGGGGAATCAGGGACTCAAATGGAGGAGGACCACTGAACCACCAGGGATGGGCATGTTACATACACATTGGGGCATCAGGGACTGGGGCACCACTAGACTACCAGGGCTATCTTTAGTAACTTATACCATGTGATCGCGGCTACAGGGGGGTTCCTCTAGACCACCAGGGTTATGTGTGCTTGCGGACGGTGTTCTGGGCAGGTGGGTGGCTACCCATGGCTGGGCTGCTGTGTTGCGCACACATTCAGTGTGCCACTTAGCTGCAGGAAGGGAGTTACAGTTCCTATGATTTAGAGGTATTTTCAATACGGCAAGACAGGAGACTGGGGATCTAATCCCAGCAAGCAGTTTACCTTCACAAATTGTTGTTAGCTTAATTTACTTATCATGTAATTTTCTATTCTAAATCCACACCAGGAATTGTCACTAAAGTGAATTCCCATCTAACCAAAAAATATCTAAGCCCCCACCAGGATTTACACTGCTGATCTTTTGTGTGCTCAGCAAATACAAATTTAGTGTGCCACTGAGCAGGTAGTAAGACAGTTGCAGCTCATATGATGTAGAGATATCATCACATCCTGAAAACAGGTGACTGGGGATCTAATCCCAGCAGGCAATTAACCTTGGAAAATTGTTGTTCTTTACTAAATTTATTTATAATATAATTTACAATTCCAACTCCACACCACCATGAATCACCAGTCATGTAAGTTTCCATTAAAAAAAATGCTGAAGCCCCTGCTAGGATTTTAACTGCTAGGCCAGGATTCATGGAAAAATGCATAGTGCCATGCAAATGTTTGCATGGCACTTTGTGATTGCTCAGGTCACAACACTCACTATTCACAGATGGATAGTGAATGGCACTAACTGACTGTGAATAGAACTGGACAGAGGCAATGGTAACACTGATACCACTACCACTAACCCCATTGGTGCAGCCCTGACCCCCAGCCACGTGAATACATCAGCAAGCATAACGCCAGTGCGTTAAGTCGGTATTCCCTAAAGCAGCCATTCAAATGAGCTCATTGATCATGCATGGCACTAACTAGACATCTGCATGTCCATTAAGGGCCCATTTGCATGGCTTGTGCCAAGTGTATCACCCCCCGCCCCCCATCGCTGATTGCTGGCATGTAAGAAAATAATGTAATCCTTGGTAGTCTAGTGGTTCCCTCTCCCTTCCCCGGTCCCTGATCATTCTCCCAATATATAGAAATAGTTATTTTCCATAGTGTAGTGGTCCCTCCTCTAATCCTAGCAGGTGATTTAACTTCACAAATTGTTGTTAGCGGAATTTAATTCTCATATAATTTACTATACCAACTCTGCACCACCATGAATCTCCAGTAAAGTGAGTTTAAATCTTACAAAACAAAAAACAAATTGAAACAAATGCACTCATCCCTATTGGGATTGAACCACTGATGTTTTGCCTGCTCAGTGAACGCATTTAGTGTACCACTGAGCTGTAGGTAAGGGAACTACATTTCCTACTGTGTTAAGTTTGTGCTACAACCTGCAAAATAGACAACTGGGGATCTAATTCTAGCAGACAATTTATTGTCACAAATTACTGTTCTTAGCTAAATTTATTTACATATTTTACTGTCCCAACTCCAGGTTACTATGGATCACCCCTCAAGTGAGTTTTCATTTTACAAAAATTATGTTAAAGTCCCTGCCAGAATATGACCCACTGATCTTTGCCTGTCAAGCAAACACACATTCTGTGTGCCACTGAGCTACAGGGAAGTGAGTTACAGTTCCAATGGTGGAGAGGTTATGTACCAACTGGAAAAACAGGTGACTCAAATTGTTTTCAGACAGGCCTCAGCCAGGACTAATTTAGTTGACTACAATATACTGTAGAACTAAGTTAGTTGCTGAAACCCTTCACTACAGCAGCAATGCCATCTAACTATTTCTCCACACAACAAAAAATGTAGTGAGGAAGAAAAAATGGCCAATACAGTGAATCAAACTCAGACTTGTGTAGGTCTGAATCCTAATGCTAAGCCCTAAAAGCCCTATCACTGACATCCTCAATGTCATGCAGCTGAGTCACTCACACTGAATGAACCCTTAAATGTGCCTAAATGCATGAAAGTGTACACATGACCACAACAGATGCTAACAGCTGTGCTGTTGGCACCTACTAAAACAGAACACTGCACCAAATATATACTGGGAAGTAAACTATGAAACTTAATCGTTAAACAGTCATGACAGGTGTCAATATTTGTTCAATGCCAAATCACTTCAAATTATGTTCCTTGCCTATACCTGATCAGTTCCAGTTACTCACAAAGCAGAGGCATATGGGCACTTTCAGATGACTTTCTGTTTAGCCATTTTACTAAGACCTTTTAAAGCCATGTAAAAAGTAACTTGCATCCCTGGGAACAAGACTAAAAAGACGCTTCATCAGCAAAGATTACTAACTAAAAAGGTACATTGCAGATCTCCAGTAATAAACAAAACAAGTTTAGGTTTGCATATGAACAATAAAGGAAAATGAAAATGTAGATACTGCAGTCATGAACTTAATGTTTTCCACAGGGTGAGGATAGAAAAACAGACTTGAAAGTGTTTATTTTGCTGTATGATGTTCCTGGAGTGACAATAAAAATGTATTTATGCTCCAGGTAAGTCCCCAATTGATTTCAGAATTAAATTCTATTATAAATAATATTGCATATATTGTATCTAAAAATTCTGTGATCAAGGTTAAAGAAACTTTCCATTGAGCAGGCCCAGTGGCGCTGAGTGCTAAGGCGCTGGACACCTAACCTCGCATCACACCGGCGACCCAGGTTTGTGAATGAGCCTGGGACATCGGAGGTCAACCCAGCGGGAGGGGCCGAGGCTGGATGGAGCTGCCGACAGGCACGCTCTCCTCTCTTGGGAGGTGGGATGGCTCCTCTCAGCTGATGGCTGCCACCTGGTGGAGGCTGGAGACAGCACAGGCCAGAGAGGAGCCAGGCACTAGGCAAATGAGGTGGGAGGAAAGGAGCTGTTACTGGGGCCATGGGACTAATGCGTGCCTCCACACTCATGCGTACCCACTCCCGGGGCTCTTGGGAGAAAATGGAGGGGAAAACATTGCCGGCAGCAGGATGGTGACCGACTATCTACAGGCACCTCTCCCAGGCCGGGCATCAGGTAAGTCCCAGTAATTCCAGGGGACAGGTTGGGGGGTTGGTCTGATAGGGGCTAGCTAAGGCGAAAGGCACAGAAAATGTTACATGTTAAAAAAAAAAAAAGAAACTTTCCCTTGGCATAATAATGAATGTAAAAATGCCCAAAAACATTGAAATTAACATTTAGATTGAAACAAAAAACAGATAATAATAAATTAATGAATACGGCAAGAAGGGAATATAGAGAGGTCTTAATTAAAAACAAGCAGGGATACATTAGACAGTTATGGACTGACTTGCAAAAAGCAGTTCTTTTTAAGGACACTACAGTAAAACTTTTTGGAGTATTGTAAACCATGGCACAAAAAACAATCAAATAACAACATCTATTGAGGCAGGAGATTGGGTTAAATATTTTAAACAACTATTTCACAGAAAGGATCATAAATATCTACCTAGAATGGCCAAGACCTGGGTAGTCGGAAGAATGTTTGTCCCAGAATGTGGAATTACACTTTCAGAATTAGCTATTGCTCTGAATTCATTCAGGAGAAGAAAAGCCCCAGGCCCCAATGGAGTACCCCTCGATGTAATATTAAGAACTAAGCAATTTTGGATCCCTTTCCTTCATAAATTATTTGACTATATCTGGAGCACAGAAGATATATCAAAAAGCTGGAAGCTAAATATTATTGTTCCAATTTTTAAAAAGGGAGATAGAAGGAACCCTGGCTGTTATATGCCTATAAGTCTTTTGGACATAACTGGGAATGTATTTACCAAAATTTTAAATAATAGATTAACACAATGGGTAGAGACTTATAATATAATACACGAAGCTCAAGCAGGATTTAGAAATAAGCACTCAACAAAAGACCAGTGTTGTACACTGGTTCATTTGATTCATGAATACAAAGTAGTCAAAAAAAACAAAAACTTTACTACGCCTTTAGAGACCTTAAAGCAGCTTTTGATAAGGTAAACAGGATCCTTATGTGGGAAAGACTACAGGATTTAGGAGTAGAACCTTCATTACTAGAAATGATTAAACTTATACATCAAGATAATTTCACTAGTGTCCATTTTACTGATTCAGGAGACTTGAGTAGTTGGTTCCAAACTAATATAGGTGTGAAGCAAGGGTGCACATTGGCCCCACTCCTGTTTAATCTTTACTTTACCATAGTTCTTAGACAAATGTATAATCCTGACTTTCATCTACCTAAAATTTGAGTAAAATCTATATCTTACTTAGCATACGCAGATGATGTCGCAGTATCAACTGTTAGTCATCTGGGCATGAGTAGGAGTTTGGAAATATTTCACTCAGAATGTCAGAAAGTAGACCTACAGGTAAACTATGATAAAACAAAAGTTATTGTATTTGGGGGGAAATAAGAAAACATACAGATATGCTTTGAATAAATATAAGCTAGAAGTTGTCTAATAATTCTGTTATTTGGGGCTTACAGTCCATCAAAGCGGAACTTGGGGAGCATACCTGACAGATGCAAAATTAAAGGCGGATAGTTTTCTCCCAGTACTGTCCTCCTTTTCTTACAAATATGGAGGCAAATCGATTAAGGGAAACTTAATAGTAGTTTGTGCCAAAACTAAAAGTCAATTGCTATATGGTGCTGAAATATGAGGAATACACTGTAGAAACAGCTTAGATTCTAGTCTAAACAAATTTTATAAGAAACTTCTAGGTCTTCCAAACAGTACTACTTCAGCTCTGGTAAGGGCCGAACTTGGTCAACTTTCTATTGAATGTTATTGCTTCCAAAGATTAATTAACTATTGGATTAAGGCTTTTAGGATGCCTGCTGACAGATATCCTCACCTATGTCTTGTGGAAGCCATTAATTATGAACAATCCAATACAATCTCACCCTCCTTGAGAGTCCTGGAGAATATAATTAAACCAAATGGCCTCTTACATACTAGCAATTGTAAACAACAGAATCAATTATATTTTCATACAGAAGGACCTAGAGTCTGGTAGACTCTCTAAGGATTGCCCCTGGCTAGCTAAAAATAAGAGAACACATAAATTAGAAAAATACCTGTCTATACTGAAAGACCCATGACAGAGAATCCAGCTGGCAAGGTTCAGATTTGAATCTTTCTTGACCAACTAGAAAAAGGGGCAGTATGAAGGGAAAAAGGATATAGAGACTTTCTGTAGATGCAAATTAGGACAGGGCAGCCTATTACACTTAGTCCTACTGTGCCCACTATATGAAAAATACTGCTCTCTTTTGTAAGGAAGAATTCTGGAACAGCAATATCAGCCCTGACATTTACTGATTTACCTTCTGAATTCTCAGATTCAGAGGTGTTGGTCCCTATGGTCTCCCTTCTTAAAATAATTGAACAAAGAGGGTTCCACTTAAACTCCTAAATAGACAGAGGTGCAACTCTGGACAATTAGATCTTATTAGAAGTATAGTGAGAATAGCCCATCTTGATCACCTCTTCCTTTTAAATTTGTTTTTCTGAAACATCATTTGATGATGATTATATATGGATGGCTCCTTTTATTATGAGAAGTCAAGTTTGTACAGATGTCTGTATATGACATTTTATATCAAAAATGTTATGACGTGTCATTTTAAGGCTATGTCAGTCATACATTTGAAACATGAAAAAGGCACTATTTTAGCCTATTGTACACAAAGATATAAGAACTAGTGTAATTTTAGGATCTTTTTGCACTTTATATATAATTTATAATTGTAATTGAATTTGCTTATATGAATGTGATATGTATTCTATGTATGTTTTGTAATGGTCTACAACCAATCAAATAAAACTTGACTTGACTACACTCCAGGAGCATCCTCAGCATTTATTTCCACCACAACAGCATCATCAGGAACCCAAGGATTCTTCAGGTTCCATCTTTCCAGCCCTCAAAATACCAGGAATACATTAGAATACACAGCTGACAGCGAGGACCATGCAGCGCTTTAGACAGCAACAGATCTCTAAATACAGCATACAACGAGAGATCAGCTGTTTTTAAGCACTGCACATAAACAGTGCACCACTGTTCAGCTAATCTCTAAATATCACAGGTTGTTTCGGTCGCAGTCACTGCTCCTAGATCAAATCATGATAGTGAGCTTTTCTTCTCCCCCTTTCTGAGCCACAAAGCCAGTTCTCCCAAAGCAGCCAGTATACATGATACAGTAACATGATAGTGTTTTCAATTGCAGGAAACTGCTTTGTGAGAGTAATGAGTTGACAGCTGCCGAGGTGAGTTGTGCCCTGACCTAAAGGAGCAATCAAGATGACACCCATGCACTGCACAAGTCAGGCTTCTGCACACATCCATCAGTGATGAGCCATCCTTGCAATTGACACACAGACTTCATGCTATGGTGTCATGAAAACTAGATATTAATTCAAACCAATCTGAGAAAAAATCCAGAACTGGGTAGCAGCCAGGAAGAGCGCTTCCCCAATGGCGTGGTCTGTGGGGGAGATCCTGAAAGTGCCGCTGCACAAAGAGCAAGCACACAGAAAGGCAGAACAGCAGTGGAAGAGTGAAAAAGCTCTCCCGCACACTAAGGATGCCACCAACACACACCGGCGGCAAGACCGCGAGCACCAACAGGCCTGCACACAGGGGGAGCAAGTACAGAACACAAGCCACACAGAAAAGTGAGAATGAGACAGCCCAAACTGTAGGCCATGACAAGCAGAGGCATCTGGCAACAGAGGGGACCAGGGAAGGTGGCAGCACTGGGGAACACAGGGATAGAGGGCACAGACAGGGAGACAGGGCAACAGTGGGAGACCGCATCACCCCCATAGCACACAGAGGAGACCTGAGCACACACAGGACCAAACCCACAGAACAGACAGAGCACCCCCTCCCACAGAGGCCCACAGCAGTAGCAAACACTCACCCGCATAGGCACATGACTGGTAGGGGCCACTGGGCAACACACAGGCAGAGGACGCACTATGACCATCGATGACAGACCACAGCGAGTGAGACCCACAGGCCACAGGGACATAGGGGAATGGAGCGCAGCACAATGTTGCCAGTTATTGGCCCCAGGCAGGAAGGGGGTGTGGCCAGGTGCACACAAGGTGGGGCACACAGCATCTATATGACAGCCATCCCCAGCAGCTCAGTCAGATTGGACTGCATTGCTAGACATGGAGGTGCGCTATGACCAAAGACAGAAGGGCAAGCCAATGGCTGTCCATAACTGCTTCGTCTATAGGCAAGACAAGGCAGGGCCTTAAAAGGTCTATTGGAGGTGTGCAGAGGTATGCAAGTACCACTGCTTAGCCCACCTGCATGCAGTGGAGGATACGGTGGTAGCCACCATCAGGGAACACAATCATGCCCCTGATGCAGCCAACGTGGGTGTGCGGTGGGTCCTCGGAACACTACGGGACAGGGCGCAGTGGACGATGGACAGTGCATCCCAGGTCATTGAGGCAAGCATGTCAGGCATCCCTGCGACCATGGCCGGTCGCCTTCCGGGAGTGCGGCTGCTGTGGCAGATGGTGCAATGGGTCCGGCATATGGCACGGAGCTGGCCTACCACCCCACAATCAGTTGGGGACCTCAAAATCCCAGAGGAGTACACCCTTGCCTCCGATGGAACCCACTTCCTCCTATATAACAGCAGGAGGAAGTGGGACCAAATAGTGGTGTATGCCACGGACTGCGGTCTGTAGCAACTGGCCACCAGTATGGACTGGTTCATGGATGGCCCATTCAGGGCATGCCCCACCCTGTTTGGACAACTCTTACATGTTCCAGGCAGGCACAGACCTATGTCCGGCTGCTTGGCCAGCTGAAGCTGCACAACCTGAGCATTGCACCTGCCACAGTCCTGATGGACTTACAGCATCCCAGCTGGTGTGGTGTTAGCATCGTCTTCCCGGAGGCCCGCATCAGGGGATGTTTCTTTCATTACTCCCAGGCCCTGTGGCGCAAGGTGCAACAGCTGCCAGACATCCTGGCACGGTACTCCACTGACCCCTACTTTGCCCTGCATGTGCGGATGCTGCTGGCACTGGCACTGGCATTCCTCCCACCAGCAGATGTGCCAGCAGTATTTGATGAGCTGTGGGAGTGGGAGTACATGGCCACCAATGAGGAG
Source organism: Neoceratodus forsteri (assembly GCA_016271365.2). Classification (NCBI taxonomy): domain Eukaryota; kingdom Metazoa; phylum Chordata; order Ceratodontiformes; family Ceratodontidae; genus Neoceratodus; species Neoceratodus forsteri. Next base: position 1,762,920,865 of record CM057455.1, on the reverse strand, counting down.
GTCCTCCAGCCCATGCCGGACTATGTGGAGGACAACTGGAGCTGTTGCCCCACTGGATGCCCAGGGCGCCGATGTGCCAGCTTCCCCGTTGATTAGTGGAACTGCTATGAGGCGACCATCCAGGGTCTGGCACATACCAACAATGTGGTGGAGGGGTGGCACAGGGCCTTTAACATCTGGGTCAGTGCATACCACCCCAGCATCTGGCACCTCCTACAGTGCCTCTGTGAGGAGGAGGAGGAGCATCTGACCACCATCTGTTTGGAGATGCTGGTGTCAGGGTCAGAGGCACCACAGCCCTGGTGTTGTTACAATGACCTGGACACCTGGATCCATTTTATTGTGGCAGAGTATAGCACCAGGAGCCACTATGCCTACCTGCGCGGATTGGCACACAACTTCGCATTCCATGTGTGACCATCTGCTTAGTGGCCCCTGGCATGCACCACCCCCCTGTGGGCCTGTATCCATCACTTGGCTGCATGGCTGTGTGCAGCACCACACAACATACAGTGCACACCCTCCTCCCTATCCTTTGCGGGTTTGCCCTGCCATGGGCACCCACTCATCCACCGCATCCCTGAAGTCACCCTTTTGACCCAGGCTCACATGCCATGGCCATTCCCCATCCATTAGGGCTGTCTGCCCCCACATCCCCCCCCCTCGGGCTGACAGCTCTGCACTGTTTGTTGTTGCTGCCCCATGGGCTCTCCCCCCTGGCTGTGCCCTCTCCTATGCCTCCTGCCCACCTATGCCCAGTGCACAGGTCACTCTGGTGTGCATCTCCTGGTCCATGTGGTACTGCTGCCCTGTACCACCACCACTGTACCACACCTGTTGCTGTGACCCTTCCCGTAGCCCACCAGAGCAGTGCTGCATGACCGCTCCCCATGCCACTAGCTTTGTCTGTGGCGCCCTTCCCTTGTTGCCCTTACCACGGCATGCTTTTCCTCCTCTTCCCTGCAGCACTCACCATGTGCACATCAGCTTTCAGACTGCCTGATGCTGCAGCCACTCATTGTGTTGTTCATTGCTCTGGTCTGGTCGCCCATGAGACGGTCGCCATTTTCCATTCACCGTTTCTAGCCGCACCACTCAGGTGGCGCTCTCATCACATAAAACCCCAGAACTGTGTCATTTTTAGTAAATTTTAAAGTATTTAAGTAATTTTCTGCAGAACAGTATGGTAATGTAGTTATGGGGCCCTTGATATAAACAACATATGCCAAGGGCTGCCTAGAAATAAACAATTTATTTTTTGTCTCAGGGTTTGACCTCTGTGGAATTCATTTGTGACTCTGCTGCTTGTCAGGTCAGTTAAGGTCAAAATCCGAGACAAAAAATAAATTGTTTATTTCTAGGCAGTCCATGGCATATCCACTATTTATATTACATTAATCAGAATAGGATGCCTGTAGTATCTGTCCCACCATCCAATCAATGGTTGTAGCCAGTGATAGCATATCCTCCCAACAATGCTTCCAGCCTGGCCTTACATTTTTATTTCTCAACTCATCTAACAAGACACTGTGATTTAGCAATATTATGATATCCCATTCAGACGAAGATTTCACAAAAAAAAAAAAATATTTACACAGAAAACAGTATAAATTCTCTGTTTGTTTCATAAAAGCTTGTGGTTAGCTATAGAATAAGGTTAATAGAAAACAAAATATACTTGCCAAAATGTTTTTGGATTTACTTGCTTTTAGGAAACCAAACATAGCAACATACTGTAGTACTGTGGCTATATAAGGTACAATGGAGTTAAATGACTATATCAGATTTGACTATGGGCACACACCAAAGCCTTTGCAATGAAATGCTTCCCCTCCCCCACAAACCCACTCATTCTGTATAATTCTCAATACCTACCTCCCGCAGAAATCTGTCTAGTCTGACTTTGAAAGCCTGGCAGTGCAACTTTACTGAGTAGGCTATTCCACATGCTAACCACCCTCTGTGTAAAGTAATAAAATATGTTCTCATGTTTTCACATTATTCTATCTTCCCTCAGTTTGAGTACGTCTTCTCATTTGCTAACCTTGCCATCTCAAACATCTGTGTATGGCCATCCTGTCTTTCCATTATAGTATTTGGAACAACATGATCTTGTCTCCTGTAAGCCTTTACCTCTTCAGGCTAAACAATTTGTGTATGCTGAATCTCTCCTTATGCATTTTACCCCCTGAACTGCTAATCTGCAGGGTGGCCTTGTTCTCGACACTCTTGAGCTCTTCAGTGTTCTACTATGGTGCCAGACCTAGACAAACTACTCCTGGTGTTGTCTAACCAAGGCCTTGAACATGATGAGAATCATTTCCCTTGACCTGGTTCTCACTGTCCAAATGCATCCCAACACTGTGCATGCCTTCCCAACTAGGGTAGCATGTTGCATGCCTGGCTTCAGTCTATTTCAGTCTCCTGACAAAAATTATCCTTAGATCCTTTTTCTCAGTTGTGCTGTCCGCTGCTACACTTGCTCACTCCCTAGGTGTAGTAACTTTCAATTCTCCATTTAATCTAACCCCGTTTCTCAGTTTGTATCACTAAACCTCACTGCTTATATTTTGCTTGCTGGGTGGTATGCATCCTGTACGTATTTCCATGCCAGAGGGAACAGAGGAGTCAAGCTGACTATTTGACACCTTTGGGGATGGCAGCACTAGCTGCTGAGAGTCACACAGTGGGAAGACTTTGATTTTTAATGATTACCAACACCATTTTTCACATAGAATAACACACTATGCCTGAGATAAGGAGGATGATATAAGAGAGAAAGGGAGAGACTGAAATTTCCATGTGCAATACTGTACCTGGGAAGATCTTTGAACTTGTTTGCTAGTAGACATGTTTACAATTATTTTGTCATCTTGCTTGACAGTTTTCAAAATACAAAAACTCTGATTTACAGATTCTTTGCCTGCCACCTTAGGTACAATAGTTTGTATAGGTATACTATTTCTTCTATTGACAAATTACAAAGCATTCTAGTCTAGCTGGGTTAATTAGCCATCTCCAGAAAAGCAATTCATTTTTTTCAGAAATAGAAAATAGAAGAGCATCCATGTCCAGAGAAATACATAAATGATACCATACTCAGGAAATGTCATTGTCCTCAAAGAAAAAAGTGCTCTCTCTCTTTTCAAGTGAGTCTTCCATGTAGATAGCTGTACAGAGTCCTCCACTAAAGATATATATTTAACCATAAAGGTGCAAAAACGTCCCCAAATATGGTTCTGACCTACTTTGTTCCATGCCACAGTGATGCTTCCTTCTTGGCTTACAGATCTATACTCCATGGCACCCACAGTCAAAACAATAAATAAGGAGAAGGGGTGTGCCAATACATTTGGGCATATATTCACCATATATCTATACTCAAATACTCAAATATATTTGGTACCCATGACTTCAGAAAGGTGAACTCTGTCAGGATGAAGGTCATGGCACCCAATGATCTGTAGTGGCTGCATGAGTCTGGTAATACTGAGCACATGATGGATTTTTTATGATGTCATTCAAAAGCAGCTACAGAGGTCCACATCCCTGCAAGTAATAAGGAGAAATATCCAAGAAGTGGCCATGCTGATGCAGCAGGAGCCAAAGGCAATACTGAATAAAAAAGTTGAAAAAAAGAAAGAAGGGGTCTGGAAGTCAAAACAGCAGTAGGAGCTGAAGACAACCCCAAAGCCTTCTCCTGGTATCTAAATGGGAGAAGGAAGCTGAAAGGAGAGATTGGGCACCTAAAACAGGAAACCTGTGGAAGAAACCTGTAAGAGAGACAGAGATTGAGATGCTGAAGGAATACTTCACTTCAGTGTTCTCAAAAGGGTCCCTGCAGGAGGTGGGTTGTCATTGGGAATACCAGTGGTATCAGGGATAGCCATGATATGGTCTGCGGACATTGCACTTGTACTGGTACCTGACTAAATGGTGAAGAGTATGCTAGTTAAGTCATCCCATGGGATGATGGATGCATGCTGGAAACATAGTACAGCTAAGGAAATGATTGCTGTGGCCACTTGCAGTGATGACACAAAGTAACTTAGTAATTTATGGTTAGCAGGGACTCATGGTCCATCATGTCTACCCACTGATTTATTTAGCAGGTATGAATAAGCATGTTGTGTAAACATTTAGAAATTTAAATATCTATTACCCAGGATATTCAACAATTCACTTTGTACAGCAAGTGTAAACTTGTCCAGGTTTAACTTAAAGTCCTATATTGGATTCATGGCAGCTGTCTAATAGGCTGACCCATAGGGTCCCCATCAACTGGGAGAAAACTGTTTCATATAAGGTTACCCCTGACAGTACCCTGGATCATGCAGAAGAATGAGCTCATGTTCTCTGTCAGACTCTTTCTCCTACATGAACAAGTTCTGGGCCACCAGCCTCACCTTCAAGCCGTTCTCTTCCACACTACTGACCATGTTGGTGACCCTGCCTTGCACACTCTCAACTGTCTTAATGTCCTTTTTGTATTGAGGAGCACAGAACTTCAAGCAGTACTCAAGATGAGGTCTGAAAAGGGCCCTGTATAGAAGCAGTAATACTTCCTCTGCACTGCTGTTCACCCACTTTTACACATTCCTCTTCTTTGACAATTATGATCCTCCATGTCTTGTCCATCTATAGTACAGCAGGAGAACCTCAACACTTTGGATAAGTTCTGCCTCTGTTTTCTCTCCCAAAATGTAAAACCTTGCATTTAGATACTGTACATTTAATTTTAGATTTCAAGTACACTACTAGTCCCACAGCTAAATCAGGTGCCCCTGACATTTGCCTGTACCCTCAGTGGAGTCCTTCATCACCACCACCCTTGACAACTTAATGTCATCTGTGAATATAAGCAGTCTCTGGGAGACACCAGCTTTCTGATTGTTAAAGAAATTTCTGAACAGCAGGGGCCCCAGCATGGGTGCATGTCATGCTGAAAAACATTGCTATTCAGAATGCTACACCAGGTGCTGCCACTTTGTGAAGTGCTTCACTCAGCGTCCAATGTAGTGAAGGGCCAACTTTGACTGGGGAAGACTACGTAAAGTGGCACTTTGCGAGTGAAGTAGCATTTCATGAAGTTTTTTTCTGCCTTTTTTTAAACCTTTGCTCCCTTCCCCATGCACCACCCTCCCTCCACCAGGCCAGACCAGTAACAATATCGTATTAACCCCCTTCCCATTCACTCATCAGCTACATCCCACACTCTCCTTCAGAAACTGAAACTCATTTAAATATAGACATGTCCCATCTTCAACAGCAATAAATGTATCTTCTTATCTTAGGGAACCACCTGGGCAACAATGATCATAACACGGTATGGTTCAGGGTAAAAAGGACTGTAGACTCCACACACTCCAAACTGAAGGTCCTTGACTTCAGGAGGGATGACTTCACAAACATGAAAGCCTGTCTAAAAGACAAGCTTAGTAACTCAAGAAAAGGGAGCGTTGAAGAATATTGGACAAGGTTGAAGGATGCTATAACCATGGTCACATCACAGTGTGCCTGCCAGGTTAGTAAGAACAAAAGAAGGAAAATCCCACTATGGTTTTCCAAGGAGGTGGCAACCATGGTGAGAGAAAAGCGCATAGCCTTCAGAAAGTACAAGGAGTCGGGGAATGAGGTGGACAAAACAGAATATAAACAGAAACTAAAAGAAACAGGGAAAGCGATAAGAAATGCAAAGGCTCAAACAGAGATTAGAACAGCTCAGGAAGTAAAAAAAGGGTAACAAAACCTTCTACAGGAACATATGTGAAAAAAGGAAGACCAAAGAGGGCATTGTAAGAATCACAAAAAAAGTCGGACAAACCACAGATCAAGACGGGGAGAAGGTAGAGGCACTCAATGAGTACTTCTGCTCAGTCTTCACACAGGAAACAGATGGTAATGGACCAACAATAGGCAGAAAGAAGTGTCCAATTAAAGGAATAGACACGGGTCCCTTCACAGAGGAAAGGGTCCTGGAAGAAATAGACCAGTTAAAGTTAAATAAAGCTATGGGGCCAGATGGGATACACCCAAGAATACTGAAAGAACTAGGGAGGGAACTGGCAGCCCCCTTAGCAGTGCTCTTCAACAAATCATTAAGGAGTGGGGAGGTGCAGGAGAATTGGAAGAGTACAACAGTAGTACCACTCCACAAGAGTAGAAGCAAGGAACAGCCAGGTAACTACCGTCTGATTAGTCTAACGTCAGTCATGGGAAAACTGATGGAGCCCCTGCTGAAGGAAAGAATCATAGCTTTTTTGGAGCAAACTGGTCAGCTCGACAAAAATCAACACAGTTTCACAGCAGGGAGGTCCTGCCAGACAAACAACTCAGGAATCATGGGGACATGATAGAAACATTCAAATACCTTAAAGGCAATAACAGGGTGCACGTGCAGAACCTCTTTCAGGTAAAGGACTACAGCAGGACTAGAGGGCACAACCTTTGACTTAAGGGAGGAAAGTTCAGAAGCAATATGAGGAAATTCTTCTTCACAGACCGAGTTGTGGAACCATGGAATAGCCTGCTGGAGGGGGTGGCAGGAGCCAAGACAGTGGGGGAATTCAAGCGGGCATGGGACAGACACTGTGGGATACACAAGCAGGCAGCTAAGTAGGAAGGTAGGAAGCCAAGGGCAGACTTGATGGATTGTATGATCCCCATCTGCTGACAACTTCTATGCTTCTATGTTTCTTTCCCCCAGCCCTGGCCAAAAGCTGACGGTCAGACAACCCCCATTCCCATTAAATTACTACGAGTGTGCACTCCCATTCAATTAGATGGTGGTCTGTCAAGGTGGAGGGAGAAGGGTCTGTGCTGGCTGCCATTTCCTCCTCAAACTGCATCATTTTATTGAATGGCATGGAGGTGGAAGAAAGCCTTGGTACTGAACACGTGTGTGTGGGAAGGCACTGATAGTTGGGTGACAAAAGTTCTGTGTTTGAATCATTTCTAGGGGATAGGGGAGAAGGGTCGGGAATGAAGCTGCTGAATGGGCAATGGGACTAGGTTTCAGTTTTACTGCTACTGTTCAAGCTGTGTGGAGGAGGGTGATGTATGGTGTTACAAGATGGTGAGAGAGAAGGTAACCTTATTTTTAGTTTTATTGTTTAAAAGGAACTTCATGCAGAAAAAGTTGCCGACTTGGTGCAAACTTTGTTCAGTACAAAATGTAGCACTTTGACAATTTCCCAGCAAAGTTAAACTTTGCAGCACTCCTACATGAGCACTAATTCCTGAGAGATGCTGCTTGGTATCCTTCTGCATTCTGAGTTGTGCCCATCCACCACAACCCTCTGCTTCCTGCCATCAAGCCAGCTAACAATCCACCTTGTGAATGACCCTGTAAATCACACCAGTGTACTATGTCAGAGAATGTGTCATACTAACTATATGCCATGATGCCAAAAACCTTGCTAAAATCCTGCTACACTAGAAATATGGCCCTACCCAAGTTCACCTCTCTGGTCACCCCCTCAAAGAAAGTGATCAGGTTGGTTTGGCATGGCTTGGCCAATTCCTTGCCCTTCCTAGATTTGCTGCCTTGTCCCCCCGCTACAACATTCTTGCCATCCTGCCAACAAGAAACTGAAATGTAAGACTCTCCCATCCACCTCTAGGACTTTGACTATCTATGCTACCTCCATCAGGACATTATTACATCTCCCTCCCTCAACCATGGCCTGCAACAAACATCTATCAAGTGCTTTGCTTCGTTTTGCCAGTCCAAGACTTTTTCCTACTTGCTGACTCATCCTGTGTCTCACAAAACTCCATTATGAACCTCTAACACTTCTTTATACTTAGCAGATATGACTGTAATCTCTGCCCTATGCTGCTTGTTATCACTTTACAAGAACTGTATATTTTAGCTATAAAACAGTAATGCTTAGAAACTAGTAGTAGTATTAGTAGTATATTTTATTCAAAACCATGAAAAGGAAACACTCCATTGAGCAGAGCTCATTTTCAAGGAGGTCCTAGTTATATTCAATCAGTTACCATTCAGTCCATCAATTATACATAAATAATACAGTTCAAACTTTACATAAATATATAAAATCTGAAGTAGAAGTAGGAGAAACAATAAAAGAGATTGTAGACCTAAAGAACAAAGCTCCGGTAATACCTGACTTATAATAGGGTAAGGGTGTTTCACCCAAGTCATAAAACCATTCTTTTAAGTGTTTTTTCTCGTTTAAGAGATTTACATCTCTCAATTCAATAGGGATTGAGTTCCACATCACAGCAACTTTATGTATTAAAGATGACCTCCCTGTATCCAGCCTGCAACTTGGAACATTAAATTATATGCCCCTTGCAGCTCTCAGGCATTGATTTACAGGTCTGATTTTAAACAGTTCCTTAACATGATTCAGAACATCACCCTTCAGTACTTTTAACATGAATAGTGAGACATGAATGTCCCTCCTTTGCTGCAAGCTGATCCAGTTGAAATTACAATGCAACTGACAATGATGTGTCTTATACTCAGCTTCTTGAATACACCATGCTAATCTGTTGTACACTATATTAATTTTCAAAAGCAAAATTTTAGTAGCCCAGTAGTACAAAATATCCCCATAATCTATCAGCAGAACGACTGTAGTATTTATCATTTTCAATTTCACATCTCTGGACATGTGATGTTTTACCGGATGCAGTGCTCCCAATTTTTTATTAGTATTACATACTATCATTTTGATATGATCTTGCCATTTAAGTGAGCTATCCAGCTACATTCCCAGATATTTGTAACATGTAACTTGTTTATAACTTCCTCTGGTTTTGTTAAAATTTGCAGATCTAAATTGGGAGAAGATTTATTTGTTCTCCTGAACAGAATTGTCTGGGTTTTCTTTACATTAAGCTTCATTAAATGGGCCCGAAATTTTTTCTGAATATGATCAAATGCAATCTGGAGTTTAAATTGTATTTGATCTACAGAATTCCCCTTGACATAAATCACAGTGTCATCAGCATATACAGTAGTTGGAACTTTACGTCCATGCCAAGGAAATGGAGTCCATTAACATAGGCGTTAAAAAGTAGTGACACCCCAGGATAGACCCCTGGGGCACTCCTGATTTTATTTTTGCCAGGGAAGAGCTGTAGGAACCCAATGACACAAAGTGACTTCAGTCCTGCAGGTAAGAACTAAACCACTCTACCACTGAAGGGGGAGAGGCTAAGGTCCATGAGCCTGGACTAGAGAATGTGATGGCTTAGCATATCAAAAGCAGTAGCTAGATCTATAAAAATAGTGCCAATCATCAGATCCCTGTCCAGACCCACCTGGCGGTCACTCGCTACCTTGACCAGAGCAGTCCGGGTGCTGTGGTGGGATCTGAACCCTGACTGATTTTCATTCAGTTTTTTCTAAATTTTCAAGAATTCTGTGAGTTGGTGGGATACCACTCACACAAAAAGTGTTGAAATTTGAGGCAAGAGTGAAATTGGCCGATAATTACCAATGTCATATTTCTGTCCTGATTTACATATTGGAATCACTTGGGCTGTTTTCCATTGAGATGGAAATTCAGCACTAGCAAGGGATAGATTAAAAATAAAAGCTAAAGGGTAAGCAATACAAGGGGAAGCATAACAAAGTAGTTTTGAGGATATTCTGTCAACACCAGCAGACTTGGTTACATCAACTTTTAACAGTTCGGATCTGACTTTATCCACTGTAATTTCTGCAAATTTAAAGTGATGATCCAGCCCTGAATGCTTTGTTGTGGACCCTAGCTGTGTCTCAGGCTCAGTTTGTATCCAATTCAACTTCTCCTCAATATTAAGTCTATTCCCCTGATCCTTCACCCCGTTGAAATATTCTTTAAAGACCTCAGCTACCTTTGTACCTGTTGGAATCTGTTGACCATTTATGTGAAAACAGCCTGTATACTTAGTTTTATGACCCCCTCATTAGTCCAGTAATAATATTCCAAAAAGCTCTGGGGTTGATTTTGCTACAGTACTATCATCTAGTTTGTTTTTAAAGTACCCTTGTTTGGCCAGCTCGGTGGTGCTGAAGGTTGAGGCACTGGACGCCACACCTCGCACCATGTCGGCAACCCGTGTGTGGAAAAGAGTGTGGGCCACCAGCAGTCAGCAAGGGAGGAGAAGGATCGAGCATCCCAAGGTCTGCTCTTCTTCTCTTGGGGGGGGGAGCTCAGTGGTCGGCGAACACCTGGCCCCTAGTGGAGGCTGGGGGTGGCACATTGATGCACGCTCCACCTCTGAGGGGGGTGTACACTGGAGGAGAAAAAGATTGCTCCAGCAGGATGACAGAGGGCACTTCACGGGTTCTGCCCCTGAATAGCCACTGTGCCGGTCACACTGGATCTGGTCTTCAGCAGGGTTTGGGGTGCCACACTGGGGTTGGGGGAGCTCTGGGGGTATCTTTTGACATTAGCTGGTGGATGTCGGGGGACAGGACTGGGGACTCCCACCAGACATAGGGCTAAAGAAAGGCATATAAAGTGACAGCAATACAAAGAAGTACTCTTGTTTAACTTTCCTAATAGCTTGACTGTATCTGTTGTGGGCCTGTCTATAGACCAGCCAGTTATTTTCATTAGATGTACATTTAGCCCTATGCCACAGTCCATCCCTCTCCCTTTTTATGTTTGCTTGCACGCATGTGCAAGAAACATTATGTGGCAGCTTAGGAGAGAAGCAGGTTGTGGAGGTACGGAACTATGACAGCCAAAGGCGGCACTGCATTTGGCGGCATGGCACTGGGGGACCAATGTAGTCCCAGTGTCCTAATGACACTGGTTCTGCAGAAGTGCCACCAAGTTGAAAAGTTTTCACTGCTGAAATCAGGAGCCGCCTTGTCATTGCAGCATCAGCCATTTCACTGCAATGTGGGAGTGACCCATCATTGCAGGGCAGTACCTTGCTGTCCGCATACCCCCACCCATTACATTTGCTGATGAGGGAGTCCACTCCCTGTCAGCATACTGTAACCCCTTCCCCCATTTGTTGTGTGCCAAGGGGGTGCCCAATCCCCATCAGCAGCATCCACCCCCAAACAGTCTTTCTTTTCTGACAGGGGTCCCAATCCCTGTCAGCTTCAGTCCCCCCAGTTCAATTTGCTGACAGGGGAGCCCACTCCCCATTGGCATAATGTCCCCCCCTAATTTGCTGTGCACTGAGGGGGGTGCCCACTGGTATGTGCCAATGGGGGTGCCCAATCCCCTGTCGGCTACAGACCCCCAAAAAAAAACACTCAGGTGGCACGCTGGGAGTCCACTCCAGTGTGCCAAATGTCCCCTTGAAAAAAAAAAAAAAACAGTCCCACAATGTTTTTTTTTTAACCCCTGTAAAACAGAAAACGGTCCCTTGTAGAGTTCAGTGGCCCATCCCCTGACCCACAACCACCTTCTGTGCACCCCGCCTCCCCACACCCCCCCTCACCCTATACTTACCTCCATAGCCCAGCTCGATGCTCTTCGGTGGACCAGGAAAACATCTGCACTCTTCAAAGCCAACCGCGAACTGAGGAAATGCCAGTAAGCTATATAATGGCATAAATAGAGTTTTTTAAACTTTGGTGCATATCTTGGGCATTTTGGGGAATTTTGGCACAAAACTTTCAATATGGGGTTATTGGGACCCCTCCTCATGAATTCAATCATTGCCATGGCATTATTCGGTCCCGAAAGGTGATTTCGCGGTCACTGTGTGAAATCACCTTTCGGGACCGATTAATGAAATGACAGTGCCACTGTTCATGAGGTGGGCTCTCAAAAAGCCTATGTTGCAAATTTGGTGAAAATAATCCAAAAAATGACTGCTTTACAAGTGTGTGTTGCGCAGTTTCCACGCACGCTCGCAACTTCATGAATTTGTAATACGTTCACTCTAGATTTTCAACATTGGCATTTTTCCACACCCCCTTATGAACAGTATGTGGTAGATAGGGATAACAAAAGCTCATGACTCACTGCTGGATTAACCTCCTTATTTCACTTTATTCCCCCCCCCCCCCAAAGTGTGTTGTGCAACAGCACTTCTTTTCTGTCTATTTCTTTTTATTTTAGGTTGCAGTGGATTGGCCACCTACTGCTAATATGTTTTTCCTCTGTAATCTTTTCTAAAAACACTTTTAGGAGCCATAATTCCAGTGGTCTGTCCATGACACTTCCCCTTACTCATGCTATATTGTTTTTCCTCTAAGCTGATTTAGTATGCACGTGTGTCCAAAAGAAAAAAAAGAAGCATAAATCCCAGTAATATGAGTCTAAATATGTTTGTTTCTACAAATGGAAAGCCGCTTTCTTTCCGCTCCCTTTTTCTCTAGTGCACACTTGTCTTGCGCATTTAAAACGAAAACTGTTTGTTTTTGTCCCTCTAAAGACTGGCATAATTGCCCAGTGTCTGATAAATGTGAGTCTGCTGTAGCCAAGGGGGGAACTGCCCAATTATAAAACAACTGCAGACATTCAAAACATTCACTTACACAGGTTGTGCTTTGTTTGTAGAGAAATATTTTTATTTTATCTGCAACAGAAAGTTACTTGGAGGAGACAAACAAACCCTTCCCTTGAAATATATCTCAGAAACAGGTGTTCTGTGCTGCTGTATTATAAATTTTGGACAATTAGAAAAGACAAAGATAAAATATAAAAAAAAGTGTAGAGTGAAGTGCTGTACCTGTGGTTTTGCACCATAAAATGGTTGCTATAGCTAGCTGTTCCAATCAGCAATGTCGTCTTAGCAGGGTGTAGGATGCAGTCTCCTATAGGGAGACAGCAACACCCTCTCTGCTTTATTTATATGAATCCTGTGTCACTCATTGGAAAAGAGGTGGAGTCTGGATTCATGATAGCCTTTTTTTCAACTAGATAAGGAATGAGGAAATGTTTATTTTGATATATGTTATTGAATGGCATATTCACTGACGATTTGGTATACCTTTTCACTAGTATAGTGTATTATGTGTATAGATAGGGATCCAAGTGTAATATAATGTTGTAAAGATTATTAGGGGTGGGATCTAATCCTTATGGGAGGAGTTTGGGTGCTATTTAACCCAGGATCTAGCACCCTTTCAGCAGATGTAGTTCGGCAGATGACTTGTGTACATCTCCTGAGTGGGTTCTCCATAGGGAGACCTTGCACAGACCTTTATTGGGGATCTAGTGAATTATAGTCCCTGAGCTGTGCTTTTTGTTTCTTTGTTTTGTTTATTGTACAAAGAGTTGTTTATTTGTACTTGTTTATTATTTTTTTTATTTTTTAATAAATGTAACCACACCTATTTAGGTGTGATGTACCTTATTTGACTGTGTTGTGCCTGATCTTTACTACCCCAACCCATGACATTGGTACCAGGAATGGGGTAGTGTTGAGGTCTGAGGGATACTGGGAGACTCCACATATTGGATACTGCACTTAGTATCTTGATCAGTGCTGGCGCAGTCAGTACATGGCCCATCTGGCGGACTCCACCACGATGGCAAAGGGCATCTACACCAGATCCCAAGTGATTAAGACTGGGGAACCTCTACTTCCTGGTTTAAGTCTGGTTACCAGACCTAAGGTTCCAAAGGAGACTCCACCAGTGGCGATTGTCATGGAAGCTGCAAAATCTGAGGATACCAGCTTGGGTGAGGACCCAGAGGAGATGCCACCTGAAGATGTTTCAGGACTGTTGAAATGGCTAGCAGTGCTGCAACTGGACCTAGAATGACAGAGAATGAGGGACCTCCAGGAGAGAGAATGAGACAGACAAGAATGTCAGCAGGAGAGATGGAGACAAGATCAGAGATGGGTGGATACTATGAAGGTATTACAGATTATTGGGGCAGGACAGGAAACTGCTAAATCCTGTCCTAAGGACTTAAAAATATCAGAAATGACTCCTACTGATGATATCAAGTCTTACTTAACTACATTCGAGAGAGTAGCACAAGCCTGTGGGTGGCCCCAACAACAATGGGTAGTTTGATTGGCCCCTTATCTATCTGATAATGCACAGCTGGCATACACCAGTATGGATGCCCAAACCTCCAATGACTATGTGACTGTTAAAAAAAATATCTTAAAGCGTTACGATATTAATTCAGAAACATACCAGCAATGATTTCGGACACTAAAACACCTGCCCCATGTGCCCCCAAGAGAAACATTCATGAGATTAAATTACTTGTGTACTAAATGGTTGCAGCCTGGGGACAAAAATATCAAGGAAATCATTGAGCTGTTAGTTTTGGAACAATTTATTATGATTATGCCAGCAGATGTGCAACTGTGAATCAGGGAGTACAACCCTGAAAATCCAGAAATTGCTCTGACTCTGGCTGAAGACTTCCTGTCAGCTCACCAGCCCCTGCAGAAAGGGTACTGCAGGACAGATACTGCAGGTCCAAATCCTTCACCTACACTAACTGCCAGCACGACCATCGCACCAGCGATAAGAACCCCCTATTTTTCTTCTTCTGGGACTGGGACTGTTAGATCAAGAGGGGATGGCAGGAATTATGTGGCAAAAAGACCTGACCCTAACATAAAGTGCCACTATAGTCACAGCTTGGGGCACATAGCCAGATATTGCCCCAATAAGAAGAAAGACCCTGCTTATTTGCCTTCAATGAACTTGGGTGCCTTTGTAATTAAAGCACGTTTAGCTGGAAGGGACATTGAAGGGTTGGTGGACTCAGGAAGTCGGCAAAGTCTCATACGTGCAGACTTAATACCCCCTGTGCCAAAAAAGACTGTCAACTGGGGTCATTTATATACACGGGGATGTATATCAATACCCTACCATAGAACTTGAACTCAACATTAATGGTTGCCTAAGGACATTAAAGATGGGAGTGGTGCCAACCTTACCAGTTCCTTTAATCATAGGTCAAGATCACACTGACTTTAACTCTCTGGTCCTGGCCTGTGATACATCCTTAGTAGCAGTAACAACAACAGCTCAACAAAAACAGGTAGAGCAGATGGAAAAACTGTTTCCCTTTTCGGATGATGTGATTGAGACTGGAGGGAAGCCTAGAAAGGCCAAAGCTGAGAAGAAAAAGTTTCAGAGAGACTGGAAGAAAGAGCAAAGCAATGTTGAGAATAAAGACTCTGTACTTGCTGTATCTTTACCTAATATTGTTATGGATCAAAAATCTGACTTAATCTTGACACCTTGTTATTCACAGCTAGGGATGAATGTTACTTCTGGGACTCCTGTGATTATAGAAAAGGCTGGAATACTGTATAGGGTATGTACACACCCTAATACCAGAGAGCAAGTGGAACAACTGATAGCCCCTTCCAAACATAGACAAGACCTGTTATTTCTAGGGCATGACCTGCCTAGTGCTGGACATGCTGGTAGAGACAGAACTATTGCCAGGTTATTGCAAAGATTTTACTGGCCAGGGTTACAGGAAGAAGTAGCCACCTATTGTAAGAGCTGCCCTGAGTGCCAGAAAATAGGGCAGGTCAAAAGCAAAGAGAAAGTACCACTGATGCCCCTCACCTTGGTTACACAGCCCTTTGAGTGTATAGCTATGTATACTGTGAGACCCCTGTAGAAAAGTAAGAAGGGCAACCACTTTATTCTGGTTATATGTGACTACGCAACTAAATACCTGGGAAGCATTTCCCCTTAGAACCATCACTGCTCCCAAAATAACAGAAAGACTTCTGGAGTATTTTAGTTGCCTGGGTACTCCAAAGAAGATCCTAACAGATCGAGGGGCTAATTTCAGTGCTGAGTTATTAAGAGAGCTTTATAAAGTACTGGGGGTTACCGCTGTATGAACTACACCCTATCATTCACAAACAGATGGTCTGGTGGAACACTTTAACCAGACCCTAAAGCGCATGATCAGAAAGTTTGTGGACAATGAGGGTAAGGATTGGGACCATTACCTACCACTCTTCCTCTTCGCGTACCAAGAGGTATCACAAGCTTCAGTCTGGTTTTCCCCTTTTGCTCGCTTGTATGGGCAAAACCCACGTGGTCCCCTCAATGTGGTAAAGGAGGCTTGGGAAGGTAATAACATTATCAAACATGTCAATATTCTGGAATATATGACACAGTTACAGAAATGGCTGATGTCATATACACAGCAAGCCCACCAAAACTGTGTCACATCACAACAAAAACAAAAACTGTTGTATGATGTTAAAATGAAGGAAAGATTCTTTTTACCAGGGGAGGTGGTTTTATTACTGCTCCCTTCATCAGACAATAAATTATGGGTGAAGTGGCAAGGTCCTTATGTCATTAAGGAATGCATGGGACCTGCAACTTATCAAATTGAGGCCCCTAGTAAGAAAATAACACCCAGGACATATCATGCCAACCTGTTAAAAAAATGGCATGATAGGTCTGAGGCTCAACCATGCTTTTATGTGCTACCTGAAACCCCAGTTACAGACCTAGAGATGGCTTATAGGAGGCTGGAACACCCGGATGGCATCAATGCCATACATGTCAGTCCTGACCTTTCCGAAAGGAGAGGGAAGAGATGGATTTGCAACAACTGTTAACCCAATATGCCTCAACATTTACTAGTATACCAGGAAAGGCTATTGGTGTTCAACATATTATAAAAACTGACTCTGTCCCCATTCGTCAAAAGGCATATAGGTTGCCAGAATGTGTCAGAACTGATGTGGACTTAGAATTACAGAAACTGAAACAACTAGGCATTATTGAGCCTTCCGTCAGTCCTTGGTCCTCCCCTGTAGTGATAGTACCAAAAAAAGAAGGTGGTATACGTCTTTGCCTTGATTTCCATTGGCTAAATCAAGTGTTCCAATTCAATAGTTACCCTATCCCAAGAATTGATGAAATTCTTGATCGAATTAGGCAAGTCTGTTACATCTCTATGCTTGATTTAACCAAAAGCTACTGGTGGATACCATTGGAAAAAACATCTAGGGGAAAAAACAGCCTTCAGCTCCCCGAATGGTCTATATCAGTTTGTTTATATGCCTTTCAGACTGCATGGAGCACCCACTACATTTCAAAGGTACGTGGACTAGCTATTACATCCTCATGAAGGGTATTGTTCAGCGTACCTAGATGACGCTTTTATATTTAGCCCTGATTGGTCTTCACATCTAGACCATCTTGATAGCGCCATCAGAACCATACGGGATGCTGGCCTGACTATTAACCCCTCTAAATGCACTCTGGCTACCCAAGAGACTAGATACCTGGGTTTTATACTAGGTAATGGGGTGATTAAACCGGAAATAGAAAAGGTGGAGGCAGTGGCAAACTGCTCTATACCAGAGACAAAAAAACATGTATATTCATTTTTAGGGTTAGCAGGGTAGTATAGAAGTTTCATCGTTAATTTTGCAACTATTGCTGCCCTACTAACTGATTTCACAAGAAAACAAGTTCCAAACAAGGTAGCCTGGTTCCCTGCCTGTGATGAAGCTTTTTGTACTATCAAGGCTGTGTTATGTGCTTCTCCTGTTTTGAGATCCCCTGACTTGAGTCAGCCATTTGAGGTTTACACAGATGCCTCCGAAACAGGTCTTGGGGCCGTATTATGCCAGACCATCAAGGGAGAAGAGCATCCCATTGTCTACATTAGCCGCAAGCTATTTCCGAGGGAATGTAAATATGCAACAATTGAGAAAGAATGTTTGGCCATCAAGTGTGCTATTGAAGCCCTGAAATTCTATCAATGGGGAAGACACTTCACTTTACTCACAGATCATAACCCCCTATGTTGCTGCATCAGATAAGACAGAAATGCTCGAATTCTTAGGTGGTATCTGGCATTACAACCATACGAATTTGACATAATGCATAGACCAGGAAATCAACAGAAGAATGCTGACTATTTATCCAGATACAGAGCAAGATGCTTGTCAACATCATGACAGATGAAACTATAAATATGTACCCCAGGGCAAGTTTTGTGTATTGTATTTGAAGTTTTGTATAGTATACGTAATAGTACTACAGAACTAGAATTTTGTTTTAGGGTGTCCTGGGGTGGAGCTTCTGTGAGGGTGGGTAGAAGTTCCCTCCCATCCCTTTGAGGATGTGGATGACAAACCAATGGTGCCCATTTGGTTTGTACTTACGCAGGGGGATATGTGGTAGATAGGGATAACAAAAGCTCATGACTCACTGCTGGAATAACCTCCTTACTTCACCTTATTTTTTTTATCCCCAAAGTCTGTAGCAAACAGCACTTCTTTTCTGTCTGTTTCTTTTTATTTTAGGTTTCAGTGGATTGGCCACCTACTGCTATCCTGTTTTTCCTCTAATCTTTTCTAAAAACTCTTTTAGGAGCCATAATTCCAATGGTCTGTCCATGACTCTTCCCCTTATTCAGGCAATATTGTTTTCCCTATAAGCTGATTTAGTATGCAAGCGTCCAAAAGAAAAACAAGAATGAATTCCAGTAATATGAGTCCAAATACATTTTTGTTTCTACAAAGGGAAAGCTGCTTGCTTTCTGCTCCCTTTTTCTCCAGTGCACACTTGTCTTGTGCATTTAAAATGAAAACTGTTTGTTTTTGTCCCTCTAAAGACTGTGGCATAATTGCCCAGTGTCTGATAAATGTGAGTCTGCTGTAGCCAAAGTGGAGGGGGGGACTGCCCAAGTATAACATGACAACTGCAGACTTTCAAAACATTCACTTACACAGGTTGTGTTTTGTTTGTGGAGAAATGTTTTTCTTTTATCTGCAACAGAAAGTTACTTAGAGGAGACAAACAAACCTCTTCCTTGAAATATATCTCAAAAACAGGTGTTCTGTGCTGCTGTATTGTAAATTTTGGACAATTAAAAAAGACTAAGATAAAAGATAAAGAAAGTGTACAGTGAGGTGTTGTACCTGTGGTTTTGTAGCATAAAATGATTGCTATAGCTAGCTGTTCCAATCAGCAGTGACGTCTTAGCAGGGTGTAGGATGCAGTCTCCTATAGTGAGACAGCAGCACCCTCTCTGCTTTATTTATATGAATCCTAGGTGTCACTCATTGGAAAAGAGTGGAGTCTGGATTAATTATAGCCCTTTTTTCAATTAGATAAGAAATGAGGAAATGTTTATTTTGATATATGCTATTGAATGGCATATTCACTGACGATTTGGTATACCTTTTCACTAGTATAGTATATATATTATGTGTATAGATAGGGATCCAAGTGTAATATAATGTTGTAAAGATTATTAGGGGTGGGATCTAATCCTTATGGGAGGAGTTTGGGTGCTATTTAACCCAGGAACTAGCACGCTTTCAGCAGATGTAGTTTGGCAGATGACTTATGTACATCTCCTGAGTGGGTTCTCCGTAGGGAGACCTTGCACAGACCTTTATTGGGGATCTAGTGAATTGTAATCCCTGAGCTGTGCTTTTTGTTTCTTTGTTTTGTTTATTGTATACACAGTTGTTTATTTGTACTTGTTTATTATTTTTTTTATTTTTCAATAAATGTAACCACACCTATTTAGGTGTGGTGTACCTTATTTGACTGTGTTGTGCCTGATCTTTTCTACCCCAACTCATGACACAGTACAGCTGTCATTTTACACTTCCTGGCCGAAATGTGTTTTCGCACTTCCGGTGCAGAATAGCATGGTAGCTGTGGGAAATCAGTTTTTGGGATAGACTGAGAAAATGACAGTGACACTGTTCATGAGCAGAGGTCCTAAAATGCCTATGTTGAAAATTTGGTGACAAAAGTCCATAAAATGACTGTTACAAGTGTGTGTTGTGCAGTTTCCATGCACCCTTGTAACTTCGCAAATTTGTAATATTTTCATGTCAGATTTTCAACACTGGCATTTTTTCACACCTCCTTATGAAAAGTACAACTGTCATTTTTCACATCCTGGTCAAAATGTGTTTTTGCACTTCTGGCACAGAATAGCACAGTCGCTGTGGCAAATCAGTGTTTGGGACAGATTAAGATCGCGCAAGTGAGAGGGAGGAGTGAATGAGCTCAACTGAGCGCTGTTGGGACTGCTGCAGATTTCTTTGTGGGCAGAAAAAGGTGCCAACGCAGGCAGGAGCCCAGTACAAAAGGGAAGCCTGCAGCGCCAGGAGAAACAGAACGAGCAACTGAGAGAGTGGGGGAGTGAGCGAGCTCAGCAGAGCTCTGTTGGGACTGCTGCAGATTTCTTTTTGGGCAGAAAAAGGCATCAACACAGGCAGGAGTCCAGTACAAAGGGCAGCCTACAGGCAGGAGAAATCAAGCGGCGAGTGAGAGAGGGGAGTGAGCTAGCTCAATGGAGCTCTGCTGGGACTTTAGAGTTGCCACCCTCCGCCATTGTCTCTGTGGTCCTTATTACAGCAGGGTCTCTGGGGTGAAGACAAAACAATGATTGGATAATTTGAGGATTGCTGTAATAATATAAATTTAGTTCTGTTTATTTCTTTAGCTGAGCTAAGTATTGAGCTATACTGTTTATGATTGCTGTAATAATACATATTTATTTGTTCTGTTGATTCCTCTTAACTGAGCTGAGTAATACTTGGAGTGCAATAGGATTTCTAACTGGGCTAAGTGAAACTATATGAGAGCTGAGAACAAAAAGTATGGTAGCTGAGGGGTGAAAAATGGACAAGAAGGCTTTAGGATTGCTACAGTAATACAGTATCTAATGGATGAGATTTGAGACTGAATTACCCCTGTCAGCAAGGGGCCAATAAGGGGACTAGTGTGGGAGGGGGCAGAAATTTGAGTAAATAGAGGCCTAACAGTTGTAGTAGGGTACAGAACCTAGGAGTAAGAGCCCATAACATAAGATGGGGGTCAAAATGGGGCAGGTGCCACATGTCAATAGGGCGGGCTTCTTTGGAAGGGTGGTGGGGTGTACAGGGTGTGGGTCTGCCATGATCCTGGATTGGGCTTGGAGGATGGTGGGGGGTGTATGGTCTGTAGATGACTGGCTAGTTTGAGGAGGAATTGTGGAGGCTAGGAGGAATCTAAGTGGTAGGGCAGATGAGTATGGTAGGAATCCTGGCTGGGGAGAGGAGGGGATGGCAAGGGGGACAGAGGAAGAACAACTAGGGACTGAAACCAACCCCAGTATCAGAGGCACTAGCAGAAAAGAGAGGAGAAGGGAGGGGGTGCCCTAGGCGAGTGGGGGCCTCCTGTTGGGGGAGGAAGAGACCAGGAGGAGTACCAGGGGAGAGAGCAGATGGCTGCGGGTAGGAAGGGACAGGGGTGGCATGGAGGGGAACAAGTAGGAGGGGAGAACTGAGAGGGGGAAGAGATGTAGGAGGGGTATTGACTAGGAATAGATTCAAGCCTCTGCTATGTGAGAGAGAGAGAGGGGAAGCAGGAACATACTGAAGGGGGGAGGACAAGCGGAGCATGAGAGCGATTGCAACAGCTAGGGGAAGAGATAGCAAAGATGAAAAGGTAGAAGGGGCTATAGGAAGGAGGGTAGTGACTGGAGGACAGAATGCTATGGGAAGGGGAAGAATGGGAGGAGCATCACTATCGGGCTAGAAGGGAATGGGGCTCTAAATCGACAACAGCGGGGATAGGAGAGGCATTGGAAATCAGCAGGGGGGGTTCGACATAGGAAGCCCAGTAGGAAGTAGTCAGGCTGGGAAGGGGTTCAAGGGGATGGAAGGAATAAGGCAGAGAACAGGGGTGAGGCGGAAGTAGGGGTTACAGATACAGAAGTCACAGAGGGTGCAGCTGGTGGGGGTAAGGGGCAAGGAAGAACGAATACTGTGGTGGTGGAAGGGGCATTAGAAGGGAAAAGAGCTAAGGGACGGGGGTACTCATCCTAGGGGATTCTATACTGAAAGGGGTGAGATGGGGCAGAAGGGGGGAAAGGCACAGCAGTATTTGGGTTGAAGCTATCCCCAGGTTGACTGCAGGAGGGGCAGGGCAGGCACTGCTCAAGTGTGCAGTGAGGGGGAGGAAGAAACCTCATTTACTGTTGCATGTGGGTGCAAACAATTTGGCAGGGGAGACTGTGGAAGTAGTGAGGGGGATGTTTGATTAGTTGTCCACGAAGTGTGAGAGGGTGGGGGAGTCTGTGGCATTCTCAGAGGTACTCCTGGTACCATGTGCAAGCATGGGGAGGAAGGGTAGGATTGAGGAGTTCAACGAGTGGCTGAGGGATTGGTACCACACCAAAAAGTATGGGTTAGTGACTAACTGGGGTAGGGTCTGGGGAAATAGTGACTTGTATGAGGGGCATAGGGGACACTTGAACAGGAAGGGAAGGGGAGGGGAGCATTAAAGGCAGGATTAGAGGGGTATATATCTACTAAGGTGGATTTAAACTAGTTGGGGTGGGGTCGAAAGACTGAGGTTAGTAGAAAGGTCCAGACAGGGGAGCCTAATGAGCTCACCCCAGATATAGATTGGGCTGGCAGTATAGCCTAGAGGTTAGAGTAATGAGCTGTGAACGAGCTTGGCACATCCAGCAGACCAGACCTGGGTTTGATTCTCACTTGCATACTGTGTGACTCTGAGCAAGTCACTTAACTGCCCAGTGCTCCCAGGTCGCCCCTGAAAACAGGCACTTGTGCATAGTGGGCCTTACCCAGTTACCAAAAGACTAAAATAAATAAATAAAAAATATAGGTAGAGGAGGAGGTGTAGTAACCCAGGGGAAGGGGGTGGGCAGAGTGGTCTGAGTGTAATACAGAAGGCACCACCACCTGGTAAGAATAAGGAGGAGAAAGGGTGCAGACTACCGGGAGGAGGGACACAGGCCAAGGAGGAGCAGAGTGAGGAGAAGGAGGGGTATGGGTGGAAGGTGGTCTCTCAACGCAAGAAGCCTGGGGAACAAAACTGCAGAACTTCAGCTGCTCCTTTCGGAGGGGAAGGTGGACATTGCTGCAGTGACAGGGACTTGGGCCACAGAGTACCATGATTGGGGCTAGGCAATCCTGGAATACAGGATATACAGCAGGTACTGGCGGTTGGAAGGAAGGGTTGCACTCTATGTGAGGGAAAGGATTAAATGCATAAAGGACGAGGGAGAAGAGGAGAGGACAGAGGCGCTCTGGGTGCAGCTCCTGGAATCCAAGGGCAGAAAACTGAGGGTGGGAGTGGTGTACAGACCACCAGCCCAATCCGGGAACTGGATGGGGAGATGGTAGAGCAGATAAGGAGGGTGGGTAGAAGGTGGAGTGTGGTGATAGTGGGGGATTTTAACCTACCACGGGTTGACTGGAGCACCCCGGCCACTAGCAGTACCAGGGAGCAGGTGCTCCTTGATGCATTCCAGGACGGCCTTCTGATGCAATTGGTAAGTGGGCCTACAAGGTTTGGTAGCACTCTGGACCTAGTACTGGTAAATAGGGAGGCTGTGAGGGAGGTAAGGGTGGAGGGCCCACTAGCAGGTAGTGACCACCAAACAGTGTGGCTCGTTGTCGCACTGAGCAGGAAGACAGGAGGCACGGGCACTAAGGTGGTGGACTTTATTAGGGTGGAGTTTAGGGGGATGGAAGCAATACTGCAAAGGAGATTCCAGGATATAAGGCTGGGGATGGATGCAGAACAAAAGTGAGGAGTCATAAAAACTGGGCTAACAGAGGCCACAGTAGTCTGCACCTGGGCCAGGAGTAAGAAGAGCAGAGGCAAGAAGCCATGCTGGCTGAACAAGCAAGTGCTGCAAGGGGTGAGGACAAAGATGGCTGCATACTGGAAGTACAGGAGAACAGGGAAGGGGGAGGATAAGGAGGCTTTTAGGAGTTGGTCAAGGTAGGTTGCCAGGAGGGTGAAAAAAAGCTAAGGCCTCCAGGCAATTAAGCTCCGCACAGGGCATAAATGGAGGGGAAAAGGACTTTTTTAGGTATGTTATGTAAAAGAGGAGGTGCAAGGAACATATTGTGAGTATAAAGTGGGAAGGGGATTGGGTGGAAAAGGAGGAGGAGCAAGTGGAAATTCTAAATGAGTACTTCTGCACCGTTTTCACTAAGGAGAGGAATAGCTACCAGAATGGGTTGGGGGAGTGGGGAAAGGGGGTAGGTGACAGAAAAGTGATCACAGGAAGTAGGGTGCTACATGGGCTGAGGGCAGTAAGGGTGGACAAGGCACCAAGTCCCGATGGCATCCACCCCAGGGTGTTGAGGGAGATGGCGGAGCTGTTGGCTGAGCTGCTGGCCATACCTCTCAATTGTCCCTTATTTTCAGGGATGTCCCTGATTTTACCTCAAAATTTTCCTCTGTCCCTCATAAAATTTGTGTTTTTGTGACAGAACAACGGAGATTAAAAGCACAAAATAACATCAAACATTAAAGGAACATACTTGCTCTTCATCAGAAAATGCATCTTAAGACAAATCCCTTTATTCTGTCAGCTTTCTGAGTGAATAACACCAGTTTTTAAGATGCGTCCCTAATTTGGGGCCTTTGTCCCTGATTTATTTAAGCCTTGTCCCTGATTTATGAGGCAACAAGTTGAGAGGTATGCCGCTGGCAGATCTGTTCAACACCTCCCTGGAAATGGGGTGTGTGCCCCAGGACTGGAGAGTGGCCCATGTGGTGCCCATACACAAGAGTGGGCCTAGGGAGGAGCCAGGAAATTATCGACCGGTAAGTCACACGTCCATAGTGGGTAAGCTTATGGAGCTAATACTGAAGGAGTTGCTGGTGGCATTCCTAGACAGTAATGGCCTCCAAGATGGGTGGCAACACAGGTTCATCTCAGGGAGATCTTGTCAAACCAACTTAATAGAGTACTGTGACTGAGTGACAAGGGAGTTGGACAGGGGCCATGCAGTACATGTCCTGTACTTGGACTTCAGTAAGGCCTTTGATACAGTGTCTCATGGGATACTGGGGAAGAAGCTGATGACAGTGGGGGTGGGAAAAAAGCTTACTAAATGGATAGAGAACTGGTTACAGGGAAGGGTGCAGAAGGTGGTGGTGGTGGTGGTGGGGGAGCTCTCGGCACCCAGAGCAGTGACAAGCGGGGTGCCGCAGGGGTCAGTGCTGGGCCCGGTGCTATTTGGGCCTTTATCTCTGATATAGCACATGCAGTGGGGAGCAGGGTTAGTCTGTTTGCACTTTATACCAAATTGGGGGAGGTGGTGGACGAAGAGGACTGATGGGGAAAACTGCAGTGGGACCTAACCAAACTAGAGGCATGGTCAGTGGAGTGGCAGCTAGGATTTAATGCAAAGAAGTGTAAGGTGATGCACTTCAGGGCTAAGAATCAGAAGAGGGACTATTGGTTGGGGATTAGAGAGGAGGAGAAGGACCTAGGGGTCATGGTAACTGGGAGCATGAACAAGTCAGCCCACTGCACGAGAGCAGCAGCAAAGACAAACAGGATGCTGGGGTGCATCGAAAGGGGGTTCTCATCCAGACACAGGGATGTGATCCTACCTCTCTACAGATCATTGGTCAGACGGCACCTAGAGTACTATGTGCAATACTGGAGGTCATACCCGAGGAGAGATATAAAATTACTGGAGGGGGTTCAAAGGAGGACAACAAAAATGTTAAAGGGGATGGAAGGAAAGGAATATGAAGTTAGGCTGAAGGACCTGAACATGTACATACTGGAGGAGAGGAGGTATAGAGGGATATGATTGAAGCGTTTAAATACCTGAGGGGGTAAATAAACCTAGCACCGAGGGGGTGTTTAAACTGAGGAGTGGAAGAAAGACGAGCGGGCATGGCCTAAGGTTGAAAGGGGGACGTTTCAAGAGGGAAATGAGGAAGCACTACTTCTGAGAGGGTGGTGTCTAGTTGGAATGCGCTGCCAGAGGGGGTGGTAACATGTAGGACAGTCAATAGCTTTAAGGAGGGGTGGGATAAAGCAAGAGGAAGAGTAAGGGGCAAGGGCTGGGATAAGCGGGGGAGGAACTGAGGGGGAGGAGGCTGGGGCAGCTGCAATCTAGGGTGATAGCTGCACACTCGGGAAGACTTACATAGACCGATTGGTGTGTCCTGCTGGCAGATTCGTATGTTCATATGCTCGTATGTAAAATTACAGTGACTCTGTTCATGAGCAGAGGTCCTAAAATGCCTATGTTGAAAATTTGCTGACAAATGTCCATAAAATGATTGTGTTACAAGCGTGCATGATGCAGTTTCCATGCACCCTCATAACTTCGCAAATTTGTAGTATTTTCACTCCATATTTTCAACATTGGCATTTTTTAAGACCTCCTTATGAACAGTACAGCTGTCA
The DNA here is from genome assembly GCA_016271365.2 of Neoceratodus forsteri. NCBI lineage: Eukaryota > Metazoa > Chordata > Ceratodontiformes > Ceratodontidae > Neoceratodus > Neoceratodus forsteri. The sequence goes on along the minus strand of CM057455.1, from coordinate 1,762,894,757 downwards.
TTTTTCACATCCTGCCCGAAATATGCATTTATACATCTGGCGCAGAATACTGCGGTTGCTGTGGGAAATCAATGTTCGGGACAGATTAAGAAAATCATGGTGACAGTGTTCATGAGCAGTGGTCACAAAATGCCTATGTTGAAAATTTGGTGAAATAATTCCACTAAATGACTGTTACGTGCATGCATTGCACAGTTTCCACGTATGCTCGGAAGTTTGAGCATTTTTAATACTTTCACTACAAATTTTCAACATTGCCATCTCTTCACACCTCCCTATGAATGGTACAGCTGTCATTCTTCACATCCTGCCCGATCTGTCTTTTCGTACATCTGGCGCACAATGGCATGGTCGCTGTGGAAACTCAAATTTTGGGACACAATGACAAAATCAGAGTACCACTGTTCATGAGAAGAGGTCCCAAATGCTTTCATGAGGTGGGGGCCACAAAATGCCCATGTTGAAAATGTGTACTGCAAATACCAAGATATGCCCGGGGCATTATGGTTTTTAACCATAACGTCCCACCCTGTACAGACCGACAGGCATCAGGGGTGTGCCTTGATTGCCAACTGTAATGCTCATGCCATTCCAACCCCACCCTCCCCACCCTGCAGTCACTGACAGGCATTGAGCTTTGCCTTGTACTGTTCAGCCCCACAGTTCACCCCATTCTATACTGCACCCATTTCAGAGTATGTCCTTATGGAGTGGGGTGACTGTAGAGCTGAACACCCCAAGGCACACTTCAACACTTGTCAGTGTCTGCAGGATAGGGTGAGGTGAAATGGCATGAACGTTATGGGTGCAACCCAAATGCATGTTCCAATGCCTGTCCGTCTCTGCAGGGTGGAGGTGGGATTGGCATGAAGTTCATTACTTCACTACCATTCCTACTCTGCATCTGTCTAACTCCTGCATTTCCAGTTCTAATACCAGCAAGCAAACATTCAGCATTGACAAATGCTTGTTAATTTATGTAATCCTGCGTTATCTCATTCACACCACAAGAGCTCTTTGAGACTTCTGCCACTTGTGCCCTGTATACTCTTAGCACTGCATCCTGGGCCTTTCTAAGCAAAATCAAGCCATAATCAGCATGCCACAAACAAATGTGAATACCTCTTGAACCATAAGTGTACACACAAAGTATGAGTGGCAAAGTTGTTCAGCACAATGTTATCTTTCGAATGGTGCTATGCAATCAGTTGTAATCAATTGAGTTTTTATTTTATACTAGCTGAAATACCAAACAACTGATTTTTTTTCGGGTGCTTAGGTGGTGCATGAGAGACAAATGTCAGCCATGCACACCATACCTTAAACAAATGCAAATAACTCCTAAAGTATATGTGGTAGACACAAAGTATCAGTGGCAAAATTATTCAGCACAAAATATCTTTTCTAATGGTGCTATGCAATCAATTGTAATCCATTTAGTTTTTATTTTATAGTAGCTGAAATACCAAACAACTTGTTTTTTTTTCAGATTTATTCAAGGTGCTTAGGTGAGGCTTGAGAGACAAATGTTAGTCATGACACCATACCTTAAACAAATATGAATAACTCCTAAAGTATACATGATAGACACAAGTATCTGCAGCAAAATTGTTCAGAGCAAAATTGCCTTTCTAACGGTGCTATGCATTCAATTCTAAGCAATTTGGTTTGTTTAATAGTTAGGTAAAAACTGCTGACTTCCTCAGACGTTTCTGGGCCTGAGTGAAAGTCAGTTGAGTACGTCTACAGGCGTTATTGTCCTGAGGGGCTATGCTTTCAGACACCGCCTACAGACGTCTCTAGGCCTGAATGAGTTATACCATTTGATCCCTGTTTCTTTCATATTTCTTTTAGTTATTGTGGCATGCTTTGTTTATTTGTTTGTTTATTTGGAAACAATCAGAATTACAACCCTTTGAGTCACAGACTCTTTTGCAAAGGCTCCATGTCGGTTACAAGGGTGGAGGGTAGACAAATACAGTAGAGAACATACATGTAACAGGCAGAATATACATAAAAAAAAATCAAAGGAGCAGTCCAGTCAAACTTAGTGACTGTTGAGGAAGTTAGGCAGCAATCTTGGGATACCCAGGCGGGGATTATTGGTGAGATACGTGGGGCCTTGTGTGGCCATGAGTCGGAGAGTGAGGGGCAGATTAACCGGTGAGCAGAGTTAGCCGCAGCCACATATGGCTTTCTCAAGGAGGTGAGCTTTGAGGCCTGTTTTAAGTTGAAAGATGCTGTGGGTCTGTGAGAGGGCGTGGTAACGCATGAGCCAGAGAGAGCCCGGTATCTGAAGGATCTTTGTCAAGGGAAGTTCTACATTGAGGTACAAGGAAGGGGGCTTGCATGAAGTCTTGTATTACTGCGTGTGGGGTGCAGAACTGATTGGGGGAAAAGTCCCGGGGCTAGGGTGAAGGTGTATTTTTTTTGCAAGGATGCAGGTGTGGAACTGTAATCGTGGTTGGAAGTTTAACCAACCAGATAACGCATAGAGATCACAGGTGTGGGTTAGCCGATCACAACCAGTGACTAGCGGCAGGCTTTGTTCAGGAGAATGTTTATCCTGTTCAGGGAGGTGGGTTCCATGAAGCCGTATAGTGATCCCATAGTCCACCAGGGAGAGGATGGAGGAGGTGACTGCTAGTCACCTACCCAGCAGGGTAGGCAGTGCTTAAGCCGATACAGGATGCCTACCCTTGAGCTGATAGAGGTGGAGAGAATTTGGGTGTGCCTCTGGTACGAGAGGGAGGTGTCTAGGGTGACACCTAGGTATTTGAAATTGGATACTTGTTCGAGAGGGGCACCTTGAGCGTTCTTGATGAGGAGAGCAGACTGACTATGAGGATTTTGGCGGTGGGCAAAAATCATGGATTTAGTTTTATTGTAGTTGATGATTAGGCGGTGTTCAGAGAACCAGGTCTCAAGTTCCTGGAAGTGCCTTTGAAGGGCCTGCTGGAGGGCGGTAGGGTGGGGGTGTTTCCAGAACAGAACCGCATCATCTGCATAGAGGAGCAGCTGACCACTGCAAGCCTTGGGGAGGGAGTTTAGGAAGAGGGTGAACAGCAGTGGGCCTAGGATTGACCCCTGAGGGACCCCTGAGGCAACTGTTTTAGGGTGGAGAGGGTGGAGCATATCCTGACTTGTTTGACGGCCTGTGAGGTAATCCTGGAACCAGGACAAGGTCTCCGGGACCACATTTAGTTTAGGGAGGACTTGAAGCAGGAGCTCGTGACTGACCGTGTCGAAGGCCTTAGTTAGGTCCACATATATGGCCCCGGCAATTGAGCCATGGTCGAGGGCTTCATGTAGGAATGAGGTGAGCTCTGTGAGAGCGGTGATGGTACTATGACCTGAGCGGAAACCATGCTGCTCCTGGCTAAGGAGCTTATGCTTGGATAGGTGTTCGGTTAACTGGTCAGAGACTATTCTTTCAAGGGCTTTGGAGAGAGGTGGAAGTATTGAGATGGGTCTGTAGTTGCTGGTGTTGGTGGGGTCTCCACCCTTCAGGATGGGCGTGATTATAGCTCTCTTCCAGGTAGAGGGGAACTGGCCTAGGCAGAGCGAGAGGTTAAGAATTTTAGTGAGGTGTGGTAGAGTGGCAACAAGGAGAGCCTCAGGAGTTTAAGATCAAGGAGTCATTGCTGTGCGTGTGAGAGATGGCCCTGGAAATATAGCGTTTAGCCTCGTGGAGGTGATGACTCGGAGCCGGAAGGGGGGTATTGTAGGTCTCATGTTGGGGAGTTAGGAGGGGGATGTGGGATAGATCCGAGAAGGCCGAGTTAAGGGCTTGGCGATAGTGGTATGATCTTGGGTGACCCTGCCATTAATAGTGAATTGCGTGGGGATGAGGAGGCGGGGTTTGCCACTAAGTTCCTTTATGTTATCCAAAAATTTTTCCCATCACCCCAGGTAGAGGTTAGGTGTGTTGGTAGTGAGGCTTTAGCCTGCAAAGCCCATGTGCATTTGTTTAGGCCTCCCTGTAGAGTTGTCTATCCTGGATGCTTTGGGAGTCTGGCTTTGTGCCAGAGGTTATCTCTATGCTGGAGCAGGCTTAGTGGGGGGTGTGATCCAGGGGTGGATCTGGATTTCACAACTAGCTTAGAAAGGGCGTATAAATCACAGGCTTTGTTGAAGGTGGTTATAAAGTGATCCAGAGCGGAGTCAACTGACTGGGCAGTATAAATGGGGAGCCAGTTGCTGGTGGTTAGGTGGGCTTTAAGGTTCTTTAAACTGCCCTGTTTGAGTCCAGTTGCCAGGAGATTTTGAGGGGTGCTGGGGCAACTTGCACCACCACCAGCAGGTAACTGGCGAGTGGTCGCTGATAGCATCAGGGAGTACTGTAATTTCGGAGAGATTTCCCGGCCGGTTGGTGAAGATGAGGTCCAGGAGGGTGGAGGCCCTGGATCTGAAGTCCCTTCTGGTGGGGGAGGCGACTAGTTGGGTGAGATCAAAGGCCCGGGTGGCATCTTTGTAGCTGGAAGAGGCCAGGGATAACCAGTTTATATTGAAGTCCCCCATAACGATGACTTCGCTAGTGTTGGGCAGATGGGAGATGATTTGGAGAATGGAGTCGAATGCGAGTTTTTGATTTCTGGGGGGGATGTAGCCCGAGACGATGTGGAGTGTTTTGGAACCCAGGCAGAGTTTTATTGTGAGTACCTGGGCACCGTATTGTGATGCTGGTGTATGGACTTCAGTGGCATTGAGAGAGGATTTGACATAAATTGCACAGCCCCCGCCTCTCTTGCTGGGCCTATCTGCCCGGAAAAGAGCATAATTAGGGAGGGAGACCGCATCATTGTGTATTTTGTCTGTGAGCCAGGTCTCGGAGAGTGCAAGTATGTCAGGGGCATGCTGAGCGATCCAGCCTTGGAGGGGTGTGTGTTTTTTGGGAAGGCTGCATATATTTAGGGTAGCGAGCCGCAGCCGCCCCTCCAGGCTTTTAGGGGGGGTAATCTTGCTGGGTGGGCCAGGGTTGGGGTGGATGTTACCAGATACAAGGAGGAGTAGGAGGGTGTGCCGTAGGAGGGCCAGCAAACAGAGTTTTGATGAGAGACACTGTGACTGGTAGGCTGAGAGACGTTTTGCTTTGGAGGTGGGGATGGGAAGGCTAGGGGTAATACAGGAAAGTAGCTTAAGGGGAGAGAGGGGGGCATTAGGGAGGATAGGGAGGGTGGTGGGGGCAGGGTCGGGGAGGACACTAGAGGTGCAGTGTATACCTGCTGTGCGAGTGTGGGTTAAGTTTAGCATGTGAAAAATAATGGCCACGGGTTCAGTTTGTCTGGTAAGGAGGCTCATGGGGTTGCAGAATCTGTGTGTACCTTTGACGGCTGAGGGTATGGTACAACAGTTATAATGGGAGGGGTTAGGTGCCACTAGGGGGGGTAGTGGGGTAAGCTGTAGGGACCAGGCAAGAAGGAGGATAGCAAGAAGTAAAGTGTTCATAGCAACTACGGAGAGAGGCATAGGTGCTGCAGCGGCCACTAGTGTGCAGCTTGTATAACCTGCTGCTGGTAAAGTTGGCTGATAGGATATTTCAGCCGAATCACCTGACCACACTTCCCTATAAATTGGAGAGCCGAGCAAGGGTGGGGCAGGAGTCAACGCCAAGAAAGGCTCAAGCGGGGCTAGCTTTTCTATGTGGCTGAAAAGCTCTGGAAATTAATACAGTCCTGGCGTGAGAGATGTTTTTAAATTTGAACTCAAAAAAAAGGCGCCAACACGCAGTTTCGGTAGCCGCAATGCAGGCAGACGCTGGCTTTTCCTCACGCGCTGGAGCAGGGCTAATTACCTGGGCAGGGGGGCCGGGACTCGCTTCGGCGATGTGGGGGAGGGCTGAGAAGCACCCTCGCGACCTCCGCTCCTCGGGGCTACTGTTTCTGGAAGGAAAGGAGAGAAGAGGCAAGGATTAACATAGGTAAGGGGCGGGGGGAGAAGAGGGGACAGAACAATGCAGACCGAAATATGAGCTAGGGATAGGGTGGAGGGCTGAACCTCGGAGCACTGTAGTTAGACAGGGCGTGGGGCTGAATATCAGCTTCTGGGCAACTCGCAGTACCTGGACTGCTTTGGGATTTTAGTAAGAACCCAGGGGACACTACAAAAAAAAACAGTGGGCTACCAGGTGGCTAAACACATGCAAATCCCATCTAAATCAGCTTAACTTAAATTAAGTGGAGGAACACAGTCCCATTTCATGTAACAGGGTAAAAAATGCAGGAAATCTAGAGCAAGGACATAGACAGTAATTAACAAATCTGGTCTAACTTTTCTATGTGGCTGAAAAGCTCTGGAAATTAATACAGTCCTGGCGTGAGAGATGTTTTAAATTTGAACTCAAAAAAAAGGCGCCAACACGCAGTTTCGGTAGCCGCAATGCAGGCAGACGCTGGCTTTTCCTCACGCGCTGGAGCAGGGCTAATTACCTGGGCAGGGGGGTCGGGACTCGCTTCGGCGATGTGGGGGAGGGCTGAGAAGCACCCTCGCGACCTCCGCTCCTCGGGGCTACTGTTTCTGGAAGGAAAGGAGAGAAGAGGCAAGGATTAACATAGGTAAGGGGCGGGGGGAGGAGAGGGGACAGAACAATGCAGACCGAAATATGAGCTAGGGATAGGGTGGAGGGCTGAACCTCGGAGCACTGTAGTTAGACAGGGCGTGGGGCTGAATATCAGCTTCTGGGCAACTCACAGTACCTGGACTGCTTTGGGATTTTAGTAAGAACCCAGGGGACACTACAAAAAAAAAAAAAACAGTGGGCTACCAGGTGGCTAAACACATGCAAATCCCATCTAAATCAGCTTAACTTAAATTAAGTGGAGGAACACAGTCCCATTTCATGTAACAGGGTAAAAAATGCAGGAAATCTAGAGCAAGGACATAGACAGTAATAACAAATCTGGTCTAACTTTTCTATGTGGCTGAAAAGCTCTGGAAATTAATGCAGTCCTGGCGTGAGATGTTTTTAAATTTGAACTCAAAAAAGGCGTAACACGCGAGTTTCAGTAGCCGCAATGCAGGCAGGCCAGCTGGCTTTCCTCACGCGCTGGAGCAGGGCTAATTACCTGGGCAGGGGGTTCGGGACTCGCTTCGGCGATGTGGGGGAGGGCTGAGAAGCACCCTCGCGACCTCCGCTCCTCGGGGCTACTGTTTCTGGGCAGGGGGTCGGGACTCGCTTCGGCGATGTGCTTATCACAGACCTGTAGAAATTCTTGGTGTAAGTAACTCCAAGCATCAGACACGCATGGAATTAAGTCCAGCCTAGTCCAGTCAATACTTTCAATATCCGACATAAAATTAATATAATACAAATTCTGAAAATGTCTCAAAAATACAGTGTTTACCCTATGATTAGTAACTAGTAATACTGTAGCACAATGTTCTACCTGCCAGTGTTTTTAGTTCTTAAAATTTCTGTTGGGTGTGAAACTAAGCATGTAGGGAATCAATGTAGCCAGAAGCCCAATTTTCAATATGCTAATACCTTAGCAGCTGAGGTTCATGCTGGAATCTTAACTATCCAGTCTATTTACACGTCACTATTCACTTGCTATAAATTGTATGAGTATTAATAGTCTGATATGCATAAACAGCAACAAGGTCAACTCTTATCCTGCATTAGTGAAGTCAGTTGAAAGGACAATACAGTACAAAAACCATCCAATGCCAAAGACTTCCATTTGTCATACTTTAAACTATTTTTTTTTGCTGCTCCTTTAGCAGCGGATGTAGTAAGAACCCCAGGCCCAATGCAGCGAATATATACAACAATCAAGTTCAAATCTGGTCTAAAATTTGCACTATACTGTACATTTAAGTTCTCGAAGTTTAGTAGTCAACTTAGATTAAATTAAGGCTTGGTTACATATTGTATCACTTGGCATTGCTCACACTTTCAATTCCTTTTATTTGTTTACCAGGAAAAACTCCATTGAGCAAGTCTCATTTGCAAGGAGGTCCTGGTTAGGGAAGTACAGTACAGAACAATCAGTGTGATTACAAGGATGCAAGGTAAGCAACAGAACAAAAATGACAAGGTTGTATAGTCTGATAAATCAATTAAAGGTGTAGACCAAAAGAAAACAGTAAAAAAAAAAAAATAAAACATAATATAAGATAGCAAAGTTGGTATAGTTTAGACAGCTATAAACCAGCAATTAGTTTACAATGAATAGCAGCAGAGGGTCTAGGAGCAGGTACAACTAGCAGTGCAATAGGTGCTGATCAATATTTGGAAAGTATGAAGCCTCACTATCAAGTTCAGTTTAAGGGAGGCCTAAAGCATTCCAGAACAAACCAGCTGAAGGTTGTTTTGCCATATTTAGATGCAATTCTAGGAGTTTCCAGCAAAATATAATTGCATGCTCTTAGGTTACATAACCTAGTGACTCTGTAGAATAAATCAGCAATATATTGTGGCATATCATGCCTAAGAGATTTGTAGAATCATGAGTATAGATATTTTAGTTGTCTAGTAGTGAGGGAAGGCCAAACAGATGCATATAGAGGAGCAATGGTGGGTTCTTGGAGGCAGTGCAGTGATGAATCTAAGTGCCCTATGATGGAGAACATCCGATTCAGTAAGCTGGCCAGTTGCAACACCTCTATATAAATATGTCCCCCATAATCAAGCAGGGATAAAACCGTAGCTCAGACTAGGGTTTTACCTTTCTTTTTACCAGTACAAGGATTGTAGCACAGTTTTTGTCACAGGTACCAGCCTTGACAGAGGGTGTCTCTTCTGGGACAAGTGTCTTGCTGGCCTTGGCTGGCCCTGCACAAAGGAGCTTGCCAGGCTCAGAAGGCTTTCCATTATTTCTTGAGGCAGAAATGCATCGTCCTGGAGGGCATCCAGCTCTGCTCCTATAAACTGCAATACCTGCACTGGTTCTGTCTGGAATTTTGGTACATTTCTAAGAAACCCTAACATCTGCAAGGTGCTCTGAAATAACTGGAGTGTCCTTGACTTGCTGGTGTGATTTTTCCTACAACTAGCCAGTCGTCCAGATAAGGAAAAAACAAACTTCTTGTCTTCTGAGATGTGCTTGCCACCACGGCCAAGCACCTTGTGAACACCCTAGAAGCAGATGAGATACTAAAGGGAAGGGCTGTGAACTGGAAGTGACCAGAAGGCAGCCTGAACCTTAGGTATTTTCTGTGACTAGACCAGATTGGCATGTGAAAATACTCATCTTTCAGGTCCAGGGATCCAAGCCAGTCTCCCTACTGCAGGGATGGTATCACTGTGGACAAGGTGGTTATCTTAACTTGACATTATTCATGTGTTTGTTCAAGAATCTGAGGTCCAGAATGGGTCACCACTCCCCATTTTTCTTGTATGTAAGAAAGTACTTTGAGTAAAGACCTTTTCCCCACTGGGAAGGGTGAACTCTTTCTGCTGTGTTTGCCTGCTGCAACTTTTTGACCTCCAACTCTAACAGAATCCTTTCTGCTGGTGTAGGAGTTTAAAAGTTTCTGTGAACCTGCAACCTGAGGAATCATTTGAACTGCAGGATGAGACCATGGCTCACTACTTCCAGGACCAACTTGTCTGTAGTGATGTTTTTTCACCCCTGGAAGAAGTGAGCCAGCCTTCCTCCCATTAGCAATGGGTGGGCAAACTGGACAAACACATCAGGGGATCATGGGCTGAGCCTTAAGAACTGAAGCATGGCCAGCCTGTTTAGCTCTTCTGCTTCTGCCCCTAAAGCAACCTCTGATCTGAGAATAATCATAGGGCATGGGCATTATTTCTTGAGGCAGAAATGCATCGTCCTGGAGGGCATCCAGCTCTGCTCCCATAAACTCCAATACCTGCACTGGTTCTGTCTGGGATTTTGGTACATTTCTAAGAAACCCTAACATCTGCAAGGTGCTCTGAGATAACTGGAGTGTCCTTGACTTGCTGGTGTGATTTTCCTACAACTAGCCAGTCATCCCGATGAGGAAAAAACAAACTTCTTGTCCCCTCCCATTAGCAATGGATGGGCAAACTAGACAGACACATCAGGGGATCGTGGGCTGAGCCTTAAGAACTGAAGCATGGTCAGCCTGTTTAGCTCTTCTGCTCCTGCCCCTAAAGCAACCTTTGATCTGAGAAAAATCATAGGGCATAGCCATGGAAAAAAAAGAACATGGGTAATAACCCCAATCCATAAGTCCCCTTCCTTGAGGCCTGCAGGAAGTAGAGGCTTTTTCCTTCTGAGAATTGCTATTGTAGGTGATTTTGTATTCTTCCACCTTTTTCATGTATACCTCTGTCTTGTCACCAAACAGGGAATTGTTCTCACATAGAAAATCCATAGCATATGCCTGGGTGTCCTGAGACAATTTAGTTGTCTTTAGCCAGGCAAATATCCTTAGGGAGATAGCATGGGCCATCACCCTAGAGGCAGTGCCATTGGCATCTACTGCCATATGGAAATGGTATTTGGTAGCATCAAGGGCAGTCTTAGCCTTGTTTGCCAAATCTTGTACCAGGTACCCATGGCTTTTATTGCTGATGGCCAGGACAGAGTTCAAGAGGGCTTTCTGGTACTGAGCAGTGTAAGCCATGTACACAGCCTACTTCAAGAGTAAGGAGGCAGAGGTGTACACCTTCTTCCCCATACCATGCAGTTTCCAAGAATCTTAATATTTTATTTTTTATTTTTATTTATTGCATATAATCGGAATTACAATCCTTTGAGTCACAGACTCTTTTGCAAAAGCTCCACGTCGGAGCCTTTGTCAATCCACGGGGTAGAATATGGAGGCTGGATGGAGAAGGGAACCTTGACCTTGTCACAGGCAACTGCCTGGACCACACCTTCAAGATCTAGATGAGAATAAAGGTACTGTACTCTGTGTCACATTTGTCCAGCTGATACTTCTCAATTTTCTTGTCAATCCCCGGGGTAGAAGTAGGGGTTTAAAGTAGCTTACAGGCTGCTTTCTTAAAAGACTTGTGGACAGGTAGAAGCAACTCTTCATTGGGTTTAACTCCATCATGTCCAAGATTTCAGCCACCTCATCATTCTCCACAGATTCTTGGATGCAAAGATTCTAGGTGTTTACCATTTACCTCAGAAAGGCATAGTGGGAGAAGAAATCCTCCGGACCTCGGGGAGAGGAACCAAACTCCTGGTCAGTGTAACTATCAGGTTCAATCAGTTCCCCTTACTCATACTCATAATAAAAAGCTCAGCCCCCTGTTCCCCTGGAATCAGGAGGGGGCAGAAGCTTGAGGAGGAACCAGCATACTCATTAGGGTACCCATGACTTGAAAAGCCTGAAAAAACTGCCAAGCCTTGTTCATATCCTCCACAGAGGGCATCTTTCATTTGTCCACTGATGGCTCCTTTGCTTCTTCACCAGGAGAGGCAGCGACATACTTTCCTTTTTTTTTTTTTGCAGGAACCAGTTCCAGAGCTTGCTCTGATGATCTTTTGTGCTTGATATGATCAGAATTCCACTTTTCGAGAATCCTGGGGTCACAGAAGTCTTTAGAAGGCCTTTCCTTTGACTTATTATGGAAGAAAGGGCCCTCTTCCAAGTGCTTAGGTGACACAGAGGTGGACTTAGAAGTCATATCTTACAGTTTTTTTACCCTCTTTTTAAGTGTTTTGGGGCAAAACTTGCTGCAAACTTCACAATTTGAAAAACATATGACTAGGACCTAGGCACCATAGACACAAATCATGGACATTTGCCTTGTCCAAGAGATTACAACCCTTCACACAATTTTTAAAGCCTGTAGGTCCCATTCTCTTTAAGAATCTATCTGACATGCCAGTTTGTCAGGAAAGACCAGAAAAAGAGGTTCCCAAAAGGGAAAGTAAAGATATGCGGTCCTGTTCCAAAATCAATGGACCAGTTGTTTTGGTAAAGTTTCCACTATAATACAAGAAAACCCAGAAAAATGTCTCAGTTCCGTTTAGCAGTGGAACTGAGGCAATAACTGTTTAAAAAGTAATAAAACGTACAGACCAAAATGTAAAAAGTGGAAAAATGAATAAACGGTGTGGTTTGACCAAAACTGAACGAGGAGTTTCTTCAGTTCCCAGGAACCGCTGAGGTACTGGAGAAACTCGTGAAAAGTAGAATATAACTGTAAACTATGCTAACTAAGCTGATAGGCAGAGAAATGAATAAAATAAAACAATACTTGTTTTTTAATCAGAAATAGTGTTTTCAAGTGAAGTTACGGAAGAGAGCTCATTGGGGTGACTTGCTAGTTCAGGTGGAGAAATGAATCTGACGTTAGGCTGTAGAACACAGCGCCTCCTCGAGGCAGAGATTTGAACTTGCATTGCGAGTTCCATAATTTACATGTATTCCACTCTCGGGGGTAGTTCAGCCTTTCAGGCTAGCTGCATTATTTAAGCATAGTAAGGGATTCCTGGGATTTGAAAATATTTAGAATGTATAACCACTGAGTATCACTTGTAAAACAATGCAACAAGTAATGATCAAGCAATTAAAATCAACCGATTCCTGTGAGAACATTTTCCCCAGTTTCTGGATGGGGAGTTAGGGATGGTATTGTTAAACGCAGTGGAGAATCCCTTTGGAAGAAATAACATTAGTACAGGTGAGTATTTTTTCCTTCAAACCCCATGAATCTCTCACTGATGTTTAAACAGCTGCAGACTCCATAGCAGTATCTTGGGAGGCCGGGTACAGAACTGATTTAGGAAAAGGTTCTGCAGAACAGCAGTGCCAAACCTTGCATCTCTTCTGGATTGAATGTCCAAACAGCAATGCTTTGTAAAAGTATGTACTGTCTTTCAGGTAACTGCTTTATACATTTCCTGAATGGAGATGCCTCTGGATGTTGCCACAGAGGTAGAGGTGCCGCATGTAGAATGAGACCTTAGACCCTGTGGCGGAAGCTTGCCAGCTTTGCCATAACAGAACTGAATATAGGCCATTATCTCATGACAAATGGTTCTCCTGGATACTGGTTTTCTGTGACCTACCTCGCCTCACCTGCTGGCCTTTCCGTGGCAGAGGGTGCAGCTGTACATGGCGGTGGCCCTAAGAAGAGGAAGGCAAGAGCAGCACCCGTTGCTCCACCAGCACCCAAACCACCACTGCCACCACCAGCAGGTCAGCCTGTAGAACATGTGGACCCCAGAGAACTGCATGTAACACAGGCTGACTTGGCAGTTCTTTGGAGTGCTGTTGAGGAGAACAATGAGAGGGTGAGTGCTGTGGAGCAGCAGTTGGATCGCATAGAGGGACATCAGTTGCAAATTATGTCCATGCTGGAACTGCTGCTGGATCACCATGGGATCCCACATTAGTTTTCTTTTCCTCACACCATGATGTGCCCCCCACACCTTCCTTGCTGTGTTATAAAATGTATTCCTCCACCATCCCCGACCCTTGTACGTAATAATGCCCTTTTTTTGTATACTGTGTGCTAAACTGCATGTGTGCAGTCAGTCTTCTTTCCAGTCTGTGTATGTACTGCAGACACTGTCCAACTCCCTGACTTAAAAACACTTATTAATGAGTACAATGGTGGGATGGTGAAGCCTGGAGAGGTACTATAAAACAGGCTTACAAAAGTTACAATACATCCGAGTAACCAGTAAAAAAAAATAATGCTGTGACTCATGACGTGATTGTAAATTGTGATTTGTGACTGCTGCATTCGTAACCGTGATGATGAAGAAATGCGAATGCCTACAGCTTACTTCCCCGGGCCCCAATGAGGTGTGGCACAAAACTCCCAGACTTGAAAACACTCATTAATGAGTACAATGGTGGGGTGATGAAGCATGGAGAGATACTACAAAACAGGCTTACAAAAGTTACAATACATCCAAGTAACCAGTAAAAAAAAATTATGTTGTGATTCGTGACATGATCGTAAATCGTGATTTGTGACTGCTGCATTTGTAACTGTGATGATGAAGAAACGCGAATGCCTATGGCTGTACTTCCCCAGGCCCCGATGAGATGTGGCACAAAACTCCCCGACTTGAAAACACTCATTAATGAGTACAATGGTGGGGTGATGAAGCATGGAGAGATACTACAAAACAGGCTTACAAAAGTTACAATACATCCAAGTAAGTTTTAACCAGTAAAAAAAAATAATGTTGTGATTCGTGACGTGATCGTAAATCGTGATTTGTGACTGCATTTGTGACCGTGATGATGAAGAATGTGATTTGTATCATTCACGAGTGACTCATGAACGTGATGATTGTCCTGACTTAAAAATGCATATAAATGAGTGCAATGTTTATGCAGAATTATGCACTACACCAGTCCAGTACTCTGAAGGGAAGCCAAAGAAACAACTGTGACTTAAGTTACAGATGGAGATTGGGCCCTAAAGAGATGCAAATGCACAGACAGATTAAGATTGCGCTGCACACTGAAGAGATGCAGATGCAAAGGCACAACACCTAACCAGAGCTCACCATCAGAAATTCAAATCTGGAAAAGAATACCTTTGCCGGTTGGGGCGAGCTGCGGCCTGGTGGGGGCAGTGTACTGCACTGCTGCAGTAACAGTCATTAGTACTAGTACCAGTACCGGTAAAGATACCACAAAGAAGTACAAAAATCACACAGCTGCAGTGGATAGCAGGTTCACATTACTGAAATTACTATGTGGCACAATAAAAGGTGTCTGATTTGATGACACACATCACACTCATACTCACAAACACACTAAGTAATAGCAAATTGAAAACTTCGGTAATATAACCACGTATTTTAAACAAACTAAAATTATGCACTGCTGCTCCACAGCAATCAGCAAAAAAATGGCAAGAATTATTGAAAATATTACTGTGTGTACATTAACACAGACACTATACAAGAAAAATATCACCAAAAATGAAAGAACTGTCTTTTTCTCCAAGTTTATCTACTTACACCACAGTAGGGTTGTCAGAACTTGTTCGAGAAAGATTCAAACCCTCCTTGAACCCTGGTGTTCGAGTTCTAATTTACAACTTGAATACTAGAGGGTTCGAAAAAGGGTTCGGCTTTTTTTTATTACTTAAACGGCACTGCAGTGCCACTGCCTGCTGTTTCCTGAGGCGGTGAGGTTGACTCTGGACACAGACACTGGGAGGGACGACGCAGGGGTATAATTATGGGGGGATGAGGTGTCAAAGGTGAGCGCATTTGTCATGCCCAACACTCAGCCTCTGTTGATGCTGCTGCCTACTGGTGTGCTAGGAGAGCCTGCCATTCTGGGGGGTGTTGGGTTTCACTAGTGGGTCCTGGGACAGAGAGCCGCAAGAGAGTGTGGTGAGCTGCGGGTGGCAGCTAGCAAGTTAGACATAGCTGGGGGGGGGCATCACTGTACAAGCTGGCCTGGCTGGAACTGAAAGGAGCAGAAGTGACTTGTAGCAGGGAGGAAGAAAGTGACGGACCGCACTGCACCCAGCAGTAGCGGAAGCACACGCCACCGCCAATAGCGAGGTGTCGGGATGAGCGGGCGGGAAACTGACTGCTGGCATGGAGAGAATTGCGGTGCTCGTGTCTAGGTGTTTGGTGCTTCACTTCCCCCTCCTCCTGCGAATGTCCTACCTTTTTAAAATTGAATGCTGCTGCTGCTGCTGCTGCTGCTGCTGCTGCGTCTGCCCGCTGATGCTTTGCTTGCCAGTGCTGGGAGTCGGTCACGGAGTCTTTATGGCCTGGGATCGAGTGGTATAGAACTGAGAGCATCCGTGAGTGACTGCAAGGGTTTATTCGGTCAGGGCATCGGCCAGGCTGAGACAGCAGCCTGTGGAAGTTAACTGGAGGCTGTCAGCTGGAAGTTTGGAAGGGAGAGGACAGAGGAATACAGACTGCTGGTGGCTCGAGGTGGAGGCTGCTACTGCAAGCAACAACTAACTGGGATGTAGGACTGACTGGTGGTGCTGCAGTTCGGTGGGTGGGGGTGAGTAGTGATTGGGGGATAGCCAGCAACATCATCATGCTGCGGGGGGGGGGGACTGTATGCTTACTGTGCTGTATGGACAAAAACAAGACAAAGTAATTAAGCAGAGGAGGTGGTGGGAGCGAGGGGATTACAGTTTGCACAAGACAGTTCTAAGCTGGCAGGTGCTACACACTATTGGCCATTTGATTTGGGGCCAGTCAGGGTCAGGGAGTGCCCAGGAAAAGAAGCCTGCTGCAGTCTAGGAGGCATTCTCTCTCCCTGTTGTGTCTGTAGCGGGGCAGTGGCTCTACCAGTGACTGTGACCAGCACAGCAATCAGCAAAGCAGCACAAAACTGCTCAACCTGAGCTAACATAGCTCTAGTCTGCAGGAAGGCAAGGGTAGGTGGTGTTTAATTATGTTTATTGGCAGTCTGCTCTGCTGTGTTGATCATGTCTACTGTACTGTCTACAGTCAGTGTCTGATTTAATATGCTGTGCTGTCTAGTGTCTCTCCTGTGTGCCACCTGAGCCTGACTATGTCTGTTTTGGTAGGGGCTGCTGGGGGTTATATGGTTGGCCTAGCATGCAACTCCAGTATTTTCCTCTGTGTTACCAAAATTAAAGTAGTTAAAAAAAAGAAAAAGAAAATCACCCTTACCCTGCAGGTGGGTGGAATGGCACAAGGGAGTCATTGTGGAAAGGAAGGGAAGAGGGAGAGAGAGCTATAGATCAAGTAGAGGCTACGGTGACAATGTAGGTAGGGAAAAATGGGCAGACTGGGTGAGTCAGGCAGTCCCAACAGCTGTGCAAAATCAAAAATAACATAGATAATTACTTTTTGGTGGGTAGAACAGCACTTGCGATACGAGGCTGGTTGAGAGCAAGGTTGTCCCCCCCCCCCAACCTTTACACCAACATTACTCCTCTCGATGGACTGACAGCTGGGAGGGAGGGACTAGTTAAATTAGTGTGTTAATTATACTGTTAGTGTACATGCACGCGAGTGGTGCAAAGTGTACAGTTGAGTCATGTGACTCAAACTTTCAGTTGTGCAGCAGGAAATCATCGGGGCAGACTTAGCTGGGTGAGTAGCAGAGCAGATGTGTTGTGCTCTGCTCCATTTTGGGGGAAAAAAATTACACTTTGAGCAGCGGCAGGCACTGGTAGTGGTGTGGAAGCAAGGCATTTTTTTCTGTGTGGCAGAAATTACAGGGGGATCAATGGACTGGAGCAGCCAGCCGGTGGCAAAAGTGACAGTTGGCAAGGTGGTTTGTTGGGAAGGGAGTACAGGAGTAGGAAGGTAGGGGGACTGTAGACTCAACTGACTGAGAGCCTAGGGGGTCTCTGTGTACAGGACAGGTCATCATCCTGCTGTGTGCACTTTGCTATACTGTACCTGTGACTCCTTCTACTTGGCATGTGAGCCTGGCCAGCCTATCATCCTGCTGTGTGCCCTTTAAATGCAGTGTATCCTACCCAGTGTGTGACTGTGTGCACTGTGTAGTTCAGCAGCTAGTTGTGTGGTATCCTTAAATACTTGCCAGAAATAGTTCCCTGTTGGGAGGAGAGACAGAAAAATCCCTTTCACTGTGTTGTGTGACTGTCTCTTATGTGGCGGACTGGCCATCCAGTCATCCTACTGTGTGCCTTTTGACTGCACTGTACCCTACCCACAAGTGTGTGTGACCGTGTGCACCCCAGCACCCAGTTGTGTGGTATCTTTAAATACATGCCAGAGAAATATTTCCATGTTGGGAGGAGAGACAGGAAAATCCCTTACTCAATACAAAGAAAAAAATATATATCTGTGTGTCACTGTGTTGTGTGACTCCATCTCCAACGTGGCATACTGGCCAGCCCATTATCTTGCTGTCTGCCCTTTGACTGCACTGCACCCTACCCAGTGTATGACTGTGAGCAGCCCAGCACCCATTTCTGTGGTATCTGGTAATACATGCCAGAGATATTTTTTCGGTGGACTTTGGGGGGAGAGAAAAATCCCTTAATAAAAATAAATAAATCTGTGTTTTGCGTCTTGCGTGACTCTGCCCCTACGTGGCGTACTGGCCATTATCATGCTGTGTGCCCTTTAACTGCTTCACTGTACCCAGTGAGTGTGTGTGTGTGACTCCTACGTGGTGTACTGGCTATCATCCTGCTGTGTGCTCTTTGACTGCTGCACTGTACCCAATATATCAGTCACACAAGGTCATTTCTCTCTCCCCTTTTATTGAAAAATGTTATTTCTCTTTCTCCTCAATTTCACATGTATTTTACTATTATCTTCATTATTGGCAGCATGTCCTCAATTTCACATGTATTTCACTATTATCTTCATTATTAGCAGCACAATTTAAAAAATAGGGTTCGAGTTCTAAAAAGTTCTAAAAAAGATTAGAACCCTAGAACTTTTTCAAAAGTTCTAGACTAGAACTAGAACCCAGAACTTCAGAGGGTTCTGATAACCCTACACCACAGTCAGATACACCCCTCCCCCAAAGCACACTTTCACTGTCTCCTACACTACACAGACCCAATGTTGTACATTAGCATTCAAAATCCACACACAAACTATAAACGATCAATGATATGAGCACAGTAGGGTTTCCTACAATTGATGAACTAAGTCTGAGCAAAAAGAAATTACTCAAAAAGGCTTTTTCAACAGCTTTTAAAAGGTTTGAATCACAGAGATCTCTCAGCATACTGCCTCCTACGACTTCCTACACACACTACCCTGAATTGAGGCTGTGCAGAACAATCTAGAGCCCATGTGACCTGAAATCCCATGAATCACTGCAAAATTCACCTTTCGAGCTTAAAAACAAGGCAAAGTGAGGCAAAGTACATTGCATTCAATGTATTTCGCCTTAAGAATTGGTGGAGTAGTGGTTTGGGAAGGCGGAGTAATACAAAGTCATTGTTTTCAATGGACTTCGCGTTACCCATTATAATGCGAAGTAGTCCGCTTTGCGTTGCGGAGCACTCCACGAATTCGCTTTCACTCCGTGTTCCACTTTGCGGAGTGAATTGGGGCCACTTCGCCCATCTCTACCTGTCACATCCACCGACCCCATGCACATTGTCACAACAATGGACCCATAACACCGTGCATGCTGTCACACCTTATGTTTCTATACCCCCATACACACTGTCACACCAACTGACTGACCCCATACTTCATGCATGCTGTCACACCCGCAGACCACAGGGGTGGACAGATACCACAGCCCAACGTATGGGGCTATCAGTTCACTGGCCAGGACAAGCACCAACCACCCAGCTAGTTGTCCTACAGACAACCAGCAAAACACCCTAAATCAATTTTTTTTTAAACTTGGCTCAGCCTTTCTTCTCTTTGCCACTAGGGTGCAGACTCTCTATGTGATGCGCATATTCAGAGCACTGCTGGAGTCAGTGCATCGGGAGTGAACTGTCAAACCACAGGACGAGGACATGTGACAGCCAGGAGGAAGACGTAGGTCATGGTCTGTAATGTGGAGCGAGCTGGAACTCGTGGCCGAGCAGGAGCAGTAAGCATGTTCGTAGCACAGGACGCAGCAGCAGCTTGAGTGACAGGATGGCCAAAACAATGAAGCTGTCATGAGATACACAGGATCATTTACTGTATGTGACAGTGAGTGGGGTGTGTGTGTGTGTGTGTGAAAAAGGTAGCATCGGAGCAGAGAGCACATGTATGCGGTTGGTGAGCACTGTTGGAGGAAGGAGAGGGGCCAGCTTATCAGCATAGGTTAGAAATTAACTTTTAGATGGGGAAAAGTGTCAGGGTTCATCTGTTACATGCAGCACTGCAACTTAAAGAAAAACCTTTAAAGAATGAAAACACTTTGTGGAAAGTGGGTCGAGAAGAAAAAGGTAATCTGTAATTCAATGGTAGGACATTTGGGGAAGATAAAAAACATTTTATAATATAACTCATTTATGCCTGTAACCCCTAGGGGCGCTATCCCAAGGGCTACTACCCCTGCCTGATTTTCCACTAACAGGTGGAGGGGCCTGGATCCGATGGCGGGTGCCTCCACCCAGAGGTCAGGGTTGAGACAGTCTGGTATGACTTGGTCGCAGCCCTGTGGGTCACTGCAACCCCCCCCCCCGTTCTTCCCACTAGTGGCCCACACAAATCAATCACAGTACCCTCACTGTATACACTGACCCCCAGGCTTGAACCAATCAGCTTGCTCCGGGAACCCCCTGAAAAGTAAGATGCTGTTACACAATAATCACTGTACAGTAATTCACCATAAGCACACTCGTTAGCCAGTATACATTTGCAAAACAATCAATCTGATTTATTTAGGGGGAAATAACAAGGACTAGGGGGAATCAGGTTAATTAGCTTACCACTCTAATATGTAAGTAGCTATCTAGGGCACTGTGCACAGGTCTACCTTATAAGTCACTGTCTCTGGGTACCCAGGCAATAAAGGCTAGTCCCTCAATGCAGCTGGTTGGGGCCCTGACACAGAAACGAGCATTTGACTCCTACGAAGATTAGATAGAGCCAGCAGGCTCAGTTAGTGTAGCCAGTAAAGAAACCAGAAGATCTTGCCCTCACTAGGAGCATTTGACAGGGAGCAACCCTGATTTAGTACTCATGACTCTAGTAGAAAGAGTGCTCTCGCACCACTCGCAGGGTCAAGCCTGGAATTCAAACACTTCTCCACACATTTATGTGAAAGGCAGAGGGGTACCATACCAGGCAGCTGTTGTATACCTCCCGATCGCTTTCACTGCACACACCGGGCCAAAATGACTCAGCTTCACTTGTCCTGACAGACCAAGCGTGATTAAAGCAGATCCTCCAGTCCTCTACAGGGTAAGCCTGGTAGGTAGCTGCACTTTTGCACAGCCTCCTCTGACTGCTGCCTAGCGGATTTAGTCTGACACTTGCTGGTGTTTGAAACCGCCGACTTCTGGCCTTCCACACGCGCTTCCCGTGCGAATGCTCAACAGTGCAGGAGCCCAGAGCTCCTTCCTCGCTCACAGCCAGGGCGTCTCTCTCTTCCTGGGCAGTTAGGACAAGCCTCACAATTCGGGCACCACCCGATCCCATAGGTGGGCTGCAGATGCCAGTCACTTAATACTGCCCCCATTGGTGCAAACAAGGCGCCATAGTCCAGGCTTCACTTCCCAGAATTACTAGCTGTGTCCCATTGGTCAGCCGGCTCCCTTAAAAGTCCTAATTCTGGTTGACTGCTACTTACTCCATTTTAGGTACCTCCCTTGTTCCTATTGGACCCCTGAAACAGTCCAGGTCCAAAATGAAGGGGCCAAGTACACAAAATCCCAGCTGCAATGGAAACAGGTTAGACAAACTGTAATTTCACTAATACTCTAAACAATTATAAGCAAGCTGTTACATCAATCAGGAGGGTTCCCTTTGCGCTTACAGCGACTGTAAAATTGGAGCGATCTCATCGCAAATCAGGCGGGATTCGAGCAGGGAAACACAGCCCCCTTACACAGTCACTGGAGCCTGCAAGCAGGCAGCTCTTAAAGAGACAGTACACAGAGGCTCTAAAAGCACTCGCTGGAGTGCCATTTAAAAACGGCTTAAACGCCGCACATCATCCAGACTTGGAGCACCCAGCAAGCTCCTGGAAGACTTTTGGGAACCCCCCATTTGTAAGGGGATTACATGCCTATTTCTAACTGGACTGCCAACTCGAGCAACAGGACTACTACTTTTAATCCAGCCACTTGTCCATGCAAAAGCACCTAATTTTATGATTTGTTGACCCTTGATTTACAACTGCACTGCTACAAATTAATAGGATGTGTGAGCGGCAAGATCAGAGTGTAACCTATCTCTGCCATATGGAAGCTTACACTGGTGGATCTACTATTAATGTCACGGGGTATACTGGCAGCAGGGACCAAAAGCAGGAGCCAATGTTGTGCACTTTGTAGGTTGCAACAGCAGGGGTTCAGGGATCCACTGGGTTCCTGGTACTACAAAAATGCTTCTGTTTTTAGGGTGTACCAGTTCAGGTTAGCAAATCCTCAAGGTAAGAAAACTGTGGGAGCCTGCCACCATTTCTTGGGAAGGGGGGGTTCATGGGAGCCTGAGGCTATGATGGTGGAGTGGGCACGAGATCCTTAGGGCGGGGGACTCAGGATCCAAATGCCGAAATTAATGGGGATCAGCAGTCAGCTGTAAGGGCTGTGGTGGAGTTAGGCTAGTAAACATTCCAGGTCCCAGACCAGGCTCCCTTCCCAGCTGACCAACTTCTATGCAGCTTAATAATCCTTCCAGGCTCTGGACTAGCTCCCCCCCCCTTCATCCGACTAATCTCCCAGCATCCATACCCACCTATTCTCCCCAGCAGACCACCTTCCATTCCCAGACAATCCTCCCATCCAGTCTGTCTCCACACAACTGAACCCACCTTCATGCTCCCAGACCAACCTCCCCCCTCCCAACAGCCAACCAATATCCCTGCATCTGGACCATCTCACCAGCCCCACATCCATCTCAAGCCAAGCACCATTCCTCTAGCTGGATCACCTCAAAGACTCCTGACAAGCCTACCCCACAGCAGACCAGGCTGTCAGTAGCTAACCCTCCCCCAGCACCAGACCACTCCCACTTTCATCATACCTGTAATGGTAAGTAGTGCATGGAAGTTATAGGGAGAGGCAGGCACTGCAAAGAGGATATACAATGTATGAGGGCTACAGGGACAGGCAATGCAAAATGGGCAACAGGGACAGGCAATGTAAGGAGCAATGGAGTCAGGCAATCTAAACGAGGTGACAGGGACAGACAATGCAAAGAGGCCATAACGATATGCAAGGTTGCATGGGGACAGGCAATGCAAAGGGTGTAAGGGACAGACAAGGCACAAAAGCGGCTGCACCATTACAGCTTATCTACCTTGCATAGATAAGAGCTCTCTTACCTGAGTCCTGGGAGCCTGGGATTGGGGTACTAAGGTGATTTCTAGTTGTACCTGTGAAAGAAGAATAGCAATGAGGTCACAAAGGATCTATAGTTCTTTAGTAACAAAATTGGACCAATAGGGAAAGTTAAACATACTATACTTATCTAATAGTCAGTGGTCAGTGTCCTGTCAGATAGCAGCTGATGTCCTGTCAGACCTGTAGAAAAAAAAAAGGAAAACAGTGCTTAGCATAAGACAAAATACAAGCAAGAGTAGTAACAGAGTTCCAGACAGGTACAAAAGCTGCAAGCCAAGCATAGATATTACATACAGTAACCCCGTGTTGCCAGGTTCAAATAAATTCAACCACAGTCACAGGCTCAGGATGTGACCTTGGGCTCATCACTTGACCTCCCAGCTGTAAAACTGTGAGTGAGGACAGAGCAGTGGTAAACACCCATGACAGCTCTCTGGGGTTAGCTAGCCACTTCCTGCTCAATGCACACCATGCGCTCCTGCTGAAGATCTTTGCCTTCCAACCCAGCACAGTTCTGCCAAGTTTAACGAAGGTGTGCAGTAAACTGTGACCAGCCATCGTCCCTGCAGCTGGAACCAATACAAGCTGCTCCCTGAAGCTGGAACCCCCACAATCAGCCCCCTGAAGCTGGAACTCTACCCCCAGGCACCCACCCTCCAGCTGGACCCTCTCTACCCACACTGGCATCCAACCTCAGCAGACCATCCATTCTACAGATGGACTCAACCCCTCAACCACCTATTACCCCCACAGACCAGCAACCAACCTCCTTCTCCCCCAGACCAGCCCCTGAAACTGAATCCCCTAAAAGTGGACAAGCATCCTGCAGCTGGATCCCCAGGACCTCCCTTACTGATCACAGACCAGCTGCCGCTCCCCAGACCTGATCACCTTCATGCAGCAGAACTAGTGCCAGACCAGCTTTCCCAGCCTCAGCACCCTCTCTGAAGCTTGACAAACCATAGCCCCACAGACCAGCCCCCACCCCAACCACCTTCCCTGCAGCTGGACCAGCCTCACTACCAACCTTGTGTCAATGATCTGATATTGTGGGGACCCCTGACAGTGGATTAGCTGCCACCTTCAGCTTGAAACCAAGTTCTCCCATGACCGTCCTCCCTACAGCTGGACCAGCCTTACTACCAACTTTGTTTCAATAAGCTGATATTGTGGGGATTCCTGACAATGGACTAGCTGCCCCCTTCAGTTTAACTCCCCTCCCACCAAAGCTACTCCCCTGCCTCTGCCCTCTGCCCTCTGATGAGCAGGCTGGCTGTGTTCTCCCTGGCCCTGAACTGCAGTTCCGTAGAGGTTGGGAGACCAGGTGGATATGTGGTATCAATTACGGGGGCATGGCAGCTATACAACCAATGCTGTCAATAACTGTTGAAGTACTGGGAACCTGGATGGCTCAGTAGATTGGATGGGGGTTAAGGAGACTTTCTCCTTTAAGTAATTGGTTCAAATCTAGCAACGGTCGGTAGTGGCTGAAAACCATTATCCCCCAGGGGCTGTTCAGTGGCTTATGTCAAATGAACTATGGAAGTCTCAGTCCAGTTCTCAGTTGGCAGGTGTCCACATCGCAAAACCAATAAGGCAGTTAGCACTAATTGGCACCTTTGTTAGAAATCTCACATGAGAAGCCAGGGACTGAATGGCCATGGAGTCTGAACTACCCTGTCACCTACGTGGTGGGCCCTCCATGACAGGGTCAAGGCACACTGACGGGGCAGTGTGTGTGGAGAAACTTGCACTGTGATTGCCTGTGCTGTACCGGTCGTGTGGATAAGCAGAGACTTCAGGTTCCAGTACTGTCGATCCACCACCTTTCACGAGGGCTAAATTCACAAACAGAAAAAAAATTTTTCATGAGCACTAAATTGTCACAGAAAAAAAAAATTGTTGAAGTACTGGCAACTCATCGCAGACAGTGGCCCATGTCATTCACAAGATGCGCCCCAACCACCATTTCTGTCCACAGACCAACCACCAAGCTAAGCATCCCCCTAGGAGTTGGACCACTAACATTCCAGCCCCCCCTACCCAAAACTGGACCACTGTTCCAGAACCAGTGCCTTGAGTTCTTTTAACTTCCACCTGATTACCCAGAAGGACAGCAGCAGGGATGTCCTCATGCAAAGGACGGTACACTATGACAGTACAGCATCATTTCCAGTACGACGCTGTGGTGCCAGTATTTATGGTATGAGCCCAGTCCTGGTGTGAGAGTACAGGTGACTGTGGAAAACATTGGACCACTGCTATTAGCATAACTCAAAACTACAAATATAGCGTAATTAACACTATACTATAGCTGCCCAATGCTACTTCTGTTACATGCCTGTTGATTTTAGTTTTGTCAGTTTATCTGAGTTGGGGGAGCTTGCCCCCCCTTATTTTTCTAACAAGGGGTTGTGGGGGCAAAGCCCCACACTCAGATAAACTCATAAAAGGATCCTACAAGCTGACGTGGCGTAGACCGCGCTATAAGTGGGCAAGTAGTGTAACTTGTAAGGTACACTAATAGCGGTGGAGGCAGATGTACAGTACTACCAATTGAGCCTCACTGACACTTTACCCATTTTGTCCCACCTTGCTGTGCATGCATTGGTCCCCCTTATGTGTCGGTGCTTTCCAAGAGCAGCAGGGGAGAAAACAAAAAAAACAGCCCCAGTGACAGCTTCCCGAGGGACCCCGGTATATCTGTACTGGCCACTGCCTCTTCACCCATAACCTGACATGACTGGAGCAGGCAAAACCCAGTGATCCCTACCCCAGACAGTCACACCATTGCTTCCCCTACTCTCAAAAGTCACAGAACTGTCTCCCACTCAACAGTTACAGTACTGACCACCTACCCCCTGACAATCATCATACTGCCTACCCACTCCTGACAGTCACAGCACTGACCTCCCAACCCCAACAGTCACAGCACTGACCCCTACCATTGACACAGCACTGCCCTTGAACCTTCCCCAACAGTCAGAAAGCTGACCCCCCCAACAGTCACAGCATTGACCACCCCCCACTGGCAGTTCAAGCACTGGCCACCCCCTCCCAGGCTGACCACCCAAAGTCACAGCATTGACCACCCTACTGGCAGTCCAAGCACCAACACCCCCTTCCCGAGCTGACCCCACTCACAGTCACAGCATTCACAACCCAACACAGGTAGTCCAGGCACTGATTCCCCCCCCAACACACACACACACAAGCTACCTGTCACTTCCTTTGGTGCCTAAAAAATTACAAAATACTGAACCACATAACCCCAGGAAAAAATTTGAGCTGCTTTACTGATGACCCACTCAGCCCAACCTTAAACAATGTAACCACCATCCTCACCTGTGCTATCCGGAGACTACTACACTCAGTGAAGGCACTTTAAACTTATTTTTAAAAAATACAGACACTATGCAGATGGCCAGTTGCCAACAGAAGAACTCCAGCTCCTTTCCGGTTGTTCCTCTGCAATTTGTAATGGCCGCATGACATCCCGCTGACTGCCTACGTAAATGGCTGTGACCATTCCAGTGGTTCCACTTCTTTAAAATTGCATGCACACACCCACACACCTGCTCACCGTACTCTCACTCCCATGCTCAAGCCCCCTAGTGCCTGATTGTGCTGGTCACTCACGAGTGGAAGTAGCTTAATTAGACAGCTAGTCAGAATGAAGTGTAGGCAGAGCTGCTGTGGAGCTGAGAAGCTGGTCCCAGATCCATTGGCTCGGGAACAATCTTCCTGAAGCAATCCTTTCTCTTCTGGTGAGGTGAGATTAACGTGGTTTGCCTCAGAAAGCTGTATCTGTTCTTCTCTGGTGGACTGGGATATGGGTGTCAGACCTCTGTTGGCTGCATCCTTTCTTTTCCAGTGGGATGGAAGGCAGGTGGCAGGCTCTGGATGGCTGTATCCATTTTTCTATTGGTGGGATGAGGAGGGCTACAGGTTGCTCCCTTCTTTGTCATTCCGCCAGGTGTGTATTTACCCAAACATTCTATGTAGAAATTGACAATGTGGAGCAATACAAAAAGCCATGTTTTTTTTTTTACCGTAGCTAATGAACATAGCAGGCATCATTTTCATATTCTCCTCCAAAACTTAGTTTTGCGGTGATTCTGCAAAATCACGTTTAAGTAGTTGATAAAAGACTCTTGTTATGTTCAGATGCTGGGGGAAACAAAATACTAACTTGAAAATTCAAGGACACAATCTACAAAAACAACATTATAGGCACTTTCACATGCAGTGCCTTGTAAAAGAACAGGCATTACAGACTCACTGTTCCATTACAAAAACTGTGTATGCAAGCAACCCATTGCGCAACAAAAGTGAGCGCTCTCACCCCAAAACGTGTTCTCTGTTTCAGTGGGTTAGCCGGCTTCTGTTGCGTTGTGCCCTGCCATGTAAGATCGGCGTTCCATTCATTTAGGTGAACTGCAGTTGAGCAATACCTGAAAAGTAACATAATTAAGTACATTAGACCACAGGAAAAAAAACCCATAAAAATTACATTTTTAGTGCAGAATTCATTTAAGGAAGATTTTCCCTAACGAATTCTGCTGAAATCATTTACAAAACTCGTCCATTTAGGTGTATTAACTTGGAGGATTATACTGTGGTAACATTATACGACTTTTGTGATGTTTTCAGCGGAATTTGTTAGGGAAACTCTGCCCTGAACAAATTCTGCCATGCAGTTACACATTTGTTGGATTTGTGAGGCAGAACAGCTGCCCAAAGTACACTTGCCTTGCCAAGATGCCACCGGCCCCCGACGGTAGGAAACACCACCAAAACACCAGAAAATGTCATGTGCAGAATCAGGGCTCCAGTGTACAAGCAGCATGCGAGCGCAGTGGGAGGAGCGCAACAGGACAGGAACAAAACTGAACAGCAGAAGTAAGTGCTGTGTAAAAGTGCCTTATGTGTGAACCTCTTCATTTCTCAGTTGTGGCAGTTTCTTAAGCAATAATGTACAACCAGGGATTACATTAACCATCTGTTAATCACCACCTAGATGTGTAATGTGGCAAGAGTCACAGTCAAGTGCCACCTACCACAAGGGGGTTATTAATAGTTAGTGTAACCCCTGGGTGTACATTATTTCTTTTATAGCAATCGCATACTGGTTGGTACCACATAGCAGACTTTATTTTTTTGAAGTGTTTTACCTGCTATAGTGGAAAAATAGTCCATCCACTGTCCAATTTGATTGATGTCCATCTTGGCTCCATGTGGGTGGTCAACGAGTGCAAGTGGAATGCATGAAGAAGTGTTGTGTAGTAACAGTGATGTACCAAGGAAACAGTTTTTTTTTTATTTCTAATCCATTTGACATCTGTGACTGCATTTCAACTGCCTGTTTGCCTCTTACCCCATATCCATGTAGACTGTTTATTCTAACATGTGGATTATTTGGTTAGGTGAGTCTTCATCATACAGGAATTCTGAGCAATCATAATCAGCTGGCACCAGAGGTGAGCCGTTATTGCTGCTCTCACACTCTGATCTGTACATTGACAGCAAAGAAGAAAGATACAGATGGGAAAGCCTCCATTCTGTGTATAAAGATTTTTCTTTCTTCCTTTATTTTGAACACTAAACCAGAATGGTACAGGCAAATAGAGTTTCATCTAGTTTGTGAGCTGCGTTAATCACTATCTTATCGGAGATAGCGGTGAAGCTAATGATGGCTGCTAGAAAATGTTTTCAGATTTTTATGTTTAAAATTCCACCATTCAACACATCTCCTGCCCTCTGACCAACTCCCACTCCCTCCGCATACTCTACAGGGCAGGCAAACTATTGCTGTACTTGAAGTGAACGTGAAGAAAAAATTTATTTGTGAAATAACATTTTTTATTCTCTGCAAAGAAAAATTGCTAAGCAATAGCCACTACTGGCATGCAACCAGCCAGCATCCACTTGCTTTACACTGTCCAGGCTTTCAGTCCCTCCCTATATGCCATAGGAATGGTATAACTGAGCCTGATACACACAAACGATGTACTTTTAGAACCATAAAGAAAACCTTTTTATGTGAAATACAAACATATTTGCATTATTTTGTTTCTTTACAGAAGAAAGCAAAAGATGAGTCATACTCTACAAAAGTTTCATTACTAATGCCTATTGAGTGCTTATTTATTGTGACTATTGCCATAATACTTGATCTGGTTACATGGAGAGACTGACACTACCTCAGCAGTGGTGATTTCTTCTATACTAAACAGTCTTTCCAAGGTTGACCCTGTAATAGATGTTGAGGTGCCAGTGGTCTTTCTTGATAAACAAAATAAACAGAACAAACAAGTTTTAAGGATGACAAACCAGGGGCATAGAGAGACACCTGCCCATTCCAGAGAGAGACACCTGCCCATTCCAGAGAGAGACACCTGCCCATTCCATAGTGAGAGGACACCACAATGTCCTTGAGCACATCAGTTTCTATTTGGTTATCAAAAACTGCTCACCAATTGTGGGAACTGGCAGGTTGCCAATCAGCATGCACTTGCTACCCACTGCCCAGGCTCTCTGTCCATCTCTTCACTCTACCCAAAAACCTCAGTGGGTATTCACACAGCATAGTCTAAAACAGAGGAAATCCTCTGGCACAATTTTTTTAAATTTATTATTGCAAACCAAAAAAATGTCAACTGGTAGTGGGCACTGCCACACTTCCAACCCAAACTCACTCTTTCTTTCTTTCCTTCTTTGTTTCCTAAAATGGTACTGGGCACTGCCAAGTTGCCAGTGCAGAATGACACACTTGAGCTCTTTTCCACTACCCAGAACACTTCTTCCCTTCCATTTCTACTGTACCACCTGACCCCATGGGTCTGATGTACAGCTCATCCTGAGAGACACACACACACACACACACACACACACACCCTCCCATGCACACATACGCATGCACACACACACACACACAGACACAAAGCAGTTACCTTTCTGTGCTTTCAAGGTGGATTTCACAGCAGAAAAAAAAACTGTTTTGTCTGTTGTTTTATATTTAAGATTTTTCATGAAGTGCATTCTTCAAGCCAAAAACCTACCTAAAATAGCTACTATGATCAAGGAACTCAGTGATTCATGGGACAATATCTGGAACTCCCTCCCACTAGAAATTTGTTCTGCACAATCCTGCCACTCACTTTCTCTCCTCCTCCGGAAGCACACTGTTCATGTCTGTAACTACACCCAATACTGTACTCTTTTCTCCAAATCAACTTTCCATGGCCTTCCCCCTCCACCCTCTCTTTCCCCCCCTCTAGCCACCTCCTTTTCCTCCCTCCATGTCCACCTTCTCCATCTCTAGGCTACCTCTAGCTGGAGCCTTCTGCCCCCACTAGTCCCCACCCCTCTACTCCTCCTCCCCCTCTCTCCTTCTCCTTTTCTGCCAGGTCCTGTCCCTTGTGGGGTTCTCAACATTCGAAGGAGATTAGTTCTTGGATCCCCCTCCCCACTCTCTTCTCCTTATTTGCGGGTCCTGTCCCTTACAGAGTACTCACCATCCTGAAGGGGTATAGTTCTTGGCTCACCCCTCTTCTCTCCCTCTTACCCCTCGCTTGCCCCTCCTCTCTCTTCTCCTTTTCTACTAGGTCCTGTCCCCTTGCAGGGTTCTCAGCATCCTGAAAGTGTATAGTTCTTGGCTTGTCCCTCATCTTTCCCTCCTCCTCTTGGCTAGCCCCTCGTCTCCATTCTCCTTCTCTGCTTGGCCCTGTCCCCTTGCAGGGTTTTCAGCACCCTGAAGGGGTTTTTCATTCTTGGCTTGCTCCACCTTCCCCCCGCTATCTCCCCTTTCTTCTCCTTTTCTGCCAGGTCCTGTCCCTTGCAGGGTTCTCAACATCCTGAAGATGTATAATTCCAGGCATTCCCTTCCCCTCCTCTCTTTCTCCTACCCTTACCCCTCCCTGTTCCATCCCCACCCTCCACCACTTGTGTTACATTTCCCCTTCTTCTAAATCCATAAAGCACTTTGTAACCTTTTTGAGCTAATTAGCACTCATTAATCCCTGTGCTCAGCCTGCCACTTTTAGCTCTCCATCTGGCCTATACATTTAAGGTTATTTTTTCCTGTATTGCTACAATATATGTTATACTTGCATATATTTCTGTTTACCCCAGTATCTCTCACCCTTTGTATCTGATTATTACTTTGTTATCTGATACTTTTTACATGATAGTGTCTGTTGTCTAGGATTGATATGCATTGTATTAGTGCCTCTCTTTATGTAATTGAATTGCACTGTATGTATTGTATTTTATTATGTTTTTGCTGATCCCCCCATTATGTAACCCTTCCCCCCAGGATGTTTCTGGAAACAAGCTGTTCACAGCTTATGTTATCTATCCCAATGAAACCTTTTCAAATAAATTAAAATAAATAAATGTGGGTTAGCTATCTCACTGCAGCCATGCACCAAGCTGACACCAAAAGTGAGACTGTGCATCATGTACAGTAACTGCCTTTCTGACAAACTTGTGATCTCAATAGCATATGAATTGAGGTTCACCTGTCCCCATTCAACTGGTTTGACTGGTCAGCACAGTTCAAACCAGTTAAACAAAAAGTTTGCATTTTGGCCTAAACATTCATGATAGTCCATGAGAATTCGACACACAAAGTTCAACCCATTTCAGTTCTCTGGTAAAACTATACTTTCAGGTCAGCAAGAAGTTTTAAGGGGATCCTCCTCCAAAGTTCCATCAGGTGTAAAATCCCCATTCACTGTCCTGTACCTCTGCATACCTTCAGCCACTGCACTGCAGTGGCTAACATACTGCTAAAGTAGCCAATGAAAATCCATCAGGAAAGAATCTATCCAGATCTATCTTAATGCCCTCTCTGTTCCCAAAGTAACAGAATTACAGCAACAAGCCTTACTATGCCCTATCACAGCAGAAGAGGTACATTATGCAATAACTCAAGCTAAAACTCAAAATGCCCAAGATGGATATGCAGTTGAAGTTTTTAAGGCTTTATTGGATACTCTCATCCCTATACTTCTCTGAGCATGAAGAGCAGTCTAGGAAGGAAAAGCACCTCCGCCATCTAGTTGGCATGAAGCACCCATCTCTAGTTGGCATGGAGCACCCATTTTTGCCTTTCTTAAGCCTGGCAAAGTCCAAAGTAACCTTGCCTCGAATACCCAATTTCCATACTAAATGTGGACTACATGCTTTATATGGCCATATGGGTGTATAGGCAGGATAGCCTGCTCCTGACAATTGTCCCACCTGATCAGTAGGGGTTTGTCTGCCAGAGGAAGACTATGGATAACATTAGATGTGCATTTCTTATTCTGGACTATGCCAGACAGCTATCTCCCTCTCTCCTCTCTCCTCTCTCCTCTCTCCACTCTCTCTCTCTCTATTTGGCCCTTCTCAGCCTTGATGCTGAGAAGGCCTGTGATAGGGTCTCATGGCTCTTCCTCTGGGAGACTTGGAAGCTTTTGGTTTCCCCCCATAATTCCTGGACTGGTTGTGCTCTATTTATGCTGCCCCAGTGGCCTATGTCAAGGTCAAAGGCTCTTGCAGTCACCAAATATCACTGCAATGAGGCACCTGACAGGATTGTTCCCCCTCCACCCTCCTTTTTGCACTTTAAGTTGAACCTTTAGTTCAGGCAATCCAGGAGGCAAAGGGGATTGAGGTGCTCCTGATTGGCGGCAGTGAGTTAAAAATTTCCCTCTGTGTGGAATTGCAGGTGTTGTGTTGCTAATTCTGCTTTCTCCTGAAATTTCTATTCCATGTGCCTGGGACATTATTCTGAAGTATGGGGTGCTCTCTAGTTTCCACTGAACCCTTCAAAAACTGAACTTTTGTGGTCTAGTTTTACTCCTTCACAGAAACTGAAACAACAACATCCATTCCATTGGAATATAAAGGTAATTAAATACCTGGGCGTTCAAATACCTCTCAATTTAGAAAGATAGAAATACAGACAATGACAGCGGAAAAAGGTCAAAGGTCCATCCAGTCTGCCCAAGTTCCCTATAATCCCTGGAACCTACTGTTCCTCCAGGGTACTAACCATCAATGTCTTCTCTCTAGTCGCCTCCTTGGTCCTGTCTCCCCCAGTAAATACTATTCCCTTCATTACGTCCCAGCCCTACTTGAATCCCTTGTTTTCAGACCCACCACTTCAGCCAGCAGACTGTTCCAAGGTTCCTCCACCCTTTTCATAAAGTAGTACTTCCTCACATCTCTCCTGAACCTACATCCTGTTAATTTCTATTCATGTCCACGTGACCGTGAATTGATACTCAGGCTAAGTAGTTCCCCCCAGTTCACTATGTTAATTTTTTTAAGGAACTTGAAGGTCTCTATCATATCTCCCCTTTCCCTTCTGGTCTCCAGTGAGTACATATTTAGTGCCTTAAGGCGCTCCTCATAGGATCAGCCCTGCTGGCTCTGAATCATTTTTGTTACTCTGTGCTGCACTGTCTCCAACTTATTCTTATCCTTTCTGAGGTGAGGACTCCAGAACTGAGCACAGTACTTTAGGTGAGGCCTCAATGCTGAGCTTCTTAAATATGAGTCACTTACCCAGCAGATTAGCTGAGAACTTGATTGGCACTCCCTCTGTCTGAGATTATTTCCCTGTGTTGACTCCATAAGAATGATGATTCTCCCAAAAATTCTTTATTTTATAGACCCTTCCAATGATTGTCTTGCAGCTATATTTTTCGGAATGGGACAAAATGATTTCATGATACATCTGTGCTGGGTGCAGGCCCTGAATTCAGTATACAAAACTGCAGCTTCCTAAAGGTAATGGTGGCCTCAATTAATCTTAAGATATATAGTACAGCTGCACAACACCATATGATATGCGGCTGGCATTCTCAGTCCTGCACCTCTGGGTGGAAACACATAGAATTCCATCTCAGTGATTTGTTACAAGACACCTATGATCTCATTGGGTGGGAGCACTATAAGTATCTTCAAATCAGGACGCACCTTTTAAATGCCGATCCACCTCCAATGATACTCCACATTTTCATGACACTATTGAAAGGGAGGTATGGCAGCATTTAATATGCCATTTATACAAAGGTATGGAGGACTTGTGGTCTATACCCACTGATCATATTTCAGTAAGCTGGAATCAGGAGTTACAAGCTGACTTCCAGAAAGAGACCTGGACAAAGTACCCCCTTTGTGCTATAAAGGTGACTTCACTGATGTTTTGGCAAGAATTTGCTTGCAAATGTTGAGTCAGATACTTCTGTACTCCAAAGGCTCAGGCGAAGTGTATGGCACCAGAGTACGATCTATGTTGGAGGCTCTGCGGTACTGAGGAGGTGGACCACGTATATATTTTTTTGTCATGTCCATGCTTCTCACAGTTCTGGCATGACCTACAGCACAATTTCTTTGAATTTTCTCTAGATCTCTCTTTGATTTGTTCTTCGATGGTGCTTCTCTTGATTGCCTCCAGAGCACTCAAGGTGAATTCAAAGTCTCTTGGCCCCATTTTTCTTCTAGCAGCTAAAAAGGCAATTATGAGGCCCTGCCTTCAAGACCCCCCCCCCCAAAACCATCCTGCAATGGCAACAAAGAGTTTTGTCCATTATCTGTTGGAGAAGGTTACATGTAGAATGAGTGGAAGGGAGTCCACTTTTCATGAAACTTGGTGCTCCTGGAAGACTTATTACATGGTCAAAGATCTGCACTTTGTCCCCAAATGGGACTTAATAGCAAATAATTGAACTTTTCTATAAGTTTGACTATTTCAAGATATTGTCACTGGGCCTGTTAACATAATGATCAGTTTGAATGTAATGACTGAGAAGTACATTACTGCTAGGCCACTTTTGTTTTCAAGGCTATGCCCTCTAGCCGAGGGTCCTGATGAGTGATACTGGTAAATAACTTTATATAATTAGCTATGTTTGTGTCACTGATACTATGTATCTCTATGTAATTTGCCTGCTTTTGTTTGTATTATAAGATATTTTTAATAAACATTTAAATACCAAAAAAAGAGAAAGCACATCAGAAAGCATTTATTCATAGGGTTACCAGTATGTGGCAAGCCTAACAGACAATGTTTCCTTGCTCACTTTCCTGGATCCTCTGTTATGGGCCAAGTACAGTTTCATTCACTGCACCCCCATGTCCTGCAAGGGCTTACCTCCTACTCCCAGTGCAAGAAGGAGCCAAGCAAGTTCATCTCTGGCAGAATGACTAAGGCAATTGTACAGGCCCCTCCAATCCAGGAGTTTGGTCTAAGTCCAGAGTGGCACTATGAGGCATAGGGTAAGTGGTAACTTCATCTACCTGATACCTACCCATTTTTAAACCCTGCCTCCATGAGAATGTAGAGGTGTGTGCACGTACTGGTGTATTACTGCAACACTCATGCGCCTCCCCAGCCAGAAGCGCTCCCTGGTTGCGCTACCGTCGGTGGGTACCCAGTTTTGCTGTGGTAATATTGTAATGGGAGTCACTTCCCAGGCATCCTGGAGGAGCAGTGTTCTATGCAATTGTTCCATTCTCTTCCTGTTGGCCCTCCTGGAAGCTCCAGGGCTGAGATGGAAACCTGGGTCTTCATCAGATTTACAGGCACAGATACTGTATCCTGGGTTTACTGTATATCCCCATAGTAACTGCTTCACTGCTTGACTTTAGGCAAGCCATTAAGCCTCCCTATGTTTTTTTCTTCTCAGCTGGGCATTTAACACTTTTTGTTACAGGCAGAGTTCAATTGTATTTTCAATATTTTGAAGTTCACACTATGAGTGTGTTGTATTCTGTGTATGATATATTTCTGCCTCATTGTATATACTCTTAACTTCAATACATTTCTTGATTGAGGTGCAAAACTAGGTAGGAGTAGAACCCCACTACTAAAGACGTTGTGTCTTAGCAAGTTTTACTGGACAAATAAATTGCACAAATATATCTCATATTTGCAAAAACAAAGAGAAAAAATCTACAGCTGGTATGCTAAATGCAATTGCAAATGCATGTATACTAAAGTTCTAGTTTTCCTTGTTTTCATCTTTTTCATTCTGTCAGTAATGGTTCAGGTACACTGCATGCATTGTATAAGAACTTGATGTGCAGATTCTGACATCTGGTGGTGTGTTAAAGCAAGTACAGAGTTCCAGAAATACAGTTTCCAAAGTATTCTGTCATTTACTGTGTTTATCAGAGTCCTAATCTTAAAATAAATATGAGAGCCATCTCTGTGGCACTGTGTAGTAGGGGACGACTCATCATGCTGGGGACTTGGATTTGTGCCCATCAGGAGTGGAAGACTGAGCACCCAGTTGGATGCTCCCATCTTTGGTAGTAGCCCACTTCTCCCACTAATTTGCTACTTCTTAGCACTAGCCAGCAGACAGCATGTGGAGAAGTTGTGTCCGCTGGGTGAAGTAAAGTGGAGAGATGTCTAATGCTCAGAAAAGCATATTGACATCATTCCTCCATGTCATGGGTGAGGGACTATACTGTAAATACAAAAAAGGTGAGTGCTACATCCCATAATGACAGCCTTGCCCTGCCCATGCCACTAGGGTCCATGATTGCCAGATCCCTTCTCCTGATATCCAAGGCCATAGCCTAGTCACTTGGCTCATTTCTCAGCTCCCCTCAGGTAGGATTATGGAATGGGAAGTAGTAGCAGTAGCAGTAGATTTTATTTCTTTGAGGAACCCTTTCTCAAAGGCTCAGGGCTCCTTTACACAGTATAAATCACAAACAGCATATTACATCCGATATCAAACACATATAAAAATAACAAAATCTAATACATATCGCATACCCTACATTCTAAAACAACAACACTGTTTATCTTTATTTAGTCTGCAAAGGCTTGTTGAAAAAGGAATGGCTTCAGTTTGCTTTTAAATAATTTTTGGGAGGGGGGCCTTCCTCAGGTGCCCAGGCAGCAAGTTACAGAGGGACGGCGTGGCCACCTTGAAAGCCAGATCTTCCAAAGACTTCAAGCTCACCCTGAGAACCTCCAGGAGGTCCTCTCCTGCTAACCAGAAAGAGAGGGTCTTGTGGTGTGGGGATGCAGAAGCTCCTTCAGGTGACCCAGGCCAAACCCATGCAGAGCTATTTTAATGGAGATGTGCCAGCGCACTGGCAGCCAGTGCAGTTCACGTAGCATTGGTGAAATATGACAAGATCTTGAAAGACCTGTCAGTGTGCCTCAGCATTCTGCAGCAACTGCAGGTGCCGCAGCGCACCTCGCTTTGACCCTGAGGTAGAGCGCATTATAGTAGTCGAGCCATGAGATATCAAACATGTGTATCAGTGTGGATAAACTCCATTCCGGACAACTGCCGACACCTGAGCATCCAGTGTCAGCTTACCATCCAGAAGGAAGCCCACATTTTTCACCTTAGTGGAAGCCTCTAGTTTGGATGTGTCAATTAAAAGCCCTAAATCCTCCCAAGAGGCCCTCACTCCCCCCCCCAACCCAGCTCAGTCACCAACACTTCAGTCTTCTCTGGGTTGAGGCCCAGCCAATTTGACGACATTCATGACCGCATCTCGGACAACCACTTATTTAGCATGTCAACCCCATCTGTTCTTCCTGTTGCAAAAGACAGGTAGAGCTGGGTATCATCAGCATAGCAATGAAACCCAAGCCCAAACTGCCTTATGATCTCATCCAGGGGCAGCATACACACTGTGAATAACATGGGAGAGAGGACAGAACCTTGGGACACTCCACAGAACATGACCATTGGGCTTGAGGAATAATTCTCTGACACCATCCTCTGGGACCTGCCCTGGAGGAAGGACTCAACCCTGCTGATGACCTTGCCAGTGAGTCTAACATACTCCCTCAGGCTGTCCAACAACATCCCATGATCCACAGTGTCGAATGCTGACAAGAGATAGAGGAGGAGGATGAGAATAGATTGCTCTACCCTATCCCTTGCCCTGAGCAGGTCATTCAGCACCCATACTAGTGTAGTCTCCATGCTGTGCTTATCCCTAGATCAGGACTGGAGAGGTTCATAAATCTGGAAGTCTAGGATGCAACTCTCAAGCTGCTCTGCAACCACCTTCTCAAGAATCATTCCTAAAAAGGGAAGATTCAACACAGGTCACTAATTTGCCAAGATATTGGGGTCCAAATACAGTTTTTTTCAATAGGAGCTTCACCAGAGCCTGTTTAAGAGGCTCCGGGAAAACCTCCCATCACTAAGGAACACCAAACAACCTCAGTAAAAACCAGGCCCTAAGCCCCAACGCAATCAACAAACAATCACGTCAGGCCTGGATCCAAACTGCAGAAAGTTGACTTCAGCTCTGAAATCATCTCACAGACCTCCTCCATCATCATTGGTCGGAACTCTCCCCAGGGGGACTGAACATGACTCTCTCCCCAAGGCCCAACCCTGTCAGATTGTAACAATCTGCCAGGAGAAATCCTAGCCCTAACAGTGGACATCCTTTCTGAAAAAAAACTAGCGAACTCCTCACATTCATGCTCTGAAAATGCTCTAGTGGGTTCCAGACAGGCTGGATGTAAAAGCCTGTCCACAACCCAAAAGAGTTGACCCTGTTGGTTCTTCCTAGCTGCAATCACTCTAGATGTAAAAGCTGCCTTTTTTAGGGTGATTGCATTCTGATACTCACTGTAATGAGCCATTAGAAACAGTCTGTCCAACGGGGCCACGGTCTTTCTCCAACACCTCTCCAACCTCCTCCCCTTGGTTTTCAACACTCTCAGCTTGGCATCAAACCAAGGTGAGACACGACATGAGACCAGTGGACATACACGGACCAGTGACAAGAAGTCCAAGCCCTCCGTG
The DNA here is from genome assembly GCA_016271365.2 of Neoceratodus forsteri. Lineage (NCBI taxonomy): Eukaryota > Metazoa > Chordata > Ceratodontiformes > Ceratodontidae > Neoceratodus > Neoceratodus forsteri. The sequence continues at coordinate 1,762,856,147 of CM057455.1, read as the reverse complement.
ACAGCCCTATTATAGGCTGCCATGGCCTCCTTAGGACCCTCTGTGCACACCTCCAACACAGACAAGATGTCCAGTTTCACCAACAGTCCCTCCGGTCATAACCCTTTTTTTTATACTTCTTTATTGATTTATCAAGACAAGAATGGACACATAATTCATGTTCATACAAATACTCCGATGTTTGAGGTAACATGGCTCCTTGTCTCATTTTATATATAGACATTCAGTAAATATTAAAAACCATTATAACATGTTAACAAACAAACTAAATTAAACTAAACTAAACGCTACCAATTAATTCCTATCTGTAATATAACTCTAATTCTTTGTCTCACAAATTGTTTCTATTTAATTTTCCACTTTCCTTCTGTCCTTATTATTTCCCTTCCCTTCTTTAAAGGTAGTATTATAATTTCTGGCATATAGAACTGGTTTTCTCTAAGTTCCACTTTCTTCTGCTGGGAATAACTTTTCCATTTTATGGTTCAGTGTTATCTTTTAAGCTATTCATTAGTCATAGAGATCAGGTCCCATCTATTCCATATATTACTAAATTTATCCTGTCTTTGGTTAATGTTATATGTAATTCTCTCTGATGTTGTGTCTGGAGTATTATGTCCACCCATTCTGGTATGTCTGGTGGTGCATCCTGCAGCCGTCTCCTGGTTATGGCCGTCAGGGCCACAGCCACCAGGACATTCCAGAGAAATTTCTCCTCTTTTCCTTTCATGTCCCTTGGAGGCAGGCCCAGTACCAAATGTTCTGGACCAAGGTTTACTTGCAACATGAAGACCATCCTTAATTTATTTTTCACCTGATTCCAAAATGAGTTAATCATGGGGTAGCTCCAAAAAACATGTGCCTGTGTGGCTGTATGCACCCCACAGCCCCTCCAGCATGATGCATTAGATTGTGTGACCCAGCGAGCCACTTGTACTGGGGTTAGGAAGGACCTAGTTCTCACCTTCCAGCAGAACTGTCTCTATGTTGGAGAGGAGGTGGTTGTCCAAATATGTTTCCAGACTTTTTCCCAGTCGCCATTAGTGAGTGTTATGTCTAGGTCTCCCTCCCATTTCCTCAGTATAGGCAGGGTGGATGTAGATCCGTTTCTTACATTTACATTATATAATAAAGTAATAGCTTCCCCCCATGTGTAGTATTCCATATTTCTCTAAAAGATATGTTCTCTTCCCATCTCTCATCTATTCTTGCACCCTGTTTTTGTAGTTCCCTAATGTAATTTTTGATCTGGTAAAATCTCAGTAAGTCCCTATGTGTCCAGCCAAAGATATTCTGAACTTGTTCGAAAGAGATTATCTGTGCTCCCTGCATTAGTTGGTATGGGGATGTGATCCCTCTGTGTGCTTGGTTCTCAAACCATCTGTCATGGATTGCTGGGTCAAACTTTGGGTTGTAGGCCCACCACCTAAATATCCACAAACTCTTTTGCAATTTATCTCCTCGAGTGCTCATTCTCCATCCTTCTAGCACTGTTCTAATTCCAGAAAAGTGTCTGACAAGGGAATTTGTTTCTAGGCTGAAAAATTAAAGCCACCGGGGGCTGTCTGATCTATGTTACATACCCTCTTCCATAGTGCATCATATTGCCTGTTCTCCCACAGCAGAGCTATTCACATCTATGATGTGATCTAGTACCCTGCCAGATCAGGGAATGCTATACCACCCTCTCTTTTCTGTAGGTATAGGATTTTTTTGTTCATCCTAGGTCGTATTTTTCCCCAAGCAAAGGATAGGAATGGCTGTTGCCAATTTTCCAGCATGAGCTGTGGGACCTCACGGGGAATGCACTAAAAAAGTATAGTAGGCAAGGTAGCGAGTTCATTTTCAATGCCTGCACGCTTGTCAAAGGCAGAAGCTTCCATCTATGAATATCTTTCTTTAGCAGGTTTATTAGTGGGGGTAGTTAAGAGCATATAGCTCATCCGATTTAGGACCTATAGAAATCCCTAAGTAACACATCTTAAGAAGCTCCCATTTCATGGGGTACCATTTCTTAAAAGTGGGGGTGGGTGTGTAATGTAAGCATAGTGTCTATGTTTTGTTTTTATGAAGTGTGTTTCCTGAAATCTTGGAAAATGTATCTAATTGTTCCATCAACTCTGGGAGGGATTCCTCAGGTGAGGACATATATACCAGGATGTCATCCGCATACAAGGCCAATTTGTTCTCTCTGTCTCTCATTGTAATTCCTTGTATTCGGGGGTTTTGGCGAATACTCTTTTCTAAGGGCTCAATGTACATCTCAAATAAAAGCGGTGATGGGGCAGCCCTACCTTGTGCCCCTCTCTAAAGTGAGCCCCGTTGAAATATGACCATTAACCCTCATGTAACCCTTAGGTCTATTATATAATTTAAACATATTTGTAATGAAATCTCCCGGGATTCCAAACCTGGAAAGGACCCGCCTCAGAAAAGGCCAAGAAACTTTATCAAATGCCTTCTCTGCATCAAGGCTTATAAACAGGGAGGGAGTTTTAGTATGATTTATGTGATCCAAAATATGTATGGATCTTCTAAGCTTGTCTACCAGGGATAAATCCCATTTGGTCTAGGTGTATTAAGCTCAGTAGGGCCTCCTGCAGTCTTCAGGCTATTATAGAGTTATATACTTTATAGTCATTATTTAATAGGGAGATGGGAAGATATGCTAGGGATTTAGAAGGGTCCTTTCTGGATTTGGGGCTCACCAAGATCACTGCCTGCTCCCATGAAGGAGGTGGTTCCCCTTCTCCCTCGAATACCTCCTGCACTGTTTTAAATAAAAGTGGTTGCAACATCTCAAAAAATGTTTTGTAAATCTAGACGTCTAGGCCATCATGGCCTGAGCATTTCTCTGTTTTCATTATCCTTATTTCCGTTTTCAGTTTTTGTTGTGTAAGATGTCTGATTAGTTTTTCCAATCTGTTGTTCCGTAAGCTTGGGAAGGGATAATTTTCTCGGGAAGTCCTCTGTTAACTGTTCTGGGGGGGAAGGGGCAGCCTCATATAGTTGGGCATAGTAATGTTTAAATGCTTCTGCAATTTACTTTGTTTGTGTCATAACCATTCCTGTATTTGGACGGATGAGTTGATTGATCGTTGCTTTTGCCCTCTGGGCCCTTAATCTGTCCGCTAGACATTTTAAGGTGTGGGTTCCCCCCTCAAAATTCTGTCTGAGAAATACCAGCTTTTGTTCCACCTGATAGTCTAATAAATTGCCTAGTTGTTTTTTAAGTTTCTGTAAATCCTTGTTTCTATCCTTATTAGAGCTTTGTTTTTGTTGTTCCTCTAATTCTCTTATTTTATTGTGTAAGTCTAGCTTATTTGCCTCCCTCTCTTTCTTTACTTGCGGATATCTTAATAAACTTCCCTCTTAAGATGGCCTTTGTTGTGTCCCACAACACACTTGTTGCAATTTCTGGGTCAGAGTTCTCTTCTAAAAATTGGTCATATGTATATTTTATTGTTTTCTGGGTTTCCTCATCTCTTAAGAGAGATGCATTAAGCCTCCACAGTGTGTTTTTCTGTATTTACCCTAATCCTAAGGTAAGGAAGATGGGGGCATGGTCAGATAGGACCATGTCTCCAAACCAAGCTGAAGTGACCCGCTGCATCTTCTCCTTATGTATAAAAAATAGTTCAACCTGGAGTATGTTTGTGTGGGTTCGAAAAATAAGTATAATCTCTGGTAGTCTTGTGTAGCTGATGCCACACATCTAGCATGCCTAGTTCCACAAGTAATGTGTTTACCTGTCTGGCAACTTTTTTTGTGCTTCTTACAGCATTTGATGTAGTGTCCAGGCTTGAATTGAGTGCTAGATTAAAATCTCCCCAGCATATCAGCATTCCCTCTGCCCAGCCCTGAATCTGAAGGAAAAATGTTTTGTAGTCTTTATATTCAGAACCTGGGGAGAAGTACACCAACGCCAGGGTGATTCTCTGTCCTCTATCTATAACCTTTAAAACAGCATAGCTACCTTCTTTATCGATCAGAACATTTTCCTTCTGGAATTGAACTCCCTTACTAACCAGCACTGCAGTTCCCCGTCTCCTGCCTTTTTTGTAAGTGGAGGTAACTGCCTCCTCAAATCCCCTCCTGGACAATTTTTCATGCTCCCTTCTCTAGAGGTGCATTTCCTGCATAAGTGTAAAATCTGCTTTTGTTTTCCTAAGATATGAGAGCACTTTACTTCTTTAGGTGGGACTATTGAGTCCATGCACATTGTAGGAACAGAATAGTGTATCTCTGTTACCCATTTATGTAATCCAGGAGTCATATTTCTGATTTAACAGAGAGCTGTTGTTTCCTAGCAACCCGTTTTCCTTGTTGAGAGACTTTTCTCTAAAAGATATAGGGATTTGGGTAGTTTTCAACAACATAACCAATATAACTTCATTTAAGCAACAGCAAATTGTAAAAAAATTTAGCCAACAGAGCCATGTATCATTCTAAAAACAAACTACTTCAAGGTAGGAAACCCTGTATCTGGGTTTCTATTCCTAGTGGTACTCCCGTGTCTCAGGATTCACACCAGGAAGGGGTATGAGTGTCTATTACTCCTGTAGTGGGTCTCTCCCCCTGAGCCATGTGGTCTATCCAATTCAGCTCCCTCTTACACAGGCAAAATGCCACAGACCACTGAAGTATTTCTAGTTGCTATTCCCTTTCCTGCCCCCCCCAACCCACAGTAACAGATTTGGTTTCCATGTTCTGCATCCCCATGTACCACTCCCCTAAACAGTATTATAAGGCATTTCAGGTAAGCAGCAGTATTCATTTGTCTTTTCTTTATATTGCCAGGCTCTCTGTATAAAGAGGATCTCGGTACAGGGGGTGGAGAGACCCACAGCATACCTTTCTGGCAGAGCGATTAACAAGTGATCACACAACCTCTATAACCTGTTCCAAAAGTCATTATGTCAGGAACTGCTGCAGTTCTTATTAGGGGTTTATGGGCTTTAGTATACACCCCTTGCCCGGCAGATTTCCAGCTGCTCAGTGTATCTCATGACTGATTGAACTCATCTCAACCCCCCCCCAGACCTCAGAGCCAGGTTCAATATCAGAAAAAAAAGAAGCCCCTCATTGAAGCGTTCAGAGGGGCCCATGTTTAGCCAATACCTCCTCGCTTTAGTCTTCAACCATTCTCTGTTGTCAGTTCCATTAGGCCACTTCCCTCTCTGTTTGTCTGCATGGTGAAATAATAAGACCTTGCTTTGCCTCTTGTGCAGAGTTGTAGAGCACAGTATCTGCTTCCCAGAAGATCTGTAGACATGCTGCGAAAAGGGTGTTGAAATGTAATTCCCTGTTCCTGAAGCGTTTTAAGAATGGGGAGTATTGATGTCTTGCACTTTGTATCTCTGGTGGATAATCACGGTCCACCATAATTCTAGACTCCAAATACTTCAGTGTTTTCTGTGACCAGGCACAGCACACTATATCCTCCTTCACTTTATAGCTTGCACACTTAATAACTATCGATCTTGGATGTGCCGATGGGTCAGTGTTTTTTTTAACAAGTGAGTGGAGTGCTCTTTCTATGCGCAGATCAAGTATGTCTCTTAGCTGTTTGCTGCAAGATTAACTCCAGGACCCACCTAATTGTTGAGTCTGGTCTTCTGTAACTGCCACCCGCTGTTCCATCTGGTTTTCTGGTTCTCCAGTTTGGTAAGCTTTTCTGAGATGCTTTTAAATTCTTTTTTATTGTCTGATCTGGAGCCTTGTATTTCTCTCAGCAGCATTTCAAATCTGCTATGCGAGAGATGTTCTTCATTTGTGTCTGGCTCTAAGTCTCTCGTGCTGGATGGGGATCTGCTCCTCTTGCTCCGTGCTAGGCCGCTGCTGTATCTATCTACATCCTCTTGTCTAGCATCTTTTTTGGAAGTAATTCTTGGGCCTCATCTGGTTTTAGGGCCATTTCCAGGCATATTCGAGGAGTTTTATGTAGTTTGAGAGGCTTTATGGTGAAATTATGAGTTGGGTTGGAAGGGAGTCACTCGTCTAGAGTGCTTGTAGGTCCATGGCAGAACTGGAACTCTCCATAACCCTTTTAAAGGGTGGAACTGTACCATTTCCACAGGAGAAGGGACAATAGGGGGATTTAAACTGAACCTGATTGTGCAATGATCCAACCAAATGGCCAGATCAATCTCGAGGGTTTCAATCTCAAGCCCCAGGGAGAACACCAGGTCAAGCGCATGTCCAGAACTGTGAGCCCGGGCTGTTGTTACAAGAGATAAGACAAGGGCCTCCATATAAGACAGGAAGCCCCTGGTACATAACAAACCCTTGTCATCCACCCAAGTGCTGAAATCGCCAAGAACAAGCCATCTCTTTGACTTCAACATCCTATCTGCAACAAAAGCCATCACCTCTTGTAGGAAGTCCCTGTCCCATTAGGGTGAACGATAGACAAGGAGCACCCTTAAGTCCACCCTGGACCCCCACACACTGCCATGCAGTCAAAAGACTGGGTGTCGCCCACGGAGTGTACCACCGGGCCCAGCTCCGACAGAAAACAAATGGTCAACCCCCCACTGCAATCCTTCCTCAGGCAGTGAACCACTGAGAAGCAAACTGGGATGGAGTCCGCCCTCAGCCAGGTCTCTGTATTGCATGCCAGGTTGATCAAGGCTGCAACATCCACCATAATGGTGGTCTTGTTCGCCATGACCCAGGCATTGCACAACACTGCCTGAAAAGGATGAAAGATGGAGGCTGGTCCCTCAGCTACCTGTGCCCTTGGTCCTGGAGGTTCAATGGGAAGAGAGACAAGGCACGGGGGACCCTGTTCCATCTGCCTCCTCATCCAAGCACGTCTCCTGGTCCCCACAACCCCAGTCAGTCTCTCTCTCCATTACCATCCCCATTAATTCCTCCCCTCTTTCTGCCTTTCTTTACAATTCCCAACTCTCTACAATGCTGGCTAACTGTGGCCAGAAGTGGTGGGTCATGGATAGGGCACAAAGCCTCAAGGAGAGATGGGGAATAACAGAGCCCAGGGGACTGCACTAAAAAATCCATCACAATAAATATGCTACATACAACTAACATTCAGTACTAATAAAACACTGTAAAAAACATAATTTAGCCTACCAAACAAACCACAATACAACACCCTTCCATCCACTATCTGAACCAAACACAACACTCACACTATCACACACACTCTCCTCACTCACTTCAGCTCTACCACATAAAACCCACAGAATAACAATTCCTCCACCCACACCACCCTTAAAAACTTTATTTTAATACCGCAGCCTACAAGAGTCCAAAAAGATTAGCAATATCAATTAGAAAGGGAGTCCAGTGTCCAATGAACAATAGCCAGAGTTCACACACAGTTATTAAATCCCACAATTGAACTCTTCATCCAGGTATACACCTCTCCTCTCATTTGAGGTGCTCTAACCCAGATCCATAGTCCAGGTAGATACTGAACCCCGACCCTACCCATTGGTGCCTGTCCACAGAGGAATGCCAGAACCCAGTACACAGATCAGGCCTCAGCAGTACAGAGGTCTCGCACCGCCCCAGACTGCAACAAATCAAGTTAATCCCAGTTTGAGCTAAAACTAACAGCCTTCTCAGGGCCCGTGCTCCCCTCCAGGCTTCAGTCCTTGGGATCCCGAATGCATACCCCCACACACAGTTCTGCAGGTAGTCTGACAATCCCCCTCTAGTGGTCCCAGCTCCATACAAACACCACCACAGGCCACAAGTGTTCCAGCTCTTCCCCTTCTCCAAGCAGTCCTCCTGGAGTACTTGGACAAACAGTCCACCGGAACTCTTTGAGTTACACTTCTCTCCTCTGGCTGCTCCCCCGCGCCATTCACCAGACTGGCCAACACACTGCTTCTGGTGTTCAGCCATCCATGCACTCCAACAGAGAACTCTGGTCAGATTTCCTGTGTAGCCAGCACCACCGTCACCTCAGGGACCTGCTTCAGCTCCTCTTCTGGTTCTCCGGACACACCGCTCCTTGGGTGCTAATAACCATCTCCAGAAGCAAACAAACAAAAACCATAAGCTCCTACTACTACTACCTCACTGACTGCCACTCACTAGCATTCCCTGCCTGATCATCGATGCTAACTATAGATAACGTAGAGCTAAAAATAAAATAAGTAGAAATAAAATAAAAAAGTTAAAGCAAATACAAAAAAGAAAAGTGAGATAGCATAAGATATTAAAAACACACAAACCCCCTATTGAGCTCCTGATGTGCAGCCCAGTGTGGCCGCCATCTTTCCTCCCTAAAGTTGAGTTGGGAAGGGAGGGATTGGGCCACTGTGGAAGGAGAGACTCAACTACTAAGCTCTAAATCATTTTAAAACAACAAAGTGGAAATAACTTTTCACTCAACAAGTGTTGGTATTATGAAACTCCTTATCCTAGACTATTAATGATAATGATAATATAACCATATTCAAAGCTAGACTCACTATCCTTATGAATGGAGTTAATTTCACGTACTGTTACTGCTAAGAAGCAGGGGCCTTTATATGGATTTTGGACTTTTGCTGTTACTTATTTTCTAGTATGACATTGTAGTGTACAAATAGAGCCATGAGGATAGTACAACATTTTGGGGGTCACAGGAGGCTAACCTGAGATGTGATAACCCTGTCAAGAGATGGAAACTGCCAGGTCCTGAAGGAGTGATATGGGGAAGTCAGGTGGATTATAAAACAAAATAATGCAACAGGACACATGGTGTTAGGGGACAAACAGATGCTGTTGACAGATAATATTCAATCCCAGTGATAGGCAGAACATTTTTCTCTAGACTAAAACTACTGCAAAAGATGGGCAAGTGCCCTGCAATTGCCAGTCATGTGTGAAGCATGTCTAACATATATGGTGTTTACAAGTGCAGCAACTAAGGGTGTGCAAATACATTACAGTACTTTGAATATCTGAAACTATTTCTATTTAAGAACCCAGTTATTCAGTATTTTTGTATTTGTCATTTAGTCTTGAACAGAAGTTTTTGTATTAGAAAAACAGACAAAACACTATGAACCCCCACTAATTTTTCACTCAGTGAAGAGTGGCCCCTCTCTTGGCATCCTCAGAGCTTGTCAGACCAACAGCTACTGTTCATGTCATCATGGATCCACCATAGAATAAGTACAAGGTGATGCCAAATCTGAATTCGGTGAACATGCCATAGTCTCGCAGTTCTGACACTGGTGAATTGGGTCCAAAGGAAGTCAGTTTCCTTTCAACATTTCAGTGTCATTATGTAGCGCGTTTTCAAGGGATCAAACACTGAGCATGTCCAAATTGTGAGGGAGCCACATGACCTTCAGCTGCCAATCATCAATGCTGGATAGGAGATCAATAACTCTGTGCCTGGTGTACTGTACACCTCAGTACCATTTCAAGCTCTGTTCCACAGAGGAAGGACCTGATACAGAACCTGGCAACTGAGAAGAGCTCCTTATATGCAAAAAAGAGTAACTTTGCATCAGAAAACTTTGGAAATATTCAAAGAATTGTGCAATATTAATCATGTTAACTAATTCTCTAACTGTACTGTAACTATTGTTTTTCACAGGCTAGTGAAATCATACTGCAGAGGATAGGAGAGAGTTCACAATGTGTGAGCCTGTGCTGGCATATGCAACAAGAGCAGAAGGAGTAAATTGAGCAGACTGGGAAAGATGTGGAGGGGAGATTCTTGAAAGATTTATTTGACAGTTTTTTAATGAGTGTTGGTGGTAAAGAGGGCACTGAAATCCATCATTTTTTAAAGTTTCTTTGCTTTTGGCCATCTGCAGATGGACCAGGGCAGAAATAATTTAGCAGATGGAGAACATGAAGGAATGAGATTTTAAGGATTTCTTTGACAAATCTCTCTCTACATACTGTATGTATATATATATATATGTGTGTGTGTGTGTGTGTGTGTGTGTATGTGTGTATATACATATCTATATATGTATGTATGTATGCGTATATCTATATATATGTGTGTGTGTATGTGTGTGTGTGTGTGTGTGTGTGTGTGTGTGTGTGTGTGTATACGGTATATATATATATATATATATATATATATATATATATATATAGAGTCAAAACTCCATTTAATGCATCAGTTAGGGTTGTTCCACAGCAACAAAAGTGAGGAAATTTGTGTTAGGGTTGAAAGCCCCCCTTGGACCCCTCCAGCCCACCCCCCAACCAGCATCGGGATGTGCATTGGGGTCATCTGCCCTAATTCTCACCCCATCACATGTGTAAAGAAGCTCAGGAATAGGAGAATGGGGTGAGAGTTAGGACCGACGACCCCAACGTATACCCCTAAGCTGGTTGGAGGGTGGGCTGGAGGGCTCCAAGTGGGGCTTTCAACCCTAACACTGAATTTCCTCGCTTTTGTCACTGTGGAACAACCCTAACTGATGCATTAAATGGAGATTTTTGCCTCTAATTTCCCTTCTTTTTGAGAATGATGACGAGAAATAGTGAAAGAAATGCGGTGGTGGGAGTGCTCCCACCACATGATGTCTTGTGATATAGTAACAGGAACAGCAATGCAAGCAGATGCACCAACAGTGGCGTACATGGTAACGCAAATGTAAATGGTAAAGGAAACGTTAATAGAAACGCAAGCACAAAGTGACACCGAAGTACACAAACGGACATTGAAGCATGTATGAAAACGCAACTGGTAACGTGAACAGTGATAGCAGTGGTACTTTAAATGGAAATGTTAAGTGTCACAGTAAAAAGAACACGAAAGGGAACAGAACCGGAAATGCGAACGCAAGCGCACATGTAAATGCAAACCATAATGCGCACAAGCACGGTACCGCAATTATAAATGCAAATAGTAAAGTTAACATGAAGAATAACGCCAAAGGAAACAGAAACGGAAATGGGAATAGAAGCGCGTATGGAAACGCAAACCAAAACGCGCACGGGCACAGTACTGCAATTGTAAAGGCAAATGGTAATGGTAACAGCAACAATAACAGCAAAGGAAACAGAAACGCAAAAGGAAATGCAAGCACATATGGAAATGCAAACCGTAATGCGCATGGGCACAGTAACGCAATTGCAAATGCAAATGGTAACAGTAACAGCAAGGAAGACGCAAAACGAAAGAGAAATGGAAACGCAAATGAAAGGGCTGCCGGAAATGCAAATGGCAATGCTCACGGTGACGCAAACAAAAATGCAAACAGAAACAGTAGTGGAAATGCAAATGGTAACAGTAACGAAAATGCAAGCGCAAACGGTAGCACACACGGTGGCATACACAGGAACGGTAACGCAAATGGGGACATAAACACAAGTGGAAACAGTAACTGTAACAGTAACAGAAGCGCATACCTTGTTTTTGCTGAACAGGTGCATAGAGAAACACAGTGTGTACAAAGAATGTATGCATTGTAATGGGCATCAAAGCTTAAAACGAGCATTGGAAGTACTTAATTGCTAATATCACAGCAACTGCAAGACATGGAAAAAAAATTTAAATTTCACAGAAATCATGATTTTCCTGGCTAGGTTTTTGCTATTGCATAGCTCAAAGGGCTATGCAATTCACAACAAAAAATCTGTATCTCACATCATTTTTGAGATACAAGCCCTAAAAGCATGGCGTATGCCACCATGTTAGTCTATGGGGAAAAATGCCATCTTCGGAGTACTGTAACTTTGCAGCCATGCAATATTTTTTCACCAAACCACCAAAAGGCACATCTGTGAGATGTTGGCTGCGTTCCCTCCAAATTTCAGCTCAAAAGACAAAACCGTTCTTTTGCATCAGGGTGGCAAACAATTCTTGTCATTTTGGCCATAGTGTTGCAAACTAGTGTCATGATTTGTGAAAGCTTTTGCAAACATTTGCGAAAGTGTCATGAGTGCGACACTACTTTGTGACACTACTTTTTCAAGAAATTTGAAAAACATATTTCTAGGGTGTTTAACCCCAAAATAAAGACATGTCTAGCATCGTCAGGGCTCGACTAGATAAATACAAAAAGAATTGTGTCCCTAGATGGTCCCAATTTTGAATGCCAAGCATTTTTTGATCACCAACTGAAAACAAAATTGTGGATTTGCGACACTACTAGGGCCATTTGCGACACTAAAAAGTGCATTTGCGACACTGTCAAACTTTTTGTTAACTTTTCCCATTGACTTATAATGGGAATTTGTTTTTTGAATAACTTTTGAACCATTTAATATTTTTTAAGAAATCTTTGAAAGGCACATTGGGGACCCTGGCCTCACGTTCCCTCAGGTTTTTGGACTGGTCGCACAAACCGTGCGACCTGTAGGTGCGAGCAAAGAATTCACCAGAAACCGTAAATGCGTGTGCAGATCACACTTAATAACTCTACAGCTGTATATCCGACTGACACAAAAGTTGGCAGATCCCAAGATGTATGGTTCTTGATCATGTATTCCAAATTTCAGGCAAATCTGTTGAATGGTGGCAAAGTTATTAAGGTGCAAAGTTTGACCCCTTAAACTTAAAAGTGCTACTCAACCCTAACTATGGTAGCACTACCATGCCACCATAATATATCTATATCTATATCTATATCTATATCTATATCTATATCTATATCTATATCTATATCTATATCTATATATTAGGGCTATACAGGCCAAATAATATTTGGTACAAATACCCCCAAATACCAACATATTTCGGGATGGTATTTGTGCTTTTTAAAAGTAAACCGCATTGCACACAAAGATTTTTTCCCCCAGAGCCCAGCTGGCAGGCACCTGATTGCCACACACTGTAGTCATGTGGCTGGATGCCGGCCAGCATTCCAAAATGCTCGCACTCAGGCAACAGCGAACAGAGAATGTCTCCAGGTCGGAGTGAGTTATTGGCCAGATATAGCCAGACTGACAGGCTCGGCACCCTATAGCAGAGTTGAGACTGCCTGTCAGTGCTGGCTATTGGCTGATGTGGTGAGGGGGTGGAGCTAGAAGTCTCCCTTGCAGGGTGCCTGGTAGATATGGTGCCATTTTGCAGCATCTTTAGGGACATCAAGCAATGCAGCATTGTGGCTGCATTTGCTAGACTTCAACTTTGGCTTTTTTTGTACTTGTTTGTGCATTTGGGGGTGCTTTGGGCAGAGCTTAACCCAGTCAATCCAGAAAATATAGATTAAGGAAGGTAGAGAGGAGACCTATAAAAGAAAAATTAAGTCTGACTGCATGCACGCAGTAAAGTTGGGTGGGGGGTGAGAAATTGTCATGGGGAGTGCACAGGGCAGAGGAGGACAGCTGAATGAATGCCGTTGGGGGCTGTACTAAACTCAACTACAAGATGTGAATAGAACAATAACATAAAAATAAGAAAACAAAAGTGTTTAAATTCAGTGGGGTTGGGCTTGGGAACTTGTGGAGAAAGAACTGATAGTATCTGATTCACTGGGGCTGGGGGTTGTTGTGGGGACTGATTAGGGTGGAGAAACTCAGAACAACTGAATCAAGTCAACTGAAAAAATGGAAAATCTTACTCAAGATAAAAAAATAACTGTAAAAGTTGAAGATGAGAGATATTATATATAATAAAACTAAAGGGCAAAGGACAGGCATTTTTTTACAGTCAGAAAAAAAGAAAGTTAAAATTGTTGAAGAGTCCAGACTGCAGAGAGTCACTTTCCTTGTTCATCTTGCCCAGTGTATTCATTAACAAAAAAAAAATTACAGTTGTGCAAAGGGTCTGTTATGTTGTCCGTCTTGCCTAGTGTGATCATTAAAACAAAATCTGTTCTTTTCTTGAGGCACTGTAGTGGTGCAGACTGTGGTGTGTCAGTGTCCTTCATTATCTTGCCCAGTGTGACCATTAAAACAAGCATTTGTCAATGCCGAATGTTGATTGCGTTGGTCTGTTGAGCTTGCTCACTGGCCCTGTGTCACTCGCTCAGTCTGTTTCTCCCGGTGCTGCAGGCTGCTCTTTTGTACTGGGCTGCTGCCTGCATTGGCACCTTGTTCTGGCCACTAAGAAATCCACAGCTGTCCCGACAGAGCTCTGTTGAGGTGGCTCACTCCCCCTCTCTCACTCGCTTATTCTGTTTCTCCTGGCGCTGCAGGCTGCCCTTTTGTACTGGGTTCCTGCCTGTGTTGGTGGCCTTTTCTGCCCACAAAGAAATATGCAGCAGTCCCAACACAGGTCTGTTGAGCCTGCTGACTACCCCTCTCTCACTGACTCATTCCGTTTCTGCTGGCGCTGCATGCTGGCCTTTTGTACTGGGCTCCTGCCTGCGTTGCCGCCTTTTTCTGCCAACAAAGAAATACGCAGCAGTCATGATACAGCTCCATTGAGCTCACTCACTCCCTCCCTCCCTCCCTCTCTCTCACTCGCTCATTGTGTTTCTCGTGGCGCTGCAGGCTGCTCCTTTGTACTGGGCTCCTGCCTCCGTTTGCACCTTTTTCTGCCCACAAAGAAATCCACAGCTGTCCCGACAGAGCTCCACTGAGGTCACTCACTCCCCCTGTGTCACTCACTCATTCTGTTTCTCATGGCACAGCAGGCTGCCCTTTTGTACTGGGCTCCTGCCTCTGTTGGTGCCTTTTTCTGCCCACAAAGAAATCTGCAGCAGTCCTGACAAAGCTCCGTTGAGCTCGCTTACTCCCCTTCCATCACTCACTCAGTCCATTTCTGCCAGTGCTGGAGGATGCCCTTTTTTAATGGGCTCCTGCCTGCGTTGCCACCCTCTTCTGCCCGCAAAGAAATTTGCCGAAGTTACAATAGAGCTCCGTTGAGCTCGCTCAGTCCCCCTCTCTCACTCGCTCATTCTGGTTTCCCCGCCACTGCAGGCTGCCCTTTTGTACTGGGCCCCTACATGCATTGCTGACTTTTTCTGCCCACACACAAATCTGCAGCAGTCCCAACAGAGCTCCATTGAGCTCACTCACTCCCCCTCCCTCACTCGCTCGGTCTGTGTCTACTGCCGCTGCAGGCTGCCCTTTTGTACTGGGCTTCTACCTGCATTGGAGGCTTATTCTGGTCAGAAAGAAATCTGAAGCAGTCCCGACACAGCTCCATTGAGCTCTCTCACTCACTCATTCCGTTTCGGCCCACGCTGCAAGCTGGCGTATTGTACTGGTCTCCTGCCTGCATTGCAGCATTTTCTGCCCACACAGAAATCCACAGCAGTCACAATAGAGCTCCGTTGAGCTCGTCCACTACCGCTCTGTCACTCACATATTCTGTTTCTCTTGGCACTGCAGGCTGCGCTTGTGTACGGGGCTCCTGGCTGCGTTGGCACCTTTGTCTGTCCACAAACAAATCCACAGCTCTCCTGACACAGCTCCGTTGAGCTCAGTCAGTCCCCCATCTCACTTGCTTGTACTGTTTCTCCCACTGCTGCAGGCTGGCCTTTTGTACTGGGCCCCTGCCTGCATTGATACCTTTTTCTGCCCACAAAGAAATCTGCAGCAGTCCTGACAGTGCTCCGGTGAGTTTGCTCACTCCCGTCTCACTCGCTCTCTCGTTCTGTTTCTCCCACTGCTGCAGGCTGCCCTTTTGTACTGAGCTCTTGAGTTGGGCCCTTTCTCTGCCCACAAACAAATCCGCATCAGTCCCGACAGAGCTCAGTTGCGCTCGGTCACTCCCCCCTCTCACTCATTCGATCTTAATGTGTCCCAAACAGTGATTTCCCACAGTGACCATGCTATTCTGCGGCAGGAGTGCAAAAACATATTTTAGCCAGGATGTGAAAAATGGCAGCTGTACTGCTCATAAGGAGGTGTGGAAAAATGCCACTGTTGAAAATGTGGCATGAAAATATTACAAAATTGAGAAGTTACAAGGTTGCGATGAAACAGTTCAACGCATGCTTGTAACAGAGTCATGTTATGGAGTTTTGCCACCAAATTTTCAACATAGGCATTTTAGGACCTCTGCTCATGAACAGTACCACTGTCATTTTCTTAATCTGTCACGAACAGTGATTTCCCACAGCGACCGCGTTATTCTGCACCGGAACTGTGAAAACGCATTTCAGTCAGGATGTGAAAAATGATAGCTGTACTGCTCATAAGGAGGTGTGAAAAAATTCCACTGGTGAAAATCTGGTGTGACAATATTACAAATCTGCGAAGTTACAAGGGTGCATGGAAAGTGTGCAACGCACACTTGTAACACAGTCATTCGATGGGCTATCATCACCAAATTTTCAATATAGGCATTTAGGACCTCTGTTAATGAACAGTATCACTGTCATTTTCTTAATCTGTCCCGGACAGTGATTTCACAAATGACCGCTCTATTCTGTGCCGGAAGTGTGAAAACACTTTTCGGCCAGGATGGGAAAAATGACAGCTGTACTGTTCATAAGTAGGTGTGGGAAAATGGCAATGTTGGAAATCTGGAGTGAAAATATTATAAATTCGCGAAGTTACGAGCATGCGTACAAACCGCACAATGCACGCCACATAACAGTCATTTTATGGAGTATCATCACCAAATTTTCAACACAGCCATTTCAGGACCTCTACTCATGAACAGTGTCACTGTCATTTTTAATCTGTCCCGAACATTGATTTCCCACAGTGACCATGTTATTCTCGCGGAAGTGCGAAACACATTCCACTAGGATGTGAACAATGACAGCTGTACTGTTCACAAGGAGGTGTGACAAAATGCCAATGTTGAAAATCTGGCATGAAAATATTGCAAATTCACGAAGTTACGAGGGTATAACAACCGCGCAGCACACATCAGATAAAACAGTCATTATTTGGATTTTTTCCACCAAATTTGTAACATAGGCTTTTTGAGAGACCACCTCATGAACACTGGCACTGTCGTTTCGTTAATCAGCCCCAAAAGGTGATTTCATGTAGTGACCACGAAATCACCTTTCGGGGCCAATTAACTCCATGACAGTTCAAGAATTCATGAGGAGGGGTCCCAAAAACCCCATGTTGAAAATTTGGTGAAAAAATTCCCAAAAATGCCCAAGATATGCACTAAAGTTGAAAAAAACCTATTTATTACATAATACAGCTTACTGGCATTTCCTCAGTTCGGGGTCGGCTTTGAAGAGTGCAGACGTGTTCCTGGTCCACTGAAGATAATCACGCCCGTGCTCGGAGGTAAAGTATGGGGTGAGGGGGTGTGGGGAGGCAGGGTGCGCAGTGGGTGGGTCGGGTTGCAGGTGGGGGGCAGGGCGCGCTGAGGACAGTTTCTTTTTTCAGGAAAAAAAACAAAAGCGTTCATGGACCATTTTTTCCTTCACAGGGCATCTGACACACTGGGTGGGCTCCTGTGTGCCAGCAGAGCTTTCGTTTGGGGGAGCAACAATGGCCGACAGGGATTGGAAACCTGTCGGCAAACAAGGGAGGATATCATTATGCCGATGGGGATGGGGCACCCAGTCGCAGGAAAAAAAGCGGGGAGGTTACAGAATGCTGATGGGAGTGGACCTCTGGCCGGGCAACAACAGAAACACGGGGCACCAAAGCCGACGGGGATTGGGGCCCCATCAGCAAGTAAACATGGTGGGAGGGTATATTGTTTATGAACATGGCAGCAAGCTGCTGCCATGTTCACAAACAATATCAGGGGTTTTACATCCTGCCCTGCAATGACGGGTTGCTCCCTCATTGCAGCAGATGGCTGATGCTGCAATGACGAGGTGGCCCCTGATTGCAGTGGCTGATTTGTCTGAAGTTGGTGGCAACATTCAAAACTGCTGTCACCAGCAGCCTGCAATGGCATTGGGGGAAGTGGGACAAGCCTTTGCAGGCTGTGGGGGCATTGGCCACAACAGTGCCGTGCCTCCACAACCTGCTTCTGAGCAAGCTGACGCAATATGTTTCTTGCGCTGCGTGCAATCAACATAAAAAAAAAATTACTGTGGTGCAAAGGGTCAGTTACGTTGCTGTTCATCTTGCCCAGTGTGACCATTAAAAAAAAATCAATTCTTTTCTTGAGGCACCGTAGTGGTGCAGACTGCAGAGTGTCAGTGTCCTTGTTCATCTTATTTATTTGTTTCAGTTTTGTTAACTGAGCAGGCCTGCTGGATCCTGAAGAACCCTTTTTCAGGGGTGGCCCAGAGTTAGTTACATGTACAGTAAATTGGAATAGATGACAAATGCAGATACAGGTCACAGAGTGGAGGAGCAGTTCCAACAGTACAGAAGATCATACAATACAATTCAATAGAAAATACAAAATACAGAGTGACAAATATAATGAGAGTAAACCAAGGTCACATTCTAGCTTAGCAGGGAAATGCAGCAACAACAAGCATGGCTAAGGCCTGACCAAACAGCCCAATTGACAAAGGATCCTTTGGTGGTAAGGTACCACTACAATCGCAGTTGGCACAGATGTCAAGTGGGGACAGCCAGGTTAGGCATAGTGCTTATGTTCAGGAACAAGTGCTGCTCACCAGCAGGTTGCCCAGTGTGACTATTAAAAACAACAAATAGTGGTGCAAAGGGTCAGTTATGTTGTCCGTCTTGCCCAGTGTGACCGTTAAAAAAAAATCAGTTCTTTCCTTGAGGCACCATAGTGGTGCAGACTGTAGAGTGTCAGTGTCCTTCTTCATCTTGCACAGTGTGACCATTAAAAAAAAATATAAATTATACTGTTGCAAAGGGTCAGTTACGTTGTCCGTCTTCCCTAGTGTGACCATTAAAAAAATCTGTTCTTTTCTTGAGGCACTGTAGTGCTGCAGACTGCAGAGTGTCAGTGTCCTTGTTCATCTTTCCCAGTGTGACCATTAAAAAAGCACTTTAAAGTGGTGCAAAGGGTTAGTTATATTATATTGTTGTCCATCTTGCCCAGTGTGACCATTAAAAAAAACAAATTACGGTGGTGCAATGGGTCAGTTACATTGTCCAGCTTGCCCAGTGTGACCATTAAAAAATCAGGTCTTGTCAATACTAGGCTGTGTAGCTCTGTGTATTTTTCCAGTGTCACCACCCTTTTATCAGCTTATCATGAGCAAAAGAACAAATAAAGGTCCAGTCAGCAGCAGTAGTGATGAGGACAGCACCCATAGTCCTTGTACTATGCCAACAGCAAAAGTGCCATTTGTAGTGAAGCAAACAAGATCTGGTCGTATTGTTAAACCAAAATATTTAAGTCTATTTTCTAAAGCAACTAATGCACTGAATAAAAAATAACAAACTTTTTCTAGTACATCTGCTAGCCAACCAACTTGTTCTACACCCAGTACAAGTAGTGGCGGTGGTAGCAGCAGTAAAGGACAATCACCTGTTGCAAAGAAGCTTGCTTTCCCCTTTTTTCTGAAATGCAGTACAAGTGCACATTCCAGTTCCACAGATAATAATAAGAATAAAGATACCAGCGGTAGCAGCAGTACTTCTCTTGTCAGTACAGACATTCCCAGCAAAACACCTACTGTTGTTAGCACAACTGCTGCTAGTGCTAAAATAAGAAACTTGATTGCTACTACTGATGCTACATCTAGTGATACTGCCACTGCCTCCATCATCTTAGAAACAAGTTACCTGCCGTGTACTCCTAGGAAACAACATGCCAAGTTTAGTGCCACCACCACTCCAGCAGCATCGGCTAATTCCGACTACAGTTCATCTTAATTAACACTTGCAGTTCAAATGATGGTATTCTAAATGAGTCAAATGAAACAGATTTTTCTCTTTTCCTTTCAAAGATGAGAGAAATGATAGTGCCACTAATGTTAGTATTCCACCAACAGCACAAACGTCTGCTTCTGCTTCATTCTTGTCTAATCCAACCAAAAAATCTTCAGCAAAAAAAAGATTCTTTATCTTCTTAGCACAATTTAAATTTTTCCAGGGTCACATCCACTATATGGCAGCATTTTACTTTGTATCCCAATGATGTCACAACCACTATCTGTGTGCACTGCAAAGCTCGTATTAGTCAAGGTAGGCAAACAAGCCATCTAGCCACCACAGGTTTGTGGAATCATATACAAAATTTCATTGTGAATTATGTAGCCATAACTCTTTAGACACCCAAGGGAGCAAGCAGAAGCAAACCACTATAATGCAAGCCTTTGAATCAAGGCAAGTTTTTTCTTCAAATCACTCTCTGTCATGCAAAATCACAGCACATATTGGTGAGATGGTTCTTGACCTCCAGTCTTTCTCTGTTGTTGAAGACACTGGTTTCAAAAGGCTTGTGAAGTTACTTGAGCCCTCCCTTACAGAAATAATTGTATGAAATGTTTTCATGCTGCACACATAAAACTATCCAAGTGATATGCATACTGCAAGTATGATTTAAATGTTAAATTGGATCTGTTTGCATGCATATGGCATGCATGCAGCAAGCAAGTGTGGAAACCATGATGTTTATGTTAAGTTGGGAAATACTGCATGCATGTGGCATGCATGCAGAAAAGCAAGTGGTCACTGATAACTGTACATGTAAAAGTTAAGTGACTTGCTCAGGATCACACTATGCATAAGTGGGAGTTGATGAGATTCAAACCCAAGTCTTCATGCCTCCAAGTCTCCTAGCTTGTAGTTTAGTGCCTTTAACCACTAAGCCATACTGTCTGCATGCATATGGCTCGCTTGTACTTCAATACATACTGTATCTAAATACATCTGCGTGCATGCAGCATGCTTGTAGCCAGTGTATGCTTTTCAGTTTTCTTCTCTCCCTCATCTCATTTTCACAGTTGAACTGTAGCACACATACCAATGGAAACACATGTTTTTCCCAACCCCCAATACACAAACTTACCCACAAAACCACTTAATTACTTCTTTCTAGCCTGTACTCTTATTATTTTTTCTCCATAGTTTTGAATGCTTACACACAAACAGACTTTAAGGTGCAAACACAAATGTAGCAATAACTTCTCACACACACACACACACACACACACACACACATGGCCAGTCCCCCCCCATGCACACACACACACTGTAGTGGGTATGACCATGCTGCTACAGACAACCCACCAAGTATAGATATAAGTAAAAAGTCTCTTACTTGAGTACTAGGGAGCCAGAGGCAGGAATCTTTAAGAGATGACGTCCATTGGTCAGAGTGCTGGGGTGTACCCCCTTGAAATGAATGGAGTTATTTTCTATTAGTATTTTATAGGTTATAATGGTGAGTTAGAGAATAATGAAGGCCACTGTTCTACTAACAAGGCTCTTTTTAGTTGAGCAGTGGCCTTCATTAATCTCCAACTCTCCATTAATGATGTATAAAATAGTAATTAAAAAATACTCCCATTCATTTCAATGGTGCACACCCTTGCAGTCTCCTTTGTCAGGATGTGCCTGAGCACAGGGATGTGGAGGTCAACTTCACGGGGGGGGCATAAGCCTGACTATAATGGGGCTCCAATAGTCTGTGCATACCATACCGCTCAACTGTTCATGAATGCAAGGGACAGCTCTAGAATGTCTGTAACATCTCTAAAAGGTACAGCTTATATTTGGTTTGACTGAAACATGATATGCAAATCAGGAAAAATTCAAATGTGTCAGATTCATCTATATATACCCCAGAGCAGTACATCAGATCTGGGTTTAAATCCACCCAGTTACTAACCAATTTTTTTCCTGGCTGAAGTTTACCCCCCCCCCCAGAAAAAGAACTTTGTCCCAATTCTTCTCATTGACTCCATTCCATTCAGTACCCATCCCCTATGGGTCATGAAGCCACCCAAAGGTGAAGAAACATGAAAAACACATCAATATTTCAGTCCTTACTCCTTCCCCAATCCTCCTGTAAAGAAAATTATTTACTTTTACTTACCTGACCATATGACCAGAACTTGCAGCCTCATATAGTGTGCCACCAGCCCAGTTTTTAGTAATCTCCCCCTCTCTCCTTAACCAGAAGCTGGATGCTAGAAACAACCATCACAGGTCACCAACGTGGTCTGCGACCAAGTCACCTCACCATACAAATCCACTCAACCTGGATATCTTCCTTCTTGCTTGGTTGCTGCTGTGGCTGCTGCCACACTGCACTGCTCAATGCCTATGATGGACACCCACACCACTGTCACCACTTCTGCTAAGCCTAACTTGCTGCCATGGGGGTCTGTGCTGGGTTTTTTTTGTACGGTGAGCCTAGTAGAGTAAGTAGGTAGCCTAGTCTTGAGTTCGCTTCTAGCTCACCCTCTGCCCCTTCAGCCACCATGGGAGATGGGGACTCACTAAGAGTAGAACAACAAAAATATGCTTCCACAACACTGCTATTGAGAGTTCAGTGCTCACTGACTCCTCCAAGCTGTAGTGTTCAGCCTGTCTACTCTGTGGTTGGAAAGACAGTCTCACACTTGTAAGGCTCATGTGCTCTTTCTTGGCTTGAGCTCATCCACATCACATGTGATTGTGCCACTGCTAATAGGTGGAGAGAGTGGACAACACAATACAGACACAGTCGAGTCTGGAGAGTACCTGCAGCATGAGCACACACAGGCCAGGTGGGCACTTATTGTGCAAAAGATTAAATCAAAGTTTAGTGCCATTATTGTCACACCATAAGAACAACCTAGGCACAAGTATGGAGGGGGGGCAACTGTGCCCCTCTTCCCTACCTAAATGGTACCCCTGCTTAATGGTAGAAATTCATTCTCAGGTGCTAATACAATGGTTTCCACCGTGTTCTGAGGTACTGTATCTCTTTGTTTCATGATGTGTCCTGATCATCATGTGGGTTAGTGTTCCCTCATTGTTCCTCATTTTGAGTGTCCATGTCCCTCATTTCAGTGTCAAAATGTGAGGTATGGTGCATGCTTCCAAGATCCTACTCAGCACAAATAGTGCTAAGCACGGCCATAGTGTATATGCTCAGTACAGAATGACAAAGGGAAAGTAAGTGAGATGAACCAGTCATGGAGAAACACATTTGTAGTACTAAATATGCATAAGGAATTTGCATGGTCCAAAACAAAAAGGATAGGCTTCACAACACAGAGGCCGTCTTCATACATCTGGAATGGGGGATTTTGACTGGCTATGTCCTAGGTATTTAATGCAATAAGCAAATAATACTTTACAGATTAATGGTGATTTAATGACAAAAATCAAAAGCCATTAAACAGCTTGCAAAATGATCAGAATTAATGAGCTTACCTAATTTTTATGGGACTTCAAATAAAAATGTATTTCAATGACTAATTGCTAGCAGTACTATAAGAAACAGAAACTGATGTGTTTTTTAGATGAGATTTGCACCAGCTTAGCTGCTGCACACATGGCAAGCATGCGGCATGTGAACCTGATGTGATATTTAAATGATATTCACACCAGCTTAACTGCTGCACTCATGTCAAGTGTGCAACACATGAACCTGATGTAATTTTTAGAAGATGTTCACACCAGCTTACCTGCTGCGCACATGTCAAGCTTGCAGCATGTAAACCCGATTTGCCTTTTAGACGTGGTTCGCATATGTTAACTTAGTGTATGTGAACCGCATGCAAACATTGCACAATTAAGCATGTGGCATGCATTCTGCATGTGCACAGCACACCTATATTTCTGTAAGGGGTGTTACACTCTTCCATCTCGTACCACATTTAGACGTACTGTTGTACCTTCCATGTATACCGCAATGAAAAACATAATTTGTGAAAAAATAATGTGCTGAAAGTGATATTATTCACTTCACTTCTGACATGTGGACTAGCACTAGTGCTTGTAATGCATACCTGTCTTTCACAGCTCACTGGGTGCAGTTTGCTGTAAATGAAAATGAAGTGCAGAATGCTACTGGATCAGATCCGGACACAGATTGTGCTAGTGCATTGTGAAAAATTGCTCTTTTGCATGTTGCAGTTTTTGAGGGAGAACATACTGCTGCCAGTATCATGCTCAATATAATGCCTTGATGAATAACTGGATCTATGCAAACAAATTTAATCCTGGTACGTTTGTTACAGATAATGCTAGAAACATGTTGAACGCAATCAGTGATGGGGGCTATGAACATGTTCCTTGTTTTGCACACACTATAAATCTTGTTGTGCATAACACCGTCAGTGGTAATAAAGTGGTATATAATTTACTCAGCATTGCATAAAATATTTGTGGTCATTTTCATCATTCAGTAAAATCAAATGGGTACTTGATCAGTTTCCAAAAGGAAACTAATAGTTCACAGCACTTCTTGTCCAAGATGTCGAGACCAAGTGGAATTCAACATTTTATATGTTGGAACAGCTGCTAGAGCAAAAACTGGCACTGCATGCAATAGCAATTGAGCAAGATATTGGTGGCAGAATAACACGAATGCAGTGGGGTATAATAGAACCCCTTGTTGATCTGTTATGATCATTTGAACAAGCAACAAAGGACTTCAGTGCTGAACTGTCTTCCCTAAGTCAGGTCATACCCATGAATCGCATCTTGTTGTGCAAGATGGAAGCATTCCAGCAGAAAAAGGATGTTTCTCAAGAGGTTGCTTCTCTTGCAAATTTGTTCATTGAACAACTTCACAGGCACATTAACAGAGTCCTTGAAGACAAAAAGTATGTTCTTAGAACAGTTCTAGACCATCGTTTGAAAGTGTCTGTTTTACCTAAGGAGGTCGCAACATCTTTTAAAAATGACTTAGTAAGGGAGGTTCAGTAAGTTAAAGACTCTATGCCAACTTTTGGTAACATGGAAGGTCAGTTTGCTCAAGGTACTGGTAATGACGAGTGTCACTCCCAGGAAAATGAAAGTGATGGCACTGGATTTGGCAATGCACAGGCAGTAGGTGAAACCACTACAGTTTCGACACTGCAGTCTGGGTGTGATATGTGGGATCCCATCAGTCTTTTAGGAGACACAGACTCAGATGAAGGAATACTATTAGTGCAGAGAATATGGTGGTCAGTTACTTGGGGGAACAAAAGCAACACTTCAAAACAGATCCTTTTAAATACTGGATGTCAAAAAAGATGGTATGTCCTGCACTCACTCAAGTAGCTGTAAAGTATTTAGGCTGCCCTCCTACCAGTGTGGCATCTGAAAGAATATTTAGTACTGCAGATGATGTTGTAGTTCCACACAGGTCCAGTCTCAAACCAGAGTGGGTAGAAGAGCCTGTTTTCCTGAAATTAAATCTCCCATTGCTAGATTATGACTATTAGTGGTATACCTATATTGTGTTGAACTTAACAGAACATTGCTCATGTGATTTTCTTTTTTACCATTCAGCAGCAATTTAACCTGTTTCTTCACCACTATTGTTTATTGGGCTAGTGGTACCATAAGTTACGGGTGCATCCTATCTAATCCAGCTGATATGGGTAGGCTGGATCAGCCTGAGTTTCATACTTTGCTTTTTCACAAAGAAATAATGTATTTATCCAAGTTTCAGTCTGGTTCTGCAGTCACTAACCTGTTTTAAAATGTATATTGTCCCAGAAAACAGCAGAGAAATGTGGGTGAGCAACCATAGTATATCCCCTGTCATGTGTCATTTATTACTATCCTTAGTAGCTGCAGTATAGTCCCTGGAAGACCAACTGAAAGAAAAAAGCAATGCATTGCTTAGTTACTCTTCATGACAGGACCTGTGGGCTGCATTCAGCATCATTTGTCATCTCGATGCTGAATGCATCAGTCCACCAGCCTGAGACATAAGCCATGTTACACCTTGACTGAGGCTAGTGTGACTCAAAATGACAGTGGTAAAGTATGCTTAGGGCATGGTCCTTAGTAACTTTAGAAACTAACTTCCTAGACAAAGTTACCATGACCCATGCTTTGATTTTATTTTTCAAAACAGTGCTAGTTATAACATCTGTTATGATTATGGGAGGTTGGGAGAGCCCTGTCATGCGGAGTCAGCACTTTCATTAAGTGTGCCTCAAATTTGTTTTTCAACTAAAACAAAATTAAATAGTACAATGTGAGACTCTGTACGAGATGCATAAGGTCATAGTAATCTGACAGGACCTGCACTCACCAGCATTTTTTTTGTACGTATTGTCTCAGAAAGTAGCAGAGAAATCTGAGTGGATAACCATAGTATATACCATGTAATGAGTCATTTACGATGTGTGACACTGGGCAAGATGAACAAGGTAAAAACAACATGCCTGCCTCTAACCTTGTATGTTGAATTTTTGGGAACTTGATGATAACCTAGTATTAATGTAACCTAATCTACCTATTAATGTAGTAATTTCATCATATATTATGAATGCAGACTTTATTTCTGATAACAAATCATATACCCTTAATACTGTGCTGTTATTAACAAATACAGGAGTCTGAAATGGCTGAAAGGCCAGAAATGTTTTTTTTATTTTTTTATTAATAATGCAAGAACATGAAAAATACAAATATTAGAAATCAGACGTTTGCACAGCCTATATATATATATATATATTAGAGGAAAAAAACTCCATTTAATGCATTAGTTAGGGTTGTTCCACAGCGACAAAACTGAGGAAATTCGCTGTTAGGGTTGAAAACCCTAACTCCGAATTGACCCCCCCCACCAGCACCACACACACACAGACACACACAGACACACACACACACACGCAAATATGGGGGAGGACCAAGTCAACACAACCAATGACAGACATCCAGCAGCAGGTGACAGAAATAACAAACAATTGTCTAAATGTACTAGAGACATCCCCACCCACCTGACCAGGTACTGCATGCTCAGTGGAGATCAACAGCAAAACTGAGGCCATGTACACCAAATGTACACATCCCTGATTGCAGCTGCACAATGTACCACACTTAGTAGTTGCATGGCCTTACCTACCCTCCCAGATCCCGCTCCCACCACATGATGTCTTGTGGCATAGTAACAGGAACAACAACGCAAACAGAAGTGCTAACAGTGGCACATGGTAATGCAAGTGCAAATGAGAACAGAAAGAGTGACTGCACACGGTGGCGTGAAGCGGGAACGGTCTGCCACGTGATGTGTTGTCACATAGTAACATGGTGCCTGCAAACAGAAATGTCAATGGGCATGGTGACACAAAGTGAAACAGAAGAGAAACAGTACTGTAGACACAAATGGCAAAAATAACAGAAGCATAAGTGCAAGTAAAAGCATAAAGGATAACGCACATGAGTGGCGCAGGCGTCAAAGAGTAAGTGAAATGGAGTGCAGAACTCAAGCGGAAAGGGCAACAGTAACAGTAATGTAAGCGCACAGGCTGGTTTTCCCCAAAACCTGCATAGAGAAAGACAGTGAGTACAAAGAATGTATGCATAATAATGGGTATCGGTGCAGAAATTGAGGACTTGGAATACTAAATAGGTTATATCTCAGGAACCGTACGACGTAGAAAAAAAATGTAAAAGTCATATGATTTACAACTGTCCTGGCTAATTTTGTACTTAGCCCCATTAGGAGGCTAAGTCTTTTTCCAACAAAAAGTCTGTATCTCACACCGTTTCCAAGATACGGGCCCTGAAAGGAGCGGCGAACGCCGTAATGTTATCCTATGGGAAAAAAAGAGAAGTTCAGAGTGCCATAACTTTGCCTCCCTGTAATATTTGTTCACCAAACTACTGAAAGGCACATCTGTGGGCTGTTGGCTGTCTTCCCTCCAAATTTCAGGAAAAAAGACCAAACCGTTATTTTGCAGCAGGGTGCCAAACGATTCCTGTAATGCGTCGGGCGCCGTAATGTTATCCTATGGGAAAAAATGTCAACTTTGGAGTGCTGTAACTTTGCCACCATGTAATATTTTTTCACCAAAACACTGAAAGCACATCTGTGAGATGTCGGCTGCGTTCCTTCCAAGTTTCAGCCAACACTCCCAACCGTTCTTTTGCAGCGCAGTGCCAAAGAATTGCTGTCACTTTCCCACAGACTAGAAAACTACTGTCGCAATTTGCAAAAGCTTTCACAAAAAAGTTCAACACTTTCATGAGCATGAAAGTAATTTGCGAAAGTACTTTTCCTAGAAATTTGAAAAACATATTTCTGGGGTGTTTAACCCCAAAATAAAGACATGGATAGCATCCTCAGGGTCCGACTAGGTGAATACAAAAAGAATTAGGTTGCTAGAGGGTCCCAAATTTAAATGCCAACCATTTTTCTGATCACCAACTGAAAACAAAATGGTGGATTTGCGAAAGTAACAGGGCCATTTGCGAAAGTAAAAATGCATTTGTGACACTGTCAAACTTTTTGTTAACTTTTCCCATTGACTTATAATGGGAAATTGTTTTTTGAATAACTTTTGAACCGTTAAATATTTTTTCACCAAATCTTTGAAAGGCACATCAGGGATCCTGGCTGCATGTTCCCTGAAGATTTCAGGCCGGTCGCACAAACCGTGCGATTTGTAAGCGCGACCATAGAATTCCAGAAAAAGCGTAAACACGAGCGCAGATCATGCTTAATAACTCTGCAGCTGTGTATCCAACCACTATGAAACTAGGCAGATCCCAAGACCTATGGTTCTTGATTGTGTATTCCAAATTTCAGCCAAATCCGTCAAACAGTTGCAAAGTTATTAAGGTGCAAAGTTTTGGGGTTTAACATAGAAATGACTCCTCAACCCTAACTATGGTAGCACTACCGTGCTACCATAATATATATATATAATATTTTTTTTTAACTGTTTGCTTGTGGTTATGCAGGCCTGGGTGTTGATATCCATCTTTTGTTGTTTTGCCTGTGAGTGAGAAGTAACTGAAGTAGGCTTCTGCAATGAGACATTAGGGGTAGATTTTCAAATAGTGGCATGGTTTGCCACAATTGCAGTACTTGTGACATGACTGTTGGACTACATACAAATGTGTACTAATGTTATTTCACAAGTGTTGCAAGTTGCACATCAAAAATCATGCACTGTATACGTTAAAAATGATGCATGCATCATTGTCAGGCTGTAAAGTGAGCAAAGCGTTTCAAGTGCATTAAAATGCACTGGGAGAGGGCCAGAAACACAGGTAGCAAGCATGACTACCAGTGTTGCAGAACAGCCACAAACCGCTTCACAAAGCTAATCCAGCTCACCAAAGCCAACTATCATAAGGCCCAGCCTCGCAATTCTTGGGGTGATGGGAAAAGATTATGGGATAGCAGCAAAAACATCCTTGGAAAGGAGGACAAGAAGCACCCTCAGCTGCTCAATATCAGTAACACCCCCACTACAGACCATCTAGCTACTGCAGAAGCCTTCAATAAGGCCTTCACTGATCTTACCCCAGTGCTACCACTTGCCTATTTTCAATCTGGTTTGAACCATTCCAACGATGTATCTACCTAGTGTTCTCACCCAACCTTCTACTTTAAATGGGTGACGGTGAAGGAGGCCCTAACTATGGTCAAGAAAGTACAAGGTAAGACCAGACTAGACAGTGATGGGATAGACATGAAACTTCTATCCCTGACCCTGGAAGTTCTTATAGTGCCCATTACCATGCTGTACAATAAGTCCCTGGCCCTTGCCCAATTCCCAGTGGTTTGGAAGCAGGCCCTAGTTATGCCAGTGCATAAAGGAGGCGGCAAGTCTCCGGTAGCCATCTACAGACCTATCTTGATCCTCTCCCCCATCCAAGGCACTGGAAAAGATTGTGGTGGGTCAACCCACTGACTACCTCAATAAGTATAATCTACTATGCCCCAACCAACATGGCTTCAGACAAAAATCATCACCACCATTGCCCTGCTAGACTACATGAACTATGCACATAAGACCCTGGGTGAAGGCAAACTGGTGGGATCTGTCTTTATTGACCTCACCAAAGCCTTTGATACAGTCAACCACCCCCTGTTACTGACCCAACTGTAAAACATGGGTGTGGCGCCCAATGCCCTTTGCTGGTTCCAAGACTACCTGCTATGGAGAAATCAATGTGTCAAAATTGGGCAAACAGTATCCAGTGCAAGAGAGATATCATTAGGGGTACCCCAGGGATCAATACTGGGGCCCCTACTCTTCAGCTGCTTCTCAAATGACCTTCCCACAGCCTGCGACACCAAACTCATACTATATGCAGATGATGCTGTGCTCCTGAGCAGCAGCAGTACGTCTCAGGCTGCCCTACAATCTGAGCTGCAGAACTCCTTCTCCAAACTCGAGGACTGGAGGAGGGCGAATGTGATTCCCCTTCACAAAAGTAGGAGCAAGACAGAGGCAGGAAACTACAGACCTGTCAGTTTGACCTCAGTAGTAGGAAAATGATGGAATCACTTCTGAAAGAAAGAGTTGTTGAGTACCTGGAGGCCAGTGGGGCACAGGACCCAAGGCAGCATGGATTCACAGTGGGAAGGCCATGTCAGACAACTCTAATTGATTTATTTGACTGGGTGACCAAAGCAGTAGACCAGGGAGGGGCTGTGGGCATGGCCTACCTAGACTTTAGCAAGGCATTTGACACAGTCCCTCACAGAAGATTAGTAAACAAATTAGCCAGCCTGGGAGTGGGTCCCAGGGTGGTAGCCTGGGTAAAACAATGGCTGGACAACAGGACACAGAGGGTAATAGTAAATGGAGTCCACAGTGAAGAAAGGGGGGTTACTAGTGGGGTACCGCAGGGTTCAGTACTGGGGCCAGTCCTTTTTAATGTCTTTATAGGTGACACTGCAGAAGGACTGGAAGGAAAAGTATGTCTCTTTGCAGATGACACAAAGATCTGCAACAGGGTTGATACGCAAGGTGGGGTGGAAAGAATGAAAAGGGACTTGGCAAGGTTGGAGGAATGGTCAAATGTATGGCAGCTTAGATTCAACGCAAAAAAGTGCAAAGTAATGCACCTGGGAGACAAAAACCCAGAGGAAGAGTACACAATGGGGGAGAGATACTGACAACAACAAAAATAGAAAGGGACCTGGGGGTAGTCATATCAGACTATCTAAAGCTGGGCCAGCAATGTGAGAAGGCAGTAAGGAGGGCTAGGGATACAGGGATGCATAGGGAGAGGCATTACCAATAGAAAACAGGAAGTTGTTGGCCCTCTGTACAGACAGTTGGTAAGACCACATCTGGAGTACTGTGTACAGTTCTGGAGACCCCATCTCCACAAAGACATAGACAGGGTGGAGGTTGTCCAGAGGATGGCAGCCAAAATGGTGCAGGGTCTGTACCAGAAGACATATGAAGAAAGACTAAAGGAGCTTAAGATGTATAGCTGCAAGGAAAGGGGGGGGGGACATGATAGAAATGTTTAAATACCTCAAAGGAATCAACAAAGTCCAAGAGGGTAGCAATCTTTCAGAAAAAGAGATGTGCAAGAACAAGGGGGCACAATTTGAAGATAGAGGGGGGACAGCTCAGAGGTAATGTGAGGAAGTATTTCTTCACAAAGAGGGTTGTAAATGCATGAAACAGCCTTCCTGAGGAGGTCATAGAGTCAAAAACAGTGGGGGAATTCAAAAATGCATGGGACAATCATAAGGCAATTCTAGTGGGGGACAGAAGGAAGTAGACTGTTGGTTAACTAGGATCTGCAGCTTATCTGTTAGGTAGGGAAATGGGCAGACTAGGTGGGCCAAGCAGTCCTTATCTGCCATCAAATTCTATGTTTCTATGTTTCTATGGTTCTGTAGTCATAAGTTGCTACTAAACTACAAGAAGACCATGGCCGTGCTTATGTCCAGCCCCCACAACAAAATTAAGCACCACCCTCTCATCATCTCCAACTCATGCAGTGAGCCGCTGGAACAAGTCCATTTGTTCAAGTATCTGGGGTCATAATAGATGATACCCTCACATTTGCGCACCATATTGACTCTCTGGTCAAGACGGTCAATACCAAGATTGGTGTCCTGTACATGCACAGGCAATACCTCTCTCCAGGGGCCCTCCGCCTCTCAGTCTACAGTTCCATTATATCTACTATTGACTATGGACTAGTGGTCTATGGGGCAGCAATGGATACAGTGCTCAAGAGGGTTCAGACTGCGCTCAACAAAGCCTGCAGATTCACCCTGGATGCTGAGCGTGACACTTACACCTGTACTCTGTATGAATGTGCAATTTGGCTGTCATTAAGAAACAGGGTCAAATTCCAGACTTGCATCCTAGGGAAGAAGGCTCTATTGGGTAAAACACCACCTTGTGTAGGCAATTTGATCAAGGTGGCCAGCTCATTACAGGTCACCAGAGGGAGGACTAGAGGGGCCTTGTCTATCCCCTTCCATCGCACCTCACTTGGGCAATGTGCATTTGCCTACCGGGCCTCCTGTGGATGAATGAACTCCCCAGGCACCTCTCGGCCACCAATTGTCTGGCCCAATTCAAAACTGACCTCAAACAGCATCTAATAACACTCTCTGAGCGAACCTAAGTCCAGCCACACCTGCTCTCTCTGCCCCTCCGGCCAGCACTAAGCCTACCTCAGGTACCCCCTCCCTCTGTCCCGTCTCATGACTTGCCTCAGCAATCAGTTTGTGTCATGCTCCTTTGGCACCTACCATCCCACCTTCCTCCCTCCCTCAACTCCCAGTCCCATGAATTTCCCTAACAGTCACTACTAATGCAGGCTGCCCGACCATGCCCCCTCACTCCCCACCATTTACTCTAGCAAGTCTTCTCCATTCAGCCTCCCTCACCCCCATTTCTCCCTATACCTTATCGCCCTTCTTCCCCCACCTTTCACCTCCACTGAAGTACTTACCTCTCTCTTGTCCCTCCTTTCTTCATCCCACTGCCAGCTATCCCCATCTCACTGAACTACTGACAAGGTACTTTGTGGCTGCTTATTCCCCCCTCCACCCTCATAAAGTGTTTTCCTTGTTATTTTAACTTGTACCTATGTTTTGAGTTATTCTGTTAAGTTCTGAATCCAAGCTGTATAGTTCATTGTGATGTACCTTTGCTTTCTCCTATTGTACTTTGTTTTGCAATCCATGACATGGAACCTTTGTAAAAGAACTTGTGCTCAAAGATCTTTTCTGAATCACTAAATAAATAAACAAATAAATAAATAAATAGAAATCACATACAATGATTTTTGAAGCTTTTGCAGTGATGCAACTGTGGCAGAATAACTTCCACAAATCCTACATCCAAAGTTTTGAAAATACAAGCCTAGGTCTCTCATTGAGGGTGAGGGTGTGTCAGTGGGTGAGTGTTTGAATGGTTTTGTCAGGAAGAGGGGTATAAATTTGTGGAAGAATGGGTGAATTTCTGGGATAGAAGACTATTTAAGGGAAGTGGTATTCTCACAAGGTAGGGACAAGTGCACTAGGGCAGAAGCTTGACATCTACATGGACTGTATTTTAAACTGAGGGAGGGGGAGACAGATGCTGGGAATGCCCAACTAGAGGGATGGACAGGGAGAAACTAACAAGGACTCTCTTGGAAATAGGAAAGGCACAGGGATGCTAGTTATGGCATGGATAGGGAACAGAAAAGGGAGGAATGGGAGGGGGGGAGGGTTGGGGTCACAATGAAACAGCTACCAAGATGTGAAATGGGTAGAGTAGGAAGGGTATGGAGGTCAAAGAACAGGTAAGGGGAGATGAAATAGTGTGGGAGCATGGAAGACAGTGTGCCTGAATGCCAGAAGTCTGAAGAACCACTAAATCAGTGAATTACTGTATAGGCTGTGGTGGTGTAGGTCAAGTTTGAGTTGATAGATGTCAAGGAGATGTGGACCTATTTTAACAGTGACTGTGACCTGGCAGTTCCAGGGTATACATTTTATATGAGGGACAGATAAAAGAGTAAAGGGGGAAGTAGCACACTACATCAGGAAGGGAATAGAAGCTTTGGAGGATGGGGCCATCCAAATAGAAGGGGGTGAGTCAATTTGGGTACAGTTGACTACAGTTGTTGTAAAAAAAAGATTAGAACAGGGAGCAGTCTATTTACCACAGGGGCAAAATGGAAGACGGAGATAAGGAATTCTGGAGGAAATCTGGAGGAGGGTAGCAAAAGGGAATCTTGTACTAGTGGGGACCTGAACCTATCAGTAATGTACTGGGCTACCCTTGTTGCTAAGAGCACCATGGATCAAGCACTACTATACTTGATGTAGGACTGCTAACTGGTGCAGCTGGTCAGGGATCCTACATGGCAAGACACCATTCTCAACTTGGTACTCGTAAACTTGAAAGTGGTGCATGGGGTGGCAGTCTGGGAAACATTGGGGCCCAGTGACAAGAATTTCATATGGTTTATACTGGAAATGGGAAACACTCTTCTGCAAATGAGGGCTGAGATCCTTGACCTTATGCAGGCAGATTTTTGTCAGATGCAGGAACAATTTAGGGAAAACTTCGTGGATATAGACCATATCCAG
This sequence comes from Neoceratodus forsteri, assembly GCA_016271365.2. Lineage (NCBI taxonomy): Eukaryota > Metazoa > Chordata > Ceratodontiformes > Ceratodontidae > Neoceratodus > Neoceratodus forsteri. The sequence continues at coordinate 1,762,821,994 of CM057455.1, read as the reverse complement.
AGACTAGAGGAAAAATGGAGAAAGATCAAGGGGGAAATTCTGGAAGCAACCAACATTTGTTCAAGAAAGGCCACCAAAAGAAACAAGCCAAAAGGACACTCTGGTTCCCAAAGAACGTAAGAGAGGCTGAGTGGGTGAAAAGAGGGCCTTCACAAGTTAGCAAACAAAAAAAATGGAAGGAGCACCAGGAAATGTTTAAAGTGGTGCTCAAACAGTAGCAAATAGTAAACTATTCAAAAATGAAAATGATCACCCAGAATGATGACCACCTTCAAAAAAAGGTATCAAAACATTAAACCATTTTATTTATAAAAAACAAAGTGCAGACCCATTACCATCACTAAATGCAGACAGAAAAACTGTCGGAATTAAAATGTACCAATACATCTGAATGTTAAACCTGGTCATGCCAGGCTTCTTCAGAGTAATGAGATGCTGCAATATACCCCATTAGATAGTTAAAGTGCAAGTGCTGCCTATACAAAGGGTAGCACATCATTTCAGCGCTGCAATTTCAACGAGTCAATTACAGTGATGCTATTATAGCGACTGCAATAATAGCGATCGCTGCATTACAGCATGGAACAATTTCAGTGACTATGTGGTAATAGCCTACCTCCGAGGTCTAGGTGCACCTCGGAGGATGTTCTTTAGAAATGGGGGTTCGAGCGGGTCAGCCCCCAGGGATGCAAGACAGCCCCCTGCAATACTAGTCCACTCTCATTATCCTATTGTAAGTACTTCGGATAGCACTTGTAACTGTCCCAATGTGTGAAGCCGTGATTCGATTGGCCGCATGTTAAGAGTTGTTCAGGAGTACAGCACACAGTGACAGTAGGATTACTTGCAAGGAGTGTCCTTTAATGCTCAATAGCACATGTAAAGATGTGTGCTGAATATGCATTTGCTGAATTCCCCAATTGTTGAAATGGGTTTCACTATTAAAAACTCGCTGAACTTGCACTCGCTGAAATATATTCACTGTATTGACATGGAACCATACAAAGTCACCAATGAGAAGTTAAAAATCAGTATAACATCAATCACCACATCATCATGACTAACAAGTGATGGGGCATATTTTAAATGTTTCACCAAAATATATCCTATAATAGGAGGTTCCTTAACCCAATACAGTTAATATTATAATGCAATCTACGTTGTCATTATATCTACAATTCTACTGTATGATGTTTAAACATTACTTCTTTATGTTTTTTCATTCACATTTAGAAACCAAAGGTTAAAACATTTATTTGAAACAGGAATGACTGTCAGTCCATCCTACATATACCTACTATCACTTATCGTCAGGCACATACTTTAACACACAACAAATGAAGGGATCCTATACAAGAATTTGAATACATTTATTCTCCAAATGTTTAGGGACACTTTTTTAAATTTTCCTCAAAAAAGCTGCCAGGTCTATATTTTCATTCATTCCCCATTTCCCCTTGCTTCCAAAATGTAAATCCACCAGCTTACTCTTTTACCAATCTACTTCTGCTGGTCCCCACCTCTATTACTAGGATCTAGTTTTTCAGCTCCCACAAATTCTGTCTTGTGTTCATTATTAGGGAAGCTATTTATATGTTTAACAATAGCATAGGACATATCCAAATGTCCAATAGTTCGTACATGTTCCCCAATCCATTCTTTAAATTGTCATGTTGTACGTCCTACATAGAACATTTTACAACTATGTAGGAGTACATACATCACACCCTCAGTTGTACAATTAATAAAAGAATGTATTTCAAATTGTCTCCCTGTAATAGGATGTATAAACACATTGTACTGTCTAACATAAGGGCAGTATTTACATTTACCTCATCAAAACGTGCCTTTGTGGAAGGGGGGTAACCAATGTATGCTTTCTGGCTTGTTAACTGGTACTGTACTATGGACTACTATATCAGCCACAGTTTTGATTCTTCTAAATACTAACTTCAGTTCACTATCCACAGTGTTTTTCAGTCTGGATTCAAGACATAATACAGACAAATTTTTATTAATGATATCTCTAACTTGGGCATGCCTGACTGAATACGCAGTAATGAAAGGACAGTCCTGTTTCTGTGCATTATGTTCTATATTTATTTCCTTTTCTACCAAAAGCTGTGAGCATTCCATTTGATTAACACTTTCTATGGCTGCATAGATACTACTGTTACTGTACCCTCTCTCTTTAAACAGTTTCACTTGTTCACTCTGTTTTTTAATGAATTCACTAGGTTCTATACAATTCCTATAGGTCCTAATGAGTTGTCCCTTAGGAATATTAAACTTTACATGATATGGGTGACAGCTAGTAAAATATATTAGACTATTTCTATACGTATCTTTGTAAAACAAGGTTGTGCACACCTCTCCTGTAGTTTTCTAATAAATTTGTAAATCTAAAAAATGTATTTGTTGCCTATTTATGGTATATTTAAACCTCAGATGTTCGTTGGAACATTCTAACCACTTAATAAATTCATGAAATTCTAATTCACTTCTCTGCCACATAACCAAAATATCAACAATAAAACATTGCCAGAGGTCCACCTTATTTAAAGGGGGGCCCCTGGCAACTGTGTGTATGGTGGTACTCTCCCACTACCCCACATACAGATTTGCAAAATGGGGGCCATTGTTGCCCCATTGCCATTCCCCTAATCTGTAAAAAGTATTTCTCCCAGAACATGAACAGGTTCATTGTTAACACACACCTGGCTAAATCAATAAGGAACCAGGTAGGAATGTATACATGTTCCTGTTCTGTTCTTTGTTCCAAGAAAAATTCTAATGCCTGCAAACCTCCTTCATGTGGTATCACAGTGTACAGCGTCTCAATATCCATAGTAGCAAAGAACCATTCAGGTTGTTTATCCAGATTTTCCATCAAATTAATAATATCCATTGAATCCCTAATGTGTGACCTAAGATTACGGACAAAAGGCTGAAAAACCTTGTCTGAAAACAGAGGTGGGTTCTCTGCACTTTGTTTTTTTATAAATAAAATGGTTTAATGTTTTGTTGCCATTTTTTTGAGTGAGGTCTCCTTTGTGGGTGCTCATTTTCATTTTTTAATAGTTTACCCTTCACAAGTTACAAGGGGAATATGGGAGAGGGAAAATGGGAGTGTATCAGACCAAGCTGAAAGAGGTGGGGGCGGCAATCAGGCGGGCAAAGGCAGACACTGAACTACAGATTGCCAAGGGTGTGAAGGAAGGGTAAAAATAATTCTTTGGATATAATTAGGGTAAAAAGGAAAGCTGGAGGAACTGTCAGGCTAGCTGATGGGTGGAGGGTAATAGAGGACAACGAGTAGAGGGCCAATATCCTAAACAATTATTACTGCTCAGTACAAAGCAGAATCAGGACAGCTACACAGGGGGTGTAGGAAATTGGGAGGGTAGTAATTGTGGCTAAATGGGTGAAAAATAGGGCTGGAAGTCCTCAGGGTAGGTAAAGCAGTAGGCTCAGGTGGCCTTCACCAAAGCGTAATCAGGGAACTGGCTTCAAACTAGCTGAACCATGACTTAACTTTTTAATGACTTACTAAAATCTGTGATAGTGCCTGCGGGTTGGAGGTCTGCAGCCATAGTCCCACACCACAAGGGGGTTGGGGACAGAGGACCTAGGCAACAACATGTCCCACACCACAAGGGGGTTGGGGTCAGAGGACCTAGGCAACAACAGGCCAGTCAGTCTTGCCTCTGTTGTAGGTAAGCTAATGGAGACCATATTAAAGGAGTAGTATTTCCAGAATTTGCAAACACATATGTTGTGCAGAGTGTTTTGATTTGGGTGTGCAGTCCTAGAATATCCTTCCCTTTGTCTGAAATTTGGAGTTTTTTTCTAAATTAGCCTTCTAGTTTTACAATAGTTTTATAGCCCCTTGGGAGTTCCATCTCAATATTTTTTTTTTTTTTGGTTCCTACAATGCCTCCTGTCTCATGTGACAGAGCTGCATCCAGGACCATGGATTCAGCAAGCACTGATGTAGCGTCACTTTGCATCAGCACAGCTGTGTAATGTTCCTTATCCAGTGAGCACTAATGGCTACATTTACAGTTTGCAGAGAGAGGTACCCAGGGGTAATCACCACAATTAGTTTCTAAAAATGTTCCATTGGTGGGGCTGGCTAGAAATCAGTAAATAAGAAAACCAAACTTGAAAAAAGCTTCTTTGCCTGCTCAAGCAAATCAATGCTATGACAACATTTCTTCAAATAATATTCTTGTTAGTTCAGTGTTTCATGACCCAACATTTCACCTACTTAATAGGCTTCTTCTGTGGAACTCTAGATTTAAATCACAGAAATATACATATTCAAAAATATATTCTTACAATATGGTCTAATGCCATATTTAATTAAATTTTATGGAATAATACTCATTTTCAAGTTCATGATACTTCAGCAATAATCAATCAAGTAATCAGTTGTTTATAATTAGTTAAATTAATCATTAGTCACCACCTTAACCAGCCACCATTAAATATACCAGTGTTGAAATAACACTACCTGCCTTTTTATTTGACCTTACAGGCTCCTTGGCTGCTGTACTTTATTTGTTTATTTATTTATATCTTGCACTGGCAAATGAAGAAAACAAACAATTTTTATACATATTCTATTAACATCACATCCTCATAGTCTAAATATTTTCAATATATTATGTTCACCTGTTCTCAGAGCATTCTCACTTATGGTGTATCCTTTCATTTTGTTTGAATCCTGTGCAACAAATTCTTGTTTACGTAAAGAACCTTGTGTTAATTCTCAAAGTATAGTGTTATTCTTTTTATTACTTTAATATAGTATCAAATCATTCTCAAATATTGTAATATACCTTTAAATGTTATCAAGGTGTCTGCCTCTTTAAATATCCTATGTTTACTGGGCATTGGTTGATTCTGTAAATATACAATTTCTCTCAGTTAATCATTTCACATGATTGTATTTAAGAGCTTCTAAATTGTTTCAGTTATCTTCTAAACTCTTTAATATCCATTTCATTAATTCCAATGAAGTATTGCTCTTGTCATGCTTTCTCAGCGTCTTGCGCAGGACTTCCTGCTTAATGTATTGTAATAGTAATACATCTTGCGTACACACATGTTGTGAAATTTCTGCTTATTTCTCACTTTTCTGCTGTTTAACCAATTTTGTTAGCTGTTTCATTTAAAAGTTTTTTTGCATAGACATTTCTGTTTAAAGTACTCACTGAAATAGAATACACTCACAGCTTCTCGCTCTGCAGTTTTGTGTGTGTGTTGAAACTGGCAGCACCGAGGGAGCATTCAGCCCAGTCTCTTATGCCAGTGGAGAGACCATGTGACAATGTGCTGATGTCATCATGCATCACTATGTTGATGTGGTTGCTGAAGCAACCCATGGCTTTCTCCATGGGTAAATAGGCCGGTATGGCTTGATAGCCCAGATTAGATTCGCACTATTGTATCTCTTTTTATATTTTGCTATAAAGCTGCTCACCTTAAAAAAGTTTGTTTGGAGCACATTCAGGAGGTATCTTTTTGTAGATTTCTGTCTCTCACTCAATTTGTTTATCTTCAAATCATCCTGAGTGTTCAATGTTTCTAGCTCATTTTATGCTTTAATTCTATCTCTTATATACAGTACTTAGGTGCTGGTATATTAAACAATTTCACATTCATGTTCACTAATTTTTTAACTGGAAGTCCTATGTTAATGCTCTATATTTAGAGTGTTGCAGCTAATTATGAGAATAAAAGATAACAGTATCTCAGTTACTAGGATGTCCTATTGTACTTTTCTTAGTTTTCCTATTTTATTATGGATGGACATAGCAACTGTGGTACGATGGTGACCCAATGCAGACAAAATACAATTATCCATGTGTATTAGTATTTTCTAGATTATCCATCAAATCCTTCCCATGCCTTCTAATATTTTATTCACATCAGTGCCACCGCTGCATCACTTATGCCAAATCTGTGTTAATTTCTGCTTGCTATAATTATTTACAAAAACATACTGTATGTTGTGCAGTGTGTTTTGATTTGGGTGTGCAGTCCTAGTATGTCCTTCCCTTTGTCTGCTATTTGGAGTTTTTTTCTAAATTAGCACGCTAGTTTTACAATAGTTTTATAGCCCCTTGGGATTTTCATCTCAGTGTGTTTTGTTTTGTTCCTACAATGCCTCCTGTCTCGTGTGACAGAGCCGTATCCAGGACGATGGATTCAGCAAGCATTGATGTAGAGTCAGTTTGCAACAGCACAGTTGGGTAACTTTCCTTATCCAGTGAGCACTAATGGCTATATTTACAGTTCAGCAAATAGTTGAGGGCTGAGTGGGTTATTCTGCAAGAAAAACAAAACAGCTAGAGTTTTTACTAATTGTAGCATTGATGATCTGGGATGATTTATATGCTTTTTATGGTTGTGTGTAGTTTGACGAAATGAAATGTTTTAAAAGCAAAACATTTGTTCCTGCTGGCCAGGCTTGACACATGCACAGAAAACAAAAATATTGAATTAGATCTATTTAGCGTAGGGCCAGAACATCAGACTCCTATCGCTAGTACTTGCTGAATCAGTGGTCTTATATGCATCACTGTTACAAGGAACAGGATGCATTGTTAGGAAAAAAAGAGCTATAAACCTTACAAAGATGGAAATCCTCAAGGGCCATAAAATTACCCTATAACTAGCGTGATAATTTAGAAAACACTCTACGCAAACAAAGGGAAGGCCACACCAGGACTACACACACAAATCCCAACACTGCACAACATGTTTTTGCAAATTTTGACTGTACTACTCCATTACGGAAAGTCTGGTGGCCTACTTAAAAAGACAATGAACTGCAGTACAACAAACAGCAGATCTGTTTCAAGAAGGCTGTACCAAACCAGACTAATACTGTTTCTAGACTGGGTTACTAAGGTGACAAGTAAAGGGCAGGTGGTGACTTGCTCTACTTTGGCTTCAGAAAAGCCCTCAATCGGATGCCACACAGAAGGCTCCTGAAAAAGCTGGAAGATTTGGGGATAGAGAAGGACTGAATCAGATGAGTGGAGAATTGACTGGGAGAAGACAACAGAGAGTAAGTAGTAAGTAAATAATCTTTATTTATAAAGCACTTTTCAAGTATCAATGCTGTACAGCACCAGAGTAAAACCACATAATCGAGTGAATAAATAATTAACATAAATATAACAATTAAAATACAGCAAATGAATAAAAAGATCATAAATCATCAAGTTCCTGAAAAAACAGCAAAACACAGTCAAAGGAAAGCTTGTTGAAACAGATAGGTTTTAAAATTAGTTTTAAAACTTTCGACAGTCAAGCATTCTCTTAACCGATGGGGTGGAGAATTTTACAGGGTAGGCGCCACATACAAAAAAGCTGGGGCGCCAGATGTTTTCAAACACACCCTGGGAATCTCTAGCAATCCCTCATTGGCAGATCAGAGGGGATGGAGGGGACAGTAGGGAGTTAGAAGATCTTTCAGGTAGTCAGGTCCCTGTCCATGTAAGGCTTCAAAGGTTAGGAAGCCAACCTTAAAGGTGATTCGCCACTGAACAGGCAGCCAGTGCAGTTCGTGCAGCACAGGTGTAATATGACTGACCCTAGATAGGCCAGTCAAAAGCCTGGCCACCGCTTTCTGTACTAGCTGCAAGCAGCGAATATCAACCCCAGGTAGCTCTAGGTAAAGGGCATTGCAATAATCAAGGCGGTTGGTGACAAAAGCGTGGACCAGGGTAGCCAAGTTATCCAGGTGGACCAGGTGTTTCACCCGGGTGATATTCCTCTGATGATAAAAAGATGACTTGAGGACGGCTGTCATCTGAGATTTCAGAGTCAGACCGCCATCAAGAATAATGTCAAGGTTTTTCACCTGGTCGGAGTAGTAGTAAACTGGGCCAAATCTGGGGATGGGAGGCTGCAGAGATCCACCCGGGACCTATCCTATTGAATATGTTCATTAGTGACAAGGGATGGTATCCGGGGCAATATGTGTCTCTTTGATGATGCACAAAAATATACAGCAGGGTGGACAATGAAGAAGAGATGAGGGAACTTTAGAAGGACCTAGAGAATTTGGAATGGTAGTCAAGTATCTGGCATTTGAGATTTAATGCCAAGAAGTGCAAGGTAATGCACTTAGGAAAAGGAACCAATGCATGGATTACTAGATGGGAGGGGTCAGGCTGGTCACTGCAACAGAGGAGAGGGATCTGAATGCCAACATCAGTGACCCCCTCAAGCAAACCAGTCTGTGTTGGAAGTCATATAGTAAGACACTGAGTAGTGTATCGTGAGGGGTTTTAACAGCAGGAGATATGAAACAATACTGCCTCATGTAGATTTCTCATGAGCCTCAGCTGGAATGCTGTGCCCAGTTCTGGAACCCTCACCTGAGAAAGAACATAGATAGGATGGAGTCAGTACAGTGGAGGCTCACCAAAATGATTTAGGGCCAACAAGGTAGATATTATGAGGAATTTCTGGTGGCCCTGATCATCTACTGACTGCATGCCAGACACGAGATGGTGGGACATGATAGACATGTATAAGTTACTGAGGATATAAAATAGGACTGGGAGAACTCAGCAAAGCTCTGACCCTTATTAAATAAGAACTGGAACATGGTGCAGTTCTGATTTGTTCTGATTATTTATAAATATTTGAAAAAAATGCGATAAAATGCATTAATGTGGCCAAAGTCTGTTATATATAACACAGAGGCCCAAAGGAAATAATTTAATGCATGATTTATAAAATTGCTAAATAAAAGCAATAACTGCTAGCTGCTTTGTGACTGGCTGGGCTGTACTGGTGACATATCCTGCTCAGGTCCATGACATGAGTGTGCTGGGTGTGAGAGAGAGAGAGAGAAGACAGAGAGAGAAAGAGAGAGAGAGAGAGAGAGAGATGCAAACACTATTTTGCCTGCCTGCTTGCCCTGTACAGTGTACACATACTGCACAGCCACACTGAGGCCAAGATTTATTTCTTTATTTGTGATTTCTGTGACAGAACTATTTCTCTTTGGCCCCCAGTAGTCTAGAGTCTCCCTCTCTCTCTTTCTCTGTCTCTCTCCCCAACCCCCCACCTCGGATGGCACAAGTCAACATTTATTTTGCCAGCATGTTCTTGCCCTGTACACAGACAGCCACAATTACATCAGTAAGAACACACTTTATTTGTGAATCTATGGCAAAAAGTTTTTGTTGTGCTCACTAAATTCTTATTTGTAGAACAGAGGCAATGGGTGCTGTATAGTGACAGGGAAATAAAATATTCTTGGTGTGTCAAAACTGGCACAGTTCACCAGCACTCTTTAACAATGGGGCATGGCCCCTTTAATGGATGAAAATCAGTTTCACTAGTATAGGTACAAAAATATGAAAATTACAGCTTCTATTGGTGAGTCAGGAAAGTGCATCTACTTTTTATGGTACAAAATCTGCTACTTCCAATCCAACCATTGACGTCTGACAGCAAACTTCAAAAGTGTTGGCAAATTTAAAATGCATAGAAGAATATGCCAGTACTTTACCACACAGTTGCTTCTTATCTTCATGGCTTAGTTGCCTAGTTCCTCATTCTCCAAGTCTGAAGGCTTGAGAGAAAGAACAACAAGACTGACAACACAGTCGACCCAAGAGTCACCGACCGACTGACCACAGCAGCTGCAGCCTGCGCTCAGATCTCCCTACCACGTGACAGTGACTGTTGTTCTCCAGCTCCTGGGCTCGGCTCCCACTCTTCTCTTCAGTCTTTGGTCTGCCTGGCACTATCCATTCCTTCAGCTAGAACTGCATGCAATGACATGGCAACTTAGGCATGCAGAAAAAAAGCCCTGCTTTCCACTGACCTGGAACCGAACTTCTCTGGTGAAGTCTGTATTTATCTGGGTCCGTGGATTCAGGGTTTGATCCGGGGGGGGGGGGTCCAGCTTTTGGATGGAACAGTCCGCCCAACCCTAGCATAAACAAAGGGAAAGTGAAGCTTATTTGTTAGAAATATGAACTGTGGGAGGGTAGTGGGTTTGCAAAAGGAAAACAGATGTTAGGTGTGGTGTCTGGTCAAAACTGCAACAGTAAATACGCGTGGTCAAAAACTGTGCAGTCGTAACAGTGGCGCACACAGTTTCGGAGATAGAATATCTAATCTAGTACAGATTTAACTGCACAGTTTTGTACTGACCTTGCAATTATTGACTGCATTGTTTTTCACCACGCGGTCTTCACATAGCGCTGTCAAGTGTCAGGTTTAACACGCAGTCAGCGTAGTTTTATTTGACTGTCAATTTTTCTTAAAAAGGCAAGTCTTTGAGAACACTTCACGGATAATAGAGACACTTTTTTGTAAGAATAGGTCAGGTTAGCTAGACTAGCCAGGTAAATCAGCAGGAATTCCTCTATCTCTAAGGTACAAGCAACCAGGTCTCAGCTGAAAACCTGTTTCTCTTAGAATTTCAAACTCCTCTTTAGCAGTGAGGTATTTCCCTTACCCTGACCAAAGACAGACTGACTAGCTTCAGATTCACAGGGCTTATATGATCTGCTTCACTTGCAACACACAGATATAAAAGGCCTCATATATGTCTTGGAAGTAGGGCTCCCATTACGGTACGGTTTCTACATTATTTCATATAAAAATAGACACTCAAGGCAGAATGTTAAGTCACACAAAAGGCATTTCAATGGATATTACAACAGCCATTTCCTCCCTGTCATCTAGTGTGTGTTTGTGCTTAAACTGTGACTTTATTCAATTACTTTTATTTACCTTTGTCTGGCTTGGCCTGTAGTCTTTTATTCTGCCAGGCAAACAATGAGTTCCTTGCAGAAGGAACACCTTAGCTTTAAGCTTTATATACTGGTCCCATTTCAACCTCAGGGCCAGGCACAGATTAATGGATGTGAAGGCCCTACTCCAAGTGATATTTTGTGGCCTGGGGGGCCCCTAAATACCAACATCCACTCTTCCACAGTGGTGTGTGTGTAAGATTCGGCAGCCTGGTGTTAGCATTTTCTGCCTAAGGCACTAGGATTGCAGATTACCCTAACATGTCACTCTCAGCATGTGCAGATCCTCTTATCCCCTGGGTTAGAACAAGTCATAGCTTCCTCCACCCCTTCAATCAAAGGTGAAGGGACTAAATCATTTAACACGTCTGCCTTAAAGGTAGCAGCCCCCCCTCCTGCCCCCGTCAAGACTCCTACTAAACAACCAAGGCAAGGCAGTATGGGTTACAGACTCAAGAATAGGCTTCAGAGCCCATGACCTGGGTTAAAATCCTGCCAGATGCACTTATTGCGTGACCAGTGCTTCAATTGCACCCAGGTACAAAACAAACAACAAACAAAAAAAGTAAACAAAAAAATTGGTATGAGCAAGATTCTTAGGTAAAGAAAAATGTCAACGATGGATCCCAGTTATGCTATCTTGGATATATTGTTAACCTGAGCACGGCCACGCAGACTAGTAAAAAAAACAACATACCTCCTTTGGCCTGACTGATTGTGATGAGGATGTTGACTGACTGACTGTCTGACTCAAGTCCTGGTGATGATAGTCTGAGATCCTCAACTTCAACATCCTCATGTCACAGGCGGCGACACACACGATGACTCGGCCAGGCACCATAGGAAGGAAGGACTCCTCACAGCAGGACCAGAGGCCTGCCCGGCCCGCCCCAGTTACTCGAAGAAGCAGCACAGAACTGACTGAGTCCTGCAGCCCAATCTCTCTTCTTAGTCTGCTCTGCTATGCTGTGTCTTCTTCTTCGATTGAGAGCCCAGGGCCAGAGCGACCACCAACGATGATTACTGACTGGATGCCCATCGGTGACTCGTCGACGTCCACAGAGCTCTCATCCTCCTCCTCATCAATGACTCCTCACTGCTGCAGTCACACACCCTGATGCAATGTGCTTACGCACTCCACTGATTCCCGCTCCCGGCCAGTAGCCACACCTCCGGAGAACCTGACCTCTCATGATCAGACATTATTGGTTGTGTGGTTGAGGACAGGGTGGATGATTGGATCAGAGGTGGAGGCAGAGCCAAGAGAGACTCGTTTACACGGTGCGGGGGACTAGCCTAATGATAGCTGACTCAGTCCGAGGATGAGGAGGGCGGAACCTAGGACCACTGGACCAGGGGCAGCAGGGGCTGAATCTGATGGGGGGGGGTGCTTTTTGGGCAATTCAGACGGTCGATGGCCATGGTGGTGCCTAGTAGGCAAAGTGAAATTCTCTGATTAGACTAGTAAATTACAGTGAGTGGGGCTCTCCTGAGCCACGGGGCCCTACTCACCGGCGTAATTTGCATACATGTTAATCCGGCCATTCTCAGGGCTCAGTCTTCCCAGCTGGCCTAATGAAACACCATAATTTTGAATTCTACACAGTTCTTGATCTCAGTCTGAATCATACCTCTCAACTGTCCCTGATTTTCGGGGACGTCCCTGATTTTGCTTCAAACATTTCCACGGTCCCTCGTAAAAGTTGTTTTTGTGTGGCTGTATGGGGGGGATTGTAAGCACACAATAACTGCCAAACAGCGTGGAGGATGACAACAGTAAAGCTGACATATTGAACAGGTATTTCTGCTCAGTCTTTACTAAGGAAGAGGGGGGTAATGGGTCTGAAGGGAGTACAAGGGGTGAGAATGGTGCAGAAATGGACACAAGTCCCTTTACACGAGAAAGGGTCCTGAAGGAACTGGAAGTAATAAGAGTTGACAAAGCAATGGGGCCAGATGGGGTGCACCCAGGGTCCTTAAAGAACTAAGAGGTGGTGGCTGAACCTCTGGCTATCCTGTTCAGCCAATCACTGGAAACAGGAGGTACCCAAAGACTGGAGGACAGCAGATGTAGTCCCCTTATACAAAAGTGGGAACAAGAGAAGCAGGAACTACAGACCAGTCAGCCTCACCTCGGTAGTGGGAAAGATCATGGAAGCACTACTGAAGGAGAGATTGGTGGAACATCTGGTTGTCAATGGACTACAGGACCCAAGGCAGCATGGTTTCTCGGGGAGGTCATGTCAGACCAACCTCATTGAATTTTTTGACTGGGTGACTGGGAGGTGGATCAGGGGAGGGCAGTGGACATGGCCTATCTGGACTTCAGCAAGGCCTTTGACACTGTGCCACATAGAGAGACTATTACACAAACTGGGAATATGGGTGTGGGCAGGACAGTAGTGTGGTGGGTAGGTAACTGGCTGGGTGGCAGGACACAGAGGGTGGTGGTAAATGGCTGTCACTCCACAGAGGGAAGAGTGACCAGTGGGTACCACAGGGATCAGTGCTGGGACCGGTCCTATTCAACATCTTCATCAGTGACATTGCACAGGATATAGAAGGCAGAATTTCACTGTTCGCTGATGACACAAAGCTCTGTAACAGAGTAGACACACCAGAGGGTGTAGACAGAATGAGAAGGACCTGCAGAAACTTGAAGAATGGTCAAGGGTTTAGTGGTTGAAATTCAATGCAAAGAGTGCAAGATAATGCATATAGGGCACAAAACCCTGGCACAATATATCAGTTGGGGGTGAGGATATAGCATGCACCAAGCAGGAAAGGGATCTTGGGGTTGTCATCTCTGATGACCTCAAGGTAGGGAAACAGTGTGACAAGGCATCAGGTAAAGCAAATAGGATGCTGGGATGTATAGGCAGGGGCATCACCAGCAGGAAAAGGGAGGTCATAATTCCGCTATACAAGACACTAGTGAGGCCCCACCTGGAGTACAGTGTACAGTTCTGGAGACCATACCTACGTATGGACATAGACAGGGTAGAGAAGAAGGTTCAGAGGAGGGCAACAAAGATGGTGCATGGGTTGCATCACAAATCCTATGAAGACAGGTTGAAGGAACTGAACATGTACTCCCTGGAGGAGAGGAGGGAGAGGGGATATGATGAGACATACAAGTATCTTACAGGGAGGAACAGGGTGCAGGAAAACACTATTTTTAAGCGAAAAAGATGTTTCAGGACTAGAGGGCATGGGATGAAGTTGGAGGAGGACGATTCAGAGGAAACATGAGAAAGAATTTCTTCACAGAACGGGTGGTGGACAAGTGGAACACCCTGCCAGAGGAAGTGGTGGGGGCTGAAACAATCACGGGATTTAAGAATGCATGGGATAGACATAAAGGAATTCTAGAGGTCGGGGGTAAGGGGAAATAGACTTCTAGGAAAACAAACTGAACTTACAAGCTCAAATGGGCAGACTAGGTGGGCCATAGGCCCTTATCTGCCGACACTGTCTATGTATCTATCTATGTATCTATGTAAACATTACAGTTACAGACTTGCTAGTATTCAGAAAATGCTTCTTACACTAATCCCCTTATTCTTTCAGCTTTATGTGTGACTATTACCAATCTATAATATGCGCCCCTGATTTTGGATCTTTGTCTCCGATTGTTGAAGCCTTGTCCCTGAACTATGAGGCAAAAGGTTGGGAGGTATGGTCTGCATTGCTGGTGCAGAAAGGGAGGTGCACGTGGCTCCATGTTTCACTCTCTTCCTGCTGGCTGCAGTCCGGGAAGGGGAATCTGAATAATATTAAAGAACTCCTTTGTTTTAGCTAAACATATGTTTTTAATGCTGCTCCTTTTTGAAGTGAAGGCTGGCTTTGTTACATCTCAAAGCTCAGCATTTTCCTTGCTGACCCAAGACTTTTGCATAACTGGCTGTTTGCCAGCTATGAGTGCTAGCCTCCTTGCATGCTTTCTGTTGTGTCTACAAACACTAAGCTGCTGTGAAGGTGGAGCAGAGAGAAAATATATAAAATATTTTGAAAGTGCTGCTATGTTTAGAACTTCTGAGCTCCGTCAGCAAGCTCCTATTTAAACAGCAAGCTCCAAGAAGCAGTGGTAAACTATATCTCCAGTGTACCTTCTGGTAAAACAAAGGCAGGCTGGGATACAAACAATGAGAAAACAACCTTCTGTTGCCCAAAGCGGATCCCCAATTCAAATAACCCACCACACTGTTTTTTGGTATAAAAAAGGTCCGCAGCTCTTTTTACTTAACCAAAAATTGTTTACATTACATGGAACACTTACCATTTATAAAGCCTAATGTGTACATCACAGTTTTACAGATATGCACATTACAATATATATATCTATATACATACATCACTATACAGAACATCGTTTTAACATATGCACATTAAGTATCCCATCCCATAAGACCCCTTGAGCAGCCACAATTCATGCATTGCTGAAACCCCGGCTCCTTCATCCACTTATTTGAGGGGAACTCTGGCCCTTTAGTCCAACAGACCCATTGAGGACCATGCCTTCCCTCAAGACAATTCCCATCCCCATCTTCCCCGAACTTAGGGCCTCCTAGACCCTTGTCGAGGAGCATGCCCATCCGGGGCTGCACTCCCCATCTCGGAATCTTGGCTCCCAGCGTTTCGGTGCACGCCCCTGCCTGGGTGCCTTCCTCTCCCAATCTCCAAGGCATACCCATCCTAGGGTCATGCCTCTCCCCGGTGACACCCAATCGCAGCTCTTCTTCTTATGTCCGGAGCCTCTCTTACCCAGTGTCAGCCATGAATTACCGCTGCCTCTTGTTCTCTATATCAGTTCTCATCTAGGTTTACTTACTAGAGCCATGACAGAGCTCTTACTGTGGCCTGGAAGTTTAGGGCGGGAGGTGGGAAAACTTCACGGTGAGGAGCTGTTCCAGGAGGGTGAGATCCCTGGGATGCTCCTTAAAACCCTGCCATGCCCTCCCTGCAGGGACTACTGTGCTATCCCTCTCCGGGCGATCCTCGGATTGGGCCACTGTTGCAGGGGCCGCCTCCTCCTTGATGGTGGGTGGCCCTCTGGCCCCACCCTCTTGGGGGCCATCGGCAACTCTCCCCACCCGGTGAGAGGCCGGTGGGGCCATTGTCCAAAGCGGACCCCCAATTCAAATAACACACCACACTGTTTTTGGTATAAAAAAGGGCCACAGCTCTTTTTACTTAATCAAAAATTGTTAACATTACATGGAACACTTACCATTTATATAGCCTAATGTGTACATCACATTTTTACAGATATGCACATTACAATATATATATCTATATACATACATCACTATACAGAACATCGTTTTAACATATGTACATTAAGTATCCCATCCCGTAAGACCCCTTGGGCAGCCACAATTCATGTATTGTTGAAACCCTGGCTCCTTCATCCACTTATTTGAGGGGAACTCTGGCCCTTTAGTCCAACAGACCCATTGAGGACCATGCCTTCCCTCAAGACAGTTCCCCTCCCCATCTTCCCTGAATTTAGGGCCTCCTACACCCTTGACGAGGAGCATGCCTGTACAGGGCCACACTCCCCATCTCGGAATCTTGGCTCCCAGTGTTTCAGTGCACGCCCCCGCCTGGGTGCCTTCCTCTCCCGATCTCCAGGGCATACCCATCCTAGGGTCATGCCTCTCCCTGGTGACACCCAATCGCAGCTGTTCTTCTTCTTCTTCTTCTTCTTATGTCCGAAGCCTCTCTTACCCAGGGTCAGCCGTGAATTATCGCCACTTATACATGGAGCCAACATGTATCTCCCACTGATGCCCAAGGGATCTTACTTTTACCAAACAATACTGTCTCACAAAAATCATTGAGGGTACTGTTAAACATGTTGTTTCCAATGTCTGACAAATGAACCCCATCCTGGCTATACAGGCCCTTATCCATCTTGTCAATCAAGAAATGCCTGATTACATCCACGCCCAGTGAGGCCGCAAAATGGGACACCTCCTTATTCACGGACCAACGTGCTTTGTCCATGGCTCCTGCCTTTCGCTCACCACACCACTGCTGGTGCGGTATCATTCTTGTCCATGCCAGAATGGTGTGAGGCAACATTTGTTTTAAGTGGGCCAAACCCCTCTTAATATTCCCAATTAATCTGGGTGCCCCTAGGGTGACCAAGTCGTTCCCTTCCAGGTGAATAACATACGTCCAGTGGTTGATGATATAGGCCCAATCTAAAATCATTTTCATAATGCCCCCCACTTCATCCCCCCTTTTCCTGCCCAATGAATCACAGCTCGACTTCTTGGAATACCCAGCTGCCTTATGTAGGGTCATTTTTACGCCCTCGTGTATGCCTCCCTCACGTGTGAATGAACCACGATCCATATCTGAGGGGATGTTGCAGCCATGCCTGTAAGACAAAATAGAAACATGTGAGTATTCTCCCACTTTGAGCTTCAGTTATAACTTTTGCTGGGTCCTCCAGCATCACTTCCTGATGTGCTGTGCTGAGGCCTAATGTACCCCATGTATGCTTTTGATGCCCATCTGCTGACCCCTTTTATCTGTTCTTCTTTTAACCCACACCTGGCTGCCTCGGTGGCTGCTCCAATTCTGAATGAATGGTTGTTGTATGAGGTCGGGTTTACACCTGCCATCCATAAACCATTTCGTAGGACAGCAGTGAACTGCCGCCTTGTGACCACTTTCTTCCGTCCCCATGCACAAACAAATGCCCCGGGTCCTGTTGGACAACCCGCCACGTACTCTTTCATTGACAACCATGGGCAAATGTTCCTTGGGGGAGCCATAAACAGTGTTATAATGGTGGGGGGGCCGCACTGGTTCGTTTTTGATTTTCGCAGCTGAAGACACAGTCTGTCTTGCCAGATGACGAAATCACTAAACTGGAGATTGGTGTTCTGACTCAATGAGTTAGACTGTGGTACCAACTCAGACACCCAGAAGGCCCCAAAAAATGCACATATGTATAGGGCCCTGAAAAGTTTGGTTTCGTAGCCCAAGTTGCAAGTAACTGCCAGTGCTTTCAGGAGGCTGGACAGTTCAGCTAGTCCTATGGGCTTCCTTGTGTCCGCCTTTTTTCCTGTGAGTCTAGACATGCCTTGTATCATTTTCTTCATAATGAAACTGTTGGTTGGGTCAGGGAATCCCTCGGACTTGCGAAGAAAAGCAATGCCTGCCAGTTGGAGGCGTATAGTTGCCGGAGATTTCCCCAGGCTTTCTAAGTGGAGGATGTAGCTTTGAACTTGTCTTTGGGTAGTGTGCAGTTCCACGCTTACCTCGTAACCACAGAATTGCTGGAAAGACCAATAGCTACCTATATACTTCCTCCATGTCGAGGGGGCCACAGCGAGCTGTACCAGTTGCTGCAATCTTGGTTCCCAAGTCTCCAGACCGCTTCTGGTATCTGTGTGGGGAACTGGTCCGCCAACGGGGCTAACCGCCTGAAGTGTTCGAGCTGAAATCGAGACAGGGCATCAGCTATAACATTTTCTTTTCCTGGCAAAAGACGTGCCTTAAAAGAGATGTTGTACTGTAGGCAGCATAACACAAAGACACTCAGGACTTTCATTACCTCTTCAGAATGAGACGTCTGCGAGTTCAATATGTCTGCTACAGCCCTGTTGTCTGTCTGAAACAGCACTTTTTTATTCTGAATTTTGTGCTCCCACACCCTTACGGCTACCATAATAGGGAACAATTCGAGAAGGATGATGTTTTTTGTGAGCCCCCTCGATATCCAATCCTGTGGCCAGCATCCTGCAAACCATGCTCCTTGCCAGAATGCCCCAAAACCAATGCCACCCGAAGCATCGGTCACCATATGCAGATCCAACAATTGGTCTGATGGTGTCTGCCTGATGGTGATAACATTGAAATCTTGTAAGAAGAGTTCCCAAACCTGTAAGTCTGCTTTTATGCCCTGTGTTAGTCTGATGTGGTGATATGGTTTTAGAGCCCCCCCAGTGGCTGATGCCATCCGCCTGAGGAATGGCCTGCCTGGGTGAATGGCCCGGCATGCAAAATTCAAGTGACCTATAACAGATTGTAGCTGTTGTATGGTCACCTTCTTTGCCCTTCCCATCTCACCTAACAGTTTGCTCAAAAGTGTCACCTTGTCTTGTGGTAGCCGGGAAACCATGGCCTTAGAATCTATTTCTATGCCTAGGTATGAGAGGCAGGTAGCAGGGCCCTCTGTTTTTTCCTGTGCTAGCGGGACACCGAAATACCCCATTAATGAGGTGAAACCTTGCAGCGTCTCTGCACATGTGCTTCCCCCTCGGGGCCCGCAAATAGCAAATTGTTGAGATAAGGTACTATATGTGCGTTCTGTGTGTGTTCTGTGGTGGCCCACTCCAAGAAGGTTGAGAATGCTTTGAGGGCTGAACAGCTTATGGAGCATCCCAGGGGCATAGCCTTGTCCATATACCATTGACCTCCAGCTTTAAAACCCAGTAGATCCTGATCACTCGGATGTACTGGTAATAGGCGGAAAGTGGATTTAATGTTGCTTTTTGCCATCATTGCCCCATGGCCTAGCTCTTGTATGTGGTGCAGTGCCACAATGAGCATTGTGTATTGCACTGTGCAGTCCTCTGGGCTGATGAAGTCATTCACTGAACTACCTTTTGGGTAGGACAGGTGATGAATGAGCCTGTATTCCCCTACTTCCTTCTTGGGGACCAGCCCCAATGGGGATACCCTGAGGTTGTGAACTGGGGGGTAGTCGAATGGTCCCGCCACCCTGCCTGCCTCTACTTCCTTCGCAATTTTTCTCTCGAGGATGTTGGGAAGTAAATTTGCTGACTTGAGATTCCGAGCTGTGGTTTCTACCCTTGGCCCCTTGTATGGTATCCTAAAACCATACTTGAAACCGTCATGTATATATTTTGCTATTGTTTTTTCCGGGTAGCAGTCGAGCCAGGGGTCCATCCGGTCTAACCGTACTGGTGAATTAGCTAAACTTCCCAGACCCCTTTCCTTTTTCACTGCTTGTTTCTTCATTTGGTTTCTTGGAGGATTGTCATGTGCATTCCGAGACCTTGTGTTCTCCTCTGCACAGCTTGCAGATATGATCGTATTTACAAAAGGGACAAAAACATTTTCCTTTATTGTAGTCGTAACATGCCTTCCTCCCTGGCCCCTTCCTCTGTTCTTTTCTGTACTCTCCTCCTCCTATTTATCTTGCAATAACATGACCACTATCAGTGTAAGTTACCACATTGGGCCGGCCATGCGTCATATAGCGGACCCACAGGTCTATGTGTGTGTTTTCCCATTTGAGATTGGGTTGCCGAGATAGTTTTAGATGAAACTGCTTGTTGTATTTTAGCCATGCATATCCATCAAAGGACAGATGTGTGAATTTTATGGTGTCCCTGTATTTTAGCAGAGCAGTTAGCTTATCAGGATGTTTCATCCCATAAACTGACATAAATATGTCAAATGCTGCTGCCCAATTCTGAAATGTGAAAGGCACCTTTGGCCGCCGTGGCCTCTCTTGTTTATTCTTTTTCTCATCGATCACTTCTGGGATCTCCCTGTGCAATAATGAGAACATGTCTATAAATTCCCCTTTCCAGATTTTTTCCCTGACAGTGTTGGATAAGTGGTCCCCCAATGGGTCTTCCACCCTGGCATATGCCCAATGCTCTGGTGCCATTGTTTTTAAGCTGGTTAAAATGTCACCTGCCAAAGTTTTGTGAGATGATCCGATTTGAGAGGCAACCATTTCCCATGCTTCTAAGTCTGACGTCAAACTTTCTTTGTTGGCTGGGGGATGCTGTATTGTAGAAGGCACAGCACCTGTCCATACCTGAACTGCTGCTCCTTGAGCATTACCTCCTCCTGACGCTGCCCCTTGGGAATCAATTGATTGGGGGGGATGAACCTGCAATGGCTCGATCCCATGGGTGATCCGCTGTCTACCCCCTAGATGACTTGAGGGGCCTTTTTCCAGCCCTACACCTGTGGGCTCTGTACCCCTTTGTGTCACCCCCCTTGTCTATATATTGGGACCTGGTATCCTACTGCAGCAGGGTCTGCCCACTGGTGTGTCCTAAAACCAAAGCTATCTATTGGTGCTTGCGCTTCGACCCCGTCAGTCTATGGGAGGTACCCTCGCCTGGCTCATTGGCCGAAGATGCCCGAGACCCTGTGTTGGGAGCGGTCATGCCCCCATGCTGGGTTGCTGGGAGACTAGGAGTGAAGGGGCCCCATGGATTCATTGTTGCCCAAGAGAGGGCAAATGACCTGGCCCCCCATATATGAATGGCCACATGAAGGGGTTGTATTGCCATATTTGGTGCCATGGCATTGCTGGCACTGAATTGTCCCCTGAAGGCCCGTGCTGCCCTATCTGGCTGCTTACCTTTTTTCCCACTTGATCCCCCTGTGTTTTACCAAAATCTAACTGCTGACAGCGGGCCCCCGACCTGTCTCCCAAATGCCTGGCCTTCTTCCATTCCTTTACCTTTGTAGCCTTAGCCATATCTTCCAGGTTTTTTCTCCATATTTTATATCTTGCATCTTCTGTTACCGATTCCAGTGGTAGCCGTTCCCAGCTCTCACTGGATTGCTCATCCTCGCTATCAGAATCAGACCACACCAATTCCACTGACACATCACTGTCTTGATCTCCCTCATACTCACCGATTTTTTGGCTGGACCATTGTTGACACTGGGTGGTTTTTCATTTCTTCAGTCAGTGCCCTGGGCTGGACCACGGACTTGCTCTCCTCAACTCCATTCTATTTTTTCTCCGTACACTTTCTGCACGTCTCTGCCCCTGCTTCAGCCTTACGCTTCTTCTGCCCACCTTGCCCCTTTCTATTACCAGCTTTTTTCTGAGCCACGGATTCCAATAATTGGGCCAAAGGCTGGATACACCTGGGTTGACGCCCTTCATCCTCAGCCAGACCCTGAGGTCTGTGTTCCGCTATGGTGGGAGGGTCTACCTCTGGCAGCTGTTGCTCAGCTGGACGTGCAACCCGCAATTCTGGTTCCAGCCTGGATATGGCCGCCAGCCAATCTGACCCGCCAATGTCTTTTAAACATTGCAGTGCCTCGCGTAAAGCTTGGTCCTGTCCTTGTGCTGAGGTAGCCAGTTCTACAGATTGTGTCTGGCTTCCTGGACCTGAAAGGTCTTGACTGGAACCCTGTGCTGGTGTAAAATTTTGGGGTTCCTGGCTGTCCAGAACCTGATTATCTTGAGATTCAGCCATTGTACAGGTATTAATTATAAGGGGCAAAGCGGTGCTAAGCGATGCGATACCTATACGAGACAAAACATATTCGTTTTTCATGCCTATGTTTCAAATGCCCTCTACCAATTAGCACTCTAACCAGCTGCACCCAGGCTATTCTTGAATATACTGCTCCCTAACATATAATCGATACCTTGATGGGGGTGGTGAGTGCCTACCCTTTTCTTCTTCCCTTACCTTCATTCCCATGCAGGGAATGTGGGGGGGGGCTCCTAAATACCTAGTATTGAAACATTCTCACTAACTTGGACTCCGAAAACCACCCTAAAATACTCGGGACACCAACAAAGGCTAATTGGAAAATTAGTTACAATCCGATAATACCCATTCTCCCTCCCCTATACTAGCCTTTAAGATGTCAAACCTCCGACTCCACCCCTTTTATGTTCTCCACCCTGCTTAAAGCTGAAATCCCCCATATCCCCCAACCCCTGAATAATACGGTGGTGGCATCACATAATGGCTCTAAATTCTATAATAAGAACAAAACATCTGAGAGAGAGAGAAAAAAAACACCCACACACCACACTGGAAGGAAACCACACAGCAGGCAAAGGAAATACTACAACTTTTTGTGTACCCTAATACCCGATTAGGTCCTACCCATTGGCTAAATTGCATGCAGAAATTAATGATGCCAGAAACTAAAGGCTAAAGTAGAAACAGGTGAGAAACAGCAGAAGCAGGGCCAAAACTGCTGCAGTGGAAGGTTAAATGGATAGCAGCCACCTCAGGGAACCTGCGGGGGGGCACCAGCAGGGAAAAACACCCCAGGCGAAGGACGCTGCTGAAGACCATGGAGGCAACAGTAAAGTTAACCACTAGGCTGACCAAAACACAAAATGCAAACACTGACACTAACTGCAGCAATGAAACCCAAAAATTCTAAGACAAAAGGGGGGGGGGTCTCCCAAATTGCAAAATGCTTGTGAACAAACCAGCATCTGAACGAGAATAAAGACACCGAAAAGGGGCACCCCAGGAGGCCAAAAACTCACAAAACCTGAAACAGGGCCACGGCTAGAGCACAGAACTAAGCTCTGCCTCAGCACCACGTGGCCGGTCAGGCGCGTGGGCCCACAGGCCCAAACAGGAATGGGAAGAAAATGATAAAAACAGGGGAAGGCCTTTTTTTTTAAAAAAAGGGACAACCATCCCTGAACCGGAGTGAATCCTACAAATTGAACCATGTTTGTGGTTCGAAATACCGTGGAAAGGTGCAGCTGCCCACCCGATCGCCACCGAAGCTGGGAAAGGAGAGGGTCGTGGACCCAGAGAAAACTTGGTGTTCACCCTCCTAGACCATTTTCCAATGGAGCACATGGCTTTGCTTGCCAGTATTGACCATTTGTTTGTACAGCTTACCTTTCATTTACCAGCATTTTACCTTAATTGGTACAGCGCCCAGCTTCATAACACTGCTCTGCTTGTGCTGGAGATGAATATCCGCCCACCGCGCATTCCCGCCCCATGCTCTATTAAATGCAAATTCTACCCCGCCTATCCTCCAGACAGGCACACTCTACCTCTAAAGGGGGCAAATATTTTTGAAGATGTAGCGACCCCAAAGAACAAAGCCACCGGGAGGTGCGCCGAGGGAGGGGAGTAAACCACAGCCTGGTAAAGTGGTAGCAGGGCAAGCAGGCCGGGAGACAAAGGAGAGGGGGAACTGCAGCTGAAACAAAATACTGGGGTCAAGAAACCTCCCTGCAGCCAGAGAAGGCACAAGGTAAAAGAAGCCACGCCACAGTGCGCGACACACTAAAAAGGGTGTGGGTGGGAGCCCTGGGAAACCGGACCATGGAAAAAAAAACACTGCATGCAAACGCACCTGCTGAAACAGTCGGAGGGACCCGGGGCAGCAGCTGAAACCACCACTAGAGTGAAGCCAGGCAAATAAAGCAGGAAACAGGCACACAACGGCGAAACACGTGGCCCTGGCCAGGTGGGGGGGTCCGCGACCCGTGAACAAGTAGGTAGGCTGCGTTTCAGGGCCAAAAATAAACAAGGCCATGAATGCATATTTGAGGCCGGCAAACATTGGGAGGAGGAAAAGGGGGTAAATAAGTAAAAAACACATACCTGAATGGACCAAAACCTGGAGCCTCGAAGAACAACCCAAAAAAACGGCAGGCGGAAAAAAACGTCGGGCGACCGTGAACTGGAAAACAAGGAAAAAGCAGGAGCGAACCTAAACAGCAGAAAAATGAAAACTTCACTGTCAGGAGCTGTTCCAGGAGGGCAAGATCCCCTGGGACAGCTCCTTAAAATAACCCTGCCATGCCCCTCCCTGCAGGGTCCGTCCAGGCCAGCTCTCTCCGAGGCGATCCTCGGATTGGGCCACTTGCTTGGGGGGGCCGCCTCCTCCTTGATGGTGGGTGGCCCTCCTAGCCCCACCCTCTTGGGGGCTGTCGGCAACTCGCCCCCTCCGGTGAGAGGCCGGTGGGGCCATTTTCTAGAGCTTCATTTTGAGATGCCTCCCAGCAGGGACACTTTTTGTTTTCAATTTGATCTCCCAGTAAGGAAGTCGCTAGACATTATACCCCCCCCCCCACCAGATCCACTTCTCTGGAGTCTGAGAGCTTTAACCTAATGCTGTCCTGGGGGAGGGGTGGAAAAGAGGAAAGAAAAGAAGAAGAGAAACAGAAGACAAAATTATCACCAGATGGCCAGCTTAGGGTGAAGTGGATCACCCAAGTTGGTGCGACAACCAAAAAGGGCGACCGACATTAGGGTGCAGCACAATGCCAATGGCGATCATTGTGCCCGGCCATTGTGCTGCCCGACCCCAGTTTTGCTCCATGCCCCAGAGCAAGTGTGGACTGGTGCAGAGGGCTGTGCAGCCGCACCACCCAAAGCTATAATATAATCAAGTAAGCAAAAAGTCAGGCATCCTAGTGTGGTGAGAAAAAAGACCTCTGAGTTAGATAACGATAAAAAGCATTTATTTAAACAAACAATACACAGCAAGCACCCCCCCTTGCCGCACACAAACATTTCATATCATATTGACACTTTGTCAATGCGTTAATATTACCAAACAAGTACATGTCTTTTAAGGCAGTTCCTTAAAGGGATACCACAAAATAATCATAAAGTGCATCATATATAATATATAATAATCCCACACCAAATAGAAGAAGAATAAATACCTATAAGATAAGAAAATATTTAAATACATTTAAAAACAATGAATAAAGTGCAAAATACAATGAATCATAAAAAATAGATTCAGCTCTAAGACATTTCATTATCTTTCTTTCAGGAATGGTACAATGTTGAACACTGCATTCAGACCTTTATATATGTGTGCCCCTAACAAGCATCGCCACTTGTTCTCAATCTTAAGTAGCTTGTTATTCAAATCCCTACCACAGATGTTTAGTGCAACTTTCTCCAAACCCTGAAATTTAAAATAATGTCCAGTGCCTTCATTCATTATGTGCATTGCAAATGCATGGGAAATGTCTTTCTTGGCAATGCACTTTAAATGTTCTGCCATCTTTTTGAAAAGTCTTTTAGTTTTACCAACATAAAAATCTTGACACGAACAAACTGCAACATAAATAATATTAGCTATAGAGCAGTTGATGAAATGTCTGTTGGTATATGCTTTACCAGTTACAGGATGTATAAAGACAGTACCTGGTTGTAGATGTGTGCAAAATGTATAATTTCCACATTGAAATGTCCCACCTGGCAAATCCAGTCAGGTTTGGGCAGAAGGTGTTCTGTATAGACTGTTTGTCACCAAATCAGTAACATTTTGTCTAGCTTGTAAATCATCTGGGGGGGCTGTTTCACATCCCTAGCAAGCTTCGGTTCCAATTTCAATAAATCCCAATGTTTGCTTAATATATTTCCAATCATGTAACTCTGTGGCATGTACTCTGTAATAAAATTCAGAGATGTCTGATTATCTGATTTCACATGCCTTACAGTACCTTGTAACAGTTTGCTTCTCTCAATGTGATCAACAGTCTGTTTAGTCTGTATCAATTCCCCCTTATTATAACCCCTGCCTTCAAATTTGTGCTTTAAATACATCAAATCCCTTTCATATTGTTCTAGGGAAGAGGTATTCCTTTTTAGGCACATCATTTGGCCTTTAGAAATATGCTGGATCAGGTCATACCTAACAGGCAGAGTGCAAAGGGTAAAAACGGGTTTGCGTCATCTGCCCTGAAGCCTCTGGGCTGTGGAGTTCCACGAGTTTTGGCGCCCTTGTTGTTCACTGTATACATGCTACCATTGGGGGACATTATCAGGTGATACGGACTGGGTTTTCACTGTTATGCAAATGATACCCAGTTGTAATGTATCTGTTCTCTGCACCCGAGAACCAGATTTCGGTTTCCATGTTTAACAACTGCCTCGAGCAGATCCAGTCGTGGATGGCTCAAAACTGGCTGAAACTAAACCCAGACAAGACTGAGGTGCTGGTGGTGGATCCGGGTTGTCCGGAGGAAGGGAGGCACGGGAATACTCTCCGACTTGTTGTTGGGGGGCATTTCACTTGTCCCCTCCAAACAGGTGAGGGATTTGGGCGTGATCCTGGATGATGGTCTGAGCATGGATGCCCAGGTGTCAGCCATCGTCAGGAGGGTTTTTTATCACCAACGAAATATCGCCCAAATTCGATCCCTGACTTCCCCTGATGATCTGCCCACACTAGAATATGCCTTTGTCACCTCCAGACTGGACTACTGTAATGCCTTGTACCTAGAGTTATCTGGAGGCAACCTCCGCAGACTGCAGCTGGTACAGAATGCAGTGGCAAGATTATTAATGAGAACAAGAAGATCGGAGCATATTACTCCTGTTCTCCATGAACTGCACTGGCTGCCAGTCAGGTGGATGACTGTCTTTAAAGTAGGGCTTTTGATCTATAAAACCCTACATGAGGGGGAGCCTGCCTATCTGCAGGATCTCCTTGTCCCCTACCGCCCCTCCCTGGCACTTCGTTTTGCCGGAGAGCCCTCCTTGAGGTTCCCAGGGTAGGGCTGCGGCGCTCTGGAGGCAGGGTGTTTCCGGTTGCCACACCCACTTTGTGGAACTCTTTACCTGAAAATTTGAAGAGGGCTCCCTCGGTGGAAGCCTATAGGAAGGGCCTTAAAACATACTTTTTCTGGCTAGCCTTTTATGACTAATTATTAAATGGAATTGTTGGAATTGAAATTGAATTTTGGCTGGTTTTGTTAATTATGTATTGGTGTTGTCTGTACAGCTCTCATAGTCTGTGGAAGTGAGAGCTTAATAAATAATTTATCTATCTATTTATCTATCTACATCTTTCCCCTCTTCATACCTCTTGTTTCTACCCCTCCCTCCATCCATCCTCCCACTTACATACCCACTTCGCTGCCCCCTTACAAGGTTCACATTCCACCTGCTTTCCTACTCTCATCTTCAGTGCCCCCTGCTGCCTCCCTTCATCCCTTGGCCCATTTCCCACTCTTACCCTGTGCATCCCTTCTCTCACTGCCTAGCTGTAGTGCTATAATTCACTTGCTGAAACTTTATTTCTCAATCTCCCCTTCCTACCCCTCTAAAAAACACCCATTACCTGCCCTTCAGTGGTACAAATATTCTATGTTCAACTACCTAATCATCACATTTCTTCTATTAGCAGCTGGTGATATCAACCCTAATCCTGGCTCTTCTCCTCCCAACCCTAACCCAGGCCCTCCCCCGAACACCCCCCTCCTTCCCCTGTGGGCTTAAACTGTGTCATTTGAACATAAGGAGACTCCTTCCTAAAATAGACTTGCCATTCACAATATCCCTTGCCCCCGATTTCCTCATACTTACTGGGGCATGGCTTAATGTTAAAATACCAGACTTACCCTTTGCCATACCTGGTTTCTCCCTCTCTTGGCAAGATTGTAATTTCGGGGGGAGGAGTGGCTATGTATATCTCCTCCTCAGTCCAATATACTGCTATTCTCTCAGCCTCGCTACCATCAGCTTACGAAGTGCTTATAAATCTCCTCTCCCTCTCTTTCTTAGCCCTTTTATTCATTGCTGGAGTTTACTGTCGCCCTGGTACTTGTTCCGCCAGTGTCACCGACTTCCTAAAAACTATAGTCTCCCTCACCTCTTCTGGTGAACTTTACATCATGGAAGACTTTAACCTAAATTGGTTGTCTGCCTCCCTTAGCAAGACACGCAATGACATTGATGCCCTGAATCTAACACTGCTGATACATGAGCCAACTCAACTAAACCGTAAAACCCACAACCATACCCTTATTGATTGGGCTCTCACCTCCCACTCTCATAGGATCATACAAGCTGGCCTTCTTCCAGACTCCTTAAGTGACCACCACATATAGAAAAATAGAATTTAATGGCAGATAAGGACCGCTTGGCTAACCCAGTCTGCCCATTTCCCTACTTAATGGATAAACTGCAGATCCTAGTTAACCAACAGCCTACTTCTTCCTACCTCCACCCCTTAGAATTGCCTTATGACTGTCCCATGCATTCTTGAATTCCACCACTGTTTTTGACTCCACAACCTCCTCCAGAAGACCATTCCATGCATCCACAACCCTCTCTGTGAAAAAATACTTCCTTACATTACCTCTGAGCCGCCCCCTCTCTATCTTCAAATTGTGCCCCCTTGTTCTTGCACACCTCTTTTTCTGAAAGATGCTATCTTCTTGGACTTTGTTGTTTCCCTTGAGGTACTTGAAAGTTTCTATCATGTCCCCCCTCTCCCTCCTTTCCTCGAGGCTATACATGTTAATCTCCTTAAGTCTTTCTTCATATGTCTTCCGGTGCAGACCCTGAACCATTTTAGTTGCCTTCTCTGTACTGCCTCCATCCTGTTTATGTCTTTGTGGAGACTGGGTCTCCAGAACTGCATGCAGTACTCCAGAAGGGGTCTCACCAGCTGTCTGTACAGAGGGATAACAACTTCCTGTTTTCTACTGGTGATGCCTCTCCCTATGCATCCTAGTATCCCCACAGCCCTCTTTATTGCCCTCTTACATTGCTTGCCCACCTTTAAGTCATCTGATATGATGACCCCCTGGTCCTTTTCCATTTTTGTTGTTGTTAATATCTCACTCCCCACTGTGTACTCTTCCCCTGGGTTTTTGTTTCCCAAGGGCATTACTTTGCACTTCTTAGCATTGAATCTAAGCTGACATACATTTGACCATTCCTCCAACCTTGCCAAGTCCCTTCTCATCCTTTCCACCCTATCTTGTGTATCAACTCTGTTGCAGATCTTTGTGTCATCTGCAAAGAGATATACTTTTCCTTCCAGTCCCTCTGCAATGTCGCTTTTAAAGACATTGAAGAGGACTGGTCCTAGTACTGAATCCTGAGATACCCCACTAGTAACCCCCCTTTCTTCAGAGTGGACTCCGTTTACTATTACCCTCTGTGTCCTGTTCTCCAGCCAATTCTTTACCCAGGCTACAGTACCATCTTGGGACCCACTCCCAGGCTTGCTAACTTGTTTATGAATCTTTTGTGTGGGACTGTATCAAATGCCTTGCTAAAGTCTAGGTAGGCCATGTCCACAGCCCCTCCCTGATCTACTACTTTGGTCACCTAGTCAAAGTAATCTATTAGATTTGTCTGACATGAACTTCCTGCTGTGAATCCATGCTGCCTTTGGTCCTGTGCCCCTCTGGCCTCTAGGTACTTGACAAATTCTTTCCTTCAGAAGTGATTCCATCATTTTCCCTGTCACTGAGGTTAAACTGACAGGTCTGTAGTTTCCTGCTTTTGCCCTGCTCCCACTTTTGTGAAGTGGAATCACATCTGCCCTTCTCCAGTCCTCAGATACCACCCCATCCTCTCAAGATTTGTTGAAGAGGATAGTCAGTGGTGTTACTAGTTCTACCCTTAGTTCTTTTAGAATTCTAGGATGAATCCCATCAAGCCCCATTGCTTTGTCCACCTTCAGTTTTAAGAGTTCTTTCAGAACCCTTTCTTCTGTAAATGGGCTGCTATCAACTCCTGTATCCAGAGTGTTTCTATTGTTTGGTATAGGCACCTCCCCCTCTTCATTTGTGAATACTGAACAAAAATATTTGTTTAGTATCTCTGTCTTTTCACGGTCACCCTCTGCCTACCCCCTTCCCCTTTATTAAGTCTCACTATCCCTCCCTTGGTCATCTTTCACTCTCTGATGTACCTATAAAAGGTTTTATCCCCCTTCTTAACTGAATTGGCTATCTTCTCCTCGCATTGGGCCTTTGCTGTTCTGATTGCCTTTCCTGCTTCCTTCTGCTTTAAGTGGTACAGTTCTCTGTCCTGCTCCTTCTGTGATTCCTTGTACTTCCTGAATGCTTTATTTTTCTCTTAAACCTTCCCTGCCACCTCCTTTGAGAACCATAGTGGTTTCTTACATCATTTTGTTTTGTTTATTTGCTTCACACAAAGGCTTGTTGCCTCTGCTATGGCAGTATTGATTATTCCCCATTGTTCTTATACTGCTCCTTCCTGCCCCTTTGCTAGTGCATTCCTTAGGCACTCACCCATTTTGGCAAAGTCAACTCTACTAAAGTCCAATACTTTTGCCTTTGTATGGCTTGACTCTACTGCTGTGTTTATCGAGAACCATACTGTTCGATGGTCGCTAGTTCCCAGATGGCTACCCACTTCTACATCTGTGATCCTCTCTCCATCTCCATTTGAGAGCACCAGGTCTAAGATTGCTCCTTCTTGAGTGGGTTCAAATACTAGTTGTCTAAGGTATGCCCTCTGTAGGGCATCTAGAATAACCCCACTCTTAGAAGTGGTTGCTGCAACTGCACTCCAGTTAACATCTGGCATATTCAGATCCCCATCAGCAATATCTCCCCTTTTTCTGCCATTCTAAGTATACTTTCTATCATTTCCTTGTCCACTTCCTCCCCCTGGGAGGGGGGTCTGTATACAACCCCTGTGCGGATTGTGGTGCCATTGCCTGTCTCCAAATTGATCCACAGTGCTTCCTCTCCTCCCTGTTTACCTTTTTGTTCTGTTGCTTTGATTCCTTCCCTTATGTAGAGAGCTACTCCTCCTCCTCTTTTACCCTCCCTGTCCCTCCTGTGTATCCTGGTATGTTTACATCCCAGTCATGGTTCTGTGTGTACCATGTTTCTGAGACTGCCATGATATCCAGATGTTCCTCTTCCATCAAGGCCACTAATTCAGGAAGCTTGTTACCCAGACTATGGGCATTGGTACTCATTGCTCTCCATTTTTTGATGGCTTTACCTCTTGTAGCAACATCCCCCACTGACCTTTCTCCCTTGGTCTTTTCCTCATTTAGTACCCTGTTTTGTAGGGGGAGGCTGGGAATTCCCTACTGCATATCAGTACCTCCCCCCCTTGACTAGTTTAAAAGCTTGCCAATGAAGCATTTAAACTGATTGCCCAGAAGACTTGTTTCCTTCCTGGACAGATGCAGACCATCCTGCCAGTATAGGCTGGTATCCTTCCAGATGGAACCCCAGTCCCCAGTGAAGCCAAACCCCTGTGCTCCATACCATTTTTTCGGCCATTCATTGAATTGCATGGTGCGAAGTACCCTCGCCTCACCCATGCCATAGACAGGCAGCACCTCTGAGAAGGATATTGTATGTGCTACTTGTCTTAGGCCCCTCCCCAACTCCCCAAAGTCCTCCTGCACTGCTCTAATCTCATGTTGAGCCAAGTCATTCATCCCAAGGTGGACAATGATGTCCAGCTCAGTCTCCCGTGCAGCTGTTCTCGTGATCCTGAGGATGTGCTTCCTGTCCTTCCAAGCCATGGTGCCAGGCAGGCACCTTACTTCAGTTTTTCCTGCTCCCCCCAGTTCTATCCCCTAATAACTGAGTCCCCCACCAGGAGCTGCTTCCTTTCCCTGTGGTGTCCTCTGCCTCCTTCCTGTGGGCCTCCCTCATGACAGTTGTCCACAACTTCCTCAGTCCCCTCTGCGGGTGCATCCATAGGGAAACTATGCTTCCCCAGAATGGTGTATGGATTGTGGAGTGGTACAACTGACTGGGTGTACCTCTGTTCCACCACCCTCACCCTCCCTGAGCCCACTGTGGTCCAACTGCTGTGCTTTCTTGGCACTCTCTGAGGCAGTGGTGGTGGCTCTAGTGCTCCCTGGGTGGGACAGGTTCCCTTACTACTGTCCAGTGTGGCCTGAAGACGGGCAATTTCCTCCCTCAGGGCAGAGAGTTGCCTGCAAATAGGGCAGTGTCTGAGCCTCCAGAAAGACTCCCGGAAGACTGCCGCCCCACAGCCAGTACATTGCTACCTAGTCCCGCAAAATCCACAGACAGAATGTCCCACACAAAATCCTGTAATCCAGATCCTTCAAATCCCTTGACCTCTTCCATGATCTTGTGCACACAGATTGCTCTCCCATCCTCTCAGCTAATTCAGTGGACTCGGCTCTTGAATACTTTAGGACCAACTTCCTTCACATCTGGGACATCTGTGCCTCCATCAGATGCATCAGGGTACACAGAATTACCATTCCTGGGTCACCCCAGAATTACTGGTCTGCCAACATGCCAGCGATCAGGCTTGTAAATTGTACAAAACCTTGCAGTCACAGAATGCTCTCCATCTTTATCAAAGACTTTCTAACAGCTGCACGATGACAGTTCAACAACTAAGTTGACAAACATCATCACAGCGATGGATTTATGTCGACCGCAAGTTGTGGTCAACATAAATCTGACTGGAGACCCCGGCTGTTTGTTCATCGGGGGTTTCGCCCCCGAACCCCTCCATGCAGGGAGCTCTGCCCCCGCACCCCCCAATCTCTAGAATTATCAAATCTGAGTCGGAGTTCATTCGGGGAGAGGTGCAGGACTGAGAGACAGAGTGCCAGTGTCTCGGGCAGACTATTACAGCAAACACGTCGATGTTGTGGCTGTACAGGGGTCATACCCTTCGTAACTCCTTTACTAAGGCTACCAGGCTGGCCAAGGCTGAATATTTCCATATTACATTCCAATCCAATATAGACAAACCATCAAAGTTCTGGAAAGTTGTCCATGCCTTATTCCCCCCTCTCCAACACTCCACCGACGCCTCTCCTTAAAATTAATGGCTCCTTAATTTCGGATCCCCCTGCAGTTGCCACAGAATTTAACATTTACTTCACCTCCTGTGCCACTTCATTCCTATCCTCCTTAACCCCCTTCCTCCCCCCTCCTCCCCCTCCACAGTACTCCAAAACAAACACTGTACCCGACCCTTTTGTGTTCTCAAATGTTTCCCCAGCTGATACCCTAGCAGAGCTCCTTGCAGTTAATCCCTCTAAAGAAAGCTCCCCAGATGGACTTGATCCAAAGCTATTATAGCTATCTGCCCCTGCTATAGCAGCACTGCTATCAGCACTACTAAACCTATCTTTCTCGACTGCTGCAGTCCCAAATGCCTGGAAGTATGCAACTGTGCTTCCTCTACCCAAAGGTGGTGACCCCTCTACCCAGGCAACTACTACCAAGTTTCATTACTCCCTACCCTAGCCAAACTTCAAATGCACCTGGCACTTTCCCAACTCAATACCTTTCTCTCTGATTCCTCCTTCTTGACACCTTTCTAATCTGGATTCAGGAAGAATCACTCCACCATCACCTCCCTCATCAGGCTCACTGACTCTATCCTCTCTGGGATGGATAGTGGTCTGATCACTTCTGCCATCTTCATCGACCTTGCCAAGGTCTTCAATACCATCTCTCGCTCCCTCCTCCTTACCAGCCTTACTCTGGCAGGCCTATCAGACTCTGCTGTAAACTGGTTCAGGTCATATCTCATCAGAAGGTCTCAATCGGTTAAAATTGCTGACTCTATATCTCCCCCTCTCACAATTAATACTGGTGTACCACAGGGTTCCATGCTTGGCCCCATACTTTTCTCCATATTTTTAAATGACCTTCCAACAGGCTACACCACATCTTTCATCTACATGTACACTGACGACATGTTCTTGTTCACCTCAGGCCAGTCTCCCACTGATGTTGCAACCAGACTTCAAGTGAACTTTGACAAAGTCCAACTCTGGCTTTCCTCACATCAGCTATTACGGAACTGTGGAAACTGAGGTTCAATGCAGGGAAATGCAGGGTACTACACCTTGGAGCTTGAAACCTGGGCCAAGTGTACACCCTGAGGGGGGATGCTACAAGTCTCGATGGCTGAAAGGGACCTGGGGGTGGTGGTGGCTGTCAAGATGAACAACTCAGAGACTTGTAGGAGGGCAGCAGCCAAGGCCAACAGGATGCTGGGATGCATCACTAGGGGGATCACCTCCGGAAGGAGGGAATTGATACTCCCTCTGTATAACTGCTTGGTGAGGCTGCACCTCGAGTACTGCATGCAGTTTTGGAGGCCACTTAAGAGGGACACTGAACTCCTGGAGAGGGTCAGAGGAGGGCAAACAAAATGATCTGGGGCTTGGGGAAAGGACCTGTGGGAGAGGCTCAAGAACTAAATATGTACCTCAGGAAGAGAGAAGGACTGGAGGGACATGATAAAGGTCTTCAGGTACATGAAGGAGTAAATAGGGAGGCGCAGTCAGGGTGCTCAAGGAAGGAGGGGGGCAACTAGAGGGCATGGGTGGAAGCTGGAGGGGGAGACTCAGGGGAGAAACAAGGAGATGCTACTTCACTGAGAGGGTGGTAGAACCATGAAATGCACTGCCCAGTGGGCTGGTGGAGGCAGAGACTGTGGAGGGGTTCAAGAGGGGGTGGGACAGGTACAGGGAAAGGGTTCTGGAAGCAAAGTCCAATGCAGTGAGAATACCCTGGACTGGGAAGGTAGAAGCCCGAGAAGGCGGGGGGGCAGCAAGGTCAGCTCCCAGGGTGGGGGCTGACTAAACAAGCAGACACCAAAGACTGCTAGGCCTATTCTGCTGGCATTTTAGTGTGTTAGTATGAACTCCGAGAAGACTGGCTCCATGACTTTTTGCACTAGGCAGACTCTCTAGGCTCCCTAACATGCCCACCTTCCACACCCTTGATGGGACAACACTTGAGGACACCTCCTCCTCCTCCTTCAGATACCTTGGGTTTGGCTTGACCAACACCTTAACTTTTCTGACAACTTGGATGCCATCCTGAAAAAGCTGCACCCCAAGCTGGGCTCCCTGTACAGTAACCGTGGTTGTTTCTCTCTCTCTTGGTAAGATGAGAACTTGTGCAGAAAATGATCTTCCTTATCTTTGACTACTGCAATGTAGCCTACAGTGCCATTCCCAAGTCCTCCTTATCAAGATAGGACACCCTCTTCAACTCATTCTGTCGTTTCATCCTGGACTCTCCCCCCACCACCCATCAGTGTACCCTTTACCATTCTCTGGCCTTTTCCTCACTAGAAAACAGGCACCTAGCCCATTGCATCAAATTGATCTCCAAATTTTGGTTTGGCTTTCTTTTTCTCTACCTCTCCTCCTCTATTAACAATAACATCCCTTCCTCCCTTCACACTGCCTCAGGTCCCAAGACACGTGCATATTGGCAGTCCCTCGCCATGCTACATCAGCAGGTCAGTCTGTTTTCTCATACCACTTCCCCAAACTATGGAACCAACTGCCTCCTCAAATCACATATTCTTCCTCCCTGTTCTCCCTCTCTACATCCCTCCACAATGACCTCTTCCAGAACTGTTCCTGTTTCTTGCTTCCCACTTCGCTCCCCTCCACCCTTATCTATCCCTTATCACCTCTCTACATCCCTCCACAGTTTACCTTTCCCAATCTGCTCCTGCTTCTCCCTCCTCTTACCTCCTCCAATATCTATGCCTGAACCTCTACACTGCTGTGATCTCTCTAATCCTTACAACTAGCACTTATCAATCCCTCATCCTTATTATTTAACTATTCTTCATCTTCTCCTTCTTTCTCTACACTTATCCATCTACAGTATTCTCAGTTAACTGCCCCTCCCCCTTCTGACTCACTAGCTGCTATCCTTACCTACTGGGTTCATTAGGTGGGTTTGAATCCCACAGCCCCCACTTGCATACTGTGTGACCCTGAGCACGTCACTTCACTTCCCTGTGCTCCCAGGTAACACCTGTAAACAAGCTTTCAGCTTAGTGTGCCACTCCTGGTTAAACAATTGGAAAAAAATTAGGTGGAGTAGTTGTACTGTGTGTATAATTTTTATTGATTACTGCCGTGACATATACTTGTACTATGTGTACAATTTTGGTGTGACAATAGTTGTATTGTAATATATAATTTGTACTGAACTGCATTGTTCTGTGTTGAATTTTGAATTGTGATGAATGTTTATTCCTCCCCTTGTACCCCTTCCCCCCATGATGAACTGGGAGATGAGCAGACTGTTGCTCATCCTGCCTTTCCTGGTGAAACATTTCAATAAATAAATGGTACAGCCCTCTGCACACCACCACAGCCAGCCACTAAATGTGTTTGCAATGACCATGTGCAGTACTACACAATATGCAGTACACAGAGAGCATTCTGTGACTGACCATGGTGGTGTGTGGAGTGTTGTGCCAGTCATAGATTTGTGCAGGAGATAGGGAGGAGTAGGGTGGTTTGGCACTGCCTGTCAGGGTTGGGAGGGGGGGAGTCCACTAGAGCACAAGGTACTGTCAGTGCTATGTGTGTGGGAATGTTCGGGGATGGGGGTTCAGGATGGGAATGGGGCACTTTTCTAAGTCTAACTGGGGAAGATTGGGGATCATGGGGGGCACTATACCACCAATGAGGTGTGACAACGTCAGGGTTGGGGGACATTAGCTTACTGGGGCAGGGATGCATACAGTATGGGTACACAGTTGCCATAACACTATTATTACAATAGACTACGGTGGCACTCCACCCCATGCCACATCATTTCTACCCTGGGTCTGTGCTTGGTGCTCCTTAGGGCACCTGGGCTGCTCCCTGCACTCTTGCCTCTGGATGCATCACAGGCATGCACCAAGCCTTCTGACAGCACACAGGTCACAAGTTGTGACTATTCGGTCCCCTGCTTTGTGGCAATTTGCGTCTGGCACAGGTGGCTTCTAGGATCAGGCCCTATGTTTCTATGTGATGAGCATGTGTGAGGCCAACAGCTGCAGCTGTGTACAAAAATCATCAGGGAAATAACTGGATCAAAAAGAGATGCATTGGCGAGGAAAGGATCATGGAAAAATTCCACCATACCAGATCCACCAAGAAAGAATTTGGAAAGTAGTGGTGATGGTGGAGAAGTAGACAGGACAGCAATTGGGAATCATAGTGGTGGAGCTAAATCTGAGAGGAGGACTATGGCTGGGCATGTGATAGTACAGACAAATGAACCATGCAAGCAGCATTCTGAGGCAGTCGTCCAGTGCATCTGGTGATGAAACCACCCTGAGCAATCCAGAAGCACGATAGTCATTTCTGGAAGAGCAGAGTAAAGAAGCAGGAGAAAGGGTGAGCATGATGAAGTAGGTGTGGGAGAGGTGGATGAAAAACAAGAGAAGCTTGAAAGTCCAATGTCATTTACACCACCAACTTGTTGTGATGATGACTGTGACACTGAGGAGTGGAGGCCATCATGACAGTGATGGCAAAATTTAAAACAGTAACAAAAACAGAAAAACAAGAAAGTTTCTTCTCCTGCTCACTCTAAACCTCAGGAATAAATTCTTATTTTAAAGACAGAACTAGAAAGCTCTCCTTAATGTCAAGATTAGTAGTACACTATAAGAAGACACAGGCTATGCATTCGTATGTGGATGGTGCCTCAAAGTTAGCCCTAATTACTTTGATGAAGAGTGCTGGGTATCAGATGGCATAACATATTTAGGGCTCAAGATCCCCCAAATATTAGCCGATTAGTAGATATCAGCTTAGACACGTTATTGAAGGAAGTGGAATCAGATCTTACAAGATGGAAAAATCTTAATGCGTCCATTTGGGGTAAAATAAACATCAAAATGATGCATTCACCCAATTTGTTTTACCTGTTCCAAAACATCCCTTTTATCTTAGGCAAAAATAAGTTTCTAAAAATTTTAGCCGTTATCAAAGACTTCTTATGGGGGGGTCAAAGCTGCCTAGACTAACAATTTCTAAATGGAGAACACCCTAGACAGAGGAGGGTTTTGGCCTCCCCTGGTGGGAAAGATATCAGACAGCTTTCTTGTTCAAGCATGTAGTGTTGTACTGTATTGCCCACCCCCCCAAAAAAAGTCTCTACTTCTATGGTTAGAGGTGGAACAGCAGTTAATGGAACCACATAAGCTGTCATATTTCTATTTAAGAATCTGTCCAAGGATTTTAATGCTAATCCTTGCAGTTGTGGCTCACTCAAAAGGATTATTAAAGTACAATCTCTGCTCAACATACAACATACAAATCTACAAGACCACTTAGCAAGTCTTTGGGGAAATCAAACTATTTCCTCTGGCAACACTCTGATGGATGATATTGGGTGGAGTAAGTATTACATTACCAGTGTTCAGGACATAATGGACCCCAGCACTGGGATGCTTTCATCCTTTGAGGAGCTAAAATTGAAATACAATTTACATAGATTTCACTTTGTCATACATGTATATCTCCAAGTTAGGAAAGCACAGCAAACACTGCAAGGCTCTATCCTACATGTAAACTTTAAACTTCCACCCTTGGAAAATGACTGGCAACAAGTAATAAAATTTGCCACAATGAGAAAGGGAGCTGTACAGTTCAAGTACAGATCCTAATGCAGCTACATGATCTGGAAAATTTAAATGGGAAAAGGAATTAGGTAGCAAAATTGAGATGAATGGCTGGTTAGCCTCATGGGCAAATGCTTATCATGCCTGCATAGAAGTACAGGGCAGAACCATTCTGCTCAAGATCCTGCATTATTACTACTACTTGCCTCAAACACTTGAGGACAAGCAATTTCTCCCTGGGACTCCTGCTGGTGGTGCAAGGAACCTCACTCTAATCTTCTCCATATGTTATGGAGCTGTCCTCAGGTTGCTAATGTTTGTGAAAATAGAAGCAAGATCTCATTCTCTACGGCAGTCTTCAGCCTGGTTTTAAATTCTCCTGGGAAATACGCATAGAAATCAAAGGAAAACTCCACGTTAAAGTCAGAAAAAGATATGCAGTAGTCTTTTTTTCTGTGTTCTAACCAGTTCCCAGCATTTTTTTTCCTCTGGCTGTGAGAGATGTTTTTTTTCTAACTTTCCCTAACTGTTTTATTGCCCTTGGAGGTTGCCATTCTGGTTTCTTTTATGGCAGCTAGTCTTCCCAGAGTGCCCTTTGGTGTGATGTCTAATTGCCCCTGCAGTAAGCCAGTGTCTTGTTACAGGGTCTGTCACAGCTCAGCCACAGAGAAAATACTTCTTCCAGAGAAGACAAATTGCTAGATTTTGGGTGAGTGTAATCATTATTATTTTTG
The DNA here is from genome assembly GCA_016271365.2 of Neoceratodus forsteri. NCBI lineage: Eukaryota > Metazoa > Chordata > Ceratodontiformes > Ceratodontidae > Neoceratodus > Neoceratodus forsteri. Next base: position 1,762,782,580 of record CM057455.1, on the reverse strand, counting down.
ATATTAGTACCTTGTTCTGCTATGGTCTGCTGTCTGTGTGTGTGTGTGTGTGTGTGTGTGTGTGAATCATGTCACTGTTTACTGTATTTCTCTCAGTCACTTTCAGTTTTTGCACCAGTACTAAGTAGCAAAAATTGAACAACACCCTATAGGTTGTAACACAGCAGGACAAGGTACTAATATCAAAAAATAATAATGATTACACTCACCCAGAATGTAGCAATGTGACTTCTTCTCTGAAAGAAGTATTATCTTTGTGGCTGAGCTGTGACAGACCCTGCTAAATCTAGGGGCATAGCTACATCACTGTCACATGAACCAGGGTGCATCGTAGGAGAAAGAAAGCCAATAAGCCTGTAACCCCTCACCCCTGCCTTTTTGCCAAAACGACAGGTGGTATGCTGTTGAAGCTGACAGCAGTACCTGGTGGGGACCTGGGTTCAGGGAGGATGAGGTTACTCAGCACAGGGGGACCTAGGTTTGGCTACTCTGCACAGGGGCACCCAAGTAAATCCGAACACAGGAAGCAATAACTGTAATGTCCAGGACCAGGAATGGGATTCTTCAGTGTGGCTTTTATTCACATCCAAGCTGAACAAACAAAGCATAGACGGACCCCCATGGGGCTACATTTCTTAGTAATGCAGATTAGAGACAACAGAACACTTTATCACTATTTCCAGCCCTCAGGCTCTAAACCCACCAGGCACACAGCCTGGACTTGCACACAGCTTTGGGTACACAGCCTGACTTGTACACACTTGGGTTTTTCCCACTGGCCCGGCTTCCCCTCCGGCCACTTGATCCGCAGTCCATTGGAAGAATGAACCAATTATCCTGTTGTGGCTCTCCAAACCACACTAGAGTCTACGACTCTTAGAGATAATTTTCCTTACAATCCCATGTTTGGGTACTTCCCCCATCACTGGCCAAGTGCCTGAGGTAAAGTAGAAAACCACAGAAGAAATCCGAAGAGGTGGACCTGGTCACTAAAGATGGGGGGCCACCCACCTCCAGCTCCCAAAGCCCATACCTGGCCATTTCTCTGGACACTGAACAATTCCTGTACTGAACTTTTAAATGTAGATTAAGGGTAGACATCTGTCGCATCACCTCTACATATTATTTGCATCCCAACAAACTCTGGAACTTGAAACTACATTGACTTTGCTTAGCCCATTTCTCTAGGCTTCCCAATATTTAGTAGTTCAATCCCCACATTGTCACACAAGTCCCAGGGTGAAAAACATAAGCCCTTTTAGCCAGAGCAGACACTCACCCTCACGTTGCAGGTGCTCCACAGATGACTCACAAATCTTCTTTTCTTCCCCAATAAATACTGGAACGAATAGGCAGCTTTTCCTCCACACGCAGAACTAGGGGGTTGCCCCAGGAATCAGCAGGGAAACCTTCTCATCCCCCCCGGAGGAAGGGGGCACTGAGACCTGAAAACAGCGGTCTCCACCACTTCAGTACTCTTCTGTGTCTCTCTTTAAGGTGGAGACACACACCCTATTACTTAAAAGTAGCCCTCTGTCAGGGCTGAGGCTCCTAGAGCCTTTACTGAGCTGCTTTAAGAAAAAATTACTCACCTTAATAATTGCTTTTCTTCTCATGGAGTCTTGCTGTATTAGGACTTAATGCAGTTAGCCACTGCACTCGAACTGCCCCGGAGAGGATAGGGTTAACTCCAGAGCAGTCTGGAGTTCCACAGTGCAAGGGCGCTGTTCAAAGCTCTATCTGGCTAGTTTCAAATGAAACTGCCAGGTTCTTTACGAAGCTAAACTAATATAGCTAGTCTGTGTGGAAAAGCTCTACACTAGCCATTGGCTACCTACAGTGTAGGACAACAAAACACAACAACAATCATAGAATAATAACAAAATCACCTGTTATTGTTAGAATCACCATGACAAGCACTAATAGGCCCCTATCCCCAAAAGACTCAAGTCCAGAGGGAGCCACCTATCCTTAACAAAAACAGAATCACCTAGTTCTAACCCAAATGAACAAAAGGGGGAACTAGAGGAAAGTGAAATGGCATGACAGTGCTTGCACCAATTTGACAACCCCATACTCAAGTAGGAGTTCTGGGCGGGGTAGGAGGAGGTTGTCCTAATAGCAAGACTCCATGAGAAGAAAAGCAATTACTAAGGTGAGTAATTTTTCTTCAAACACCATGAAGTCTTGCTGCTATTAGGACTTAATGCAGATTATACAGCAGTACCTCCATGGAGGAGGGTCAGAACCTACTTGGGGGAATAGGCTCTGAAGCACAGCTGTGCCAAACCGAGCATCTCTCCTGGACTGGACATCCAGGGAATAATGCTTGGTAAAGGTGTGGACTGTTTTCCAGGTAGCAGCTTGGCAAATTTCCAAAATGGGAATATCTCTAGCAGCCGCTAGAGATGCAGCTGTACCCCTGGTGGAATGAGCCCTCAGTCCTGAGGGAGGTTCTCTACCTAGTTTTGGTAACAGAACTGGATACAGAGACAATCCACTCGCAATTGTCCTCTTAGTGGCAGGTCTCCTTTGCCAACTTCTCCATAGGTGAGAAGAGTTGGAAGGATTGAACCTGTGACCCTTAGTGCGTTCCAAATAGCAGCTTAGGGCTCTTTTGACGTCCAGACTGTGCAATCTCCTCTCCCTGAAAAATACTGGAAGAGATGGATTGGTTGAGATGAAAATCTGAAACCACTTTAGGTAAAAACTTTCTGTTAGTCCTAAGGACTACCTTATCTCTGTGAAAAGAAATAAAATCTTCTTCTACTGACAAGGCCTGTAATTCACTTATCGTCTAGCAGAAGTGATAGCTACTAGAAAACAGTCTTCCAAGTCAAAAACTTGAGGTCTGGACGAGGACAGAGGCTCAAGGGGGTTGCATTAGCTGAGCAATGCAAACATTCAGGTCCCATGCAGGAGCTGGTTCCTAAAAGGGGTTAGTGTGAAGTAACCTCAAAAAACTTGGAAAATACAGGGTGAGAAGAAAGGAAGCAGGCTTCCCGCTGACACAAAAGCAGAGACAGCTGCCAGATGAACCTTTAAGGTAGCTGGCCTAAGGCCTAAGGAATTTAAATGGACCAAATAGTCCAGTAAAATGGGCAGATTAGCAGATTCTGGGATAATCTGCTTCTCAGAACACCAAATGGAAAACCTCTTCCACTTAGAATTGTAAGTGGCTCTAGTGGAAGGTTTCCTAGAAGCCTTTAAAATATCCAGGACTCCTTGAGAAAGGTGTAAATCAGCAAATTCTAACTCCTCAAGAACCAGGCCTTGAGGTGGAGGGAATTGAGGTTCGGATACCACACTCTCCCCTGTGCACAGGTCAACAGGTCGTGGGTCCTGGGCAAGCTCAGGGAGGTGGAATGTCAGGGACAGGAGGAGAGGGTACCAGGGCTGTCTGGCCCAGTCTGGAGCAATCAGAATCACTCTGCAGGGCTGAGTTCTGATTTTACTAGTACCCTGAAGAGGAGAGGAAGGGGAAAAGCATACAAGAACTTCCCTTTCCAATCCAACTGAAAGGCCCAGTGGGACTGATCCCAGAACTGAGGCCTGCAACAAAACAGGGAAGTTGGTGGTTGTCTGGGGCTCGATAAAAGATCTATCTGAGGGTGCCCCATCTGGCAAAGACTGACCCCAGCACCAGAGAATTCAGAGCCCATTCGTGATGGCCCTGAGAAATTCTGCTGAGGGCATCCGCAGAACATTGTCCTTCCTGGAAGGTGAACTGCTATCAGGGAGGTGTTCAGGGAGTAAGCCAGAGACCACAACTTCATTGCTTCGGTGCACAAGGCTGATGACCGAGTGCCCCTTTGTTGTGATGTACCACATTGTTGTGGTGTTGTCTGTCCTGACTTGGACTACCTTGTTCTGGACAGTAGTCGAAAAAACCTGGAGAGCTAAGAGAACAGCTCTGAGTTCCAAAGGTTGATGTGGGCAGAGATTCCTGAGGGGACCACACTCCCTGAGTGGAAAGGTCGCCAGTGTGCCCCCACCCTAACAGGGAGGCATCCGTGGTGAGGTGAGGGAATGAAGAACAGGTAAGAAGGGGACCTCCTGAGTTAATTGCTTGATCCTGCCACCACTGAAGGGCTAGGATCAGGGTTTTGTCACTGGGATTAACTTGGATAGGGGTCCTTCCTTTGAGACCAGTAGGACCTCAAGTGGAACTGGATGTCTCTCATCTGAAATCTTGCTCCCTGCACGACAGCTGTGGAAGCAGCCATGTGTCCTAGGAGTTGCAAAAAGTGCCTTGCTGGTCGAGAGACCCGCGAGGGTAAGGAGGATGCCAGGGCAATGAGTCTGTCCACTCTTTCGGAGGGAAGAAATGCCCTGGCTGACTTTGTGTTCAATTCTGCACCTATGAAAGTTAGTACCTGAACTGGTTCCAGAACTGACTTTGGAAAATTCAACAGGAATCCCAGAGAAGTGAGAAGTTGCTGGGAGACTTGCAAGTGGGATTTACCTGATCTGTAGACTGACCCACTATGAGCCAGTCGTCCAGGTAGGGAAACACAGCAACCCCTTGCCTTCTTAAATGAGCCACTACTACAGCTAAACATTTTGTGAAAACCCTTGGAGCAGAGGTAAGTCAAGGGCATTGCTCTGAACTGGTAGTGCCAGAGGGTAGTCTGAACCTGAGGTACTTTCTGGTGAGAAGGCCTGATCAAAATATGAAAATAAGCATCCTTGAGTCCAGGAAGCTAGCCAGTCCCTGGCCTTAGGGAAGCAGAATCATTGCCAGAGTTAACATTTTGAACTTTGGTTTCAAAAGATGCTTGTTCAGGAACCTTAAATCTAAGATGGGCCCACTCTCCTGTCTTTTTGGGGTAAGAAATACCTCAGTACAGACCCTTGCCTGATGGCAAGGAGGAACTCTTTCCACTGCCTTGCAGCCCAGCAGAGAAGAAACCTCTGCTTCCAAAGCAAGGGCTTCTGAAGGATTTGCAGGTGGAAAATGTCTGGCTCTCATCTTTGGGAACTGTTTGAAACTGAGAACCAGACCTTGACATACCACCCAGAACCCATTTGTCTGAAGTTAGGGACAACCAGTTCTGGCTGAAATAAGCCAACCTGCCCCCACGGTACAGGAGAGATCGGCCCTGGGCACCCCATCAGGGTGCCTGCTTGGCAGCAGCTTTAGGCTGAGGAGGGAGATGGTCTGCCTGTGCCCGTCTACCCGCCTCTGAAAAACCCTCTGTGCAAAGGCTGAAGAGGCCTGAACTTGAAAAAAGGGCCTGTGAAGGCCTGCCCCTACCCTCTGGGGTATGCCTTTGTGGAGTGGCATGCCTCTCCTTAGCTTGGGCACTTTTGTAGGTAGTTCTGTATTCATCCATTTTCTTCATGTAATTTTCTGTTTGATCCCCAAACAGAGTTTCCTACTACAGGAAAATCTATAGCCTTTCCCTGAGTATCTTGGGACAGATTAGTGCATCTAAGCCATGCCAACCCTACGGAGAGCTACAGAAGTGGCCATGACCCTAGAGGAAACATCATTAACATCAACGGCAGTATGAAATTGAACTTTAGAGGCTTCAATGCCATCAGCAGCCACTTGTTCCAACTCACTAGCCAGCTGGCCCTGGGCCTGCTTGGCTAACTGCAATATAGTGTCCCATCTAGATTTCTGATATCTAGCCACATAAGCCATATAATTAGCCTGCCTGAGTCCCAATGAAGCTGCCATATATTGCTTTTTAGCCATGGCATCAATCTTCCTGGAATCCTTATCAGGAGGATGTGATGCCAGGGAATTAGCTTGTCACAGGCTGCAGCTTGAACAACACCTACATGACTACACTGCTCGGTGAGGAAGTCTGTATCAGGGCCTGATAAAGTATACCTTCTGTCCATTTTCTTATCTACAGGAGGAACGGAATGAGGATGTTTTTAAATCTTTGTTGTTTGCTTCCTAAATGACTTATGCAAAGGAATAGACAACCTTCTAGACTCTGGAATATCCATAATTTCTACATAATCAGGCTCCTCTTGCTCATCCACAGCCTCCTCTAAAGGGAGCTGGAGGGTTTCTGCCACCTTTTATAAAACATAAAATGAGAAGGGACTCAGACAGCAAAGGGGAGATTCTAAGGGTCTATCTGGCGAAATGCCGGTTCAATGGAGCACGTCCAGACCTTCCCAGTCACAAATACACTGATCAAATTCCTCCTCCCCCTCCTGTGGTTCATAAAACTCCTCAACATCATAATCCTGAACCACTGGACCTGAACGAGCCACCCTTTTCCCAATTGTAGGGGGCTCGACAAGTCCCAGAGACAAAGACTGAACAATCTGAATGGCTTTTGCTATTTCTGCAGCAGTTGGAGAGACAATTTTGGACTCTAGACCTGCTGATTTCTTTGTCTTTTTTGCTGGAGCTGGTTTCTCTGAACCAGCTTTTCTTTTGCCCGAGGAAGTCTTGCCTGGTCAGGGCACTCCCTCTGGTCCAGTGGGTACTGGACCGGGCTGTCATCCGGTCAGCGGACTTTTTGGCCTCTCGTTCCCTGAGCCGGCCCAATCTCTTTTCCAGGGTGGCTGCAGGGAAATTTTTACACACCTGGCAGTCTGACAGGAGGTGGTCAGCCCCCAGACAATAGACACAAGTGGTGTGTGGGTCAGCCTTGGCAAAGGCTTCCCCACAGACATCACAGAGTTGAAACCCAGTGGGCCGGTTTTTCTTTTGGGTTTCTCAGACATAATGCCAGCCTAACCAACAAACTTGCCCTTTAAACGGCCGTGCCAAACAGACACCTTATCGGTTCCTAACCGTGTCACGTATGGAAAAAACCCCAAATAAAATTAAGGTTTTTAGAACCGATAAGAACCGGTACCGTACTTTAAAGCCAAAAAATCGTAAATAAGCCAACCGATCGTTCAGACTGAATCGATAATGTATTTTCACACAGACTTTATTTTTAGTACTTACGGTTACCAGATAGAGCTTTGAAGCCAGCGGTAATTTTAAACACTTGCGTTCAAATGAACGAGTAAACTCACTTGAACCGCAAAATGAACCGAGCTGAAGAGCTGATCTCCGGGCGACTGTTCAGTGAAAGCGGGTAAAGAATCTGGCAGTTTCATTTGAAACTAGCCAGATAGAGCTTTGAACAGCGCCCTCGCGCTGTGGAACTCCAGACTGCTCTGGAGTTAACCCTATCCTCTCCAGGGCAGTTCGAGTGCAGTGGCTAACTGCATTAAGTCCTAATAGCAGCAAGACTTCATGGTGTTTGAACAGCAAGCTCACTCCACTCACTCCACTCACTGAAGACTAACTGCTGCACTGACTTTAAAACTCCCAACATTCTGTCTAACTCCCTTTGCTGCAGATTCCAATGTGGCTCATGCAGCTGTGAAAGTTCTATTGGTGATGTCATCCCTCAGTCTCAGCTGAGACTGAGAACAGAGTGAGACAGTGTGAAACCCATTTAACTGGAATTTCACAAGCTGCCTTCCCTGCCTACCACTAGGTCTTACTGGGATTCTAGTAACCCCGGGTAACAAGGGGGTTACAAACATATTTGTGATGGAGATCCCCAGGGGTCGTAAAACTACCATACAGCTAGCAGGCTAATTTAGGAAAAACTCCTAATAGCAGACAGAGGGAAGGACACACTAGGACTTAACATACATATCAAAACACTCTACATAACATATGTTTTTGCACATTCTGGGTGGACTTCTCCTTTAAATGGGTGTTGTCAGTCTTCCTTGTATTCAAAAGGTTCATTTTATCTATTTTGAAAACTCTCAGATCTTCATCCTTTGAGGAGTGGAATAACAACTTAGCAACAGTAGGAAATAATGAATGAATGTATAACGGCTGCTCCATCCTGCTCACTGCCCTTAATTATCGGCAGAGCAATAGAGATAGTTTTTATCAATGGCTTCTTGCTAGAATCTAACAGATTCCATTGCCTGCTGCTGTGAACTTTAATTAATTTGATTCACTTGCCTAGCAAAGCAGAGCACTCAGGGTGTTGCTTTAATCAGCTTTAAATTTTGTTCTAGCTTAAATGTACAAATACTGCTTCTGGGCTTGATGTTTTGCTGCTGCTAGATTTAAATCTTGCAGATTTCACTGCCTGCTGCTGTGAACTTTAATTTAAATGGATTCACTTGCCTAGTTAAGCAGAACATTTCTGTGTGTTACTTTAAGACACAACTTTAATTTAAATACTGCTTTTGTGCTTGATTTTAGATCACATTTGATACTGCTTGATGTCAAGGGCTTGACTGTATTTGCTGCTGCTGCTAGTTTTAGATTTTAGTTCTGTACTCTGAATTTTACTCCGAATTTCACTCCTGCCAAACAAAAAGTTATTCACTTGGTTGGTTCTCACTTGCCCTCCTGCTGCTAAACCTTTGTCCCATCTGCAGTCAGCATCATCCCTGAGTCTCTCCCCTCCCCCAACTTGCTTAGCCCAACCACCATCTTACCTGCTTTATAACCAGTTTATGTCTCCTTCTCTCCTCAGCTCCCCCCATGGGTTAGTCATAAGGGCCAGCTCGAAGACACCAAGGACGCCCTCTCCTGAGCTGCAAGATGGTCCTGCTGCCTGCAAACAGGTACAGTGTTCAAGCTGAGGCATGCCAGATTCCTTGTAAATGGTCTATGGAAGGTCCTGCCAATGCTTCATATTGGCTACACCACTGCTCCCACCACTACCCTTGGTGAACTTCCACTTATATAGAATGGATCACATGCCAATCATAACCAATCAGCCCACTTTTCCATTAGCAGCTTATCAACTCCCACCGTTAGTAGACACTGCCAAGTATTCCCTAGAGATACCCTGTCCAGACAGTTCCACTCTGTTGCCTTCCTACTTAACTATTATTTCTATACTTGCCCCTTGGGTGTCTCTCCTGCCTTTCTCTTGCCCAGAGATAAAGGCATGCCAACTAGCACATATCACCCTGCCGGCCAAGGTACCAACCTCCGCTACTGCATCCGACGGCTGACACCCTGTTGGCCGCCTCCACACTCAGCTGGTTGGTCCCACCATCCCCCTCCCACCTTCCACACTGGGCTGCTAGCCCTAAAATTCCCCACACAGGGCTCCTCTGCAGTTACCACACAGTTACCTACCTCCTACCGTAAACTTCAGTGGGCTTTGCCTAAAGCCAAGCTTCTGTTTATGTTACTGCTCCTCTTAGCTGGGGACGTTGAACCTAACCCTGAACCTAGACACCCCCCAGACCTATCCCTTCCTCTCCCCTCCAACTCCCACTGGGTTTAAAATTAGTCCACCTAAATCAGGGGTTCTCAAATGGTGAGGCCAGCCTCCCTGGGGAGGCTCCAACCTGTTCAAGGGGAGGCTCAAGCAAGTCTGCAAAAGTACTGTATTTAAATTTTTAGTTTTATGTATTTTGTGTGAAGAGATGAAGCAAACTGAAAGAAGATAATAGTAGGTGAATTTTATGTATTTGTTTTCTAATAGGTGACAAGGGAAGGTGGATGAGCCAAGGCTCATTTCAGGTGTACTCAGGGAAAGATAGGGAGTGAATACATTTCAAAAGGTAACTGCAAAACAATCAAGAAATATACAACAAGCAATAGTGCAAATAAATATGAACAATAAATTAATAATGAGTAGTGGTAATTGATCAATTTGTAAACTGATGGCAGAACAGCCCAAATACAAGGGTTGAGCATAGAAGTGCTAAGATCAATAGCAGGAAGGAGCAAAGTAATCCCAGAAAAGTTGCTTATGAGCAGAGAAGGAGGGGGGGGAGAGGCAAAGTATGTAGGAAGGTTATTTCATGTAGAGAGGAAACAGAGGAAGTAGTCTGACCCATGACGGTACTGCAACAAGGGGTAACAATGGTTCAAGAGTGAAAGTAGCAGAGCAAGTAGGTTGGCCTATGGGGAGGAGGTTTACAGCAAGTTGAATAATATTTGTTTATTTTATTTATTTGTTATTCAGATAACACCTTTGAGCACAGGAGCTCTTTTTCAAAAGTTCCAAGTCAGTATAAGGCAAAGAACTGCATGGGAGCCAAGTACTCAAAATGGTTTTAATTTATTCATGGTGCACTGCACAAAGTACAGTATGTTATTTTTCTTTGGGGAGGCCCAATATTATTTCAGTTTTTGGGGGAGGCTCAACATCTTTTCCATGGATTTGAGGAGGCTCACTGTGACAAAGTCTGAGAACCATTAACCTAAATATATGCAGCCTGCAATGCAAATTAACCTTGCTTCATCCATTTGCTCTATCCTTCAGATCTGACATATTGATTAACTCAGAGACCTGGTTGAAGCCCTGAAACAAAGACGCAGAAATCTCTATACCTGGCTACACAGTCATCTGCCATGACCGCCCAGGTAACAAAAGAGGAGGCGACATAACCACGTACATTGAATTCTCACTTTAGTTTACCCCAGTCTTGCTATCATTGCTCATGGAGTCCATAGATGCACTAATGATAAGACTCTCCCTCCTCCACTCAATTGTCATATTTATAGCTGGTTCATACTGCTCACCTGACTCCCCTATGCCCTCTATCCTGGATCACCTGAGTACCCTAAAATCTCAAGTATCAGGGGATGAGCTCTATATCCTTGGGAATTTCAATTTAAACTGGCTTTTCAGGGCTAACTCCAAGCTACGTGACCAGGTGGCTGCTCTAAACCTGTCCCAACAGATCTTCAAACCCACTCACTTAAATTATAAAACTCAGAATCACACTCTTCTGGACTGGTCCCTCACCTCCACCCACATAGGATACATGCTTCAGGCCTCTTACCGGATGCCCTAAGTGACCACCACATGATATATTTCGTAAGGAAAATAATCAGGCCCAAGGCTCCTCCCCCCAGAATCTTTATGACTAGGTCCTACAAATCCCTGGACCTCGCCTCCCTCCAAAATGATTTGGCTAATACAAATTGATCCTTTATCACCCAGGCTACCTCCATAGATTCTGCACTGGAGTTCTTCAAGACCAAGTTCATTACTATCTGGGATCACTATGCCCCTCTCAGACGGGCCTGAGTGAGAGGTGCCCACCTGCCTTGGATCTCTTCTGATATCCTGACCCTCCTCAGGGCCAGGGATCAGGCCTGGAAGTCCTTCAAGGCTTCCAGTACACCAGCAGATCTCCAACAGTGTCGCACACTTTGAAATGCCAGCACAAGGCAAATCCATCTGGCTAAAGCGAACTATTTCAAAGCCTTATCCCACACTAACTTAAACCACCCCACTAAATTCTGAAAAGTGGTAAAATTGCTCTTCACACTACCGTCACAGCCCCCACCCCTGTTTTAAATTCAGGGGGCTTCACAGTCACAGACCCCCATGCAGTGGCTGCAGAGTTTAACTTCTTTTTCACAAACTGCTCCTCTTCACTTCTGTCCTCCCCTCATACTGCCCAACAAATCCCCCTACATCCCCTGCCCATGCCCCCCCCCAGCCCACTCTTTCTCCTTCCATCAGGTCACTCTGATAGAAGTATTCTAGGCCCTACTCACCCTCAATCCTTCCAAGAGTAAATTACCCACTGGCATGGACTCCAAAATGCTCTACTTGTTGGCTCCCGCCATAGCCAGCCCCTTGGCCTCACTCTTCAACCTCTTCTTCTCCCTCTCTGCTGTCCCATCTGAGTGGAAACACGCCACTGTCATCCCCCTTTCCCAAGGGAGGTAACCCCTCCATCCCAGGTAACTACCGCCCTATTTCCCTCCTCCCCATCCTGTCAAAACTCCAAGAACACTTAGTTCTCTCACAGCTCTCCTCCTTTCTCGACTCCTCATCCTTCTTCACTCCATTCCAGTCTGATATTAGGAAAACCCACTCAACCATCACTTCACTCCTAAGGCTCACTGATTCCATCCTAACTGGTATGGATGTAGGCCACATTATCTTAGTCATTTTTGTTGACCTGGCAAAGATATTCAACACCATCTCCCACCTGCTCCTGCTGTCCAAGCTCACTCTCACAGGGCTCTCCGGCTTGGCCACCAGTTGGTTCCACTACTACCTAGAAGGCAGCTCCGAGTCTGTCAGAATTAGTACCGCCACCCTCAGCCTCCCTCCCGGTTACAACTGGTGTACCTCAAGTCTCAGTCCTGGGCCCTCTCTTGTTCTCCATTTTTCTCAATGACCTGCTCTCTGCTTGCCCACACACATATCCATCCATATGTTTGCAGACAACACTGTTCTGTATATATCAGGCCCCTCATCCTCTGATGTGGCGACTGGAATTCAGCAGGACTTCGATAATGTTCAGCACTGGTTTCATTCCAATCAGCTATTTCTCAATGCCAAGAAAACTGTAGCTGTGACCTTTGTCACTAGGCAGAAACTTTCGCGGCACCCCTCCACCCCCATTTTCCATATCCTAGATGGGAAAACTCTGGAGGCCTGCACCTCCTTTAGCTATCTCAGGCTCTGGGTTGCCCAGCACCTCAACTTTTCTGCACATATCGAATCCACCCACAAGAGCTGCACCCCAGGCTAGGTGCCTTATACCACAACCATGGCTGCACCCCGCTGCCTGCTTGCCAGGCAATTGTGCAGGAAATGATTCTCCCTATTTTTTGACTATGGGGATGTAGCCTACAGTGCTGCTCCCAAGTCCACCTTAGCCAGACTGGACCCCCTCTTCCACTCCTTCTGTCGCTTTGCCCTTGACTGTCCCTACTCCACCCATCATTGCATCCTCTACCACACACTGAACCTCCCCTCACTAAATGACCATAGGCAGTCTCACTACGCCAGGATCACAGCCAAGTTCTGTACCCAGTTCCTGCCCCCTTACCTTGCCTCTGCCATAACAGCCTCTAACCTCACAGCATACTCACTCAGGAACAACTACTCTGTGTCTTGTCTGTTCCACATAGATCCACTGTTGTAGATCAGGCAGCCTTCAGTTACTGCATACCTAAACTGTGGAACTCACTTCCCGCATGTATTCAGCACGACCCTCCCTCCTTGCACCTCATTTCTCTCCTCCAAGCACGCTTCTCCTCCAGCTGCACATGCACCTAAGTTCTGACTACACAGGGTCTATCTTTTGTATGCTTGTTGTATATTTATCTATTTATCGTATATATGTATTTTACCTGATCTCTGCTTGTCTTGTATATTGAACTCAACCTACTGTAATGCACTGTACCCTGGTATGTGTTACCTGATTTGTACTATGTCCTGTATATCAATTGTTTTGTATTCTCCTTCTCCCCCCACCCCCAGGATGCATCTGGAATCGAGCAGTAGTCTGCTCAGCATGCCTTCCTGATAAGACTCCTAAATAAATAAATAAATAAAGGATTGTTATGCCTAAAAATCTATTGTTTTACAGTGCTGTTGTACCCTCGATGCGACATCACAATTTTGTTATACCATTGTGGGTACGTCACATTGATGGTACAACAACAATAAATGTCTTTGCACATGCACAACAGTCACATCCCCACTCGTCGAGAAATGGCCAGAGTGGTGAAATTTGTCCACTGAAAGAGATTAGCACCAATACAAAACTGCCAGCACACTTTCACAGCACTGTACTGAAGGAGTGCATGGTTTGATTTATTTAAAACTTTAGTTTGTGAGTGTGACGGAGTGTGGTCAGAGCAGGGATTGTTCTTGTATTGGTGGAGGGGGGACAGGGACCATAACAGCACCACATGACAGAGGCAGAGATAAGGATGAGGGTGAACTCAGCATAGGAGGTTAACTGCTGTCCATACACTATACAAGACAATGAATGAGCATCAGTTAACAACCACAGTGAATTCACTTCTCGAGGTTACCTTGCACAGTAAACCTCTCTAACTTCACTCTCAAGGTTTATAATGTTGCCATGGTAACCTCTCAAAATGAATACAGCATGGTTGTTAACTAATGCCTCCATTCATTATCCTCTATTTTATCTCATTTTAGGCCAACTGGAAGTTTTTAATGCTATCTAGGCCATCTTACTGAAGTACAAAACATAATTTTTGAACATAAAACTATTATTATACAATATAGTTTATTTTTCAGGATTTCCCTGCAATATTGGTGTAGTCTGGATCCCTTCTCAGATTATTAAAATGTGTATTTCATCTGGTTCAACTATCTAAATTTATAGGTGAGATGTTTTTAGGATGGTAATGTGTTTCTGTATCATCCTTGACTAATACGCTTCTATATCAAGTTAATCAAAAAGAAAATAACATGACAGTGAGAAATGTGTGACTCTAACATTTGTGCTTATAGGTCTCTTTCATATGTACTACCTACCAGTTATTTTAATGCTGTACTATATGTACTGTATTTTTGAAAACAATAGCACTTTTTAATGGAACACAATGGACAGCAAGTTTCTTAGGCTGGGAAATCTAAGAACAAACTATGAAATGCAGTTGCACACTCAGAAGAACCACCAGAGATAAACAGGTTCTTAAGGACAAAAAGGTATTCCATTAGTGATGATGTATTCCACCACACACAATGCAAAAGATGCAGAGCGCAAATAGTATCAGCCAAAGTGTAAAAATACAAACTGGTAAAGGAGCACTCTCCACTGGAGATGTTGCGAGGTTTTACTTTGTTGCAGGAATTGTGAAATTCGAACATCTGCACTCTCCAGTCCCCAGGGACTTCTCCAGAAAACACCTAAACAGATCCATCAGAAGTGTTGCTAATTCTGACTCCAGCTCCTCAGCTATCTAGGCTGCAAGCCATCGGGACTGGGAGCTGCAAGCCCTTTGATGACCCTGATGAAGTTGTGAGGTGATTTGCAGGGGTGTTTAGTGATCAGCAGTTCCTGTATTTTTGTACTGCTTTTGCTTTGCACATCTAGCAAGGTAAAATAAACACCTTTCACGAGCACTTCCTGTTGTGTGCATCATTTTGTGTGTGCACTTGTGCTTCACTCAGTGATCCAAGTATCTAGTGGCACCTTAAGAGGCATCTGTGTGGCTTCTTGCTTCACCTTTGAGGACCCTGTCTACTGCATTCTCTACTCTTTTTGTTCTTTCTACACCCCCATTGGAAGCCTTCACTCCACTATCTAGATGTAGCCCTATATCCTCCACCATATATATTGAATTAAATAAATTGTTGTGTCCATTGTCTTCAATCAACCTCCCCATCTTCTTCAACCTAATTATCCCACCCCTTCACCTTCAACTTGTTCCTAATTTTACAGTACCAAAAAAATTCCTTGGCCTCTTCCTTCACATTTTCCACTATCTGTAACTCCACCTCCACTTTAGGCTTTCACACTGATCTCCTTGCTTCCTCTATTTTCTTCTGATAATCTTTCTGCTCTTCCTCACCCTGCTTTTCCTTGTACCTCATGAGTGCTTTTCTTTTTGCCCTTACTGTCTTCCCATCCTCATTTGAAAACAAAATTGGTTTCTTGCTCTTGCTCCTTTTGGCAACTTTCCCCATGTAGGAGTCTGTCACCTCTGCTGTGGTTCTTTCACTATTTTCCGTTTATTCTTGATCCCCACCACTTCTCTCCCCCTTCACTTCGGTCACCCACTCTTCTTCAATTGCCATGCACATCACTACTCTTCTTAAATCTTGCTTCATTGGGGTTGCAGACCCCACTCTTCTTCAATTGCCATGCATATCGCCACTCTTCTCAAATCTTGCTTCATTGGGTTGCAGACTTTCAAGATGTGACCCTAAGTGCTACCTGCGCAGTGACTAGCACTAAGTAAAGAAAATGGTAGGTTTGAAATAACAAACAAACAGAACAGGTACTGTCATCACTTTTTTTTAACTTCACCCAAACATCTTATTGGCTAGTAAATGCCACCCAATAAAAACTTTGACTCTATTCATTGTCAGTATAGATTCAACTGGAAATAGCATTATGACATCTGAGAGGTTGAACAGGACAGTTGAACTGAGGAGCAACTATCTTCCATCCAATCATTTTCAGACAAACTGAAACCAGAGTGACATATAACTGAAATAACTGTCCCATCATTGCACTCTCCAGTAGATGTCACTTGGAGTGGGAAGTTTACCAAATTTATCATCTTCTCCATATTTTCTTCCTGAGGTCAATAAAGGAACATTTTAATTGGTTCTGAGAAACATATGAAAATCTACCGATTACTTAGCATACAGTGACTGAGCAATGGACTGGGAAACAAAGAAATAGGGAAAAAGAATATGTGCCCTGATCATTGTTCTTGATGGTGACCCATTCCCCTTGAACCTCACCTGATATAGATTCCTGCTGGTATGATGGGGGTAGTGGCGGTTGGTGTTGGGGATAGTGGGGATGCCTGATAGAAGGGTGTAGGTGTTGACAAGGAGGTCAAACAGCTAAATAGAAAAAAATGTCTCTAGCCCTCTATTTTGCTCTGCTTGACTTGCTCTTCTGTATCTTGTTCTCTGGTTTTTAAGTGCTATGTGTCAATTTTTTTATTAGTTCTGGATGCGAATGTGACCCCCATTGGTTCCTAACCAGTTCTGCTCCTACAATCTAAGGTGTTGTCTGAATGAACTATTGTAGTATAAGAATAAAAAAGTTATCACCCAACCCTATGCCTCTCTTTCAAATTATCCCCAGTTTGTGGACAATTCTTTTAATTTTTTTTTTATTTATTTATAATTTTGGACCAGGAAAGGCACACTAAGTCATTACAGCTTGTTTCCAGGTGTTCTCTGGGGGTGGATTGCATGGACCTCTTTTATTGAAGGGAGAATATTGAACATGACACTAGAGATACTCCACTGCTCATGGAAGGAGATGCTGTTTGCCCTTTTTCCAATACGGAAGATTCCAGTGAGGAGGTGGAAAGTATGCTGCTGCAGGCTTCGGTTCAGTCCTTGATCCCTGCCTGTGTTTCTCCAGAGGATATCCAGATAAATTTAGTACATCCTGTGGAAGAAGTGGATACAGAGCCAACAGAATCCCTTTTTCATGAGTAGGAGAACATTTTATTTGAGAAACTGAACAATATACAAAGAAGCATCACACAATAAACATCAAAAAATAGAACTTAAGAAAAAAAATATACACTTTTCCTAAAATTTCTGTGATAAAAAATAAAAGAAAGAAATTCATCCAATTTTATCTTTCATAAACAGGACATTGTTCCATCGAATTGCCCAAATTTCATGATACATGTGCTGTTTTTCAAATATACATTCTTTGTATAATTCCTACTCGATAATACAGATGACAGTTCTGGGATTCTGATACATCTGCTGTAAAACAAATTTGCAATGTGATTGCCATAAAATAAACTTTATGAATGCAAAAATAAGCCGGATCAATCCACCATCCAACCCCATCCTCCCCAAACTAAAATCCTCAACCACTTCCTGATACATTACATTCCCCCAACATAAGTTAGCCCATTTTTGTGTCAACTGTGTCCACATCTCCTGAACAAAAGGACACTGAATAAGAAAATGCATCATAGTTTCTTCCCATCTGATGCAACTAACTCTGGGACACATACGTTCTTCCTGACTTTTATGCTTAGCATTTCCCTTTACATAAAGTCTTCCATGGGAACAATGCCACATTACATCCCACAACCTTGGCGGGATATATGGATCCTTCAATGATTCCAACACCATAGAATGATAGTTATATGAAATATCTTTAAAATCAGCATGAGTGATATACGCCTGTGCCTGTATTGTATCATACACAGTTTTACTAGTTTGTATTTGTGTAATGTGTAGTGTCAACTTCCATTTCTTTAGCTTCACCAAAGCTGGTAGAAAGAAATAACAGTTCATCTTGACCTGAACCTTTAGTGTCCCCTGATTACCCCACACCTGATAAAGGGGGTCAAGCCATTTCATTGCAAATAGGGTCCATATAGCCATACTAGGCCTGGAGAAATCCGACAAATTTTTATGAAAAAAAAAGCACTATAATAAAAAGCCACATGATTTACCAAATTCAACCTTCCTTTCTCAACTGGTAGGTATAAAACCTCCCTCCTAATGGGATGTGGTTGATTCCCCCAAATCACTTGAAAAACTAAATTCAAAAGAGAAGTTTCCAAGGCCAGTGGAACAGGGTATATAGCACTAATAAATAAAAAAAATCTGGAACAAAAAGGTTTTTACCACGGCTACTTTTTTCTTTTTGGATTGTTGCCAATTCCCCCAGAGGGCTACTCTGGAGGAGGCTACCTCCATTTTCCCTGACCAGTTTAACAACCCATTATCACCCCTCCCAAACCAAAGCCCTAAAACCTTAAACAGGTCTTTAGACACTTTTATCCCTTGTAAAACTCACAACTGTGGGGTATTTTCACTAAGGGGGTAAACTACACTCTTCCTCTTATTTACCCTAGATCTAGCCACTATCGAATACTGTTCAACTAATTCCAAAACCTGAACTCCCGACCCCTGATCAGCTACAAATGCATGGATATAATCTGCATAAGCTGCTACTCTAGCTTCCAATGCCCCTCCAATGGGTGTATTACCCCTTATATGCTCATCTTGTTGGAGGACCCTTAACAAGGGGTCCAGACAAAATACATACAACAGGGGGCTCAATGGGCACCCCTGTCTCACCCCTCTTGAGATGTTAATGTATTAACGCAAACCTCCATTTACTAATGGAATTGCCATAGCTTTCCCATAAAATAATTCAATCCATGCCACAAAAATTAATGGAATACCATAACTTTTTAACACAGAGGAAATTAATTGATGGGGAACTCTGTCAAAGGCCTTCTCCTGGTCCAAAAACATGATATACCCATTAAGGGCCTCTTTCTTTCCTTGTTCAACCAGTTCCCTCACTAGCAATAGGTTATGCTCAATTGAGCGATCTGGCACTGAACAAGTCTGGGCCACAGAAATTAAAACAGGAGCTGTATTCACTAACCTATTTGTGAGTATTCTCATTAAAATTTTATAATCAATGTTCAATAGACTCAAAGACCTCCAATTGTCTAGATCAGTCTTATCCCTACGTTTATGTAAGAGGATTTGCACTGCAATGCAAAAGTAAAAATCCACTTCCAAATGGTCCAGTACTCAATTAAAAACTACCACTAATATGTCCCTTAATAATTCTACAAAAATGTTATAAAATGTTAAAGGTAATCCATCAATTCCAGGTGTAGTAGCCCCTTTTAACTTATTAATTGCAAAATCAACCTCTTCTTTAGTAATGGGATCTGTAAGAACAGTTACACATGATTCTGGGATATTTGGGATATTGAGAGAGAAAATAAATTCTCTCACTACAGGCTCCTCCATACAGGGGGCAGTATACATTTCAGTTAGATATCCAGTTACAGTATCCAGAATTTCTGGACCAGTGGAAACCTGAATTCTGTTTACATTTTTTAATGATGTTAAAAACCTATCCGAGGCTCATTGTGTGCAGCTTTTAAAAACATCTCCAAATCCTGTTCTGCCAACAAGGCTATTGCACAAGAGTATTATAATACCTCCATCTCTTTTTTTAGGTTATTAACTTGAGCTGTTAAATTAATGTTTTGTATACTGATTACAGAATACACTTTTGCTAGTTGAGCTCGAAGACTAACATACTTTTTGTAAGTATTAGTCCTAGAATGTGTAGAGAACCCCTGAAATAAGGATTATAGTTCCCTTTTTGTCTCCACCCACCAAAAGCTAACATCCTCCACCAACCCAGTGACATACATCCTTGCCTTTAAGAAGTCTTTGGTGCATCTAACAAAGATATCTTCCTTTAATAAGGAAGTGTTAAGCTTCCAATAGCTCCTCCCATACTGAGGGCCTCTTACTCCACCTAACTCTAACACAAGAATTACATGATCTGATGTTTCTAAAGGAATTTTGTATGCTTTATGTATATTAATATGACTCTATGTAAATAAAAAATCAGTCCTAGTAAAAAGAGCCTCCCTGTGATACGTATAATCCCCCTGTGGATGTATGGTCCTAAAGGAGTCATGTAGGTTGCATTGGGATATAATGGACTTAAGACAGTTAGAATCACAAAACAGCTTGTTTGTAGCTGCCCCTCTAGCCTGCCTAGACACCACACAATTGAAGTCACCTCCCCATAGAACCTGTTTTGCTGTAAACAAAAAGGGTTAAATCTCATTACAGAGGTCTACCCTATCTTTTTTCCTTAGTAGGGCATATAAGGTTATAAGCCTCCAGGCAACATTGTTATACAAAGAATCCAACAATAAGGCCCTCCCTGGTGTAATATCCACCAATTTGGAAATTTTAAACCCATCACCCCGAAACAAAACTCCGACCCTTTCACACACATTAGTCCCAAATGAAACAAAAGAGGGGCCCCAACACCACAGTTTCCGAGCAGCTGTATCCAAAGAAATCATATTAAGCCTAGTATCTTGTAGAAGATATAACTGTATATCACAATATAAATCATTTAGAACTGTAAAAGTACCCAGCCTTCTTCTTGCATTTTAATGCTATTAACATTAATCATAGCAAGTGTTATATTTGAACTGGACCCTTGATTGGAAGAAAGAAGATATCATCTAGGGAGTTTTTTCAATCTGGTATGTTTCCTAGTCCTGACACCTAACTTTTTCCTTCTTTCCTCATTTGTAATGGTACACTGAGGGCCTTCCTCTAACTTAGAGGAAAGGGGGGCCAGGGAGGATGCTTCAGAATTCCCACCTTGCTCTGACTCTTGAGAGCTCCTGGTCAAAATGTCATATTTATTTGCAAAAGGTATCTCCCCTCCAGGCACATATGCTTTAGCCACTTTAGATCAGGGCCTGTACTGCCTAATACCTCTTTTTCTTTGACAAGGTCTTAACAGTGGGGGGGGGGGCATACCTTTATGTTCCTACCCTGATGCAGGGGGAACAGGGGGGCCTCCTGCTGTAGTGACATCTTCATGTAAGACAACAGGCTTCTCAGGAATAATACTGATTTCCTCTGGTTCAGGAACAATGCTTACTATGAGAGGAGAGGGAGGTGGGGGGGTAGTGGGAGCAGGATCTGCTGGGGCCTGGTCAGAATGGATCTTTTCCAACTGTCCTGCAGAAGTTTTGTCAGATGCCATATCCTTCTTCTGAGCTTCTCTAATGATGGATCCTGACACATACGATCAGTGTGGTTATGTGTGGCCCAGGGACAGGCTTGAAAGGCATGCCCTACCTCTACAGATAAATTACATTTTAGTTCCTCATGGCAATCTGAACTATTGTGCCCAAAAATAAGACATAAGTTGCACCTCAGCCTATCACAGGCAGAGCTGAGATGCGTATAGGCCCCATATTTAAAACAGGCCTTTGGCTGGATGATGTAAAAACAGTACCCCCTTTCTCGCCCCAAAAACAAACTACTTGGCAAATGCACTGGACCCAAACTGTTGTTTCGTAATTACACTTTGTACTTCCAACCCCATTCCATATGTGCTCATCATCAAAGATTGGCTGAGGGAGACCTAATACATCACACCTCTGCTGCATCCAATGGGTAATATCATGCACAGTTGCAGTTTCATTTCTAAATAACACAGTAGCATACTTAATCATAGGTTTGGTTAAAGGAATATCTCTAAAAGGTATCCAAAGTTCTGTATACTTTAACACTTCTTATTTGGACAAAAAGGGATCCAAGCCTTGGGGAGTATTAAAGCTAATGTCATATAAACTTGCACCTGGAACATGTATTAAAGCATGTCATTTGTTAGAAAAACAAAACAAAGAGGCTTTCAATAAGTTCCTACCAACATATAGGAGGTCTGGTGCAGCCTCCAGCCACCCAAATATTCCAAACAAACAGCATTGCGTCTCTGCAAGGGGGGGGACCCAACAAAGGGATCTTTTTTCTAAAATCCTCCCATTTTGCCTCAGACTGTGCTCTAACATCTGAGTACAGCTGTGGGGGGCCCTGTTCAGCCTCAGTTCTATCTCCCGATTCTGTATGCAGATTGCATGTTTCATCATTTTCAGATGAAGAAGTAGTCGCTGAAGAAACAGGCAGTTCTTTTTCCATCACTTCCTGCATCACCTCCTGTTGAACTGTTTCATTTAGTATATTATCAACATTCCCCTTCTTACTACTAACCTCCCTAGTAGTAGCATCACAGTTGTTGTTTTGGCCAGGTATCAGGCTGTGAGCAGGGTTGGGGATCCAAATTCCAGCCTCTCCCCTCTTCCACCCTGCATTTAATAATGAATGAGCCAGACCTCATCTGAAGAAAATAAGCCAGTAGGTGTACTTGCTCTTTCAATAGCTATTTCAGTCACCATTTCTTCAAACTCCATACTTTTCTCAATCTCCTGTGCTAGACCTGAGGTTTAAGAGACCTGCACAGCCAAAGGTACACCAGCTGAATGAACATGCAAAACATTCTCCATGGGAACAGCGACCCCTCAGTAGAGTAGGGGAATTTTTTTATTCAAGATTTTCAAACAAAAAATACAGAAAAGTATTGTGACATACAAACTCATAATGAAAAGAAAAAAACAGAAAGAAAAATAGAAGAGTGTCAAAAGGAAAACAAAAAAAATCATCACCCTACAATCCCTCCCCCCCACTAATAGAGTAGGGGAATTTTTAATTCAAGATTTTCAAATAAAAAAATACAGAAAAGTATTACAGCATACAAATCATAATGAAAAGAAACAAGAACCAGAAAAAAATATCTCAGCATACAAGAATGTCAAAATCATAACAAAAACATCCCCACCCAACAGATCTCAACCCCCCCACCAAAAGAGTAGCAGAATTATTTTATTCAAGAATGTTAAATAAAAGTTACTGAGAAGTATTACTGCATACAAAATCATAAAGAGAGAAAAAAAAAACAGAAAAAAATTTCAGCATACAAATCATAAGGAAAAGAAACAACCTCCCCCCCCAAAAAATGGAAAAGATCAGAGAAACCAACTGGAGAACCAACCAAAATTTTCAAGTAATGGGGACATCAGAGTCCGTAACCCACAGAAGTTTTCTCCATGACTGAAAAATCCATGCAGCAGGATGAATCTTCGAGTCCTGGCGAAAAAGCAATTTAACCTCCCATGTTCTTTTCCCCACCAACTCTGGAAGTGGTTCTGAGTTAAGCTGCAGGGTGAACCAGCAGTGAGAGTTCCAGATGTACCATTTCATGACAGTGAGAATAACCTGTAGGGTAGAGGCATCCCATGCCAACCAAGAAGAATCAAAGAAGCCGTACAATAAGGCATCCAATAAGATATTATGGAAAGGATGCATATGCCACGTGGTTGTCAGAGTGGACCAAAATTCCAAAATATAAGAACAGGAAGAAAATAAATAATGAGTAGTTTCCAGTTGGTTAATACAGTGAGGCCTAGAGCAAATTCTCTCAGAAAACTGTTAATGTTTTTGATGTTCTTTAACATTCAGCCGATTGTGACAACTGAGCCAATGAATGTCCCATATTTTCTCAGAGATTCTGGGGTCATTCAGGAATAGAAGTAAGCCAGGTGTCAAAAAAGGAGGACAGGAAGGAAAGGTGATTAGTTCTCGAAATTTAGTGGTGAGGATTTGCTTATAGATGAATTTCCTATGTTGACCACGTACCATGGCTACAATCAACTGCCAACTCTTTAGTCTTATAAAAACATCTCGAATATAAGGAGGACAAATATTAGAGTGATGGAGCACCCGGAGAGATGCTGTTTCCCACTGAGGGAACCGAGGACTGCAAGTTGAGGTGTATAAAGGGATCCAAACTCTGTTGACATGTGTCAAAAGAGGCCGGAAATTGACAACCATATAAAACACTGAAAAAAAAAAACACAGGGTGAACCATACCTAGTCCTCCCTGAGATTTAGGTAAATATAAAATATTCCTCTTCAGGAGATTCAACTGGCTCCCCAGACTGCCTGAAAAAAATACTAAGTAAGGAGGTTTCCAGGGATCCGGGAGGAGGGAATACCGAACAGATATGTAGAAAGAGCAGTAAAAGGAATGTTTTAATGAGATAGACTCATTTTAACTTACCCGTATGCCAGGAGTTCCATTGCTTGACTAACTGTTGAGCTTGGGAAAGTTTAGAAGTCCAGTTCAGGACGTCCAAGGCTGAGTAACCAAACTGTATGCCTAAAATAGTAATAGGGGCCTGGGACAAGGTAATTCCTGCTATTGAAGGAAGAGGGATTGAGGGCTTGCCAAATTGTCTTCCTACACTTTTCACTGTATTTAGGGAGCATCCTGATAAGGGACTGAAAGAGTTATAAATGGCCATGGCCTGTGATGCAGAAGCCGCATCACCAACCAAGACTGTGAGATCATCTACGTAAGCCAGGGCAATATAAGGAATAGAATACGTATCTACACAGACATGTGTCAGGGAAGGGGCTCAGTTAAAAGCCCACAGAAGTAGGTCAATACCAAAAACATGAAGGAGGAGACTTAGAGGACAACCTTGTCGAACTCCGCAACGTACAGGAATCATCGGGTCCACCTAACCGTTAATAAGAGGGGATATTGTAGCTACTTTATAAATGGATTTCTGCCAAAAAATAAAGGAATCTGGTATACCATATTTCTCTAGTACTGACCATAGGCAAGTATGCCCAATGGTATCGAAGGCCTGTTTCTGATCTAATGAAAGTAAGAACCCTGATAAGCCTACTGCATTATCCCGTTCAAAGAGTTCTTGAAGGAGAAGCAGATGATCACTTATTTTTCTGTCCTGTATTGAACAAGTTTGAGTGGGGGAGATGAGATGTACAGCTGCTTGCAATAATCTAGTATGTAAAATTTTAGCAATTATTTTGAAATTGGTGTTTAACAGGCTAATAGGCCTCCAATTAGTTCAATCAGTTCTATCACCTTTTTATAAAAGAAAACCAAAAGACCACAAGCCATTTCTAAAGAAACCAAAGCCATGTTCAATAAGAAGGTGAAAACCATAGCCAATTCTTTGGACAGCAGTGGGCCAAGGAATTTATATAATTCAGAGGTAAACCCATCCAAGCCAGGGACTTTATTAGAAGGTAAGGATTTAATTGCCTGTTCCACTTCTGCAGCAGAAATATCAGCTGTCAATTCAGGCAATAAAAAGGGGGACAGACAGGGATATAAGAAGATGACAATAAATCATCAAAGGTAACAGCAGGACAGGAATAAGTGGAAAAAAGGGAAGAAACATGCTGGGTCACTATTCGAAATATGTTTTGTTTATCCGTATAAGTAATCCCATCTGAATCCTTAAGACAATCCATCACTTTACGCTTGACAGTAGTAGAGCAATGTAAATAAGTGCAGAGGACTGCAGCCTTCCCTTTTATCCCAAAATTGTACTGATTTTTTAAACTTTCTGACTGACGCAGGTGAAAGGCTTACATGTCTTGTTGTAGTATGTGAATCTGTTCTGTAAAATCATGGGTAGTGGTTCTAGATAAGGACTGTAGTTTCTGCAACTGTTTACGCTGGTGGAGGTACTGGAAATAAGCATTGTAATGGATTTGTTTACCATATGATTGTAGCAATTTCTTTAAATCCAGTTTAATGTCTGTCCACCAGTGGACGGGTGAGTCAAACAAATCAAAGACCAAACTTTTATGAGCTGCAAAATACCGGAGATTCTGTATCATGGATGTTTGGGATAAAAGGGAAGAATTCGATTTCCAATAACCAGGACCCTGAGAAAATGTTACAACAGTTCCCAAACAGAGATGTAAAAGCTTATGGTCTGAAAATTCTACTTCTATAACTGTAATGGAGGAAACAAGTAAAAAGGAGGAAAGGAAAAAAAATCTATTCTCATAGCTAAATTACCTTTCTGAAATGTGGGATGAACAGTTTCATGGGTAGTTAAATAGGCATCTTTTAAATGAGACAGAGAAATGACATTCTTTAATGTTGACATATCACAGTAAATCTTAGTAGTGGTAGAGTGAGCACCCCTGTCATGTTTATCAAGTCCACAATTAAAATCCCCACCCAGGACAACAGCCTGGGAAGACAGCAAGTAAGTCTGAATGGCTTTAAACAAATAGACTTCATCTGCCTTGGACTGAGGTGCATAAACATTAATAAACCCATAATAAGAAGTAGCTATTTTTGTATCAAGAATCAATACATGGCCTGGAATTAAATCTATAAGTTTGAGAAGGTGTACATGCAGGCTGGAACGAAACAAAGTACCAACTCCAGAGCAAATGTCAGGGCCTATGGACAATAGTTTAGTAAACTGTCCTATTTCAGCAGTAGTATGCAGTCTGGTATCTTGTGAAAGCAATAAGACACAACAGGGTGTGGGTTGTTCATTGATAAAAACACGCCCAGGTCGTTGTGGTTAGAGCCGCTGACACGTCTTGCTTTAACAGCAGTAGTGCTCTTATCAATCAACAACCCACACCCTGAAGTATATTATTGCTCTTATATAAAATGGGTAACAACTATTTCTATAACAATCAAACAAAACTCTGGACGCATTATTAAAGATTTAATAATAGTATGTTATTTTATTTAAATATGATCAAAAATAGTCCCCAGACTTGGGCAGAGGAGTGGTAAAATTGATTGAACAGCAACTCACTGAAAAGTGCTAAACCAGTGAGATGGAGGGACAGCAATGTATTATTTGAGCAGTTTGGGTCTGCCTCTGTAACTGTGTTTTCCCACCTTTTCTTTTTTGTTTATAAAGTATTACTGTATTGCCTACTTTCTTCATCCTGTTTATTTTTCTATTTTTTCCCCTCATTCAAGACACAGAATGTTTATCACGGAATGTTTACCATGGAATACAGGGATTCAAAATTCTGCTCAGTTCTGCTGGTAGAATGTTACTCTCCCAACATGCTGTACACATAGACAACAAAGGCCTGTTTTAGAGCCGGTGACTCAATTATCTCACTGTCAAGGCGAGCAGAAGAGATTTCCCTGATGAGCAGGTAAAGACAGAAGGGGAATTTTTCACTGTTAGTAATGAAACAGTTGTAATGAAAACTATAAACAATACTTAATGTTTCTAATTTGTTTATGTGTGTAAGGAGAGTGTGATGATCGGGGAAACAACGTTTACTTAATTTGTTTTATTTTTTATTTAAGGTAGCTTATTTTTAGGGCCCAGTTGAAGGTTTTTACAGTGTAAAGATAGCAGCCATGTTTGTGATGGAAGATCAATTCTAGTTGCAGAGGGACTGATGGAAGATATCAGTTGCTCAATTATATTGTTACCCTTTCACCTATGGAGGTTAAGGTAATAGGAAAGTAGTGCCACCTTTCAGTTTGTTGACAGGTAAGGACACGCCTTTTGACCAATCAGGGTGAAGGATTTCTTTTACCCATTTTATAAAAAAAGATAATCTGCAGGGAACTAGACTGAAAATAAGACAGTGCCAAACACTTTCGTTTATGATTTTTGATACTGTTCATATTAAGTGACCCCAAGAGTAGTAAGGACATTTAGATAAGGGTGAAAAGGTTAAAAGAAGTCACTCAGGGGGGTTTATTTCTTGACCTCTGAGATCTATGATGGGAGACTATAGGAGGAGGAAGAGTTTCTGCATTGGAATGCAGATCTACCTTGGAAGACCACAGGGTCGAGCTTTCTGAATCAGCATCAGAAAGGTCGGAGGGTTGCAGAGCCTCATACTTGTTGCTTAATGGAAGCTCTGAGGTCTTAGATACTTTAGATGCAGGTTGGGCAGCCGTTTGGAACCTCTTAGAGGATCGTTTACTAATCTGGGTGGGCATACCCCTAGAGGAAGACTCTTCTAAAATCTGTTCAAGAAAGAGGGGCTGGGCAATATCATCTGGTGGCATTGGAGGTAGAAGACTTGGTTTGCTGGCCAAGGCACCTAGCTTCACCTGAGCTCTTTCCTTCTAAGACTGCTTGAAAGGCAGAGTAGAGAAACTTACCAGAGCAAGGGAGAAGGATTAAGACTTAGTTTGGCTAAGCAGATTTACTGTGTGGTGGTGTTTTTATTTTTTACTCACAGGGATTGCTACTGTTTGTTGTTAACATTTCATTGCTTTATTTTTTCTCTGATTCAAATTGTTGTTGCTGGTATACCTTCTTCTGCATTATTACAAGGTGTGCCTACAGGTGTGTGCTAACAGATTACTGCTGTAATCTTCTGATTCAAATTGACTTTTGCAAGGTATATCTTCTGTTACTGCTTTATTTTTCTCTGGAGCAAAGTGTTTCTTACAGGGTATATCTTCTCTGAAATTATTACAGGTGGTGCTTCAGGTTTTACAGTTTTATCTAACATTAGGATAAGCTTTCAGGGTTACTGCATTTGTTGTTGACTGATTGTTTCTGCTCTTACCTCCTTGTTCTTTCGTCCGTGGTTCTTCTTTTAGGCAGGGAAAGGGCCCAGCCACCACCCCATCCCCAACCACCCCACAACTCCTTTTATAGGGTACCACAGTTGTGACATTTCCTGTGACAGAGCAGGAAGAGGCGGATCAGTGGGGCCTCCACAAAGTGATCTCATTTACAAGGCACTAGTAATTTAACTTGTTATAACAAGTTAAACAAAGCACAATTAAACCATTACTTGCATTTTTTTTTTCCTTCTAATTACTCTGACTAGGTTACAAACCCAGCAACTTATTTGTAATGGATTTCATTAACTGCAGGTACTGTGGAACAATTTTCAGAAGGACAGTCTTACAGGATTTAGGACACTGTCCTACATGCTGGCCTTTGGAGATCTTAGGTCTCAGCTCCGGGCAGCATGGGCAGAGATTGCACGCCTCAAATTTCATATTGAGAGGAAATACATTATAAGAACCACCGCCATTTCCCCAGCATCCAACAGAAAAACCTCGACCGCAGAGGGTAGTTGATCCAGGAGGTTGGCAGGTGGTTAGGAGGAGCAAATCAGTGCCCCATCACTCTCTGCTCTCCAACACATTACCTCCAAAACCATATAAACACTACAAACAGGTATCTGCCTCTATCTCTGAAATCAAATAAAGAGGCAGAAGACACTGCAGAGCAGGACACTGCGGCACAGGAGCTGCACAACAATACTCACCCAAATCAGGAACCAAAACTAAACAAGCACAAAGGAAATCAAAAACTGATCATAGGAGACTCCATGATTCGGGAGTTGATACCCATCTCCAGCCAGGGTGATGGTCAGATGTCTCCCAGGTACATCAGCATGGAGAGACACTGACCGCATTACTAAAATTGTTCACAAAGCAGGAGAAAACATTGATGTCCTAGTACACATAGGGACTAATGATCTCGTAACCAGCCGGTCAGTTGTGGAGACCAAGGAACACCTGACTAGGCTGGGTGACAAACTATCATCTATTTCGTCGGCATCTCCTTCTCTGAGATCCTGCCAGTCTGGGAGAAGGGAGCAGATGGACGGAAGGTCGAAAGGGGAGATAGGGGAGCTAAACACGTGGCTCAAGGACTGGTGCCAGAAAAAGGACACAGATTTGTAGGGAACTGGCAACAGTTCTGGGAGCAAAGTTCTTTAAATTTGATGGACTGCATCTGACTAAGGAGGAGTCAGTGCATTGGGGCAGAAGTTTGGCGTCTTTGCAGAATATTTAAACTAGCAAATGGGAGAGTTTTGCATCACCCATCGTCGAATGGAAGAACACCTCCCCTCAGCTAGTGGTCAAACAGGAATTCGCGTGTTTGCGGTTCATTTGCATCACCAGGTAAGAAAAAGGTTTGTCTCCCTACGATGCACAGGGTAATGCCAAATCACCCAACAACTAACACACCAAAATCTGGCCAATGGAAAATCATGTACACAATGCTCACAGCCTGGGAAATAAGATCCCAGACCTGCAGGCAATAATGTCAGAGGCTAAACTGGACATAGTAGCAATTAGTGAGACGTGGTTTACCAGTAACCACACTTAGGAGACTGATACCTGGCTATGTATTGTTCAGAAGAGACCGAGGTGCAAAAGGGGAGGAGTGGCCCTGTATGTTAATAAAATATCAAAGCTACAGAAATTCAGAATACACATAATGAGCCAGAAGAACTGTGGGTCACCCTGGAAACAGGAAATGGGACATGCAATAAGAACTGGGGTTGTCTACAGGCCCCAGACCAGAGGGAGGACATAGACACATTACTGTTAGAAGATATACAAAACATGACAGCTAAAGGGAGGTTCTGATAATGGGAGACTTCAACATGCCAGATACAGATTGGTCAATACCAGCAGGAACATCGGCCAGAACTAGACACATAGTGGATTCCCTGCAGGGAGGGCCTCAAACAACTGGTACAGCAACCCACAAGAGACAGGGCTATCCTAGATCTAGTACTGACTAACAAAGAAGGGATCACAGATCTCCAGGTAGAAGGTCACCTGGGGCAGTGACCATCACATGGTATGGTTCAATTTGGCTACTACATCTAAATCATCCCATTCCAGGCAAAAATATGGGACTTCAGAGGAGCTGACTTTGATAAGATGGCCAACAGAGTTAAGCTAGCCCTGGCAAAAAAGAACACAGGTGAGGAGGTACAGGCAAAGTGGGCAAGCATTAAGGATACAATACTTGAAGCAACATCCCATTGTGTTAGACAGAAAAGGAAGTGTAAAAGAAGAAGGAAACCACTTTGGTTCTCAAATACAGTAGCAGAAAAAGGTCAGAGCCAAAAGGCTGGCCTTCAGAAAATATAAGGGAACACAGCGGGATGAAGATAGGAGGCATACCAAACTGCCCTAAGGAAGCAGGTAAGGCAGTAAGGCAGGCAAAGTCCCAAACTGAGGAAACACTAGCACGGACAGTAAAAGAAGGTGACAAGACTTTCTATAGATACATTAGTGAAAGGAGAAAGTCCAGAGAGGTATGCTAAGCTTAATGGAGAAAAGGGAGCATGTGAGGAGGAGGACCCTGTAAAGGCATCTATCCTAAATAGATACTTTTGCTCAGTATTTACTGAAGAGAAGGTAGGGCAGGGCCCACAACTCAACATCATGGACACAGCAGGGAGGAGGTGAGCACTATACCCTTCACAAAGAAAGGGTCCTACAAGAGCTTGCTAAGCTAAGGTGGATAAGGCAATGGGACCTGATGGCATACATCCCAGGGTGACTTAAGGAGCTAAAGGAGGAACTAGCAGAGCCATTAGCAGAATTGTTTAGTGAGTCTCTGAGCACAGGAGAGGTCCCAGAAGACTGGAGAAGGGCTCATGTGATCCCACTCCACAAGAGTGGTAGCAGGAGGAGGCGGGGAACTACAGACCAGTCAGTCTTACCTCAGTAGTGGGCAAGATTATGGAGGCACTCCTTAAGGAAAGGATAGTGCAACACCTGGAATCCATAGGAGCACAGGATCCAAGACAGCATGGGTTTACAAAAGGAAGGTCCTGTCAAACTAATCTCATAGATTTCTTTGACTGGGTAACCAGAGTGGTGGACCAAGGGGGAGCAGTTGATGTCGCCTACCTTGACTTCAGCAAAGCTTTTGACACTGTTCCACATAGAAGATTGATAAATAAGCTGGGTAGGCTCAGGGTGGGTCAGAAGTTGGTCAACTGGGTGGCAAACTGGTTGACTGGCGAAAACAGAGAGTGGTGGTAAAATGGTATACAGTCAGAAGAGATGCAAGTCACAAGTGGGGTACCTCAGGGATCAGTCCTGGGGCCAGTCCTATTCAACATCTTCATTAGTGACCTCGCAGATGGACTAGAGGGTAAGGCTTGTCTGTTTGCAGATGACACCAAGATCTGCAACAGAGTAGATGATCCAGATGGGGTGGGCAGAATGAGAAGAGATCTGGATAAACTAGCAGAATGGTCAGAAGAGTGGCAACTGGGATTTAATGCAAAGAAGTGCAAAATCATGCACATAGGGAAGAGAAACCCTGAAGCCACTTATAGGCTGGGAGGGGAGTTGCTAGCAGTCACAAAGGAAGAAAGAGACTTGGGCATCATCATCACTGATGACCTAAAATCATCAAGCAGACCTCTAAAGCAGTAGGTAAGGCTAGGGGTGTTAGGGATGTATTAGTAGGGTATCACAAGTCGTAGAGGAGGTAATAATCCCTCTGTACAAGACATTGGTTAGGCCCCATCTGAGTACTGCGGCAGTATTGGAGGCCACACCTTCACAAGGACATTAACAAATTGAGGCAGTCCAGAGAGGGCAACAAAATGGTGCATGGACTGCATCAGAAGACATATGAGGACAGATTAACGGAGCTCAATATGTATACCTTGAGCAAAGGAGGGAGAGAGGTGATATGATCGAGACATTTAAACACCTTAAGGGCATAAACAAGGTGAAAGAGTCTAACATGTTTAAATATAAGAAAAATAGCAGGACAAGAGGACACAGCATGAGATTAGAGGAGGCCGATTAGGGGGAATGTGAGGAAATTCTTTTTCACAGAAAGAGTGGTATGGTGAATGGAATGGCTTACCACAAGAAGTGGTAGCTATGAATACAGTGCAGGCCTCCAAACAGGCATGGGATAGGCATAAGGAGCAATACAAATGACTATGAATAGATAGGTCACTGACAGAGCAAAGGCGATGGCACATTTATAAGGTAGAAAAAGAAATGGGCAGACTGGATGGGCCTTGCGGTCCTTATCTGCCGTCAACTTCTATGTTTCTATGTTTCTATGTTTCTATGGAGGGGGGGTATTTGGCAACTGCCTCAGTAGCAGGGACAGCCAAAGGGGGGAGGACAACAGAAACCTCTGGAGGTCTTTGGGAGGGAACATATTTCTTTGAGCCACTGCTATCAGCAATCGTTGTTCTTCAGCATCAGAAGAGGCAGACTGATTGTGCACAGTCCAAGTGCAACTCTGGTATGTATGACCCACAGAATCACAGAGATCACATTTTGGTTCATTTAGACAGTTTCCACCTGTATGCCCCAACTCTTGACAAAGGTTGCATTTAACCTGGTCACACAGGCTACTTAAGTGAGTGCAAGAACCACACTTCTAGCATGTCTTAGATTGTCCTGCATAAAACAGGACACTACGGTCCTGACCTAAAAAAAAGCAATTGGGGAGATGACTGAGGCCTGTACCTGTAACGTGGAGCATAACCTTCACCTTCCACCCTCCGATCCAAATACGTTCATCATCAAATATAGCTTCTGAGGAACCTAAGACCGAACACCGTTGTTTCAACCAGTAAGTCAGGTCAGTGACACTAACCCCCTCATTCCGAAAAAGAATAGTGACTGTTTTATATTCTGGTCTGATTAGGGGGATTGCTTCAAAGGGAGCCCACAATGGAGAGGGTTTCAGAACTTGAAATGGTGCCCACAACCTCTGTAGCCCTGAATTCAATTTAAAACTAATGTCAAAGGTAGATTCACCAGACACATGAATAAGTGCATATATTTCTTTGGCAAAAAAATTCATAGAACCCTTCAATAAAGATTTAGAAACAAATCTCCTATTGGGGAACTCTGACATGCCAACTTTATAGATAAGCCTAACAGCATTGTGATGTTTAGCTGGATATATGGGCTGGTAAAAAAGAGAAGTGTAAGATTTCTTATCTGATGGCTTCATTAAGTTCAAAGGTGCTTCAGGAGGTTTAGTTGAGGCAGTAGAAGTTGAAGGGGCTGGTGAGACTGGTCGTGAAAGCTCCGGGCCACGTAGAACAGGATCAGGAGTGCTGGAAAAGTGGAGCTCCAAAGGAAGGTGCGAGGGGGAATGAGAGTCTGAAAGTGAAGCGTCTATCGCAAGATGTGGAGATAGCACGGGAACTGGAGGAGCAGTCGATTGTAACTGAGACTTTGTTGAAATTGGCAAAGTTACTATTGGAGAGGGGCCTGAAATCCAACACCCTGAGTCTGACTGAATCCATCCTTCAGCCTGTAAGGTAGCAGAAACATCTGCAGGTGAATGAGGGGGAGAAGCAGCAAAGGAACGAGAGGCATTGGAAGGTTTGCATGCCAGATCCAGTCCAGGTATTCCAGAAGTTTGAGGCAATCCACATGCTGACACTCCATTTGAGGGAAGCACTGCAGGAGAAAAAAACCAGGACCTCGAGAACCCAAAGGAACAGCAACAAGGTTCTCAGCAACAAATTCTGAAAAGTGGGTGAGTCCTTTCTGACTTGCAAATTAAGAGTCCCGAGCAGCCAACTCTCTTTGCTGAGCCAAGGTTAGGGCAGCTTGCAATTCCGATTTACGGAGAGCAAAATGCTGCTCCTCTGCCTGCAGTTGAAGTGCAATAGACTGTATCTCAGGAGAGGTAGTAGATTGTCCCACTAGAATATGAGAGTCAGAGTCCAGATCAGAACAGGTTTTCTATACAGCAGGAGGAATATCCATAGAAGTTAAATCAGCATCAGGCAAGGAAGTAGCAGTTACATCTATGGGTAAACTAGTAGGAGCTTCCATGTCTAAGCAATGAGAAGCAGAGGAAGAGACCAGTCCACCTGTTCCAGAAGCAGCAAGGAGCTCCTCCACCACCTCAGCAGCCGCCATCTTGGTCAGGAACCAAGATGACAAGGGTTCCCCCACTGGAGAGTAGGGGAATTTTTATTAAGAGGACTTACAGACAGAAAAGAAAACATACATCATATTTACAATATACATACATCATGATTCTTTACATATTTTACAGTCAACCAGCACCTTTGGTTATGCCATAAATTTAAACGATATTAATGCTAGATATAACCATTAACCTTTCTTGTTCAGTCTTTTAAGGTGGTTTAGCCCAATGTTCACAGTTGATCGAAAATAATTTCCTTTTTTTCTCCATATATTTTTTAGTGTCTAACCCCTTCAATTTCTGCAATGAGATGCCAATATTCCTATCCATCTCAATATATGGCACTGTTCTTTGCTGAGTTGCCCACAAACATCAGGATTGCCATCTATAATATTTTACAATTGCCAATACTATATACAGTGTTTCAAAATAATACTTCCCCATGCCCCCTTCCACCTGTCCATATATCAATGCACCGTAAGATAACTTGGTAAAATATGGCTCATTCCATTCTTTAGCTAGATATGCCCAAAAATCTTTTACATAATTACATTTCACAAATAAATGTTTTTGTGTTTCCCACTGTTGAACACATGATTGTCTTAAGCAATACCTATCCTGAACCTGTTTGTGTTTGTTATTGTTTTGAATGCCCAATTTCCCATGTAGACTGAGCCATACTGTATCCCATACAAACTCTGGCATATGCCTAGATTTTAACATGTCAATGTTTAATTGTAAATTATTATCTGGACATTCCCCCAAGGAGAGTTTGTCTCTATCGTCCTCATTTAATATGTGGGAGTATAGTTCTTTTCTATTCTTGAGTTGAATCATTTCTTTTGTAATATTCCATTTTATTACATATTTCAACATTTCCACCCCATATTTTGTAAGTCCTGGTACTCTATGTACTCTCAGAAAGAACTGGAAGGGGACAGGATCGGTTGTGTTCCAGGACAGTAGCTGCTGCTGTTGTTTTCACAGGGTTCTTGTGGATTTTACTTGGTAGGTTAGTTCTTTTCTTTCTTACTTCTAAGGGGCTAGCAGGGTATTGTTTTTGGGGATGCTGGATGTTTGTAAACTGATTTGTTGGCTGTAAGTGGGGCTCTTTTTGTGGATGTTTCACTGTGTAACAGGCTGTGCTGGTAGAGGCCTATTTCTTCTGATTTAAAACCTATTTGGTGGGATTTGCTTGGGCCTGGTTCTTTAGCTGCAGGGCTTGGAGGGAGACACAGGGCTGATACACTCTCTTGTCAGGTGTCTGCCCAAGACCCACCCTCCCCACCCCTCCCTCCCAAGTATGCAAATTTATAGAACACCTGCCCTGCAATTGGAGGAAAAGGCTGCTGGTGCAGCTCATGTAGTTCTAGCCACTGGGGGTTGGATAAGGCTGGGAGAGGAGCTTAGGGAGTTGTTCATTTCCTTATAAGTTTAATGTGTTGTACTGCACCTAGTAACAGAGTTACTGGTGTACAGTGGGACTTGTCCTAAGATTAGTGGGTGACCTGATTAGGGCAGTAGGGTATCTTGGACTAGGGAGGAACCTGGTGGCTCACCCAAGGAAACCTATTTGGAAGGGATGGAACCACACATCATAGGGCGGCATCTTTGGGAGGGTGGTGGGGTGCACAGGGTGTGGAGCAGCCATGATACTGGACTGGGCTTGGAAGTTTGGTGGTTGCCCAGTATGCTACCAGCTAGCACAGCTTAGGGAGGAGGTTGCGGGGATGAGGAGAAAGCTGGGGGAAGGGGGGTGGTATGGTTGGGGAAGGGGGCTGGAAATCTCCCACAGGGTTGCACCAAGCACTGGGGTGGGGTATAGGGAAAGGAGTGCAGGAGAATACCAGGGGTCACATAGGGACCCTGGCAGAGGGGTCCAAAAGGACACTACCAAGGAAGCAGGCAGGTAACTGGGGACCCTCACAAAGGGGTACAGAGGACAACATTCTCAGGAAGTAGGCAGATGGCCAGGGCTGGACAGAAGGAAGCAAGGCGGGGAGGTGGATCAGACCTTATACTCAGTAACTGCTTCAATTCTCTTCTTCTGCTCAAGGATGAGGGGGGTGATGTAGCCATGACAGAGGTGGTTAGAGACGGAAAGTGTGTGGGAGTGGGAGGCAGGAGGCAGGGGCCAGATAGCAGGAAGAACAGGGGGGACCTGGAATGCAGGAGAATGGGGGGAGCAGTGAATCAGAGCAGGAGGGGCAGGGGGAAGAGGGAGGAAAGCGCAAGGAGAAGGACCAGTTGGGAGGAAAGGTAAGGAGAAGGACCAGAAGTACAAGGAGGATTCAGTAAAGGGAGCTGAGGGTTTAGGCCAGGGGAGCACGACGAGCAAGGAGGAACTAAATGGGGACAGGAAGGAAGGGAGGATGAGTCAGGCTAGTTTACCAGATGGGGGAGAAGGACCAGTTGCGAGCAGTGAGGGGGGAATTAGCAAGGTACAGAAGGATACTCAGGAGGAGGAGAGGCATAGGATTGGAGGAGGGTGGCCATGGTAAATAGGAGGGGTGGCATGTGGCACCCAGAAGGGGAGGAACAAGGAGCCAGCTGGGTGGAGGGGCGGTAGGAAGGATGAGGGACATGGAAGGGGAATGGAGGAAAGGAGTGGTCAGAGTGCTCCTGCTGGGGATTCTATGTGATCAGGGGTATCAAATGGGATAGGAGGGAGAAGCCTGGCCAGTTAGAACAAGATGCTTCCCTGGACTAGCGGTAGCAGGGCTAAGCACGAGGTATATCAGCTGGCAAAGGACTGTGGGGGCTCCCCAGACATACTGGTCCACCTGGGTACAAATGACATTGAGGGAAATAGCGAGCTAGAGATACAGGCAAGATTCAGGGAGCTACCAGGGTCTGTCATGACATAGGATGCACAGTTTCCTTCTCAGAAATCCTGCCAGTGCCAAGGGCTAGTGGGGAACACAAAAGGAAAATTAGGGAGATAAACCAGTGGCTCAGGGAGTGGTGTGAGGCCAGAGGGTATGGGTTGATGGGGGATTGGGGGGAGACCTGGGAGGATAAGGAGCTGAATGCTAGAGATAGACTACATCTCAATTTGGAGGGGAGGGGAATCCTTAAGTTGAAAATAGAGGAGTTCATTGGAGAAAAGTGGGGTTTAAACTTGTGAAGGGGGGGATGGGAGAAACGGCTGTCAAGGGGTGCCGATAAAGGAGGGACTCTGTCTCCACCCCTGGGGACCAGGAGGATTGCAGGAAAGGCCAACTGGCAAAGTGCAGACCAGGAGAAAACAGAATCCCATGGGAACACGAGCAGGAAATGGAACTATAGGAAAGGTGGAAGGTAGTCCTGTAAATGCCAGGAGCTTGGGCAATAAAATGCCTGAGCTCCAGGCGATGTTAACTGAGGGAGAGTGGATGTGGCAGTGGTCACTGAGACTTGGGCCACTGCAAGACTGACTGGGACCTGAACCTGGAGGGTTACACTATGTTCAGGAAGGATGGGGGGAGGGAAGGGGAGGAGGGGTAGCAATGATAGTCAAAAACTGCATTGGCATAGGGGGAGTAGAGGAGGTGGAGGGAACCGTGGAGGCAATTTAGGTCACCTTGATAACAAGGGGGGGCAAGAGAGTAAAAATAGGAGTGGTGTATAGACCCCCTGCCCTGGCGGAGGAGCTGGAGGACAGTCTGGTGGCAGATGTTAGGAGACACTGCAGACTGGGCAGAGGAAAGGTGGTGGTGTTAGGGGACTTAAACATGCCAGGAACAGACTGGGAGATTATTACATCCTCTGTGACCGGAACAGAGGTTGTTGGATGTCTTTCAAAGCGTTCCTAACTCAGCAGGTGAGGACCCGACCAGGGAGCGCACGGGTACTGGATGTGCCTCCTGGCAGACAGTGACCAGATTGGGGGCCTGAGGTAAGGGACCCATTGGCGGGAGTGACCATGCCACGGTCTGGTTCTGCCTGGACCTAGGAGGGTAGAAGGCTGCACAAAGACGGAAGTAGCCAACTTCAGGGGGGGCGGATTTTAGGAAATGGGAAGGATCCTTAAGGAGCATTTGGATGGGATTGGGTCAGACATGGGCGCTGATAGTAGGTGGGAAATCATCAGGAGAGGTGCAGGATGCTACCAGCACCTGTGCAAGAGTAAGAGCGAAAATGCGGTGAGGCCCAAAAACCCTGTTGGTGGACCAGGGAGGTCCAGGAGGATGGTGCGAGGGAAAGAAAGCAGCCTATAAGAAATTAAGTGCTCAAGGAGTGGAAGGTTGAGGGGAGCAGAGCTGATGGCTAGAAGGGCCACTAGAGTGGTGAGGGCGGCTAAGGCAAGGAAGGAGCAGAACCTGGCCATGGAAATTAGGAGAGGAAAAAGGGGTTCTTTAGATACATTGGGGAAAGACGAAGGGTGAAGGGGCAGATTAGCAGGATTAAATCAGGGGAGAGATGGGCACAAGACCCAGGGGAGCAGGCTGAGGTACTAAATGAGTACTTCACCTCAGTTTTCACCAGGGAAAATGGGGATGCTGCATCATACATGGGAGGAGACAGAGATAATGAGGAGGGGGGGACCCTTACCGATCGGCAGGTCTGGGGAGAGGGGGCATCACTGGCAGGTGGGGGGAGGGCTAAGCAGGGAGAAGAGGTGCCAGAAGTGGAAATCACAGCAGAGAGAGTGAGGGAAGCCCTCAGCTCCCTTAAGACGGAGAAAGCACCGGGGCCGGATAAATTACATCCTAGAGTGCTGAAGGAACTTGCAGATGTCCTGGCGAAACCCTGGCAGAGCTTTTCACCATCTCTCTGAGGACAGAGGTGGGTGCCCCAAGACTGAAGGTGGCGCATGTAGGCCTATCACAAGGGGGATCAAGGGAGGTGGCAGGAACTACAGGCCTGTCAGCCTGACATCGGTGGTGGGCAAGGTGATGGAGGGCATTGTCAAGGAGATGCTAGGGGGACCTGGATAAATCAGGGTGCCTGGACGATAGACAGCATGGATTCATCCCAGGAAATCGTGTCAGACAAACCTGGTGGAGTTCTATGACTGGGTGACAAGTGCCTTGGACCTGGTAGACCAGTGGATGTCCTCTTTCTAGACTTCAGCAAGGCATTTGACTCTGTTCCTCACGTGGCCTGTTGGATAAGCTAGGAGAAATGGGGGTGGGAAACCAGATGATCAGATGGATAGGCAATTGGCTCCAGGACCGGACCCAGAGGTCGTAGTTGAGTGGGATAGTCTCATCCCCAAGGAGGGTCATTAGTGGGGTCCCACAAGGATCATTCCTTGGGCCCTTCTGTTCAACGCCCACGTATCTGACATAAGGACAGGAATCAGGAGTGAGATGAGTCTCTTTGCAGATGACTCGAAACTGGGGCGGTGGTGGATGGGAGGAGGGGAGGGTGGCCCTGCAGGGGACCTGAGGCTCTGGAAAGATGGTCTAGAAAGTGGAAGCTGAGGTTCAATGCAGGAAATGGGTACTCCACCTGGGGCCAGAAACCCAGGCCAAGTGTACACCCTGGGGAATACTACAAGTCTCAATGGCTGAGAGGGACCTGGGGGTGGTGGTGGATGTCAAGATGAACAACTCTGAGACTTGTAGGAGGGCAGCAGCCAAGGCCAACAGGATGCTGGGATGCATCACTAGGGGATCACCTCAGAAGGAGGAAGTGATACTCCCTCTGTAACTGCTTGGTGAGGCCGCACCTGGTACCTGCATGCAGTTTTGAGGCCACACTTAAAGAGGGACATTAACCTCCTGGAGAGGGTCCAGAGGAGGGCAACCAAAATGATTTGGGGCTTGGGGGACAGGACCTATGAGGAGAGGCTCGAAGAGCTAAATATACACATTGGAAGAGAGAAGGGACCGGGGACATGATAGAAGTCTTCAGGTACATGAAGAGGGTAAATAGGGAGGAACAGTCAGGGTGCTTCGAAGGAAGGAGGAGGGGGCCACTAGAGGGCATGGGTGGAAGCTGGAGGGGGGAAGATTCAGGGGAGAAAGGAGGAGGTGCTACTTCACTGAGAGGGTGGTGGAGCCATGGAATGCACTACCTAGGGGGCTGGTGGAGGCAGAGACAGTGGAGGGGTTCAAGAGGGGTGGGACAGGTACAGGGAAGGGTTCAGGAAGCAAAATCCAATGCAGCAAGAATATCTGGAACTGGGAAGGAGAAGCCAGAGAAGGCGAGGGGGACAGCAAGGTCAGCACCCAGGGTGGGGGCTGACCAAACGAGCAGACACGAAAGACCGTTAGGCCTATTCTGCTGGCATTTTAGTATGTTAGTATGTAAAGCCACTGTTTTCTTTAAGGACCAAGCTGTAGAACCTAATTAAATTTCATGCATAACTTTTTCTTTCCAAATCTTAAATCCAGGATGCAATGCCCCGAGATTGTATGACAAAAATATACTATAGAAAAAGGTGATAGGATTAACCATTCCTAGGCCTCCTTCTTCTGTTTTTCTGTAAGTCACTAACCTCTTTACAGGGTTAAGCCTGCTCCCCCACAATGCTTGAAAGAACACACTATATATTGTTACCCATAATGACTGTGGAGGGGAAAAACATAATTTATGTACAAAAAGATCGGGATTAACGAGGTTTTTATCAAAATTATTCTCTTTTTTTTTCCTATAGCCTGACCCTTCCACCCGTTAACTAAATGTTGTGCTCTCTATAGTTTTGTGTTCCAATTTAGCCTAGCCATGTCTGCACCTCCATATACTATACCTAATACTGGAATGGTGCCCTTGTCAATTTTAATCCCAGAAAATGACCTATGCTCCGGGACAGGAGTAACACCTAGTGCTATTCCTGCACTTTAATGAAAGTTTATTTTTGAGCCTGACAAATCAGAAAAAGTCTGGTAATGCTCTAGTAGAATATTTTCATTTGTTGAAGGGTCTATACATAAAATTAAATCATCTGCATAAGCTAAGTTCTTAATTCTGGGTGAAGAAGAACATAGTTCCAATCCTTTAACTCTATCATCTTGTTCTAGTTTCCTTGAAAACACATCAATACAAAACACGTATAATAAGGGACTTAGTGGGCACCCCTGTCTTACACCTTTTTTTACTTTGATATCTTTACCTATCCATCCATTTATGTTAGGTGTTAAAGTAGCTTGTTTGTATAAGACCTCCACCCATCTAATAAATTCCTCAGGTATGCCATATGCTTCAAGAACTTTGTACATGTATTGCTGTGATATTTTATCAAAAGCTTTTTCTTGGTTAATTTTTATTATATATCCTTGCAAATTTTGTTTCTCAGCTTCATCGAATATCTCTCTTAGTACAATTAAATTATCTGCTTGTTCTCTGTTGGGAATTGCACATGTCTGACTGGGACTGATCAATTTGTCTGCAACTGACACTGGTCTATTCATTAATAGTTTGCTTAATATTTTAAAGTCCACATTTAATAGGCTAAGTGGCCTCCAGTTTTTTAAATCTTTTTGTTCACCTTTTTTGAAGAGTAGAATTAGTGATGCTTCATACATGGATCTTGCTAACATACTTTCTTGTAGCATACTGTTATATACTATCACTAATGCTGGAATTAAATCTTCACAAAAAAATTTATAGAATTCTGCCCCTATTCCATCTGGCCCAGGGGCAGAATCACTCTTAAGTCCTTTCATAGCACTCCTTATTTCCTCTCCTAGTATAGGGGCTATCAACTGGATACTGTCCTTTTTATCAAGTTTAGGTAGATCCTGCAGTAAGTCCTCTCCCCCCAATGTCTGTGGTGCTGTTCCAAAAGTTTCTAAAAAATGAGTATTCACCTGCTTTAGTATTTCTTCTGGTGAGAAAGTTATCTGTCCAGATTCTAACTTTAATTTATGTAGAAATCTGTGTTGTACTCTATCTTTGGAATCTTTAAAAGGATCCATTGATCCTTTTTTTATGTTGGTACCAAATCTTAATTCTTGCTCCATGCTTTTGGCTCTATCATATTGTAATATGCACATTTGTTTTTTGATTTCATGAATTTGGTTATCTAAGTTCAATTTTAATGTCTCTGATTTTGAAATCAAGGCCTGCAGTTGAGCCCTTAACTGTAAATATTTCGAATATTTATCATTCATCTTCTCTCTTGAAAGTTTCTGAAACCAAAGTTTCCAGGATGCTTTTGTGTCCTCCCACCAGAAGGCAGCACTATCATACATTATGGCCACTGATAACCTAGCCTGCCATTCTTGTTTCCATAGTTTTTGCATTTGTTTGTCTGTTAAGACTGAGCTATTCAGTCTTCATAGGTTTTTCTTGGATCTAGGAGTATCTTTCCAAGTAACTTTTATAGTTATTGACTTATGGTCTGAAAATTCTCTTCCTAACAAGGTAACATTTAAAATAACTAAAATTTCAGCAACAAAAACAAAATCAATCCTGGTTGATAAATGTCCCTTACAAAAAGTGTTTCCACCTGTTTTATATTTTGCTCTATAAGTGTCCTTTAATTTTTCATTATCAACTATTTTATTTAAGGCTGTAGAGTCACAGAAATTGTTTTCTGTTTTAAGCCCTCTATCCAGTTTCCCCAATCCACAATTAAAATATCCAGCCCATGACAGTAATCTGGATGTATGCAAGTATGGTTGTACCTTTTGAAATAAAGCAACTCTGAGAGCTTTAGTCTGGGGTGGGTAGATATTTATTATCCGAAATCTTTCAGAATATAAGGAAATATCTATCATTAAAGCTCTCCCTGGATCAATGTCTACTAATTTAGCAACCCTGATACTAGAGTTGTTTATTAAAATTCCTACCCCATCACATCTTTCCTGACCTACTGACCAAAAGGATGATCCCTTTGTCCAATGTTTAGAAGCTAGCTGTAGTTCTATATTTGTCTTAGGCCGGGTATCTTGAAGACAAATTATGTCATTTTTTTGTGTGGCTAAAGAACTTAGAACCATAATCATTTTAGCATTGTTTTAATGCTATTTACATTTACTGTTGTTAAAGTAAGGGATTCCATGTGTTAAAGGGTCCCTGAAATTAAAAAATACTCAAAAAACTCAACTACATCAAGGAGTTTTA
This sequence comes from Neoceratodus forsteri, assembly GCA_016271365.2. Lineage (NCBI taxonomy): Eukaryota > Metazoa > Chordata > Ceratodontiformes > Ceratodontidae > Neoceratodus > Neoceratodus forsteri. Next base: position 1,762,739,283 of record CM057455.1, on the reverse strand, counting down.
CTACATCTCCATCTCCGTGTCCTCTGGGCAATATGCGTATCCCCCCCCCCCTTCTATTTCTGAGGTTACTTCTGTGGTGCCTGTGTTTGTAGATGAAGTGTCTGACATTTCTCCCTCAGTATTCTCGTCAGATTTTTCTCAAACAGAGCCTCATATCTATTCCCTTTCCTCCATGTTTTTTTCATGGCTTCTTTCCCTACTTCCTCTTCCAGGTTTTTGTTTTTGAGTGTTTTACAGCAAACAGCTGGCAAATATTCCCTCAGATGAAACTGTGACAGCCAAGCAGAGAGTACAGCAAGCCTTTAATATCCTGGCTCAAAGTACTCCTGCTACAATGCTACTTGGTCCTCAGAGGCTGCTCTTTCGAAACAAGGTTGGATACAGTTAGACACTGGGAAATGGACTCTGGACCCTGAGTGGGATGTAAGCAACAGTGTCTTAGCATCAGATATCTTCCTGCCCAGAATGCTGGCTGCACAATCTGTTTTGATGGTGGCTGCAAAAGAAACAACTTTGTACATTCTGCCCAGACTGAGCTGGCACACTGAAAATGCAGTTGAAGTTGCAAAGGTTTCTTCTCCAGCTGCTTCAGCAGCAGGGACTGTCATAGCTGCTCCTGGAATATTGAGTGGAGGCATGCAACTGAGACCAACTGTCCTGATGCCCGCCTCCAGTGAAAAACTTCCCAGTACCAGCCCTGATTCAGCATCTTCTAGTGCTATGGTTCAGGGGAATCATGTCTCAGGGAATAGCAGGAGTTGGTCTGTGGCTGCAGTTTGTGCAAACAAGACTAATCTCTGACACTGCCACACAGAATGGAAATTCAGGCAGCCAAGCTGGAATCAATGATTTACCCCAGACTTCTCCTAAAATTTCTCTAGAAGACACATTGGCTACAGGAGAAGAAGGTGTAGAAACAGACTTTCTGTTCTCAAAAGCAGATAAGATACGGGGAACAAGTAAGGAGGGTGGGTGGGTCTGAACAAGTATCTAGTACAACAGTCTCTACATCCACACAGTCCACAGGAGCATCAGTGGAGCAAATGTAAAGAGTCCCCCTGATGCCCCCCCAAAAAAGGACCTAATAGTAGTGATTTTCAGATTCCTCCTAGACACTTACCCAGAGCTGCTCCTGCTCAATCTAAATCAAGAATGACTCCATATCAAGTTCCCCAACATATTCTGAGACCCTCCACCTTTAGAGTAGTGGAACATACTCTGTTTGTTGTCTCCTCAGACCCAGAGGAAGAACAAATGTTGGGACAAGCAGATGGGCCTGGTTCAAGACTCACTTATGCAGGTTTATTTTGAAAAAGAGTGGACCCAGCCCCGACGTGGAATGCTGTATGCATTAGAATTAGAGGAGGGATGGCAGAGCATCCAAACCATGCCTGTATAGCTCAATAGTTATTCCTTACATCCCTTCAGCTTACAGTCTCTGACATCTATGCACTGATACATGTATCAGGTGAAGACAACCTCGAAGTAAGTTTTAAGACTCCTCAGAGCCTAGAACATTTTTGGCTTAGGTGTTACCAAGTAAAATTCATGCCAGCATGGTCCCCTTTTATCATGATTTCTCTGACTAAACCTACCATCAAGATACTAACCATCATCTCCGGGTCACGCATGAAAAAGGGCCTTGGCTCATGTGCTTACCTGGTGAACAAATGTTTAAATAAATAAATAAATGTTTCAGAATGAAGGGGTCAACATCAGTGACATATATTACTGGGTAAAACAAAGATCTTGGGTGCACCTGTATCAATACTGGATTCAGATCTTATTTGGACTGGTGGTTGGTGTTTCCATGTAAAATTGAGATGTACAGAAAAAGGAGTATCGCATCTGCCTAACAGTGTTTTTCTAGGGAGAGACAGGGGAGTCTGTTTTTATGTGGGCCAATTGAAAGCCTGCTATAAATCTGGCTCCAGAAGTCACCTATCCAGTGCATGTTATCAACTATGGTTCAAGCTCTGCAGAGAATTTGAACATATCAGTCTGATGTGTAAGGAATGGTTCTGCTGAAATCTGTGCCCAGAGAAGGGACATTCTTTTCATCACTGCCATTGGGCTCCTGAAATGGGTCACTTGGCATTGACCAAGATGATCTTTTAAGAAGTGATATGCAAGCAGGAGCTTCACAGTGTGGAACATGCCCACCCTCTTCCACAGAGAACCAATGACAGAGATTTTCACCAAAAACAGAAACTGCTCGGGGCATCTTCACAGTCCCCTGCAAGAAACCATTCATTTAATGCAAGATCACTTAACAAAAGCAAAATGCAGAACTGGAGTTAAAGATACATAAATTTAACATAGGACTTATTGCCATTACTGAAACATGGGGAAACTCAGATAAACAGTGGACAACGAATATTCCAGGGTTTAAACTTTACTATAAAAACAGAGCTGATAATCACAAGGGTGGAGGGGTGAGTCTTTACGTTACAAATAATATACCATCTTTTCAACCCTCTTTATTGACTCAGACCGAAAGCATCTGGGTTTATTTACAACCCAATGGTCACCCCCAGATCCTAGTTGGCACATGTTATCGCCCTCCCTCTTCAGACATAGCATATCTTAAACAACTAACCTTGGAAATCACCCAAATAGCGGATAAAGGATCAGTGATTGTTCTGGGTGACTTCAATCTCCCTACTATAAATTGGGATACACTTTCAGGTACTAATAAGTATGATTTACAGTTAATCTCAACAGTCACTGACCTTGGCCTCACCCAACTAGTTAGAGAACCCACTCGTGGGACCAACATATTGGACTTAGTGATAACCAATATGGAGACCCCCCAGTCCAACCTATAAGTTTTGGATCCATTAAGTAATAGTGATCACATGACATTTCAATTTTCCATTTCTCTGACTCATAATACCCTTACAAATAAATGTACAATAAAACAATATGAAAAGGCAAATTTCACAAAATTGAATGAACAATTGGCAGTAATACCAAGGGACTCATTACTTTTATCACTTAATATCAGTAATGCATGGAACACCTTTAAGGACATTGTATATGACCTAGAAAAACAATATGTCCCAGTAAGAAGGAGATACAATAACAAAGGCAAAATCCCAGCTTGGTATAATAATAAAATAAAAAAACTAAGTAATCATAAACGTAAACTATTCATCTGTTTAAAAAAGTGTCAACCTGAACTACTAGAGGGAAAGTTACTAGAATATAGGAAAGCAGTTAAAGATCTTAAAATGTTAATTACCTTATCTAAACGGAATTTAGAATTCAGAATAGCTCACACTAAGGACTCACATAAGAGTCTATATTCGTATTTAAAGAGTAAAAAGGGAGAAACAAAAAAAATAGGCCCATTAATCATAGACAACACTACCATTCTTTCTGATAAGGTTACAGCAACCGAATTTAACAAATATTTCTGTTCAGTTTTTAAACAAGATACCGAACCTATAATATATGCGAAATCTGGTAGTTCACCTAGTTATACCATTACTATATCTGACACCCTTAAGCTTTTAGATACACTAAAATCTACAACAAGCCCTGGCCCTGACAATATAACCCCCAAATTTCTTATGGGAACATATAACTATATCGCTACTCCACTCACCATTATCATTAATAAATCTCTTAATGAGTCCAATGTACCCTCAGACTGGAAAACTGCTACCGTTACGCCAATCTTCAAAAAAGATCTACATCATAAAGTAGAAAATTACAGACCCATTAGCCTTACCTCTATTCCATGTAAACTATTAGAAAAACAGATTAAACATTTAATCGAAGAGGAGATGTTGGCATTAAATTTAAATGACATTACGCAACATGGGCTTAAAGCGGGGTACTCCTGTACGACTAATCTGCTAGCTTTTTATAATTCAATCAGCATGAATCTCAATTTAAATATTCCAGTAGATGTTATACTGCTTGATTACAGTAAGGCTTTTGACAAGGTTTCACATTCCATACTAATCAATAAACTTATATCACTAGGTTTTTCTAACTGTATTGTGTCCTGGGCCAACAATTGGCTTTATAAAAGAACACAGTCCATTAGGGTAAATGGGGAACATTCCGATGAGGGATCGGTGTTGAGTGGTGTCCCACAGGGCTCAGTGTTGGGTCCCACACTGTTTGAGATATTTATTAGCGACCTCACCATTTTATCAAATAATACTATATCAAAATTTGCAGACGATACTAAACTGGGTGGATCAGTGGACTGTGACTCAAATAGAAATACTCTTATAAATGATCTTAAGAGAATTGAACTATGGGCAGCAACTAACAGAATGTCATTCAACGTATCTAAATGCTCAGTGTTACATATGGGTAAAAATAATATTAAACAAACATATTATATTAATAACACAATGGTTAGGGAATCTTTCATAGAGAAAGACCTAGGTATTCTTGTTAACAACAAGCTGTCCTTTTCAAACCATTGTAATAAAGTTTCTAATCAAACTAATGCCCTTTTGTGCAGAATAAATAACACATTCACTCTTAAAACTGAGGAGTGTATTATGGCCCTGTATAAGACCCATATTAGACCCCACTTGGACTATAGTTCACCTTTCTGGAGTCCCTATTTGGCTATGGATATCACCAGAATTGAGAAGGTTCAGAGAAGGGCAACAAAAATAATACCACATCTTTCTTCATTGGACTACGCAACTAGGCTTCAAAGAACAGGGCTTTATTCCCTTGAATTTAGAAGATTAAGGGGTGACTTACTCCAGTTATTTAAGATCTTACGTTCAGCTACGTTAATGAGTTTATGTGGACTAACCTTTTCATCTAGAAAGATTGTAGCCAGAATACATAATAAACAAATAGTGATTAACAGAACCAGAACAAACAAAAGACAGCAGTTTTTCACTATTAGAGCCCCGAGAATTTGGAATTCTTTGCCTCAGGACATTGTGACTGTCAAAATATAAACACCTTTAAACCTAAACTTGACAAATGGCTCCTGGAAAGAACATAATCTACCAATGATCCACATGTGTGGAGGACATCCTCGATGGGCTTCGGCCTTCTTTTGTCCATTCTACCAAGTAACCAAGTAACCAGACCAGATGACCAAAGGGAAGAAATGGATGAACAAACACTGTCTGCACAAAGAACCTATGAAACTGGACCAGATATACCTAAGGAGGAGGAGGACAAGAGGGTACTAAACTGATCTCCCAAAATATGGAGGCTGCTACTGCAGATATCTCTGCAGTTGATATACACCAAGGAGACCCTGGCCAGGAAGAAGAGTCAGTACAAATGCCTCCACCCCAAGATAGCATGACTTTAACTCCCTGTAGAAGCTCCAGACTGGCAAAACAACCCCCAGACCTCATATCGATTTCACTTTCCAACAAGTCTGAAGTCCTGCAAGAAATGAGGAACTGAGGTGTAGTGGTGGGTGAAGTGGCTGAAATTCGCTCTGCGAAGTGATTCGCAGAGTGACGTGAAATCTGTGAAGTACCCGCAATGCGAAGCAGATTACTTTGCGTTATAATGGGGAACGCGAAGTCCATTGAAAACAATGACTTTGCATTATTCTGCCTTCCCCAAACCACTTCTCCACCAATTTTAAGGCGAAGTACATTGAAATCAATGTATTTCGCCTCACTTCACTTAATTTTTGAGCTCCAAAGGCGAGTTTTGCAGTGCTTCTTGGGATTGCAGCTCACATGGGTTCTAGATTGTTCTGCACAGCCTCAGTTTTGTGTAGTGTGTGTACTGGAAGATGGAGACAGTTTCCTCTCAGAGCTCTGTGATTCAGATCCTCTAAAAGCTGTTAAAAAAGCTTTTTTGGGCTATTTGTTTTGCTCACAATTTAGTTCATCGATTGTAGGAAACCCTCCTGTGCTCATATCATCGAGTGTTTATTGTTTGTGTGTGGATTTTGAATGTTAATTTAGAACAGTCAGTCTGCGTGCTGTGAAGTGTTCTTTGGGAAGGGCGTATCTGAGGTGTAGTAGATTAACTGGGAGAAAATGGCAGTCTTTCTATGTTGGTTATATTTTTCTTGTATAACTGTGTTAATGTACACACAGTGATATTTTTAGTATTTCTTGACATTTTTTTGCTGATTGTTGTGGTGCAGCAGTGTATAATTTAAAACATTTGGTTATATTACTAAAGGTTTTCAATTTGCTATGCATTATTTGTAGTGTGTGTACGACGCGTGCCACTAAATCAAAAACCTTTTATTGTGCCACAGAGTAATTGCAGCAGTGTGAACCTGCTATCCACTGCACCTGCATGGATTTTTTTATACTGCTTTGTGGTATCTTTACTGGTAGTGGACTGTTACTGCTGTGCGTTACCCCCCCCCAAACGGGCAAAAGGTACTCTTTTCCAGATTTGGATTTGTGACTTGTGAGCACTGGTTAGGTGTTGCTGTGCCTTTGTGTCTGCATCTCTTGAGTGTGCAGCACAATCTTAATTTGTCTGTGCATTTGTAGTATACCATTAATTCTGGGAGACTTTGCATTTCTTGTTACACTCTCATTTCACTTCATTAGCACAGGGTGAATTTTCAGGACACAAGACAGTAGCATTTTGGGGATGCACATTAATTCTGGTGACTGTGTGTGACCACTGCATGCATGACGGAGTGCAGCATTAATTCTGGGAGGCTTTGCAATTTTTGTTACACTATCATTTCACTTTTTCAGCACTGGGAAATTTTCTGAACACAAGACAGTAGCATTTTGGGGATGCAAATTAATTCTGGTGACTGTGTGTGACCATTGCGCACATGACTGAGTGCACCATTAATTCTGTGAGACTTCACATTTCTTGTTACACCCTCATTTCACATTGTCAGCACTGGGGAATTTTCTGGACACAAGACAGCAGCATTTTGGGGAAGCACATTAATTCTGGTGACTGTGTGTGACCACTTCACACATGACTGAGTGTGCCATTACTTCTGGGAGACTTTGCATTTCTTGTTACACTCTCATTTCACTTTGTCAGCACTGGGGAATTTTCTGGACACAAGATAGTAGCATTTTGGGGATGTGCATTAATTCTGGTGACTGTGTGTGACTACTGCACACATAACATCTGCATGCACCATTAATTCTGGGAGACTTTGCATTTCTTGTACTCTCATTTCACTTCATCACCGTCAGCACTGGGGAGTTTTCGGGACACAAGACATGAACATTTTGGGGATTCACATTAATTCTGGTGACTGTGTGTGTGAAGAGCTGCCAATATTGTTGTCACTTCGCTTTACTTCACGTTAAGGCAGAATGACAATGCAAAGTAATAATTATAAGGTGAAGTGAGCCTTTTGCATTGGCCACTTTACGTAATGGAGTGACAACGCAAAGTGCCCACTTAGCTGACACTTCACCGGCGGAATTTAAATTTGCTGCCTCTCTAATGGGGTGACTGATATGGGTGACATGGACTCTGATGTGCCTTCCACACTTTTGTTCCAATCAAGACTGGCCTCAGGTTCTGACCAACATACAGTTAAATGGTGACAGAGACAGAAAAGAAAATCCATTTCAGGGAGGTCACGTGTGTGCCTGTGAGTAATGGCTGCCTAATTCCCTCACTCTGTGCCTCTCCGATACATCCCTGGCCATCCGTTGATTTTTTACAGCCTATCTGAAAATTTTCACTATAACTGCATACAGGATCTTGATGTCTACAGACAGATGAAAGTTTGATGCCTCGGCTCCCTTGGGAAAACATGGAAAAATGTTGGAGACTTCTCACCCAGTGGTTGCTTCTCCGGTAGCTGAGATGGTAGCAACCCTGAGTCCTTGCTGTCCTTGTATCCTATATCCTCTGCTCAACCTTCATGTGACCAGTCCACCCTGCTCAAACAAATGTCTCTCAGCATAAAGCAGATTAAAACCACTGTACTGGACACCCAAGCAACTTTAGGGGCTTTGACCGGGAGGGTGACTCAAATAGAGTCACGAGTAGCTGAACTTGCCATGGTTCAAGATGACCACATAGCTCAACTCCAAGCAGCTGAGACTTAGAATGGAGCAGTAGATGGAATACTCTCTGGATTTGAGGGTTTAAGGAAGGCCTGGAAAGCCCAGGTCCAGTTCTTAACTCCATACTCATTTACCTCTCTGACTGAATTTGGATCCAAACATCTATGACTTTCAAACTGATCATGCCACTGCATTCAACAGGGTTCCTCAGCTGCTATTTCCACTAAACCCTGACCCTTCAGTTTCAATCGGCTCCACTTCCAGGATAAAGAAATAGTTTTAAAAGCAGTTGGTGAGCTGCAGGATGCTAATGTTACCGACCACGCAATGTTCTTTTACCCTGCTCATCCAGCTATAGTATTGCAGCGCAGACAGGCCTTTGAAAAAGTCAAACAAGGCTTGTGAAACCGAGGACTAAAGTACTCTCTTCTCAATCTGGCCACCCTTTCATTACAGTTCCATGGCCACAAGTTAACTTTCCGTACTCCGGAGGAGGCTGATGCCTTTTTCCAAGATCAGCTCAGTCTGGCACAGACTCCTAGACAGCCTGAATCTCCGTGAGGTGATATGGATTAAGGGGACTCGATATCAGAGGACCAACACCCACCATGAGAATTTCCACAAGGTCCAGGGAGTTGTGAGTATATCGGGGGTCCATGTTTTCTAATGGGTTCAGGGAGAGGAGAACAGGGAGCCAGTGCTTACAGCAGATGAGAACAACTTGCATCTTTTGGGGGGGCATTCCTGATTTTTATGTGACCTATGTTTTCAGATTCCTCTAGCCTAGTTGGCTGCATGCTGCTTTCTTTAACTTACTTTATCCCTGCTGGTGCTGCCCAACTGCCCTGCTAAAATTTATTGTGCTTGTCTGCCTCCTGGTTACCTCTCTCTCTCTTACACAAGCAATCCCATCTCAGGAACTGTGGTGACCTTTGCTGCCTTTTGCTACTCCATGAATATTGGTTTGAAACATCACAAAAGTGAAGGTACTGGACTTCAGGAGGGCTGATTTTGTCAAAATGAGAAAGTGCCTCAGAAAAGCACTAGTAAACAGGCAAGAAGGAGAGGTGGAGCAACAATGGGGAAACATCAAAACTGCCATCACAGAGGCAACAAGCCTTTGTGTGAAGCAAATGAACAAAACAAAATAAAAAAAACACTATGGTTCTCAAAAGAGGTGGCAGGGAAGGTTAGGAAGAAAAAGATAGCATTCAGGAAGTATAAGGAAACACAGAAGGAGCAGGACAGAGAACTGCACCACTTAAAGCAGAAGGAAGCAGGAAAGGCAGTCAGAATAGCAAAGGCCCAAACTGTGGAAAAGATAGCCAACTTGGTTAAGAAGGGGACTAAAACCTTTTATAGGTACATTAGGGAGCAAAGAAAGACAAAGGAAGGGATACTGAGGCTGAATAAAGAGGAGGGTGGGTGGGCAGAGAGGGACAGTGAAATAGCGGGGATACTGAACGAATAATTCTGCTCATAATTCACTAAAGAAGAGGAGGGAGAGGTACCTAATCCAGTCAATAGAAGTACTCTGGATAGGGGGGTCAATATCAGTCCTTTCACAGAAGAAAGGCTTCTGAAAGAACTCCTAAAATTGAAGGTGGACAAAGCAATGGGGCCTGATGAGATTCACCCCAGAATTCTAAAAGAACTAAGGGGAGAACTAGTAACACCACTGACTACCCTTTTTAACAAATCATGGGAATGGTGTGGTACCTGAGGACTGGAGAGGGGTGGATGTGATTCCCCTTCATGAAAGTGGGAGCAAGACAGAGGCAGGAAACTACAGACCTCTCAGTTTGACCTCAGTGGTAGGGAAAATGATGGAATCATTATATTGTGGGAAACCTCCCAGACTAATGTGCTCACTGCCATCCTGTCACTGGATCCAGAAGAGACCTCTTTCAGGACTGAGTGGGCATATCTATTTGATGCTATGGTCCATTTTGGTCTCCCTCACCAGTTGGTCCATATGATAAAACTCCTGTATATATCACCATCTGCTCAAGTTCTAACAAATTCTGTACTGTCCTCTCCCTTTCCTTTACACATGGCACCCATTAGGGTTGCCCTCTCTCCCCCTTTCTTTTTTTCTTAGCTGTGGAACCCTTGGCTACCAAAATACCTCCCTCTCCCACCTTTCTGGGAATTGTTATATGAAACACTTCACAGGAAATTTCCCTTTTAGCAGATTACATCACTTTCCTGCTTATAGACCTTCCACAGTCTCTACCCACACTAGCTACTATTATTCGGCAATATGCTATATTGTCTGGCTGCAAACTGAATGGGGCTAAGTCACAAATTTTCCCACTTAAGTTCTCTTGTCCTCAGTCCATGTTTTCTGCCTACCGCTACCAATGGGTACCTCAGGGTGTGATTTTCTTGGGTATACAGCTTAAAGCCTCTGTCTCAGAAACCATTACAGCTAATGTATCTAGCATGTTAGACAAACTTTCCATGGACCTTAGTGGTTTGAAGAACATCATGCTCTCTACATGGGGCAGAGTTAATGCACTCAAGTGGATTACCTTGCCCAAACTTCTGTGCATACCGGCTAACCTCCCTGTTCAACTACCAGCTCATTTTTTCCAAGAGAAGTGACTAAATGAGTGTCTACATTTATTTGGAATTGGAAAGGTTCCCAGATAAAATACAGACCTTTTATAGGTCTTGGGGGTGGGGGTTGTCCTCCCTAATCTCTTGTACCAATATGAACTGGTGTTTCTGCACTTGGCTGTCACTTGTTTAACCCCTATTTTTACTAAGTACATCCCTGGCTGGACATGGCTAGAACTTGCTCAGAAGGGACTAGTTACTTCACAAGTGTTACTCTTCCCTCATTGGTTCAGTCCGCCACAATCTTCACCATGTTTCACCCATACTTGACAAACATGGCATAAGTTTACTAAATTGCAAGACTGGTCCTCCTCTTCATCTCAGCTGTGATCAATCTGGCACAGTCTTGCCCTGGTCAGAGACAACAAACTTCTGTGTTGTGACCTATGGCAGAAAGCAGGTATACACACATATATACAGTATATATATATATATATATATATATATATATATATATATGCTAGCTGATCTCTATGATTTCCAGATAGGGTCTTGCATAATTTTGCTGATTTAGCCAATAAATTTCACCTGTCAAAAAGTCAATTTTGGAGATGCCTACAACTGAGAGACCTCCTAATAGTCAAAACATCCTGCAGACACCCTTTACTCCCGATGTCTCCACTGGAAAGATGACTTACCACCTGAACTTCCCTTCACAAGGTCACTGCAGACCTCAGACTCCTATCTACTAAAGCTCAAGACCCTGTCTCCACTTCTGGCCCCAGAGAAATGTGGGAAAGAGAACTAGACTACTCCATTCCCCAGACCGAATGGGACTCTGTGTGGAGTAGAACTTACAAAGTTTCTACTAGGAAGCTGCTGGCCAAAACTCTGCAATTCACAGTTTTACTTTGTGCCTATCATATTCTTCATTTGCGCTACAAAGCCAATCTCATGTCAAACCGTGACTGCTAGTAGTGCTTTTCTCCCCAAGCCACTCTCTCACATATCGTCTGGTCCAGTCCAAGCCTGGAGGATTATTGATCTTGGGTGTGGAGATTCTGCTCTAAAGTGCCTCCTTTGCTGAAAGTAGGGGACCCCATGTTAGTCCTTCTTGGGATACTACCAGACAACACTTTGTCGTTCCTAGTGCAAGCACTCTGGATTGTTGGAGCCTTAGCAGTTGCTAAACGAGTGGTCCTCCATAGCTGGTGGGATCGGCCCCCCCATCCAATGCTGAATGGGAGAATCTCCTATCTCTTACCTCCAGATATGAATGTCTCACCCTTGTGGCTAGCAGAAAACCTCAATATATATTAGTACATTTGGGGCCCCTACCTTACCATTAAACCAGCCCTGGGTCCTGTTCACTCTCCACATAGGTGAATATACTACAGTCTTCTCTGTCTGATGCTACCTCTGTTTCAGACACACAATTTCCCCATACCCTTAGCTGCAGAGCCTCTCGCTCCTCCTCCTCCTCCTTCTTGGCAACTCTTATGTCTTAAGTCATTAACTCCCCCCAAGGTACTCCAGTGATCAATACTTTACACAACTACTGGTATGCTGTAGAGTGCTACATGAACCTTATCATAGGTTGGTGGCACGAGCCTCCTTCCGGCCCCATCCCTCCTCCTCCTCCTCCTCCTCCTCCTTCCTGCTCTTTCCCATCCTCCTGTGTTCAGGCATGCCTACAGCAGTACATTTCTTTAGGTCTTACTTTGATCCCCACCCTGCTAATGCATTTTGAAGTGCTGTTCTATAATGAACATGTTTGCCTTCAACTCTGTTGACCCTCCTTGGAACTGGGCTGTCTTCATGGCAATGCTATTATTTGTGGGTGTACTAAGCCATATTCTTGGCCTGTTATGCACTTTTCTATGGTCAATGACACATCTGGTACTTCACAGTTTTACTGGTTATGTTTGGGCTACCTGAGATAGCAGCCTTTACTGAGTCTCTAGAATGTATATAAAATTAAAAATCACGGAACTAGGTCAAAACCGCAGACTAAAAGAGTGACTCCAGGAGTTCAACTGGTGATCGTTCTTCAATTTCAGTACAAACTTTTAACATTTAATACAGAATTCATTTCGGGAGGATTTTCCCTAACAAATTCTGTATTAAACAGTACAAAATTCTCTACCGTGGAGTTTTATTTGTTAATTTATGTGGAGTACACCACAGGACTTAGAGTACGCTGTCTGTGAACAACCTCAGAATCCACATAAATTAACTATTCTAACTCCATGGGGGATGAATCTCTGAAGACTTAGCACAGCATTCATTAGGGGACCCCCCATGGAATCCTGCACTAAACATAAAAAGTTTATACCGAAATTGTAATGATCACTGGTTGAACTCCCAGTGTTAATCTTAGTATGCACAGTTTTGACTGCCTACCAAAAGTCATTAGTATATTAAGTAGCCACTAATCTGTACTAGATTAGAACTACTTATTTTATTACTTATTTTGTCAATGTAATTTTGTGGTTTTATATCACTCCACTTTTTGTAAAATTTGTAAAATTTTCAATAAAACCTTTAATGGAAAAAAGAAAATCCATAGTGCAAGAAGGGGTTACCTGAGGTCCTGCCATTAGCTTTATATTACATAATTCATGGATCAGTTAAACATCCCCTCCTGTAATGTATCAAGCATCAAATCTGCTTTAAGATGGTGTGCTTTATTTTCCCTTTTCCAAAAGGCAGCTTTCCACATCATGTTTATTCAATCAACATGGGTGTCCTCCACTGGAAATAGGGATCATCTTTTTGGTCTTTCAGGGAGGACAAAGCAGATGGTGTGGGTGTTCATATTTCAAGATAATAACTTTAAGACTGAACAATTAGTTGATAGAAGCCCTGGGAGAGCACTTATGCTGGACATCAAGTGGCAAGATAAATTCATAAGATGTATTAATATGTATGCACCTCAAACAAAAGCCAAAAGAGATGATTTTTTTTTATTTGATTCAGCTCTATCTACATGTAACCCTATTGTTTTCAGGGGTTACTAGAATCCCACTTAGAATCAGTGGCAGGCAGGAAAAGGCAGCTTGTGAGATGCCAGTAAAATGGGTTTCACACTGTCTCACTCTATTCTCAGTTTCAGCTGAGCTGGAGTGATGTTGTCACCTTAGAATTCTCGCAGCAGCATAAGCCACAATGGAATGCCAGCTGCAGGGGGTTAGCAGTAGAACATTGGGGAATTCAAGTTTAGTCTTCAGGGAGCAGTCTGTGGGGAGGCTCGAGAGAGAGAGAGAGAGAGGAGTGCTGCAGTGGGCAGCTCCTCAGAGCCTTGCTCTGATATAGAGCTGCCTTAGAAAGAAGGGTTTGTGTGTTCTCACCCTAGAGATGAACACAGAAGAGACCAGAAGAAAGTGGAAGAGACCATTCCTAGAGTTGTTTCAGTGCCCCATCCCCAGAGGGATGGGGGTGGGATTCTAGAAATTCAGGGCCAATCCCCTGTACCAACCTGGACAGGGAGAAGCTGCCTGAGAATCGATTTGTTTGTGAGTACCTGAGACATTTGTGGGAAGAATCCCTGGGGCATCTGCATACCTTTGGTGAGTTTTACTCTGATATAGAGACAATGTTCACTGAGACAGAGTTTAAAGTAAAAGTGTCTGTCTACTGTGGGGTCAAGGGAAGACTTGCCAAGTACAGAAATTTTAGTTTGTGTATGGCTTAGAAGCATCTGCAACAGTGGGGGTTTAGGGTATAGACATAGCCACTTACAGAACTTTAAAAGTCAGGACACCTCCAAAGTGAAATGTAAAATGTTAAATGTGTTAAACATTTCTAAAAAGCATCTACAACTAGTAGTTCAAAAAAAAGTGTTGTATCGAAATGAATGGCCAAGTATAGATTTGGGTGCAAGAGGTGGGAGACCCCCCCCCCCCATCTGGAGTAACCAGGTTTACCTCTCGAGGTTCAGTTTGGGCACCTATGGTTTTCTCTCAGGCACTTGGCCAGTGTATAAAGAAAGCTCCCACACGTGGGATTGTGGATTTTTCCCTTAGAGCTAGAAAGTACTCATGGGTGGTTTAGGGAGCCACCATCAACCTCTATGCCATGTGGAAAAGTGTCCCAGTACTGGCCGGGGTGCCCCTCAAGGAATAAAAGAGAAGTGTACCAGTTCGGGCCGTGTGTGCCCAGATCCATTTAGAACCTGAGGGTTAGAAACCCATCCTGGTTTGGACATTTCAGTTATTGCTTCCAGTGTCCAGATTTACTTGGGTGCCCCTGACCAGAAGTACAAACCTAGCATGATGCTGAGCAACCACTTTCTCCCAAGGACCCAGGTTGTTGGCCATGCTAAATGGTCCCCCCAGGTGTGAGCCAGGTAGTTGCCACACTTGGTTTGCCTGTCTGAAGGATGGCAGGCTCAGTAGTAGAAGTAATGGATCCACAGTTTCTGCAAAAGATCATTTGTAGTGACTACCCCCACCCCTCTTGGTGGCACCTAGATGTGAGAGGAATCGCTCTGCCTACAGAAACAAAGGGGGAGCCGGTGGGAGGAGGTTACAGACATACAGCTGGAACTGTGATCCTGAGACGCCATTTTAACTGCTCTTTAGATATTTCATTCAGAAAAGCTGAGGGAAAAAGTATACTATGGCTCTTTTGCTTCAGACAAAATGATTAATACTGCTGATTTAATCAGTGGTTACTGTTCTTTGCATGCTACTGGAGGAACAACGTATCATAGAAATCAATTGGTTACTCAAATCAGTTGCATCTTTTTCCCTTTTCCTCAGATCCTGAACTTTGAACATTTTTTTGAATGTCGCTAGAATTTACAACCACCTTCTCTTACACACATGCATTCTGGCCCTACCCTACATGCTAGGGATGAAAGGAGGAGGCTGAATTCCTCTCTCATTGAAGTCCCAGCAGCACAACATGAAAGTAGGTAATTGTTAAAGGCAAGAGAATCAGATTGGGTTTGTTATGGGGACCCTCTGGAGTGGTAGGAAGATACCAAAAAAGTGTACAGCAAGTGTTAAAATCCTATGGAAAATTTAAACAGAGATATTTAAAATTACGAGATGCACTCCATAGAGTGCTGACTGGCAAATAGTGGTCAGGGTGATTTCTCAGACCAGATTCAGCACTTAAAGCTAGAAATGGGGAAATACCAGTATGATCGTGCAACAGTCTTAGAAGCAGAATTAAAATATGGCATACAGAAGCACCCTTATGGTGATCCTTTGGGTGCATGTAAGGAAAGGGTTGATCAGTCATCCATTGCAGCCTCACGTTGCGCAGACAGTCAAGTTATAACACACTTGCGAGAGTTGTTCCAGCAGATCGAGCTGCAGGCCCAGAAAACATTTAGTACCAGACCTCAGTTATCAGGGACACTGCAGGATTTCTTGGATGTTGCTCCTCCCTTGATTTCTGAAGCAGAACAAGAGGGTTTATGCAACCCGATTTCCAAAGCAGACATTTTGGAAGTTATTTCTGGACAAAGGGGGGTTATGTCCAAGAAAAGACTGCATTTCTAATGAATTTTATAGTTTGTTTTTTTTTTTCTGAAGAAATCACTGACTCCTTATTACTTACCCATAACAGTGTTTTACAATCTGTTTTGGTGGCCTCCTCCTTCACTGCAAGGATTCTTATGTATCTTTAGAAAAAAAAATAATAAATTAGATATTCAAAATTGGTGGCCAATCTGTTTACTAAAGTCAGACTTTAAAATCTTGACCAAAATACTCACTTCCAGATTATCAGAAGTAGTGGATACATAATCAGGAGTGTAGCCAGAAATTTCCATTTTGTACACAATCTCCAACAGTTACACCCCCCCAATTAAAAAATGTACACATCCCTTCCAAACGGCACCCCCTTCTAAATAAGTCAAATTGTTGTCAGATGATTCCTCTACTCTCTAAAAAGATTATACATGTATCAGATCCTCCTCAGTGGCCTACACTAACCCAAATACTAAAGATTAGAATGATAATATTAACAGAGTGGATTATGGTTTGTGACAGGCACTCAACAAAACTGTACACAAATGTGTACAGTGAGTATGCCTGTCTACACCTTTGGATACATTGATTGATCCAGCACAAACTTGTTCTATTTCCACTAGGAGGATTCATGAAAATGTGTATGTTCTTAGAGAAGTAATGCATCATTGTGTCACTCACAAGGTTCCCATTTTTTTTTTTGCTCTCTCTCTCTCTCAGTCAAAAGCTTTTGCTAGGGTGTCTCATGACTATTTATTTTCACTTTTGTCTATGTATGAATACCCACACAATGTGTGGGATGGTTGCAGACCAAAACTGCTTGAATAACCCCCTTTGTACAAGGAAGAGTTGGACAGCCATTTCCAGTGAAAATAGGAGTGTGCCAAGGATGTCCCATGAGCCCATTTCTGTATATTTTTGTGCTGGACCAACTGATCTGCAAAATAAAAGTAATCCAAAGATTAAAGGGATTCCCACTTCTCGGTGGGGGGGATGGCAGCATACGTGGATGATGTACACCTTTTTGTTTCTGAGATCCCTTCAGGGCAGGCAGTACTGGAGGTGGTACTTTTATTGTCATCTGTGTCCAGGTCACAGATTAACATGAACAAAAGTAAAGCCATGCAGCTGGGTAGCATGTTCCCAATACCCCCCTTTATTTGGGAGTCAGTATTGTCCAAGGCCCTATTTCAGTGTTGGGGTAAGCTTTAGGGTGGGAGATATTGCAGCCTGCAACTGGGCAGAAAGGCTGTATTTATATGAAAATAAATGAAACTGCTAGAAATCCTGAAAGCTGTCTAAATTTAAGACAGTTCCTATAGTTCAGCAATTTTTACTTCATATACATGTAAGCCCCTTTCGAGAGCTTACTAGTTAATGTCCCTTGGTTTCGGGTGCCAGCCTGTTTGGACTTTCTGGGCCCCCTGCTGGCAGAGGGGCACATGGGGGGCAAGGGGTATTTAGGTTTAGGATTTTGGTGTGAAAGGGGAGAGAAGAGACAGAGGAGGGTGGAAGTGCGGCCTGGTTTTTCAACTGTGAAGGACGTGGTTTGTGGCAGGTGTGGGGCATTGGCCACCCCAGCCAACCACCCTTGAAGAGCGTTGGAGTTTGATTGGGTGTTTGGGGGATTGTGGTGTGGTGTGACTAGAGCCTGAGGGAACCGCTGTGCTACGTGGGAGCTGGTACCTGGGGAGCAAGAAGAGGGTCCTACCTCATGAACTCCTGGAGCCCGGTGAGTTTTCCTGCAGCTGGGGCCCGCTATGGCAGAGAGAGTCCAGTGCACAGTCTGGATTGTGGTGGGATAGTGGTGGCAGCCTGTCTCACAGTCACCCCCCCCCGGCAGTGCAGTGCCATTGAGAGTCAAGCTGGCGTGGTTGTGGATGGGTAAGAGGCTGTAAAGAAGCCCGGGGCATCAGTCTCTTTGAGCAGCCCCCATGTGTGGTGGTAGTTCTTTGCCCCTGCCTGGAGCACCAGCAGTTCATCTGGCTTGGGTGCTGGCTTGTGTGGACTTGGTAAAGCTGCTGCAGTGTTGTAAGTTTCCTGAAGATGCTCCCCATCTGTGGATTTATGTGCCTCAGGTATGCGGCAAGGCTCAAGGTCAAGATTGAAGACCACCAGGAAGCAGCATGCAATTTTCGCTAGACTGCTCATCAGGGTGCTTTGTCTCTTGGTAACTGCTGAAAGGAAAGGAGGCTTTCGTCAGAGAGTCTAAGGTTTGGGCAGGAGGGAGTTTGCAGAGAAGCAGTGATCATGCTCTAGAAAAAAGTTGCTCCTATCAGTCAGTAGAGTCTTATTCAGCTCCTGGAGTCCAAAGGAATATGCCATCAAAATGTTTCATTACCAAATGCTGCTGTTTTGAGGTTCTGGCTGCCATAATTGATGTATCTGTTAAATCAAATTGTGCACTCCTGCAAATCCATGGAGCTGTAAATTTTCAAAAGCTTATTAAATTTGTTTGAACTTTTATTTTCTGAGTGGATAACGGAAACTAATTAAA
This sequence comes from Neoceratodus forsteri, assembly GCA_016271365.2. Taxonomy (NCBI): domain Eukaryota; kingdom Metazoa; phylum Chordata; order Ceratodontiformes; family Ceratodontidae; genus Neoceratodus; species Neoceratodus forsteri. Next base: position 1,762,720,771 of record CM057455.1, on the reverse strand, counting down.
GCACCTTGTGATCTGGATAACCAAATGTTTGCCCATGCAGCTGCTGCACCCCTCAAGCATGAACTGCCTGCACCCCCACCCCCCGGACACCACTTAGCAGAACCCAGGTAATTATTTGATTTCTGTGATTGTGGTTCCTGGCTACAAGTGCCACCCTCCTCCAAAGGTAACATATGGCATACCCCTAGACCCTGGGGTGGGGGGCTTACATACATTTACATATCAGTTATATTTTCCCTCCCCTGGTTCATTTGGAGACACACATTTTAGTATTTTTTTCAGATGTTGTGGGGGAGTCATCTGAAGCCCATTAAGTGGGATTTTATCTACTTAACAAAAAATAAAAGTGGTATCAGCATGTCTTTTTTTCACACTTTCTTTCTCATGGTTCACTGAGACTGGGGATCACTAATCCTACCTCACCAGCAGGTTCCTGGATTGCAGGAGGCTATGTTAAGCATTTTGATAAGTGGCACACTGTGTCCCCCAGACTACTGCAGCAATTAGATATACCAAATTATGGTAGACATAGTTTGCAGAAACTTCAAAAGTGGAAATTCACTAAACTACAAATTGTGTCACTGCAGAGGAAACAGTTATATAATACGGTATTGGGTGGCATATGTACACAGGAACCTGAATTCAAGCACTGTCTTCCTCATAAAAGACTCGCCGTTATAACCCAACTAATGGATTCTTGAATGCCAGTATATATGTGTGATGTTCTATGGTTGTGTAGCTATCGCACATTGGGGGTTAGGAGGAATAATAAGCACTAGATGGTGGAAGAACATTATTGACCTTATTCAGAATGTGATACTGAAATAGAGACCATAAGCTCGATTTTCAAAGGTGCTTGCATCAAACAGACATGACACAAGAGGCACACTGTGCCAAGCCATGCACCATTCCAGATTTTGGAATGTAGGTTGCGCTGCAAGCAGGACTGCCTGTGCCTTCCATGCAGGCAAGACTGGCCAGTGCTTAGACCAGCCTAGGCATAATGACACACTGGAGGTAGTCCGCCCTGTCTGCAGGACACATCACTGCCCCTGTTTACCACTGTCCCTGAAAGAGCACCAGGGAATGCTGCCAAATAGGTTCCACTAGTACTGTGAGTGACAGCTGATAGCAGAGGGGCCAAATGGGGATGTGGTGACTGCAGGGACAGACCATGGTGGGTGTGTTGCACCCTTGTGCAGATCACGATAGGGACTACTGAACAGTAAATGGGTAGGGGAATAGGGTATCACCCTACCAAGGGAATCTTACTATTGCAATGCTGTTTGTGGTTGAGGGGCATGTGGCACAGAATTGTGTGAGGGGATGAATGGTATAGTCACAATAATGTTGTGTTATGCAGTTTACAGCTAATATATACACCGTACTTCAGAAGCACAATGAATCATGAACCCACATAACCCTGTCGTGGATATATTTGCTGCCCCTCATTATGTGCTAGTCGGTGTAGTTACAGCATGTATGCTGTAGATATCAAACAGTGCAGTAACTGTATCTGCTCAACCTCCCCCCCCCCACACACACACATGCACACACATCATCTGTGCCTTAGCCACAAAAGTGCGAGTAATAGATGTAATGCTGGGTAGACATTAGATTACAGTTATTTATTTTGCTGCAGTGCATCCCTGCGAGACCCATGGGTCTCAACTCAAGACACTTATGGGACCAGCACAGACCTGCAGGTCCTACATATTTGTCCCTGGGAGGCTTACTGTCATGGCTTGCTCTCATTCAGTATTCCACTGGTCCATTTGCAAGAGCCTCACATGGCTTTGTATATACATGAATACATCACTACTTTCACTGTCACAGCTGGCTATATGTGTGCAGCTCCCACATTGAGTTGCTGTCCCCAGTGTCACATCTTTCAGCTCCACATTCTGTGCAGTGAGAGGAGAAGTATAACTACCATTATGCCCATCCGACAGAAGCAGGCACCAGTACCCACCAAAAAGTAGGTTTTAGCCATGGACATTGCTGACAGTATATAACATGTCTTGGGGACATGAATATGCCATATTGTGGACAGCCATAAATACTGCCATGACCTGAACTGATGACATTTATCAGGGGTAACAGTTGTAGGTGTGCACTAAGTGTAGATGTGCGCAACTTTGCTAGCAGACAGGAATCGCTTGTGCTGGATTTACAACAGTTTGAGCAGGTGACTGCTCGACTGCCCAGATGTTCTACGGGCAAGTTGTAACTTCTGGGACTGTTCCTGTATAAGTTTCACATTTGCACCAGCAACCACATTATGCATGTACATGCCCTCTTTCTCTCTGTTTCATTCGCTCTGGAGGTCTGACTTGCAAATATTGGAGGCTGACATCGGACCTGGGGTTGGATTTTCAAGGACCAGGGGCTGATGGCAATCTCTGTCAATCCCCTCTCTTGTGCCATCTGTTTGATACAGGGGACCACTTCTAGCAGTTTTGAAGACTTTGCCACCTGGACCCACCTTGCACCAAAATCCAGCACAGAGTCAATGGCACACTGGACTTTGCTGCAAATGGGTGTTGGACACATCTTGCATCACTCTATCGACCCTTGTACAGGATTCTAGTCTGTCCTAGCTATAAGATAGAATGCTCCATGGTTAGACAGGGTGATGTCTGAATGCTTGATCCTTGGAGATTTTCCTCCACACATTCAGAGGTACAATAGCAGCATCCTTATGGTTGCTGTGATTTGCTTACGCTAGATTTGTGGCAGACCAGGTACCATTTTGTGCTACAGCAGCTCAGAGTCTCATATCAGTCTATTTTTAAAGTATGCGAGTCTGCTTTAACCAATTTATTACCATGAAAATCTTAATTATCCTAATGTAACCCCCCCCCATTACCCGGGGTTACTAGAATCCCAGTAAAACCTAGTGATAGGCAGGGAAGGCAGCTTGTGAAACTCCAGTTAAATGGATTTCACACTGTCTCACTCTGTTCTCAGTCTCAGCTGAGACTGAGGGATGACATCACCATAGAACTATTGCAGCTGCATGAGCCACATTGAAATCTGCAGTTGGAAGTTAGGTTAGAATGTTGGGAGTTTTTGAACAGTGGGCAGCAGTTGTGTGTGAGCAGTCTTGAAGAGAGGAGCACAGTGGTCTGTGCACAGGCTCTTGGAGTCTAAAGCTCTGATATATAGCTACTGTTAGGGAGAGGTGTGTGTTTCAGCCAAAAGAGGAACACAGTAAGCTGTTCATGAAGTGGTGGAGACCGCTGTTACTGGTCTCTGTGCCCCATCCCTGAGGGGATGGGGGTAAAAGGTTTGCCTGTTATTCCAGGGGCAACCTCCTGGTTCCGGCTAGGGAAGAAGCTGCCTTATTTTCCTAAGTTGTGTTGTGGCACCAGAAGTTGTCAAGAATCGCCTGTGGGGCACCTGCAACCAAAGGGTAAGTTCTGCTCTTACATGGGGCCTATGTTTCACCTGAACTGTTGTAAAGTGGGGATTGGACTGCTTAATCAGTGGGAGGCCTAGAGGAATAGGCTAAGCCAAGTAAAAGTATGTTCAAGTCCAGCACAAGGGGAAAGCCAAGACATATAGAGGAAATGTGCCATGCATTTACCCTTTAATCTACACTGCCAAACTTTTCAGAAAGAGATGTTTAAGTATGTTCAAGTCTAGTACAAGGGGAAAGTCAAGACATGTAGAGGAAATGTGCTATGCGTTTACCCTTTAATCTACATTGCCAAGCTTTTCAGAAAGAGTTGTTTAATGTCCAGAGAAATGGCCGGGTATGGATTGTGGAAGCTAGAGGTGGGAAACCCCCCATCTTTAGTAACCAGGTTCACCTCTACGGATTTACTCTGTGGCCCTTTTACTTTGCCTCAGGCACTTGGCCAGTGCTGAGGGAGGTACCCAGATGTGGGATTGAAAGGAAATTTCCCTTAAGGAGACGAAGGCTCTAAGGTGGTTTGGGGAACCACCAGGAAAATGTGTCCATGTCATATGAACGGGGTTCGAGTGGCTGGCATGGGAGCCGGGCCAGGGAAAACTCAAATAGTGTACAAGTCGGGCTGTGTACCCAAAGCAGTGTGCAAGTCCAGGCTATGTGCCTGGTGGGCCCAGAGCCTGAATGCTGAAGTGTTGAGGAGGTGTTCTGTTTCTCTTATCTGTATTACCAGGAATGTAGCCCCGTGGGGTTCCGTCTATGCTTTGTTTGTTCAGTTTGGATGTGAATAAAAGCCACACTTTAGAATCCCATTCCTGGTATTGGACATTACAGTTATTGCTTCCTGTGTTCGGATTTACTTGGGTGCCCCTGTGCAGAATAGCCAAACCTAGCCCTTGTGCCGAGTAACCTAGTCCTCCCCGAACCCAGTCCCCACCTGGTACTGCTGTCAGCTTCAGCAGCATACCACCTGTCGTTTGCAAAAAGGCAGGGGTGAGGGGTTACACTTAGAACTCCTTCTTGTCCCTTTAGAAGAAAGTATCCTGGATAAAGTAATGTAAGCTGTTTGGAAATAGAGCATGTCTACATTGTTTCATCTCATGTAGTATGTTCAGGTATATATAGTCCAGGTTTTCATTGTAGGCTGTTTGTTGCAGTGATCAGGTTTGCTTCTTTACTTGCAATGCTTCTACCTCTACCTCTAGGTGAAAGCAGATGTTTTCTTTCACGGAGTCTTCTTGATTTATTGTATTTTTGTACTTAGTGTGCCTGTTTTTCGTTATGTTACATCTTGAATATTTCCAATAATATTCCCCTATTCTTCACTTCCTGTGGGAGTCAGGGAGTGCTGTTCATCTGTTTAGCAAGATGGCTGACACTTGGACAGACAGTGAAGGAGCTGCTGCATGGGTATGAGGGAAGGCCACCCCCCACCATGAAACACATGGGGGTCTACCTGGATGAACTGGAAATGCCTTCTGGTGCAAGTATGGAATTTTTTTTTTATTTATTTATTGAAATGTTTCACCAGGAGGGCACACTGAACAACAAGTTGCTTGTCTCACAGTGTGACCTGGGGAGAGGGGGTTACGGGTTGTGAAGAATGATCAGTTACTATAGTATGTGGGTAGTACAAACAAGGCAACATTGTAAGATTGTGCAACAGTTGGAACACAAGGTATTGTACAATAAACAGTAGTGGAACACTGGGTAAATTACAATACATGTCCAAAATCATACAAAAGAACATATAAACGTACAAAAGAGTAATAATGCATTTATTGTCTGCTGAGGCTAAGCTGACCACTCAATTGTCTTAAAAAAAGAAACATATGCTAGCCATGATGGAAGAGGAGGAAAAAAATAATACCTCCAAGTTATAAGCTCTGGGATCTAAAAAGCAAAAATGTTTTCAGCACCTGCTGATCAGTTGCTTTCTGTCTCCAAGATAAGCCCCCCGGAGGTAACGCCTAATACTGCTACTGTACAGAGACTACTGAAACAGAAGGTACTGTGGACATTGAGTTCACAGCTGTTTCTGCTGATCTTGGACCTACAGTTGGAGATTCACTTCAGTCTCGTGAAAAACAGATGTCTGGATCTCCTGGAAAGGGCTTACCAGATGATATGACTGCTGCGGCCTGACTCACGTGGTCACATTCTCGTAATCAAGTTGAAACTCTACTGAAACCTGACCAAGCAAACAGAAGCCCTGAGAGAAAGATACAGACACATGCTGATGTGCAGCTATAGCACAGGAAGATGCTGGCTGGGTAAAATCTCCAGATGGAAGAGAATGGTTCCCAAATCATGTCAGTTCTTCTTTAACAGTCCGAGTAGATCCTGACCCTGGACCCCTAGCTATGGGAACAGCTGGTCACAAAGATCAAAGGAGTGCCACATCTGTAGCCCAGCACACTGTCATATCTGCTAGAGAAATGTTGACTGCAACTATGCAGCCTGCTCAGAAGCAGGACTCGCTTAGACATATTGTTATAGTACATGATTCATCAGCAAGTGCAGGTAAAAAAAAATATTATAATGTATGGCAGAACGTTGTTATTAGGACATTTTCATCTTTTCCTATAGTTGTTATACCATCGATGTGCCGTCATGATGCCGTTATACCATCAACTGTACGTCACATCGATGGTACAACAAAAAGGAATTCACTCGTGCGGCCTTTCCCTAGGCAGCAGACCGATATAATGCCCAAATGATAATTTGAACCCTGCAGTCAACTGAAAGTTACACTGCACACACGCAAAGTCACTCAGCATAAAAATGGCAGCATCTACATTTTCAAAGCCTGAGTGTGAAGAACGTAAATAAGTCATTCTTAAAGTTATTCTTTGTTCTTTGTTATTTCACCTGCCAACCCCCCTCCCACATGCATCCTGAAACCCTTCAGACCCACTGTCACTCTTTCTCTTGGGTGCTAGAAAGAATGAGATTCCTTTCCCAGCTTGCATAATAAACCTGTCCTTTTTTTGTTTCCCTTGTGCATCCTTTTGAATCTATGCCTCAAAGGTCTGAAAAGTACAGCATTTGTAGCAAGTCATGACCTGATCCTGTCTCCTAAATCACGGCAAAGTCGATTGGACTTTTTAAGTCACATGTTTGTTTTAGTGTATCTAATTTCCATTAGGTGTTACACACAAGTGTGTTAGAGTTTAAATTAATCATTTTATTCTTCAGCTCAGTCTCCACTTGTTTAGCCCTTTTCTTTTTGTTGTTGTCAAAGATTATATCCAAATCAACCAAAGACATTTCGTTTTTAGCAGCACAAGGTAAGAGAATTTTCTAGGTATTCACTGTGATCTCAGGGTATATTCTCGTAGCTGTAAAAACCTCAACAGCCCTTCTTTGTCTTACCCTGGTGACACCAATGCTCACACACTATAAAAGACAAAGCATGAGCATCAATGAATAAGCACAACACGCTAGTATCTCGTGGTTCCCTTGACAACTTTTGTAAACCTCTCGAGCTGCGCTCTCAAGGCTTACATGAGTTGCCAAGGGAACCACTCGATGCTAGCATAGTGCGGTTATTCATCAATGCCCATCCTTTATCCTCTATATAATAACTAGTTATTGATGATTATCAACTGTGGGCAGAAACTGTCAAACTCCATTATACATGGCCATGTATAACCACCCGTGTATAATGGAGTTTGATTATACATAGCCGAGTATAATCACCTATATATAATGGAGTTTGATTGAGCACCTTTTGCAAAAAATTCTAAAATCACTCTCATGCTAGTGTTACTGGCTCCTTGTGCTGTCAGCTTGATCGTGCTAACCTCACTGAAACCACCAAGTGGGAATCTAACTTATGTGTGGCTGAAGAAAGACATATTTCTCACAGAAACAGAAAATAACCAGTGGTCTACTAATGTCTGCCTAGCCACATAAGAACTTACACATTCATCACCATTTCAGCAACCTAGTGACCTAGAAAGACAAAAATTCATAGAGCAGCGAGAAAACAGAAACACTTTAAGAAAAACTGAGACCGATGTTAGTCTATTCAAGAAGTACCTGTCCAACAAAAAAAAAATCAAAGGAATCAGTTATTATAAAACATAAAACATGGGGAAGTGTGTGTCAACTTGGATATTATGCACACCCTCAGAGTGCAATGCCTTGTTAAACCCCAAGCCTTGTTAAACTCTGAGATTTGCTCTCTGGATTGCTGAGGTATCGTACACCTTGGGTGTGGATAAAATCCTCATTACACACACTTCCCCATGCATTATTCTATGTCTCTGACACTTCTGAGCCTCCTAGATAATGCTGTACAAGGTGATGAGAAGTAAAACAGCACAGATGCTGTTTCTAATCCCAGAGTTCCAAACAGGTCTCAGTTAGCTGCACGGGTACGTGTGGGGAAATCTGATACCATTGCTCATGCAGCAGAGACCTCTGAAACACACAGTGACCCCAAGGAAAACACAAGCAATTAGCTCACAGGTAGACTTCATTCTGTAACTTCTCCTATCTCTACACAATCATCATGGAATTTAAACACTGTTACTGGTTACATATCCTCTTTCATTCCACAGCCTAATATATGGGGTTTCAGAATGGCTGATTTATTTCACCCCAGCGAGTTCCAGCACAAAAAAAGGAATGTAGTCAGGCTTTGAAAAGGGGGGGGGGGGGCTTGGAGCTGCCTCATAATAGGACATATGTGGGGAGGACTCTTTTAAAGGACCCTATGAACTTTTTTCTTCTGAAATCTATGTCCTCATTCACATCTCAAGGGATATAATATTTGATGTTTATTTCAAGAAAGCAGTGGTCCAAGATTGCTTTTGGGCTAAATATGAGAAAATATTCAGCATTGTTGGATGCCTTTTCAGGCCATCCTCCTGACAAAGCCTGCATTTCAAACAATAACTATATTATTTAAAAATGAGAGCATAAATGTTCATGGTATCTGGTATTATACAATGGCAAAAAAAGGATCCCTGAGCTCTGATCGGTCAGCATGTACCAGGGACAACGATGTTATCTCAGTATAACATCACTGTGTGCAATCCAACCACATACATGACCACATCTTACCAAGAGAGTTCAATGTCTTGTAGTTAAAGTAGCTCAAGCTTAGTTCCATATAAAAACCTTTTTTACTAATGTTGTGGGAACTAACATATTTGTGATGGATAAAACATTTCATAGTTAGGCAGAGAACAAGTGTCAGAACATCTCCTTTATACTGTGGGAACATCTGTTTTACAGTATTAGTTTTACAGTTTTATTTTTTTATGAGGAAACACACCACATGTGAATGCACTGCATCATGGGTATGCAAATATCTAATTGCCTGGTATCACATAACACACTAAAGTGATACCAAACAATTATTTGCATACTCATGATGCAGTGCTTTCACATGGGGAGTGTTTCCTCAAAAAAAAAAACTGTTAAACTAATACTCTAAAAGAGATGTTCCCACAGTATAAAGGAGATGTGACACTTGTTCTCTGCTTAACTATGAAATGTTTTAGCCATCTAAGTGTGCTCATTTTTTCCACACAATATTAATAAATAAGAGCCATTGCATAATAGCAATAATGTCATTCAGGGTGTGTGTTGTGCAGGGATAATATCACTTCTCAGGTGTTGGATACATTTGGACTGTGGCTTTGTGCCCAACTGCCTGATGTGTGATGTTATCTTAGCTTGACACACACCCTGTTGGGCATTATTACTTAATTGGCTAGCCTGGAGATGTGACATTTTAGCTCCTTATTAACTGATTATTGATTCCACCCAAATATGGACTGGTGGTTGGAAATTCATGGTAAAAGTAAAGCATAATGATAGAGGGATTTATCATCTTTCCAGCTGTTTTTATCTTGGAAAAGACAGAGGCCACTGCTCCTACCAGGGCCAAACTAAGACCTTCTTCCAATGTGTCTGACCCAATCACCTGAGCAGTGTATGTGACCAGACTAAGTGCACCTCTTGCTTATAATATGGACATGTTAGTAAAGTCTGTCTGAATGACATGTGCTGTAATTTATATGAGGAGCCTGGTCATTCCTACCGATCCTGTCAGTGGGCTTCTCATAATGGGGCAGACAATCCAGACTCAGACAATCTTGTAACCCAAGCACAAAAGTATGGCTCCGTATGGTAGTAACTGGTCTAAGCTCATGACCATCTGCAAAATGGTGGACATGCAGCGGGGGGTAGATAGAATGAAGTGAGATCTAAAGAAGCTGAAGGATTAGTTAAGGGATTCGCTACTGAGGTTCAACGCAAAAAAAGTGCAATATAATGCACATGGGGCACAAAAACCCAGAAGCATCATATCATCTAGTGGGGAAAGAAATTGAATGCTCCAAGCAGGAGAGAGAGTTGGGGGTGATCATCTCTGATGACCTCAGAGTTGGAAGGCAGTTTGACAAGATGGCAGGAAAGGTTAGCAGAATGCTGGGATGCATAGGCAGGGGGATCACCAGCAGAAAAACAAAGGTAATAATTCCATTGTACAGAACTTTGGTAAGGCCACATCTGGAGTACTGTATTCAGTTCTGAAGGTCCCACCTGCATAAGGATAGGGTGGAGGCAGTTCACAGGAGGGTGACCAGAATGGTGCATGGTCTACATAGCAAACTCTATAAAGCTAGACTGAAGAAACTGAATATGTACTCCCTGGAGGAGAGGAGAGGAGGGATGGGGGGGATATGATTGAAACATTTAAGTACCTTGCAGGGAAAAATAAGGTACAGGAGAATACAATTTTTCACAGAAAACGTTGCTCATGGATGAGGGGCCACAACATGAAATTGGCAGGAGGGAAATTCAGGGGAAAATTGAGGAAGTACTTCTTCACAGAAACGGTAGTGGACAAGTGGAATAGCCTGCTGGCGGAGGTGGTGGGGGGGGCAGAATCAATAAACAGATTTAAAAATGTTTGGGATAGACATAGGGAACTATTGGCAAGTGGAGGAATGGGACAACCTAATATAAGCAGAGCATAAAAGAGCACAGTTATTGGAGGCATTGTGGTAGACTAGGTGGGCCGAAGGCTCTTATCTTCTGACAGATTTCAATGTTTCTATGTTTCAATGACAGAGAATAACAGACAGTACAACAAAAGGCATCTGAACAACAACATACTGTGGAACAAACTGAGCTCCCTGACAGTCACTCTGAGGTCACATCGGATAATGAGGATACTACCTCTGAGGAAATCATAGTCCCTACTTCTCACTCATTAGATTAGGAACAGCAGGATGGAGGGTACACAGTACTGGATACCCCATTGGTAGATGATATAACTGGTCCAGCTGCATCGTATGATGGCCTTCGGAATAGTGCAAGAGTAAGGACTATAGACTCAACTCCCGAGGTGGTCCATGATAAACAACCTCCCATGGAGGAAGACATTATGCCACCCTCCATGAAAATGACAATGTTGACCAACAAAAGGAATACAAGAAACAACCCTCCAAAGACCAAATTTACATAAGGATATGGAAGGCAGTGGAGTACAGACTGAGAGTAAATATGACATCTTAGCCATACAAAAAGTCTGGAATACTCTGACGGTGATGGGGAATCCAAGGCCTCACCATTACTGTCATTATTACTGTCTCAGAAGATGAACTCCTCTGACAATGAAGAAGACACTGTGGTAGGCAGAAGTACAAAAAAGACTCATACATCAACATGATCAAGAAGAGGAGGAAGTAGTACAAAAGGAACATGATCTTGCCACCTTCCCTGCACTCCCCATCCATGACTTATCCATTACATCTGAAATATCTCTGAAAATATCCTTTAATATGAACAGCATCAAGGCCCTCAAAAGATGGCTACTGACAGGGCAGCATCAGGTTTTTATGGGCCCCGGGAAATGGATCTCCAGTGGGCTCCCCGTAGACCCATTCATCCATGTAAAGAAAATAAAAACAAAATACAGTCAAACCAGCACCAGCTTGGCAGAGAGATGCAGGCAGACCACCCGCTTACAGACTTTTTCTGTTCTATAAGATCTGGCCTTTGAAGTGTATTTCATAAAGGAAACCAGACTGGGATCCAATAATGAAGTGAATACTGCCTGGAAATCATGGTGTTGGGGTCCTTCTTCCTGGACTTTTGAGACCAACAGATGGGATGGGTTGTGATTTCTGTTTAATACTATACAATTAAAGGTTACAAGATTACTTGACATTTGCCCTGGGAGGGCATTGATGTTGGGGTGGGATATTCAGAAATGCGCCAGAAGCAGGCGCAAGAGCGGCACAGCACAGGTACACTGCGCAGGTGCGCATCCAACGTGATATTCAAAGGCTGAACACCAAGGCAAGTGACTGCACAAGACGGCTGAATATCGCAGGGATGTGCCATAGCGCAACTAGGGCTGCACCAGGGAGCAAGGCAGCAGGCACCGTCATGCAACTAGGGTTGCACAATGGAGCAAGGCAGGAAGCACAGGAGCACAGCATGGGCAGGGCAAGGGGCAGAGGCACAGGGCCCCTGGCACAGTGTGGAGCAGGCCACAAGAGCAGAACACACTGTCACCATAGTGCAGGGGACGACAGGAGGGTGGCAAGGCAGGCGCATGGCCACATGCCCTAACCATGCATCCCACTGCAGCATTTGGAGGTGGCGTGACACCCATGGCCACCGGCAGGCAGCCATGGGCAACACCCACAGGACAGCACTGGACATAGCACTTGGACCAAAGCAGACAACACACAAGCCAACAGCACACACCACACTGGCCACACAGCCCAGCAGGGAACATACATGCCACAGGGCACACACACACACACACACACACACACACACACACACACACAGGTCACTGTGCACAGACTACCTGACACAAACCCCAGGCAACCTCAAACGTACCACAGCCACCATGCACCACTGCAGCATGGCATCAATGCCATCTGCAAAGCAGACCTGGACAGGATGGCTGCAAAATATAACTGTATTGAAACAACAAGCAACAAACAAAACTATGTACAGTTGAACAGGGATAGGGGGCAGAGAATGGGGAGGATACATTCAGGAATGTAGGATGGGGAAGGGAGTGGGGAGACAGGGGACATAGTAGGGTTGAAACAATGGAGGAATGGGAGGGGTTTCAGTGGAAGGGAGGGTGAAGCAGGCCAATGGGCCTCTTGGAAGGTCCTCAACTATCGGCACCTCTGCCGCCTCCTCCTCTGTGGCCGGAACATGGCCTGTCGAATGATGCGTGCCACCGCAAGGGTGGCCGTGGTGACCCGTAGAATCTGCTCCAGGAGCCTTGTATGGGCATCCACCAGTTGGGCTCCTAGGACAAAGGAGGGGACAGGATGAGTGCACGCTCACACAACTGTAGCCCACCCACCATGCGCAGCAGACAATGTTGGCATGTGCCCTGCAGGGGGCACACAGCCAACCACAGTATGCGTGCCGACATAGGCTGCTATCCTGACTATCCACAGCCATGCACAGCACTGCACACCACCACCAACCAGGTGCAGCATGCCACAGCCATGACAACCAAGTGAATGGCCATTGTGTGGGGCTGACAGTGGCCTGGCTGGGACCCGGATGCACCCACAGCCCACCCACAGAGGCCACACACACGTGCCCTGGGCACAGCATGGTGCAATGGACCACGCCGGTGAGGCACGGAATGTAATGGCCATGTGCACGGGGGGATGTGGCCCACCCCAATCCCATACAACAAAATACACCACAAAGGTGCCTACCTGCAAGCTGTGGCCTGACTGGGCCTGACCATCTGCACCACCTGGCTGTCCAGCAACCCTCCATTGTGCACCACCACTGGCCTGCTGCTGTCCGGCAGCAGCACCTGCCATCCGGGCTCTTCACCGATCTTCAGGGCCTAGTAGGGAGACAGTGTGAGACAGACATCAGCACCGGGCAGCAAGACATGGGCTCCCCCAGCACAGTAAACCCCATGACCCCGCACTGCAGCAGTGCCAAGGCACGGCACACCAGCTGTGTGCTGCCATGTCCGGTGGCATTCCCAGCCACTGCCCCCAACCCACAGCAGCACAGTGTGACACCCGCTGGCAACCCACACAACACCGACATGACCTGGACGGGGATATACGCACTCACCTGGCCATGGCACAGCGTCCCTCCAGATGTGGGCCTGCAGTGACCTGAGCCAGTCGGGATCCCTCCTCCGCAGGTCACCGTACCTGTGGCGGCATTGCTCCCTGCTATGGCGTGACCCTGTCGCCTTCTCCAGCTCCTCGGCCACCCCCTGCCACACCTCAGTGCGCGGCTGGTCAAGGGGTACCTGCCCATAGAGGGCACCAATATGTGGCTCCACCAAAGCCATCAAGTTCACAAGCTCCACCTGTGTCCAGTTTGGTGCTCTCGGTGTGCTCCTGCATGGCATGGCTCTATCATGAGACACACGTGTGAAGGATGCGCAATATGCCTGGTGATGCACTGGCATCCCCAATTGCACATCGGCAGGGTATGCGTGATATGCATGGGCCAGAGCTGACACATGCTGCAGTCACCAGAGGTCAAGGGGCACACATAGGGGTCAAACGGCGACATGCACCCCGTGCATGGCAGCGCGACAGAGCATGGGTGGCATGGTGCGCTATAGGGTCCAGTGTGCTCCATGGGCCATGTGCCAATGGTGCATATCCATGAATGGGTGTATAAGGCGCATGTGCACCACATGCCCAGTAGTGGATGAGTGCCGTGCTGCCTGTAGCGCATCATGCATGGGAAGCACCACCAATATACGCGACTTCAGTGCACGCATGCGCTGTACCATGCAGACTGCGCACGTCACACATATGCACCATGACATGTGCATGAGCAACCCCACTGTGCAATGTGGAATTCCTTTATATTCAGCAGGCATATGCAGATGAGCTGATCAGCATATCGGTGGCACATCAGATGCATTTGCATCCCATTACAGTTGCACATTACCTCATTTGCATGTGATGCGCTATAAAGGCGCCATGTGGCGGCACAGGCACCAGACCAGTATTGCAAACTTCACAGGTAGGACGCCAGGCACTGGGCACGTGGGGTCTGGGGGGACCCCTCGTGTGTGGCAACCAGCACTGACTTCATGTCCCCACCAACAGGAACAGCATGTCGGAGCAAGAGGAAGTTGAGGAGCAGGGGCCTGCACGGAAGCGCAGGCCCAATTTCACAAGTGTGGAGTGTGATGCCCTATATGATGCCTACCTTGACCAGGAACCCTTCCTGAGTGGCTCCACAGGCACCCAATAAGCCAGAGCAGAAGCATGGGTGAGTGTAGCCAGGGCTGGGAATCTGCAGGGCTTCCATCAGAGGTCGGTGCAGAACTGCAAGAAGAAGGTGGGCACGGACCACAGGCAGATCAAGGAGAAGGTGGCAGCCATCCAGGCCACACATAACACCACAGGCGGTGGACAGCCTGAGGTGCCACAGCTGACACCGTGGAAGGAGCTTGTGGCAGCGACAATGCGGCAGAGCGCCGTTGAGGGTGTTCCAGGCAGTGGATTCCAGATGGGAGATAGCCCTTCCCTGCATGGTAGGTAAAGTGGTGCAAGGGGATGTGGGTAAGGGGTGCATTGAGGAGGGGGTGCATGGTGGCAGCACTGACGTGTATATGTTCCCTTATAGATCCAGGGCACCTGCGTGAGGATGCAGGTGTGGTGGTGCCCACCCTGGGTGATGCTGGGGACCTGGTGGAGCACCCAACCACCTCCACCAGGTTCTGTGGCCTGGACCCCTGCCAGAACCACCCCACTGTCTGCATGGATGCCTGTGGCATGGATGCAGACGAGGCCCGGGCAGTGTTTCAGCAGGATGCCAGCCATGGCATCCAGTATGTTGAGACAGTGATCGAGGTAGGGTCTGCGTCTGATGATGACATGGCCAATACCCAGGACAGTGGTGATGCTGTACAGGGGGAGGCACCCCTACCATGCACAGGACATGATGGCACCAATGGTGCATGGGTGGCACTGGCGGACCCACCAGCCACACTGCCCGGTGTTGCGGTGGCCACAGTACCTGCAGCGCAGTCAGGCCCATCTGGTGGTGGAGGTGCAGCCTCCCCGGCAATGTCACGTGCACAGTGGCCGCAGGGGCAGCGGTGGCAGCAGGACGGTGCTGAGGGTGGACAGGGTGTATTGTCTGCTGCCCGTGCACCGCAGTCAGGACAGACCCAAGAGGGCCCCACTGTGCAGATCCCACCTGCGTGGGTGGCTGTGCCGTGGGACCGCACGACCCCTGCGGGTCGGCACAATGACCAAGCCCCCAAGGGCAATGACCCACTTGACGAGCACACCCGTCTGCTCAGGGCATCCATGGAGCAACAGATACAGGTTGTGGCAGGGGTGAGTGCACTCTGCACTGAGCTGTGCCAGTCTGCAGGGAGGCATGACCGGGACTTTCAGCAGCTCCTGGCCGAGGCAACACGCATGCAGAAGGACACGACCGCAGGTCTAGGTCGGCTCACCGCTGCAGTCAAAGCCAGCCTGGCACCACTGGCCACCCTGGTGCAGGGCCGTCCGTGGCAGTCACTGTGGAGTGCATTCTCCACCCCTCGGTGCCGGTGTAGTGTGACCCCAGCATTGTCATCACCAGGATCAGCTGTGGCCATCCCGTGCACACCTGGAGCGCACCTGTTCGGGGGCTTGCAGACGCCTGCGAGGTCCCAGTCACGTTCTCACAGCAACACACCTTTGGGTACATCTGTGACACCCCCTGTGGCCACCGCACAGTCTGCATCTGCTGGGTGGTCTAGGCTGGGTTGTCCACATCTCCATGGTGGCCGTACACCTGCGCGGTGGACATGATCCGCCACCCTCCCTGTCCGCTGCCTGCTGCAGCCCTGTATGCACGGAGGTGTGGTATGTACATGTCCGTACCTGGGCCATGACATCTGTGGCTGTACGTCATACCCATCTTGTGCACACCCTCCCAGCCACTGGCCACTGTGGCATGTGCATGATGATGCCATCACAGCACCAGCTGCCACAGTGCACCGGTGTTCAGCGTCTGACACATGCCAGCTGGTGGCCTTGGGGTGTGCGTGTGTGTGTGCCCATGTGACTGTGCCTGTGTTGGTGTGGGTGTGTGGGTGGGGTCCACTGTTCTGTCAGGGGTGCTTCCACGGTGACCTGTTCCTTGTCCGTCATCACCCCCCTCCGGCCGTGTCTGTTGTGGGGCCCTGCCAGCCATGCCTGTTTACCATGCCCCAGTCCCTGTGACCTGTGTGTGGACCTGTTCACCTACCTTCATATACCATAGTGCTCCTCTGCAATGGTGTCCCTGTGCTGCTGGGCCATCCTGCAGAGCCGGGGCTCCCGTAGTCCGGGGGGCTGCCCACCACCGTTGGCCCCGGCTTCCCCGTCGTCCCCACTGCTGTTCCCCTCTTCAACTTCGACAGCTATCCCACAGTCAGTGGCCATGTTGTGTAGCACACAGCAGGCCAGGAATAGGCCACAGACCTTTGAGGGGCTGTACTGTAGGGCACCGCTGGACCTGTGCAGGCAACGGAATCGTGCCTTCAGCAGTCCAAACACACGCTCGATGATGTTCCGTGTGCTGGCATGTGCCTTGTTGTATCTCTCCTGCACTGGGGTCGACGGGCGCTGGTACGGGGTTAGCAGCCAGGGCCTGAGTGGGTATCCGCTGTTACCTGTGGGGGAACATGTTGGGTTAGCACATTGGTCTGTGTGGCTGCCCCTCTCCTACACAGCCAAACCCTCTACACCCCATGCATTGCATCACCCCCCCCACACCCTGGCCTGTTGAGCAGGGCTGCCTTTTCCTGCTGCATACGCACCTACTAGGTGGCCGGTGGAGATGTCCCCACTCTCAAACCTGTGGCACAGTGTGGACTGGTGCCAGATGAAGGCATTGTGTGCTCCCCCAGGGTGTGTGGCACATACATTGATTATGCGCCCGTTGGCATCACACACACCGCCTGGCAGTTGACACTGAGGTAGCCCTTCCTGTTGATGTAAGCCACCCCCTCTGGCCCCGGTGGTGCGTGGATGCCTACATGGCTGCAGTCAATGGCCCCTAGCATGCCAGGCATATGTGCAACCCTGTGAAACTCCTGCATGTTTGCTGTACGCTCCGCCTGTGTGCTGGGGAAGTGGATGAATTCTGCAGCATGTTGCAGCAGTGCATTGAGGAATTGTTTGAGGAGCCATGACGCGGCCGACTGGGTTATGGCTGTGGTGTCCCCTGTTGGTCTCTGGAAGGTGCCTGTGGTGAGCAGGCACATCATGGCCGTGACCTTGGTCTCCACTGACAGGGCGTGGCTCCGTCTCATGGATGCCTGCATCTCATCACTGCACAGCTCACAGAGCTGCCTCAGAATCACCAAGAGCAGGCAGTACCAGCCCATGATCTCAATGTTGCTGTACTATTCAAAGGTGGTGCGGGCACGGTACCACCTGTTCCGGGCATACCGCCGACGGGCCCTTCCACGGCCACGCCGCTCAGCCGCCTGCCTCCTCACACCCCTCATTACCGCCTCCATCTGGAATATTGCACTGGCCATGGCCCAGCCTGTCTGACCCCCCCCTGCAGCTGTCTCCCAGGGCTTCCCCAGCTTTATGCTGCTGCTTGGGCCCCTGCACTAGGCACACGTCTGTGTTGGGGTACCACACGAATGATCTAGCCAGCCCACAGGCTCAGTCTGGGTCCCACACTCTGTCCCACTGCCCGTTGCACCTCCTGCATCTGTGACTGTCCTGCACCCCTGCTGCTGTCCTGCCTGGCCAATGGCCCTCACCCTGTCACAGTCTCACACTGTCTCTGTCCCTCACTCTGCCTAACTCTGTCTCTCTCTCACTCTCTCTCCCTCCCTCTCTCACCCCTGCTCTCCTGGGTGCAAGCCACCATCCTCTGCTTGCTCCATCCTTTTATAGGCTCAACTTTGCTCCACGCATGTCCCAGTTGCTCCATGCTTGCGCCATCGGCCTGCTGTTGAATATCGCACTGCGCTGTTTATTCATGGCTACGCCCCCTGCACTTACGCTTGCATTCATTAGGGTTGTGCATTGGCACACTGCGATTTACGCAGTGCATTGTCACCCACTGAATGTCACTCTTTGGTACATATCCGCAGTTACGCTGGCGCATCTCACTTGCGCCTTGCGCAACCACTTTGAATATCCCACCCTAGATGTTGAAATGAGCAACATAAAATTTATTATCCTTAACGTCTATGCCTCTCAGACAAAATGGAGGATGGTTGAATTATTTCCCTAGATTTATCCATATTTTTCTACTAGTAAGAACTTAGGGCCCGATTGTCAAAAGACTTAGAGCAACTCAAGGGACTTGCGTCAAAAGAGTTTGATGCAAGAGATGATTTGTGTCATAACTTGCATCAAACACAATTTTCTATTGCAGTCTGTGTCAAATCTAGATGCAATTGTGTCAAAGCACCCTTGTGCCAGGGTTGCATCAAAAAACCCAGTGCACCAGGTTGCAAGGGGGCTTGCGCAATGGTGTGGTTACAACATCCCCTTATTTGGGACTTTGCAAGCCCCACCATGGACGCAGCAAGGGGCACCACTTAGACCAGCCAAGAGGTGGCCTAAGTAGCCTGTGCCAGTTGGACAGGTGGATAATGTGCTACTAGAGGCATAAGGGGCATGGGTGGTGGCATGGGGGAGTTGGGGGGGACAGCTGGGACTGAATGTTAGTGAAGTGGCACTGGGTGGGGTGCTTTTAAATCGATATAAATATTGTAAATGCCAGCAAGTAATCATACTGTACTACAGTATACAGTAACTAGTATCCATACTGTCCATACAGAACCAGCCCTAAAAAAACAAAGGTGAAGAGGAGACAAGTGATAAATCTGCAGAATACAGTATCATATTGAACCGTAACACTGCAGACCTCACAACTGTACAGTAATACAGACATCACTGTACAGTTGTAAGTAAGTAAGTAAATCTTTGTTTTTAAGTACTTTTCAAAACCAAAGCACTGAACAAGCACATTAAAATAAAACAGTTAAATAAACATTCATAAATATTTTAAAATCCTTCAGAGTCGACCGGCCTGGTGGTGCTGAGGATTGAAGCGCTGGACGCTATACCTCACGCCATGCCGGTGACCCGGGTTCGAGAGCAAGCACGGGTCAACAGGGGCTGGCAGGGAAGGAGAGGGATTGAGCATCCGATGGACTGCTGTCCCTCTCCAGGGTGGGGGGTTCTCAACGGTCGGTGTCCAACTGCCCCCTGGCAGAGGCTGAGGAGTCAAGGACACCACGTCATACAAAGGGTAAGTCGGGGCAGATTTTGGGTGAGATGCATGTGCGGATGCATGGCGCTTATAGCTGCGGGCGTCATTGCATGCCGTCAACCTGGGGAAATAGTACAGGGGAAAATGGTGGCACCCGACGTGGCTTGATGGCCGTCCTCGAGTTTGCCAGACGCTGGCACCCGAACTGGATGTGTTTGGGGTGGGGAATTAGGGGACTCCCTGCCACCCCGCTGTGGGGAGTAAGCCACAGGGGTTACTGGGTGCCAGCGGTCCCGGTAGAGATGGACGGTGGACGGATCCCCATAGGTAGGGCAGCGAGGCTTTGGAGAAGCATCTGTGTGGCCACAGGAGAATAAAAAAAAAAAATCCTTCAGAGAAGCTTTAGAAAACAAATATGTTTTGAGCTCAGATTTAAAACTCGAGACAGCCAGGCATTCTCTTATCCGATGAGGTAGAAAATTCCACAGGGATGGGGCAGCATAAGAAAATGCAAGTGCTCCAGATGTCTTTAACCGAACCCTGGGAATCTCTAGCAATCCCTCATCTGCGGATCGGAGTGAACGGGAGGGGCAGTAGGGAGTAAGAAGATCTTGCAGATACTGGGGTCCCTGTCCATGTAGGGCTTTGTAGGTCAGCAGCGACCTTAAAGGTGATCTGCCACTGAACCCGACACCAGTGCAGTCCCACGCCGCCTGGTGATATTATGACTGGACCTGGATGTACCAGTCAAAAGCCTGGCTGCCGCGTTCTGCACTAGCTGCAAGTGGTGGATATCAACCCCTGGTAGCCCTAGGTAAAGGGCATTGTGATAATCAAGGCGGGTGGTCACGAAGGCGTGGACAAATGTAGAAAGGTCAGCCAGAGGAACCAGGTGTTTCACCCGGGCAATATTCCTCAGATGATAAAAGGAAGATTTGACAACGGTAGATACTTGAGACTTCAGGGTCAGACCATCATCAAAAATAACACCCACGTTATGCACCCAGTCTGAGGTCAAGAGCTGGACACCATCAAGCCATAACCTGATGGAAGCCCAGCCCTAGGACCTGCCTCAAGGCGACCAGGGTCCACAACCAACACCTCAGTCTTATCTGGATTTAACCTCAGCCAGCTAGTGCTCATCCAATCTCTGACCTCAGCTAGACAGCTGTTAAGCACTGAGATCACATCATCCTGTCCGGAAATGAAGGACAGATACAGCTGGGCATCATCTGCATAACAGTGAAGACCCAAGCTGTATCACCTAATGATCTCTCCTAATGGCAGCATATAAACTGCGAACAACATGGGTGCCAAAATGGAACCCTGCGGCACCCCACAGGACAGGGAGAGGGTGTCAGAGGAATAAATTCCAATGACTACCCTCTGTGTCCTGCCTGTAAGAAAAGATCGAAACCAGTGCAGAACTGTTCCAGACAGTCCACAGAGAAGCCGCAGGTGCTCCAAAAGCACACCATGGTCCACAGTATCAAATGCCGCAGAGAGATCAAGAAGGACTAGAATAGTTTGAGCCCTTCAGTCTCTCACAATTAGGAGATCATTCAAAACCGGGATCAGGGTAGTCTCGGTGCTATGTCTTTTCCTAAACCCAGATTGGAGAACATCATAGACATTGTGATTTGTAAGATGGTCATCCAGCTGCAGTGCAACCACCTTTTCAATAACCTTACCCACAAAGGGCAGGTTAGAGACAGGTCTATAGTTAGCTAAGCAGTCTGGGTCCAAGGAAAGTATTTTAAGGAGTGGTCAAATGACCGCCTCCTTAAGGGGATCAGGAAAGACCCCCTGCTCCAAGGAGTTCCAGACAATTTCAGCAAGGATTGGGCAGATAACATCTATACAACCTACAGTAATAATAGTGGTGTAGGGCCCGGATCCAAACTACAGCTGGTTGGTCATATAGTCTGGACAATACTCACAACGTCCATGACCTCCTGCCTGCTAAAGTCAAACCAGGCAACATGGGGGCTCGCCACCTCTCACCGATCTTCGCAATCCCTTATAGAGAAAGAGCTGGGCCGATACCTGATCTAATGCTGGCAGTCTTATCTGTGAAGAATCAAGCAAGCTCATCACACTTTATTGTGAGGTCTGCTGTGTTATGGTTCAATATGATGCCATATTCTGCAGATTTAGCACTTGTCTCTCATTTGTTGTGGTTGTTTAGGGCTGGTTCTGTATTGACAGCATGTGTCCTAGTTGCTGTACACTGTAGCATGGAACGATTACATGCTGGCATTTACAATATTAATACTAATGTAAATGCACCCTGCTTGGTGCCATTTCACTAACATTCAGTTCCAGCTGTCCCCGAACTCCCCCATCCCACAACCTGTGCCCCTTATGTCCCATGCCCCCTCCTGGCAGGCTTTTTCACCCCCCCTAACAATCCCGGCCCCCTGTAGTGTTGAACCAGGTGGGGGGGTCAGATCGCTGTGGCAAGTCCCTCAGGTGCATCAATAGTTTGATACAGCTGTTGGCTTGTAGCAAACTTGGGGAGTTTGGCGCCGGGACCCCGCTTCTTCTAAAATCAGGTGCAGGGTCCCTGGTGCACCTGGAGTTTGCCATAGTCCTTAGAGCAATGCAACTTGCATTGTTCTAAGAGTTCTTTGTTAAAATTGGGCCCTTAATTTTAGGGGTGACTTTAATTGTGTCCTATCTAGGAAGGATTGAGACATACAGTAAGTCCAACAAAATGTATTGTGATTCCAGTTTTTTGCTTAAGATGGTTCTAACACTGGTTTGCAGGATTCATATAGGGTGGTACATAAGTCTGAGGGTTTTACATACTATAAAAATTCACTGGCTGCCAGAATGGGTTCTAATCTTGATATGAATTAAAGTTCTTCTTTCCTTTTTTTAAACATTTGTATTAAAACATTTTATTTCTGTTACAAACAAACTTTAGTAACAATCCATGAAATCATTAAGAAAAGTACATTTACCAAAAATGTAATCTTGTCTAAAAAAAAAACACAATTATTTCTGCATTATACAAACATACGAAAATGCCAGCAGAAACAGGCCTCACAGTCTATCAAGTCTGCTTGATTGTGTTGCTCCCCCCACTCTGTTTCATACCCTCTTAAAACCTCCCACCATACTACAGAATACCAACTCCTCAGGCAAAGTATTCCATTTGTCTACTACCTATTCTGTTAAAGCCAGAAGGAGAGGGGTCCTAGTGGGCATGGAGGCAGCAGCAATACAATGGACAAAAAAAAATACAAATGTAAATATTTTTAAGCCTTCCATTAGTTAAAGAAGTTGATTTTAAGAATAAGGATAACACACAGTGATGAGTTCCATAAGGTAATAACGGGAGACTTCAACATGCCAGATACAGATTGGTCAATACCAGCAGGAACATCTGCCAGAACTAGACACATGGTGGATTCCCTGCAGGGGGAAGGCCTCAAACAACTGGTACAACAATCCACAAGAGACAGGGCTATCCTAGATCTAGTACTGACTAACAGGGAAGGGACCACAGATCTCCAGGTAGAAGGTCACCTGGGGGCCACTGACCATCACATGGTATGTTCAGTTTAGCCACTACAACTAAATCATCCCATTCCAAGGCAAAAATATGGGACTTCAGAGGAGCTGACTTTGATAAGATGGCCAAGAGAGTTAAGCTAGCCCTGGCAAAAAGAAATACAGGTGAGGGGCTACATGCAAAGTGGGCAAGCATTAAGGATGCAATACTTGAAGCAACATCCCATTGTGTTAGAGAGAAAAGGAAGTGCAAACGAAGAAGGAAACCACTTTGGTTCTCAAATACAGTAGCAGAAAAGATCAGAGTCAAAAGGCTGGCCTTCAGGAAATATAAGGGAATACAGCGGGATGAAGATAGGGAGGCATACCAAACTTCCCTAAGGGAAGCAAGAAAGGCAGTAAGGCAGGCACAGTCCCAAACTGAGGAAACACTAGCATAAACAGTAAAAGAAGGTGACAAGACTTTCTATAGATACATTAGTGAAAGGAGAAAGTCCAGACGGGGTATTGCTAAGATCAAAGGAGATCAGGGGACGTGTGAGGAAGAGGACCCTGTAAAAGCATTTATCCTAAATAGATACTTGTGCTCAGTATTTATTGAAGAGAAGGTAGGGCAGGGCCCACAGCTCAGCACAATGGACACGGGGGGGAGGGAGGTGAGCACTAGTCCCTTCACATAAGAAAGGGTCCTACAAGAGCTCGCTAAGCTCAGGGTGAACACGGCAATGGGACCTGATTGCATATATCCCAGGGTACTAAAGGAGCTAAGGGAGAACTAGCAGAGCTATTATCAGAATTGTTTAGTGAGTCTCTGAGCACAGGAGAGGTTCCAGAAGACTGGAGAAGGGCTCATGTGATTCCGCTCCACAAGAGTGGTAGCAGGGAGGAGGCAGGGAACTACAGACCAGTCAGTCTTACCTCAGTAGTAGGCAAGATTATGGAGGCACTCCTTAAGGAAAGGATAGTGCAACACCTGGAATCCATAGGAGCACAGGATCCAAGACAGCATGGGTTTACAAAAGGAAGGTCCTGTCAAAGTAATCTCATAGATTTCTTTGACTGGGTAACCAGAGTGGTGGACCAAGGGGGAGCAGTTGATGTCACCTACCTTGACTTCAGCAAAACTTTCGATACTGTTCCACATAGAAGATTGATTAATAAGCTGGGTAGGCTCGGGGTGGGTCAGAAGTTGGTCAACTGGGTGGCAAACTGGTTGACAGGCAGAAAACAGAGAGTGGTGGTAAATGGTACACAGTCAGAAGAGATGCAAGTCACAAGTGGGGTACCTCAGGGATCAGTCCTGGGGCCCGTCCTCTTCAATATCTTCATCAGTGACATTGCAGATGGACTGGAGGGTAAGGTTTGTCTGTTTGCAGATGACAGCAAGATCTGCAACAGAGTAGATGATCCAGATGGAGTGGGCAAAATGAGATCTGGATAAACTAGCAAAATGGTCGGAAGAGTGGCAACTGGGATTTAATGCAAAGAAGTGCAAGATCATGCACATAGGGAAGAGAAACCCTGAAGCCACCTATAGGCTGGGAGGGGAGTTGCTGGCAGTCACAAGGGAAGAAAAAGACTTGGGCATCATCATCACTGATGACCTGAAATCATCCAAGCAGACCTCTAAAGCAGTAGGTAAGGCTAGGGGGATGTTGGGGTGTATTAGTAGGGGTATCACAAGTCGTAAGAGGGAGGTAATAATCCCACTTTTTACAAACACAGGTTAGGCCCCATCTGGAGTACTGCATGCAGTACTGAGTCACACCTTCACAAGACAATAACCAAATTGAGCAGTCCAGAGAAGGGCAACCAAATGGTGCAGGGACTGCATCAGAAAACATATGAGGACAGATTAACAGACTCAATATGTATACCCTAGAGCAAAGGAGGGAGAGAGATGATATGATCGAAACATTCAAACAGCTTAAGGGCATCAACAAGGTGAAAGAATCTAACATGTTTCAATATAAGAAAAATAGCAGGACAAGAGGACACAGCATGAGATTAGAGGGAGGCTGATTAAGGGGTAATGTGAGGAAGTTCTTTTTCACAAAAAGGGTGGTGTATGCATGGAACGGCCTACCTCAGGAAGTGGTGGCTATGAATACAGTGCAGGGCTTTAAAAAGGCATGGGATAGGCATATGGGAGCAATACAGATGAGTATGAATAGATAGGCCATTGACAGAGTAAAGGTCAATGGCACATTTATAAGGTAGAAAAAGAAATGAGCAGACTGGATGGTCCTTGCAGTCCTTATCTGCCTTCAACTTCTATGTTTCTTTGTTTCTATGTTATCCAGTTTTGAAACAAACTGATCTATGATACAGTGCATTCAGTTTTGCCAGGAGAATCAAGAGCAATTGGTAACGAAATCCAAAGGAAAACCTGGGGGTGATGATCACTAGTGACCTACAGCATTCCTCACAGTGCAGGAAAGTGGTGGTAAAAGCCAACAGAATACTGGGTCGCATCACCAGGGGGATCAGTAGCAGATGGGAGGAAGCCATTTTGACATACAGATCACTGGTGTGGCTGTACCTGGAGTATAGCATGCGGTACTGGTGTCCTTACCTGAAGAAGGACATTAACCTGCCAGAGACGGTCCAGAGGAGGGTGACTAAGATGGATAATGGTCGGCAAGGCACAACATATAAAGAGAGGCTGGAGGACCTGAACATGTTCTCCTGGAGGAGAGGAGGGAGAGGGAAGACATGACTACACGACTGAGATCTTTAATTACATCAAGGACATCAACAAGGTGAACCAAGAAAGCCTCTTCAGTCCCAGTGTCAATACAAGTACAAGGGGACATTGCCTTAAAGTGGGGGAGTATGGTTCAGGAGAGAGTTCAGGAGGAATTTCTTCATGCAGAGGGTGGTTGAAAGGTGGAACAACCTCCATGAGGAGGTGGTCTCACTAGAGACAGTGGAGGGCTTCATAAGAAGGTGGGACAGGGTAAGGTCAGGGCCAAAACGGGAGTGGACAGAAAAGGGGGGGGCAGCATTCAAGGAGGGGAGGACTCCTTAGTTGCCATTTGCCACTTCACAATATGAGCTGCTTTGAAAGACCACTAGGCCTTCATCTGCCAGCACTTTTCATATGTTCGTAA
Organism: Neoceratodus forsteri; assembly: GCA_016271365.2. Classification (NCBI taxonomy): domain Eukaryota; kingdom Metazoa; phylum Chordata; order Ceratodontiformes; family Ceratodontidae; genus Neoceratodus; species Neoceratodus forsteri. The sequence continues at coordinate 1,762,694,497 of CM057455.1, read as the reverse complement.
TATTTTTATTGGCAAGATAGCTTTTTCAGCTGTAAAAATACAAATTTTATTTGGAGGAAAGTAAAGGAACTCCAGGAAGCACACCTCTACAATGACTGGAGGAGGCCCCGGTAGAGACGCTGGCCCCTTTGGGAGTATGGTCAAGTTCTGACTAGTATCCCTGATGTGGTAGTGAGGGGCAAGCCTTGTGGGTGGATGGGAGGCATTGGAGGCCCGTTCTGTGAAAAAATATCTCCTAATTTCCCCACTGAATCTTACCCACTCTAATCTCAACTGATGCTCCCTCATGTCTCTCCCTCTTCTAATCTGGAAAATCAACTCTGTGTAACATAGAAACATAGAATTTGATGGCAGATAAGGACCGCTTGGCCCAGCTAGTCTGCCCATTAATCTCATTAATCTTGTTTATTCCCTTTAAATACTTAAAGGGGAACTGTCATCAACAGGATTATTATAGATGTAGGAAGTGTTGTAATAACACCTTAATAAAACAGTTTACAGTATTTCCTATTTAACCTGTTGGATTAAATACAGTCAAAGGAGACCCTAGACCCTCGGTGTCATAATTTCCTGTCAGAAGCCAAAAACATATGGCTGCCACCCAAGGTTCAAGATAATGTTGACAGGTAGGAGTAATTTACTCACCAGTTTTAAAATATAGTGAGTAAATCAAAACTGGGAAGCACACAAGTGCTGTAAATCTGGAAAAAACTGCTCCATCTGAATCACCAGATAAGTTATGAAGCACTATTCTATGGCGCGTGGAGTATTTACAAATGTTAGATGAGTACTGGTACTCATTAAAAACATTTTTGAAGAGTATTTCCTAAAATGAAGTGAGTAAAATAGGTTAGTACTTACCTTATCTAGAGCACTGCTGCCACCAGTCCTTAATTACAGGCTGATTTACATATGAATAACTCTGGACTGCAAAATCTCACAGATCAACACAATAGCTCAATCAAATTAGTTTGTTATAGGCTTTCAGACATTAAGAAATCCTGTTGATGACAGTTCCCCTTTAAAGGTTTCAATCATATCTCCCCTATCCATCCTCTCCTCGGGGGAATACTTGTTCAACTGTCCCAGCCTCTCCTCATAGGATTTCCCCTCCAATCCCTGGATCATCTTTGTCGCCCTACACTGTACCCCTGCCAAAAAATCTAATGTCCTTCTTCAGGAATGGGCGCCAGTACTGCACACAGTAGTCCAGGTGCAGCCTTACCAAAGACCTATACAGGGGGAGGATAACCTCCATATTTCTGGAGGATATTCCCCTTGCTATACACCGCAGCATCTTGTTCATTTTTGCCATCATCTTCCTGCAGTGAGCTGAGTTGTTCATACTCCCTGTTATAAGCACCCCTAGATCCTTTTCCTCCTCAGTACTTTCCAATTGTACCCCCCAGCTGATAGCTCCTCACCTGGTTTCTAGTCTCAAAGTGCAGTACCTTGCACTTCTTGGTGTTAAACCCCAACTGCCAAGTTTCTGACCTCTCCTGCAGTTTGGTCAGGTTCTCCTCTAGCCCGTTCCACCCTTTAAAGTCATCCACCACAGCCACCATCTTCAACTCATCTGCAAACAGGCTGATCTTACTCCAGATCCCCCATGATATATCAGCTATAAATATGCCAAACAATACCAGTCCCAATACCAATCCCTGTGGTACTCCACTCATCACATCCCTTGGTATTGAGAGTTCTTCCCCACTGCCACCCTTTGCTGCCTTCCCTTCAACCAGTTAGTGACCCACCTAACCATCTTTGTTCCCACACCAATGTTTTCTACTTTCCCCCCAGCCTCCCAAGCGGAACAGAATCAATGGCCTTGCAGAAATCTAAATACATCATATCCACCTCATGGATCTTGTCCGGTTCCCTGGTCACCCACTCATAGTACTCAGCTAGGTTCATCTGGCAGGATCTTCCTGAGACAAACCCATGCTGTTGATGATCCTGGAGTTCATTGTTTCCCAAAAAGATCACCAGCACCTCTTTTATTTATTTATTTGTTTATTTATTGTATCAGAATTGCATACCTTTGAGTCAGAGACTCATTTACAAAGACTCTACGTCAGAAAACATACAGATATTCGACATTAACTCCACATATTACAGTTAGTTACAAACAGGGAAGAGCAGCTGCATGCAAGTAGCATTGTCATGATAGCATCCAGGTTGTACATTGTGGACAATTATCCATTATTTACATTACATACAGGTTACATGGTCTTATATACATTGTAAAATTACTACTGCCAGCAGCAAGTATGGCCACAATAGAGTGTACAATGAACATATTTACTCAAAATTACATTGCAAATTACTTTTCATTCCATCAGGTATATAGCAGCTACCAGTTGTAGCTTAGTCCTAGGTATATAGCAACTACCATTAGTAGCTTAGCCATAGGCAGTATCAATGGTCAATACTAGGATATAACTTACCAAGCTGGGGAGGGGTGTAGGTTGGAGGGCTGGCATTCCAGGTGTGCCTTAGCCTGGAGGCAGTAAAACTTATGGTTGGAGTGTCTGTAAGTGGGCCTAAGGGCAGGGAGGCATATCAAAGGGTTTGGCTAGAGGCAGTTGCATGCCCCTTCATGATGAATCTGTTCCCTAAGAAGGTGTTTGAAGAGGCCAATTTTTGTTTTAGTGAGGATGTTATTGGGGAGGGCATGTAGCCAGAGGGGTGCCCTGTAATGAAAGGTTCTTTGGCCCATCGCTGATCTGCAGAGGGGGGCCTGGTAACAGGATTTACTGGAACTACGGGTACATTTAGGGGCAAGAGCAGGTTGAAGAAGGGGTGAGAGGCCAAGAGGTGCACTACCATTAGTGATTTTCTTTGTGAAAAGGCAGATCTGGTATTTAAACCTTCTGTCAAAGTTAAGCCAGTTTGTGAGGATGTAGAGAGAGCAGGTGTGGGTCAGGTGCTCCCAGCCAATGGCAAGGTGACAGGTCTTGTTTAATGATATCCTGATTCTTTGAAGGGCAGTGGAGTCAGCAGCCCCATACTGTACACCAATATCCCGTAGTCTATGAGGGACAGGATGGATGATGAGATGGTAAGCTGTTGGGCTTCCAGCGTGAGACAGTGCTTATGACAGTGCAATAGGCCAATGCATCTGTTTACAGCGGTGCTAAGGAGGTGGATATGTTCCTGGTAGTTAAGAGCAGTGTCTAGGGTTACTCCAAGGTATTTGAAGGAGGTTACCTGTTCTAGGGGGACCTGGTTGAAATTGAGGATTTGCAGGTACTGGCCACTATGTTTGTTCCAGGAGTTAGCAAATAACATTATTTTAGTTTTTTTTAAAGTTTAGGACCAAACGGTGCTCGGAGAACCATGTGTCAGCTTCATTAAAAGACTGCTGTAGAGACTGTTGTAGTATGACGGGGTTGGGGTAAGTAGCAAAATGTACAGCTCATTTTAGGATTGTCTCCATGAGCTTCCCCACAATCATATGTGACTCACTGGCCTGTAGTTACCTGGTTCATCCTTATGACTGCTTTTGTAAATAGGCACCACATAAGCCATCCTCCAATCCTGTAGCACACATCCTGTATCCAGGGAGGTGTTGAACAAGTCTGCCAGTGGTCCTGTCAGGATCTTCGCCAGCAACTTGAGTACTCTAGGGTGAATGCTGTCTGGACCCAGTGACTTGTCCACCCTCAGTACCCTTAATCATTCCAGAACCCTATCTTCTGTAATTCCTAAATCAGTCATCCCCTCTCCCCCTGCCCACACCACCCCTCCCTTGAGGTATCTGTCCCCTTTCTCTTTTATGAACACAGAGGAGAAGTATTCATTTAGTGCCTCTGCCTGATCTTCCCCTTCTCCATCCCCCCCCCCGCCCTTCCTGATACTCACAATCTGGTCCATATTATTCCTTCTCTATCTAATGTATCTGAGGAAATCCTTCTCACCATCCCTAATGTCCTGTGCCACTCTCAGTTCTCTGGAAGCCTTGACTGCTCTGACCAGTTTAGTAACTTCCCTGGACTTCCTCTTGTGCTCTTCTATGTTATACCCCCTCCCAATTTCCTGAGTCTCTGAAATGCCTTTCTCTTGGACCTCACCCCTTTCAGGACCTCTTGATTCAGCCAACTGGGCTTCTTTTCCCTTCCCTTCCCTTTTTATTCGTTGTCCTAGCACAAGTCCTAAAGCTTTCATGAGCCCCCTTTTAATAATATCCCCTTTTGTCTGGCATTCATTTGTGCCTGAATTTCCAACAGGTGCCCGTCCCAAATTGTCCCCATCCTTTTAAAGTCTGCACCCTTAAATTCAATCACCCTGGTACCCATACCTCCTGTTTCCCTCCCCATACTGAGCTTGAGCCACACCGTGTTGTGGACACTCCCAGCTACTTGGTCCTCCAATGCCAGGTCCCCTACAACCTCCCCATTTGATAGCACCAGGTAAAGAGTGTTTCTCAGTCTAGTCTGCTTCTTGACCAGTTGTACAAGGAAGCTGTCAGCAAAACAAGAAGTTCATAAAAAGAGTGGTGGCAGTACAGAAGAGGGCAACCAAAATGGTGCCTGGCCTGCATCTGAGGCCCTATGAGGGAAGACTTAAGGACTTAAATAGGTACTCTAGAGCAGGGGTTCTCAAATGGTCAGGCCGGCCTCCCTGGGGAGGTCCCAACCTGTTCCAGGGGAGGCTCAAGCAAGTCTGAAAAAGTACTGTATTTAAATTTGGAGTTTTATGTATTTGTGTGAAGAGATGAAGTAAACTGAAAGAGGATAATAGTAGGTGTATTTTATGTATTTATTTACTAATAGGTGACAAGGGAAGGTGAATGAGCCAAGGCTCATTTCAGGTGCACCCGGGAAGGGTAAGTAGTGAATACATTTCAAAAGGTAACTGCAGAACAATCAAGAAATACACAAGGAACAATAGTGCAAACAAATATGAACAATAAACTAATAATGAGTGGTGGTAATTGATCAATTTGTAGCCTGATGGCAGAACAGCCCAAATATAAGTGTTGAGCATAGAAGTGCTAAGAGCAATAGCAGGAAGGAGCAAAGTAATCCAAGAGAAGTTGCTTAGGAGCAGGGAAGGAGGGGGAAAGGCAAAGTATGTAGGAAGGTTATTTCATATAGAAAGGAAACAGAAAAAGTAGTCTGACCCATGAAGGTAAGGCAACAAGGGGTAACATGGTTCAAAAATGAAAATAGCAGAGCAAGTAGGCTGGCCTGTGTGTGTGTGTGGGGGGGGGGTTACAATAAGTTGAATAGTAATATTTAATTAATTTATTTGTTATTCAGATAACACCTTTGAGCACAGGAGCACTTTTTCAAAAGTTCCACATCAGTATAAGACAAAGAACTGAATGAAAGAACTGAATGTGAGCCAAGTACTCAAAGTGGTTTCAATTTATTCATGGTGTACTGCGCAAAGTACAGTATGTTATTTTTCTTTGGGGAGGCCCAAGATTATTTCAGTTTTTGGGGGAGGCTTAAAATCTTTTCCATGGATTTGGGAAGACTCACTGTGACAAAGTCTAAGAAGTATTGCTCTAGAGGATAGAAGGGTAAGGGAAATCAATAAAATCTGTGTCTTAAAGCTGCCCAGCCTCCACCAACCATATAACCTGTAGGGGATACCGCAGTCAAGCAGTACACTATAGAAACTCTCTCCATTTTTTTTTGGCCGCAGTGATGTTGCAAACAGGCAGATGCCACTGACATCCCTTCCATTACTGTTTATTCTGTACTACAGCACGCATCGTTGGCAATGAAGCATAGTGGCTCCTAAAATACAGGTACTTGTATGGCAGTTATTATAAGGCAGGCTTGATTTAAGTAACTGCACTGAACTGTAACTGTGGGTTTCAGTCACAGTTAACTAACAGGTCTCTCACTTTTCACAGTAGGTTTTCTTTACAGGGGTCTGCGCTATAACTGTGTACTTCCATATCTTTGAAACAAATGATTGTAAAGTTCTACAGACAGGTTATAATTGTAGAGCACTTAATATTGTTACTGTACACCCTCCTGTCAAATACAATCATTCCCTACCTTCTCAGAGTTCTAGAGGGGCTGTAGTAGGTAGCGACACCAAGCAGAAGACTGTTTTTTGGCAAATATGGTCCTTCTCTCATTTTCGGCAGGGGCAGCTTCGTGGAGGTAATTGTGCTAAAACAACATTGATCAACGGAGATTCCTCAGTGACGTGGGCATCTGGGAACCAATAGTGTCTCCCAGAAAAGGGCGCCAGGTACAAACAAAGGACTTCTGTCCTTAAATTGCAGGCTCAGGGTCCTGAGTTGCAGAGCAACACACAGAGCCTCTAAGGAGGGGATGGAGTTTAACTACAACAGATCTCCCTCCCTGTGGACCATCTGAATTGTCAGACTGAATCTGTAGCTTAGAGATGCCCGGTCTCCACCGACCACAACCAGACTGTGGTGAATGCCACAAAGTCACACTACAGACAACTCCCTCCATTTATTTTTTTTTCCTCCAGCAGGGATGCTGCAAGCAGGGGATAGCACTGACATCCCTTCCAATGCCATTTATCCTGTACTAAAAGGCAATCCCACAAAGAGTAGAATAGTAGATAGAGCCACTTTAGTGCATCAGGAGCAGCTGGGAGACAGCTTTGTCACTTAAGTTGCAGTAAAAGGAGTAAGCAGGGAGGGCTGCAAAGAAGAGGAGGTGGGGAGAAATTTGGAGGAGAGGGGAAATGAGAAGAAGGCCTGCAAGGAAAGACTCAAGGTCACGATATTCTACTGGAAGAGGTAGACTCAAAGGAGATGTGAGGAAATACTTCTTCTTAGAAAGGGTAGTGGACAACTTGAACTGACTTCCAACAAAGGTAGTAGGTACGGTACCAACACGGTAGCAGGTTTCAAGCATGCATGGGGTAGACATAGGGGACCTTAGTAACAGGGCTGGGGGGGGAGTAAGCAAGGCCCCTGGAATTCTGCGGTTCTGCGGTTGCAGAATTTGCTGCAGAATTTGCATCATGCCTCAGAATATATATAGTGCCTCAGAATTCATTGTTTTGGTGAATTTTCATATAAATATACTGTTTTTCCATAGTGTCAGGCTTTCTTTCCCACCTTGTTTATCCTGAAGCCCCTCCTCTATGCTCAGCATATGATATCATCGATGACATCACATCATATTTAGCCAATGACAGGACTGCATTCTGCCAGAGAAATGAATAAATCATGCCTCAGAAATCAGAAAATGCTGCCGCAGAAGTCAAGGAGCCCTGCCGCAGAAATCAGAAAATTCTGCCGTAGAACACCAGGGGCCCTGGGACTAAGTAAGGCTGCAGATCAAGTAGGGTCTTCAGTGATGCATTGGGTAATATATTTTTAGGGCAGACTGGATGAGCTAGGGTGTCCTTTTGTGCTAGAAGTTTCTATTTCTATAAAAGGAAATATTCATGTCACCTTTGCTTCCTCAGAAAGCAAACTTGACAAGTATGCTCATATTTTTTCATAATTTAGGTAGCAGATAAATGTATTTTTGCACTGCTGAAGTGCCCTTCAATTTGTGAGAAAGGTGGAGGAAGATATTCAACTGCAACATAGAAGAAAGCAATTTCTATAGACACTGGGGGACTTTTTCGCCAAAGAACTGATCCCTAGTGGGAAATTCCACATTTGCTGGTCCTAACAATTTAGCAAATCTTGGATCCCATAATCAAGGTTCTCTGTGGGTTAATCAGCCAAGGAGGAGACACAGAGGGAAACTGTCTGAAAGTCTACAATACCCCCTACATCGGAGGGTAGTTATGTAGATGCAAGCCCTGTATAAATACGCTGTCATATACCTGTTAACCCAGGTAAAAGATCTGCTAGGCAATTGGGTCATCCTTATTTGGACTACAAAGAGGGTCTCCTTTGTTGTTGTTTGTTATTGCTACGTTATAATTTGATTCAGCTCTGCAAGCACACTAACACTGAATGTATCCACCACAATAGGAGCTTTGCCAGAAGCCCACATACGTCTTTGTGGTGTAACATGGTGGGTGTACCTGCAATTCGGGTACTGGAAACTGTCAGTACAGAAAGTATGAGTGTGGGCATATTAGTCCTGCGTGTTATACTTTGAGATGCATTGTTACCCTTTCTGTCCCATTTTCTCAATTCATCCTTGTCTTTCCTTACCGGTTCCACGTCATGACTTCAACACTTTTCTTGTCGAAGTTTGACACATAGGCAGTCTCAATATCGAAAGGCAAAATTTCACATTTCAATATTGAGTGTTTTTCTTTGGAGGGCTTTGCCCCCCACACCACCCCCTCTACTTTGAGATGTAAACTCCAAATCAGAGTTTGTTTGGGGGGGGTGAAATTTTGTCTTGAAGTCCATTACAGCAACAACAGTGAAACTGTTGCTGTAATAGACTTTTTTATGTTTCTGTTGTTGTGTGGTCAGTACACCTTCCTTACCCACCTTAATATTATTGCTTATACAGTTTACTTGCCAGTGTAGGTACTAATATTACATTGTATCATTTTTAGGGGTGCCACCCTTGCATGAGGTGGGGGACTCCATTGTTAGGAAGGTAGAACTGGGGAGGAAGGGGAGAGGGAGGTAAGCTGCCTGCCTGGCGCCATGGCTTGGAGGGACAGGGAGTGAATCCTCAGGATGGCCGGAGCAGCTGCACATGGGAGGGACCTGGATGTCATTGTCCACCTAGGGACAAATGACCTGGCTAAGAAAGGGATCAGAGCAGTGCAGAAAGAGTTTGTGGAGTTGGGGTGGGGCCTTAGACAAGTAGCATACTCAGTAACCTTCTCGGACGTGCTGCCTGTCTATGGCGTAGGTGAGGCTAGGGTGCTCCACACCACAGGATTCAATCAGTGGTTGAAAAACTGGTGCAGAGCTCAGGGATTTGGCTTCATTGGGGACTGGGGGTCCACCTGGAGTGATGCCGGCCTATACTGGCATGATGGGTTGCATCTGTCCAGGAGGGGAACCAGGATCCTAGGTGATGGGTTTAAATGCTTCATTGGCAAGCATTTAAACTAGCCAAGGGGGGAGGCACTGGAAAGGAGCAGGGAATTCCTAGCCCGTCCAAAAGTCAGGGTAGTAAGTGAGGTAAACACCAAGATAGAGATGTCGATAGGGAGAAGGGCTGGGGTAAATGGAGAAAGTGACAAACACAATAAGGATAGGGATGGGACAAAAAGGAGTAAGGCCATCAGGAAATGGAGGGTAATGAGTACCAGTGCCCGTAGTCTGGGCAACAAGCTCTCTGAACTGATGGCCTTGATGGAAGAGGGATGCCTGGATATCGTAGCAGTCACAGAAATGTGGTACACAGAGAACCATGACTGGGATGTTAACATACCAGGGTACATAACCTACAGGAGAGACAGGGAGGGGAGAAGAGGGGAAGAAGTAGCTTTGTACATAAAGGAAGGGATAAAAGCAACTGAACAAAAGACTAAACAGGGAGGAGAGGAGACACTGTAGGTCACCTTAGAGACTGGAAATGGCACCACAATCCCACAGGGGTTGTATACAGACCCCCATGTCAGGGGAAGGGAATGGACAAGGATATGATAGAAGGCATTTTTAGGATGGCAGAGAAAGGGGAGATACTGTTGATGGGAGATCTGAATATGCCAGATGTTAACTGGAGCACATTTGCTGCAGCCACATCCAACAGCAGGGCAATTCTCGATGGCCTATAAGTAGCATGCCTCAGACAGATAGTTTTGGAACCCACTCATGAGGGAGCAATCTTAGACCTCATACTCTCAAATGGGTACAGTGAGAGGATCTCAGATCTAGAAGTGGGTTACCATCTGGGAACAAGTGACCAACACACAGTGTGGTTCATGATAAACTCAGCTACAGAATCAAGCTATACAGAAGTGATGGTACTGGACTTCAGGAGGGCTGACTTTGGCAAGATGGGAGAGTGCCTTAGAAAAGCACTAGCAAACAGGCTAGAAGGAGGGGTGGAGCAACAATGGGGAAACATCAAAACTGCCATCACAGAGGCAACACGCCTTTGTGTCACGGAAATAAACAAATCAAAACAAAAGAAAAAGCCACTATGGTTCTCAAAAGAGGTCGTGGGGAAAGTCAGGGAGAAAGAGATAGCATTCAGGAAGTATAAGGAAACACAGAAGGAGCAGGACAGAGAACTGTACCAGTTAAGGCAGAAGGAAGCAGGGAGGGAAGTCAGAATAGCAAAGGCCCAAACTGAGGAAAAGATAGCCAACTCGGTTAAGTAGGGGGATAAAACCTTTTATAGGCACATCAGGAAGGGTAGAAAGACAAAGGGAGGGATAGTGAGGCTGAATAGAATGGATGGTGGGTGGGCAGAGAGGGACAGTGAAAAAGCAGGGATACTGAACGAATATTTCTGCTCAGTATTCACAAAAGAGAAGGAGTGGGAGGTACCTAATCCAATTAACAGAAGCACTCTTGATAAGGGTGTCGATCCCAGTCCTTTCACAGACGAAAGGGTTCTAAAAGAGCTCCTAAAACTGAAGGTGGACAAAGCAATGGTGCCTTATGGAATTCACCCAAGAATTCTAAAAGAATTAAGGGGAGAACTAGTGAAACCATTGACTACCCTTTTTAACAAATCATGAGAGGATGGTGTGGTACCTGAGGACTGGAGGAAGGCAGATGTCATTCCTCTTCACAAAAGTGGGACCAAGACAGAGGCAGGAAACTACAGACCTGTCAGTTTGACCTCTGTGGTAGGGAAAGTGATGGAATCACTTCTAAAGGAAAGAATTGTTGAGTACCTAGAGGCCAGTGGGGCACAGGACCCAAGGCAGCATGGGTTCAAAGCAGGAAGGTCATGTCAGATGAATCTAATTGATTTCTTTGACTGGGTGACCAAAGTAGTAGATCAGGGAGGGGCTGTGGACATAGTCTACCTAGACTTTAGCAAGACATTTGACACAGTCCCACACAAAAGACTAATAGTCAAATTAACCAGCCTGGACGTGGGTCCCAGGGTGGTTGCCTGGCTAAAACATTGGCTGGACAACATGATACAGAAGGTACTCATAAATGGAGTCCACTCTGAAGAAAGAGGGGTTACTAGTGGGGTACCACAGGGTTCAGTACTGGGTCCAGTCCTTTTTAATGTCTGTATAAGTGACATTGCAGAGGGACTGGAAGGAAAAGTATGCCTCTTTGCAGATGACACAAAGATCTGCAACAGGGCTGATACACAAGGAGGTGTGGAAAAGATGAGAAAGGACTTGGCAAGGTTGGAGGAATGATCAGAAGTATGGCAGCTTGGATTCAATGCAAAGAAGTGCAAAATAATGCACCTGGGAAAAAAACCCAGGGGAAGATTACACAATGGGGGAGAGGTAGTTACAACAACAAAAATGGAAAGAGACCTGGGGGTAATCATATCAGATGACCTCAGGGTTAGCAAGCAATGTGAGAAGGCAGTAGGGAGGGCTGGGGGTATACTGGGATGTATAGGGAGAGGCATCACCAGCAGAAGACAGGAAGTTGTTATCCCTCTGTACAGACAATTGGTCAGACCCCATCTGGAGTACTGCATCCAGTTTTAGAGATCCCATCTCCACAGGCACATAGACAGGATAGAGGCAGTCCAGAGGAGGGCAACTAAAATGGTGCAGGGTCTGCAAGAGAAGTCATACGAGGAGAGACTAAAGGAGCTTAATATGTATACCCTTGAGGAAAGGGGGGGAACATGATAGAAACTTTTAAGTACCTTAGTGGAATCAACAAAGTCCAAGAGGGTGGCATCTTTCAGAAAAAGAGATGTGCAAGAACAAGGGGACACAATTTAAAGATGGGGGGGCGGTTCAGGGGCAATGTGAGGAAGTATTTTTTCACAGAGAGGGTGGTGGATGCATGGAACAACCTTCCTGAGGAGGTTGTGGGGTCTAAAACTATGGGAGAGTTCAAGAATACATGGGACAGACATAAAGCAATTCTTGTGGGGGTAAGAAGAAATAGGTTGTTGGTTAACTAGCATCTGCAGCTTATCCTGTAGGTAGGGAAATGGGCAGACTATGTGGGCCAAGCAGTCCTTATCTGCTGTCAAAGTCTATGTTTCTATGTTTCTAACCGTGTGTCAAACCACATCCAAACTCCACCTCTAGCTCCACCCTTCATTTTAATGTCAGAGAAGACTTTTAAAAGTGATAGGAAATCATTTTTATACTGTTATTTTTATGCATTAGCCATTTTTGTTCTTTGGTAACCAGGTAAGGCCCATTGACCACAAGGCCTATTTACAGGGGTGAATTGTGAGCACCAAGAGATTAAGTATCTTGCTCAAGGACACACAAGATGCAAAGGAAGACTGAATCAAATCCAGATCTGCTGAATGCACCAAGCTCATTCATAGCTCATTGTTCTAACCTCTGTTAAACTCTTTCAAAATTTTCCTTTTCATGTTAATCATGTATTTTGATAATCTTTGACCAATTTTTGACACATTATATATCAATGTCAAACTTATCAATCAAACTTACTTGGCTTCCTGTTTCGCAAACACCCTTCTTCATGTCCTGCCAGGCTCTCTGGCCCCCACTCCTCCCTTATCTTCTTTCCCCTCATCTGCCCTCCTTTTCCCCTCTCTTACCCTTTCACTCACCTTAGCCTCTCCCTCCCTTTCACCCTATGACAAGGCCTCTAGCTGCCATATTTTCTTTTCCTTCTCTATCTGGACCCTGCCCCTCCCCCCCCAACTCTGATTAGCAATGTTGCTTCCTTTGTACCTGATGGTTTCCTATGCTTGCTTGTAATCTTGTGCGTGTAGCACTGTCCCCACATATTTAACAGATTGACTTGCTTAGCTCTGATGATACCATGGATGCTGTCTGTTCCTCCGTTGATACCATGAATGTTGTCTGTACCTCCCTACCTTATTGTAACCCTTCCCTTTGACGTGGAAGCTTTGTAAATGAGCTGCCTTAAGCTCAAAGGTATTCGTAATCTGAGATTTAAATAAAATAAAATAAATGTCTGATAACCTCACTTCTGCATTGTGTTTCCTTTAATTCGGCAAGTACTGCTTTTCATATTTCTAAGACATTCCATATGTTCAGACACTCCGTTCCAGGCTGTTCCTCTGAATGGCCTGCAATGGTGAAACTAATATCATGGAATGTTCTAGCAGTATCAAAAATGAGAGTAGAAGTAGCTGCTGAGGACTCTGGAGAAAGGGAATCAGTGTTGTAATGAAGGCTAACAGAATGGGTCTAAAACACATCAGAATATAGGACAAACAAAAGGAAGGATCACAGGCGGGCATATAACAGTATAAGAACTGTTTCCTTCCTGGCAGTAAAAGACCTTATTTAAAATTCAGAGTGGAATAGGTTAAGTTGATTTACTGCTAATGGCCTTAATGGCCATAATTTACACCCCTCATGTACAGGTAGACTGGTTTTACAAAGGTCTGTGTCATCAGAACTTCTTTGTAATCTGGACATGCAGCCAAAAGAGTGAATGATTTGATACAGTAATTTAGAGTACGTGAGACTAGCCCAAAAAACAGACTACATTTGAGTAAAACCGGATGACCAGATAAAGATCCTAAAGAAATGAATTATTCAATCTAAAACCTGACAGGTGGCAACCCTAATCATTTCATTTCTGAGGTACCATGGCATCCATGATATAAGTCCAAAGACAGGAATGATGTTTGTTTCTCCGGGGTGGGGTGGGGGTAAGGGCCCAGTCAATGAGGGAGTGGTTATGAGATTTACGATTGAAAGTCAAAGATTTGATATCAGAACAGATTTTGCTATGGTGGTTAACAGCTAGTCTATATTGGGGACTTATCATACGAGAGGAGGTTGAAGGAGTTGAACATGTACTCACTGGAGGAGAGGAGGGATGTGGGTGACATGATTGAAACCTTTAAATACATGAAAGGAATAAACAAGATGGGTACAGAGGGGCTGTTTAAAGTAAGGGAAGGGAGGGCCACAAGGGGCCATGATATGAGACTGGAGGGAGGAAGGTTCAGGAGAGAGATGAGGAGGCACTTTTTTACAGAGAGGGTGGTGGCTGGGTGGAATGCGTTACCTGCAGAAGTGGTATCCAGTAGAACAGTGGACTGCTTCAAAAGGGTATGGGACAGGACAAGGGGGAGGGTTAATGAAAGGGAAGGGTGGAAGGGAGGGGCAGCTGCAGAATAAGGGGTACTAGCTGCACATTCGAGCAGACTTGATAGACCTCTAGGCCTTTATCTGCTGGCAAATTTTGTATGTTCGTAAGTTACAGTACCTAGAATGTACAGCTCACCTGAGGTGGCATGTGTGGTGATGGTGGAGATGAGTTCAGTGACAGCTGAACTGGGTAGACCAGAGCTGCAATAAGTACTGGCTATAAATATAGGTATTATGAGGATCAACCCTGGACCCACACTGGAACATGGCTGTGGAGGAAAACTTCTTTTAGCAGCAAACAATTCATTCAGAAAATTGAAGGCAAACACCAGAACTGCAGAAAACAGGGGATCTCATTTAATGAACAGTTGATAAAGCAGAGAACAGTCACTCCATGGAGCAATGAAACAAAGTTTATTTGCTCTAGACCGTGCAGATCACATCATAAGCAAGTGGTGCGTCGGACCACAGAAGCGACAACATGAGCAAATTAGTTCAGGTGGCTACCCATAGCCTAGGTAGCTAAAGCCCAAACTCATGCAGTAAAAACCTGTGACTGAATCAGGCCCTTGCAAAACAGCAGGCAGCTACCACATTCCTTTACACTAAATCCTATCAAAGTTTCCAACACAGAGAACAAACCTCCAGGGGGTGGCCAACTACAGAAAACCACCTTTTTTGTCCACGCCTATTGTGGGTGCCAAACACAGAAGTAAACAGTCCCAAACTGAGAGCCAAAAAGGACCAGGGGCTTGACTCAGGACCCCTGGCCCCCTGCAATTTCCCTTCACCTCATGGCTCAGTCCTTTCCTCAGTGCTCCTGAACAGGTAGCATCCTTTCATTTTCTGTCCATCTAAGGGGGTTAAACTTGCAGGCAGTAGCTCTTCTTTTATTCCTCATTCTGCACACCACTGAGGCAGCAACCTTTCCTTTTCTCCCTCTCAAGGGAATAAAGATGCAGGCTAGCCCCAAAACCCAGGGTTCCCCAAACCAATGGCCACCACCACGTCCTTGTACTGATAACTGCATGGCCCAATAAAACAATAAACAGCTGGCTGCATGGCTGAGTAGGCAATCAGCCTCACTCCAGCCTCCTCTATCTTCTCTCTACTGATGAATTCCCAAGGGTACCAAAATCACATCCATTTATCTGCTTCTCCCCAGTGTGCCAAAAATCCATCTGGTCTAATCAGGGACCCAACTACCAGGTGCCTAACCAACAGTGCTCCTTAATGCCCTGTGGATCATGAGGTCACAAAAACTATTTATAACCCCTAACCAAGGTGCAAACCAGCAGCAAAACCTATATACTCCAATTTCTTCTCAAGGAGGCCATACATGCTCAGTAACCCGGAACCACCACAAAACTATTTACATTTATTTTGAGCCTTTCCTTCCTGTCTTTTTTCACCACAAGATAAAGAAGCACCGAGCCTAGCCAACCTCCCACTAATCATCATACCCGATGATGGAGCATTTATTCCATTAAAATCTAAATTTTCACTTTTCTTTCCTTTCCTGGTGGCTACACATGCTCATTAGCTCAGCCACTCTATCTTTTTGCAAATGGTGGAAACACTAATGCAGCACCTGTTCCACCACAACAAATGCCAGGCACCACGATGAGGTGGCCTGAGCTGCAAGGACCTCCAGTGGACTGCAGGGGTACAATTCCCACTAGGGTAACTACTGAGTAAGAGGCTCCATATGGTAAGCTTGGTTGGGGGGCTTACATACAGTACCATCATATTCCTGATGCCCTTGTGGGTAGCAAGCCATGAGTACCGAGCTCTACAAGGATTATGTGTAGTATGGATGCGTGCTTCTACTATACTGTTGACATCAAGTTTTTAATGTCAAACTTTTGGGGGCTCACACAGCCCCACCAATTGCCAGTACTATGGCCCCTATGTACGCAGGGGTGGAGTGGCTATGCACTGCGTATCTGGAGCACATAGAGCCACTCCACACACATTGCACCCCCTTGCAGGATGCACAAAGGGGGGGATGTACAGACAGTATACACCTGATCCCACAGGTAAGCAGACTGCACTGTGCGGGGGGTGTGCCAGCACTATGCACCATGCAGAAAGATGCATAGTGCTGGCCACAAGGGTGCATAGGAGTTGCAGGGTACACCAGGGTGAACCCTGCCATAAACCCCCTATGCACCCCATGCACACCCTGAGACATGCTGCAGGACAGGGTGGGCAGCCTGACAACACTCTGACACCCCAGCAAACAGTGCTTGATGCCATCCACCCACCTCAATACACAGTGGTGAGTGTTGTGCCCCCCCACAAAACCCATACCCTTAACAGGGGCACCAGCACAAGGCTGTTGCCCCCAGTTGCTCTGCATGTGAACCCCCCTCTCCACCACCAGTGGTACTGTTCCCCCCTTTGCCATGCGACCTGCCCCCATCCCACTGCACCACTGTGGTGCCGTTGGAGGGCCAGCAGCATTGCCCTCCTACCACACACCACAGCTGTCTGCCCTTGGACATCCACAGGGCACGCTGCCAACTCATGCCTGCCACATAAGGGCTCCACTGTTGGACCCATGCCGGGCATCCAACTGAATGCACCTGGGTCCACGACTCCGCTCATGCCTGCCCTACATGGACCTGCATGCCAAGGGGGCAGGGCCATGGACAGGTGGCCAGCAGTGATGAATGTCGCCAGTGCATACCTGTCAGCAGGTGCATTGCTCTGTGGGTGGGATGCGCACCCCAGGCACATACATCCCACCCCTACATGCATAGGTGCCCATAACAGCTATGTAATTGAAGATAGACTGCCTGGGATGGGGATGCTTATAGCACACAGGAAGGGAAGAGACTTTGCTACTAGCATTTGGCTAATATTTCAAGATAAGCAAGTAAACCAAAAATGTAGGACCACGAACAAACAGCTGTTGTAAACAATTATACCAGGGGTATGGTAATTCAAAATGGTGGTAAGCAACAACATCAGGTCTAATAAAGTTTAAACATTTTAGAAATATTAAAGAATTCTGTTGCAGAAACACTTGAATTGGTTTGTTCTTGACTATATTGTCAGTGTTCCTGATGGTACATCACAAAGTTGAAACTCTAACCAAAATAGTATGGGTGGAGTAGAGGTTGTGATTTTGTTAAGGGCCATGCTTAGCACAACAATGCAGGTGCAAAGCACAGCAGTGGCACAATTTGCATGTCACTTGAAGTCTGTAGAGGGTATTTTGGATCATTCAGACTTTTAAGCTTTGCTTCCTGGTGTGATGGAGACAGGGAGCTAATTCTTGCCTGGCATGGCATCTGACTATCCTTGATTGTTTCCCAAGAGATAGTGATATGGTAAGGAAGACAGATGAAAACTTGAAGAATAATACTTTTTTGGATGGCTGGTGTCTGGTGACGTGGCCTGGGAATATAGGCTTCCAGAAAGGCACCCAAGAAAGGCTGGCAGATAATCTTAGCATGAAAATGCTGATTTAATGTATATATAAATCACAAAATAAGGTGGTTGACCTACAATTTAAATTTGAATTTAATTTTGGAACTCCAGGGAGGTGGGTCAGAGGCACATACCCCAGCCAGTGCACCTAAGGAATTCCTATGCTGTGCTTGAGGAATGGGAAGGCCCCACAGGGTCACCTGAGGTTGCACCCAGGGAGGATGGGCGGGTCCTCTGGAATGGAACCCCAAGGGTAGAGAGTGGGAGACCACAAAGGAAGAGGATGACACTGCTGGTGGGGGACTCCATTATCGGGGGGAGAGGGGTAGAGCTGTCTTCAAATTGTGCCCCTTGTTCTTGCACATCTCTTTTTCTGAAAGATGCTACCCTCCTGGACTTTGTTGATTCCTTTGAGGTACTTGAAAGTTTCTATCCTGTCCCCCTCTCCTCCTTGAGGGTATACATATTAAGCTCCTTTAATCTTTCTTCGTATGTCTTCTGGTGCAGACCTTGCACCATTTTAGTTGCCCTCCTCTGGACAGCCTCCATCCTGTCTATGTCCTCGAAGAGATGGGGTCTCCATAACTGGATGCAGTACTCCAGATGGGGTCTCACCAACTGTCTGTACAGAGGGATAACAACTTCCTGTTTTCTACTGGTGATGCCTCTCCCTATGCATACCAGTATCCCACCTACCCTCCTTACTGCCTTCTCACATTGCTTGCCCACCTTAAGGTAATATGATATGACTACCCCAGGTCCCTTTCCATTGTTGTTGTTGGCAAGGGGATGCTAGGGATCTATGCATCAAGGACTTCAATGACTGGTTGAAGACATGGTGCAGAGAGCAAGGTTTTGGCTTCATTGGGGAGTAGGAGCTCACCAGGGGAGATGCAGACCTGTACAGGTGTGATGGCTTGCATCTTTCCAGAAAGGGCATTGGAGTCCCTGGTAAATTGATTGAATGCTTCATTGGCAAGCACTGAAACTTGCCAAGCATTGGTAGAGAAAAGGAGAAGGGGAAATCATGCTGTCCACCCCAACAGGCTAATGCATCCAGCAAGGAGGACATAAATATGTACATATGTGGCCAGAAAGGAGGGAAACAAATATTGGAAGCAGAAAGGAACACCGGTATGGGACACAAAGGGTAAAGGAGGGATAGTAAGACAGCTAAAAGAGGGAAAAGTGAGTGAGGGTAAAAAACAGGAGGGTGAAGACAGGATTAGTGGGAGGGTAGGCAGCAAACCGTGGAAGGCAATGGTTACAAATGCCCACAGGCAGGGTAATAAAATCCCAGTCCTGGAGGACTTGATGATAGAGGCAGACCTGGACACAGTGTCAATAACAGAGACCTGGTTTACCTCAAATTATGACTGGGACACAAATGTCCCAGGTTATGCCCTATTCAGGAGAGACAAGGGGAGTTTTTATTTATTTATTTATTGAAATCATGGATGCACCTGTGAGCAGATGCTCATTGAGAGGTTTCATGTCATGTGCATATACAACAATGCAAGGAATTCAGGGCAATATACAGATAAAACATCAAGAGTACAGTAAACAGATGATGAGAAAATTAACATAAGGGTACGTAAATCCAAGCCAAACCAGTAACTACGGCGATGTGCAAAGTAAGCCTGCATCAGAAGGACAAGTAGGGGAAAAGGGGAAGAGGGGGTGGAGTACACAGGACATTGTGGACAGAGGAGGGTAGGCTGGGATAAAGGGGTTGGAGATGGGGCCAAGTGCTGTGGTTTGCCTATCCCCAGGATAGGGGCTGGGAAGTGCTGGGGTTAGTCAGTGGGTGTGTAGATGACTCAGCGATGGCACATGCAGGTACTCATATGAATAAGGTGTTGGCGCAATTTAAGTTTGAAGAGTCCAAGCGTAGAAAGTGGGGGAGTGGAGTGGCCCTATGTGTAAGGGAGGGTATAAAACCAACAGAGGTGCAGGGTTAACAATGGGAGACAGAGGCACTGTGGATCACCATTGAGCCAGGCAATGGCACAGTAATTAGAACAGGGGTGATCTACAGACATCCAACATGGGGAGGGGGGAAGCATGGATAGGGATCTAGTGGATCAAATTCAAGAGATGTCAACAAAGTGTGAGGTATAGCTGCAGGGTGATTACAATATCCCAGATGTTGAGTGGACCATCCCAGGAGCCGGGACATCCTGCATTCCCTACAAGGGGCGGGCCCCAGACAGCTGGTGTGCAATTCCGAAAGAAAAGGGGTGATTCTGGACCTGGTACTAACTAATGGGGGCAGAATGTAAGACATCCCAGTTGAGGGTCAGCTGTGAACCAGCGACCTTTACATAGTGTGGTTTAACATGGGGACAGGGACACAGTCTAGTCACAGTAAGGCGAGAGTCTTGGATTTTAGGGGGCGGATTTTGCTAGTATGGGAAGGTGTATCAAAGAGGCCCCAGTAAGATTAAAGGGGGAAATGAGCAGTGGGAACACCTGAAGGGAGTCATACATGAGGTGAGAAACCAATGTATGTACTGTAGGTGTCAAGCAAAGGCAAGAAAAGGAGTAAACCATTATGGTTCTCAAGGGAGGTGGCAGGCAATATGCGGGCCAAAATGGTGAGTTTTCACAACATATAAGGAGACACTCAGGGAGGAAGACAGGTAGGTGTATCTAAAGAATCTAAAGGAAGTTGGAAAGGCTGTAAGGAGAGCAAAGGCACAGACTGAATATATATTAGCACAGATAGTGAAGAAAGGCGATAAGATATTCTTTGGGTACAGCAGTGAGAGATAGAAAACCGTAGGAGGAGGGGGGAGAATAAGGCTCAGAGGGGATGACAGGGAGTGTCATGAGGGAGGCATGGAAAAGGTGGAAATACTGAACAAATACTTCTGTTCAGTATTCACTGAAGAGAGGGAGGGTCATAGACCACAGCTAAATAGCAGACACTGGGGGGTGGGTAAACACTAGTCCATTCACAGTGGAGAGAGTCATAGAGGAGCTCACAGAACTGACGGTGGATAAAGCAATGGGGCTGAATGGAATACATCCGTGGATATTATGGGAGCAGTGAGGAGAGCTACAGTAGCAGCACCCCTGGCTGCCTTGTTTACTGAGTCTCTCAACACAGGAATGGTTCCAGAGGATTGGAACAGGGCACATGTAATCCCTCTACGCAAAAGTGGTAGTGGGCAGGAGGCAGGGAACTATAGGCCGGTCAGCCTCACTGCAGTAGTGGGGACGATCATGGAGGCACTGCTGAAAGAAAAAATAGTGGCCCATTTGGAATCCATCGGTGCCCAGGATTTGAGGTAACATGGATTCACAGCAGGAAGTTTATGTCAAACAAATCTAATAGATGTTTTTGACTGGGTTACCTAGCAAATAAATTGGGGGAGGGGCCAGTGGATGTTGTCTACCTCGATTTCTGCAAGACTTTCAACAATGTCCCACATAAAAGGCTGGCAAAAAAGATGGGTAACCTGGGCATGGGGCACAGGGTGGTGAACTGGGTTAGGAACTGGCTAAAGGACAGACAGGAAAGAGCGGTGGTAAATGAGATCCTATCCAGGGAAAGGGGGTGACCAGTGGGGTTTCACAGAGATCAGTCCTTGGCTCAGTCATGTCCCGTTCAATGTCTTCATTAGTGACATTGCAGTGGGGCTGGAGGGAAAATCTGCCTGTTTGCAGATGACACCAAGACCTGTAACAGTGTGGACCCTCCAAGGGGTGGTGAGAATGGGGAAGGACCAAAGGAAGCTTGAAGAACGGTTGCATGAGTGGCAACTGAGGTTCAATTCGAGGAAGTGCAAAATAATGCACCTGGGATGAGGGAACCCTGGGGAGAGTTATGCGAGGGGGGGGTTGCTAATAACCACCAAGGAGGAAAGGGACCTGGGGGTTATCATTTCAGATGTCCTAAATATGTCTAAACAGAGTACAAAGGCTGAAGGGAGGACATGTGGCATGCTGGGATGTATAGGCAGAGGTATCGTCAGCAGAAGGTAGGATGATGCCAGTGTATAAAATATTGGTGAGGCCTCATCTGAAGTGCTGTGTGCAATTTTGGAGGCCGCACCTTTATATGGACATTGATAGGGTGGAGGTGGTCCAGAGAAGGGAGACTAAGATGGTACAGGGCTTGCACCAGAAAACATATGAGGAGAGATTAAAGTACGTCAATATGCACTCCCTGAAGGAGAGAAGGGAGCGGCATCAACAAGGTGCGGTGGAGAGACATCTTCAAGCATAGGAGGAGTATAAGAATGAGGGGGCTTGATATGAAACTGGAAGGTAGCAGGTTAAGGGGAAATGCAAGGGAGTTTTTCTACACAGAGAGGGTGGTGGACACATGGCATAGTCTGCCACAAGATGCAGTGGGAGTGAGCACTGTGAAGGGATTTAAACATGACTGGGACAGGTACAGTATAAAGTAAGGGAACCTTAGAGGTGGGAAGAAGGGGTAAATAGTCAATAACCAGGTAGGGTCAGAGGCTCCAAACTAGCATAAGGCTTATATTTCTATGTCTCTTACCACCAGCCACCAAACCCGAGGAATCTTCTGGTAAGAAGGAGCCTACCTACTCCCAATAGTTCCTCCCTACCAGATACAGTACCAAACCTTGCAGCAGAACTCACTGGTACACCTGCAAATTTATTTCTAGTGTGACTGAAATTCAGGGTCCCAAGGTGCTTTTCACATTGCCAAGGAGTTCTCATGCACCTCTACTAATGTTGTATATTGTATACTTTGCAGGAAGTGTGCAGCTATTTACATCAGAGAGACTGGTAGACACTTTGCTGACCATTCCGGGGAACATTACATGACAGTCAGGAATGCAGCCACTGACAAACCCATTGTGTTCCACTTTATCGCCAGCGACCTAAGTGTCAATGATCTTTTTCTGTGTCCTTCAATCAATCAATCAATCAAACTTTATTTAACCAGGCAGTTACATTGTTGAGCAAGCTCATTTGCAAGATGGTCCTGGGCACAGAGGACACATTCATTTACAGTATTAAACATTGTTTCATAACACAGCAGACACTGAAACAGACTATTCTTAAGTATGAGATCATTAGGTAACTGGAGCAAGACTTAGATAACGAGGGCTATATACATATACAGGCAATTCATCATATATGGGTTAGGAGACAGTGGAGGACACAGGGAGGAGAGGATGGCAAAGACACAATGGAGGACAGAGAGAGGAGAGGAGGTCAAAGACACATCAGGGAAGTGGGGGGCAGCCCTGTTATGGTAGAGACCCCCAGAGGGGTTGCCACAGGGAGGGAGCTAGGAGAGGGGGTAGTTACACTAAAAAAGAATGCTGGCTGACAGGAGGAATAAGAAGGCCAGGGAGGTTCAGGACCTAGGGGAACATTCAGTCCATTTGCCAGTGACTACCTGAAGCAATCGCACACAGTCTTCAGGCATCAATAAAGCAGCTGCCTGAATACATAGGGGCTAGGCAGGAGGGAAAGTTTAATTGCTTTTTGTGTGTTGTTCCAAAGTGATGGTAGGAAGTAGTTGATGGCAGTTGTGCCATGATGTGACCTCATCCATGGTAGCTTGAGGAGGGTAAAGGAGGAGTTCTGTATGCACCTTTAGACTGTTGGAACAGGTTGCAGATATAAGGTGTGAGTTTGTTAGAAATAGCCCTGAAGAGCCACATGAGGGTGTTTATTTGCCTCCTTGTGAAGAGGGATGGCCAATCAATTGCCTGGTACAACAGGCAATGGTGAGTCTGCAGGGGCATGTCAAGTATGAATCTCAAAGCACGATGGTAGAGTGTGTCAAGCTTCTCAAGGGCACACTGGGGGGCAGTGACTGTAGAGAAAGTCAGCGTAGTCAAGCAAGGGTAGTAAGGTTGTTTGAACCAGCCACTTCCTAGCTTCGAGAGTGAGTAGATGTCTTATGTTGTAAAATATGCCAAGGCGCTGTCTTAGCTATTTTGTTAACTCACTTAGGTGTACAATGAAACTGAGTTTGTTATTCAACCAGACTCCCAGATATTTTAATTTATCCACTATTTTCAGAGGTTCACCAAGGAGGGTGATAATCTGTGGGTTACCAGGTGTCCCCATATTGTGGGCGGAGTGGGAGATAATCATGGCTTTGTTTTTTTTTGGCATTGAGCAAGAACTTCAGGCTCAGCAAGTTATGTTAGAGGATGATACAATCCTGCTGTAACTCCTTGTAAGCAAGATCTAGAAAGGGGTTGGTTGTATAAAAGACTGTGTCATCCTCGAAAAGGTGAACATTTCCTGCGAGTATGCCAGAATCTATGCGGTTAATATTAAATGCAAATACGATAGGCCCCAAGATAGAACCTTGCGGGATGCCCCGGGGCAAAGCTTTTAGTGGGGACAGTTCCCTTTGTGCTTTAATTTGTTGTCTTCAATTTATGAGGTAGCAGTGAAACC
This sequence comes from Neoceratodus forsteri, assembly GCA_016271365.2. Taxonomy (NCBI): domain Eukaryota; kingdom Metazoa; phylum Chordata; order Ceratodontiformes; family Ceratodontidae; genus Neoceratodus; species Neoceratodus forsteri. The sequence continues at coordinate 1,762,670,557 of CM057455.1, read as the reverse complement.
ACTTTACTGCAACAGGGGTTAGACCAATGCTACCCAGAGTATCAAGCAGAATGGAGTGATCAGCCATGTCAAAGGCTTTGCTAAGGTCAAGGAAAAGTGCGTAGATGTGCTGTTTATTATCCAGGGCTTTTAACCAGTCATTTGACTCATTGGCTAGAGCTGACATGGTGCTGTGCTTAGGTCTGAATCCCGATTGGGCTGGGTTAAGGATATTTTCACAGTCTAAATACTCCCTCAGTTGTGAGTTGACAATTTTTTCTAGTAGCTTGGATAGTACAGGAAGAAGCAAGATTGGTCTATAATTATTCAAGTCTGTAAGGTCTCCCAACTTGAACAAAGGGATAATATGTGCAATTTTTCAACTGAGCAGTAGCTCCCCTTGGGTAAGTGAGCTATTAAATAGATGAGCGATAGGTGCTGTCAGATGATAATAGCCTGCTTTTAGAAAGAAGGGTTGTAACGAGTCGGTACTAGCACTATTTTTTTTTTGCAATTCAAAGTTTATTATGAGTTTTCCATACAAAACACAGATCCACACCATACATGAGATATCAGACTTATTCATAACATTCTGGAAGATCCATCGGCCCTCTCCCCTCCCCCCCAAGAGACCCAGCACGGTAGAGACTATCTATGAGCTGTGAATAAATGGCAATTTCAGATGGGCTGTAGGGAATAAAGAGATTGTAAAGGGTCCCACACTTTAGTGAATCTTGCTTGCTTATTGCGGATGCTAGCTATTGCCTTCTCTGTTCTAAGATTGGCCAGTAGCTAGTGTAGCCAGTTGGCATAGGTAATTATTACCAGCACTCATTCTGGTATCTAGTGAGAGAAGAAGGTCCTCCACCTGTTTAAAGGGTACTGGATGGAAATTAAAGGGAGGGCGGCTGGTACAGGGGACAGAAGTAGGGCTAGTACCTACACTGGCAGCACTTGGGGCACTCAGTTTACTAACACGCGAGGCACTGAATGCGAGGCCTTCAGTAGCAAAGTGGTTATTGAGCTAATCAAGGATCTCAGACCTATCTGTGTAGGAGTTATTTATTGGAATCTTGGATAACACCTTTGAGCTAAAAGCTAGTTTAAAAAGGTTCCATGTCATAAGGCAATAGACAAGGTACATAGACATTACAAAACAGAGAGGGGAATATTTATTTATTTATGTATGTATGTATGTATGTATGTATGTATGTATGTATGTATGTATTAAACTCTAGGATTACAAGTACCTTTGAGCGGGAACTGCTCGTTTACAAAGGTTCCACGTCGGAGGATGGGGGGTAACACACAACAATGGTAAACAATGGTAACAGTCATAACATACAGATTACCTGTACATAAATAGTTCAGTCAACATGTTAAAGTAGAACAACACTAGCTAGCTTATATGTAGAATCCAAGGTATATACAGCAGGTATATACAGCAGGTAAGTACATTGTGGTACATACAGATACAGATTCAAGCAAGTACAGTTAAAATACATCAGGTAGGAGAGGTCAACTTTATTGCAACAGTACTAAAAGAATACCTAAGGTGGACAAGCAATTTATAGTGGTAGCTGAGCTTTAGAGCGTGCAGGTAGAGTTATGGAGGGTCAGAAGTGGTGGTAACCAAAGGAGGGGGAACACAGAATAGATGAGGGCAGGGAGAGGGTGGTGACAGAGACAAAGGGGGTGCCAGAATAAGGGTGTTGAGTAGTCAGAGGGGTGGGATTGGATAGGAATCTACCCAGGGTTGCGTAAGTAGGTGATAGGACAGGGCAGGGTAATGTGGGGGAAGAGAGGGATAAGGGAAAGGGTTTTAAAGTGGGTGGTGAGGTGAGGGGAAGCCGGGAGGGGTGAAAATTGGGGGGGATTAATATTTGTGAAGAGAAAGCAGGAAGGCGGGGGGATAAAGAGGGGACATGGGGTAAGTGCTCAGTGGGGTCACACCAGGCAGGGGAGGAAGTGGAGGGCAGATGGTGCTATGCAGGACAGATAAGTTATTGTTCACTTCAATTTTGGCTGGAATTGGGGTGGCAGGGGAGTGTCCTTTGACCTCGCTCAAGACTTGCCAAAACTTGACAGAGCAGTTTTTGTTTTCCTCGAGGGAAAACTGAAAGAAACATAATTTTTCCGTCCTGATCAGTTTGGTGCAGGCGTCCCTGGCTACCCAAAAGGAGAGCCAGTCTGAGTCAGACTGCAACTTCCTTACCTTTTTCAATAGTGTGTCTCTGGATCGCAGGGCCCTCTTCAGGGATGTGCTGGACCAATCAGGTGCCCATTTCCTAGATTTAACCTTTCTTAAAGGTGCGTGTTTATTGATTACCCTTAGTAACAGATCCTGGAAGATACAGAAAGCTTCAGACACAGAAGATGCGAGATAGAAGTCCTGCCACGTAATATTCCCAAGATCTGTCTGAAAGGCAGTGAGACAGAAAAGTTTTAGGCTGCGCTTTAACTTGAAGGTAGAGGTGGAAGGTAGGTGTGGGGGATGCCTGACACAGGTGACAGTGCAGTGGTCACTCAGGTCATTATGGAAGACCCCTGTATGGGAGATATTATGTGGCTTGTTGATGAGCATAATATCCAGCAAAGAGCTTCAGTCATTTTTTTTTATTAGGTCGGGTAACCTTAGGGGTAATCTGGGTTAGCCCATGCTCATCGCAGAAATCCTTGAACCTGTTCGCACAGGCATCATTCCAATTATGATTACAGTTCCCCATTGTGACTCATTCAGTAGTGACTTTCTTCAAGAGGGAGTGAAGGTGAGGTAGTATACACAGACTAGCAGCAGGTGGCCTATAGCATGCAGCTACCAGTAGGGCTACTCTAGGCGTTAAGGTTAACTTCAGGGCAAGACACTCAAATTCTTTGGGCATTGATGTATGGACAATATCAGAGGTTAGGAATTTGTCCTTAATATGTATGGCAACACCACCACCACTGGTCGACCTGTCACACCTGTGAAGGTTGTAGCCAGGGATGTTAAGCATTTTGTTGGGTACATGATTCTTACGCTAGGTTTCCGAGAACATTGCTACATCAGGCATTGCGTGTAGCACCCAGGCTTGGACCAGGTCAAATTTATTGACTAGGCTGCAAACATTCATATGCAGGAAGCTCAGGCCCTTTAACTGTGGAAGCTCCCCTGGAGCAGCTAGCAGACGGGGGGGGGGGCAGGTTTAGTTCCACACTACCTGCATAGAGCAACAGCAGGATTAATAGTTTCCTGAGACATCTTACAAGAAATCTCAGGAAGGCTTTGTTAGGTTGCTTAGCATGGGCACTGCCTAGGGCAACAGAACAAGAGTTGGAGGGGCAACAAAAGGTGGTCAGAGCAAATATTGTTACCCTAATGGAGAAAATAAGGGGTATCTGCTTAGTAGGGCAGTAAGGGATGTGAAACGTTCTCATTGCGTGCAGATTACTGCCTTTGGAAGGAGTCAGATGAGAAGCAAACACCATCAGATTTGATTCCTGGCATGTAGAAGAGTTCACGAAGGTTGTTTCTTTCAGAGTGTCCATATTAGGCTCCTATGTTAGGTGGAGGATGCAGCCAAGAAGGAAAAGGTAAGCTATGGACGCCATCTTGGGAGTGCTGAGTAGCAGAGGAGCGGCAACACCTTATAGACATTCTTGGATGACTGACAGCAACTCTGTAAAGGTGGAGAAGCCTGGAGCAGGCCAAGGGCTATAGGGCCAAGTGTTAAGAGAATGATTGCCTTGAGAAGTCACTCGCTGGTTTCCCTGAAAGTACCTAGGGTCGGTACCCACTTTGGAAGAGCAGCCATAAGCTTTGTCCTGCCCACGCTTTGGAATAGGATACAGAAATCGCTGAGACTTAGCTCCCCTGTTAGTCTTGCTATGTTCAAGACCCTGTATGTCAAAACATTTGTGGAGCTCTGTAACTGTTTCCACTGTTCCTAGTTGTCCAGCTGACATTTCCGCTCAATCTAAGTCCTTCCCGTTCAAACTAAGTGTTCTCTTACCAAGATTACTCCCCCCTCCCTCTGTCCATTCTAGTCCCACTGGTACTACCGGTTCACCTCAGTCCATTCCAGTCCCACCGGTACTACGTACTCACTGCAACACACCCCCCCCATCACCCACTCTTATGCCCTGATACCACCTGCTTAGTATCCCAGAATCTTTCTGCCAGCATCCCTGCCTCCTACACGTGCACTTTTCCATATCCCAGGGACTCCTTTACAGGCTATGAACAAGTTGTTGATGGATAGGATTATAAAGGCATCTCTGTATATATATTATTTACCTTTATTTCTACACTGTATATATTTTGTTGTATACGTCTTGTTACTGTTGTTTTATGGATATTTTGTTTGTACTCTATTCTGTACCCTCGTCCTTGCAAACTGCAGGTCCACCTTGTAAATGAGCTTGCTCAATGGTGATCGCCTGGGTAAATAAAGATTTTGATTGATTGATTTGGTGAGGTGGGTTAACAGAGCAGCTTAGCAGGCAAAAAAAGCCAGTGAAGGTTATAAACCAGTAAACATAGTGCAGAATAGGAAAGAAGGAGAAAGAAATGGAGGAAGAAGTTAAAAAATGAAAAACAGAGCACCAGTTTAAGACATAAAATGTAGGTTAAAATATGGTGTTTTAGCTAGGGCAGGGGGATACCACGGCAACTTGGTGATTATTGGGACGATGTAGAGGGTAGCAAGGGAGGAAGCTCAGGTGTGGAACTGTAGAGTAGATAGCAGAGCAGGTGCTAAACAAAGCTGATAGACAAGCAGATGGTGAAAATAGGAAGATGTCTTTAAAAGAAGGGCAGGACAAGTGTTAGGCCTAATAACTGCACTTTGTATCTTTAAGGGGAGTTACAATATTAGTGAGAGGGGAGGATGAAGATTGCCTAGGGGTGGTGCCGAGGGGGAAGGGAGAGTATTTAAGAAAGGCTGGAAGTGGGTGAAAAATTCAAGCAGGAAGGAGACAAAGTGAAACAGAAATTGGATTATTTGCAGGGTATAGCTTACAACTGTGACCCAAATTAAATTTGGTCTAAACAGAGAAGTGTTCACAAAAAACTGTATCACTTTAAACTTAGTTTCTGATCCAGGGTAAATTACCACAGGACCTTAAAACAAAGAGAGCTGTAATACTTTAAAACCTATAAACCTGCACTCTAAAAGAACGTGCATTTTAAACTACCCTTGGAGTGCAAAACTGCAGTAAACAGGCTTAGGTTCACATTTAAATTAGGATTCACAGGACAATTTGGAGAAACTTAACCAGTACCAGAATCAGTAAGTAACACTAGCTTAAATGCCTAAAGGAACAGGAGTAGCAAAGAATTAAAGTAGTTGAGCAGTGAGTCAGCAAGCAGAGCTGATGGTTCCGGCCAGTCAAGTTTCAGCAGCATACCTTCGGTCTGGTGATCAGCAGGCAGTACAGCGGGGAAGGCAGCCGGTGGACAGAGGGGACCCTCAGGGCTGCTTGCAGCAGCAGAGGCACCCATGTCAAGGGTGAAGCAGGGCTTCTGGGATTCTGACCACAGAAAAAACATGGAAACCAAGTTGATCATCTGGCTTGGCTTGCAGCAGCCCTCTGGTTTAAATGATAGACTTATTTTCTACTAACATCTTTCAGTCAGCCTTTGTTTTCCCTAAAGTCTGTTTGTATCTGTACACATCTATTTTCATTTTTATGTTTGCTTGCATGCATGCATGCTCAAGAAACATGTTGTGATAGCTTGCTGGAAAAGCAGGTTCAATGTTTGTGGAATAGCAATAAGGAGAGATGGGGTATATAGTGCTTGTGTAACTTGTAGTACTTTTTGTAGCTTTACTCTGTTCCCACCCTTGAGTAGTAGACATATAGGTAGTAGTTTGTAGGGAACAAAAGGCCCATGAGCGAGGGTGAGAAGAACACCACAGAAGGAGGAGTAGGGGAAGGTGGTGGACAAAAAACACTCCCTAAGCAAGGGAGGTGTGTTATAGGAGGGCTTATAAAGAGGTTGTGGGAGGAGCTATTCCCCACATTGAGCCTCGGTCAAGCCCTCCCATTCGGGAGGTCACGTGATGCAGTGTGCCTGAAAGCAGCTCTCTCTGATGCTCCCTGCCTCTTCCTGCCAAAACTAATATTTTCAACTACAAAACTGATATCCTTCTTAACTTTAACGACCCTAAAGGCTTCCTGACTGAGTGCAGTGTCTGTGAGCTGATTTTTAGGGTGCTTGAAAGTGTTTCCAGAGACTAACATCGATGGAGACTGAAATGAAAGCAGCTAGTGTGAAACACACTCCACCATCAGCATGAAAAGGCTTCCAAGAAGGCTAAAAACACTAATTCTTCTTCTCCACTAAACAAAAATGCTTCTGCTGCAGCTAATACACCATTAACTGAGGAGCTTCCTTCAAATTATGGAACCTTTAAAGAAACACTACAGGAGATCTCGGAGAAGTTAAATCTATCAGGAAGGACTTTGTAGACCTATCCAGGCAAGTTGGAGTTCTGGAAACCAATGTCTCTTCAATAGATCGATGGAGAAATACAGTTGATCGGAGATTACAAACTTAAACAACAAATACAAAGTTACAAGCTAAAGCTGAAGACCTTGAAGGGAGGAGCAGGAGGAACAACATTCTCATCCTGGGGCTACCAGAGTCTGAGGAGGAAATGATACCATCAAATTTGTCCAACACTTCTTAAATAAAATCGTGGGTCCATCTCCAATTAATCAATCCTACCACTTTGAAAGAGCCCACAGATCACTGAGGCCCAAACCTCCACTGAATGCCCCCCCCCCGAGACCAATCATCATAAAATTTCTAAGTTATATTGAACGCCAGCACGTCTTAGCCAAAATCAAAGAGCTGGACTCTGCAATGGTCTCATGTAAGTTGAGAATCACCCAGGATTTGCCATTCAAGTCCGGAAAAGAAGAGCAATATTTCATCCAATTATTAAAACTAATAACGTGGCTGGTATCAGATTTAAAATGGTGTATCCTCTGAGGTTAGGGTCTCCCTGGAAGGTAGCTGGCAGTACTACGAGGATCCGAATATGCACTAGCCGAACCTGTCCTAAAAGCTTCCTAGCCTGTTTAAAGGAAACTGAAATGTTGGGACTTATTATCTGTTGTGGAGTCATTAGCCTCGTTCACTTTGTTAAGTTTGAATATTTAATTTCTAATCTTTCCCCGAGTAGTAGATAGGCGCCTAGTTAGCCTACCTGGTTCCCGGGGTTGAATCCTGTTTAGGATGGATGGTTGGGGTGGAGTCGGTGTGGGCAGCGTGGCCTAGGTGATTTAGCAGGCTGTAGTGGTGCTCCGTTGGTTGCGCTGGCGGGCGGGAACAGGAAGTACGGTTGTTGTTTCAGCCGGGAACTTTTAGTGCTCGGACCAGTTGGTCCGCCTCTGGTCCTTCCGACGCTGCACTTCCTCCCAATGGTTGCCCTGAGCCAGAACTGATCTCTAGAGGGTCCGCTACCAACAAATAACCTGTGGATCTACTTGCAGGTAATTTTCATTTCGGAGGGGGCAGTTCTTGTAGATCATTGATGTGCAGAGGCGATCATGCTTGATCGAATCCTGGGGTAGTTTCACTGCACCTGGGCTTACTAGGTCTAAGGGCCTGGCAGCCTGTGTTTTGTTTAATCTTTGGGATATCACTCCTGGCTTGGAGTTGGTGGGAAGGGGGGCGGAGGGGACCCTGCCTTTTAGAGCCTGTCTCACGACCCGTGGATGGACTTCAGACTACCAGGGCTACCCCATTCATATAAATACTGTGGCTGTAGTTCTGAATCTGTGACTATGGGGATAGAGGACTCTAGCCTTATTTCTGTTCGAGTCTTGTTTAATCTAGGGTGATGCCATGGTATTGGGGGAGGGGTTCTGTTCTTTCTGATACTGTCTTTGTTTCTTTGTTGTTTTTGGACGGGAGGGTTTTGTATATAGTTGGCTTTATTTCTGGGGAGATTGGGGGTTAGGGTTAGGATTGATGGGGCAGGTGTAAGGTCTTTTATTTTAATTGTTCTGGGGCTGGAGTGGAGATGATACATAATATGCTATTCTGTGTTATTTTTTAGCACGCTCTACAGAGTTTTTCCACTTGATATAAATGTTTTGGATGGATTCGAGCTTTGTGCATGGGGGAGGGAGGATGTCTGCTAATGTTTCCTTTGGGTGGGTTAATATACCAAGCTGCTTCCTAAGTCACTTGAATACTAGTAACAATGACATTGAGTCATATTAAATTTGCCACATGGAATGTAAGGGTTTAAGGAAATTTGAGAGAGGTCGGGTTCTACTGAACTGCTCACTATTAGGGTTGATATACTTTTCCTTCAGGAGACTCATATTATGGTAACTGAAATGAATCTGCTAAGATTTAAGGGCTTTGCGCAGGTCTATGCATCAGGTCAATCGACTAATAGTAAGGGTGTGGCTATATTGATCAGACGGAATGTGCCTTTTGTGATGAAGAAGCATGTGCATGATCCAGAAGGTAGATATATACTTGTTCAGGGCACGCTATATAATTTGGAGGTAGTTTTGGGTTCTATATATGGTCCTGTTGGAGGGGATCCCGCATTTCTGATGGACCTAGTTGGTTTGTTGAGTGTCTTTCTCCCTTCCAATTTTATTTTAGGGGGGGATTGGAATATTGCACCTTTGCAGTGGCTAGACAGATCCGGTAGTGGCCCTAAAACCGAGTCACCCGCTCAGCTAGCTCTCGCTGACTTGCGCTCGCTGCTGGGGCTGGAGGATCCTTGGAGGATTCTTAACCCTGCATCTAGATCTTACTCCTTCTACTCCCCAATGCACAGTTCGTGGTCCCGGATAGACTATATTTTAGTGAGCACTAGCTTGTTATCTAATATCTCTTCGCCAATATAGAGCCTATAGTTATATCTGACCATGCCATGGCATGGATTAAACTGTTTCAGGTCCTGAGGTCAGCGAGACACTATCTGGAAGCTCAACAATCAGATTTTGAAAGATGAGTGGATTACTTCATCTTTCAAAACACTGATTTCGTCCTTCTTACAATTCAATCAGGACTCGGTCGATGAGATACGATTTAATCTGGTGTTCACTGAAATGTTTCCTCAGGGTAGAATTCATTAAGGAAGCCTCTAGGCAGGCGAGTAAGGGTAGAAAGTTAATTCTTTAGCTAGTCGAGATTAAGGATGCGGAGGAAAGAACTCTCAGCTTCTTACTCTCAGGGGCACTGGAGAAGTTGTACAAGCAAGATGAATCTGAAGACCTAATCAGGAGAGAAACAAATATGCCATACTGAAACCCAAAACAAAATATTCGAACAGGGGAGAAGCCAGGCAGAATTCTAGCTCTAAGGCTTAAAGAAATGGAGAACTGAGGCTGATTCCGGTATTAGGGCCGGGACGGCCCTATTAGAACCAGTCCCTGGACATTGCTGGGGTCTTTGAGAACTTTTTCAGGAATCTTTACAAGACTGAAGCTTCTCCGGTGTCTCCTACGAGTATATCAGAATTCCTTGAGAATTTCCCTCTTCCTAGGCTTGACACTAGTCAGAGTGAACTATTGTTAGGCCCCATAAATTCCGAAGAAATCATAGGTGCCATTCGTGATTTGACTCTGGATAAAGCCCCTGGCCCAGACGGTTTTTCCCCAAATTTCTACAAAACCTTTTGTTTGGAGCTTACTCCTCCATTATTAAGGTTATTTAATTATATCCTCTCTTCCGGATCTTTAGACCCCTCCTTATTAGAAGCAACTATCATTCTAATCTCCAAATCCAATAAATCGGTCTTAGACCCTGCTAATTATAGACCAATTTCCCTACTCAGTTACGATGTTAAGATCTTAACTAAGATTCTTTCGTTAAGAATTAAACGAGTATGGCAGACGCTCCTTAGTGCGGAGCAAGTGGGCTCGTGCAGGAAGATCTGCAGCTGACCATATAAGGACTCTTGCTCACATCTTTCATCAGCTCAAGACTCTCAACTCCCTATGGCTCTAGTAGCCTTGGATGCTGAGAAGGCTTTTGATTGGGTGAGTTGGGAATTTCTGTGGGCTACCCTACACAGAATGGGCTTCCCGGCGCAATTTATCCAATGGATTAAAGCGATCTATAGCTCTCCCTCAGCGAGAGTCTACTGCAATGGGGTACTCTCTCCCAGATTTCCCTTATATTCTGGTACTCGCCAGGGTTGTCCGCTATCACCGTACCTTTTTAATCTCTACTTAGAACCCTTACTGGTGCGTATCAAGTCCTCATCTGATATTAAGGGCTGTACTATCGGACAGCAATCACTAACTATCTCTGTGTTCGCAGATGATATTTTGTTGCATCTTCAGACCAGTTCAGTCTATCCAAGGGGTACTTAAAATCATTACTCAATTTGAAGTGTGTTTCAATTACCAGCTGAATTTATCTAAATCTGAAATTTTCTGCTTAATTCACGAGTCTTCCAGGCGGAGAGTAAGCTCAATTTGGCATGAAATGGGTCGACCAATCACCTTAAATATATTTGTATATATCTAGCGAGACCTTGTACAACTAAGAAACTTAATCTGGAAGATCTAATGGATCGGGTCAGGAGCGACGTTAATAGATGGTCAACCTTGCCCTAACTATAGGTGGGAGGATTAGTGTGATTAAGATGAATATACTTCCGCGTCTTTTTACCCTTTAAGTTTGCTAAATATATGGTTACGAAATCTTTTTCCAAAGATTCATTCCACTATAGTTAAGTTTATTTGGAAGGATAAGCAACCAAGAAGGTCTTTTTTCAAACTGTGTGCACTAAGGTTAATGGGGGACTTAGTCTACCCAATTTTGAGCTTTACTATAGGGCCAGCCATTTGGTGAAAATGAGTAAATGGATCTGTCCACCTCAGGGTCCCTATATGCCTAAGTGGTTGCAGATTGAAAGTGAGCTCCTCACGAGCCTTAATATAGATCCCCAATCTTTGTTCTACTGCAACCTCTCAGTGCTTCCAAGTCAGGTAAGTAGCTCTGTGATCGGAACCTCAGTAAAGGTCTTTAACTAGCACTGTAACTCAGTTGGAATTAACAATTCCAAAGAAACCCAACCCTTAGTTTCTAATCCTAATATTAAGTTGGGCTCATGTTGGCTGACCCCCTCCTGGCTGCCACAAATTAAGGATTGTGTGGTGGAAGACTTTTACTATCAGGATTCTATGTCCCTCAGGTGAGTTGATGACCAAATTCACTATTCCTTAGCAATACATTTTTAAATTATACCAGTTAAGGCACCTCATAGTTAAAGGTTTTGGTCCATGAAAGCGCTGTCCGTCTTGGCCTTTGCTGGACCTGCTCAAGTCCCTGGCAAATGAACCCACAGTATAGCTAAATTTTATGCACAGCTTCTTCTTTGCAAAATACCCGAGGCCTTGCCAGGTTCTAAGGTGTGGGAACCACTGATTGCCAATTATTCCTCACCCTGGAAACAGGTGTGGACAGATTTGAATAGGTTCCTTTCCTTGGACAGGTATAGGCTTACACAATATTACATAGTTAACAACATGTACTATACTCCGGCTAAACTTTTTAAATTTGGGAAAATTAGCTCTGCCACTTACAAGGTGTGGAGAAAACCAGGGATATACTGCACATTTTTGGACCTGTAAAAGGTTGCTCCTTTGTGGAAATGCATTCAAGGCAACTTAGATCCTTGTTAGGTTTAAAGGACTTATTCACACCTGAAATTTAGTATACTGGGGGTCTATGTGGATATTAAAGTGAAGGAAAAGAAATACCACATAGCCCTAATTTCAATGGGTCAAAAGATTAATTCTTTTTCAACTGGTTAGACCAATCCTAGATCGCCTATCAGGATTGGATAGCAGAAATGTCCCAATGTTTTAAAGTTGAAAAACTGGTGGCTAGTTTCAGGCATGCTCTGCCTGCATTCCACAAGAAATGGGGCAAACTATATGCCCCTATCTCCACTAGGATTCCACCTGGGGTCTCTTAGAATTCCTCCCTTTATTATAGGTCTTAGGCCATCTGACCTGGCCAGTGTCCCTTGTTAGGTCCCCTTAGCCCTGCTTACACTTAGGTACCGTCTGTCTCTACTGAAGTCTTTAAGTTATAGGCGACATCTCCCGGGGAAGGGGTGGAGGGGTGGAGGGGGGTTTGTTCTTTTTCTTTGTTTTGTTTTTCTCTTCTTTGTACTGTTTTATTTCTTGGTTGTGTTGTTTCCTTATCATTTTTGTGCTACCGAGCTATTGGTTATGGAGCATGTTAATGTATACTCATGTTTTGGTCTGTTAAAACTAATAAAGTGTGAATTTCAAAAAAAAAAAGCCCTCCCATTCAATGTTTGTGGAATAGCAATAAGGAGAGATGGGGTATATAGTGCTTGTGTAACTTGTAGTACTTTTTGTGGTATTACTCTAATCCCACCCTTGAGTAGTAGGTACTGTATTTTAGGTAGTACTCTGTAGGGAATAGAAGGCCCAAAAAGATACAGTCTCCAACTAATGGGGAGTATGACCCCCTGGCACTCAAGAAAGGAAAAAAACCCAGGTGGAGGAAACCTCTGAGGACCCATGGCTGGAGGTCTGCGGCTGCCTGTCCTTCTGGACATATTAAATGGAAAAGGATCTAGGTTCTAGTAACCATAGCTAATTTAAGGTTGATGTGTTGTTTGGAGAAATGATAATCCATATTTGATCCATGGATTATGCCGATTGCATGATGATCCTAAAGTTGGAAAGGGATCTGTTCTGACTGAGCATTAGAATCCGAAGTATGAAGTAAATCTGAGAGAAGGAGAACAAAGGAAGTCCAAGTTCCCAAGATGATGAATGATGTTTGTCCAACAGATTTGTAATAGGCAGAGGGACCATGACTGGATCGATAAGGTACTAAACTGGGAAGGGTGGAATTGCAATGGTAGAAGACGTCATGGTGAATGATCGAACTTGTGAGAGGCATGAATGTCAAGGTATGGTCTAGAAGGTAGGAAATCTGTATTGAACAAGGAGACACTAAGAAAACATACATAGAACAGAATTTGTAGAAGTCTTTGAATGTCCTGGAGATGATGGTTCATTCTTGATCTATGGATGATACGGCCTGAATGATGATCCTGCGGATGAAGGGTACATCATTTCCATATGTATGGTAAATCATATGTAGAGCAGATCCAGTTAAAGAAGGGCTGATGTAGATCATGGTTCCGAAGTGACTAGGGATGCATGCCCAATCCCCCTGTCAGTGTGGCCCCTCCCCAGTTCATTTGCCAATGAGGGGGCCCAATCCTCATCAGAATAATGTCTCCTTATAATTTGTCTGCTGAAGGGGATGCCCAATCCCCCTCAGCATCATGCCCCCTCGAAACACAGACCCTTTTTCTTTGCCAATGGGGTTCCCAATCTCTGTTGGTTCCAGTCTCCCCTCCCCAAAAATATAAGTGGCATGCTGGGATCCCACTCCAGCATGTCAAATGTACCTGTAAAATAAGAAAACCTTCCTGCAAAGTTTATTTTTTTTAAACCTGTAAACAAGAAAATGGTCCCTCATTGTCTGCAGTGCCCCCTCACCCAACCTGCACCCACCCTCTGCACACCCACCTCCCCACATCCCCCCTCACCCCATACTTACCTCTGGAGCCTGGCACAATGATCTTCAGTGGAGCGGGAACATGTCTGCACTCTTCAAAGCCGACTGCAAACTGAAGAAATGCCAATAGCTGCATAATGGCATAAATGGGGAGTTTTCAACTTAGGTGGCTATTTCAGCCATTTTTATGACTTTTAGCACCAAATTTTCAACATGAGGTTCTTGGGGCCCCACCTCATCAACTCAGTCACTGTCATGTCATTATTCTGTTCTGAAAGGTGATTTCGTGGTCACTGCATGGAATCACCTTCATGGACAGATTTAAAAAAATCACAGTGTCATTGTTCATGAGGTAGGCTCCCAAAAAGCCTATATTGCAAATTTGGTGAAAAATTCCCAGAAATGACTGTTATGAGTATGCATTACACAGTTCCAGCACACGCTTATAACTTTGAGAATTTTTAATATTTTCACTCCAGATTTTCAACATTGCCATTTTTCCACACCTCCTTATGAACAGTGCAGCTGCCATTTTTGACATCCAGCCCAAAATGTGCTTTCACACATGTGGCACACAATGGCACAGTCACTGTGTGAAATCAATGTTTGGGACAGATTAAGAAAATCACAGTGACAGTGTTCATAAGGAGAGGTCCCAAAAGGCCCATGTTGCAAATTTGGTGAATAAATTCCACAAAACGACTGCGTTACCAGAGTGGTTGCGCAGTTTCTAAGCATGCTTGTAACTTCGCCATTTTTTCATATTTTTACTCCAGATTTTCAGCATTATCATTTTTGCACACCACCTGATGAATAGTACAGCTGTCATTTTTCACATCCTGCCCAAAACATGTTTTCACACCTGTAGCACCCAATGGCGCGGTCACTGTGCAAAATCAACATTCAGGACAGATTAAGAAAATCACAGTGCCACTGTTGATGAGCAGAGATCCCAAAATGTCTATGTTGAAAATCTGGTGTAACAAATCCCCAAAATGATTGCATTAAGATTGTACATTTTGTAGTTTTTATGCACGCTTGTGACTTCCCCAATTTTGTTATATTTTTACTCCAGATTTTCAACATTACCATTTTTTACACCTCCTCATGAACAGTACAGATGTCATTTTTTTTACATCCTGTTCAAAATGTGTTTTCGTACATGTGGCGCTAAATGGCACAGTTGCTCTGCAAAATCACCTTTTGACTAATGAACTGATAGTGTCACTGTTAATGCAGTGGGGTCACAAAAAGCCCATGTTGAAAACTTGGAGTGAAAATATCAAGAAACGCCCAGGGCATTAGGATTTCTGACCATAACACCCTACCCTGTAAGGACTGACAGGCATCAGGGGTGTGACTTGGGACTGTCAACAGTAATGCTCACTCCATTCCACCCCACCCTGCAGCCAGTGACAGGCATCGAGGTGTGCCTTGGACTCTTTGGCCCCAAAGTTCACCCCATTCTCCTATACTGCACCCATTTCAGTGTATTTCCTTATAGAATAGGCTGAGTGTAAATCCTGAGCACCCCAAGGCACACCTCGATACTTGTCAGTATCTGCAGGGTAGGGTGAGGTGAAATGGCATGAGCATTATGGGGGACGACCCAAAGGCACAGCCCAATGACTGTCCATCTTTGCAGGGTGGGGATGGGGTTGGCGACACTTCAGTACTTCACTGCCATTCCTTTTCTGCATCTAACTCCTGCACTTCTAATGCTAATGCCAGCAAGCAAACATTAAGCATTGACAAATGCATGTCACCAAATGTCTCCATCTCTGCCCCCTCCCCCACACTTGTCACCTTTCAGCCTTCTTACTAGGCCCTGCTAATAAGTCCCCACCTGGGGACTTCTCTAGCTCATTCATTGCTATTTAGCCTTGTCTTTCCCATCATCACCTTTTTGTTTTCCAGATCCTCTCTTTCTCTTGCCATTTACCACTTCTCCCCGAGGCTCCTCTTTTTTTCTTTCTCCACATATATATTCCTTATTTTATCTCCCCTCTACACTAACTTTGTTTTTTTTTTCTCTTTTAGATATAGACTGAAAATACCTAAGGTCAAAATGTAAATTTTTAACTCTTATTTTCCATTTTCAGCATGCATTTAATATTAACATTTTATTTTGCTTCCAGAGCACATGATGACACAACACCTTGTTTCTGTGTATTTGTGTTCCATGTTTCAAATTATACAGTCAAATATTTTGAGAAGTCAAGTACTTCAGAAGACTGATTCTGTGACATTATGTCAGCAGATAAAGGCCCACGGACTCAGCTAGTATGACCTGTAATTACTTTAATAATAATAATAATAAATTTATTTATAAAGCAGAATTCAAACAATTACCAAAGTACTGCACAGAGTTAAAACATAAATAAAACAGTAAAATATCTGAAGTAGATCAATAAAATAACATTTCAGATTCAAATATATTAGTCTCCAAAAGCACGGCTAAATAAAAAAGTTTTAAGGCTGTCTTGAAGCTCTCCAGGGTCAGGCACTCTCTAATCCGATGAGGTAGAGAATTCCACAGGGTTGGGGCTGCATAACTAAAAGCTCTTACACCAGATGTTTTCAAATGAACTCTGGGAACTTCCAGCAATCCCTTGTCAGCTGAGTGGAGGGGTCAGAGGGGTCAGTAAGGAACTAGGAGCTCTTGCAGGTAGCAAGGGCCCTGACCACGTAGGGCCTTATAGGTCAATAAACCGAACTTGAAGGTGATCCACCACTGAACAGGCAGCCAGTGCAGTTCGCGCAGCACAGGGGTGACATGACTGGTCCAGGAAACCCCTGCCAGGAACCTGGCTGCAGAGTTCTGCACCAGCTGCAAGCAACGGATATCAACCCCCGGAAGCCCTAGGTATAGGGAGTTACAGTAGTCAAGGCAAGAGGTCACGAAGGGGTGGATCAACGTTGGAAGATCACAAGATGGAAAAAGGTGCTTGATCCGGGCAACATTCCTCAGGTGGTAAAAAGAGGATTTGACTACAGCCGACACCTGCAAACAAAGTGTCAGCCCTTCATCAAATATCACGCCCAGATTCTGCACCTGAACAGAGGACATGAGCTGGTTACCCCCAAGTCAAAGCCTGGAGGCAGACCGCACTCCTGTCCTCTTTATCCAACAACCTGGCTCCACCACCAACACCTCAGTTTTTTCAGGGTTCAACCTTAGCCAGCCGCATCCAGTCCTGGAGCTCCACGAGACAGCTATTAAAAACAGAGACCATACTATCCTGGTTGGGGGCAAAAGACAAGTAGAGCTGGATGTCATCTGCATAACAATGAAACTGCAGCCCGTACCATCTTACAATGTCTCCCAATGGCAGCAGATACACCATGAACAACATAGGGGACAGCACAGAGTCCTGAGAAACCCCACATGGCAGACAGAATGAGGCAGAGGAATAAATCCCCAACACCACTCTCTGAGTTCTGCCAGTGAGGAAAGATCTAAACCAACTGAGGACCATACCTGACCGGCCACAGATGTCTCTCAGGCACTCAAGCAGCCCCCCATGGTCCACTGTGTCAAAGGCTGAAGAGAGATCAAGAAGGACCAAGATTGAATGACACTTCCGATCTCTAGCAATCAGGAGATTATTGAGCACCTGAACCAGAGTGGTCTCCATACTATGCCTCTTCCGAAAACCGGACTGGAGGGAATCATAGATGTTGTGGATGGTCAGATGGTTATCCAACGGAAGAACAACTACTTTCTCTATCACCTTCCCAATAAAGGGAAGGTTAGAGATTGGCCTGTAGTTAACAGGGCAGTTTGGGTCAAGAGAAGATTTTTTAAGGAGGTGTAACCACCTCCTCCTTTAGGGAGTTCAGAAAGATTCTACCAGTCTTACTGTCTCCCTGCCCTGTTCATCTGACTTGGTCATCTGATTAGGCCTCAATGCCTGCCAAAAGCATACTTGAACCTAAAATATCTTAGCTCCCACGACCTCATTAAGCTGTCTGTTTCAGTTATACTCTACTCTTTCTGTGAAGAATTTTTTTTTCTGACTTTTCCTTTAAAATTCACTTTGCCAATTTATTTATTAGCTTTTGTTGACTGGGTGAGTGCGCTAGGTATGAAACCTGCTTATTTTCAGGCATGACCCGGGAGAGTACAGATTACAGTAATACAGTAATGACAACAATGATGTAACAAAGGCAAAGAACACTATCAGTTCAAACAACTCAATTGGCATAAACAGCGTAAGAATAACATCAAGAATACTTCAGTAAGTACAGTCAATAAAACTGCAGCAGGAACATGTTCAAATACAAGTCACTAGTCCTAAGTAGTGATATCAGGAGACACATAGGCACATTTACACATTAGAAATACAGAATTCAGCAGGAGAGTGGCTAGGGAACAGTAGCAGTCCTCACAATGCCCTAAGTGCAGACACAGTAGCCAGGGGCATTAAGGTGGGAAAAAAGAGCATGCTTGAAAGCAAGGTGAGAAGAGGAGACCTTCACATCAGGGGGAAGGGAGTTCCAGAAACATGGAGCAAAATATGAGAAAGTCTGCTCACCCATTTTAATGAGGCAGGGCTGAACTGCAAGCAAGGGGAAAACGGAGGACCTAAGGATACGAGAGTGAGAGACAGGTGTAAGCATAGCACCCAGGGCTGCTGGACGAGGCATTCTGGTTAAAGAGTCCACAAAGCAACCAAGTACATATGATCTAAGGGAGTTAAGAGGCAACCAATTTAAGGCAGAGTAAAGTCGGCAATGGTGGGTCAGGCGAGGAGCCGATAAGGCGAATCTACAGATGTTGTTTTATGTAATGTCCCATTTATGTAGGACCACAGTATTAGCATGAGGGAGGACTGGAAGAGCATAAAGCAGTTGCAGGAGTAGCACACCTCTTGAAAAAGCAGTCCTGGCAGCTAGGGTAAGGAAGTGGAGCACTCTGTAGGATGCACCAACCTTAGAGTTAACTGACCGACAGACCTCATTTACATGTGCAGAAAAATCCAGAGCCTGGTCAAGTGTTACCCAAAGGAATTTGAAAGACAATGTGTTAGAGACTAGAGATCCACAGCAGTCATGAACAAGAAGCTTAGGGGCCTCGGCCAATGCACATCTGGAGGACCAAAAAAGCATGGCCTGGGTCTTAGATAGGTTCAAGATTTGGTGATTGGGAGAACCAGGATTGGAGGCTCTGAAAGGCAGGAGTTAATTGTTGGTTCAGGTCGGTAATGGACTTAGAGGCAGAGTACAGTACTAGGTCATCCGCATACATGATGGTGTTACAGAGTGGGGAAGGGTTAGGGATATCATTAATAAACAGAGAAAAGAGTAGGGGCCCGAGAATAAAACCCTGAGGTGGTAGGGGCAGGTGCAGAGAGAACTTTACAAAAAGAGACCGTTTCAGAGCAATTTTCAAGATAGCTAGCAAACCATGACAGGGTGAAGTGAGAAGCACTGACAGAATGCAATTTTTCCAGTAGTAGGGGGTGATGTACCATGTCAAATGCTTTGGAGAGAATCAATGAATACAGCCCCTGTGAGTAATCCATTGTCCATGTTGCATTTTATGTCACTGGTGAAGTGAGTAAGAGCAGAAGCAGTGCTGTGTCCAGCCCTAAAGCCATGTTGTGAAGGGGACTGAAGGTTGGAGTGAAGTAGGTACTGGGAGACCTGCCGATGCACTGCTTTCTCCAGCAGCTTACTGAGCGCAGGCAAAAGTGAAATGGGGCGATAGTTAAACAGGATTTTGGCATCCCCTTTCTTGAACACCGGTATAGTTCTGGCAGTTTTCCAGGGTGAGGGGACAGAGGCTGTGCTGATTGAGAGATTAAAAAGCCTGGTAACCGGTTCAGCGATGAGAAGCAAACTGCCTGAGGATCCTTGGATCAGTACCATCAGGACCTGCACTCCCATGTGCAGGAATAATCCTAAGTCAATTAAAGACTTCTTGGCATGTGACTGGGGCAAGCACCAGAGTGGTGGGAGCAGACATAGAAGTGCGGGAAGGGGCAAGGGGAATAAGAGGGGGAAGGGAGGGGAGGAGGCGTGGGGGGTAGAGTGGTAAAGAGAGCATTGAAGGCACTAGCTATAGTGTGGGGATTATTACAGTGGGTATCATTTATAAGCACATCATTAGGAGTCAGAGTCCTATTATTCCCAAGAATTTCCTTAATTTGGGACCAGTAGCATTTTGGGTTGGAGGCAGAGGCACTGAGCAGATCCCTGTAGTAAATGCTCTTTGCAAAGTGAATCTCCTTTTTGCAAGTGTTGCACACTGACCTGTAGGCATCAAAGTCAGATTGAAGGGAAGAGAACTTCCAGACTGACCAGAGTTTATCCCTATGTTTCAGCAGCTGGAGTAGGGGGTGCTTGAGCCATTTAGTGACCTTTCCTTTAACCCTGTGTGTTATGACCAGAATATGTATGTTCTGGAGAGAGAGAAGGGTGACATTGAAATACTCAGTCGCATGGTCAATATCACTGGTGATATAGAGAGGGTACCAGTTGACCCAGTTGAGATCACGCTTGAAAACAGCAGGGTTGAGGTGGGAGTATTTGGAAAAAGATAGTAGTTTGGGTGGAAGGAGGGAGGTGTGCAGTCCCAAATGCAGAAAACTGGGCAATGATCACTAATAGCGTCAGGAAGCACACCAGCAGCAGGGAAGTTATCCTTCCTATTTGTCAGAATCCAATCCAACAGGGTGTTGGAGGAGCCCTGACGAGAGACTTTAGTGGGAGCTTGTATTAATTGAGCAAGGTTGGCCTTGCTGATAATAGATGACAAGAGAGAGGCACGTGTCCCCACCCAATTGAGATTAAAATCCCCCAGGCAGATTACCTCATTTTTCCCTGACACAGACGGCACCAATTCGATAAGTTCCTCTAGGCCTAGTCTGGTGTGTTTGGGAGGTATATACAAGCAGCAGATGTGCAGAATTTTGACCCCCCCCAAGCAGTAGATGGGAATGAAGGACCTCGCAGTTTGTCATGGGGGGACACTGTATAACAGAGATGTTTAGATTAACTTTGTAGTAAAGGGCCTTTTCCAGACATCGATGCTGTACCTGAATAACTCCTCACCCTTTGTCCTGTGAGAAACATACTATAGAAGCATAGAAGCATAGAATCTGTCATCAGAAAAGGCCCACGTCATCTCCCCCTTCTTTCATAGCTTATGGTATGGCTAGGTATCCTATTCTAGGGGTCCTATTTGGCCATCAGCATCCATCCATTCTCCTCCTCCATCCCTCAGTGTCTATCCCAAGTATGCTTGAAGCAAGCTAATAATTTAGCCCCACCGCCTCTGTCAGCATTCCATTCCATCTGTCCAAAACTCTTTCTTTGTAGAAGTACTTCCTCACCTCCCTCTGGAGTATTCATCCTGACAGTTTCATTGAATTCCTACTTGGAACCAAACTAGAGGGGTATATAAAGAGTTCATCCCCCTGCACCCTGTTCACCCTCAGAGATAGAGGTTTCCATCACACCTTGCTTTCCCTTACTGTCCTCCAGGAAATAAACATTGAGATCATTAAACCTTTTCTTGTAGAGCCCTCCTTCTCACCGTGTATCATCTTGTTTACCCTCCTCTGCACAGCTTTTATCCTGCCACAGTCCTTTTTAAGGTGCAGCCTCCAAGGCTCCACACAACACTCGAAGAGAGAGTGAACCAGTGATCTGTACAAGAGAAGTATAACCTCCTTCCTCCCATTTATGATGCTTTTCACTGTTCAGTGCAGCATCCAGTTTGCGCTGACTGCCATATTGCACCGCACTGCCACCTTTAAAGGGAAACTGTCAGCTTCCCGGTAAGAAGACAATGGGACCTATAGGTCCTGCTGAGCTGAAACAAACTGTGGATAATTTTTTTAATAACTGAGAAGGCTGCAATATTACCATTTGTCTGGCTGAGCCTGCAACCCTCTACCCACTGTTATTGTCCCACAGTCCCCCGTGGCTAGTCCTTTGATGACGTGCCTCATGGACTAAGCCATAGGGGACCCTAGTGTGCCACTATAGTTCTGATAAGAATAACACATATTTCTTTATTTGTAAGATTTCAACAGCATGGACAACATGAGCTGTAAACAGCTCATTTCCAGAAGTGTCCTGGGGGGAGGGGTTGCATAGTGGGGGAGAACCAGCAAAAGCATAGTAACATAAAAATACATACAGTGAAGTACAATTACATAAAGAAAGGTACTAATACAACTGAGCTCAATCCAAAGCAATAGACAGATTACGTATGGAGAGAGTGTCTGATGGCAAGGTAATAGCCAGAGATAGAAGGTGAGGCAAGCGGTGCAGACAGAACAATATGCAGATAAAGTTTATATAGAGACAACCCAGGTAGGGGAAACCCATGGGAAATATGCCAGATAGGTAATAAAAAGTGCCAGGCTGAGCCTAGTGGATAAAGAGAAAAAGGAGGGTGGGTGAAGGACGGGGAGGGGGTAGGGGTTGTAGAGAAGTGGGAGAGGCAAGCTGTAGGGAAGAGGAGGGGAGGCCAAGAACTATACACCTCCCAGGATGCTGAGAACCCTGTTGTGGACAGGTCTTGGCAGGAGAAAGAGAAGAGGGAGGGGGATATTAAGTGCTAGGTGAAATAGAAGAAGAAGGGAGGGGGAGGAGAGGGCGCTGGACTGTCCTTGTATGTTGTATTCTATATTTTATGTTTGTACCTCCTAGATCATGCTAGGCATCAATTATGTTTAGAATACTTAGCAGGTAAAC
This sequence comes from Neoceratodus forsteri, assembly GCA_016271365.2. Classification (NCBI taxonomy): domain Eukaryota; kingdom Metazoa; phylum Chordata; order Ceratodontiformes; family Ceratodontidae; genus Neoceratodus; species Neoceratodus forsteri. Next base: position 1,762,648,326 of record CM057455.1, on the reverse strand, counting down.
AAAAAACAGAATAAATAAAGTAAACCAGAATACTGGATGACGTTTACACCACCATAGTACTATGGCATAATGGAATGCTGCTATAATATTATACAGTATAATATTTAGACTGTGGTTATTACCATATCATGCAACTGTAGAATTCTATGTGTGGCAAGTAAAGGATTCTCCCTCCACAGTACAGCGTGGTGCTGCTACAGTTTATTAAGATTTTTAAATAGGTAGCTATAATTCCTTTAGTGGGCTACCTAAATGTATAAAATTAAGACCATGGCTTCAGTGCCTTTTACCTGATGATGTCCAGGGATATGTTATAGGTATGCTGGAGTGGTCTGCTTCAAACCAGCATTACCATATTACCAAACCATAGCAGCAGATACATAAATGCAAGCACATCTCGAACAGGTGTTTTTGTCATGGTAACTCTCACTCGCTACTGTCTTCTAAGAGACAATGACAACCAGTTCATCATGTAAAAATGAGCGGCAATGAATATCTCATATGAATCAAGATCCCGAGTGCACATTTATTTATTTATTAAATTTTGTTAACTAGGTAAGCCCACTGGGCCCCGGAGGTCCCTTTTTCAGGGGAGACCCTAATTAGTTACATAAAGCAGAGCGGGTACAATCCAAGTATACACAGTGGTTACATAGAGCAGTGCAGGTACAAGCAAAGTATACATAGCTGTACAGAACATACAGAATATTTAGACGAGGTACAGTAATCATTGAAAAGGGGTAACTTTCGACATTACGACAGAGGCAGCAGTTAGTTAGAGTAGGCAGAGCTATTGCATCAACACCCCAATCAGCGCAGGACAACAGAGGACAGGTTACAGTATAGCTAACAAATTGACAGAGGAGAGAGCGACTATTTACAGAAATGGGACACCAGCTCAAGGGTGGCAAGAATGTCTCAGTTAGATTAGACATTCCCTGGACATGCAACAGGGGGCATATTTAGGCTAATCTACAGGACAGGTGCAGAAGCTTAGTTTGTTTCTGGTGGTAAGTGCGTAGGCCCGCCTGAAAGGTTATTAGTGATGGGGCTTCTTGGAGTTGACTCAGGAGCTCGTTCCACAGTATGGAGGCTATGTGGGCAAAGGATTTGTTGCCCACTGCAGATCTGGACCTGGGCAGTTCTAGCAGTGTTTTACCCGAGGTCTAGAGGGGCCGGCTGGGCCGCTTTGGGGTGAGTAGTCCAATTAGCCCTGCAGGAGGATCAGCAGAGAGGAGCTTATAAATCCAACTTAACAGGGGGTACTGTAGCCTAAGGTTCAGTGAGGGCCACTTGAGGGCGGCAAGGGCTTTGCAGTGGTGGGTCCTTGGGTGGGCACTTGTGGCAAATCAGGCGACTTTGTGGTATAGTGTCTGTTGTCGGCCTTGTTCAAGTTTTGCTATCCCGAGTAGGATAGGGGCTGCGTAGGTAAGGGTTGGCAGGAGGACACTCTGGGCTATTGCCAGTCTTGTTTCAGGTATCACATTTTCACTAAGTCGGTAGAACAGCCCTAGTTTTTGGTGGATATTCTTTGCCATCAGGTCTACATGAGTCTTTAGTGTGAGTCCCTGTTCCAGTGCAAGACCCAGGTATTTCATGGATTGGGCCATTTCGATAGTGGCGCCTGATGTGGTGACCAAAGGTAGAAGATGTTCCCGGGAGGGACCCAGGGATTTAGGGCCAAACAGGAGAGCTTTGGTCTTGCTAGGGTTGAGGACCAGGCAATTCTCAACCAGCCACTCATCAGCCTGGGAGAAGTCAGATTGGAGCAGGGGACCCAGGACATCCCAGCGCGGTTCTGTCCTGTAGAATACAGCATCATCGGTGTACTGCACCACAGAGCTGCCCCCACAGTGGAGGTGGAGGTCGTTAACAAACAGCTAGAACAGAAGCGGGCCAAGGATGGAGCCTTGAGGCACCCCTTCATTTAATGATAGCGGGTCAGAAGTAGCACCTCTCAACTTGACCTGTTGGGTTTGGTCAGTTAGGTAGTTATGGAACCAATTCAGAGAGTGTTGGTCCAGTCGAAATGTGCTCAGCTTGGATAGCAACAGAGGGTGGTCGACCAGGTTGAATGCCTTAGGTCTATGAAGACAGCCCCCCTTGGGGATGCCTTTGTCCAAGGCAGCTAGGATGTCAGAGGTGAGCCTGATGAGGGCAGTGTCCGTCCCGTGCTTGTGACAGAAACCGTGCTGCACAGGTGCCAGAAGCTGGTTGCCTTCCAGGTAGTCCCACAGCTGGCCGTAAACCAGCCGCTCCTGGATCTTTGCCAGGTGGCAGAGATTGGAGATGGGTCTGTAGTGCCCAATATCGTCTCTGGAACCACCCTTATGGATTGGGACCACATGGGCCTGTTTCCATATTTTAGGGACAGTTCCCTCCAAGAGGGATCTATTTATTAAAGTGGTGAGGGGTAGAGCTATAGCAGGGGTGGCAGCTTTGAGCAGTCATGAATCAAGTCCATCAGGTCCTGGAGATCCCGTGGCTTTTAGGGATTGTAGGAGGGGTAGCACGTCTTTGACTCTTACAATCCTTAGGTGGAAGTGGGGGGTCAGAGGGTCCTGTGTTTCGGTGACAGGTGGACTTGGGAAACTGTGAGGACGGTTGCTTCTGAAAGTGCCAGGTTAGCGAAGAAGCTGTTGAAGGCTGCAACGGCCTCTCCACCACCGTTTAGGGCTGTGCCATTGTGGGTTATGTTACCAGGCTGAGATTTGTTTGAACCTTTTAATAGGGAGTTGATACATGTCCAGAAGGACTTGGGGTCTGCCAGAGTATCCCGCTGGAGAGTTTTGATATAGTCCTTTTTAGCGGATTTTGAGGCTTTCTTGCACTTGTTCCTCAGGGACCAATAGTCAGCTAGGTCTGCTGGACTAGTTGAGCACCTGGCCTTTTTCCAGTCCTTGTCTTTTCTAATCATTAGGAATTTCAGTTCCCACGAAATCCATCTGTGGCATTGCCCTTTTGCATGTCTTTTCTTTACTGGGGCATGGAGATTGGTGGCCGCAGAGAAGGTGTGCTGGAAGTACAGTACGCGCCACTTAATACGTCCACGGTTAATTCGGACCGCCGGATAATTCGCCCGAAATGCATTTGCCAAATGCCTTCTCCTATTGCCTGTGTATTAAACTGTAGCGTTATCCCGTATTTTGGCCGCCGTCTATACCGCCCATTATAGTCTCCTTCCAACACCTTCTGGCTCCACTCAACAAGGTGTGAAATTATTCAATTAGCGGAACATAAAAACTAGCACTATCATTAGCTGCCTCATTGTGCAGGTACCCCTAGTTGCTGTGTTTGGTGCTCGATAATGGCCGGAATTAAAAGAAGCAGGATGACTCTAAGAAGGAAAATTCAAATCTTAGAAGAAATCAACACGCTTCCTAAGCTCAGCCTCCGGGACTTATCAATTCACTTTGGAATCACAAAATCTACTCTGAGCGATCTGATAAAAGCAAAACAGCATCTCATGACTGACTGGCACTCAAATCACAATCCTGATTGGAAGAGAAAATGGGAAGGTAAAGACGTTGATGTGGAGGAGGCTCTCCTCCATTGGTTTCGAATGCTCGCGGTTGTAAAGCTCTGATCAGTGGACCTTTGCTCCTACCGAAGGCCCAGCAGCTGGCTGTCTCAATGGGTAAGCCAGATTTCAAAGCTACTGATGGCTGGCTTCATGGGAGAGCCCAAGGTTATGGTGACCATGTCAGATGTACAAAATGCTCTGCTCACGCTTAGATGTGCAATGGAACAGAGGGAGGACCTGTTGCCTGACTGAGAGATCATGGCGTGGACCAACAAGCACTGGAGAAAATATGCTGAAAAGAAGATGCTGCAAACGAAAATCTCACAGTTCTTCCAGCAGCCCGAGTCTGAGAAAGAGGATTAATACAGCACACAAGTCAAACCGTAGCACACTATTTTAATTGATTTGATAAAAGTTATGTTTTACTTCTAGGATGCCTGCATAGCAATCTAAACAGCCGCTTCATCAATACTCCGTCGTAGACTTAGTGGTGCCCAGTCTACATTTCTTAATGAGCTCTGGAAGGCCTTGGGGGAGAAGCCCGAGAAGTCCCTGGCCACTATGAGTCTTGGGGGAATCCTGGGTGGCCTGTTCTTCCAGATGCAGAAAGTGGGGGAGTGGTCACTCAGGGCATTGGACATCACGCCCGCTGCTTGGATGTTAGCAGGGTTAGAGACTAGGATCCAGTCAATTGTGGAGTGGTTCTCTGTCTTTAGGTTTAGCCTGGTGACTTCAGTTAGTCAGATTAGCTTCTAGGAGCGAGGTCCTGTGGGTTTGCTCGCTGGTGGGGTCTCACCTCAGATTGAAGTCCCCTAGGACCAGGAGCTCCGCAAGTGGGGACTCTGCGAGGGACCGTGCTAGGTTCTGGAGTGCTGCACTGCCACCAGTGGGGGATTATTGATGCAACCGATAGTTATGTTTTTTACATGGCCCAGTATGACTTTGATGAAGAGGGATTCCAGTCCTAAGGTGCTTGGTTTGTCAATAGAGGATGTGTTGGCCTCCAGGGAGGAGTTCACATAAATTAGAACACCCCCTCCTTTTTTACTGAGTCTGTCTTGTTGGAAGGTGTTGTAATTGGCCAGCTCTACTTCGTGTTGGAGGATGTGGAGCTTCAGCCAAGATTCTGAAATGGCCAGCACATCCGGCTCATATAATTCTACCCAGGTCTGGACCTCATGGATCTTGGGTCACAGGCTGCAGACATTCAGGTGGGCAATTCTTAGTCCTCTGGTGAGATGCCATGTGGGGTCCCTGAGGGACCCTAGAGTTGTATTAGAAATGATGGGCCCAGGATTGGGTGGACATCTCCTGAGCTCAGTTAAAGAACGAGTACAATGAGGTGGAGGATCCCCTTCATGAACTTGTGGGGCAAAGGTCGGCACCTTTTAGTCGCCCCAGCTAGGATGTGGTACCAGATCCCCTTATTCATTAGGCTGTGCATCGATATCATTGCGTCCATGATAGAGGTTTCAGGGCAGATTGTCAGGTGCGGTAGGTGGTGGCCTGGGTGTCTCCCGGGTGGGTTAGAGCTGTTGTGCAGTGCAGCATCTACCCATACTAATGCTGCAATGTACAAGAGAACCAACCCATGAACTCTGCAGTGGGTGAGGCTAAGGGAGAGCCAAGGGACCTATGGTTTCCAGTAGTGTGACCAAGCAGTGTCAGGTAGAAGTTTTCGGTTTCGATCCTTCATTCCCATATTGGTGGTATTTGGGTGTGAGTTGACACTTATACCAGAGTGTAGCTTTGACAGTGGGGGCAATATTGCCCTGGGTGCTTTTAGGCTTGGGCACTAGGATGGGCGAGGATCAAATCCCAGTCTGCTTTTACCAGCCAAAGTGAAGTTGGAACCTAGGGTGCGTTGTCCCTGAGGGTTTCAGCACATTGGGATCAGTCAGGGAAGAGCAGTCCAGACTGCACTCCTACTTCAGATAGCCCAGGATCAGGACTGGAGAAAGATCCTCATAATAATCAGTACCCCTCGTCAGTCAGCCCGAGAATATAGGCTGAGAGAGCGCCTTGTAGCAGACTGGGCTGCCCAGTGACAGTGACCTCAAGCGGTGGCAGCTGATAAGCTGCAGATGGTAAAGAGGGCTGATAGACTGAAAAGCTCATGTGACCTACGCTATAAGAGTAGGAGTCTGCCAAGGGTGGTGGCGGGGGGCGGTGGGGTAGCCGACACAAAGCATCGGCGGGGCTCCTCTGCACTTGCAACCAGCAGCATTTTAGTCGGCCGAAGCGGCGTGGAGTTGGCGCTGTCTGGGTTGTCTGGGAGATCGTACCTTGCTTCTGCTGGAGGAAGGGCTTCAGCTTCCTGGCCCTCACGACCATCCCGGGGGGGGGCATGCCTCTGATTCCTGGGCTGGAGCTCAGTGCAGTCTGCGGAGAGGAGAGAAGATGGCAGTTAAACCAGGTACAGGCAGGGGAGGAAGTGTGCAGAAAGGGGAGGGCTGCTGAGTAATGACTGGGGGGAGGACTGCAGTTATAGCAGCCGAGATGTATTGGCTCTGATGGGGGAGGGGGAACTACTGAGACAAACATAAAGAAATATTCAGGCACTGGCTGAAACCCTCCCAGCCAAGCACCTTAATGCTCTCTTCAGTAAACCTATCCCTTAATGCAGGAGCAGAAACCCCACAAATTACTCAGGGTATTACTAACTGAGTACATTTAAAATGTGTATATATATATATATATATATATATTTTTTTTTTTTTTTCTTTTTGTCTATTTAAGTTACCAGCTAGATTCTTGGTGTACCTCCTTAATGCGACTGCTATAGGAGCAGAAAAAACCCACAGATTGCTACAGCGGTAATCGGTACAAACACCGACAAATTATAGTTGCCTGGTTTGAAAAAGAAAAGGCGCCAAACACTCTTCTGCACTTGCAACCAGCAGCACTTTAGTCGGTCGAAGTGGCGTGGAGTTGGCACTGTTCGGGTTGTCCAGGAGATTGTATCTTGCTTCTGCTGGAGGGAGGGCTTCAGCTTCCTGGCCCTCACAACTGTCCGGTGGGGGGGGTGCGCCTCCGATTCCTGGACTGGAGCTCAGTGCAGTCTTGCTTCTGCTGGAGGGAGGGCTTCAGCTTCCTGGCCCTCACGACCGTCTGGTGGGGGGGTGTGCCTCCAATTCCTGGGCTGGAGCTCAGTGCAGACTTGCTTCTGCTGGAGGGAGGGCTTCAGCTTCCTGGCCCTCACGACTGTCAAGGGGGGAGCACGCCTCCGATTCCTGGGCTGGAGCTCAGTGTAGTCTTGCTTCTGCTGGAGGGAGGGCTTCAGCTTTCTGGCCCTCACGACCGTCCTGGGGGGGCATGCCTCAGATCTTTGTTCATGCCTCTCACAAGCATGCATAGGATCTGGGTGCTAATTTCAAAATGTAATTTGTACTCCTTCCAGTGCTCGTTTTTTAGTCGGAGATGCCAGGAGCATTTTGTTATACCAGAAGTGCCAGGATTTACTTGGTTTTAATGCTGCCTTGTGAAAAAATAGCACTTCGGGAATGCGCCCGTGGTAAAACCATGTCCCCAACTTGGATGTGCTTCTGGGACGCAGGTCAATTACTGTCTACCCAAGTGAAACAATAGTTCTCAAAAAAATCAAAAAAGGTACTAACGCTTATGTTTTTGACATAGTGAGGCATTCAGTTTTAGATGTGTGATAGGTGTGTGCCTAGAGGCACACTTTTTAGATTTGGAGAAAAAACGATGGGGCAAAGCTGACAACGCACCTTTAAATACAGAAGATAAATGGTTTATAAATAAAGAAACAAGCATTTGTCAATGCTGAATGTTGTCGCGCTGGCATTGGCAGTGGTAGTGGCATAACTAGAGACGCATAGTGCTGTGATTTTGTGAATGTGTCTCAAAAGGTGATTTTGCACAACGAGCACGCCATTGTGTGCCACAGCTGCGGAAACACGTTTTGGGCAGGTTGTGAAAAATGGCAGCTGGACTGTTGATAAGGAGATGTGCGCAAATGCCAGTGGTGAAAATGTGGCATGAAAATATTGCAGATTGTCGAAGTTACAAGGGTGCGTGGAAACTGCGCAATGCACGCTTGCAACACAGTCATTGCCAAATTTTCAACATATGCATTTTAGGACCTCTGCTCATGAATAGTGTCACCGTCATTTCCTCAAACTGTCCCATAAACTGATTTCACACAGCAGCCATGCAATTCTGTGCCGGATGCGCGAAAACACATTTCAGGCAGCTGCAGTGTTCATAAGGAGGTATGGAAAAATGCCAATAATGAACAGCTGGAGTGAAAGTATTACAAATTCACAAAGTCATGAGCATGCGTGCAAACTGTGCAACGCACGCTCATAAAACACTCATTTTATTGACTTTTGTTCCCAAATTTTCAACATAGGTATTTTAGGGCATCTGCTAATGAACAGTGTCACTGTCATTTTCATCATGTGTCTCGAACACGGACTTTCCACAGCGACCACGCTATTCTGCGCCAGAACTGTGAAAACAGATTTTGGTCAGGATGTGAAAAATGACAGCTGTACTGTTCATTAGGAGGTGCAGAACAATGGCACTGTAGAAAATCTGGAGTGAGAATATTAGAAGTCTGTGAACGTATGAGTGTGCATGCAAACTGCGCAACGCGCGCTCGTAACACAGTCATTTTATGGAGTATTGTCACCAAATTTTCAACACAGGCATTTTAGGACCTCTGCTCATGAACAGTGTCACTGTCATTTTCGTAATGTGTCCTGAACACTGATTTCGCACAGCGAACGCACTATTCTGCACTGAAAGTGCGAAAACACATTTTGGCAAGGATGTGAAAAATGACAGCTATACAGTTCACAAGAAGGTGTAGTAAAATGGCAAATTTGAGAATCTGGCATGAAAATATTGCGAATGTGCTAAATTATGAGCACGCGTTGCGCAGTTGCTATGCACCTCGTAAAACAGTCATTTTATGGAGTATTGCCACCAGATTTTCAACACAGGCATTTTAGGACCTCTGCTCATGAACAGGGTCACTGTCATTTTCGTAATGTGTCCCAAACACTGATTTCACACAGTGACCATGGTATTCTGCACCGGAAGTGCGAAAACACATTTTGGGCAGGATGTGAAAAATGACAGCTGTACAGTTCACAAGAAGGTGTGGTAAAATGCCAATGTTGAGAATCTGGCATGAAAATAGTGCGAATGCGCTAACTTACGAGCATGCGTTGCTCAGTTGCTACGCATGCTCATAAAACAGTCATTTTTTGGATTTTTCCCACCAAAATTGCAACATAGGCTTTTTGAGAGCCCCTCTCACAAACAGTGGCACTGTCATTTCGTTACTCGGTCCCGACAGGTGATTCCGCGCAGTGACTGTGAAATCACCTTTCAGGACTGAATAACGCCATGACAGTACAAGAATTCATGAGAAGGGGTCCCAAAAATCCCATGTTGAAAATTTGGGGCCAAAATTTGCAAAAATGCCCGAGATATGCATTAAAGTTGAAAACCCCCTATTCATGCCATTATACAGCTTACTGGCATTTCTTCAGTTCGTGGTCGACTTTGAAGAGTGCAGACGTGTTCCCGGTCCACAGAAGATCATCACACTGGACTCTGCAGTTAAGTATGTGGTGAGGGGGGGTAAGGGGAGGCAGGGTGCACAGTGGGTGGGTGCAGGTGGGTGGAGGGGGAATCGAGACTACGAGGGACCGTTTTCATTTTACAGGTTAAAAAACAGAAAAAAACATTGCGGGACAGTTTTTGTTTTGCAGGGCATTTGGCACGCTGGGGTGGGCTCCCAGCGTGCCACCTAACTGTTTGGGTGTCCGTAGCCGACGGGATTGGGCACCCCGTCGGCAAACAACACTGGGGGGATTTATGCTGACGGGATTAGGCACCCCTGCCGGCACAACAAAGAAGGGTGGGGGTGCAGAGTCGAGGTATTGGGCACCCCTCAGCATTAAACATTTGGGTGCTTTATGCCGACGTAGGGGCTCCCCGCTGGCACATTCATAGGGCAGGGCAGCAGACAGGGGATTGGGCACCCCGAAGTCGGCAGTTCTACGGCCAGTGTCCCACCATGTACATAATGGCAGCGAGCATGGCAAGAAAAGGACCACTGCTTCTGACGAGCTTTGCTCGTATTGCAGCGGACCTTTTCTTAGACGAGCTCGCCACATTATGTATGCATGGTGTAGCGTCGGCATGCAGGTTGATTGGGGAATGCGGGTCACACCTACTGGTGCATGCCCTGCATTTGCCCAACAGCAACCACGCCTCTAAAGCTGCACTGTTCCACGATGTTGGCTGCGCAAGTGCGCCAACATAAAAATGAAAATGGCATTACACTAACAGGTAAGGGTGTCAGAACATCATAAATAGTGTGGGGGTGCTACATTTCAAAGGGCACTTGGCACTTATAATCAAGTGCTAATTTAGAAATGGCAAGTAATATCTAAAAGGTACAAGTGTGGTTTCACCTGGACATGGCCAGAGGGATGGGTAGGATTAAGACAAGGGTCCTGGACTTTTAGAGGGCTGACTTTGACAGGACAGTGGAACTTTCTCAAGGACACTGTGGTTGGATTTCAATATGCATGGGACAGGCATAAGAGAAATATAGAGATAAATCAAAGGAAGAGTCAGAAGCCGTAATCAAGTATAAGGCTTACGGGCAGACTGGATGGACCTAGCAGTTTTTATCTGCCAACAAGTTCTATGTTTCTATGACACTTTTCTAGGATCAGAGTAGAACTGGGCCATAATAGAGAGGACAGTACTCCCGGACTCGGACTGTTGCAGTTTACCAGACCATCTGCTGCTCACTTCTCATAAGAAAAATGTCAGGTAAAAAATATAGGTTTTCAGTCTCTGAGTCCCACTACTACCACGTAAATGATTTGGTTTTGAACACCGACCCCTATGCATAACGGTGCAGAGTGGCTATGCACTGCATATCTTGGGTGCGTAGCCACCCCGCACCCATTGCAATCCCCATGCAGAATGCACTAACAGGGGGTGTAGGGACCCAATGCACCTGATCCCCCATGTCCGTGGCTGCACCATGCCGGGGGTGTTCCGTGGCATGCCAATACTACACGGTATTCACTAAATCATGTAATGCTGGCCACAGGGGGTGCAGAGGTTTGCGCCTGGTATGTCAGCTAGGACCAGGTGTAACCTGGTACACACACCCACAGATGCCACCCTCCAGTTGTGAGATGTCTGGGAAACATCCTGCAGTGTGACCCCAGCCCACAAGGCTACATAGGAGGGCTGGAACAGCTAAGCCATGCACCGGCAGCTTGTCTGGAGTCCAGGGGTGTTGGTGCTATGAGGGTGGTGTGCCACCAACGGACTCCTGGGCCATGGCTGCACCATGCAAGGGGGGTCAGTTTCCTGGGCCAAGGCTGTCTGAGGTGAGTGGTAGTGCAGGTCCAGGTGCCCACAGAGGCTATGCAAGACCAGGACCCTCGTCTACAGGCACAATGGATCTATTCCTGGACAGGCATCCAATTGCATGCCCACCTGGATCTGTGACTCCACCCCCGGATGCCCTGAGGAGTATTGTGCACTGGGGGGAGGAGCCAGGGACAGGTGACCAGTGCTGGTGAATGCCAGTATGGGCACACCTGTCTGCAGGTGCACCACTATGCAGGCTGGGTACATGCTTGTTCTACGTACCTGCACCTACGTTGTGCATAGGGCCCATACTGTACATGCCAACATGCACCAGCTGTACTATTTGACAATGACAGATGGCTGGGACATACACTGTTAGTGTTACTGGCTTGCAGGCTGCTCTGCCAGCAGGCTCAGCTCTTGGGGGAGGGTAAGTCTCCTCTCTCTCTCTGACTAAGGAGGGAGTCAGTGCATTGGGGCAGAAGTTTGATGCCTTTGCAAAACATTTAAACTAGCAAATGGGGAGAGGGGTGCAGCACCCGATACATCAAATGGGAAGAACACCCCTCCCCTCTCAGCTAGTGGTCAAACAGGAGTTCAGCATGTTTGTAGTTCATTTGCATCACCAGGTAAGGAAAAAGGTCCCGCTCCCCATACGATGCACAGGGGAAAAGCCAGACCTCGCCCAACAACTAATACATTGAAATCTGGCCAATGGAAAATCCAGGTGGTGTTGTGCAATGCCAGATCCATAAAGAACAAGACTGCAGTTATTGCAGATCTTGTCAAGTTTGTGGATCTGGCTTGCATTAGCGAGACCTAGCTGGACGAAAATGTTGATCCTGTTTTGGAGGCAGCAGTTCCAGCTGGGTACTCAGTGTTAACACTGCCCGAGATTGGACTGCAGCGGGGGTTGCGGTCTGTTTCAAGACCAAACTGGGACTAGCAAGTGTACCAGCTGAGGGAGCTGAGTCCTTCGAGTATATTGTAGTGGCAGGTGTGGGTTGTACAATTGTTCTCATCTACCATCCACCAGGTGATGAGAAACATTTTCTGCAGGAAGTAGCGGACTTTGTCGTCGACATGGCATTTGAGTCACCCAGGCTGATGGTCCTGGGTGACTTCAATGCCTGGGTCAAGGTCGAGCTCTCGCAGTTTGGACAACACTTCCTCCAATTAATGACATCTTTGGGCCTTACACAAGTGGTTACTGCTGCCACTCATAAGAGCGGTCACTCCCTGGACTTAGTTGTCCTCCTGGGAATTGAGGCCTCCGACGTGGGGGTGGAACCTGTCGGTTGGTCCAATCACTACACGGTGAGGTTCAGTTTTTGCACCCCCCGTTGTAGGCCTGCTCCTGTGGAGATGGTTAGGTACTGCTCTTTGCGAGATATTAGCTCTGTAGGCCTAGCAGTGGTACTTGACCTATCGGAGTTATCTGGAGTGAGCAATGATCTCAATGCCTTGGTGCTGGCCTGTAATAGGTCCATCTCCTCAGCTCTCAATCTTATTGCTCCGGTTCATGTTCGTTCTCTCCCACTTCGACCTCAGTCTCCATGGTTTGATGGGACTTTGAGGGAGATGCAGCGACAAGGATGAAGATTAGAACGGCGCTGGCGGAGAACTGCCCTTGATGCCGACCATCTTAGATTGATGGAACATTATCAACTCTATCAATCTGTAATCTCTCGTAAGAAGGCAGAGTTACTGTCCAGGGAGATTGCTGCTGCTCAGAACTGACCTGCTCAGTTTTTTTCAAACTGTTGACAGACTGTGCAACCCAGCCTGTCTTCAGGTTCAGAAAGCCTTTTCACAAGTGGAGTGTGATGAGCTTGCTCGCTTCTTTGCAGATAAGGTGGCTGACATCAGGGCAGCACTCCAGCCAGCGCCCTCAATGGGAGAAGTTATTGATCGGTGTTTGGTCGCAGACCCTGGTCTTTCCTGGAGTTCCTTCGACCAGCCTTAGTTCAGTAATGTCATGAGGATTGTCCATAGTATGCACCCTACATGCTGTAGTTTGGATCCAGGCCCGACCTCCCTGATAAAGGGTTGTCTTGATATCATTGGCCCAGTCCTGGCATGGATAGTTTGGTGCTCCATGGATATGGGTGAGTTTCCTAGCTCCCTGAAGGAGGCAGTGGTGACACCCCTCCTGAAGAAAGCTTCCTTGGTCCCCGACTGCCTTGCCAACTACAGGCCGATCTCAAGTCTTCCCTTTATAGGGAAGATTATTAAGAAAGTAGTGGCTGCACAATTAGAAAACCACTTAACCATCCATGACATCTATGAACCACTCCAGTCTGGTTTTCAAAAGAGGCATAGTATCGAGACACTGCTGGTTCAGGTGCTTAATGATCTCCTGATGGCTAGGGATCAGAAGAGCTGTTCTAAATTGGTTCTTCTTGATCTCTCATCAGCTTTTGACACTGTGGACCATGGGGTGCTTCTCGTGCGACTGGAGTTCATCTGTGGTCTGTCAGGTGCAGTCCTCAGTTGGTTTAAATCTTTCCTCACTGACAGAACTCAGACAGTGGTGTCAAGGATAAATTTTTCCTGCCCAGTCTCTCTGTCATGTGGGGTTCCCCAGGGCTTGGTGTTGTCCCCATGTTGTTCGCAGTGTATATGCTGCCCCTCAGAGACATTATAAGAAGGTATGGGCTGAGGTTTCACTGCTATGTTATTGATACGCAGCTCTACCTGTCTTTTACACCTGACCAGGATAGAGCTTTCTCGGTCTTTAATAACTGCCTCACTGAAATCCAGTGCTGGATGGATTCAAGCTGGCTGAAGTTGAACTCGGAGAAGACGGAGCTAATGGTTGTGGACCCGGGTCGTAGGGTAGAGGGGATGGGAGCTGGTTTACCCTCAGGTTTATTTCTGGGGGGTTCCCAGCTCCCTACCTCTGAGCAGGTGCAGAACCTGGGGGTGATTTTTGATAATGAGCTAACACTGCATGCGCAGGTGTCGGCAGTTGTCAAACTTTCCTTTTATCATCTTAGGAACATCACCAGGATTAGGCACCTTGTTCCGCCCACCGATCTGCCAACTTTGGTCCATGATTTTGTGACCTCACACCTTGATTATTGCAACTCCCTTTATCTAGGGCTTCCTAGGGTTGATATCCGCTGCTTGCAGCTGGTGCAGAACACTATGGCTCGGTTATTGACGGGTACGTCTCGTGCCTGACATATTTCTCCGGTGCTGCGTGATCTGCACTGGCTGCTGATTCAGTGGCGGATCACCTTTAAAGCTGGTCTTTTGACTTACAAAGCCCTACACAGACAGGGCCTGGACTACTTGAAAGAGCTTCTGGTGCTCCACTGCCCTAAGCGATCTCTCCGCTCGGCAGACGAGGGGTTGCTAGAGATTATGAGGGTTTCTCTGAAATCATCTGGCACTCATGCTTTTGTGTATGCTGCTCCGACCCTTTGGAATTCTCTACCCCATCCTCTTTGTCAGTGTGCGACCGTGGAGGAATTTAAAAAGGCCATGAAGACCTATTTATGGTCAAGGATTTATTTTAAGTAGTTATTGTTTTTGGAGCTCAGATTATTGTTATTTTATGTTTTATTTATTATATTTGTTAATATTGTAAGGCGCCTTGAGTATAAGAAAGGCGCGGTATAAATAAAGTTTTATTATTATTATGTACACAAATGCTCACAGTCTGGGAAACAAGATCCCAGACCTGCAGGCAATAATGACAGAGGCTAAACTGGACATAGTAGCCATTAGCGAGACATGGTTTACCAGTAACCACACTTGGGAGACTTCAGTACCTGGCTATGTATTGTTTAGAAGAGATCGAGGTGCATTGGGGGGGGGGTGGAGTGGCCCTTTATGTCAATGAAAATATCAAAGCTACAGAAATTCAGAATACACACAAGGAGCCAGAAGAACTGTGGGTCACCCTGGAAACAGGAAATGGGATAGCCATATGAACTGGGGTTGTCTACAGGCCTCCAGACCAGGGGGAGGACACAGACACATTACTGTTAGAAGATACACAAAACATGACTGCTAAAGGGGAGGTCTCATAATGGGAGACTTCAACATGCCAGATACAGATTGGTCAATACCAGCAGGAACATCTGCCAGAACTAGACACATAGTGGATTCCCTGCAGGGGGAGGACCTCAAACAACTGGTACAACAACCCACAAGAGACAGGGTGTTCCTAGATCTAGTACTGACTAACAGGGAAAGGATCACAGATCTCCAGGTAGAAGGTCACTCGGAGGCCAGTGACCATCACATGGTATAGTTCAATTTGGCCACTACAACTAAATCATCCCATTCCAAGGTAGAAATATGGGACTTCAGAGGCGCTGACTTTGACAAGATGGCCAACAGAGTTAAGCTAGCCCTGGCAAAAAGAAATACAGGTGAGGGTGTATAGGCAAAGTAGGTAAGCATTAAGGATGCAATACTTGAAGCAACATCCAATTGTGTTAGAGAGAATAGGAAGTGCAAAAGAAGATGGAAACCACTTCGGTTCTCAAAAACAGTAGCAGAAAAGGTCAGAGTCAAAAGGCTGGCCTTCAGGAAATATAAGAGAACGCAGCAGGATGAAGATAGGGAGGCTAGAGAATTATTCATGAATCCTCATGAATTGCAAAAGTATTAATAAAGTATATTGAATTAAAAAAAAAAAAAGAATCCTCATGAATATCAGTGAGGTTGCTGCCTGTCACTTAGGGGGACAGAATTTCAGTGGCAGTGACAGCAAAAGTACTGGGAGCTATTGCACAAAAGTGGGCTTGTTTGACAGGGAGCCATTTGGGCAACAAACCGGTGGGATGTTTGTATAGTTAAAGCATTGTGTTAGACAGCATTTGTTTTATGAAGCTGAAGGAACTATATGAACTCCATATTAATAACTGGGAGCTGACATGTTCCTGACACTTGACCCCTCTCTAACAGCCAATCAGTGATCTAGGCACCCAAAACAAGGACAGAGGGACTCCTGGGAAAAGTGAACTAATTTAGTTGACTAGATCATGCCCCAATAAATCAGCAGGAAATACTGATCGCTATGGATATAGATTATTAATGGGCTCCATCAGTCAATCAGGACTCTGGATTTTTGGCTGAAACAGTGTGGACTTTCTGGGATTTCTTCACTCTGTTCTTAGGCTCTGGACGAGTCAGGAGTACTCTGTGAGAGTGGACTTTGGATGTGAGGGGTTTACCCAGGCGCTATGTAGAGACTGCGGTATTGCAGAATTGAAGATTGCTGGAAATGGAGATTGCTGTGTGGCAGAAACAGAAAACAGAGTGAGAAGGGGAAAGAGAGAAAGAGACTGAACTGTGATGCTGATTCCCCAAATAGGGAAGAATTGCTTACTATTCATGGGAGAGAGTGAATGCTGCAGAAACTCTGCACTGGAATGTCGGAATTGCTGATAAGACTGCTTGTGTGGGACTGTAAAAAAGATTTTGAAGATGCAGAGCATGTCTGGTCATCGGGGTGCTAGCTGAAGCTGTGTGTGTCCTGTGCGAACTGGTTAAAGCGGCTGAGGCCTAGCTGCAGCCAAAGAAAAGGCTGGGGACACCGTCAACTGGAAAGTGTGGACTGGTGTGCAGGAAGCTGTTGTTGTTGAGAGCCCCTGTTGAATTGCACTTGCACTTATTGAACCTGAGACTAGCACCCACACTGATTGGCACTGAACCTTATTGGAGCAACTGCCTGAAAACTTTTCTTTACTGAGAACTCAGTACATGGACTGCAGGAGAACCCCCTCCGCTAGGGAGTCCTCTCCCAGAGCCAGGGAGGGAACCTGCTAACCTCCTCCATGTGGTACTCACTGTCTCAGGAGGTCACCGGCAATTGCTGAGGTTTTAGGGTATCTGCGGCCCATCATGGGAGCTGGGCTGTGGATCCACTCCTGAGTCTGGGCCTTCTGGGATCTGCGCAGCGGCCAATTCTGTTTAACATATTCATCAGTGATATAACGGAGGGTTTGCAAGGAAAGGTATAGAAACATAGAAATGTAGAAGTTGACGGCAGATAAGGACTGCAAGGCCCATCCAGTCTGCCCATTTTTGCTACCTTATGAATGTGCCATAGGCCTTTACTCTGTCAATGTCCTATCTATTCATACTCATCTGTATTGCTCCCTTATGGCTATCCCATGCCTGTTTGAAGCCCTGCACTGTATTCATATCCACCACTTCCTGAGGAAGGCCATTTCATGCATCCACCACCCTTTCTGCGAAAAAGAACTTCCTCACATTACCACTTAATCGGCCTCCTTCTAATCTCATGCTGTGTCCTCTTGTCCTGCTACTTTTCTTATATTGAAACATGTTAGACTCTTTCACCTTGCAAATGCCCTTAAGATGCTTGAATGTTTTGATCATATCACCTCTCTCCCACCTTTGTTCTTGGGTATACATGTTAAGCTCAGTTAATCTGTCCTCATATGTTTTCTGATGCAGTCCCTGTACCATTTTGGTTGCCCTTCTCTGGACTGTCTCCATTTTGTTAATGGCCTTGTGCAGGTGCAGCCTCCAGTACTACAGGCAATACTGCAGATAGGGCCTAACCAATGTCTTGTAAAGTGGGATTATTGCCTCCCTCTTACAACTTGTGATACCCCTTCTAATACACCCCAACATCCATCTAGTCTTACCTACTGCGTTAATGGTCTGCTTGGATGATTTCAAGTCATCTCTGATGATGATGATGATGATGATGATGCCCAAGTCTCTTTCTTCCCTTGTGATTTCTAGCAACTCCCCATCTAGTCTATAGGTGGCTTCAGGGTTTCTCTTCTCTATGTGCATGATCTTGCACTTCTTTGTGTCTAACCCCAGTTGCCACTTTTCTGACCATTTTGCCAGTTTATCCAGATCTCTTCTCATTCTGCCCACCCCATCTGATCATTTACTCTGTTGCAGATCTTGGTGTCATCTGCAAATAGACAAACCTTACACTCCAGTCCATCTGCAATGTCACTGATGAAAATATTGAAGAGGACTGGCCCCGGGACTGATCCCTGAGGTACCCCACTTCTGACTTGCATCTCTTCTGACTGTATACCGTTTACCACTACTCTCTGTGTTCTGCATGTCAACCAGTTTGCCACCCAGTTGACCAACTTCAGACCCTCCTGAGCCTACCCAGCTTATTAATCAATCGTCTGTGTGGAACAGTATCAAAAACTTTGCTGAGGTCAAGGTAGGCGACATCAGCTGCACCCCTTTGGTCCACCACTCTGGTTACCCAGTCAAAGAAATCTATGAGATTTGCCTGTTTGCAGATGACACCAAGCTCTGCAATGGAGTTGACGCACAAGAGAGTGATACATAAATGATAGCTGATCTAAAAAAATTGGAGGGATAGTGAAAACTGGCAGTTGAAATTCAAAACCAAGAAGTGCAAAGTTATGCACCTGGGGATGAAGAACCTGGGCTGGAAATATACTTTGGGGGGGAAAGTTGAGTGAGACTAAGGTACAGAGGGATCTGTGGGTACTCGTATCTGATGATTTAAGGACAACCAGACAGAGTGAAAAGGCAGTGCAAAAAGCCAGCAGTATTCTCGGAAGCATAGGAAGGGGTATCACAAGTAGGAAAAGGGAAGCGATAGCCCTGCCGTACAGGTCTTGGTGAGGTCTCAGTGGAGCACGTTGCCTAGTTTTGGAGACCGCACCTCAAGAAGGACAAGGATCACCTAGAAATGGTGCAGAGGAGAGCTATGAAGATGATACATGGACTATACAAAAAAAGTATGAATCGAGATTAAACCATCTTAGGATGTACTTATGGGAGAGGAGCAGGGACAGGGGAGATATGATGGAGACATTTAAATACTTCAAAGGTAACAACTCAGTACAGACACAGGATCTCTTGAGGGAAAACTGGAATACATGGACAAGGGGGCACAACATGCGCCTGAAGGGAGGTAATTTCAAAACAAACCGAAAGTTTTTCTTCACGGAAAGGGTGGTTGAGACCTGGAACAGTCTGCCCTGTAGGTTGTGGCAGCAAAGACAGTTAGGGAGTTCAAGCTAGCATGGGATAGACACTGCAGAAACCTAAGGCAGTAAAGAGACTGGGAGGGGATTAGCTTTCACTGGCAGACTAGATAGATTGTAAGGTCTCCTTCAGCCGGTACTTCCTTATATTCAAAGAATAGGGCAGCTTCATAGTCACCCTGATGCTGGAATAATACAGTTCCAGGCTCTAACCAATACATAAAACTTGTCTAAATTGGAGGCCATACCTCAGAAAGGGCACTGAACTTCTTCAAGGAAATCTCTCTCATCAGGTCATACCAATGGATTTATACCCGCATCAGCACTTGGACCACACAGAAACTTTTCTGTAGCAGTCTAGTAAGGGCCACTTATGCTGACATCCTATCATGACATCCCTGTATATAAGTACGGATGACCCCGCTCCTACCTCTGTTTTTTTCTGCCATCTACCATCATAAAATATAGGTTATGCATGATATTATATTGGACTAGGTGAAGCCTGTCCTGCTTGACAAAGGTATAAATATTTTGCCAAATCTTTCTCCAGGTATCTACATCATTTGTAAGGGATAATTCCTGGGTCCAGTAATAACAGACACCTTTGGGTAGATGGGGATCCACAGGCTGTATTTTCTTATAGACCATGGAGACCGAGTGGGACTGGTTGGCCATTTGCAAGAGTGAGGTTAGCTCCAAACTGAGGGGGGTGGGGGCCCATAATGGAGGTGATAGCCTCCTTAATTTGGATATACTTAAACAAGTGCCTATCTGGGACCTTACTCAGGGTTTGGAAACGGTGAAAAGATATCAATTCTCCCATTGCGCAAAGATCCACGAGCTTACACGTTGTCAGCGGGGCTCAGAATGAGGGCAGGATGGGTCTGCGGCCAATTTTAAAATAGGGATTACAAACCACTGGTTGCTCCAAGGATCTGTGCCAGTTCTGGGAAAGGTGATTTTGCACCTTATGAAGTGCTTTGAGGGACCACCCAATTGGGGAGGTCCGTAGCGGCCTGGGGAGTAGGGTGGAGGTAGTGTACACCAGGGTAGGGAGAGAGCAGTGATTTGTGGCTGCCAAAAATCTCTCTACTTCCAGCCATAAAGGTGCATATACAGCCGGGTCCACTGGGTCTGTCCTTTTGACCCATAGAGCCAACCTACTAATATGTTGCACCCCATAGTAAGTGAAGAAGGAGGGGATTGCCAGGCCACCCTAAGCTTTTGGAGCAGCAAGTTTAAAATATGCCCTTCTGACCCCTTTACCTTTCCACATAAAGGTGTTAAGTGCAGCTTGCAGTCTGGCAAACAAGGCTTTGGGGGGAAAAAAAGCCCAACATGACCATAGGGTACAAGAGATGGGAGAGCACGTTCATCTTAAAAATGCTAATCCTCCCCCATAGGAAAAGGGGAAGTGCACCCCATCATTCCAGGTCTGCCTTCAGAACACCCAGCAAGTTGGAGAAATTTTCCTTAACCACTGCAGGCATATCCCTGGCCACCTTAATACCCAAATATGTTAAGGACTTTGCTTCCTATGAGAGGTTATAGTCAGCCAGATCAGCTTGAATGACCCTGCCATGGGAAAATCTTGGTTTTGCAGAGATTGAGCCTGTAATATGATATCTTGGAGAAGACCTCTATTTCCATCAAACGGGCTGGAATGGTGGTCTGTGGGTCTTCCAGGTGCAATAACAGATCATCAGCCTATGCTGAAAGAACATAATGTTGCTCTCCAACCATTATGCCCTTTATTTCTGGGGAGGCAACCAATCTTCTAATCAAGGGTTCCTGGTACAGATTAAAGAGAAGAGGGGATAGTGGGCAGCCCTGTCTGGTGCCATGGCAGAGCAGGAAAGAGTTGAAGAGAATGCTGTGGCACCAGATTCGGGCTGTTGGGGAAGTGTACAATAATCTGACCCATTTAATGTATTCTTCAGGGATACCAAAGTGAGCCAGGGTAACAAGGAAAAAGTTCCAGGAGACCCAGTCAAAGGCCTTCTTGGCATCCAGGAATACAAGGACTGCAGGTTTCTTTGAATCCCTGGACGCCAAGATGAGATGTAACAATTTGTGCATATGATCCCCAGAAGACCTCCTGGTCATAAAACCCACTTATTCGTTGCCTATGGGTCTTCCCATAATAGGAACAAGTCTATTGGCTAGGATCTTGGCAAGAATTTTCAGGTCTGAGTTAAGCAACAAGATGGAGCAGTAATTCTCCGGATAGCAGGGATCCTTCCCCTGCTTTGGAATGAGGGTAATAAGGGCTCCCAAGAAGTTTAGCTCGGAGAGTCCTTCATACCAAGAATTGTACACTTCTGCTAATAGAGGAGTGAGCTCTGAGCAGCACGTCTTATACAAGTTGTTGGGGAGACCGTCTGGGCCGGGGGATTTGTCTAGGGGCAGTTGCTCAATGTCATGGTGTACCTCCCATATGCTGATATGGATACCCAAGACTGCAACAGCTAGGGGGGACAATTTGGGGAGCTCTATGGAATTAAGATATTTAGTAACATCCCCATCAGAGGATCGAGCACTTGGGTTCTCGGAATAAAGGTCTTAAAAGAACTTTCCTAAGCCAGAGGCTATACTGTATCTCTGGGATCATGTTCAAGTTCAAGTTTATTGTAGGAAAACTCCATTGAGCAAGCTCATTCACAAGGAGGTCCTTTGACACAGACAGGTAGTTAAAGATTGCGTAATCAAAAAAAACAGTACAAATTCAAGTACAGAATTATGGGCAAGCATTAACATGTTGCATAAAAATGACAATGACATAGAAAAATACAAGTACAGAAAAAAAGGTACAAAGTGCCAGCCCAGTGGGCTAAGGGTTGAGGTGCTGGATGCCACACCTTACACTACGCCAGTGACCCGGGTTCGGGAATGGACTCAGGTCACTGGGGTTTGGAGAGGAGGAGGAGGAGGAGGATTGAGCATCCCAACGGATGCTCTCCTCCTCCTGGGGTGGGTTTCTCGGGTGCTTTGAGCACCCGACACACAAGCACCAGTGGAAGCATGGGCATCGGGGTGCTAGGCAGCTCTCTGGAGTTGGGGTGGGGAGGGCGTTGTGGGCATTTGATGACAGCATGCGCCAGCACACCGCCTGTCTGGACATCAGTCCTCTGTGCTGACGCCCTCAGGGGAGGAGGGACCTAGGGAAGAAAAGCGGAAAAACATCCCTCTCGGGCCAGGATGATGACTGGTCCCAGACCCGATTACCTACCCATGGGAAGACCCCACTGTGCAGGCTCTCACAGGAAAGAGGAGCAAGATAGGGAGACACAACGGAGCAAGCCTGGCACTCTAGGGGTAGACGCCGTAGGAGGGATTACGGGATTGATCGGTCTGAAGGAGTGGACTGAGAGGATAGTAAGGAGGGGATAAAAAGAAAGTGTAAAAAAAAAAAAGGTACAAAGTGCTTGTTTCAGAGGATCAGTGGTCACTGGACCATCCCTGGTGAAACAAAGACCTGGGATGAACTAGGAGGCTTCCTCCTGCCTAATTCGAATTGCAAGTAACCTGCCCACCCTTTCCCCAGATTTGAGATATTTAAGCTTTGTGTGCCTAAGGGACAATTCGGCTCTCTGGGCCATCAGGTCTGAAAACTGAGCCTGCAAGTTATGAAGTTGGACCAATCTTCCTCTTACTGTTGCCAGACGGATATATTCCCCCCTAAGGGTGCACTTCAGGGCCGCCCAGACTATGTCTATTCTGGCAACAGACCCTTTATTGGTCTTTAAGAAATGGGAAACAAAGCTCTTGACATTTGAGAATGAGGCAGGCCTTTGGAGAAGCTGAGTATCCAAACTCCATAAAGAGTCCCGTTTAATTCCAGGGGCCCAATAGGTAGGTGATGTATACAGGAGAGTGATCGGATATGACCCTTGTTTGAATAGCTGAATCAATTATGCCTGAAAAGGCAAATGAACTGATGAGAATATAATCTATTCTTGAATAGGTACAATGAGGGGAAGAAAAAAAGGTGCATTGGCATTCCCCTGGGTTTAGTACCCTCCAGACATCTATGAGACCAATCCCATGCATAAGGTCTCTTAAGGAACTTTGAGCCAGGAATAATAAACATTTTCTTCGGTCTGATCTGTCCATATTGGTTTGGGGAGTAATGTTCCAGTCCCCTCACAGAATTGTTAACTTGGGTGGGTCAGTGACAGTAATACTCAGCAACTGTGTAAAAAATTGAAGAGAGTCTGTATTCGGACCATAAATCGCGCCCAGTAGTACCGGGTACAATGCTAGTGTCCCATGAAGCAGAATATACTGACCATTAACATCCCAAATCTCTTGCTCTAATTTAAAGGGTACTGTCTTTGCAATCAAGATTGTAACCCCTACTCGGTTTGTGGATATGCCCGAGCCAAAGGCCTGCCTCATCCAACTTCTACACAGTACAGAGACATCCTCCCTCCAGAGGTGAGTCTCCTGTAGACAGACAATTCCTGCTTTAAGATGAAGAAGGTGTCATAATATCATCTGCCGTTCATATCTACCATGGGCCCCTCTGATGTTCCAATGCACAAAAGTGTAGGGGCCACTCATATTAACTAGAGCCAGGAGGAGTCCAGGATCTGCTCTTAGGCTGTCTGGATTTTCTGGGTGAGAGAAACCTAAGCCTTCTTGAAAGACTGCAGTAGTAGCACTTGGCACCCCCCAATTCGATAAGACACCATGAAGGAAATTGTGTATCCTCCCATACTCTCAGTCCCCCCTCCCCCCAAGCTCCACATTAATTGTCACACATAACATAGACTCCCCACACACTTTCTACCCCCAGTTCTAATCAACTGCACCACCACCACAAGTACACCACCAGGTGATGTTGAAGCAAGCTTGTTAACAGCCAGACCTTAACCCTCCCACCCCACCCCCCACAAACACACTATCTACTTTAACATTATAACAATCCAACAAACACAGCTATGATAAAATGCTGGTGGAGGAACTCAAAGTGGCTTCTCGCCTTGAACACAGGGCTCAAAGCCCATGAAGAACACAACAGCCTCCCTCCGGGGCTTTAAGCAGGACTCCAAAGGAGAGCCTGAAATCGAAGGGCCTGTTGACTTATAACTGGAGTCAGGCACCTTAGATATAGGCTGAAATCCTTCTGAAAAAAACAAGCAGTCTCACCACCAGAAGGTAGTGCATCATGCACCCATAGTGCCACTAGGACAAACTGAAAGTCCAAAGTCAAAATGCATGAAAACAATGCGACAAGCCAGTTGGTGGGTTAAAACTAAGGGGAAATGTGCAAGGGTTCAAAATTAATAGAAAGTCAGAAATACTCTGTGTATCAACCGAAGCCTTCCTGGTGTAGCAGTCTATAGGCCTCAGTGAAAGTTGTCCGCTATCGTTCTCATAGTCAGTTTACTTAGGCACAGAGCCCATGAGAAGTTACAAGCTGCCCCTCAGCTGCAGGTTCGAGGCATGTCTCTGCCAAGAGGAAATACAGTCCTGCACATGAGATGGGTAACCAAAACAGGAACTAATGACTTGTAACAACGCATCATCCACTGATACTTTCAGGGCCAATCTGTTTCAATACACTGTCACAGACCACATTTCTGTACAGAGCCAAACAAAACCGAGTCTCCAACCAAACTGTTCTGACGGGCCCTGCATATCATAACGTTCATTCAGCCGCTGGCACACCTAGCAAATTAATCTTGCCTTGATAGGTAAGTAACTCCTGAACCAAAGTCCTTCCCCTGTGTATCTCTTGGGGTTTTAAAGGATTGATCAGGAAAACATTCTGTATGAGTAAACTTGAAATAATCTGCTCCTACTTACAGAATGCACGTATGAGGCTGTAACTCCCAGGTAATAGAGGCGACCTCACTTAAACAGATCTGGTAGTAGGGTCTTGAGCTCCTGTCTCGCTTGCTCTGGGGTGTCAAAAGGCACCATTGATCCCCGTGTTTGACTTGAAGCACTGCTGGATACCTGACTCTGAAGGATTTTCTGGCAGCAATCAGCTTCAAAACAGTCAGATGCAGCTCTTGCCTCTTCACATGGACTGACTGGGGTAAGTCCTGGGTAATACAAATGTTACAGCCCTCCCATTGCACCTACTGTAATTCTTTCACTCTAGCGAGGATGTGTTGCTTATCCAAGAAGTTGAGAAGCTTAAAGATAAGAGGCCTAGGTGGAGAGTCGGGCGATGGTGGAGGGTGTAGAGCGCGATGAGCCCTATCGATGACATAAGTCATGCCATTTGTTGACGGGCTGGCTATTTTTTCACAGAATTTCTGCAGGAATAGTATAGGAGCATCCCCTTCCTCTTTCTCTGGGATACCAATAATTAGAAGGTTATTCCACTGACTTCTCCCTTCTAAGTCCTCTAGCTTCTCCTCAAACTTCTTGAGCCTCCAGTTAACAGGCAAGGTGTCCTGCTCTGTCTTCCCCTGCTTTTTTTCCAGCGAGATCAGTCTAGCCTCGGAGTCCCCAACTCTGAGTGTCAAACCTTCCACTGAGGTCTGTACCTGATGTAAATCTGCTGATATGATAGATAGCTTCCTGCAATGGCTGCATTGTTTTGAGGAAACTCTCCTCCAAGAGAGCAGTCTGCACTGGTGGAATCTTAGGAAAGCCTGCGGCCTGGTGTTTGGGCCGTTTAGCTGTCTTATCCTTTTCCGTCATGGGTGGTGGAGAGTGCCACGGTGGCGCTTTTTTCATATAAACCTTCATTCTTTTCTCTGTCACCAGAATCAGGTAGGCTTCCTGCAGCAGTTTATTACCTAAAACACAATTAGGGCAAAATTTCACTGTGTTTGGAGTGATTGTTCTGGGGAGAGATGCAGAGCTGCGGAGACTTGCTGCTGCTTTTCAGACTGCCATCGTGTGACCCTTTGTTTTATTTTTCAGTACTGAAATCACTTTAGTTTAAAGTGATTCTATTTGCTTTACATGTTGAGAACAAAATACTCTTCTCATCTTTTTCATTGCTGCTGCTGCTGAGAAAAAAGCTTTATTCTAAAGGTGAACACGACATCTGCGTTTGCTGCCTTTGGTCAACCCGTGACGTCCTCGCCTGTGAGCTCTGCTTGAAGTTTAGCCTCGATACCAAGCAGCACAGTAAGAAAACCCTACAGTCCTTTTGTTTTAAAGCAACAGGTTGCCAGGATAGAGCAGGGACCCTTGGGAGCTTCTCCATCCCAGTTGCTGGCCCTCTGTCTAGGCTCTTAGGCTTCCAAGGCTTGGGACAAAGCTTTGGGGAAACACTCTCACAGAGATACTGTAAGGTGTGTAGTACAACCCATTCCTGATTAATATTATTTGTTGGGCTGGTAAGTGCTCAACACCATCTGCTGCAGTGGCCATAGATTTTGAAAAGGCTTTTGATTCCCTTGAATGGGCCTATCTTTAGCAAGTGCTGACAGCCTTGGGTTTTGGCTAAAACTTCAGGCGCTGGGTAGCAGCCCTTAACTTTAATCCCACGGCCCATGTTCTTACTAACTGTACCCTATCTGCTCCTCTTGCCCTTGGGGAGGGGCACAAGGCAGGGCTGTCCTCTCTTCCCCCTGCTTTTTATTTTGGCGGTGGAGCCGCTTGCAACTGCCATACATCATTCCCCTCTTATTGGTGGGTTCCCTATTGGAGACAACACTTTTTCCACTTTTTGTATGCAGACAATCTGCTAGCCCCTTTAGCAAATGCACCAGCTTCTCTCCCATCCTCACTATCTCTCCTCATGGAATTCATTAGATACTCCGGCCCGACGATCAACCGGTCAAAAACGGAGGTCTTACCTCTTAACAACTTATGTACATATGCACAGGTGTTCCACCTTGGCCTTCAATGGGCTCTGTATTTCCTTATGTACTTAGGAATATGCCTCACCCCAGACCTGACCAAACTCTGGGACCTGAACCTCAAACGCCTCCTTGCTGGTGTCAAAACGGAGTTTGATCACTAGCGTGGTCTTCACCTCACATTGGCAGGCAAAATCTCCTTGCTTGAAACTCTTATACGTCATCTCACACATTCCACTGGAGCTAACAGCTGCTTGGGTCAAAGCAGCTGACCAGGCCTTCTCCAATTTTATTTGGGAGGGTTCCAAGCCTCACTACAGCAGGAACAAACTCAGAGCACACTGGTCATAGGGGGGTTGGGGCCTTCCTTGGATGGAAGGATACAAATGGGCCTTTTCCACTGCTCAGACCCTAGCATGGTTCCTGCCAATGACAGAGGAAACACTGCAGTGGGTACACATGGAGGCAGCCATAGCCCAGGTGAAGTCACTTACAGTCCTGCTATACAACCCTCTTCCCAGATCTCTGTGCTTGTGTCCCACAATCACAAGCTCAGTGCAAGAATGACATTTGGTACACAAGAAACTGTATGCCAACCCGTGTCTGCTGCTGACCACCCCTATATGGGGCAATAACTCCCTAAAGGTGGATGTTAAAACTCTATGTTGGCCAACATGGCAGGAAAAGGGCATCTCCACACTGGCGGACTTGTTGGCAGAAGATGGCATCACTTTAAAATCCTTTCAAGAAATAGACCAGGAGACTTCCGGTTGACGTCACGCACTAGATGGCAGCCTAAGCAACAGCTCCGGAGGCCTGGGGCTATTAAATATTAAATCAAAGAACATCCAACATTAATTTGCGCTCTTTTCCCGCTTCCATAACATCTTTAAGCTTGGTCAGGATGGGGAAGGCCAAAAAGAAGGACTTGGAGACCTCAGTTAGGAGATCAGCTGCTCAATCGGGCACATGGCCTGTGAGTCCAACAACATCTCGATCATCAGTATTAACCATGTCCGGGGATGAAGACAATGATTTGGCCTCAGAAAGTAATACCACCTTCACGAAAGCAGATGGCCACCGAATGCTAAAAATTCTACACCGCATCGATTCAAAAATCACTGGCCTGCAAAATGACTTTAAAAAGTTGGAGTCCCAAATGACGGCCGTTGAAGCTAATTTAGATACTTTACAATGTGAACATATGGCCTTCAGCTGCTCGCTCGCATTTCTGCACCAAAGAGAGAAGGAGCTTACCTTACGAGCTGAAGATGCAGTGGTGAGGGCAAGAAGAAATAATATTCGTATTTTTGGTATCCCTGAAGGGGTGGAGCAGGCCAACATGACAGCCTATTTAGAAAGTTGATTAAAACAAGAACTTTCGCTAAAGGAAGAGATATCACTTGAAACAGAAAGAGCACACAGGGCAGTAGCTCCCAAACCCAAACCGGGAGCCCCTCCGAGATCATTTCTAATTAAGTTCTTGCGATTCCCCATGAAGGAGAAAATATTGCACTTGGTGTGGAACAAAAAAGATATAAATCTTGATGGTCAAAGAGTTTATTTTGATCAAGATTACCCCCCTCTTATGTTGGCAAAGAGGAAAAAAAATTCTCTTGGTTGTTGGTGCACTCAGGGATAAAGGGCTGAATGCTTTTCTGAGATATCCAGCCAAACTCTGGGTACAAGATAAAGAGGGGACTCATGTCTACAACTTGCTTCTTCAAGCAATCCCAATGTTAGAAGCATTAGGTATTCAGATTCCGGACACCAGTGAAGAACAAGCACAACAAGAGATAGAGGGCCTACTTTGGGCCATCACCCCTGGAGGTCGACAAATGCACAGAAGGAGGATTGATTCCCTCTTGCCACTCCATGTGGATGTAGCCAGATGGCTCACACCTAAACAACATGCAACCTGAATCAGGAATGGATATTTTTGTTGTTTAATTACCTTCTCTACATCATGCGGAGGTGTGGAGTTCACTCTGTGAGGACTCTTGCTGAGCCTTGAGGGTAGGGGGCCTAAAATCGAGCCATGTGGGCCGGTCAGCATTTATATCTCTCTTCCACCACTAGAGGCAATAGAATCTGCAAGCGGAACTCTTCTATTTCAGGCTGTGTTTCTGTAGTATCCAAGAGGAGACTGGACCGCTCCATGGTGGTATCATTCAATTGACTCCCCCTGCAGCTCGAGCGTCGATCCCTATCTTGGATCTCCACAAGTACTGTTCAAGATTATCTTTATGCTGCTCATTTCTTTTGTTATAACTAATTCATCTGTATACTTGATTTACTTGCACAGGGGGTTGAGATCGAGGAGTTCTGTTATTTTTTCGGCTTAAGTTTTCTCACTTCACCCCCTAATTGTGGCTATCATGGCAAGGAGTTTAAAAAAAATGCTTCCTCGGACAGACTTAAAGAGATTATTAGACTTTATCTGAGTTGGACTGCCTCAGGGAATAACTCTATTTTATTATTCACCTATCCCCCAAGGGTTGAGGGGAGAACCAGGTGAAGGGGAAAGTTCCTAACCCATTGTTTATAATATAACGACCACTCAGTGGTAGTAAAGTAAATATACCTGAAGTGGTAATACTATATATTACATTTAAAGATGTTTTTTGATTAAACTCATATTCAGTGAACCCCGGACTGGCGGTATGTTGTTGGGCCACCTGTCAACCGGGATACTATAGGAAGGGAAGGATCACACTCACAAGTGTAGACTTGTGGATTTGTCATTTGGCACTATTAATACCATACCCTCCTATTACATTTCCAAGGAGGAGAGCACTACCTCTCCCTGAGCCCACCTTTGTAGTGTTGAGCTGTATTGGATGGGATAATTCAACACCCTAGAGGTGAGTTCCAGCTACCTCGCCTCAAATTTCCCCTAGTTGGGGGTTCTTTTTATGAATCTATCTAGGTCCCAGGTTGGGACAGTTACTATGTCAAGTTATGTGTTTTAGGATGTTGTATTTGTCTCAATGTGGTTTGTCTCTATTATTTTCTCTTATTTTTGCACCTGAGCAGGCTTCTTTTGGGGAGGGCTGGGAGGGGATTAAGGGGACACTGAATAATGAATATCATAATGGCATCACTTAATTTATGCTCATTAAATGTTAAAGGTCTGAACAATGCAGTGAAAAGAGCCAGAGTGTTACAGGAATGAAAAAGGGTGAATTTCGATATTACGTGCATCCAAGAGACAAAGCGGTCTAAACGTGAACAGGACAAACTGAAACAATCATGGGTGGGTTCTGTATTTTCTGATTCCCATCCCTCTGCATCTAAATCAGGCACAGCTATTTTAGTTAAAAGGGGACTCCTGTTTAAAATAACAAGAGTTCAGAGAGAAGAAATTGGGTGATGGGTTCTCCTCTCAGGGGAATTCTGGGGACAAACCCTGCATATCATTTCTATTTATGCTCTCACCCCTTCATCAGGAAAAATTTTCAGGGCATTGTTCAAACTAATAACTGACCTCCCAGCAGGTCAATTGATTCTTATGGGGGATTGGAACTGTGTTGAGAACTGTGCTCTGGACAAGAGCCCACCGACTAAAAAAGAGCCGGCTTCCAGCTCCAGGCTCTTGCAGACCCTAACTTCAGAGGCTGGGATATTAGATGTTTGGAGATGGCAAAATACCAAAGGAAAAGATTATACTTTTCACTCTCTGGTCACAAATTCTTATTTCAGAATTGATCAAATTTATACTTGGAAAACTGAGGTCCATAATTTCTATAATGTTATTATTCACCCAGTCTCCCTCTCAGACCATGCAATGGTCCAGGTTAGGGTTGGTTGGGGTCCTCAAAATATCAGAGGAGCCTGGAGACTGGACCCTGGAGTGTTAACAGATAAGGCCTTACTGGCCTCAGTGAAAGAAACCATTAAGTTATATTTTGATGAGAATAGGGAGGATTATACCCTTTTAAAATTTATCTGGGATGGTCTTAAAGCCATTCTGAAAGGTAAATTTATTAGTTACTCAGCTTACTGGAATAAATTACATAAAGCCCAAGTAGAAGCTAGTTTGAATACCATTCAAGCTTTAGAAAAATTACATACGGTTAACAGAGACCAATCTACCTTTGAAAAACTTAAGGAAGCCAGAGCAAGTTATAATGATTTAATGCAGCGACGTACCTTCAATGCCATGTGATATACTAACCAAAGATATTATGAGGGGAAAAGAGAGAGAGCAGGTAGACTACTGGCCCATCATCTTAGGAAACAGGCAGCAGTCCGCTACATCTCCAAAATTTCAATCAAAAACTCCCCAAATTAGGTGACGTCTAAACCCCCAGAAATTGCAAAGGAATTTGTGGCCCTTTTTAAACAACTATATTCCCAGGAGAGGACCGTTGGACATGCACAGAAGATAGCCCACCTTTTGGGCAAAATAAATTTACCCTCACTAACGGATGCTCAGGCAAAAGTGCTAGAGAGACTGTTTACCGATGAGGAGATTCAATTGGTAATCAGCTCTCTTAATTCAGGCAAAGCTCCAGGCCCAGATGGCTTAATTGTTGAATTTTATAAAGTATTTGCAAGGGAGTTGATCCCTACCTTTAAAAGGGTATATAATATAATGCATACATTAAGGGGTACTCCAGATACCTGGGGGGGAAGCTACGATTTCATTGATCCCTAAACCAGGGAACGATCCTCTGTGCTGTTCAAGTTATCGGTCTGTTTCTCTTCCAAATGTGGACACAAACATTTTTACGAAACTAGTGGGAGTCCGCCTTCAAGCCCTTATTCCGGATTTAGTTCATTCTGATCAGACCGGTTTATTCTGGGTCATCACAGTCAAGACAACATACGCCTCCTACTAAACACCCTCTTGTCTAATAATTTATCTCCCCCACATACACTTAATGCAGTCCTTTTGCTAGATGCAGAAAAGGCCTTTGATCACCTTGATTGGTTATTCTTGGAACAAACAGTGGTTAAATCTGGGTTTGGAGAAAAATTTAGAGATTGGATTTTAAATATGTACAGTCACCCTAAGGCCAGAGTAAAAGTTAATGGAATAACATCAGAATTTTTTGACATCCAGAGAGGTACAAGACAGGGATGCCTGCTCTCTCCTCCTCCTTTTTGCTTTAAGCATGGAGCCTTTGGCGGCTTTGATTAGACAGTCAGCGATATATAAAGGAGTTAAAGTGGAGGGTACTGAGCTTCGCATTTCTATGTATGCAGATGATACTTTATTATACATTGCTGATCCGGCTAACTCTGTTCAGCTCGTGGGCTTATACCTGCGGAAATTTGGAATGGTCTCCGGATTCAAAATCAATGATACAAAAACAGAAATGTTTCCTGTGGGTTTATTTACTCTAAGCTCACTTCCTCAAATAGGTCAGTTTAAATGGGCTAAAGAGGGATTCCGATATTTAGGAGTTTGTATACCTATTAAGATTAACAACTTATATCATGCAAGCCATTTAAAACTATTGAAAACTGTCCAAGAAGATCTGAACAGATGGACTGAGTTCCCTCTCTCACTCTCAGGATGTGTTGAGACTGTCAGGATGAATGTTCTTCCCCATTTTCTTTTCCTATTCAGTTTGCTCCCTCTTAGGCCCCCCATCCAGTTTTGGAAAAGTTTAAAGACCTCTATTTCAAAATTTTTAAGGAAGCGTAACCACCAAGGATTACATGGCAGATTTTACAAAGATCAAAACAGGCTGGAGGTCTAGGCCTCCCAGATTTTGTTAAATACTTCTGGGCAGCTCAGCTGCAGGCCCTGGTGACTATGAGTGATGATAAGGATCCCCCTCAATGGACACAGTTGGAGAAACCTTTAGTAACTGCTGCAAAATTTTCAGATATGATTCTAATGGAACAAGAGAGTTTATCTAAACTCATTTGTCTTAATCCTTGGTCACTGACCACGAAACAAATTTGGCTATCAGTACTTAATTATATGGAGATTCAGCCTAGAATTTCTGCTCAGAATCCCTTGAGGGCCTGTCCAGATTTTTTCCCCTTCCAGATGGACGGAGGTTTTCTTAGATGGACGAGACTGGGATTACAACACATAGGACAGTTTTATGAAGCGGGGGTCTTGAAGACATTTAAACAACTATGTAGAGATTTTAATCTTCCTACTCAAGACTTTTTTAGATTTCTCCAGCTGCGTCATTTTTTGAAAGGTAAGGATCTAAATCCCCAATCATTGGTAGGGACCAAACCCCTCCAGAAGCTTTTTCTTCTTTTGATCTCACAGGAGGGACAGGGAGGTCGGATTTTCAAAAATTACAGCTCTCTTGTCCTCGAAAGACTCGCAGCCCTTAAAGGCTGTGGAAGCGAAATGGTCTAGGGAATCCGGGGTTGTGCTAGAGGGAAAGGACTGGGGCGGGTTTGGGAGGGGTACATTCCACGACAATATTGCCAATGTGGAAAGTGACAATTCGATATTTCCTTACTCCCCAAATTACTAGACACTATAAGACCACCACATCAGGATTATGTTGGAGGAAATGTGGAGAGTTGGGCGATCATACACATGTTTTCTGTGCCTGTGGAAAATTGGATGGTTTTTGGGATCATATAATACATAGAGTAGGGTTGATTTTCCAGCTCCATTTACCTCGGGACCTACAAATTTGGTTGTGGGGTCTTCCTCCTCCTCATCTTCACAGATGAGCACAGAAGTATTGATTCTTTATCCTATTGGCAGCAGCACATAAGGCTAGTACTAACTGCCGGCTTTTGGAGACCCTTCCCTCTCCGGACTTATGGTATTCTACATGCCTGGGCCTGTTGGAGATAAAAGCTAACAGCCACACTCAGATTGACCCTGGAGATATTTAAATCTAGATGGCTACCATTTTTCCATTATCAAGCTGAAAAGGAGAACAGAAATGTTTTAGAGATATTAGCCGACCATACTTAATACAGGATCCTCTCCTGTAACATCTTTTGATCATGAGGGTAATTTAAGAAGATACTGTATTTAGATTAAGTTCAATTGAGAGTTGAGTGATGACTCTGTCTCCCTCCCACTCAGATATTATATAACAGACCTCCCTGATTATACATTATATAGGATTTGCTCATGGTCCCACCACAGGGACGTACAGAGCTTTAATTGGTCTCTGACTCATATCTGACTCCCCCACATCTCCCCAATGCTTAAAAAATAGGTTAAATTGTTCTTGCTTTGAATAAGGCCTAGCTCAATTCTAATTTTCATTATATTCTGTACATGTCTTCTTGTTTCTGTTTTTCTTTTTGGTTATAATTTTACCAGAAGCTTTTAGTCGCCTTTTGTGTTCAGGGCAATGTGACCCTAAAAGGTTATACTATACACTCTAAAAGCCATAAACTGTATAGCTGTAAATTGGTTTAAAGTATTGTAATCTAAATCTTAGTAAGGGAGGGTGCCCCTTCCCCCTTGTAATTTTGCAGCATTATAAAAAGCATGGAATTTTACAAACCCTTTTGACTTAGAATATGCACTGGCTTTATGAAATTAAGGGTGATATTGTATGTATTCATTCTCTAATAATCAACTCAGTTAAGCAATTTATGGTCACTGCCTCATGTCATATTCTGGTTATTTATTTAATTATATGTATTGTCTGTCAACTTCTGTATGTAGTGTTGATGTTTATGGAAAATTAATTTTAATAAAATTTATTTCAAAAAAAAAGAAATAGACCAGGAGTTCCAACTAGGTAAGTCAGCATTCTGGCAATGCTTGCAGCTCTGGAGCTCAGTAACAGTCCATATCAAGCTTCTCCCCACTGCAAAGCATGAGAGGACTACCTAGGAGCACAAATGGCTAACTCACAAAGGAGGCAGAACTAGCTATATTTATTTCAACCTTAGGGATCAACTCCCCTCTCAGTCAACATATGCCAAAACTAAATGGGAGCAGGCCCTTCAGCAACCCCTCTCAGATGCCCAATGGAAGCTCTGCTGGATGAACCCTCATTCTATGTATTCTGATGCGAGAAGTAGGCTCATACAAAATAAAATCCTGTCTCATTGGTATGGCACTCCCTCATTCCTATATCAATTACATCTAGTGGGCAGTAATCAGTGCTGGAGATGCCATTCTGGAGTAGGAGATCTCATGCACATACTCTGGCTCTGCCCACTTCTGTCCCCCTTCTGGACGGCTGTTCTTGGCCTGGTGGAACAGGTTCTTGGTCCAGGCATGACCCTCGACCCCTTAGTATGGATCCTGGGCCTACCCCCTGTATTGAGGAGACTTACCTGACAGCAGCAGAGGTGGCTGACCCTACTTAGTCTTCAAGCTAAGCAGCTTATCCTCTGCCACTGGAGAACAACAGTGGTACCCACTATTCCTGAATTGCTAAACTCCTTTTCAAAGGTGGCAGCTTTGGATCGCTTACCTTATGTAATTGCTAATACTCTCCCATAGTACTACCTTTGTTGGGCTCCATATTTAGCCTACCTCTCCCCACGTGCTGGGATAGGGTGAACCCCTCAGTTAAGATGGACTGGTCTAAGCAGATGATGGTATACTCTTGCAGGTAGGGTCCTTGGACCCCCCTTTTCCATTGTAAAATAATAAGTAACCGTCCCTCTCCCTAACTGGCAAAATGCGTGATCTGGAAGTTTAGTGTTTGTTTGTTATTGCTCTCTCTCCTGTTCCTTATGTTCCTCAGGTAGAGACAAAGTATGGTACAGTTGCATAGGAACATACCATAACAGTAGATCTTTGAGAGAGGTTCCTTCAGTAGGTCATTACAAAGTGGACTGGTGCCACCTGGTGTCAGGCCGCATGGCAGACTTTTCTAGCAATCCCTGACAGGGGACTGCCCACCCAATGTCATATAACCAACATCAGTGTAGCCGTATATAGTGGGCGGTCCCCATGCCTGCCCTCCAGTTCTCCCACCAAAGCCAGGGAGAGGCCTGACTGCAGGAGCAAACAGGATTTGGAGTCCCTGTGTAAGAAACAAAATGAGGGGAAGGAGGGAGGGAAAAATATGATCTACTGAAGGAACCTCTCTCGAAGATCTACTGTTACAGTAAGTTCCCACATAACTGTACTATCTTACTTCAAGAAGGTTCCTTCAGTAGGTCATTACAAATAGGACAGAGTCCCAAGCAATCCCTCCAAAGAGAGACCGAGAAAACAAGGGAGGAGGAGAAAATAACTCCAACGGAAACTGGGAACCAGAATGGACCCAGCCTAGGACAGAAGGCCCTGAAAGACAGCTAGGCCAAAGCCGGCCCTCCGCCTAGAAGCAATGTCCAGACTGCAGTGTTTAGTAAAAGTGTGGACAGAACTCCAAGTAGCTGTGGTACAGATATCAGTCATAGAGACGTTCCACAAAAAGCAGCGGAAACAGCCATGCACCTAGTAGAATGACCTCTGATGGGCCTCCAAGCTGGATCACAGTCCTTGAGCTTGGTGCTCCCCTAGATGTGCTCCCCATCCCATTTTCGATGCATCTGTAGTTAGGGATGCCAAAGGAGCTGGGCTCCTGAAAGGAAGAAATACAAACACAAGTACAAAGTTCCCCAAGGTTCCTTTTTTAACATTTTTTAAACTTTTCAATGTGATGTCATTCGTGACGTAGCACGTTTATGTGCACACCTGAGCGGCTCTGCCCCTTCTTCTTGCTTCACTCTGCACTGAGAAGACAGGTGCTTGTTAGCAGGAAACTGACGTGGTGTGCTAATGGTGGCGAGGCGTCTGTTCTTTTGAAAATCAGGCCGCATTTTTTATTTAAAATCTTATCGGAGCAGCAAACTATTTGGCTCTTCATATATCGGAGAAGAAACATAACATATGAGGTAGAAAGCCCTAAGAATGACATAAAGAAAGTTTATATTAATGATTATGAAGTGTTTGGGGACATAACAATAATACTGCATTATGCAACATGTTTTGAATTAAATGAATGTAGTAGTTCTCACTTTCTAAAAAATACGTTTCCTTTCAGGACATACTGATATCTGGGAACTACTGAATTTAAAATCTTTCTTAACGGAAGAATTTGAGACTAACTATATGTACATTATTTAGGCCATATGTTCACATTGTAAAGTATCTAAATTTAATATATATAAAAGTTGGTGTAAAATTATAAATTGGAATAATAGAAAAACTTTTCCTTTTCTTTTTTTAGAAATAAAATACTGATATCTCAAGAAATGTTTTCACAACCGCCCCCCACCCCCATTAGCCATCATAGGAAATATGCAGGTTAGTTCCACCTGCATTCTAATATAATTTTGCAAGTTCAGTAATTGAGTTTTTGAATTAAAATGAGAGATTGGGTAATTATTATTACATGAATTTTTATTTTCAGAATGAGCTCTACAGTCTGATGAAGGAATTTATATTCCGAAATGTTACTGGAATGTTATATTGATGGAGCTTTTGAGAATTGCTGGAATAACATTTGATGGAACCTTTTTGAGAGTGGAATTCTGATGGAACTTTTTGAAAGGATTTTTATGATATCAAGGATAATAAAATCATGTTAAAATTGAATACTGCTTTGGTATTCTGAGGTTGAGACAAGTTTTTCAGTATAATACTCCTGAAAGGAAGACCCAAGGAAAGGTTGCAGTGGTCCCTCCACCACAGCAATTGTTTCTGAACGGCTGATGACACCAGGACCAGATGGTCCAGGTCATCCAGGAGTTGATCCCACTGCACCAGCAAGGACCACTGAGTAACTCTCATGTGGAGCCTTGCCAGGGGAGCAGTAGTGATGGAGACTGCCATCAGGCCAGGAAGGTGGAGGATCTCCTGGGCCAGGCTGGTCCTGGACAAAGCCACCCACGAAGCCTGATGGATCAGGGTCTCCACCCTGTCTGGAGGAAGGAAGGTTTGGCATTGGCCCCAAAGAGGTCCAGGTAAAGGAGATAGCCTCCAGTAAAGAGTCCCTGGATGGGGCTGAAATCAGCCAATCATCCAGGTAAGGCAAAGTCACAATACACTGGCGGTGTAAAGAGGCCGCCACCACTGCTAGGCACATGGTAAACATCCAGGGTGTCGAGGACAGACCAAAAGGGAGTGCCCGAAACTGGAAGTGCTCCCCTTGGAATTGGAACCTCATGAACAGTGGGGGCTGGGGAAGATCAGGATGTGCAGGTAAGCATCCTGAATGTCCCAAGTGAACAATCAATGATTCTCCAGAAGGAGTGGAAGAAGACTCTGGAGCGTCAGCATCCTGAACTTTTTGTACTCTACAAAGCAATTGAGGCTGCTCTAGTTAAGAATGGGTCTGAAGTCTCCCGTCTTTTTTGGAACCAGGAAACAATGGGAGTAGAACCCCCTGCCCCTTTGCCGGAGGGGAATGCGCTCTATTGCTTTCTTGAGTAAGAGGCTTTGAACTTCTTCTCAAATGAAAAGAGCCTGATCCCTGGAGTAAGAAGACCTTTTTGGCAGAGATTCTGGAGGAATTTCCAGAAACTCTATAGTGTGTCCGATGGACACCAACTGCAGGACCCATATATCGAAGGTTATTGCCTTCCATTCCTGTGCATGGCAGGTGAGTCTCCCCCCACCAGCTCCTCATCATGAGACGAAGGAGTTAGTGTGGACAGAGAGTCAGGATGTGGCAGAACTTTCAGGGGGAGGACCTCCTGAATGTCTCTGGTTCTTGGAGGCCGGAGGAGTGGTGGAACCCGCGGCCTTGCGTATGCCCTGGTGCTGAGCCAGGGCCTGCTTCCTCTGCCTCCAGGTCCTTTTCTGAAAGGGCTGTTACTGCTGTTGAGTGCCTGATCAGTACATGGACCTTACTGATTTTAGGGAGAGACCTCTGTCCTGAAGATCAGTAATAATGTCTTTGGTGTCACCACCAAAAAGTACCGAGCCTCAGATGAGGGCATCCTGAATCACAAACTGTACCTCGTTTGCGAGGCCAGAGATGTGGAGCCAGGAATGCCACCTTAAGGCAAAGGCAGTTGCTGAGGCGTGAGCTACAGAATCAATGGAGTTGTATGTGGCTCACAAAGCACGCCTACAGGAGTAGCGAGAGAGGCGAAGATCCTTGGCAAGCTCCTCCTTGAGGCTCAAGGGTTCCATCGACTGGACTCAGGCCTCTAACCTGGCTAAGGTAGCCTTTTGGTGTGACACCATGTGGGCCACATAGTTGAGGGATCTGAGCGCACATGTGGCCGAATCATAAACTTTTCTGCTGAACTGGTCCATCTTCCTTGACTCTTTGTCTGGAGGAGAGGTGCTCATGTGCTTGGGTGTTGCGGAGTGATCATGAGCAGCTGAAATGATGACAGAGTCTGCCTTAGGATGTGTCTTAAGAAAAGGAGCTTCCTTCAGCACCTGGTATATCCTGTCCCCCCTCTTGGGGACAGCTGGGAGAGAATGAGGCATCTGCCAGACCATAGAGGTGAGGTCCTGGTGAAGTCCGATCCTGGGAGGAATGGGGACCTGAGACAGAGACTCTAAGTCCAGATGTTTGGCTGGTCTCTGTCTCATGAGGTCTTGATCCTCTGACTCCCAGCCGAAGGAATCATTCATGGACCTCAGAAGATCAGAGAAGGCAGGTTCCTCTGGGGGGGACTTGGGGGAAACCTTGCCTTTCAGACCCTCGGGTTCCTCCTAGGCATCCTCCGCCGACTCGGCATCCTTGTGATCATCATCATCATCATCTGCCCCCTCATCAGGGAGATTATGAATGTCAGGAAGAGCAATGTCCTGACGTGCCATCCCTGAGACATGTACCATGGATGGAGAAGGGCTTCTTGGAAACATGAACCCTGGAGAGCATGGAAGTGACAGTCTTGTCTCCAGGTCTGAAACCAACTCTGAGTGCGTCCCCAGCCACCAAGACTGGATTAAGGTCTTGAAGTCCGACATAGCCGGAGGAGGTGGAGGGGGTGGTGGAGGAGGTAGCAGCTGAGGGGGGGAAGAGGAGGAAGCATTATTGGTTGTGGTGGGTAATGGTACACCCGGTAACCCTAAAA
This sequence comes from Neoceratodus forsteri, assembly GCA_016271365.2. NCBI lineage: Eukaryota > Metazoa > Chordata > Ceratodontiformes > Ceratodontidae > Neoceratodus > Neoceratodus forsteri. The sequence continues at coordinate 1,762,608,736 of CM057455.1, read as the reverse complement.
ATGGTGGTAGGGGTTGTAACCAGGGTAGTACTGTACAAAGGAACTCAACTCAGGAGGAGGACCAGCCAGGAGATGATCCCCAGGGTACCTAAAGGGGTAAGGAGGGACAGTCCGGGGTCTAGTATAAATCCTCATCACCAGTTCTGATGGAGGAGGGACCCACGTCAAACCCACTGTACTGTAAATTGGAAGGGGATACAGCATCAGGATAGCCCATGTCAGGGGAACCGAAGCTGGGACCAGCACCACCCAATCTAGCTCCAGAAAGGGATCTGATGTCAGAGGGGCTGGAGTCGGGGCTGGATGAAGGCGGCCCGACAGTGGGACTGGTTCTGGTGCCCGAGCCAGAGGCTGGGGGAAAGTCATCAGAGTTTCCAGCATTGGAATTGGAATCACTGGATCTGACAGTGAAATTGGGACCAGGATATTCATCAGGTCTGAAGGGATCCCAGCTGAAGGAGGAGGAGGGGCCTCCACTGTAAGGCCAGATGGCTGAGGAGAAGCCTCCATCCCTGTGACCCCGTCATGGGAGCGTGGGACTGACCCCGAGGAATGGTCTATGACATCTAGGGGTTCCGCACTTTCGTCTGAGGTACCCACCTGAAAAGAGGAGGGTATAGGCAAGGAAATGGGGGGAGAGGGGCATTCTCCACCTGGTTCTGTCAGATGTCAGGTGAGGCACGGTTAGGCCCTGATGGGAGAACCACGCCTGAGCAGCCATCAGAGACAGACGTCTTACCAGACAGAGCCAGGCGGGCAGGGGAGGAACCCCTGGCTGACTTATCAGCTGGTGCTGGGCTGGTCCCCGTAGGCTGGGGAGCCATCTTACTGGTGGCCGGGCAGTCCCTGAAGGAGCCAGGGGCAGACATAGCAGCCGAAGTGGTGTGGCCATTGGAGGAGCCGACAGTCGACTGACCTGTAGAAGATTTTTCAGACATACCATCTGAAGTCTTCTTAGGAGGCGGCTGAGAGGTGGCCTTGCTCATTGAAGGCAATGAGGCCTCAGGTTGGTCCGTGGAGTGCTCCCACTCTCAAGATTTCTCTTTGTAGTGTTTCTTGGAGGGAGAAGATTTTTTGGAAGAGGACTCTCTGATGCAGTCCATTTGCTTCTCTAATTAAGCTTGTCGAACATTTAAAAGGTGGGCCTCCAAAGCCTGCTGGATCCGCTTTTTGGTGGCCTGACTAAATGTTTGGCAATCCGAGCAGGATGAGACAGGATGGTCTGAGCCCAGACAGATAACGCACTTCAGATGACCGCCCTTATGAGGGATCTCCGTGCCACAGGATGAGCACTTCTTCTTGGGTGAAGACATTAAGCAAATGTAGAACTCGTAGAGAAAAAATTTAGCGAAGGAAAAATTCTGACGCAAGAACTAACACGACGATCACTGATGGAAGTCTGCAATGAGACTGACATGAGGTGACAGCAGGAAAGAACTGAAAGGCAGGCGGTGGGGACCGCCCACTATATATGGCCATGCTGACAGCGGTCATGTGATGGGTGTGCGGTCCCCCATCAGGGATTGCTAGAAAAGTCTGCCATGCGGCCTGATGCCAGGTGGTGCTAGTCCAATTTGTAATGACCTACTAAAGGAACCCTCTCGAAGTAAGATCAGGGAACTCCTCAGGACTTGCTCAGCAAGCTTGTCAGCATTCCAGCTATTCCCTCTTCAGCTGGTAACCACATACTCTGGAGTTATGCTTTTTCTTCCCTTCTATGGACTCTTTGATCAGAGAATGTTATCAACATGTTTATTGTGTGCCTACATAGATACTATTCTTAATTCCTAAGAGATTTTGCTCATTGATGTACTGCATGCTTTATTCTGCTGTATGCTCATGTGCCCTATACTGCATTGTATGTACTTGGTCTTGTCTGAAGTTATAAAAATCTAATAAAAAGCATTAACTGAAAAAAAAGTCCCTACTTTAAGCAGGCTCTAGTCCTCCTGCTAATCTTTCTCAGTGTTCCAGATGGCCTGGTGTGATTAACACCTCATTAAGTGCTGCAGTTATCTGGCAGTTCAAGAGGGGGATTCTACAAAAGGTACAATGTGAGTCATTATCATTCCACTGTTTGAACTTTCAGTGTCCAGGGTGTGATCAAGGGTAGAAGCTGTTAAGTCACTAGTTTCAAGTTTTCTGACTTTGTCTGACAATTTGTCCCACATTATTAAAACCAGTGCCCCCCATTTCCTTACATTTTGAGTGTCTGTATCCAACATTTCAGTGAAAATATGCTAAGAGGCATACACGGTCAGCTGTGCAGGTGATGGGTTTTATCCCAGCCTCATCATAGCTGCCCCCTATCCCCATCAAATCTCTCAACTCTGTACTTTCCCTGAACACCACTGCAGACCATACTCTGAAATGACTATCCATAGACCCATTACTTCCATTACTGGCAAGTGACGGGGTCCCCAGCTCTTCCAAAATGACCATGTCAGCCAACACCATCCATACAGTTCCACCCTTATCCTGCACAGCATATCTTTTCATCCTAAAAACAAACCTTTGGTGCATGAATGGTACAAAATACCTTAATAAATCACGTAATTTGAAAGGTTAAAATGAGCATTCCTGGGGAGCACAGATCATCCTATATAGAAACAGCGGTAGTATAGTATCATTCCTGTGTATTGTTTACCCTGGTTTGATGAAAGAATGTTTTTTAAAAAAATGTTTATTGTTGAGGCGCAGCATGTTTTTTTTATTTTTATTACTTTATTTAGATTTAGGATTACAATTACCTTTGAGCCAAGGCTCTTTTACAAAGGTTCCACATCAGGAGAGTACATACATGTTAAACATGTTAAACAAAGGCATACAACATTAAAGAGAGCATGCAACCATATTCATCAGTTCAGGTGCTGCATCACAGTAAATAGGATACATGAATAACGCATACAAGGAATTATTTCAGAAACCTAGAAGAAATCAGGGAGGAAGGGTGAGAGGATAGGGGTTTGGCAGCTGAAAAAGAGACTAGAGCAGCTCACGGCATTGTCAAAGAACATCAGAGGGGGGTGGTTAATCTCAATGGGGAAGGGGGAAGTTAGGGGTGGAAGTCATGTGAGCTGGAGGCCGTGAGATGATGATGGAGGTTTGATCTGAATATGCCCGAGTTACATACGAACATATGAAATGGCAGCAGAAACAGGCCTCATGGTCTGTCAAGTTTACCCGCTAGCCCTTCAACTTGCTGTTGCCTCACCCTCCCTTCCCCTCCTCATAACTAACCCCCCCACTCTGTCCCACCCTCTCTTAAATCCTCCCACTGTTCTTCTTGATACCACCTCCTCTGCAAGACTGTTCCACTTATCTACCACTCTTTCTGTGAAAAAGTGTCTCCTGATTTCCCCCCTGAATCCCCCTCCAATCTCAGCAGATGCCCTCTCGTGTCCCTCCCCCGTCTGATCTGAAGAATCCCTTCTATAGTGATCCTGATAATACCCTTTGGGTACTTAAAGATTTCGATCATATACCCTCTATTCATCCTCTCTTCCAGGAAATACATTTGCAGCTCTCCCAGCCTCTCCTCATAGGATTTATCCTCAAGTTCCTGTATCATTTTGTTTGCCCTATGCTGCACCCCCTCCACCAATCTGATGTCCCTCAACAGGAATGGACACCAGTACTGCATGCAGTATTCCAGATGCGGCCTGACCAGTGACCTGTACAAGAGTAGGATCACTTCCCTGAGCCTGGTGGACATTTCTCCTTGCTATGCACCCCAGCATCTTGTTTTACCATTGCTGCCGCCTTCCTGCACTGAGCTGAGTGGTTCACACTCCCCGTTATTAGTACCCCTAGATCCTTTTCCTCCACTGTGCTTACCGACTGTACCCCTCCCAGCTGATATTTCCTCCCCTGGTTATTTGCTCCAAAGTGCGGTACCTTTCACTTCTTGGCATTGAACCCCAACTGCCATGTCTGACCATTCCTGTGTCTGCTAGGACAGTGCTATATTTGAGTGTATATACATATTGATTAATGACCTGTACTAGTTCATTACTGATATCTGACTGTTAGACTACTGTTTCTTGTAACAAACTAGTCTATGTTATGCTATGTAATATTGTTTGTCTATAATTACTATGATGTGGAACCTTTGTAAAGGAGTCTCTGACTGAAAGGTACTTCTGAATTAATAAATAAATAAATTCTGGTAGTTTGGTCAGGTCTTACTGTAGTCCCTTCCAACCCTCTATGCTATCTACCACTGCACCAGTCTTGGTATCATCTGCAAACAGACTGATCCTACTCTGTATCCCATTTGAGATATCCACTTATTTATTTTACTTTTTTAGATCTAGGATTACAAATACCTTTGAGCCCAGACTCTTTTACAAAGGTTCCACATTGGCTTGAGTGACAGTAGGGGTCATGATTATATGAAAACAATACAATTTGAAGGAACAATGCAAACTGAAATTGGGGAGAGCAAAGCAGGTTACAGTCATTTCTAAGCATATAAATACATGCATACCTTTACTGTGGTATTAGGAGCCATAGGAAGAGGAAGGTATACATGATTATGAAGCTAGTATGGGACAAGAAAATCTGGAGCAGCCAGCGGCATTTGTCATGTAACAAAAAAGTGCTAGAAGGGATTGGGGGGTGGAGGGAAGGGGGGAAGGAGTGTTAGAGGAGTTAAGCAGGGGGAAATAAGTGCTAAATTAAGAGGAGCCAACTAAGGTTGACAATCACAGGAGCTAGAGGCAGAGAGGAGGAGGTGGAGGTTGGATTTGAATGGGCCTAGCTTAGACAGTGAGGAGATGTCATAGCAAAGGCCATTTAACCAGCTGGGAGCTCTGTGAGCAAAAGATCTTTGCCTCTGGGTGGTGGGGCAATGTGGGATGTGCAGGAGCTGAGATTCTGAGCACCTGGTTGGGTGCTGATTCTGTGCCATATGGAGGAGGGCTTGGACACCGGGGGGGGGGGCACTAGGCCCATAGTAATTTTTTTGGACATTAAGCAGTTCTGGTGCTTGATATGGCTTGACAATTGGAGCCATTCAGTTTTGGCGTATAGGTCGCAGTTGTGGGTGAGATGGTGTGATCCAGTGATCAGCCTGAAGGCTTTGTTTAAGGTCAAGGATACGCACCTAAGGGTGATGGCAGAAGCTGTGCTGTAGATGATCAGGCCATAGTCGATTAGTGAGACCACCGAGCTCTGAACTGCGATCCTTAAGGCATCTGCAGTAAGGCATTGCCTATGCCTGTGAAGAAGGCCAGTGCGTGTATTAGCAGCTTTTGAGACATTGTCTGTGTGGGTAGCATATGACAGATTACTATCAATGGTGACTCCAAGGTATCTGAATGATTGAACCTGTTCGAGGACTGCACCCAGGCAATTAGTGATTAGGAGGGGTTGAGCCCTGTGTTTGTTGTGAGAGCTGCAGAAAAGCATAGACTTGTTTTTTTTATAGTTGAGGACTAATTTATGCTTGCTAAACCAGTTTTCAATTGCAGAGAAACCAAGCTGTAGATTGTTTAGAAGGATGAGGGGGTTCTTGTGGGTGGTGTAAATGACGGCATTGTCTGCATAAATAAGGATATGTTGAGGAGAAGATTACGGGAGACTATTCAGAAAGAGGCTGTAAAGGAGTGGCCCGAGACTGGAACCTTGGGGGACTCCTGAGCAAACGGGTCTTTCAGCGGAGTGGACATCAGCAATCTTCACATGTTGGGAGCGGCTTTCCAGGTAGCTCTTCAAGTTCAAGTTTATTGCAGGAAAAACAACTCCTTTGAGCAAGATCATTCACAAGGAGGTCCTGGTATATATATACAACAAGACTAACAGAAACACACAGTAAATGCGCACGACAGAAGTACAAGTGCTAATATGATACATATGTGACAGGTATTCAGGCAATACTCCATATCACTTGAAGTAGGTTATCACAATCTTACGTAAAGTGCTGGTTCTGTCCATATGGACCTTAAGGCAAACAATAGGCTTGAACAATCATAGAAGAATGGATTTTAGCGACAGCTACAGACATCTTTTATTTTTTTCAGCAGTTAGATTTTTAAAGAGACTAACAGAGACTACTTTAGGTAGTTTCAGAGACAATTATAGCCAGTTCCAGATAACAGGGAAGATAATGGAGATGGCGCTCTTGCCAAAGGAGGTGCTAGTCTTGGGAACATCCAGGAAGATGTAGTCTGACTTTCTGAGTGAGTAAATACTGTGGTAAGTGTGGATAAGGGAAATTATGTAGCTAGGAAGCTTGTTGAGGAGAAGCCTTAGGGTCCAGGTACCAGGGTGGAGAAAACATCTAGTAGTAAGGGACGTCCAACCTATGGCTGAGTACAGATCACAGTGGTGCATCCGGAATGGGGAGTTCGTAATGAAGCTCAGAGCATGGTGATAGAGAATGTCCAGTTTATTTAGATTTGAGGTTGAAGAAGAGGTATTGATTATATCCCCGTAGTCTAGTAGCAGGAGGAATGTGGCTTGGACAAGTCTAGATCTGATCTGGAGTGGGAAAAGTGACCTGTTGTGGAAAAAGAAGCCTAGCCTTATTTTTAGTCTTCTAGATAGGTCATCAAGGTGTTCAATGAAGACGAGCTTGCTGTCTAACCAATGTCTGGATTTTTCTCTGTTTGATTAGCAGGGTATTTTCTCTGTCAAATTGTTGTGTAGGGCATCTTGCTGACAGGAAGGCACTCATCGCAGTGGTGAGTCAGAGCTTTTAGCTGATGGTTTCGTGAGGGCACAGTTTAGGCCCAACCTCTGCCCACCCTCACCCCACCCACCCTGGAAATAGTTCTTTATACCTGGGGTTCTGACATAATTTCTCAAGAGTGCAAGTGCATATCACTGTCATATCCTCTCTAGCACACTGCACTGACAATATAAGCATACACATTGTATAATATATATATTTCTATATAACAAACCGATCACACACACACACACACACACACACACACACACACACACAGACACATGCACACACACAAAAAAAAGTAGATAAACATGTGGGGAGTAGTGCAATGTAATGGCTGTGGGGCAGCAGTCTTCCGGGAGTCTTTCTGGAGGCTGAGATGCTGCCCTATTTGCAGACAACTCTCTGCCCTGAGGAAGGAAGTTGCCCGTCTTCAGGCCACACTGGACAGTAGTAAGGGAACCTTCCCCAAGGCCACACTCAACAGTAGGAAGGGAACCTCCGCCATCCAGGGAGCACCAGAGCCACCACCACTACCTCAGAGGTTGCGAAGAAAGCACAGCAGTTGAAACACAGTAGGCTCAGGGAGGGTGAGGATGGTGGAACAGAGGCACGCCCAGTCAGTTGTTCCACTCCACAATCCATACACCATTCTGGGGGAGCATAGTTCCCCTATGGATGCACTCCAGAGAGAGACTAAGGAGGCTGAGGACAACTGTCGTGAAGGGAGGCCCACAGGAAGGAGGCAGAGGACACCACAGGGAAAGGAAGCAGCTCCTGGTGGGGGACTCAATTATTAGGGGGATAGAACTGGGGGGAGCGGGAAAAACTGAAGCAAGGTGCCTGCCTGGTGCCATGACTTGGAGGGACAGGAAGCACATCCTCAGGATCATGAGAACAGCTGCACGGGAGTCTGAGCTGGACATCATTGTCCACCTAGTGACAAATGACTTGGCTCATCAAGAGATTAGAGCAGTGCAGGAGGCCTTTGTAGAGCTGGGGAGGGGCCTAAGACAAGTAGCACACACAGTATCCTTCTCAGAGGTGCTGCCTGTCAATGGCATGGGTGAGGCGAGGGTACTTTGCACCATGCAGTTTAATGAATGGTTGAAAAAATGGTGTGGATCACAGGGGTTTGGCTTCACTGGGGACTGGGGTTCCACCTGGAGGGACACCAGCCTATACTGGCAGGATGGTTTGCATCTGTCCAGAAAGGGAACAAGTCTTCTGAGCAATTGGTTTAAATGCTTCATTTGCAAGCTTTTAAACTAGTCAAGGGGGGAGGCACTGATAAGCAGCAGGAAAATCCCAGCCTCTCACTACAAAACAGGGTACTAAATGAGAAAAAGACCAAGGTAGAAGATCAGTGGGGGATGCTGCTACAGAAGGTAAAGCCATCATAAAATGGAGAGCAATGAGTACCAGTGCCCATAATCTGGGTAACAAGCTTCCTGAATTAGTGGCCTTGATGGAGGAGGAACATCTGGATATCGTGGCAGTCTCAGAAACATGGTACACACAGAACCATGACTGGGATGTAAACATACCAGGATGCACTATCTACAGGAGGGACAGGGAGGGTAAAAGAGGAGGAGGAGTAGCTCTTTACGTTAGAGAAGGAATCAAAGCAACAGAACAAAAGGGTAAACAGGGAGGAGAAGAAGCACTGTGGGTCAATTTGGAGACAGGCAATGGCACCACAATCCGCACAGGGGTTGTGTACAGACCCCCCCTCTCAGGGGGAGGAAATGGACAAGAAAATGATAGAAAGTATACTTAGAATGGCAGAAAAAGGGGAGATATTGCTGATGGGTGATCTTATTATGCCAGATGTTAATTGGAGTGCAGTTGCAGCAGCCACTTCAAAGAGTGGGGTTATTCTAGATGCCCTGCAGGGGGCATGCCTTAGACAACTAGTATTGGAACCCCTTCGAGAGGGAGCAATCTTAGACCTGGTTCTCTCAAATGGAGATGGAGAGAGGATCACAGATGTAGAAGTGGGTAGCCATCTGGGAACTAGCGGCCATCAAACAGTATGGTTCTACACAACACAGCAATAGAGATGCCATACAAAGGCAAAAGTACTGGACTTTAGGGAGGGCTGACTTTGCCAAAATGGGTGAGTGCCTAAGGAATGCACTAGCAAATGGGCAGGAAGGAGGTGTGGAAGAACAATGGGGAATAATAAAAACTGCCATCACAGAGGTAACAAGCCTTTGTGTGAAGCAAATAAATAAAACAAAACGATGTAGGAAACCACTATGGTTCTCAAAGGAAGTGGCAGTGAAGGTTCAAGAGAAAAAGAAAGCATTCAGGAAGTACAAGGAATCACAGAAGGAGCAGGACAGAGAATTGTATCAGTTAAAACAAAAGGAAGCTGGGAAGGCAATCAGAACAGTAAAGGCCCAAACCGAGGAAAAGATAGCCAACTCAGTTAAGAAGGAGGATAAAACCTTTTATAGGTACATCAGGGAGCGAAGGAAGACCAAGGGAGGGATAGTGAGGCTTAATAAAGGGGAGGGGTGGGCAGAGGGTGACTGTGAAAAGGCAGAGATACTAAACAAATATTTTTGCTCAGTATTTACAAATGAAGAGGGGGAGGTACCTAAAAAAACAATAGAAACACTCTGGATACAGAAGTTGATACCAGTCCATTTACAGAAGAAAGGGTTCTGAAAGAACTCTTAAAACTGAAGGTGGACAAAGCAATGGGGCCTGATGGGATTCATCCTAGAATTCTAACAGAACTAAGGGTAGAACTAGTAACACCACTGACTACCCTCTTTAATAAATCATGGGAGGATGGGGTGGTACCCAAGGACTGGAGGAGGGCAGATGTGATTCCCCTTCACAAAAGTGGGAGCTAGGCAGAAGCAGGAAACTACAGACCTGTTAGTTTAACCTCAGAGATAGGGAAAATGATGGAATCACTTCTGAAGGAAAGAATTGTCAAGTATCTAGAGGCCAGCGGGGTACAGGACCCAAGGCAGCATGGATTCACAGCGGGAAGGTCATGCCAGACGAATCTGATAGATTTCTTTGACTGGGTGACCAAAGTAGGTGATCAGGGAGGGGCTGTGGACATGGCCTACCTAGACTTTAGGAAGGCATTTGACACAGTCCCACACAAAAGATTAATATACAAGTTAGCCAGCCTGGGAGTGGGTCCCAAGATGACAGCCTGGGTAAAGAATTGGCTGGAGAATAGGACACAGCGGGTAATAGTAAATGGAGTCCACTCTGAAGAAAGGGGGGTTACTAGTGGGGTACTGCAGGGTTCAGTATTAGGACCAGTCCTCTTCAATGTCTTTATAAGTGACATTGCAGAAGGACTGGAAGGAAAAGTATGTCTCTTTGCAGATGACACAAAGATCTGCAACAGAGTTGATGCACAAGGTGGGGTGGAAAGGATGAGAAGGGACTTGGCAAGTTTAGAGGAATGGTCAAATGTATGGCAGCTTAGATTCAATGCTAAGAAGTGCAAGGTAATGCACCTGGGAAACAAAAACCCAGGGGAAGAATACACAATGGGGGGTGAGATATTAACAACAACAAAATGGAGAGGGACCTGGGGTAGTCATATCAAATGACCTAAAGGTGGGCAAGCAATGTGAGAGGGCAGCAAGAGGGCTGGAGGCATACTGGGATGCATAGGAGAGGCATCACCAGTAGAAACAGGAAGTTATTATCCCTCTGTACAGACAGCTGGTGAGACCCCATCTGGAGTACTGTGTGCAGTTCTGGAGACCCATTCTCCGCAAAGACATAGACAGGATGGAAGCTGTCCAGAGAAGGGCAACTAAAATGGTGCAGGGTCTGCACCAGAAGACATATGAAGAGAGACTAAAGGAGCTTAATATATATAGCCTCAGGGAAAGGAGGGAGAGGGGGGACATGATAGAAACTTTCAAGTACCTCAAGGGAATCAACAAAGTCCAAGAGGGTAGAATCTTTCAGAAAAAGAGGTGCGCAAGAACAAGGGGGCACAATTTGAAGATAGAGGGGGGGGCAGCTCAGAGGTAATTTAAGGAAGTATTTTTTCACAGAGAGGGTTGTGGATGCCCGGAACGGAGGTTGTGGAGTCAAAAACAGTGGTGGAATTCAAGCATGCATGGGACAGTCATAAGGCAATTCTAGCGGGTGGGGGTAGGAAGAAGTAGGCTGCTGGTTAACTAGGATCTGTGCTTATCCATTAGGTAGGGAAATGGGCAGACTGGGTGGGCCAAGCGGTCCTTATCTGCCATCAAATTCTATGTTTCTATGTATTTAAAGAGCAGGTATTCGCTGTATTATCTTTTTTTTTTCTAGGTACAGAATAGTCCTGCTCAATAAAGAATTGTCTTCTACCTCTGTTTATGTGTGTTACTCTTTGAAAGTTTACACCAGTATCCCTCCTCAAGTTTAATTGGATTCCTCCGGTTGCTGTGGCTTTTCAGCTTTAAAAAAAAAATCACAGTTGCGTGGAACCCTTGAGCCCAAGTCAAAGTTACGTCAGTTAAAGATTGCTGACTCAGGCTCCCAAAGTTATTTCTTCTGCGCATGTTTCAGTCATCAAAATGCACACAGACATGCTCGTTCCTGTGTGGCTGAGTGACAGCATATTGAATTTGGTGCTATGAAATAGTCAGCACGAGTGTAGCCTGTATTACAAACTGTTGTCACAGATCATTACTTGTTCACTGCCAAAACTGGGATAGAATAACATTTTGATGTGCCCCTAACAGCAGTGGATGAAATAATAAATATTTTCTTTGTCAGGAGATCGCGTTTCAAACAAAAAAAAAATCTATAATTGAAAGGTTAGTGTAGTTGTTTAACCTAGTGTGAAGTTATTCGGGTTTGAATGTGTTTGAGGAAAGAAAAAAAAGTTCACACCGGGAGATCATGTTTGGCACAGTTTTAAAGGCTACTAAGTTTGTGTCATTTCATGATGTTCGCATATCTATTCTTGGCTATTTTTTATGTGAAGTATTCATTTTCGGCACTCGGCCTTCCAACCCCCTCCCCCCCTCGCTCCACACTGGCATGCAGATTTGCAGTGAAGTATATGGAGAATCACATATTGCAATCACTCCTTGTTTTCAATATAAAATTACTGAACTCCATGTTATCTTTGCTGAAACTGGTTCAGCAGGCATTTTGCAGTGATGATCCGTGTTGTGTTGAGGATAAACAAAAAAAAATGAGGCTGTAGTTGTGGTTAAAATAGGATGGTTGGGTGAGCTCTTAGTGTATTTGGTGTGGAGTTTTATGAACTCTATAATTATGCACTCTAGTCTATGTTTATTACAGAAATATTTATGACTTTAAAAAAAATGGAGCTTGTAGAGAGGTGAAAGAAAAAAAGAAGTTCCTTATAAGTTTTAAGCCCACAACCCTTACTCACAGAAGCAACCACCAAATCCACTGCACCACACACTCTGCTTGATAACACGTTGGATTTTACTTGCCTTTGTTTTCTGTAATACTTCAAGGGATTGTCTGACTGCAATTTGTCCTATTCATCCCTTCCCCACTTAATGTATGTTGAGCACTCTGAAAAAAATCACACTTTCTTTGTTTATGTACTGTAGGGTCACAGAAGTACACTGCATTGAACAGGATGTCTTGCTGCCATTGTTGTGCTTTTTTTTTTTGTTTATGTCTTGAGAGGCATGGAATATAAATAAGGATACATGCCACAGGCAGACAGCAAGAAATAATTATATTTACTACAATCTCATTTCCTCATGCTGGAAGGATAGTATGTACATCACAGAACCAGAAGCACTTGGTACTAAGGGTCAATGATCATGTGGACTGTGAATGAAACGTAGGAGTTAAAACAGGCTCTAGTTCTGTTTAAAGGAGGATGCATGGAGGAGCAATTAGTATGCTTGTGGTGTGAAGGTCTATAAAATTTGTAAGTCGTCACACTAGTTATTCATTTGTCACCGAAAGATTTGTTAAAATAAAAAAAAAACACGGAGCCAAAACCATACCCCCAGTGCAATTTGATCTCATGACCTTTTGTACTAGAAGCAAATGCCTAGCACACTGCTCCACAAACTCTGCCTATTTTCAGATGGGATTTTTCTTGTATTTGTTTAGCTTCAATGTGTCCCATTCACTCTTACTTTACAGTAATTTGATGGGAAAATGTTGAATGTTTGGAAAAAGAGCAAGAGGCAAAGACTCAGGCAAAACAAAAATGGGTGATGAGCAGACAAAGGCAAAAACAAGGGGAAGGTACGAGGGGGAAAGATGGTACTGGAGGAGGCAGAGAGGCAAGCAGAGGAATGCCCCACCAGCCACCAGCTCTGAAGCACTGTCAAAAAGCTCGAAGCAGAGCGAGCGGAAGCTTTACGTTTAAGTAGGGGATGTGGGAGGAGCTATTCCCCCAATTCAACTTCAGGCTAAAAGCCTTCCAATTATGATTGTTTGATTTTTCTTTTAATAAAATTTTCCCCTGTTCTTCTTTGACAAGTGTCATGGGATCCTTTACTTCCATCTAGACAGTGACCACAGATGGCAGAGGGGAACTCAGCTTAACATCTCATCTGAAGGATGAGACCTTACCAGTGCTGGACCCCCTTATAGGGCACTAGTGTCGGTTAGGGTTATTATCTCCAGTACCTAGTGTGGGGCTAGAACCCACAAACATACAATCTTCCATCCTCAGCAGGGAGCATGCTACCTACTGTGCCACTAACACTAATGAAAGTCTTACTAGGCTCTGCTCTACTTTACTCATCTTTACTCTACTAGGCTAAGTACGACCTCACACATTCATAAGGGCTGTCTCGCTGCTGTCATCCAAGTCACGTTAAGGAACTGGAAAGCTAATAGGAGCATGCATGAACTGGTTGGACTTTACAGAGTCAAATGTCAGCATCATCTTTGTCACATGCGAAGGAAGGTAACCAGAAGCTAACTTTAACCTACATAACATTGTCCCAACCTACTCAAAATAGCATGAGTATCTGATAGCAATGCATTGGGCTGTATTACAGTGTGATCCTGCTATGCCCTAATGTGATCCCATTTACTGTGCTACTGCTTTCAGGCAACACATTGGGAAATGTCATCAAGGCAAAACTATTCAATTCCACTAAATACTTGCCATTAGAAAACATGTTTTTGCCCAGCACTAACTAATATGTATTATGGCTATGTTGTGTTCTATTATTTAGTGTAAATAAATTGAATCCAACCTATTAGGAATCAGGCATGCTACATGTTCTGAAATACTGAATGACAGTTTCCTGCCTTTGTCCTGTCCATGTGATTTATTATTGTTTTCCAATCGTTCACTTACCCCATACCACATAGCCTAAATGTAATTGCTTGAAATATTTTCTGTAGTCTGTTGGCTCTCCTCCAACACAAAAGTAATCTCCCGGGAATAATGTGATCCAGCATTGTGGCAGTGTTCAGAGGTCAAGTAAGCTTATGCACTCTGCAATCAGCATTTTCTGATTCCAAGCACACAGCTCAACTGACATGCAAGGAGAAAGAGTGATGCACTTGTATGTAGTCATACCATGTGAAAATGAAAAGGATTGTTGCCAATGCAGAGGGGGAGGTGATGTATTAGCTTACAAACAGTCATTAGACTTGTAAGACATGCTTGATATTCCTATATGTATATTAGAAAATGAACAAGATATTGACATTCTATAAACACCCCCAACTATTACAGTGGAACAGTAATGTATAGTCTAAAACCACATATAACAACAATGTAACATTTTTATTCAAAGTACATTCAGAACCCTGAACTGCTGCCTTTAATTTTCTATTGCATGTGTACCTGTCTATTAATATTAACTATTTTAAATTCCAACTGAAATAAACTTACTGCACATGTGAAATATGGCCCTTATTTACAAGTATCCATAGGAAAGAAACAACACTTACTATGCAAACCGCTAGCTGACTTGGTCTACTATTACTTAAGCACAGCGGCATCAGCAGGATTCTAAAAGTGTGTGTGGGGGGGGGCACATGCCCCCATCAGTGACTTATGCTAAAGGGGGGGGGGGGGCTGGGAGATTTGTCCCTGGAAGAACTTTGAAGAATTTGGTACCAAATGGTAAATTTTAGAAGCATTTTCTATGAAATCTGCAGCAAGACAAGTATAGGGATTTAGTAGCTGAATACAGCACGTGACTTGAAGAACCAGGGAACAAGAACATACTTAATCTAATTGTTTTAGTGCCTTAGTTTCATATCTAAAATGTATGCAAAGACAGAAAGAATTGGACTAGTGATGCACTTCTCTTTTTTACAAACGATATGGGGCCTGGGGGGATTGCTTCTGGAAGAAACTTTTAAGAATTTAGTGCCAAATGATGCATTTTAGAAGCATTTTCTATGACATCTGCAGCTAGACAATAGGGATTTAGTAGCTGAAAACCCTGCAACACAGTATGTGACTTGTCTGGAACCAGTCGACATAGTTATTCTAATTGTGTTTTTTTTTTTAACCAGGAGAGACACACTAAGCTGAAAACTTGTTTACAGGTATGACCTGGGAGCACAAGGAAGTTAAGTGACTTGCTCATGGTCACACAATATGCAAGGTGGGGCTGTGGGATTCAAACCCAGGTCTCCAGCCCAGAGGCTTAAACCACTGTGCTATACTGTCTTGTATAAGTTATTGCCTCAAAGGTCATCATACACAAACACCACACAAAGACAGACAGAAAACAGACAGATTAAATATTTTGGTGAATGTGTCTATTGTGACCTGGGTGGAAGAGACACAGACCAAAAATATTTCTTCACTGAAAATGGAAAATGCACATGAGAGACATCAGAGATTAAACAGGTTGGATGTGATATACTGTAATCTCAAAGTTCAAAATGGGCAGCATGCACAACTACACTTCTTTGATCCTGCCATATAATTCAGGAATTTTCTTTGGTGATGTCAGCAGGGAGCAAATGATTAATACATCAGTTTGACAACTTGGCAAATCTGTCAATGACTTTATCTGGATTTGTTAGTTTTGTTGCCTCACCCTCAGTTGCTAATGTGGCAAGACACTTAGTCCATCCTGAACCTTGTGTTTCTCAAGTACAGTATATCTATTCATTTTAGGGCACTGCAGGATCATTCACACGAACATTTAGTGACTGGTATAGCAAGTGCAATGCTACCCAGTTGGTTGATGACAGGAAACACAGCCAGTGGCAGTGATTCAAGCAATGAAGAGATGTTCTGTGGGTTTTAGAAGGCAGACGTTCAATAAATCTTTGTGCTACAATCAATTCTTCTTCAGGAAGTTGTACTCCACAGTGACTGCACATAACATTTAGTGTTGTCTTATCTAAAAACAAACTCTGGTCAGAGCCACTATGACTGGTAATGCATAAACTTGATAAGGGTGTTTCATGGGCTTAAATGTTAAGATTAATTTCTGTAGTCAGCTTTGTGTGTAAATTTGATTTTCAGCAAACTTAGATCATTTATCTGGTTGATCCTGTGTTTTCCATGTATTTAAAATGTGAGTGGTCAGTGTGCCTTGTACTATGTGGGGAAGGAGAGGGAGCTCCACACCATGGCCTTCAAGTTATGGTAGAAGAAGTAGTGCAGAGAAGAGAGGTATGACTACAATTGGACTGAGGGCCAACATGGAAGGATAAGAGCCTATACTGAGGTGATGGCTAGCTTCCATTAAGGAGCAAACCATAGTCCTCAGTGCACAGTTTAAATGTTACTTCAATATACATTTAAAGTAGCTGAGGGGGGTGATGGGGGGAGGGGACAGAAAGTAGGCCACCACAGGCTGAGATGGAGTAGGGACATGCCAAGCAGGGGGTTAGCAAAGGAGGAATGGGGGAAAAGGAGCAGTCAAAGAAGAAAGATGAGGAAGGAGAAACCATTGGAACAGGAGAAAGCAGCAAGAAGAAAGCTGAGGGATGTCAAAATGGTACAAGGTCTGCATCAGAAGCCCTATGAAAGGAAACTGAAATAATTCATTATATACATCCTGGGGGAGAGAAGTGAGAGTTGGGATATGATGGAGTCCTTTAAATATAGGCACAAAGGAATCCTTGGAGGAAGGAAGGAGATGGAAGACAAAGTGCTATAGATCAAGGTCAGTCTCCAGCAAAACTGATCATAATTAAAAATGGAAAGACTAGATGGACCCAGCAGTCATTATCTGTCATGAGTTTCTATGTTTCTATGTATGACAGGTTATGCAATTCAAGTGGATACAGTGTGAAATTATTAATATGCACAATGTTGATACTGTAAACTGTGTGGTACAAACAATTCATGTTGTACTATGCTACACAGACAATAATCAGATAATCAAATCAGTAATAATATGTGCCTTGAACAAGGGAGAAAAAATCAAGGGGAACATGGGTGAAGGAATAAACTACTCATGGTCATGACACCATGATAGGTACATACTGTATGAATTTCCTGTATTATGATGGTACCCCACTGTATATCAATGTTGAGTTAGCTACAATATAGGATTTTATTTATTTTTGTTTTATTTTTAATATTCTGGACATTGTCTACACTATAGTGACAGACAGCCAAGGATGCTCTTTACAATCTGTGACCTTGTTTTGTTTTTTTTGTTAATTCATTTTTGGAAAATAACTTGTAATGTGACTGCAGTTCTGTTCAACTGATTAACTTTTAGTTTGGAGAACGGAAGAAGTGGAACAGACAGTGCTGTAGATCAAGTTAGGTCTGCAGAAAAAGTGAACATAATAAAATATGAGCAAACTAGATGGGCCCAGCAGTCATTATTTGCTGTCAGTTTCTATGTTTCTATGTATGACAGGTCATGTGATTAAATGGCTACAGTGTAAAATTATTAATATGCACAACATCAGTACTGTAAACTGTGTGGCACACGTACAGTAATTCATGTAGTACTATGCTACAGAGACATGATAATCAAACAGGAAAATAGAGAATAGAGGAGTTGAGACAGCTAGGTGCTGCAAGCTCAGTGACATCTGGTCACATGTATTTTCCTGTGGACAGAGTGCAGAGGGATGCCCAGATACCTGCCAGACATGTACAGTCTGATATCATGCCTCTACACAGCACAATAGGTATAAAAAACTGATAACAGCTTATTGTTTTTCTGTTTCCAAAGCTGTTTTCTCTAATACTTACGAGTTATTACTAAGAATTCTGAGACAACAGGAGACATTCTGCATCCATATATACAGTAGTTGTCTCATAATCATGTAAAATGGTAATTTAGTTATCCTCCATGTATATATGTGTCTAGTTTTCTCTAGGTTCCCAGTTCCTACAGAGGGCAGTGATAAGGAGTAAGAACTAATAGAAATTGCTACTGTCCAACTCCAAAGTGTAAAAGACTATGATGTGGGGAGGGGTACAAAATATTTACCTTACACATCCAGCAAATGGTCCAGAGCTGCTTCATGCCAGCTGAGTAAATGCTAGGGTCTAAAAATTAGCCACTGGCTAAAATGCATCCAGCGTTTTAGCCACTTGTGAACTGAATAAGCCACTCTACCAACATGGTCTGATGCTGCTTTCCTGTCTCTGTGCCCAAACATCCTCCACTGTTTGGTGCCAGAACTGGACTGACAGATATCATGTTCTCAAGGGGCAGTGAGTGAACTTGCACTCTCTAGCAGGCTTTGCTCATAGTTTTTGTGAAAACAAACAAAGAAAATTGCTCTGTTGAATGGCACCAATTGGCCAAACATACTGATAGATGTGATAGTGTTGGCCTGCTTTGGTGTGGTGTGACAGTCAGCCACATTCATTTACATTCATCAAAATGGTTTAGCCACAGTGGTGAAAGGGAGCATAGAAATAGTAGCCACATTGGTTTTACAGTAGCTATTGGTGATGGTGGTGATCCTTCATGCATACCCAGTGCCAGGAAGAATAAAAATTGACCCTTATTAATAACCAAGATGGATAAGGAGCAGAACCTCTCTCTTTTTTTCATTAATTTTTTATTTTAGGGATCACTGTCAGTCATTTTTGCATCATATTATTTCTAGTTGAAAACCCATATTCTCTAATTGTTTACCTTTCTAAAATTCATTAATGTTGCTGGTTGTTTTAGCTGCTCCCTTCATAGTAGAACTGAAATGCATGCTAATGGTGTTACTATATCCAGAGTTGTTTTGTTTCAAATCCTTGACCTACTCTTACAGTGTATTCCCTGAACTTTAGGAACACCCTCAAACAATGCAGCCACTCATGATGCAATAGTCTCCTCCCCTCCCTCTGCGTTATGCTGTTTTATTTGAGAGAGGGCCCCAAGACCAGGAAAGATGCAGTGGGAGTTGATCAAGGATGGTAAACAAACATGTTTTAACAAACAAGAACTTGCAGTCATGAATTAAATCTGGAGGGATGAAGGTTTAAGAGGGATGTGAGGAAATCCTATTTTATGGAAAGGGTGGTGAAGCTGTAGAACAATCTGCCAGTGGAAGTGGTGGGCACCAAGACCATAAATGGTTTCAGCACTGACTGGCAAGGAGTGAAGGGCTTGGTTGTTGCTCTTGTCAGCAGCATTAAGGAGGGGAGCAGGGGGTGCTTTGTATGGACAGTAGGTCCCGGGGCTTATAGGGAAGTCTAGTCAGGCTAGATGGACCTTTGGTCTTTTTCTGCTGTCATTTTCTATGTAATAATATATGCATTGAGCAAGGGAGAAAAAATCAAGGGGAATATATGTGACACAATATACTACTCATAGAGTGGTGACATCACAATAGGTACCTACTGTATGAAGTTACTGTATTATGATGATATCCAGCTGTATACCAGTGTTGAATAAGTTACAGTATGGAATTTTATTTATTTTTGTTTTATTTTTAATAACCCAGACATTGTTTACACAGTAATAACACATAACTATTTAAGCTACTTACAATGTGAGACCTTGTTCTTTTTTTTTAATCACTTGATTCATTTTTGGGAAATCACCTGTAACATGGCTGCAATTCCATTTAGCCAGTTAACTTTTGGTTTACTTATGCATGCCTCTTACAAGAGAGTACTGTTTGTATTAATGCCAGCGTGCAATATTACCCTTAGGACAGGTTGTGGAGTGTATTTGAATAGATGTAAAAATTGTGACACTGCACTGTATGTCAAGTAAGAATCATGTCTCTGATTGTGAGCATTTGCCCCTGATTTTAATGGGTAGTATCCCTCATTTTGGTCCTGATAGGGTGAGAGGTATGCATTCTGGGGTAGCCAGGTGTTGCAGCTGACACCGCTATGATTTCTTTGCAATCCCCTATGATGCCACTTGTAACCCCTGAAAACCCTTAAACATTAGTTAGTTAGATCCTGAAAGGGTTAATATAAAGCAGCCCTTCAGGGAAGATAACTAATTGCCTGGCCCCCACCCACGCACACACCCACATTTGGGGGTAATAAAAAGTAATTTGAAACTCCTCTGGAATTTCCTCTAAAGACTTGCTGCTCTGTTACAAATTGCAGTAGGTCAGATTATTTGGGTTTCAAAGACTAGCAAATCACATTTCAATAAGAAATGAAATGAACAAGCCAGCAAGTGAACATATAAAGACTTCTGATGTTTTCTTTTTACAAATGCCTGGTACATCTATGGCTACAAACTGGACAAATAACTTGCCTTTGTGTCTACACCAAGACATTAGTTTTCAGGTCACTTAAAGCAGGCATGATGAGAATGGCTAACAAGATGAAAACAGTACCCATGTTGTCACACATGTCCTGTCATGCACAAATTAAGACTGAAATACATGTACTGTTATTGTGACTATTATTTCCATCAAAACTTAAAAACACTGTCAAAGTGAAAGAAAAAAATGCTTCTTAACCACTGCAGGATAGCATAGTTTCAGATGACAGCCTAGTTTTTGTCTCTTGCAGATCTTCTGCAGTGATAACACTTCATTCTGTGTTCCTCTGAATGAAATGTGAATCTCATGCCTCATTAGGAAACACTGTCTAACAGAGAAAAAATAGTGAGGTAAACAGACTGCTAAGCAGAGGAATTGTGATAAAACTGCAATTTAAAGAAGTCTGTTAGCATTTTGCTGAGGTCCGTTTTCTATGTGATAGTAAAATGTCTGCAGAGCTCCGCCCTACAGTGGAAATAAAGGACTTGTTCATTTCAAAGCCTGAACTGCTTTCAGTAGGTCTGCCCCCTCATTTGAAAATCCTCGTCACAATTCTGCAATCATATTGTCTACAACAGGGTAATAAATTTTAGTTCGGTAATCTGTTTCTGAGGTAACTGGTTGCTATTCCCTAAGTCTCATGTCAACCACATATGTATCAAAATGAGCTACTAAGTAATGGGTATGTCATGGGTGGGTCATTTTTTATGTTACACTGTTGGGAGCTATGTTAAGTGCTACAGTGAATGCTGTTGCTTCATGGAGTAATTCTTTAAATTTATCTTCCTTTCTGAATGAAACCGGAGTATCAATAAATGTTTCTATTGCAATGCCAGCACTGGCTATATCCAGATCTTCAGTCTGTAGTAGATTGTAGAGTCCTTCTGCAAATCTGAGAATGAGATCAAAGAGGAAAAGAAAAAGTACTGTGTTGAATGACATCATGAAGTTGTAAAGGCCACAGGCTTTGGGTGCAGTTACGTGGTCACAGTGAGAAAGATAAGAGATTATGGACTCATATGTATGCTTCAGTGCTCTCAGTGCTCCTTTCTGACATTCCCACCTAGTATTGCTCAAAGTTGTGAGTTTTTTTTGTTCTGTCAAGCCCCATGTCTTGCTGTATCTGTTTCAGTCTGTCGTAGTGCACTGCAGATGTCGAAAAGAATGTATGCAAACATTGCACCAAATCAAAAAAGTCTTACTTTTGGAATGCACTGGCATGAATCTTGAGAGAGATTTAACTTATGTGCATAACAGTGAACATACACAGCATGAGGATGGCCCTTTTTGAAAAGCTCCTGAATGCAATTTAGATGGCCACTCATGACACTTGCACCATCATATGCTTGGGAAACTAAAGCAACTTCTGGCTCATACATATCAACATCTTTCAACATCTCATTATTGGTACAACAAAAAAACCCTTGCATTCAGTTGTGAGACTTTAGCAAAGCACAGAAAACATTCAAGTCTTATGGTTATCAACATATCTCACACAGATGCCCACTTGTTCCTGACATGAAATGTCTCTACTGTCATCAGATAAAACTGATATGAATTTAGCATTTTTTGCTTCTTGCACAATTGCATCAGCAATGCAAAATGAAGCAGACTGGATCAGAGCATTCTGTGACTTTGCTGAGAAATATGTTGCATTTGATGAGATGGATTCATTTACTTGAAGCATTCTGTCAAACATTTGAATCAAATCTAAAATCTCCCTGAAATTTCCTTTATTAACAATCTGCTCATCTTCATTATGACCACAGAAAGGTAATCCTAGCCAACCCAAATGAAGAGTGACTTTAACCAGTCTCTTCGTGTATTCTACTCTCTTCTTTGTAGAATTTCCCTAATCATGCCCTTGTCTGCCTGTATAATGATGTTACCCATTTCATTGGTGCTCTTATATGCAGACCAAGCAGTCATTGTACTTCTTTGAGTATGAGTTAATGTGTGCTTTCTGAATTTTTACAATGTCTTTTTCCAGTTTTGAAACCCATGAATTGTAAATGCTTCATCAGCACATCCCTTCCCATGTATGAAACATGCGGCCCAGATATTCAAAAGAGATGCATCTGAAACAACTGATTTATGCCGGTACATCCCTGAAATGCACCACTGGACCATATTCAAAAGGAGGGGATGCACCTGCAATTCTGGATGCACCACAGTGCAAAAAGATAATGCATGCGGTGCATTCAGAGGGGGCATTCTCATGCATATGTGGCACATCGCAATATTCAGCCAAGATGTGCAGTGCAGCTGCCCGCACATCTCGGAGATATGCTGCACAAAGTTAGGCAGGGAAGAAACTTGCCTAACTCCTAGCCACCGACAGGCAGGCTGCTGTACTGCACAGCACAAAACAGCAACTGCCAGCCCCTGGGTGGCTAGCCCCCCCATTCCAGATCATAGAGGAAAACATATCAAACCCTTCTTCCCTGGTAGTTTAGTGGCCCCCCTCCCTTCCCCAAACCTGATCATATTGTCAATAATTGTGAAATGAATCTCCCTTGTAGTCTAGTGACCCCACTTCCTTCCCCAAACCTGATCGTGGTGTTAATCATTGTCAAAAAATTCTCCCTGGTAGTCTAGGGGCCCCCCCCTCCCATCCGCAATCCTCATCCATAATGTACAAACCCATAATAATAGCATCCCTGATAGTCCAGTGGTACCCCTCTCCCATCCCCAATCATAACATAATTAAATACTACCATCATACCCTGGTAGTCAAGTGGCACCCCTCCATTCCTGAACCTCACTGTTCAAGTTCACATGAAGTCACAAGAATCCCTGACAGCACAGTGGCCCTCCACCCAGTCCTGATCATAAAGTACAAGATGTATCCCATACCTCCCTGGTAGTCTAGTGGAGCTCCCACCCCCCACCCACTGTGGAACCCACACCTCACCCTGATCCCCTCCCAGTATGGGCATTTAGCCAGCAGGTAGCAAAACCCACCTGCACACCTCCATGGTTGTTGGCTGACTGAGCTGTTATGGATCGACAGTTTAGAGTAGGCGTATATAGTTGATCGACACTGTCAATCATTGCTTGTAGTGTATTGTAAGGTTTCATTCACAAGGTTGTCAACTTTGTGAATGAAAACTTACAGTACACACTGCAAGTCCATTGGTCGGCAGTGTCGATCAATGGTATTGTGCATACTATAAGCTGTCAATCTGTGACAGCTCAGTTGGCAGGCAGCTGTGGAGGTGTGTGGTTGGGTTTTGCTGCCTGCCCACTAAATGTCCATACTGGGATGGGGGAGTGAAGTGGGGAGTGGGTTCCACAGTGGGTGGAGGGGTGGGGTCCACTAGACTACCAGGGAGGTATGAGGTACATCTTGTACTTTACGATCTGGACTGGGTGGGGGGACACTGTGCTGCCAGGGATTCTTGTGACTTCATGTGAACTTGAACAGTGAGGTTCAGGAATAGAGGGGTGCCACTTGACTACCAGTGTATGATGGGGTATTTAATTATGTTACGATTGGGGATGGGAGAGGGGTACCACTGGACTATCAGGGATGCTATTATTATGGGTTTGTACATTATGGATGGGGATCGGGGATGGAAGGGGGGCCACTAGACTGTCAGTGTAGGACTTAATTATGTTTCTGTATTGATTGAGGATTTGGGGCAGGGAGGGGAGCACTAGACTACCAGGGTCTCTGGGCTGCTGTTTACTTGCAGGGCACCCAGCTCATCCTGCCAGGCACATCCCTGCACAGGACATGCAAATGGGGCACTAATGACATGCAAATGGCCCCATTTGCACCTTACGTGACTAATGGCCCCATTTGCATGTTGTGGTCTGAACATCTGAAATTTGTACGTAGTGCATCCCCAGGATGTGCCATACATCCCCATTCCAGGTATTCCGATCATATTGTCAATAATTGTGAAATAAATCTCCCTTGTAGTCCAGTGACCCCACTTCCTTCCCCAAACCCGATCGTGGTGTTAGGGGGATGTACCGGTGCATCTTCGGTGACACCCATTTGTGCCGACTGCATCTTTTGCTATATTCAGACGGGATGCGCGATTGTGCATCTCATTTGAATATAGCAATTTTGTGCTCCAGTGCAACTCAGTTGCGCAGAGCAACCACTTGTGCCCTTTCTGGGTACAGTTTGAATATCCAGGCACTGAAGTAGAATGCACTCTATTTTTTACAGCTGTACACCAACCAACAAAAATCTTTGTACCAGTTGGCTAAAGCCTCATTTTTTACCGCCATAAATTTTAGTACTACAATTAGTCGTACATTGAGCAGGGCCTTTCTCTTTATTGCCAAGGTCAGTGGGGGGGTTATCACCAACTGAAGATACTGTAAGGGACTTGGACAAGTCGGATTCAAAAGCAGTAGAAGACTGTTCAATGAATTCAGTTGTACTACTACTACTAGTACTGAGGCCTTCACCCTGACATACTGTGTCACTTACTTGATTGTTACAAGATTTATCTGTATCAGTTGTGCACATGGTTTCATTCACAGTAGATGATAATGATGCTGATGAAGAACTGACTCTTGACCTTTTGCTGGCTGTTCTCACATTAAAGAAAGTCCATATGTCATGACTCATTGTCTCTCACTCTCTTTTGTTGTTCTTTACTTCTAGTGTAATTCAGTTGCATGCTAAAATAATAATATTGATTTATTATTTAATGGTATCTATATATGTAGGCTAGAACACCCAAGGCTATATGCAATAAAGCAGTTAGTGATGACAGCAAACCCTGCCTTCACCTGCACCCAGAAAAAATTATGCAACCAGAACGCAGAGGCTATGATGCAATTAGTGATGACAAGAAACCTAGCCTTAATCTTTTGTTTTGAACAGAAAAAAAAACCTCTAGTCTGAGACTGTACGCAATAAAGGATTTAGCTATGACAAACACTGACTTTATATTATTTTCTGGAGATATACCCCAAGCCAATAAAACAATTAGTTATGGGCTGGTAAACCCTGCCATTATTATTTTCTGGGAACAGAAGCAATACCCCAAGACTCAGACTGTAGGTAGTAAAGAAATCAGTGATGGCAAACCCTTCCTTCTTTATTATTTACTAAGAACAGAAGATATACAGAGATTGTAGGCAATAAAAATAAAGGAATTAGTGATGGCAGGTAAACAAACCCAATCCTGCTTCTTTTATAATACTTTCTGTGGATATACACCAAAAACTGTAAGCAGTAAAGAAATTTGTGACAGCAAACCCTGCCTTCTTTACTATTTGCTAAGGACAGAAGATATGCTCTGAGAATGTAGGCAAGAAAAATAAATAAATTTGTGATGGGCACAGCAGGCAAATAAACCTTGCCTTTATAATATTTATATTACTTTCGGCACAGTGTGTCTCTATCACTTGTCTGCTCTGATCGTTTGTCTGTGTGTTTCTTTTGCCCTTTTTTTTGGGGGGGGGGGTTAATTGAAATAAGCTTTAGCCTTAGCTGATTAGAAAATATGTTTATTGTGGGGGGATTCAAACATTACTGTGTGCTTTTCACAATAGGCAAAGCAGCAAAGAACAAAACAACAAATGTGGCCTGCAGGGAAGGACAGGCTGCTCAGCTCCTGCTTCTACGGCTGCACTGACTGCACTCACTCCCTGTGTCACTCTATCTTTGTCTCCTCTCCCAGGCCCCCAGGGCTCCCTCTCTGCTTATTTTCAATCTATTTGAATTTTTTTTCAGATCATACAGAAACGTGGCCTGCAGAGCAGGCTGCTCAGCTCCTGGTGCTGTTGCCCTCACTGCCTGTGTCAATCTGTCCCTGACTCCTCTACCCCATGAGCTCCCTCCCTCTCTCCTTATTTCCAGTCTGTTTTCATTTATTTATTTTTTGTTCAGTTCTTACACAAACATGGCCTACAGGGCAAGGCAGGCTGCTCAGCATGACCAGCCGGGCAGGGCACCCTCTGTCTGTCTGTCTCTGTCTCCCCTCTCCACTGAGTTCCCTCTCTCCTTATTTCCAAACTGTTTTTTTCAGATGTTAACCAAAGCCTGCAGGGTAGGGAAGGCTGCTGAGTTCCTGCTGCTGCTGCATTCACTCCCTAGTGTGTCAGTCTGTCTCTATCTCTTATTCCCCCTGAGCTCCTTCTCTCCTTATTAATCCCAATCTGTTTTTTTTATTTGCAGATCTACTGTAACAACAGTACAAATGTGGCCAGCGGGCTGCTCAGCTACTGCTGCTTTGCGTCTCCTGTCCCCTTCCCCTCCTCAGCAGCACCCACCTCTTATTATTCCAGATTGATTTTTTTTTTACTCAAGATCTTTATATTTCTTTATGTCTGGGTATGGGCTGTGGGCTGTCGCAGGAAAGGACGGAGGCTGACTAAGCTCAGCTGCTCATAGACACAGTGCTTGGCCTCAGCCTGTGTCGTCCCTCTCATCGCTCTCTGTCTCCAACAAGCACCTGTTCAGTAAGCTGCTGCTCAATAAAATGACAACCACACTCTACAGCTAGAGCATAAAGAAGTCATCCAGTGCCAGCCCCATCTCATACCTTCTCCAATCAAAGCCATTTGCCCACCCATAGCACCCCTCATATGATTTTCTACAGTGGGACCATGTGATGTGGTAGGCTTGGAGGCATCAGCTGATCCACAACAGTAGCACACAGGTCAAGGGTTGTGACTTGTGGCCACAGCAGTCCGATCGCATGCACATGCACATACAGGGAGGACTGTAAGACAGAGTGAGAGAGAGAGAGAGAGATGGTCACTGCACATGATCGAAGCAGGGGCAGGCTATGGACACATTGCAGGCACAGCATCTTGGCTCACATCACTATCAATCGTGCCTCACACACAGCAAATAATTACTTTGTCAGTTTGCATCGTAGGAGGAGTGTACTTAGCAGAGGCATGACTGGAGGGAGGGAGGGAAGAGGGTTTGCCATTGCCACTGATCTGCCTTAAAGCCTGCCCTTAGTACAGTGTGGAGCAGATTATTATTACAGCCAATGTGGCAGAATGCAGAAGCAAGAGTAGTGGAAAAGATTGGGAGGGCACCAGCCTACGCTGGGAGGGCACATGCCCCCATTTTTGGAACCAACGATGCCCCTGCTTAAGAACCTTTCACATTCTATTTACAATAATGTTATTAGAGATTCATCAATTCAACACTGGATGTTCTACTTTGTTCTAATGATCCAATGCAGTTATTTTTTATGAAGACTATGTGAACAGGATTAGGCCTTGGGCATACAAGTAGCATAGAATAATGAAAACCAGCACTCCAGGTTTGTGCTTGAAATATTTTTACTTAAAATATTAGGAGTGAAATTTACACTTTAACATTTACAAAATCATAATGAAGGTTCACATACCAGTGCAGTAGTACCCAGCACTTCGAGGTACACAAGACTTCTTTGTCAGGGGTGTGGCTAACCATTACATCCCATTGTACATAATGGGTCAAACACAGGTGCTGCCTATTATACCATATAACAATAAACATAATACACACCACATTAATTGATTAATCACAATAACTAATGTGAATTAACATGGGAATGCTGTGGCTCAGTCAGCTCATAAAAACCTAAATCATTGCACTTTTCCTATTTGCGGGAGAATTTCCCAATTGTGCAACTGATCCAGGCTGCCGAAAGCCCCACAGCACAACCAGTAACATCACATAAAGTGCTCAAAGTGCATAAACAATGTGTATATATCTATACTTAATAAATCTTTATTTGAAATTCATTGTCCACAGCTGCTGAAAAATAATACTAAGATAGGGGTTGGGGGGAAGAAGGGGCAAGAAGGGGGGATGAAAAGAAGAATGAATAAAGAGAGAAAGAAGAGAAAGAAGAGAAAAGAACAAAGAGTGAGAGAAACGGAATAAAAAAAATGTTAATAGAAAACACACACACACAAAGTTAAAAGTAAAATAAATGCAGCTGTGGAATAAGCTAAAATGCCAGATGTTAGTATAAAATACTACAAACATCGAAATCCAAACTATACTGGTGTCGACAAGTCACATTCATATACATTGTGTCCCTGCAATAAACTATGTGGCAACTATTATATTTTACTGCAGCACATATAAATCAGTTCACCCACGACGAGTACTACAAACAGTGTCACCATTACATGACTTCACTGAAGCCATTTGTCTTAAGGGGTTTTGATTCTTTATGATCCAGAATTCCACTTCTGTTGCCACCTCTCAGCATGAAGGGTGCATGATCAATACCCATATAGTGGACTACATGCTCACTCTGATTTTGTACAACTGTTAGGTGTTTAGCAATCATGTGTCATGGGTCATTCCTGTGGATGGCTCTGTAGTGCTCCTATACTCACTCCTTAAGCTTTCTTGTTGTTTGTTCAATCTGTACGAGTCCACAGGAGCACCACAGAGCATAAACCATGAAAGTGGTACTGTAAGAAATATAATGTTCGATAGTCACCTCCCTAACTCCTCTCTTACTTGGATTACTAAAACACTCGCCCTGAACTGCATATCCACACGGAATGCAGTTTTCACATTGGAAAAAACCTTCAGTTTTGTCATTAGCCAATCATTTCCTTCTTTAGATTTTTGAAATTTTCAGTGCACTAAAAGGTCATGCAAATTTCTGCCTCTTCTAAAAGAAGCCGATGGTCCTTTGTCCTGTGTTGTTTTTATGTCTTTGTCAGTAACAAGGAGGTGCCAATGTTTTTTTTTTCACAATAGAGTGCACATCCAGCGAGATGGGATCATATGTAGAAATGAAACAGATCAGTTCCAAGTCAGATTTATGCTCCTTATGCTCCAATAGTGTTTTCCTATCTAAGTTGTTAACTTCATTCAGGACTTGTTGTAAAGTGCCCTTGGTGTAACCCCTACTTTGCAATTATGTGAAGAAATCATCTTTTGCTCTTACAAAATCATTTTCTTTCAAACTATTTCTTTTTAATCTAACAAGCTGACCAAAAGGAAGGCTCTCTAGCAAATGTTTAGGATGTGCACTGTGGGTATGTAAAATGCTGTTGCCAGCAGTGCATTTCTGATATCCACAAGTGTCAATACAGTTATTTGCAGTACTTGATAGAGTGATGTGAAGAAAATCTATTTTGTATCTATCTGACTTGGCGGTAAATCTCAAACCCAAATAGTTGGTGTTAATATAGTTCAAAAAAAGCTCCATCTTGACAAGCGGACCATCGCAGACAATGAGGATATCATCAATAAAGTGAAGGTATTTAATAATATTCCCCGCAAAAGGGTTATTGGTGGGTCATAGAGTGCCATACCCTCCCACCAACCCATGAACAGTTTGGCATAGGAGGGGGCTACTGACAAACCCATTATGGTTCCTCTAGCATAGCCTTGAATAATTTGGACTTAACATACTGTTTAAAATAATATATAGCAGCAATATAATTTGGTAAAATGTTCAACAGGAAAAAAACACTTGGAGACAATATACATCTGAAAAGCATAATTTTTCTCATTTTAAAAGTTATAGCTGGGAAAGGCACAATGATCTGAAGTTTGTTTTAGTGTGTGACATGGGAACAAGAAGGTATACTGACTTGATTTGAGTCACACTGTATGCAAGTGGCAGTTGTGGGTTTCATACCCAGATCTGCTAGGTGTCCAGGGTTACAAGTTGGTTCTCTAAACTCTACACAGTATTACCTGTACACTATACTGCATCCACATAGGTATGTATACTTATATGCTTATATGATCTTAAAAAGAAACAGGTTAAATTTCATCTGCATGCTCTCTTTCTTTCCCTCCGTTGGCACAAAAGGCAGATCTTGAGGGGTTTGCAAATCCAGAAGTCACCATGACTTGGCATTGAGGATATGAAATTTATGTCCAAATAGGAGAGGGCACTAAATAAGGATATACCATTGCTATGGCAACAAGTTTACTGTGAATGACACTACAGCGACAACTGTGCCAGGGTACAAGAAAAGAAAGCATGAAAGGGACAGCTGAGATTATAGAGAAGACATGATATACAACTGTCACACACATAAAAGAAAATAACCTTTAGTAGCACAAGAGAGGCAAAGGTTCCAAGTAGATAGTATTGTGACATTGGATAAGAGCGATGTTGATAATACAGAGGAAAATTACAATGATGAATATTTTTTGAGTCGCATTAAGATATACAAAGGCCATGGGGAAATACTGGAAACAGAATGGGGAGGAGGGGAAGAAGGTGTGGAAAAGGAACAAGAGGGATGGGAAATGGTGGTGGAGAGAACAGAGGAGGTGCTACTAACTAGGCCCAACAGGCCACAAAGGTAACCAAGGTTGCAAGCATGGAGATCATTAACCTCACAAGTACTAAACTAAAATAGAATAAAAACAGAAGTGTTACAGTCAGGGTTGGCATTGTCCTCACACAACACTAACTTGATCAAATTGAAAATAGATCCATGCAAATGTAACCAGCTATTACATCTGAAAGTTTTCTCCAGTAAAGAAGTTACCAACCAAGAGACTGTTCAAACAGTTCCTAACATTATAGTACAAGAAAATGCTCAATGAGAAGGGGTCAATACAATACTGAGAGAGGAGACTCTTTTCAAGAAAAAAATAAACATCCAATATGCCTCCACAAATTGCACCAGGTGGGACATTTTGTAAATTGGTAGATAAAGATACAGATCAATTATTTCTGAAAGCAGATAAAAACAGCAAAAAGAAGCAAAACTTAATAGTAGCAGAAAAACAAACACTAAAAGAACTGGAATCAAATAAAGAGTTACTTATCAAACTGGTGAACAATAGGGGTGCAATTGTGCTTTGAGGCAAGGACAATTATAAAACCGTAATTACCAGACAACTCACCGCTGACACGTTTTGTACAAAATTGAGCAATGATCCAACCAAATAAATCACAAAAAGAGCAAACAGGTCAATAGATGGTGCCCTCAATAGCAAATGGATCACCAAGGTTGAAAATGATTTCCTAAAAGTAATAAATCTTCTCACACCCACCATATACCTGCTCCCTGTCCCCCTCAAGGAAGATCGAGAGTCCTGAGTATAGGTTCTGTTACAGAGCCTATGTCCTAATTGGATGAACTCTTCCTATGCTCACTAAAAACACAACAGATATCTTGAGGAATGTATTAACTATGAATATTACAAATAACACTATCATGGCAATTTTAGACATTGAAAGTCTATATAGTAATTTTCCACATGATGATGGTATAATTACGGTTACATACAATCTCAGAAACAGACAAGAAAATGTAGCCCTGCTCAGCTCATTACTTACTTGCTTTGACAGAGTTTGTAATGAGACATAACTATTTCAGTTTTGATGGCGTCTACTATGGCCGGTGAAAAGAGATCGCTATGCGCACAACATGTGCAGAGTGGTGTACACAGACTCAATGAACAAGGGGACCAAAATCTGCACAAAGTTTGGGGAATCTGAAGGCATGCCCCCTAAAATTGTTTTGTAAAAAACAGTGCAAATGGTGTATTCTCCTGCATTTTAGAGCCACTGTATGTTTCATACAGTTTGCCCCACACCACCCCAAAACAGAGACACAGAGTTTCAGACACAAGGCCCTTCATTAATCACCCCCTAGAAACTCATACACCCACACACACACACACACACACACAATATAAAGACCAAGTTGCTTGTTGCCCTCCCTAGACACAGATTCTCTTCATAAACCCATTCATGTCTCAGAAAACACATATGCCCTTCCAAAAACCTCCTCTCTCTTCTCAAAGACTCACATTTGGGAGAAGCTTCCTTGTAAGTACAGTGCCCCCCCCAAGAAAAATACTCATAATCAGGCTGCTACTCCATTACACTCCCAAATTACAGAATGTCCCCCCTCCCAAAAAAAAAAAATAACTCACAAGCAGGCTGCTTTCTCCAGTACACTCCACACAAGTTACAACAGTAATAATTTGCAGTCTTACTAGATTGAGTTTTTCTGGTAACCAGGAAGGTGCAGTTTTGTCTGTTGGGTGGGCTCTGGCACCACAATAAACAGCAAGAAGAGAGCTTGGTGGAAGGTCGCTGAGGCCATTGTTGGTGTCCTGGGAGGTCATTAACAGCCACAGCATACAGGCTATTATGCATCTACTTTACCATTTTGATTGTATTTGGTAGGTTCTAAGAATCTTGAGAGGCATCTACATCCCCCCAAAACAGGCATCACTTGAGCATGCTGCAGTGCTTTGTGAGTTATTACCTATCTTTCTATTTGGCAGTTGCATTGAACTAAAATTACTCCAGGCAACGGCAGTATTGGAATTGCACTTTATGAGCTCTGAGAGCTGGGGGGATTATGAGGGTCCTATCATTAAATTGAGCCCCCCCTTTTTCACTATACGTCAATGGCAGTGATGCCTCAGCTATCAGGGATCACTTCAGAGTTGGGGAGAAAGCCCTGGCAAGCCCCCCTACGATTCTAACATTGGGCAGCAGGACTCCAGTTGAAAACACATCTACAGGCACAATAGGCTTTTATTCCTTCATTTATGTCTCAAACATCACTAAGTCTCTGAACCAGAAACTTGGACTCCTCTATTGTATCCATCCTTTCCTTTCCTCTGCCTCCTGCCGCAAGATTGCTTCCTCATCCCTTCTTCCCCTTCTAACTTATGGTGCTCCTTTACTGCTCTCAACTACTTCTGCCTCTCTGTCTCAACTAACCCAGACTTACCATAGGGTGGGAAGGTTTTCCTTGGGGGTAGTGCCCACTCCCACCATTGCGACATCCTCTCCTCTCTGGGCTGGCTACCTTATGAAGCTAAACTGAGGTATTCATCCCTAAGTTTCATGTTTAAGCTTGTCCACAAATTCACGCCTCCATGCCTCAGTGAGACTATATGTCTAAGACAAGTTCCACATGCCCTCTGATTTGCTTCTCTCCCCTTCTCATTAAACCCAAACTATGCCTTGCCATTGCTTGAAGGTTGTTCTCATTTGTGGCAGTATCTAACTGGAACTCCAGTCCCTCCTCTGTCCTGTCCTATTCAGTGTGGCTCAGTTGGTAGCACATCTGCCTCTGGACCAGAAGGTCATGGGTTCTTGTCCCACACTGGGATTGGACTTGCACCTAAAAATCGAGGGCACCCGAGTGCAGTATTGGGGGGTGCTGTACTGCTGGGGTGTGTCATCCTTCGGATGAGATGTTAAACCGAGGTCCCTTCTGCCCATCCTGGTGGTGTCCAGGTGGAAGTAAAAGAACCCAGGGCACTCTTCGCAAAGAGCTGGGAGCATTCCTGGTGTCCTGACCAACATTCCCCTTTCCATAAACCAGTTCATGTAATTATCCAGGCTTTGTGTGGGTGATGATGTGCGATATGGCTGCCACCATACATTCAGTCACTTCACTACCAGTCTAGCATTGCTTGTAAAGCGCTTTGGGATACCATGTATGAAAAGCACTATATAATGCTGATTCTTCTTCTTCTCCCTCTCTTTGTTCCAATCAAATCTGTATGCCTCTCTCTCTCAGCCTCTGTATCCTGCTCCTATATCCATTGATGTTACATCTCTCTCTGCCCTTCTTTCTACTCCTACTCCTACTCCTGTCCTTGTACCTTGTCCCTATCCCTACCTCCTGTCCTAATCTTTCTATTCTCTCTTGCCCGTTGCTCGGCCCCTTCCCCCTCCCTCGTACTCCTCCTCCTCTTTTTTAACTTGGCTTTTAGTCAGTTGCCTTAAGTTCTATTGTATATGCCTTGAGATTGTCTTATTGTTGTCTCTATTCCTTATATTGTAATATTTTTGTATACTGATATGCTGTATTTCAATTTTTGCCATCTTGTATATTGTTCTTCCATATTATTGGACTGTCTTCTGATGTGTCTATGACTCCGGGTCAACCCTGAAAAAGGCACTGTAATTGTCTCAGTGGACTTACCCGGTCAATAAAACTCAAATAAATAAATAAATTCCCCAACATGCCAACTTTATGATCAGTTGACTGACCGGAAACAGTACACTCACCTACCCCCAGACAACCACTGACCACACAGACACTGAGCTGAAGGAGGGACGGTAGAGTCAAGTTCAAATCTGCTGCGGAACACCCATATTCTTTCTGATCTTCGCTGTCCATGGCTCTATATCCCCCAGCTTGCCCAGTGCAGTCCTTGTCCATTCACCTATATAGTATGCACATCTTCTACCCATTCACATCTCCTTGCTTGTGCTGTTACACCCATGCTATACTCTCCTGCTCAGTGATAGCTACAGTATATGTCTATTTTCAGCTGGTACAGTATTCACCACTTACAGCAGTCACTGCTAATGTGGACAATCGGTTTTGGCGGATGCATCCTGTTAGCCAAATGCCAAAACCTATACCTACATAGTAAAAATATAGTGATGCTATAGACTTCACGCATTGGCAATAGTGGACATGTGGGTCCCGCATTTTGCATATCGCCGATGCATTGGTAACATTATTTTTTAACATTTGTTCTTTTATTCAACAAAAGATAGGATGGATTACATACATGGATGGTTAATAAAACCTCAAGTTTTTCTCGATTCAGTCCATTTTATTCACTGAATGTTGCTTGTCACTCGATGGTCGGTGTCTAATGTCACTGAGCTTTCCATGTCACCTAGCACTGACCTCATGGTTCCTCCTACAGCATGACACCATGGATAGACATCAGTCGATCAGCCAATGGGCTGATTGCATCCTACAGAAAGGAGGTTCCAAAGATTACAGTTGCCAAGAGCAACAGAAAATCAGGAAGTTATGGCATCCAACCCAACAACAAAACGCAGTGCTCTAACCCTGCAAAAAAAGGCAGAGATGCTGCTGGAAATTGACTCAGTGCCAAAAATGAGTGTTCACAACCTGGCACTCTGCTTTGTCCTTCTGAAATTGAACATGGGTGATCTTTTGTGAGAGAAGGATGACATCCTTGCTCAATGGCATGGCAACCAGAACCCTGACCACAAGAGAAAATGGGAGGGGAAGGATGTGGATGCGGAGGATGTTCTTCTGCGTTGGTTCTCCAATGCTAGGGGGAGGGAAGGGAAGGAATGCTGACCGAACCATTGCTGAAACAAAAAGCCCAGCAGCTCACAGTTGCTATGGAAAAGCCTAATTTCGTTGCAACCGAAGGCTGGTTGCAGCATTAGAAGAGCTGACACAACATCGACTTTAAGTTGGCACATGGGGAGAAATTGAGTGCAGACCATGACAGCGCTCAGAAGTAGGTCTCTGAAATTCTTAGTTACTGCATGGATATGCAGAGGATGACATCTATAATGCTGACAAGATCTGCATGTTTTTCAGATAGGATATGGCACATTAACTTTCAAAATGGACACCCCAGTGGGCATGAAGCTGGCCATGGATTGTGTGTCTGTGATGTGTTGTTGTAACATGTCAGGCATGGATAAAAAAGATCTCTTGGTGGTTGGCAAATCTGCCCAGCCTCGATGCTTTCGGGGCATACACCACCTGCCTGTTGTCTATCGCAATAACAGAACAGCATGGATGACAAGTGAAATATTCACTGCCTGGCTTAAGGACCGGGACAAAAATCTTCATTGGTGCAAGATTGTGTTGTTGGTGGACAACTTTAGTGAGCACCCAGATGCCAAAGGGCTGCGGAACTTTTGGCTGATCTTCCTACTGCCTAACACCACCTGTATAATTCAGCCTCTGGACATGGGTGTCATAATGTCACTGAAATGACATTATGTTCATGCCATGTGAACCTGAGTGCTTGAAGCTATTGATTCTACAGGTGAGCTTACTGCAGTTGATTTCATCAAACAAATCAGCCTGCTTGATGTGGTGCATCTCATGAAGACTGCATGGGACAGTGTCTGCCCTGACACCAATTGAAACTGCTTTCATAAAGCTGGCCTTGCCGGGCAAACACTCCTGAGGAAGTCCAAGATGTCCATGGTGTTATCAATGCAGTCCCACCTCTGACTGGACTTACAGAGGAGGAGTTTCAAGCAGTGTGTTTCCTAGGGGAGTCCGATAAAGAGCTAACACCATCAGATGACATTGCAGAAGTTATAGATGCAATGTCACAGATGACAACTGTGATAACTGAAAACAGTGACCCTGAGGATGAGGATCAGCAGGAAGAGCAACCAGTAGTCAGTGCTTAGGATGTGAA
This sequence comes from Neoceratodus forsteri, assembly GCA_016271365.2. Classification (NCBI taxonomy): domain Eukaryota; kingdom Metazoa; phylum Chordata; order Ceratodontiformes; family Ceratodontidae; genus Neoceratodus; species Neoceratodus forsteri. The sequence continues at coordinate 1,762,572,332 of CM057455.1, read as the reverse complement.
GGCTGCTCTACAGACACCTCGAAGGGTGATGGAGCAAAGAGATAATATTGCCCCAAGTGGGATAACCTAGCAGCCACTGAACGCATGTCAGAGATGCAATGTCACAGATGACAACTGTGATAACCTAACAGCCACTGAATGTACATGGTGACCTTACTGCACCGCTAAGACCCGACAAGCCTCAATCACACATTTTTTTCAACAAGAATAAATAATTGACTGTAAAATAAAAAACAGTACTGTCACGCACAAAGCACAATGAATCACCCCCACGCAACCCTTCAGTTAAACACTTCCTCCCTCCCTCCGTCCCTCCACAGGACTAGCCACAACAAAATGAGCAATTAAAACACAAGCACTGTAGAAAAACAAATTCAGACAAATGCACGGAACAGTAAAATGGACACTGCTAATAATGGATATGTAGCATCTACACGAATGTGTTTGCTCTAAGCGGTGCATACTGTATTCATAGGAATTTAGTCTTGTAGTACTCTTTGGCATCTTTCTTTTGATACATAGATTGTCCCTTAACTCCATAGAGTGAAGGCGGCACAGCTTGTTAAATTTGCAGTGTTATCCTATGGGAATTTTAATTTTTACTTTTCATGTTTTTATATGACCCCTGAAGTTTTGGGGGTATCGCGTGTTAGCACTGTACTACTCATTGACACATTTTGTTTGATATATACATCATCCTGTACAGTAGTAGTGCCAAATTAGTCAAGGGATTTTTAAAGATTTTTAAAATTCCCTTTTAAAAATTGTGAAAATTGCGAATGACATTTTTTTTGTTTGGTAGTGTGTGCACTACTACCAGGAGAGGGCGCATGGATCTGATAGTCTAGCTGAAAATTCAACAGATGGCGCTAGAGTACTGTAATAGGAAGTGGTCTATTTCTGTAGTGAGAAATATGTCTTCATTGCTTTGTGTATGTCAATCTCTAGTTCACTGAAGTTGCAGAACTCAACAAGAAAGTTTGTTGGTATACAGATAGAGTGTTTGCCCCTGGAAGAGAGGGTTATGGGCTCAAACCTAGAGTACAGAGGTTGTTTTTTCATACTTTCCACCCAGAGAATATAGTTTTAATCTTAACACAGGCTTAAACATTTGTATTAAAATATTCTTATATCAGTTGCAACTTCACTTGATCCATGGAAGCAATGAAAATAGTACATTAAAAAAAGTGAATTGTAACAATATGTGTAGATAGGAGGTTGTCCTTTCATGACATAAAGTTCATGAAAGAAAATGTGCATGACATGTTTGCTGCCTTTGAAAGCACCCTTGACATGTATGCTAAAATACAGTATTTAGTATTTCTGTAAGAAGTACAGGTAGCAGAAAAATGCTTTTGGCACAGCTGCTATTTAATTTTTTTTTACTTTGCACTTGAGTAGTGATCCATGGTGGCAAACAGTAAGAACAGTGAACAGCAAATATCACAAACTTGAGCAGGGACAAAACAGTATTAGAACATGAAGTAAGTGATAGGAAATGTGTGTGTGAATTTTAAAGTGCCTCACAAAATGGTGTGGAGTTCTAACCTTGGTAATGTGTCAATATTTTTTCTTTTCTTTTTTTCCTTACAAAAATAAGTGTTTTGATACCATGGACCAGATATTCAAACTGCGCCCAAAAAGTGCGCCACAGCAGGAGCAAGTGCAAGTCCATTGTGCCCATGCGCAAGAGGTGCAATATTCAAAAACTGCGCAGGCCAAGATGCGCCTACAGCCGATGACTGAATATCGCACCACCTGCGCCATAACGCAACTAGGGAGGTGAAGCTGAGCATATCTGATGCACCATAGTGCAACAAGGGATGTTCAACTGACCAGTCCAGATGCACCAAAGCGCAACCAGGAATGCCCCCTAGCAGCAGGGCAGCAATGCAACAGCACAACCAGGGATGCAGGGGCCCACCACCCATGCCACAGATGGGCAGAGGAACACACAGCAGAACAGACATCGTTCCCCCCCACACCCCATACACTGCACAACTGGGGGAGGGCTGGAATAACCACTGGCCCATGGAGACCAGCAACCAACCCACAGCTGTGCCATGGTGCCCCATCACACCCCCTGGCAAGCTGTGACAGGCACACAAGGAGGGCTGACCACCCCATGACACACCATCCCACCAATGCAGAGCACACCCTGCACCCTGACCCCCAGACTCCCTGCACAGGAGCAGCGTCCACCAGTGCAGAATACCCCATGCATGCCACCACCCCCACTGTGACATTGCAACCCTGTGCACCATAGAATCATGCAAGGCAGCCCCACCACGAGCACCCATCATTAGGTGGCAGCACACAGCGATGCAACAACTGCATACACAGTGCCACCACGCACATCCCCCCCGAGGTACAGCTGAGAGACCGACCATGCGTTGGCACACGAGGTACCGCACACATGACAGGGCATGCCCTGAACCCCACCACCAGTGGTACAGCACCCTGCACACCCTCCCAAGGACACACCCTGACCAGACACTGGCCACAACAGCCAGCACAGACACCCACAGTGGTGCATGGAAGCATGCATCACACAGGATCCAACACAATGCATGGACAAACAACCCATACCCAAGGGCACACCAACATAGGGACACAGTAGCGGGGCAACCAAGCCCCCAGTGTGTGGCCATGGAAACCGTGTACACATGGCCAGCACTCCTCCATGGCACAGGAGTGCCAGCCACTCTGCGCAGGCACTGTGGAGCTGTATGCCACCAGCATTTGCCCAGAGCACAAGTGACAGACAGTGGTGCACATCCCCTGCAACACACACAAGCCACAGCATGGAGGTGGGACAACAACAGCGGAGGCCACAGTGTCACCCGAGGCAGACATGCACCACATCAGTGACAGGAGGCAACCCGGCATTGTGACGGGTACAGTGGCTGTCCTGCATAGACAGCCACCACTGACATGCCTGTGGACCGTGCAGGTCACAGACATGCAAGGGTGTCAGCTGCACAGGCCATGGACGGGCTGACAGATGCACCATGGACACAGAGCATGCACCATGGACCACTGCACACAGTCATCCAGTGCACAGGGAACAACACACACACCACAGACAGTGACTGATAGCTACTCCCACACCACAGTCACTTCCCTACGGACACACACACACACATGCACATGACTGCACTACCCCTGACACCATGCACACCACTGCAGCTGAGCACGTATAGCCAGCTGCAAAACAGAGACCACCACATTAGGTATATCAAAGCAAATGTATTGTAAAAAATCACACAAAACTATTTACATATATTTACAAAAGATTGGGGGGAGGGCCACAAACAAGGTGGGGGTGGGTAAGAGGCAGGGGTGAACAAATGGTAGAGGGAAGGAGGGGTGTGAGGGTGGGTCCAGGGGGGTAGGGAAATTCAGGGGCATTAGTATGCTCAGTGGGAGCCCCGCTCCCCAATCTGGCTGCTCCTCCCACCATGCCTCCATCGGACTCCCACATGGTCTATCCTTTCCAGGATCTGCAGGGAGGCCCTGGCAACTTGTTGGATCTCCTGCAGTGTTGCTCTTATTTCCTGCAGCTGCCATCCACCTAGGACAAGGGAGCAGAGTCAATAGGTGTGAATGCACAGCCCCATGCTGCCCACCCACTGTGCATGCCATACAGCCATGGGACATGCCTCTGTGATGGTGTGTGACCACCTACAGTGATCACATCCACAAGAAGTGCCCACCCAGGTGCACACAGCCATGCAGACTGCTGCACACACCCACTGGCCAAGTCCTGCACAGCACCACCGTGGCTATTCCATGACATGGCTATGTGGTGCGAAGGCAGTGGCACAGCCAGGTACCCAGTGCATGCATGGACCACCATTGATGCACTCCCAGACATGCAGTGCCACTGGACAGTGCTGACTGTAACAAGTTGCGTGCATGGCAGTGGTGTCAATGGATGGTGGCCATGCCCCACTGCCCGCACTGTTACACAGCATGCTATAGTAATCATGGATGTAAGGCACTCACCATCATCAGGCTGGTCCCTGCACCTCTGCAGACCTTTGCCCCTCCTGGACTGATGGTCCTCCTGCTAGCGTCTCCTCTCCCTCACCAGCCGGCGCTCGTCTAGGCCTAAGGTGCAAACATGGAGAGAGGCACATCAGTACAATCCTGTAGCAAAGTCCTCCCCACCCCAATGTGTGTGCAATCCCACACAGCCAGACCCACCACCCACACCCTGATAACACCACTACGGTCAACACCGGATGGTCCCCCCCATGTGCCGGACACATGCAACCGTGATACCCGTATGGAAGATAAAAGTGTATGGATGTTGCACCTACCTGGCCGTGGCACCATGCCCCTCCTGGCACATGCCCGCAGGTGGGCAAGCAGGTCCGAGTCCCTCTGCCCCAGGTTGCACTATTGCGATGTTGGGCTGCACTGGCCATAGTCGGTTACTGCAGTCTATTGGTGAGTTGCATGCTGTTTGGGAGTTTGGACTGTGGATTTTGGGACATGCATGGGACTGCACAGTCACAGGTAACACCTGTCATTCTCACAATCGCCTCCCCCAAATCTGTGGCTGCACTGCTCCACCATCTGCCCCATACCGGTGGCCTCCTCCAGGGCGTCGGCCACCTCCTGCCACACCTGACTCCTGGCCCTGTCCAGGGGTGCCTCACCAAATAGTGGGCCAACAAGTGGCTCCACAATGGCAACCAAGTTTGCCATCTCCACCTGGCTCCATTGTACTGCTCTCCTCCGCACCATCTCTATTGCCCGGTTAAGTCAAAATGGCACTCTGCAGCGCAGTTCCACCATGTGCAGATGCTGCACAGTACAGCAGTGCCATTCCCTATTGCGCTGTCACCGAACAGCACGATAGTGGTGCACCCATGCCTGATGCATGGTACCTAGGGGGCAAAGGTCAGGCACAGGGTCAAGGGTCTCTGGCGCACAGACAGCCGCAGCGTGATTGAAATCCAATGCATCTAGCATGATTGGGTGCCTGTGTGCCACCTCCTGTAGTGGTCTACCACGCTGTTGCCCCAGTGCACCTACAACGCCCCAGTGCCACAGTGCCATATAGGTGAACAGTGCTGTAGTGCCACTGGCACAATGGTGGCCATGCCCTGCATTGCCTCCCATGCACAGCACGTCAGCAGCACGGCAGGCACCTGCATCATCAGCCCAGGCATGCGCAGTTAGGTGTGTACTGCGCATGTCACAGAACTGCGCCCTTGGCTCAGCACGTTCAACACAATTGCGCAAAGTGCAAAAGTGCGATATTCAGCCGTCATATGCAAATCAGCTAATCAGCCATTCAATGGTGCAGTCACTGCATTTGCATCCACTTAAAGATGCGCCTCACCTCATTTGCATGGGTTGCGCTATTGCGACGTTGGGCTGCACTGGCCATAGTCGGTTACTGCAGTCTATTGGTGAGTTGCATGCTGTTTGGGAGTGTGGACTGTGGGTTTTGGGACATGCATGTGACTGCACAGTCACAGGTAACACCTGTCATTCTCACAGGCTGAATCATGACCGAGCGAGTTGTGGAGGAAGAGGAACAGAGTTATGGGAGGAGGAGGAGGAGGAGGAGGCTAAATTTTATTAAGGCTGAGACGGATGCCCTGTTTGAGGCCTACCTAGACCAGGATTCGCTTCTCAGCAGACGCCAAGGAACATCACAGGCCTGTGCTGCTGCATAGGTGGAGGTGGCGCATGCTGTAAACCTGCATGGCAGCCACCAGCGCTCCGTGCAGGAGTGCAAGAAGAAGATGGGCACAGACAGGAGGAGGATTAAGGAAAAGGTGGCTGCCATCAGGACTGCATGGTCTGTGACAGGTGGGGGACAGCAGGAGGTGCTACACCTGACCCCACAGGAGGAGAGAGTTGCTGGCAGCATGCAGTGTTGCACCATTGAGGGTGTTCCAGGTGGTGGATTCCAGATGGGTGGTAGCCCGTCACTGCATGGTAAGTCATGGTCTGTCTATTGGGGGGGGACAGGGTAGGTCACATGCAGTAATGTGACTTTGTTTTCCCTTACAGCTCCTGAGCATCTGCATGGGTCAGCGGTGGTGTGCCTTTCCACTGAGGCCGGTCAGATGGAGATGGAGGAGGGCCCATCCACCTCCACAGGAATACGTTGCTTAGTGCGACAGTGGGTCTGCCTGGATGTCCAGACTGATGTTGTTGGAGCAGATGAGGAGGAGGCCGTGCCAGTGTCCCAGCATGCCAGCGTCCACAGATGCCAGCATGCTGGGACTCGGGTTGGTGCCGGGTCCGTCACCGATGATGATGTCGCTAACGTCATGGGCAGTGACATATGTGTGCCACAGGATGGCCACACAGCAGGTAACATCGCAGCCATGGCTGTGGGTGGTGCCACCGTGGAGGCCTGCGTGTCATCACAGTCCCAGCCTGTGCCTGTCAGCACCGGTGGGGCAGCACTGGTGTGTGTACAGGACAGTGGGACTGTTGCGGCCACTGTGGCAGCACCATTGAGCCCTGGGGAGCAGCAGCTGGTGGGACAGCATCAGCAGTCGGCCAATGGGCTTGGGGGTACAATGTCAGGGGGCGGCATCAGTGCACCAGCTGTGGACATGCCCAGGCCTGGTGCTGTTGTGCAGCGCCCACCCTCAAGGGGTGATGAGCATCAGGGCCTCGCACACCCTGATGGACAGCATGCCGATCAGGCAGATTACCTCTTGGATGAGCACACCTGCATACTGCAAGCATCAGTCAATCAGCAGATGCGGCTTATGACGGCGGTGGATGCACTGAGTGCAGCTCTGCAGCGGGCAGAGGAGCGTCGCAGCAGAGAAACCACTCTGCTCCTGGCAGGGATGGACAGGATGCAAGAGGATGTGACTGCTGCCATTGACAGGCTGACACATACAATCACAGCTGCTACGGCCACAGGGGACACACAGTTATTTGCCCATGCATCGCAGACACCGCGCAGTGCATTGTCCACCCCCCATTCCTGGCATCATGCAACACCATCCTTGTCAACACTGGGTTTAGCTGTGGGCATCCCGAGCATGCCTGGCACAGGCATGTTGGTGTGCTGCAGACCCCTGCATGAGCACGGTCACGTTCACGCAGTGGAACCCCTGGGAGACCATCAGTGCCACCCCATGAGGCCAGTGGTCAGCCTGTCAGTACTGGCGGGTCTCGGCGGGGCCGCCTGTCAAGTTAGAAGACTAACTGCTACCGTCTGATGCTGCCCTGTGTGCATTGTGTCATTCAACGGGCAATGCATGGGTGGGTACCCGGCCCTGCACGCACACACACAGTCCATCTGCACACCCTCCCGGCTGCTGTCTGCAATTGCGTGTACATGATGATGCTTGCATTGCGCTGTACGGCAATACGTAATGGTTCCCAGTGTCTGACACATGCACAATGACAGGCTGTGGGCGTGGTGGTCTGTGGACATGTGTGTGGCTAGGGGTGGCATTCTAGGTCAGTGTGCCTCCTACCTTTTGTGCATGTCTGGTAGTTTGTGTGTGTGTGTGTGTGTGTGTGTGTGTGTGTGTGTGTGTGTGTGTCCGCATGCCATGTTAGTCCTCACCCATCCCTGGTGGTGTGTGTGGTTCCATGCCTGGCAACTTCCCTTGACAGCATGCACCCCTGGTGTGTGTCCATGCGTGTTTGTGGGTTGTGCCTTTGCCACTGGTGGTTGCATATGGCCCCATGACTTACTTGGGTTGGCTGAAGTGCTCCTCTGTGATGGTGTCCCGGTGCAGCTGTGCCAGCCGGAGCAGTCGGGGGTCCCGTCACCCAAGTGGGGGCTGCCCATCACCATTGTCACTGGTGTGCCTCATTGTAGCATTGCTGCGATGGGGTCACGGGCCGCTGGTATAGTGTGAGCAGCCAGGGATGGAGTGGGTATCCACTGTCACCTGTGTGTAGAGGGGTGGAGGTTAGTTTGGTGATCAGCATCGCCCTGCCCCGGGCCATGTAGGCCACTACCCATGTCACCTCTGACCATGCCCCTCCCAAGCCCTATGTTTGTCCATGTGGTTTGCATACTCACCCACTAAGTGGCCAGTGGGGATATCTCCACTCTCGAATCTGTGGCACAGTGCTGACTGGTGCCAGATGAAGGCATTGTGTGCTCCCCCAGGGTGCGTGGCACAGACATTGATTATGCGCCCCCTGGCATCGCACACCACCTGGCAGTTGATGCTAGCATAGCCCTTGTGATTCATGTATGTGGCCTCCTCGGGGCCAGGTGGTGTGCAGATGGCCACATGGGTGCAGTCTATTGCCCCTAGCATGCCAGGCATATGTGCTACCCTGTGGAACTCCTGTATGTTTGCTGTGCGCTCTGCCAGTCTCCACTGACAGAGCATGGCTCCGTCGTGTGGGTGCCTGCATCACATCACTGCACAGCTCACAGAGCCACCTCAGAATTGCTTGATTCAGGTGGTACTGGCCCACAATCTCAGTATCACTGTACAGCTCGAAGCTGGTGCGGGCTCGGTGATGCCTGTTGGGGGCATACCACCGACGGGCCCTTCCATGGCCATGCCCCCCTGCTGCCCACCTTCTCACCTCCTCACTACTGCCTCCATCTGAGTGGCGGCACTGGCCATGTCCCTGGCATGTGTTCACCCCCCTGGCAGTTGTTTCTGTGTTCCCCCTCTGTCCTGGCTGCTACTTCCCCTGCACCGGGAACACCTGACTATGCTGGCCTCAGTGCTGTGTGGCACTTCCCCCTTCTGCACTGTGGCTGTTGCTCCCCACACCTTCTCTGAGCTTGTGAGTTCCAGGTGCCCTTTCACTGTCCTGCCCTGTGTGTGTGTGTGTGTGTGTGTGTGTGTGTGTGTGTGTTGCCTGTGTGGCTGGCTATAGTTCAGCAACTTGTGGCTTCCCTGTAGCGTTCTTGCACTTCTCCTTTGTTCCTTTTTATTTTGGCTCATTTCCACTATGGCGCAACTTCCGCTTGCTCCCCTATTGCGCATGGTGCATGTTGTTGAATATCGCACTGTGCCATTTATGCATGGTTCCTCCCCCTTCAGTTGTGCATACATTCATTATCATTGCGCTATTGCTCAGCGTGATTTGGGGGGCGCAACTGCCTCCCGCTGAATATCGCAGAATGGTGCATTTTCGGACTTGCACTGGTGCAACCCTATTGTGCATGGTGCAACCCTTTTGAATATTTGGGCCCACATCTTTCACCTAATTCAGTTCAAATGAGCTGCTGAGTATCTTAAATATTATCAACAGTAATCCCAGGAGGGCTGAAAAATTGTAACTCAATCAAAATGATGCTGCTAGTCAATTAGATTTCAAAGTATCCTGAGAAAATGTAGCTTACTAGAGAAGCCTTCATTTTACCTGCTAATTGGTAATACATTGGTAGAGTGTTTATTTTTTAACCACAAGATGAAGGGTTCAAATCTTGATCATGCATCTTTTTTTGTGTGTGTGTTATAAATAAAAGCTTTGATACAACATGTTTTACTAAATTCAGTATAAGTGATCTCATTATCAGAATATTGCCAAAAGCAATCTAAGAAGGTCTGATACAGATGAGAACTTCCATTTAACTCACAGCCACCACCCTTTTGACAGCTGATCAAATTTCAAAGTGCCCTAAGAATGTCTTGTTCTCTTAGGCAGCATACATCCTTCCTGTTAATCAGTAGTACACTAGCAGGGTTTCTGTTTCCTCTTCCCAGAGTACTGAGTTCGAAGCCTACCAAGGTGAACATTTTCTTTTTCTTTGTTTCTTTCTTTCTCCCTTACCTAATTCAGTGCAAGTTATCTTATGCAGAGCTACTGATTTTCTTAAATATTGTCAACAGCAATCCCAGAAGGGCTGAATATTGTAAAACATATTTTCCCCAATCCATACAGTGCTGCCAGTGTTTAAACAGCAGATCAGATTTCAAGTGTTCTAAAAACTGAAAATCACTAGTTTACTAGAGCAGCATTTATTTTCTCTATGGACAAGCAGTCCATTGGTATGGTTTTTGACTTCTATCCAGGAGCTAATGGGTTCTAAGCTTGATGTAACATAAAGTTCTTCTTTCCTTTTTTTAAACATTTGTTGTAAAAAATGTTATTTCATTTGCAAATACGCTTTAGTAACAATCCGTGGAAGCATTAAGAACAGTACATTTTATTAAAAATTTAACTTTGTTAATTAAAAAACAAATTCTGCAGATACAGTAGAAGGTTGTCAGGTCAGCAAAACAAGAAGTTCATAAAAAGAGTGGTGGCAGTACAGAGGAGGGCAACCAAAATGGTTCATGGTCTGCATCAGAGGCCCTGCAAGGAAAAACTCAAGGACTTAAATAGGTACTCTAGAATTCAGAAGGGAAATGGGAGACATGATACAAAAATTCAAGTACTTCAAATGTATCAGTATGGTACAGGGTGGTGGCATGTAGGAAGGCTGACTTTAAAAATGTGGGTGAAGTTGTGCAAGGGTTCCTGGACAGAATTCAGCCTAATATGGACATGAATCAGAGATGGGAACTCATTAAGCTAGGTATAGTGGAGGCAACAAATTTCTGCAGCAAGGACAAAGCAAAAAGGCTAGGGCAAAGAAACCTAACTGGATGAGCAAGGGTGTCATAGACAGGGTGAGGAGGAAAAGAGTCACCCATAGGAGAGACAGGAGAACATGAAGGGGGAGGACAGGGAGAAGTACCTGAAGGAAGCATGCATGAAGGGGGAGGACATAGACAAATTACTATTAGAAGATATACAAAATATGACAGCTAACTGGGAGATTCTGATAATGGGAGACTTCAACATGGCAGATACAGACTGGTCAATACCATCAGGAACATCCACCAGAACTAGACACGTAGTGGATTCCCTGCAGGGGAAGGGCCTCAAACAACTGGTAAAACAACCCACAAGAGACAGGGCTATCCTGGATCTAGTACTGATTAATGGGGAAAGGATCACAGATATCCAGGTAGAAGGTCACCTGGGGGCCAGTGACCATTACATAGTGTGTTTCAATTTGGCCACTAGAACTAAATCATCTCATTCCAAGGCAAAACGTAGGGATGAAGAGCAAGATCAGTCTCTTCGCAGATGACCCAAAGATCTGTGCCGAGGTAGATGGGGGGAGGGAGCAAAAGTACTTCAGGAGGATTTGGCAAAACTGGAGGAATAGTCTCACACTTGGCAGCTTGGTTTCAATGCCAAGAAGCTTAAAGTGATGCATTTAGGAGGTATGAACCCAGGACACAATTACTGGTTGGAGGGTGTCCCATTAACAAGATCCAAGGAGGAGAACGATCTAGGAGTGCTGGTAACTGGGGAGATGAACCACTGTACTCAGTGCAGGAAGGCAGCAGTGAAGGCAAACAGGATGCTAGGTTGCATAGCAAGGGGGATAACTTCCAGGAGTGGGGAGGTCATCTTGCCCCTGTACAGGTCCCTGATGAGACCACACCTAGAATATTGCTTGCAGTTCTGGTGCCCCTGCTTGAAAAGGGAAATCAAACTACTGGAGTGGGTACAGTATAGGGCAACAAAAATGATCCTGGGGTTGGGGGACAGACCATATGAGGAGAGACTAAGAGAGCTCAATATGTATACAGAGGTGATATGATTGAGATCTTCAAGTACCTGAAAGGTTTGAACAGAGTAGACACCAGGTGTATGTTCAGTCTGAAGGGTGGAAGGAAAACCAGGGGACACTCTATGAAGTTGGAAGGGGGCAGGTTCAAGAGGGAATGGAGGAGGCACTATTTCATAGAAAGGGTGGTGGCAGGGTGGCATGCTCTGTCAGAGGAAGTTGTATCACTGCAGAGTGTAGGGGGCTTCAAGAAGAGGTGGGACTGATTCAAGGGGAGGGTACATACTGGGAGGGGGTGCGAGATGTGGTGAAGGCATATGAGGGGTGGGACAGCTGCAGTCTTTTTTTTTTTTCAATTTACAGAACCAATACAAAGAATAGATCCACATCATATAGGTATTGTACAATCAGGCTATGAGAATTCATAAGAGATTTATCCCCCCCCACCTCCCCACCTCCTATCGCCCACCCCCAACCACCCAGCACAGAGATACCATTATGTGCTTCAACCAGATGAAATTGGGGTACCATTGTCAACTGGTTGTAGAGAATAAAGGGATTGCAGGGGGCCCCATATTTTGTCAATTTTTTTAATTCTGTTGTATAAGCTTGCTATGGTCTTTTCTGTTCTAAGGTTTGCCAGGAACTCTTGAAGCCATTCTGTATAGGTGACTTCGTTACTATCTTTCCAGTTTTTCAGAACCAATTTTTTAACAGACATCGAGATTAAAGCCATATGGTACTTTCGATTAAGAACGGAAATAGATAAGAAGTCCCCTAATAGGCAAGTTTCAGCAGAGAATAAATCTGCCAGGCCTAAGAGGGGGTCTACTCTTTGTTTAATAAATAACCATAAAGGGGCCACTTTTGGGCAAGACCAGAATATGTGAAATAGGGAACCCTTTCCTTGCATACATCATGTACAGGAGGGGAAGGGTGCAATACCAAATTTGGCCAATCTCTGTGGGGAATAATAAAGATTGTGCAACATTTGAAACTGCATAAGCCGAAGCCTATCTTGAGAGACAAATTTGTGACAATTATACCATAGGAGAGACCAGTTTATGATCCTGTCCAGGAAGAGAGAAGACCAATAGGCAGTGGGGCCAAAGCTGTCTAGGCAGATCCAATCATAGAGAATTCCATACGTTTTGGATACCGCATGCTGGAAGCCAGCCAGGGACCTCAGGTCCACTTGGAACGATAGGCTCGGGGAGGGTGGGGGTGCAGCTCCAAAGGACTTTATCAGAAGATGATGCAACTGATAAAACTTAAAAATGTTGGACTTTGAGATATTTGCTTTGCTCAAGATCTCCAGGGAAGAAAGCCATGTCCTCTCTTCCTTGACGAAGTATGTAAGTGGGCAGTCTTCCAACTATGAGAGCCAAGCTGATGAGAAAGGTTTACCTGCTATCTTAAGGTTTGAGTTGCCCAGCAAAGGCTGCACCTGGTCCCGAGTGTGGTTGTATTTTAGGAAAGAGCAAAGCTGGGAGTGAATTCTGATCGAAGTTGCTATAGGAGATCCCTTCAACTGAGAAGGGAGAGAGCTCAGCTTAATGAATAGAAGAGCCGAGGGCAAAAGTCCATGGGCTTTTATCTGAGCTAACTCTATTTAAAGCCAGACAGGGAGAAATGGGAGAGGGGACTGAGGGTCACCAGCCGATATCCACCTGAGGTATTTGTTGGCATGACTGGCCCAATAATAGAGACCTATATGTGGCAAATGTAACCCACCCTTTGTTTTGGGGGCAGCTAGTTTTTGAAAAGCCAATTGTGGTCTTTTACCAGCCCAGATAAAATCTACCATGATCCCACAAACTTTTTTAAACCATGAAAGGGGAAGCCAGATATTTAGAAGGTTAAGTGGATAGAAAATACGAGGAAAAACATTCATTTTAATCAGGTTGATTCTACCCCACAGGGATATAGGAGAAGGGACCATCTTTTCATATCCTGGGTAAGCGTGTGAATATGGGAATCTATGTTCAACTTCTGGAGGAATGCAGTGCTCCTTGAGAGTTCTATTCCGAAGTATCTCAAAAAATAAAATTTCCAAGAGAGCCCCAGTGCAGTGATGGTGTGCTTCAGAACCTTATGATTAAGGGGGAATACTATCGCCTTCTCAATGCTTAGTTTATAGTTAAAAATATTGCTAAAACCCTCAATGATTTCCAGCATGGAGGGTATGGACAATGCTGGGTGGGATAGCTGCAGGAGAAGGTCATCTGCATAGGCTGAAACTTTAACTGTGTTTCCTTGAATAGATATACCTTGAACCTCAAGACAATCTGTTAGTCTACGTATAAAAGGTTCAAGATACAGACTGAAGAAAGGTGGAAACAGGGGACAGCCTTGCCTCATGCCTGATTGCAGGGAGAAACAGTTCAGAAATTACTCAATGCTGGATACCGGGCAGTGGGGGTTTTGTATAGAGCACTTATCCGGTTCTGGAAGGTTGTGGGGAAACAAAATGCATTCAGGGTACATAGCAAATAGCACCAATTCACCCTATTGAATGCCTTCTCAGCATCCAGGGAAACCAGAGCTGCTGGAAAATTGGCATCCCTGGTGGCTGAGAAGACATGCGCCAGAGTGCGCAGGTGATCTATGGAGGATCATCCCTTCATAAAGCCTACCTGTTCCGGTTCTATAAGATCTGGGAGAACCTTGCTAATTCAATCAGCTAGAAGTTTAGACAGGATTTCAATACCCTGATTAAGAAGGGATATTGGTCTATAGCTTGTTACTAATTCAAGGGGTTTGTCAGGCTTGGGCAGAAGACACCAGGGGAAAGGACTGCTGTGTGACTGGACTTCTCTGCTGGGACTAAAGTAGAAGAACTTTTGTACTTGGACCTTTAATTTAGGGTAAAAAAACTAACATACAAAACAAAACAAAAAGTGTGTGTGTGTCTGTCTGGGTTAACTGAACTGAATGGGTATCTGAACAGTTATAGGTGTAAATATCAAGTGATTGAAAGGACTTAACTGCTGTGAGGTTTAAATTACTGGTAGAAAGATCTAGTAAGTAGGGGGAGTGGCTTAGCTAGAAGGAAGCTACATTTAAAGATTGCCTTAGAAAGATTCTGCTAACATCTTGGCAGAAGACACCAGGAGAAAGGACTGCTGTGTGACTGGACTTCTCTGCTGGGACTATATTGCCCTCCTTGCCTCCCCTCCACCCCCTCACCCAAAGCTAGTTCTATTTTTATAGGCACGGGATTTGACTGACAATAGGAACTTCCTGTTTGGGAGCAGGAAGTGAGTGATCACAGAACCACCAAAGACCCACCATCCTAGAAGGGCAGGAGTAGCTCTCCAGCCCCCTCTAGCTGCTGGAGGTCTGCCTCTGAGCAAGTAAGTGGTCCACTGAGAAATATAGGATATTCTTGTCTCAGAACAGGACAATCAGGAGCTTAAAGGGCACACAGGCAGAAAGTAAGGAGAGAGAGAGAGAGAGAGAGAGAGAGAGAACAGAGGAAAGAGTAAGGACTGAAAACAGTTAAGGGGCCAGAAATAAGACATGATTGGAGTGGTGCAGTGCAGGGGCTGTGGAGCAGCAGTCTTCTGGGAGACGTTCTGGAGGATGCAGTGTTTTCCCATCTGCAGGCACCTCTCTGGGCTGAGGGAGGAGGTTGCTCATCTCCAGGCTGAGTTGACTAGGATTTGTGGGACCTCCTCTTCCATCCAGGTACCACCAGTGCCACTGCCGTTGCCTCAGAGATCGCCAAGAAAGAGGAGCGGTTGGACCACAGTGGGCTCAGGGAGGGTGAGGGTGGTGGAACAGAGGCGCATCCCTCCAGTTGTACCTCTCCACAATTCCTATGCCATTCTGGCAAAGTGTGGTTCCTCTATGGACGCACCCACAGTGGAGACTATGGAGATTGCTGGGAACCTCCACAAAGCAGACCCACAGAAGAGTGGCAGGGGACCTTGCAGGGGAAGGAAACAACTCCTGGTGGGGGACTCCATTGTTAGGAAGGTAGAATTGGGGGAGGAAGGGGAGAGGGAGGTAAGGTGCCTGCCTGGCGCCTTGGCTTGGAAGGACAGGGAGCGAATCCTCAGGATTGCCGGAGCAGCTGCACGGGGAGGGAGCTGGATGTCATTGTCCACCTAGGGACAAATGACCTGGCTAAGAAAGGGATTAGAGAAGTGCAGGAAGAGTTTGTGGAATTGGGAAGGGGCCTTAGTCAAGTAGCACGCACGGTAACCTTCTCGGAGGTGCTGCCCATCTATGGCATAGGAGAGGCTAGGGTGTTCTGCACCATGGGATTCAATCAGTGGTTGAAAAACTGGTGTGGAGCTCAGGGATTTGGCTTCATTGGGGACTGGGGATCCACCTGGAGTGATGCAAGCCTATACTGGCATGATGGGCTGCATCTGTCCAGGAGGGGAACCAGGATCCTAGGTGATAGGTTTAAATGCTTCATTGGCAACTTTAAACTAGCCAAGGGGAGGCACTGGAAAGGAGCAGGGAAATCCTAGCCCCAAATAATCATGGTAGTAAGTGCGGCAAACACCAACATAGAGGTGTCGATAGGAGAAGGGCAGGGGTAAATGGAGAAAGTGACAAAGGCAAGAAGGACAGGATGGGGCAAAAGGAGTAAGGCCATCAGGAAATGGAGGGTAATGAGTACCAATGCCCGTAGTCTGGGCAACAAGCTCCCTGAGCTGGTGGCCTTGATGGAAGAGGGATGCCTGGATATCGTAGCAGTCACAAAAACATGGTACACAGAGAACCATGACTGGGATGTTAACATACCAGGGTACATAACCTACAGGAGAGACAGGCAGGGGAGAAGAGGGGAGGAGTAGCTCTCTATGTAAAGGAAGGGATAAAAGCAACTGAACAAAAGAGTAAACAGGAGGAGAGGAGGCACTGTGGGTCACCTTGGAGACTGGAAAGGCACCACAATTCACAAGGGTTGTGTACAGACCCCCATGTCAGGGAGGGAATGGACAAGGATATGATAGAAGGCATTCTTAGAATGGCAGAGAAAGGGGAGATACTGTTGATGGGAGACCTGAATATGCCAGATGTTAACTGGAGCACATTTTGCTGCAGCCACATCCAAGAGCAGGGTCATTCTTGATGCCCTACAGGTGGCAGGCATTAGACAGCTAGTTTTGGAACCCACTCATGAGGGAGCAATCTTAGACCTCGTACTCTCAAACGGGGGCAATGAGAGGATCTCAGATCTAGAAGTGGGTTGCCATCTGGGGACAAGTGACCATCAAACAGTGTGGGTTCATTTTAAACTCAGCTACAGAGTCAAGCCATACAAAAGTGAGGGTACTGGACTTTAGGAGGCTGACTTTGGCAAGATGGGAGAGTGCCTCAGAAAAGCACTAGCAAACAGGCTAGAAGGAGGTGTGGAGCAACAATGGGGAATCATCAAACTGCCATCACAGAGGCAACAAATCTTTGTGTGAAGCAAATAAACAAATCAAAATGAAAGAAAAAGCCACTATGGTTCTCAAAAGAGGTGGCTGTGAAAGTCAGGAAGAAAAAGATAGCATTCCGGAAGTATAAGGAAACACAGAAGGAGCAGGACAGAGAGCTGTACCAGTTAAGGCAGAAGGAAGCAGGGAGGGAAGTCAGAATAGCAAAGGCCCAAACTGAGGAAAAGATAGCCAACTCAGTTAAGAAGGGGGTTAAAACCTTTTATAGGTACATCAGTGAGCGTAGAAAGACAAAGGGAGGGATAGTGAGGCTGAATAGAATGAACGGTGGGTGGGCAGAGGGGGACAGTGAAAAAGCAGGATACTGAACGAATATTTCTGCTCAGTATTCACAAAAGAGGAGGGGGAAGTGCCTAATCCAATTAAGAAGCATTCTTGATAGGGGGTCGATCCCAGTCCTTTCACAGAAGAAAGGTTCTGCAAGAACTCCTAAAACTGAAGGTGGACAAAGCAATGGGTCCTGATGGAATTCACCCCAGAATTCAAAAAGAATTAAGGAGGAACTAGTGAAACCACTGGCTACTCTTTTTAATAAATCATGGGAGGATGGTGTGGTACCCGAGGACTGGAGGAAGGCGGATGTGATTCCACTTCACAAAAGTGGGACCAAGACAGAGGCAGGAAACTACAGACCTGTCAGTCTGACCTCTGTGGTAGGGAAAGTGATGGAATCACTTCTGAAGGAAAGAATAGTTCAGTACTTAGAGGCCAGTGGAGCACAGGACCCAAGACAGCATGGATTCACAGCAAGAAGGTCATGTCAGACAAATCTAATAGATTTCTTTGACTGGGTGACCAAAGTAGTAGACCAGGGAGGGGCTGTGGACATGGCCTACCTAGACTTTAGCAAGGCATTTGACACAGTCCCACAAAAGATTAATAGTCAAATTAACCAGCCTGGGAGTGGGTCCCAGGGTGAGAACCTGGAGTAAAACATTAGCTGCACAACAGACACAGAAGGTAATTGTAAATGGAGTCCGCTCTGAAGAAAGAGAGGTTACTAGTGGGGTACCGCAGGGTTCAGTATAGGTCCAGTCCTTTTAATGTCTTCATCAGTGACATTGCAGAGGGACTGGAAGGAAAAGTATGCCTTTTGCAGATGACACAAAGATCTGCAACAGGGTTGATACACAAGGAGGTGTGGAAAGGATGAAAAGGGACTTGGCAAGGTTGGAGGAATGGTCAGAAGTATGGCAGCTAGGATTCAATGCAAAGAAGTGCAAAATAATGCACCTGGGAAACAAGAACCAGGGAAGAATACACAATGGGAAGGAGGTAGTAACAACAACAAAAAAGTAAAGGGACCTGGGGGTAATCATATCAGATGACCTTAAGGTTAGCAAGCAATGTGAGAAGGCAGTAGGGAGGGCTGGGGTATACTGGGATGTATAGGGAGAGGCATCAGCAGCAGGAAACAGGAAGTTGTTATCCCTCTGTACAGACAGTTGGTGAGACCCCATCTGGAGTACTGTGTCCAGTTCTGGAGACCCCATCTCCGCAAGGACATAGACAGGATAGAGGTAGTCCAGAGGAGGGCAACTAAAATGGTGCAGGGTCTGCAAGAAAAGCCGTATGAGGAGAGACTAAAGGAGCTTAATATGTATACCCTTGAGGAAAGAAGGGAGAGGGGGGACATGATAGAAACTTTTAAGTACCTCAGTGGAATCAACAAAGTCCAAGAGGGTAGCATCTTTCAGAAAAAGAGACTTGCAAGAACAAGGGGACACAATTTAAAGACAGAAGGAGGCGGTTCAGGGGCAATGTGAGGAAGTATTATTTCACAGAGAGGGTAGTGGATGCATGGAACAGCCTTCCTGAGGAGGTTGTGGGGTCTAAAACTGTCGGAGAATTCAAGAATGCATGGGACAGACATAAGGCAATTTTTGTGGGGGGTAGGAAGAAATAGGCTGTTGGTTAACTAGGATCTACGGCCTATCCTGTAGGTAGGAAAATGGGCAGACTAGATGGACCAAGTGGTCCTTATCTGCCGTCAAAGTCTATGTTTCTATGTAAGGCCTCAAACAGTGATTTGTCTGAATCGGTTCCAGAAAGAATGTGCTGGTACAGAGGTAATAATACAGGAATTAGTTGATTTGTAAAAGCTTTATAAAAATTGGGGGAAAACCATCTGGTCAAGGGGTTTTGTCCATGGGAAGATCCTTAATTACTGCCAGTAATTCAGCCTCTGAAATGGCAGCCGTCAGGAAAAGTTGCTGTGATTCAGAGAGCAAAGGCAACTGGGACCTTGATAGATATGCATTCAAGAAATGTTCAGTAGGGGGGCGAGCCATGGGACTATACAATTGTTCATAGTAGGCTTTGAATTCAGTGACTATGTCCTCAGGGGATGTTAATAAGGAAGAACTGCCCGAGGAATGAATAGCGGCCATTAATCTGGAGGATTCTTGTTGCTTGAGCCTTAAGGCAAGTAATTAACCAACTTTTTTCCCTTGATCAGTGTATGAAGCCTTAGCTTTCAGGATTGCCCACTCTGCTTTTTCTCTCAGAAGCTCTAAGTAGGAATTTTTTAATTTCACCAGGTCCTGCTGGTATAGTTCGGTAGAATGAGGAGTAAGCTTTGTCTCCATGTCTCTAATTTGTGAAAGGAGGGATGGTAGACAGCCCTCACTGAGTGCCTTTGGTTTGGAAGCCAAACCAATCAGTAACCCTCTCAAATAGGCTTTTAAGGCTCACCATTCCACATCCGGCTTACCTGTGGAATTGTGGTTAGTAGAGATGAACTGTGTAATTTGGTCAGAAATATATTCGACTAGCCCTGGATCTTTTAGGAGTTGGTTATTAATTTTCCAATGCTCTCCTGTTTTGGGGAGAAATGAAAAAGGAAATTTGGCAGGTAACCAGAGAATGATCACAGGGGGGTCCTGTTTGAATGGACGAGTCCAGCACCCCAGGGATAATTGTTTGTGAAATAAGTAAATAATCAATTCCAGAGGAAGTCCCATGTACGTGGGACATAAATGTGTATTCTTTTGCATTGGGGTATAGGACACGCCAAATGTCACACAGGCCCACCTGGTCCACCAGTTCTCGAAGTGCCCACTGAGCAGGTGAAAGACCTTTCCTGGAATTTCCCGTTCGGTCTTTGCCTGGGTCGAAGGTTAGATTCAAGTCACCACCAATGATAATCGGGATAGACAGAAAAGGAGTCAACTCTGTAGGCAAGTGCGTAAAAAAACAGGGGGGGGTGTCAATATTTGGACCATATACACTGCCTAGGAGAATGTCTGATGTATGGAGTTTGCCTCTAACCAATAAAAATCTACCCTGAGGGTCACTGATTGTCTGGACCAGGGAAAAGAGAACCTACTGGTTTACTAGGATCATAACTCCAGAGCTTTGGGTGCTTCCCCCTGCAGAGAAAACTTGCCCTATCTGCTGCCTCCTCAGCAGCAGTGCCTCAGAATCAAGCAGATGTGATTCCTGCATAGACACAGTATCAGTTTTCAGAAGATTTAAGTATTTTAAAACTTTGTACTGTTTGCTCTTCTACCTGGCCCTTTTAACATTCCAAGTAGCAAATCTTAAATCCCTAGCCATTTGTCCTGAGCATCGTGGCCGGTAGGCCCATTTGAACAGGTAATGTATTTAATCAGCCCTTGTGCTACACTCTGTGGTATCTCTGTGCCACCCTCCCTCTCCATCCCTCCCCAACAAACAACCCCTGACCACTGCACAAACCTGGTAATTCTGCAACCATAAGTACGAGATCTTAGTGAACCAGTTAAGCCCCAGCCCCCCCACCTTGTTACATCGAACTGCGTGGTGCGTCACACCACAACATCTCTCCCTTCCCCCCCCAGCCACCCTATTTCAATTCCTCCCAAATGCAAGCAAATATTTTGAATCTGATTTGAGGACGGAGACACAGAAACAATAAATTCTAGTATAACTACAGCCCTTTCCACCCCCTCAAACCCTTTGACTTAAAAGGAAGCAAGCAAAAGTATTAAGTGAATTTCGATTGACTGGTTAAGAAATACCCCTTAATTGTGCTTTAACAGATCCAAAGTCTAGAAAGAAAAAAAAATATATATTTCAGATAAGGGCTGAAGCATACCCAGAGAAACAATGCTAAATGCAGAAGATCTGCGAGTACTATGCAACAACTCCATGCCCCAATATCTAGAGGAGCAAGGAGGCTATTCATAAGCAGCTTAACTGAAGTCCTGTACTACTTATTAGTAGAATGCAATGCATAGCTATCAGGTTTACTCCCAAACAAGTTAAGTCTCCAATAAGCTATTAAACATCTCATGAGGTCCTAAATCAAATAATTGAAAACAAAAGGGTGCAACCTGCACCGAATTGGGGAACTAGGCAGCCGGAAGTCCTAAACCTAAAAGGAAATATCAAGGTTTTTCCCCTAGGCAGAATCAATGCAAAAACAAATCAGAAGCTATCATACATTCAAAATAATATAACTGCATCGGTTTGTTTCAGGACCAGTAGTCTTGTAACACCATACTGATTAGTCCAGCACGTAGGTAGATGATAGAATAAGCGGCTTGGTACACGGAGAACCAAAGCAAATGAGGTATCCTTACTCAAACATAAATTAGTAACAAATGTATAACTTGAAAAGGTGCTCATTGTCTGAAAAAAACTGTATAACATGAGAAATGAGTCTCCGCTTTAGCACCAGGTGACAATTCCCATGTTTCCAATGGCGGAGCCAGGTTTGGAAGCAATTAGGAGCTGGGGAGAACCATTCAGTTAGTCACGGGCTCCACAATGGGCAGTAAACAGTGAATAAAGATGGTAGCAGGGCATCACTACTCACACTTGGGCAGCCAGGAGGGGCAACTGCCCCCCCAGACCCCCTCTAGCTCCGCCACTGCATGTTTCAAGAACAGTCTGCAGCAGGCAAGATATGCACTTCCAACTGCTTAGTGATGCAATAGTATGATACGTCCCCCCTCTAGTGGTTGTAATCTGACAGTGGGAAAAAGGGAGAACTTGCAGAGGTGGCTACACAGCAATGCACACTGTCGTGATGGAAAGGAAGGACCTGTGAAAACCCCGGTCACGTGGGAAAGAGTGAAATTCTTCTCCAGCAAAATGAATCCAGGAGGTTCAGTATGTCGGTTAGATCTCACAGTCCAGATCCTTACACTATAAACAGAGCATATTTCCAGCAAGTGAGCACAAAAATCAGGAGTAGAAAATCAGGCGGTGAATTACATAAGATTAGATAAGACTCATTTGTTAGATGAGAAGCGAGAGCGTCCGATATTGTGAATGTTAAACCAATAACCTGACACTCGTCTCTCCTTCAGACTGGGTTCCCCTATTCATCTCTTATTATTCAGGGGTCATGGAAGAGATCAAGTAGGGCAGATCTGAGCCCGGCTGCTGCTGTGTCTAGATCTTCGTAGAATGCCCAGGTCCCGGCTATTAAGACTTGAAGATTGGCTGAGTACACCATCTTAAACTTTATGCCAGCTGCTATAATTCTGTACACTAAAGGATGGAATGCTGTTCTTTGCTGACACACTGTGGCCGGGAGATCCTGTGTAATTCTGATTTTGCTGACCTCCCAATGTACCTCTTGTAATTCTCTGATTTTGAGTGGAAAATGTTGTCTATCAAGAAAATTCAGGAATCTAAAAATCAGGGGACATGGTGGAGCCCCCACCGGTGGTACTGGGTGGAAAGCCTGGTGCGCCCTCTCAGTAATATACTTAGGCCCGAATGGAGAGAGGCCAATGATTTTTTAAATCATTTTTTGCATGAATAAGATGGTATCCTGACCTTCCTTTCCCTCCAGGAGACCTATGAGGATTGAATTGTTCCTGTAACTGTGACCCTCTAGGTCTTCCACCTTCAGTTCTAGGTGGGACATTCTTTGCCTAGTGGCCACTAGCTCTGGGTCCAGTCTGTTGGCCCTCTTCTCGAGGGGAGCAAATCATGGCTGTGTTATTCGAAGTGCTCTGTGAGTCATCCTCCATTGCCTGGGTAAACCGACCTCAGTTTGGCAGAAATATTGTGCAAGTCTTCCCTGAAGGGTTTAAACTCTTCCAGAAATTGATAGAGTGTAAGCGGTTCCAGGTCTGGGGATGTAAGCACAGTAGTCGACCCTATCACCGAACTGGAGGCCCGTGATTTCTTGGGGGCCTTCTCCGGAGTTACAGGCGGAGTATGTTTAGGAGGTGCCTTTCTCATCTCCACATCTGAAGACATGTCGGACTGCTTCAGCTTGCCTCTGAAGGTTAGTTCTTTTGCGCAGTAAAGCTGCTGATCAGTTTTTTAGATGAGATTCGGGTAGAAAATTAGTTTAGGAGGAATCGGGTGGCTGGAGCAATGTAGAGGAGCTGCTAGCCAGCACTCTGCATCACTTGGTCTCTTCAAGCAGCTGCAGTCTAATGCACTGAAGTGCTGCACACTTGAGAAGGCTAGATAGACCGAATGGCCTGTATCTGTTGCAATTTTGTATGTACGTATGTTCATAAAAATATGTGACTTCAGAGGAGCTGACTTTGATAAGATGGCCAACAGAGGTAAACTAACCCTGGCTCGAAGAAATACAGATGAGGGGGTACAGGCAAAGTGGGAAAACATTAAGGATGCAATACTTGAAGCAGGGGTCAACCTTAACCTTTTTTTGCACTAGCCAGCAGGGCAAGTTGATTAAAAATTGCACTAGCCCACAGATGGTTGCACTAACCCTTAATTATAATGGTAAATTTTGATCACTTATACAGGAAACAATGTAAGCAAAGCCAAGAAATACGCTGATTATTGCACATTTATCCTGCTCCCACATTGCTTCCAGCTCCCCAGCAGAAAAAAGACTGCAATGCCATTACAATGAGCCCCCCATTGTTTTGTACCATAGCCTCCTCTCTTCCTCTTTCTGCCCCCCCACACCAAACAGAGAGAGGATATCACAACAGCAAATGTTCAATTAAGCAGTCCTAGCTCTGCGCACACTGTAGCTGACATCATCATGCACCTCATCACACTGTCACCTCCACCCACAGGGCAATGAACAGAGTCAGGCAGAGAAAGACACTCTCAGCCCCCATCCTATAGTCAACTGGAGACTTGCACTTTTGAAGCTTTTGTACAGTCTCAAGTGAGCCAGGATCACATCTAAGATTTCTTTGGGGTGGGGGCTAGACAAACCTAAGGGGCTTGGGGACTAGAAAACTGACATTTTTATTTGTAAAAGCATTGATTTTAATATGCTCTACCCCAACAATAACAGACTTTTCTTTAACATTGTCCTTTCATCAACCCAGGGGAAACAGTACACAGGCATAATACCATACTATTTCTATTTCTGTATAGGATAATCTATGCACCCCAGAAATGCCCATTTCAAGATTTCAAATTATGTATTTTATCAAGGTTTATTTTTGTACCATATGTGATTCAAAGCTTTGTTTTTAGGCTGAACGGACATGCTGAGTTGGATAAGGGTGGAACTGAATGGATGGTGATGGCTGGCATGGTCCATTTAGAAGAGCTGTGGACCCCCTACACTTGTCAGTAATGGCAGCTATGGATCTATGGATGGTCACTTCAGAGTCTGGTCTGCAGTGGTGTTCAGGGAAAGAACAGAGTTAAGAGATTTGGAGGCAAGAGAGAAGTTATGGTGAGGTTGGGATAAAACCCACCACCTGCAGGGCCGATCCTGTCTACCTCTTTGCATTCTGTCACTGAAATGTTGGATACAAACACTCAAAATTTAGTGAAATGAGGGTCACTGGTCTTAATAATATTGGACAAATTGTTAGACATAGACACATTCAGAAAACTAGAAGCTAGTGACTTAACAGCACTCTACCCTTGATCACACCCTGAACACTAGCTGAAAGTCTTGACAGTGGAGTGATAATGACTCACATTGAGTCTTTTGTGGGATCCCTCTCTTGAACTGCCAAATAATTGCAGCTTTTAATGAGCTGTTAATCACACCTGGCCATCTGGAACATTGAGAGAGATTAGCATGAGGATTAGAGAATGCTAAAGTAGAGACATTTTTAACTTCACTAACTTCCATGAAAATCTGCACTAATCAAGACGGGCTAGTAGAGAGTTAGCTGCACTAGCCCTGGTCAATTTGCACTAGTGTTTGGGCTAGTAAAACAATGTTAAGATCAACCCCTGACTTGAAGCAACATCCCATTGTGTTGGGGAGAAAAGGAAGAGCAAAAGAAGGAGGAAACCACTTTAGTTCTCAAAAACAGTAGCAGAAAAGATCAGAGACAAAAGGTTGGCCTTCAGGAAATATAAGAGAATGCAGCAGGACAAAGATAGGGAGGCATACCAAACTTCCCTAAGGGAAGCTGGGAAGGCAGTAAGGCAGGCAAAGGCCCAAACCGAGGAAACACTAACGCAAACAGTACAAGAAGGGGACAAGACTTTCTATAAATACATTAGTGAAAGGAGAAAGTCCAGAGGGGATATTGCTAAGCTAAACAGGGATAAGAGGGCATGTGTGGAAGAGGACCAAGGAAAAGCATCTATCCTAAATAGATACTTCTGCTCAGTATTTACTGAGAAGAAGGTAGGGCAGGGCTCACAGCTCAGCACCATGGACATGGGGGGGGGGACTTGTGCACAAGTCCCTTCAGAAAAGAAAGGGTCCTGCAAGATCTCACTAAGCTCAGGGTGGACAAGGCAATTGAACCTGGTGGCATACATCCCAGGGTACTAAATTAGCTAAGGGTGGAACTAGCAGAGCCCTTAGCAGAACTGTTTAGTGAGTCTCTGAGCACAGGAGAGATCCCAGAAGACTGGAGAAGGGCTCATGTGATCCCGTTCCACAATAATGGTAGTAGGAAGGAGGCAGGGGACTACAAACCAGTCAGTCTTACCTCAGTAGTGGGTAAGATTACGGAGGTCTTCCTTAAGGAAAGGATAGTGCAACACCTGGAATCCATAGGAGCACAGGATCCAAGGCAGCATGGATTTACAACAGGAAGGTTCTGTCAGACTAATCTCATAGATTTCTTTGACTGGGTAACCAGAGTGGTGGACGAGGGTGGTGCAGTTGATGTCACCTACCTTGACTTCAGCAAACTTTTGATACTGCTCCACATAGAAGATTGATTGATAAACTGGGTAGGCTCGGGGTGGGTCAGAGGTTGGTCAACTGGTTGTCAAACTGGTTGGCAGGCAGAAAACAGAGAGTGGTGGTAAACGGTATACAGTCAGAAGAGATGCAAGTCACAAGTGAGGTACCTCAGAGATTAGTCTTGGGGTCAGTCCTCTTCAATATCTTCATCAGTGACATTTCAGATGGACTGGAAGGTAAGTTTTGTCTGTTTGCAGATGACACCAAGATCTGCAACAGAGTAGATGATCCAGATGGGGTGGGCAGAATGAGAAGAGATCTGGATAAACTGGCAAAATGGTCGGAAGAGTGGCAACTGAGGTTTAATGCAAAGAAGTCCAAGATCTTGCACATAAGGAAGAGAAACCCTGAAGCTACCTATAGGCTGGGAGGGGACTTGCTGGCAGTCACAAGGGAAGAAAGAGTCTTGGGCATCATCATCACAGATTACCTGAAATCATCCAAGCAGACCACTAAAGAAGTAGGTAAGGCTAGAGGGATGTTGAGGTGTATTAGTAGGGATGTCACAAGTCATAAGAGGGAGGTAATTATCCCTCTTTACAAGACACTGGTTAGGCCCCATCTGGAGTACTGTGTGCAGTACTGGAGGCCGCACCTTCACAAGGGCATTAATAAAATGGAGGCAGTCCATAGAAGGGCAACCAAAATGGTGCAGGGACTGCATCAGAAAACATATGAGGACAGATTAATGGAGCTCAACATATATATACCCTAGAGCAAAGGAGGGAGAGAGGTGATATGATCAAAACATTCAATCATCTTAAGGGCACTAACAAGGTGAAAGAGTCTAACATGTTTCAATATAAGAATAATAGCAGGACAAGAGGACACAGCCTGCGATTAGAGGCAGGCTGATTAAGGGGTAATGTGAGGAAGTTCTTTTTCACAGAAAGGATGGCGGATACATGGAACAGCCTACCTCAGGAAGTAGTGGATATGAATACAGTGCAGGGCTTCAAACAGGCATGGGATAGGCATAAGGGAGCAATACAGATGAGTATTAATAGACAGAGTAAAGGTCTATGGCACATTCATAAGGTAGAAAAAATGGGCAGACTGGATGGGCCTTGTGGTCCTTTTCTGCCATCAGCTTCTATGTTTCTACGAAGCAAAGGAGGTGACATGGGAAATAAGGGCAGCAAAGACATCAAGGGATCTCAGGCTGGTGAAGGGAATCGAAGCAGAGGGGAAAAATACTTCTTCAGGTACAGCAGGGAGAAAAGGAGTTGTAAGGACCAAATAGTAAGGATTAAGAAGGAGGGGGAATGAGGGGAAAAAGGGGACATAAAGGCAGAGGCACTTAACACCTACTTCTGCTCAGTTTTTATGCTAAAGAGAAAGGGGGGAGGAAATAATTAAGGTTGGGGAGAAGACAGTATCAGAGGGAGGGGGGGTAACGGACGGGGAAATCACAGAAGGTCGAGCGCTAGAGGGGTTAAGGGCACTGAGGGTGGACAAAGCACTGGGACTGGATGGAATATACCCCAAGGTACTGAAGGAGCTGGCAGAGGTCCTGGCAAGCCCATTGGCAGACCTATTTAATGCCTCTCCGGATTCAGGGTGTGTACCTCAGCATTGGAGGATGACTCACATGGTTCCACTCCATAAGAGTGGTCCCAAAGATGAACCAGGAAACTATAGACCAGTGAGTCTCACGTCCATAGTGGGGAAACTGATGGAAACAATCCTGAAGGAGAGGCTGGTGACCCTGCTGGAGGTCAGCAGGGTGCAGGACAGTCAGCAGCATGGCTTTGTCAACAGCAGATCCTGCCAGACCAACCTAGTGGACTTCTATGACTGGGTGACTTGAAAATGGACAAAGGGCATGCAGTGGATGTCCTGTAACTGGACTTCAATAAGGCATTCGACTCGGGGCCACATAGAAGACTACCATGTAAGCTAAGGGGCATAGGGACAGGGCAAGATTGGTGGGATGGGTGGAGAAATGGCTGCAGGGACAGCAGCAGAGGGTGGTGGTGGGAGGTGAATTATCATCCCCAAGGGCAGTGATAAGTGGGGTCCCACAGGGGTCAGTGCTGGGGCTGTTGTTTTGGGGGTATTTATTGCAGACATCTCAGTAGGTGTAAAAAGCAAGATCAGTCTGTTTGCGGATGACAACAAGATGAGAGTAGTGGTGGATGACCATGGGGGTGGCAGGGATTGCAGGAAGATCTAACAAGGCTGAAGACATGGTTTGACACCTGGCGACTTGGTTTCAATGCCAAATAATGCAAGGTGCTGAATTTTGGGGCAAAAAAATCCAAAGAGGAGCTACCATCTGGGGGGTGCAGCTAGCTGTGATTGAGGAAGAGAAAGATCTGGGGGTGCTCGTTACAGGAGCAATGAACAACTCAGTACAGTGTAGGAAAGCAGCAACAGTGGCCAACAAGATGGCTGGGTTGTATTGCAAGGGGTATAACCTCTAGGAGGAGGGAGGTGATTCTGCCGTTATACAGATCACTGGGCAGACCCCACCTGGAGTACTGCAATTCAGTTTTGGTGCCCTTACTTAAAGAGGGACATTAGATTGCTAGAAAGGGTGCAGTGCAGAGCAACAAAGATGATCATGGGTCTGGGGGAGTTACCATATGAGGTTAAACTGAGGGAGCTGAACATGTACTCTCTGGAGGAGAGGAGAGACGGGGGGATATGATTGAGACCTCTAAGTACATGATTGGAATAAACAGGACAGGCATGGAGGGACTGTTGAAGGGGGGAGTGGGGAGAGACATGGGGTCATGTCATGAGATTGGATGGTGGAAGGTTTAGGAGGGAGCTGATGAGGCATTTCTTTACAGAAAGTGTGGGAGCAGAGTAGAACGCATTATCGGTAGAGGTGGTGGCCTATAAAACAGTGGAATGATTCAAGAGGGGCTGAGATAGGGCAAAGGGATGGTCATGGGAGGGTAGGGTGGGAGGGCAGCTAGCAGGAGTAGGGTGCTGATGCAAAATCGTAGACTCGAGAGACCAAATGGCCTTTGCTGGCAGTTTCAGATGCTCGTATTTTACTTAGAAAAAGATGCTAATGGGCAAAGGAGCGTTTATTTATTGTTATTTGGTAATTTGGAAAGAACCTTTGAGCTGAGAGCTCATTTACAAACATTTCATGTCAAACACAGTACATGGACATAAGAACAACACAATAAATCAGAGTACACAGGGCAGGTTTACAATTCAGAATAAGCTGGCATTTAACAGTTGCACAATTCAAGGTTACAAGGCAATTCCATAAAGAGTAGAATAGTTGACAGAGACACTGTAGCGTATCAGGAGCAGCGGGGAGGCAGCTTTGTCACTTAAGTTGCAGCAAAAAGAGTAATCAGGGAGGGCTGTAAAGAAGAGGAGGTGGGAAGAAAGGCGGAGGAGAGGGGAAACAAGAGGAGGGCATGCGAGGAAAGACTGAAGGGCATGATATTCAACTGGAAGGGGAAGGTTCAGAGGAGACATGAGGAAGTACTTCTTAACAGAAAGGGTAGTGGACAACTGGAATAGACTTCCAGCAGAAGTAGTAGGTACAATACCAACACGGTAGCAGGTTACAAGCATGTATGGGATAGACAAAGGGGACCTTAGTGACAGGGCTGGGTGTAGTAAGGCTGCAGATCAAGTAGGGTCTTCAGTGACACATTAGGTAACATATTTTTAGGGAAGACAGGATGAGCCAAGAGGTCATTTCAAAGGTCCATCTAGCTTAACTAAAAGATCTCAAGACCTATTTAAAACAAGCATTTGGCAATGCCGAATGTTGTTGCACTGGCATTGGCTTTGGTAGTGTAGTGTGTAAACACATTTTGGGCAGGATTTGAAACATGACAGCTGTACTGTTCATAAGGAGGTGTAAAAAAATGGCAGTGTTGAAAATGGGGCATGTAAATATTGCAAATTTGCAGAGTTACAAGGGTGCGTGGGAAATGCGCAATGCACGCTTGTAACAGTCATTTTATGGACTTTGGACATCAGATTTTCAACATAGGCATTTTAGCACCTCTGCTCATGTACAGTGTCACTGTCATTTCCTCAAACTGTCCCAAAAAGTGATTTCGCACAGTGACCACTCTATTCTGCGCCGGACGTGTGAAAACACATTTCGGGCAGGATATGTAAAATGACAGCTGTACTGTTCATCAAGAGGTGTGGAAAAATGCCAGTGGTGAAAATCCAGAGTGAAAAATATTACAAATGCATTCACGAGTGTCGGCAGAGCTGCATAGCATGCGCGCAACACAGTCATTTTATGAGTATCATCACCAAATTTTCAACATAGGCATTTTAGGACCTCTGCTCATGAACAGTGTCACTGCCATTTTCGTAATCTGCCCCGAACACTGATTTCCCACAGCGACCGTGCTATCGTGCGCCGGAAGTGCGGAAACACATTTTGGCCAGGATATGAAAAATGACAGCTGTACTGTTCACAAGGAGGTGTAGAAAAATGACAGTGTTGAAAATCTGGTTTGAAAATAATGCAAATTTGCAAAGTTACGAGAGTGCATAGCAACTGCGCAATGCACACTCATAAAACAGCCATTTTTTTTATTTCTTCCACCAGATTTGCAACACAGGCTTTTTGAGAGCCCACCTCATGAACACTGCCACTGTCCTTGCATTAATCAGTCCTGAAAGGTGATTCTGTGCAGTGACTGCAAAATCACCTTTCGGGACTGATTAACTTCATAACAGTGACAGAATTCATGAGGAGGGGTCCCAAAAAAACCCATGTTGAAAATTCGGTGCAAAAATTCCAAAAAATGCCTGAGATATGCTTCAGATTTGAAAAAAAAACCTATTTATTCCATTATACAGCTTACCAGCATTTCCTCAGTTTGCGGTTGGCTTTGAAGAGTGCAGACGTGTTCCCGGCCCACCGAAGATCGTCGTGCCGGACTCCGGAAGTAAGTAAGTATGGGGTGAGGGTGTGTGTGGGGAGGCGGGGTGTGCAGTAGGTGGGTGTGGGTGGTAGGGAGACTATGAGGGACCGTTTTCTGTTTACAGGTGTTTAAAAAAAACATCGCGGATTGTTTTTTTTTTACAAGTGTTTTTTGAAGGTGTACAGTAGCCGGCGAGAGTTGGGCACCTTGTCAGCACATAAGGAGTGGGGACAGATGCCGACTGGGATTGGGCACTTGTTGGCAAACAACAGCAGGGGAGTGCATGAGGCCAAGGGGATTGGGCACCCCTGGCAATCAAAAAGGAGAGGGTGGGCACATTATGCCGACGGGAGTGGGATCCCCATCAGCACAAACAAAAGGGGCAGAGTAAGCAAACCGGGGGATTGGGCACCCCCGAAGTCAGCAGTTTAGCGGCCACTGTGCCACCATGTTTGATGCTGGGGAAGCACATAGAAAGGT
The DNA here is from genome assembly GCA_016271365.2 of Neoceratodus forsteri. NCBI lineage: Eukaryota > Metazoa > Chordata > Ceratodontiformes > Ceratodontidae > Neoceratodus > Neoceratodus forsteri. The sequence goes on along the minus strand of CM057455.1, from coordinate 1,762,540,874 downwards.
CTGCTACATGTGATGAGCTTTGCTCACATTGCAGCAGACCTTTCCTTAGATGTGCTCGCCCGGGTGGTGTGGCGCCAGCATGCAGGCTGATTGGGGAATGAGGGACGCACCTACTGGTGCGTGCCCTGCATTCGCTCAATAGCGACTGCGCCTCCAAATCTCCACTACCACAAGATGTTGGCTGCACAAGCACGCCAACATAAAAACCTGACAATACCTCTCTGAGGTAGCAACTGTATCTAACTTTGTATCAATCTTGTAAATAGATCCTAGCTAAGCTGTATAGGCAATATACCCTTGTCTGAATTGTATGTACTATGACTGTCTTTATAGAACAGCTTGGACTGCTTCTTCGAATTCTCAAATCTTACTGGTTGAACCACACAAGTATGAGACCCCAATGTACCCTGCTCATAATTGTTTCCCATGTCAATGTACTGAAAGTGTTGTGTTTCTCTTTGTGATGCGGAGCCTTTGAAAATGAGTCTATGACTCAAAGGGTTGTAATTCCTATGAACTTAAAGAAATAAATAAATTTCCTGCTGGGAGTTTCTATGTTTCTATAGAAGGAAATGTTCATGTCACCTTTGCTGCTTCAAATAGCAGGCTTCACATGTATGCTTATATCTTTTTAAGAATTTAGGTACCAGATAAATATTCATTTTTGCACTGCTGAAATGCCCTTCAATTGTAAGAAAACTGGAGGAATATTTTCAACTGCAACACAGAAGAAAGCAATTTCTATAGACACTAGGAGACTTCTGTCCAAAATAAATAATCCCAAGTGGGAAATTCCACATTTGCAGGCCCTAGCAAATCTTGGACCCCAGCCTAAGCAAGGTTCTCTGTGGGTGAATAAGCCAAGAAGGAGAAGCAGAGGGAAACTGTCTGAAATCCTAAATACTCCCTACATTGCAGGGTAGTTAGGTGGACACAAGCCTACAGCACCACCTACGGCACTCGAAGGGTAAGATGGTGAGGCTGGGGGAGTAGTATAGGCCACCATCCCAAAGTGTGGAAACAGACAGGGAATTAGGAGAACAAATCAAGAGACCTAGTGGTAAGGGCAACACAGTGGTGGTTGGGGACTTCAATTAGCCTGGAGTGGACTGGAATATCTCAGCCTCCTCTAGTGCCAGATAACAATTCCTTCTGGAGGCCTTCCAGGACAGCTTCCTCTCATAGAGAGTGACAGAGCTGACCATGGAGGGGAACATTCAAGACTTGGTACTCATGGACAGTGAACTAGTCCAAGGCATTGAGGTGGAGGACCCCTTGCAGGAAGCGACCACTGCACAGTCTGGTTCCCCCTCAACCTGAGGAAGTCTGTAGCCACTACAAAAACAAGAGTAATGTATTTTAAGAGGGCAGACTTCGGCAAGATGGGTATCATTCTAAAAGAGCATATAGCATATGCCTGGACATGGATGTGGAGCAGAAATTGATCATCATAAAGAGGGGTCTAGCAGAGGGCACTAGCTCCTGCACCAAGTAACAAAGCAAGAAGACCAGGAACAAGAGACCTAGCTGGACAAATGGAGAGGTAGTGGAAAGGGTGAGGGAAAAGAGTGTAGCTTTTAGGAAGTATAAGAGAACCCACAGGGATAAGACCAAGGAGAATACCTAAAGAAATCCAAGGAGGTGAGCAAAGTAGTGAGGGCAGGCAAGGCTTCAAAACAAATAAAGCTGGTGCAAGAAATTAAGGAAGGTGAAAAGGATTTATTTAAATATATAAGGGAGAGGAGAACTTGCAAGGACCAGATTGTAAGAATTAGTAAGGAGGGAGGGTAGGTAGAGCAGGAAGAAGAGCAGGCGGAAGTTTTAAACAAGCACTTCTGCTCACTGTTCACAAATAAGGATGGATCAATACCTCAGGGGAAGGGTGGATGGGGTGGCAGGGGGAGAGCAGGTGACAGACTTGGAGATCCCAGTTGAAAGGGTTTTAGAAGGCCCAAAATCATTAAGGGTGAATAAGGCTCCGGGTCCAGATGGAGTGTCCCCTAGGGTACTCAGAAATTTGGCAGGGTCCTGGTAGGACCACTGTCAGACTTTTTCAACACTTCCCTGAATACTGGTTGCATGCCCAGGGACTGAAGGATGGCACATGTGGTGCCACTCCATAAGAGTGGGACCAGAGATGAATTAGGGAACTACAGACCTGTGAACATTACAGCCATTGTAGGGAAGGCAATGGAGACTATACTTAAGGAAAGACTGGTGTGTTTCCTGGAGGAGAATGACTTACAGGATGATAGGCAACATGGGTTTTTGTTCAGGAGATCATGCCAGACCAATCTCGAGGACTTTTTTGACTAGAAGATGGGGTCACTGGATGGGGGACAAGCAGTGGATGTCCTCTACCTAGACTTCAGTAAGGCATTTGACTCTGTGCCCCACAGAAGGCTGAATAGCAATTTAAGTAGCCTAGCAGCAGGGAGGAAGCTGGTCAGGTGGTTAGAGAACTGGTTGCAGTGCAGGCAACAGAGGATGGTAGTTGGGGGGGGGGGGAGTTTCAGGGGAGGTTACCAGCGGGTTTGTGCAGGAGTCAGTACTAGGGCCAGTACTATTTAGCATATTTATAGCAGACATATCATATGGGATAAGAACCAAAATCAACCTCTTTGCAGACAACACTAAGATCTGTGTGGAGGTGGATATTGAGAAGGGAGTAAGGTACTGCAAGAGGATTTGGTGACATTTGAGATCTGGTCAGCCATGTGGCAGCTGGGGTTCAATGCCAAAAAAGTGCAAGGTATTGCACCTGGGGGATAAAACCCAAGGAATACCTACTGGTTGGGGGAGAGTGCAGTTGGTCACTTCAGATGAGGAAAAAGACCTGGGAGTGCTGGTGACAGGAGACACAAAACATTCAGCACAGTGCAAGAAGGCAAATGAGAAAGCGAACAGAAGGATGGGATGCATCACCAGGGGAATCACCTCTGGAAGGGAGGAAGACATTTTCCCCCTGTATAGGTCCCTGGAGAGGCCGCACCTGGAGTACAATGTGCAGTTCTGGTTCCCATATCTGAAAAGGGATATTAAACTATTGGAGGGGGTCCAGCATAGGGCGATGAAGATGATACTGGGGATGGGGGACAAGGCATACAAGGAGAGATTGAGGGAGCTAAACATGTTCATCCCTGAGGATAGAAGGGAGAGAGGGAATATGATTGAGACATTCAGATGCTTGAAGGGAATAATCTGGGTTAATTCAGATTGCTTGTTTACGCTAAAAGAGGAGAGAGATACCAGGAGTCACAGCCTGAAACTGGAGGGAGGAAAGTTCAGTGGACAGATGATGAGGCAATGCTTCACAGAGAGGGTGATGGCTGGTTTAAATGTGCTACCAGAGGAGGTAGTGACATTGTGTACAATAGGCAGTTTCAAGACAGGGTGGGATAATGTGAAAGGAAGGGTCTAAATGTGGAGAGAGGAGGGAGAGGTTGAAGCTGAGGGACACTAAGTTGGAAGGCGGATCAAGGGTAGGGGCAGCTGCAGTTTAATAAGACTGTGTGCTGCACACTCGAGCAGACTGGATAGATCAAATGCCCTGCATCTGCCGGCAATTTTGCATGTTCGGATGTTCATAAGCCCGGTATAAAGACTCTGTCATATACCTGTTGACCCAGGTGAAAGATCTTCTAGGCCATTGGGCCCTCCTTATTTGGACTACAAAAAGGGGCTCCTTAGTTGTTGTTTGTTATTGCTACATTATAATTTGGTTTGTGCCTGCAAGCACACTAATACTGAACGTATCCACCACAATGGGAGCTTTTCCAGAGGCCCACATAAGTCTTTGGGGTATAACATGGGGGATGTACTGTACCTGCATATTAAGGACTGAGAACTGCCATGAGGGAAGGTATGAGTGTGGGCATATTAGTACAGCGTGTCAACTTTGAATTGCATTGTTACCTTTTGAGTCCCATTTTCTCTAATCAGCCTTGTCTTTCCTGACCCCATTAAATATTATTGCTTATACAGTTTACTTTCCAGTGCAGGTACAATATCACATTGTATCATTGTTAGGGTTGCCACCTTTACGTGAGGTGAAAACTGGATGCTAAACCACATGAAAAATGTTGCCTCTATCTCCACCCTTCTTTGTGACTGATGGGTATATTGTTCCTCCTTCAAAACCATTTTAAAGCAGCAGTACTACCAAATCAGGAAGTGATTTATCAAAATTCTGATTTTTGGCTGTAAGCATGCAGTCATAGTTCCAGTTTCCATATCTGTAAATATTTTTTAGGCCATCCTTACCTTTTTACATATTTACAATTTACTTGATTTGTCGTACACGTGTGCAGTTGGCAGCAGAGGATGTTTCAGTTTAACATGCCTGGTGGCAGAAATGTAAACAAAAGCAAAGGAAAACTGAGCAAATTACTCAGTGATAGTACAATGCTGGTGGGAAAGAGTACCAGGGAAATGCTCAGCAGAGCACAGGGAATAAACTGTTGAAAAAGCGTAGATTTTGTTTATATTGTATTGCTGCTTTAATGTCAGTGAAGACTCTTAAAAGTGATAGGAAATCATTTTTATACTGTTATTTTCATGCATTAGTCATTTATGTTCTTTGGTAACCAGGTAAGGCCCATTGACCACAAGGTCCATTTACAGGGGTGAACTGGGAGCACTGAGAGGTTAAGTATCTTGCTCAAGGTCACACAAGATGCAAAGGAAGATTAGGAAACAAATCCAAGTCTTCTGAATGTACCAAGCTCATTCACAGCTCATTGTTCTAACCTCTGTTAAAGGGAATATAAACAGATATTCTTTAGTAAATCACATCGGTAACAGAGCAGGTAGATAAAATGCTCGCCTACAGAATTATGTCCATGTTTTGCCTCCCGAAATGAGTAAAGATGCATTTTTTATTCCGTAATGGTCCCAGTGAATGTAAACAATCCTCAAATGGTATCAGCCTTTAGCACTTTGTCAGGCTTATTTTCATAGAAAAGCACTGCCCCAGAGTTATTTTACCACTAGTAATAAAAAAATCCTTTTGCAGCCTGTGTTAGCGATGGAGCTCGCTCTTGCTAATGTGACTTCATGATGTCCAGGACATCGCAGCCATTTTAGGGTCCCACAGAGCGCTCAGTTAGTGTTTTTCTCCTGGGGAAAAAAAAATATGTATTTATAGTGGAATGTTCTGGTAGTATAGAAAATGAGAGTAGTAACTTCTGAGGACTCTGAAAAAAGGGAATCAATGTAATAATAAAGGCAAACAAAATGGGTCTAAAACACATCAGAATATAGGACAAACAAAAAGGAACACAGGATGATATAACGGAATAAGAACTGTTTCCTTCACAGCAGTAAAAGACCATATTTAAAATCTGGAGTGGAATAGGTTATGCTGATTTATTGCTAATGGCCTTAATGTCCATACCATACACCTCCCAGATTAAATGGTTTTAGAAACAAAGGTTTATGACATCAGAACTTCTTTGTAACCTGGACATGCAGCCAAAACAGTTACTCATTTGATACACTAATTTTAAGAGTATGTGAGCACTCAGACTAGCCCAAAAAAACAAACTACATTTCAATAAAACCAGATAACTGGATAAAGACCCTAAAAACTGTATTATTCGGTCTAAAATTGGACAGGTGGCAACTCTAATCATTTTATTTGTTCGGTATAATGGCATCCACAATACAAGTACAAATGCAGGGATAAAGTTTATTTTTCTGGTGGGGGGGGTGTAAGGGCCCAGTCAGTGAGGGGGTGGTTAAGAGATTTAAGATTGAGGTGGGTAGGTTCTGTGGTGAGTTGTGTTAGGTTCAAAGATTTGATATCAGAACAGGTTTTGCTATGGGTAGGTGACAGCCAGTCTATATTGAAGTTACCTTGGATGTACAGATCACCAGAGGTGGCATGTGTGGTGCTCGTGGAAATGAGTTCAGTGTCTGCTGAACTGGGGAGACCAGGGCTGCAGTAAGTGCTGGCTATAAATATAGGTAGTGTATGAGATAAGGAGAGCTTTATAAGGAGATGTGTGAATGTAGAGCGAGAGAGGAGACAGAGATCACAGGGGGAAATTGGAGGTTAGTTGAGAAATACATGGTCATGCCCCCTCCTTTAGAGGGCATATCTTGGAGAATAATAATGTACTTTAGAAGAGAGACAGGTTTCTGTGAGAATCAAAACATCAGGATGGAGTTTTAGAATGAGGGACTGGAGAAGGGTTAATTTAGGGACTAGGCATCTAAGGTTAAGATGAGTGATTTTGAGTCCTTTGGGGGAGATGTGAGGGTGAGGGAGTTGTCCCTGGGTTCACTTCAATGTCCCCAGCAGTGCAGAGTAGCAATGTTGTGATGAGTCTGATGAGGTTAATTACTCTCTTAGATGGCTTTAAGCCGTCTGAATGGAGGGTAAGAAGAGGGGTTGGGGTGGGGATGTGAGAGGAGTATTAGTTAAGGTAGGAAGGCAAGGAGGCTAGTGGGTAGGAGTACTGATGAACCTGTTGGCCAAGGGCAGTGGGGTAGATACCCGAGAGAGAGGGCTGAGGTAAGAGCATAGGAGGTGCATGGGTCTGGGATGGGGATGTAAGGGATGGAAGGGTACAGGTATGGGGAAGGGGAAGGGAAACTAATATGGTTAGGAGGAGAAGATCGCTATGGTAATTAGAAACATTGCAGGGTGAGCTGTGAAAGATACAGATAAGAGGTTTAACATAGAAACATAGAAACATAGACTTTGACGGCAGATAAGGACCATTTGGCCCACCCAGTCTGCCCATTTCCCTACCTACTGGATAAGCTGCAGATTCTAGTTAACCAACAGCCTGGGCTACCAGATAAGGTACTGAGTATATCATGATACATAGCTATTTGGAAACAGGGAGGGTTACAGTAAAAATGTGTAACTGTTGCAACACTAATTGTCAGACTATAGAAGTCATCTGGGATAAAAGGAAAAAAAGCGATGGGTGTTTTAAAATACTAAAATACTCCTGAATCCTGTCTTTTCTAGGAGTGGACTGGGAGACAGACATGGCAGTTAAAGCTGGGGACTCAGGTAGGAGGACTCTGCCAACAAAGGGCATCAGAGAGGGGAAAGGGAAAGGAGTACCAGGGAGGGGAGGGGGGGAGGGTGGTGTGGACTGTGGAGTGGGCAGGAGTGGACCCTGATATCTCACCATTCCAATTCCTCCAAAATAAAATCTAATCCACTGTACTGTACTTCAAGACTCCAAATCATAAGTTTCTCAGTCTGGGAGGGACAGAGACTCAGAGGCAACAAACCATATAAACCACCCTGGGAAACCACCTAAGGGCAAGGCAGTTTTTTTTTTACTTATCCTTGTGTTGGGACAGGACTGAGACTTGGGATAAAAAAAAATCTCCCCTTACTTAACTTGACACAGTACATTTTGTACTGTATTAACCTGTTAGGGGAAATGTTTTCTGTTTTTGCTGCAGCTACTCGACGCAGCCAAATCTCCCAGTGTTTTCACTACTTAAACAACTTAACTAGCCAAAAGTGCTATACTGATCTGTTTGGGAAGAAATATCCCTGTGTTTTCACTACTTAAACTACCTGACTCGATACAGCCAGCAGTTGTTTACTGTCATGTTTAAGAATAACATTTATATCTCCCTGTTTATTCTGGTGCAGTTACTTGACGCAGCTTGTAGAGTGCTATGATCTATTTTGGAATAAATAATTTACCTGTATTTTCACTAATTAAACTACTTAAGCTGATGCAATGCCAGCAGTTGTTTACTGAAATGTTTTAGAATAAATCTTCCTGTTTAAAATTCTTAGCACAGCTACTTGACGCAGCCAGCAGTGCTATACTGACCTGTGTGTGAATAAATATCCCTGTGTTTTCATTACTTAAACTATCTGACTTGATGCAGCCAGCAGTTGTTTACAGACCTGTTTCAAAATACATTTACCTGTGTTTTCACTACTTAAATGGAGTCATACTTCTGATGTGCTAAAACTTGCAACCCATAGCTCCACAATATTTATAATTGATTGCGGACTTGCAGTCTATGGCTCCATCACTGAAACATCTCTTTGGCGGATATCTACAGCCCTGTACAAGGACTGCAGGCTCCTCACAGGAGGTGCTCAATTCACACAAACCTGCAATCTCTATGCTAAAACCAACTGGCTTCAGTTAAAATACAGAATTAAACTCCAGACATGTCTACTTGCTAAGAAGGTCAGTCTGGGTCTCGCACCGCCAGGGCTGCAAAACATGGCAATCCACAAATGTTAACCCCGATGTACCAGAGGCTCTGTTCACCAAAGCTTCCAGGTACCCCACTGCCAGACAACCCAAGGACAGAGATTCTTTGCCTACCAAGCTCCTCTCTGTCTTAACTCCCTCCCTGGTGAGGTCTCCTCAATTTCCAAGCTAGGACCCCTCAAACATGAACTCTGACAGTACCTCATCTGGCACAAATCCTGTGACTACTTCAACTGAGCTGGTGAGGTCCTTGCCACCAGCCCTCCCAAACTCATAAGGCCTTTCACTTATCCTGTTCTACACTACATCTTAGCACTTCTCACTCGTGTCCTGTTACCTAGCCCCCCATCCACCCTCCTCATCTGCCTACCCCACCTGTCCCTGCCTTCCCCCTCTGACCATCTCTCCAACCTCCCCTTTCCTTGTATTCCCGCTACCCCCCCTTGCATTGCCCATCCACCCTCCTCCTGTTTTCCTACCTATCATGTATAAGATTAACTGTACATGTATGTTGGAGACCATTCTTAGTTTCTGTGATGACGATAGACTATTTAAGCACTGTGGATCTCTTGTATGCTATCTCTGATAAAGCTTGGTCTCCTGCAACCAAAATGTTAGACATTTCAAAAAAAGTATTATTCACTGGTTGTTGCTGGTGTGATTTGAGCACCAGATGGCAGTGACTGTGTCTCTGCTTTCCACACCTACTTTACTAAGCAACAAGTTTTTATATTTACTACCATGTTGTGGCCAATCTTTGCTGTGCATACTTTATATTTGCCTTACCTATGAAGAGTTTCCTCTTGGCCTCCAGTGCCAGTACCACCAGATCTCTGAATTGAGATTGGTCTAAATGGACTTAAAATAGATACCCTAGAATCCAGAATAGGGGAGACCTGCTGACCAGTGTCTGCATCAAGGAAGAGGTGACCCCTTCAAATGTATGACCATAACTTCTGATTTGTGGGCAACTCCACAGATATGACCTATCTATGCTGGAGAATGGGAACAGTGCCAGCATTGACTTGTAACAGGAAACTAGACATGTCATGTTGACTGATATCCTATGCCACTGCTCCAATACCACCTTCTGAATCAGTTGGTATTTAAGGTCTATGTTCCTTCTCCATGCCATGACCCAGCATGTGTCTCATACATCTGTGGGTATAACAACAGTCAGATTTTTATGACATTTTGATTGATGGAACTTTTGCATATTCTGGTATATAGTGCACCCTTTATTCTAATGTGAGTTCCCCTACTGTGTGCGGCACTGCAGCATCTCTGCCTGTTTTAGTTTATAGCCCTCAGTGAGCATAGGATGAATGGTGTGCCTAATCTGTAGATATCCCAATTTTCAGCTCTGGTAAGACCACATTCCATTTGTTGCCATGAGTAATTTTTCAAAAGTCATGAGCTCAGACAAAGGAGGTGCCAAAATACGTCTATATACCTTTGTTCATTCAGGAGACCCAGTTCAATGTTTGCCCCCCCATTTTAATTCTAAAATTGTGCCATAGGAGTTCATGTATGACCAGTGTAGTGTCCAAATGGCAAAGTCCAAAGGTAGAGAACTCCAGTAGTTACACAAATACATGCACTGACTCACAAAATGATGCAGATAAAATAGCTTTATTGCTGAAAATCAAGTGCGTCTCCTAAACACACGACAGATGGCCGCAGAACTTTTTTATTCTCTGCCATCTCTCTCTGATATAGCTAACTGTGGGCAGCATATGATGTGAGTTTGCTCTGGGTAAGGCAAGTGATCTTGAAACAGTAAAATGTTTCAAAAAGTACAGTAACACTGGGTTGAAAAGAAAATCTCTCCATTAGCAGTTTAAAGCAATGTATGTCTGGTACCTGGGGCAGTTGGTCAAGTTTGCAAAGTGTATTGGTCACTATTATGTTCTATGTGAGGGGAAGCTTCCCTGTTGGGGGGAAGGAGGGAGGGTAAAAGGGGAAAAAAGGGGGAGCAACAGGCAGACTGGATACAGAATCTGGAAGGCCATGTGTGCTGTACTAGAAGTCTAGGAAATACGATTCCAGACCTAGAGGCCATCATGGCAGAGACTGACCTGGATATTGTGGCCATTCTTGAATCATGGTGCATTGAAAACCATGACTGAGACATGACCATACCAAACTATATTCTGTTCAGGAAGGACCAGGTGGGAAGGAAACAAGGGGGTGTGGTGTTTTATGTGAGGAAAAATCATAAAAGCAACACAGATAAAGGGAATATGTGGGAGGCAGAGATACTGTAGGTTGCCCTAGAGATGCAGCCACTGTTCACACTTGAGTGATCTACAGACCTCCAGCACAGTGGGAGGAATTAGATAAGGCACAGTGGAAGCCATTAGCAAGATGGCAGAAAAGGGGGAGGTGCTGCTGGTGGGGAACTTCAACCTACCGGATGTAGACTGGAGCCTCCAAACAGCAGCTTCAGCTAGAGCCAGGAACATCCTGGGCTCTCTGCAGGGGAAATTTCTCAGGCAACTAGTCAGCGAACCCACTCATGATGGGGCAATACTGGGCCCAGTACTCACTAACAGGAACAGTATTGTGTACATCAAGGTGGGAGGCCACTTAGGGACCAGTGATCACTGTACAGTGTGGTTCAATATAAGGACAGCTGTGGAACTGAGCCACACAAGGGTGAGGGTCATGAACTTCAGGAGGGCAGAATTTATAAAGATGGGTGAATGCCTCAGGGATGACCTGGTAGGGTATATGGCTTGGAAGGGGGTGGAAGAGTGTGAAAAGCTAAAAGGGAGCATTGTAAAGGCAACAAACCTCTACATCAAACAAGTAAGCAATAGCAAAAGGAAAAATAAATCGCTATGGTTCTCAAAAGTGGTGGCTGAAAAGGTAAAGGCAAAGAGGGTAGCATTCAGAAGGTATTAGGAGATGCAGAGGGAGGAGGATAGGGAAGAGGATAGGGAGGTGTATCGGGGAAACAGAGGAAAGCAGGGAAAGCAATAAGGAGTGCAAATGCACAAACTGGAGAGAGAATAGCCCAGGAGGTAACAAAAGGAGGCAATATATTTTTTAGACATATAAGTGAAAAGAGGAAGACCAGGGGTGCGATTGTAAGGTTAAAAAACGAAAGAGGGGTCGTGTTGCTGCTGATCTGTAAGCAGCCTGGCTTCTGAAGCGCTGCCTATTGATTATTAAATTTGCAATCCACACAGTGAATAGTGGACTTTTCTGATTGCAGATGGTAGTTGACACATTTAGAAAGCTGCCTGTTATGTCTGAAAGAGAAAATTCAGAGCTTCTGGCAGCCAAAAAGACATACATTGTCAGCTTCACCTGGTAGTCTTGCTGATGATTCAACTAAGATGCCTGAACCGTGGTTTGAGAAAGAGACAAAAAGAGAGAGAGATAGAGAGAGACAGGCTGGAATGCTGGCCCATGAGCTGCATACATAAAATCGTTTATGTGTATTATTCCACAGGACCTCAGTACTATTACAGTTATCTTGGCAGCTGTCAAGGTCTTAGTAGAAGCATTAGGGACATGAGTAGAGCAAACTAAAACTAGAATTAGTCAGTTTGAAGACTGAGCCAACCCAGTGGAGTAAAGGTTGGCTTTGGTTGAAAAAGAAGTGAGACAGCTGTGGGACTGTCTCGATGACCAGGAGACATGACATCACCGAAATAATATCCAGCTGTTTGGACTCCCTGAAGAGGCTGATGAAGCAGATCTTATCATTTTACTTCAATGTATGTTGCCTCATCTGCTTCATCACACTCTTGGGAAGCACTAGCTGAAATAGATAGGGCTCGCTGGGTCCCTTCCAGTCCACCGCCGACTACTCTTTCCTCTCTGCCTCAGCCCATCGTGTTTTTCCTGCTTAGATACCAAAACAGGGAATGCATCCTAGCAAAGGCCTAGGTCATAAGGAACTTATCTGGCAGGAAGTTAGACTCTCACTGCACCTGGATTATCCCAGGTGTGTGATAGAGAGACAAAAGGCTTTTGACAGGGTGAGGGACCTGGTGAGGGAAAAAGGTTTGAAATGCTATCTGGTCCCCTGGCCATACCACACATTTATTTGGGCCACCGAATAAAAATGTTTACTTGCCCTAGGGAAGCTCATCAGTTCCTGCTGGACAGCAGCAACCTCTCATCTTTTAACCTTCACACCGGCCCTCATCGTCCCCAGGACTCGAAACCACAAAGGACACCATCTATCTCTAAGATTAAATCTGCTTTATCTACCACAGATGACCGACGGTTGGAATCTCTTCTTCACCTTCAAGCCAAAGATTCCATGGATTGTACACAACTGACAGTGGACTGAGATGTTTTTTTCTCTCCAACCTGGAACTGCTACTCTAAGTACTTTCCTCCCTTGGTAGTCACCTGTTTATTTATATTGCAGGCCACTTTGCAGTCCAATAACTAAACCTTCCTGTTCATAATCAGATTGTCAGTTCATTGGGGCCCCCAGGTAATTTATCTTCTGTTACTGTGTAGTGTTGTAGGTTACAAATTGTGGGGGAGCTTTGCAAAGGTGCTGTACAATTTATGAACACGGTGATGGGGGGGGGGGATTCCACTCACTACCTACAGTTAAACAACTGAATGCACGGAGTCTTGAAAACAAGAAGGAAGACTTGCAGGCACTGTTAGCGGACTGGAATTTGGACATAGCTGCAGTAATCAAGACTTGTGCAACATCACACCATGACTGGGACCTTGCAATCCCTGGATATAAACTATACAGGAGGGGCAGGGTAGTTGGGAAGGGGTGGCAGTTTATATCATGGAGGGAAGAACTTGCACAAGGGAGGAGTCAGAGGAAGGGGAGGTGGAGGCATTGTGGGTTCAGTTAAGGTCCAATAGAGGGAGAAAGATGAGGTTGAGGGAGGTTTATAGACCACCCATTCAGGATGAGGAGAGGGACAGGAAGCTGAGTTCACAAATATCAGAAGCTGCGGGGAAAGGAGAGGTGGTAATTGTGGGGGACTTCAGCTTGGCCAAGGTGGACTGGAGCATACCATCCACGACATGTTCTAGGAGTCAGGTGATCCTGGAAGGACTGCAAAGTGGGTTCCTGACTCAGGGTGTCACTGAACAAACAAGAGCTGAGGCAATTCTTGATCTAGTACTCACAAATGGGGAGCATGAACAGGAAATAATGGTCAGAGAGCAACTGGGAGGAAGTGATCATTGCACACTGTGGTTCCAGTTGGATATGGGCAGGGAAAACATCTCGACTAAGACCAAAATCTTGGATCTCAGGAGGGCAGACTTCAGGAAAATGGATGATGTGCTAAGGAGCCATCTGGTGGACATCAGAGCAGATATGGGGGCAGACTAAAGGTTGTTCATCATTAAGGAAGGAATACTGGTTGCCACAGATGAGTGTGTTAGACACAGTGGTAAGAACAAAAGGGCCAAAGCACCCAGCTGGTTCAGTTCTGGGGTTGACCAGGCAGTAAGGGAAAAGAGATTGGCCTATAGAAAATTCAGGAAGACCAAGAGAGAGGTGGATAGGGAAAATTACCTAAGGTTAGCTAGTGAGGCAATTAAGAAAGTCAGGTGAGCAAAGGCACAGAAGGAGCTGCTGATAGCTGAAGGAATTAAGAAGGGGGAGAAGGCTTTCTTTCACTATATAAGTGAGAAAAGGGACAAGAAGGATAGGATTGTTAGGCATAAGAATGGGGAGGAGTGGGTGGAGGATAATGGGGGAAAAGCAGAGATACTAAATGAATACTTCTGTTCCATCTTCACCAAGGAGAAGGATGGACCAGTGCCTTCAGAAGGGATGAGAGGAGCAGGGAGGGGGAGGGGAACACAGATGTAGTGATAGAGGAGGATAAAGTGAGGGTGGGGCTTCTGTCATTGAGGGTGGACAAATCAATCAGGCCCTGATGGAGTATATCCAAGGGTACTAAAGGAACTGGCCAAGCAGCTGGCAGGGTCACTGGCAGACCTATTTAATAGTTCATTAGAGACAGGTATAGTACCACAGGATTAGAGAACAACACATGTAGTGCCACTAAACAAAAGCAGTTCTAAGGATGACACAGAGAATTATAGACCAATCAGTCTGACCTCTATTGTGGGCAAGCTCATGGAAACCATACTAAAGGAAAAGGTTGGTGGAAAATCTAGAGGAGCATGGTCTCCAGGATGGGAGACATCATGGGTTCATAGGGAAGAGACTGTGTCAAACAAATCTGATTTACTTCTTTGACTGTGTTACTAAGACAGTAGACGGGGGCCAAGTGGTAGACATCCTCTATCTTGATTTCAGCAAGGCCTTTGACTCTATGCCCCACAAAAGATTGATCAGGAAGTTGGTGTATCTAAGGGTTGGGGAAAAGATGGCCAGATGGGTGGAAAACTGGCTGAAGGACAAAACCCAGAGGGTGGTTGTTGGGGGAGAGTTATCTGGCACAAGACAGGTAGCCAATGGGGTCCTACAGGGCTCGGTGCTGGGGCCGGTGTTGTTCAATGGCTTCATCAATGACTCTGGAGATGGCATTAAGGGAAAAATGTGCCTATTCTTGGAAGACACCAAGATCTGTGGGAGAGTGGACACATCTGAAGGGATACATGACCTACAGGAAGACCTGACAAAGCTAGAGAGTTAGACCAGGATCTGGCAGCTTGGCTTCAATGCCAAGAAATGCAAAGTTATGCATACTACAGTCAAGAATCCTAGAACAGAGTACTACCTGGGTGGAGTCCAAGTATCTGCATCAAAGAGGGAAAAGGACCTGGGAGTGATGATCACTAGAGACCTGAAGCACTCCATGCAGTTCAAAAAAGCAGCAGCAAAGGCAAACAAGATGCTGGGATGCATATCTAGGGGGATCAGTATTAGGAGAGAGGAGGTTATACCGACCTTGTACATGTCGCTGGTAAGGGTGCATTTAGAGTATGGAGTTCAGTACTGGTACCCATACCTCAAAAAGGACATTAACCTGCTGGAGAAGGTCCAGAGGAGGGCTACAAAAATGATAGCTGGTCAGCATGGTAAGGCATACGAGGAGCGGTTGAGTGAACTGAACATGTACTCCCTGGAAGACAGGAGAGAGAGAGAGAGAGAGAGAGAGGGGATATGTTTGAGACCTTCAAGTACTTGAAAGGGATACATAAGGTTGCTAAAGAGAGTCTCTTTAAGTTGACTGGCAACCATAACATGAGGAGGCACAGTCTTAAGCAGGAGGGTGGGAAGTGTAGGAGGGAGGTTAAGAAGCACTTCTTCACAGGGAGGGTGGTGGTCACTTGGAATCCATTGCCAGAAGAGGCAATATCATTGGAGACAGTGGGCAGCTTTAAGAGAGGCTGGGACAGCTATAGGGGGAGGGTAAGAGTCATGGGTAGGGACGATGGGAGAAGTGGGAAGAGGTGGCAGGGACAGTAGTTCAAGCTGTGAACCCTGCGACGTGAGCAGACTTAATAGACCAAATGGCCTTCTTCTGCTGGCTTCTTCATATGCTTGTCTATAAACCTTTCTTCCCTATCCAGAATTGAGCATCAGCATCTCTGCAGCCCAAACCATGACCAGGTATTGTGCTTATTTATTGGGAATTTGTCCCCCTCCACAGCTGAGATGATCAAGTCTGGAATGACCTGTAGTCCTGCCTTCAGGACATTGTGGGATACAGATCCACTCTCACTCTTTAAGCCCTCCCTCAGTGTTTAAACTTGACTATCTATGTAGGGTTGGCAGTTTTAGAGACTAGGGTGCTGGAAATTTATGGTAACCTATTTTACAGGATTTTCTATTAACCAACAGGTAAAAAAATCACAGTGATTAAAGCATCTTTAATATTTAAAAAGTGAAGGTAAAGCAAAAACAAACCAAAATATGAGTTTACAATAGGGTGTGGCTTTCCCTCTCTGTACTGTGGTACATGCTAGATTGTTCCAGCTATCGCTCTTTCTCTCTCTCTCTCCCCTCCTCACTGTCAATCAATTTCATCATTGTCTGTAGAATTGGCTGCTTCTGAGTCACTGGCCAGATCTTCATCTTTATCTGATAACACCAATTGAGGTGACTGTGATGCACTGGTTTCTTCTACTGCCAGCTCCTTTTTTAAGTTCTCTGGCTTCAAATGCAGCACCGTCCTCCCTTAGGCATGGCACGACTTTGGGGTCAGATGATATTTTACCACTTATCTAGAAGAGGAAGGATGGTTTATATGAAAACAAAAAGGATGTATAACATTACTTGAAATGATTTGATGATCATTTTATGGGTCACTGCTTGCAATGAAGTCTTCACCCATTCAAACATCTTGTTTCTGTATTGGGAATGGAGGTTGCTTGCAGCAATTCATTATCACTCTTCTGTAACCAGCCAAGTATTGTAGCATTAAGAATAATGAGCTTTGAATGGCCCATTCCAAGAGAGGTAGTCTTAATGAGGCAGCTTTGTGCATCCTCCGGGGATGGTGAACATCATATTTTTTAAAGACTTCAGGGGTTGTTTCATTGTGGGTGAAAGATGGCAATGAAATGTCTCCCATGCCAGCATTCCATGCTGAAAGGCAATGTTCACCTATACCTAATCCAGCCGCTGTAAGGTTACCTCTTCCTGGATCCACCCATTGTGGCTCACTGCCACCACTACATCACTAATATCAATGAAACTCCTTGTGAGCCATTTCGCTTAAAAACAACAAAAGGTTGGAACTTGTAATTGTTTACTATGGCAGAAAGACAGAAAGTAATGCACTGTTTTTCATGACCTGTGGTCATGATAGGAAACAATTTATAACCGAATTTGTCTACGGTCTAGGACTTACAGGCAGACTGGATGGGCCTAGCGGTCCTTATCTGCTAACAATTTCAACGTTTCTATGGTGCTATTGTCGAGCATGTCTTCCCATGCCACTCTTTTATCCATATTCACTATTGCACATGCTTTGCTGTCATTTCTTTCAATCTGCCTATTACAAAAACAATTAACTGTGAAACTTTGCGACACAAATCTTTCAGTGGGTATTGTCCAATTGTGGTATTATGTCTTACTGTAAAGCCCACTGGTGAAGAAACTTGCCCACTCATCCACTACTGGCCTTAAGGTCTGTGTCCTTGAACAAGTTCACTGTCTTTAGAGCCATTGTTTTGCATGTCACATACAAATGTTGTTCCTGCTGAAAGCAAATCCAGTCAGTAAGTTTACTTTCAGCCTTTGAATGCTGGCACCTCCTCCCAATACCATCAAGCCTACATCTTTTTTATAGCTCCAACCACTACCAGAGACACTTAAAAGATTAGGGATGTTATTCTTTTTCTTTTCCCCATTCCCAAATTTATTTTTCATTATACAATGGCAAAAAAAATTTCTTCTCTGATTGGTCAGTGTGTGCCTTGGACAGTAATGATATTAAGCTATAACATCACTGTATTAAGTTCAGGCACACAACTGACCGGACAACAGTGAAAATTCCCTCCCTGCCCACGTAAGCCACTGAGAAGCCAACAGTCCCTGAAGCCGTTACAGCTTAGACCACCTCGCCCCCCCCCAACCAAACACACATTCTCTGCCTGCCTTGCTCCTTCAGTCAACAAAACAAAACCAACAAGATCTAAAAAAAAACCACGGCAGCTGTCCATTTTCAACTTCACTACAGCTGCCTCGGAGTATGAAACCGCACGCGCGCATGCCCGTTTCAACAAAAGGGAAACACTGGCAATTACATGTTAAAGCTTTGCCAGCTTCTCACCAACCCCACAATTTGATGCTTTTCCCAAAACAAACAGTTGTAGTAAAATAAAAGATGAGTATCTTACAGCTTGTGCTAATAAGAAGTAACAGAGCAGAGCGGGAAACCGGAAGTAACCGCTCAGCTTCAACATTTCCTTTTTTGCTGTTCATGGCTAAAAATAAAATAACCTGTTCAACTGTTCTCAGAACAAGCACAGGCAGCACAGTGATAAAATGTACTACCAAAACTAAAAGATACTACATGACGACTGTGTGTGCGGGGGCAGGATGACCATGCACAAGAAAGCCAAGTATTAGTAGCAGCACCAGCTAGTGGACTACTTTTTCTTGTATTTGTAAAATATGCGTGTCATACAAAAAACAACACAAACATTTACAGAAAAACTGTTTTTTTTTACTTTTTATAATTATTTTAAAATGAGCCATTGTATAATAGCAATAAGACGCTCCAGGGTGTGTGTTGTCGTCTAATAACGTCACTCCTGGGGTGGTGGAAGCACTCGGCTTCACCTCATGCTTCAACCCACCCCAGGAGTGACGTTATTAGATGATAACACACACCCTGTTGTGCCTTATTGCTTAATTAATATTTAATGTGGCTGCCACTGGCCAGTTTCCCTTGACTTCAACATAAAGTCACATTAGCCCTAAAATCAAGGCTATAGGATTTTCTTTTTGACATTCTGCCATGTTTTTCAGTGTTTACATGTCAGCGTTCAGTGTTTAAACTAGCATTCTGTCATTGAGTTGGCCTGTCAATAATAGCTGAGGGATGGATGGTGCAAGTATCCAGCTCATTTTAAATAGAAGCCACTCTGTAATTAGTATCACTCTCTAATAAAAACCACAGCAAATTCTGACTGTTTGTAATGGAACCCTCAGTAACTATTAGAATATATACAGTAAATAAATAAGTGAGAAAGACAGAGAGAACAACATAAAGTAGTGATGGGGTCCTACACTGAAAACGGGCATCATTACAGCAGCAGCAACAGCAGCAGGCTACAGGGAGGAAAACAACATAGTGTCAAATACTTGAGGAAAGTAAATAAGTAAGCAGTTGTTTAAAAATGATAACGTCACAGAGGACTAGTAGTGGGCCTGTGGACCAAGAGCATATGTTGCATATCTTACAAAAATGCACAGTTATAAAAATTGAGCTTATTAATAAGGTAGAGACTGAGAGAAATGTGGTGAACAATAAAAGCTTCAGATTTGTGCAAAATACTGTATCTCTGCCATATTTCCACCAAAACACAATGGATTTTTCTCAGACTTAATGGAGTTATAGATTAAAACATGGCCTATTAGAGACAACTAGACCCAGTTTCCAAAGTGGCCTGGAAAGGGGGGGATCGCTGACCTGCAATGGCGTGCTGGCCAATGAGTGAAGCAAAAAGTCCAAAAGCCATGCTGAGAGGCATGGAAAGCCAAAGGAGGAGGAGTCTAGAAGGTGGTGTGTACTCGTGGGCAGGAGTGTGTAACTAGAGCCCTTGAGATGGGGCCTGGGAGGAGATTTGGGCTAGAATTTTTCATGCAAAGTATTTAAGTCACAGACTGTTAAAGTAACCATATATAAAGGAGAATGGGATTAAATGAGCACTTTTGCCTCCTCAAAGAATGTGGCTCAGTGAAAAAAAACAGACTGTCATTTTATACACAGTGGGAACTTCAACACAAAGAGACTTAGATCTCCTTGAATTTTCATGTCAGTTGGGGAATCAAACTGGAGCATTCCATTGTGGCTCATTCTGCTGCAGAATTCCACCTTGCAATTATAACTGATTCGTGCTGAGGTATAGAACAGGGTAGTTGTCCACACAGGGACCAGTATCTTCATTTAAGGTAATATTCATTGAGTATAAAAGGAGCTCCACAACTTATTTTAAGGGAGACTGAGCTCAAAGGCAGACCCGAAGAGACCAGACAAGCCCAGAGGAAGTCCAGTCTATAGAGGCCTACTACAGTATAGGACCCGGGGACTAGCTGTCATTCAATATACTAGGCTATAGGAGATCACCAGTATCCCAGTAACAGGATCAGTAGGGATGTGAGTATAGGGAAAGCATAGCTATTGTCTGTGCTTGTGCCTGTTCCAGTTAAGTTGCTTTTTGTCTGCTTCCAGCAAGAACAGCAACAGTTTCCAGCAACCAGAGGTTGTCTCAAAGGATCAGCAACTCACAGATCCACTGCCTTTCTCCAAGAGGTCCAGATATTCCCAATCATTCCACAGAGTTAATTTAAGAAAAGTGGTACAGCAATTTAAATTTATTATTGGACAGTTCAAGAGGGTCATTCATCTGCTATATTCGGATTTGTGATCCATTTGCTACAAAGAACAACCATTCAGCAAGGTAATGACACTTTTTGCATAAAGACTGAGGGGGAATATGTGTGTGAATGTTTTAGAAGTAATTGTTACTGAATGTGATTTAATGCTATAGTGATTTAAGTGAAATGCTATAGCATATATGTGGATTGCTATAGCGTATAAGTGGATTGCTATTGTACATGAGTACAGTAAATGCATATAGTACAGATACCAGGGAAGAGTACCTGGCAAAAAAGGTGAGTGGGTTGACTGAGGTGGCAATAGGCCTAGGTAGCCACTGCACACCTTTAAGGTAACCAAAATAAAAGTGAAGCAAATGAGGCCTGACAGATGGCCTAGTGCTACAGATATATTGATGGGCTGGAGATTTGAGGTATAGCCTACAGTCTCCAAGATTAGCAGGTAAAGACCTGTGGGGAAAGACAGTGAATAGATTATAAAAGATTATAAGTTTTAATGCATTTAGTATCAGTAAAAAATTCATGTAAAAGGGTCATTGAAAAAAGTTATTGTCGTTTATTTTATTGCTGCTGTGTCTGTCATGCTGGTAGAATAGGTAAGTAAAGTTTTTACCTTTATTTCACTGGAAAACTGTGTTCAGGTCTTGCTTCAAGGTTGTCTAAGTCTCACAATTCCCATTATCTCCAGAATCAGTCCAGAAAGTGCCTTCCCTCCCATGCAGTTTTGCTTGACTATCTGGCTATGGAGTAAGCTGAACATACTGTGGCATCCAAGAGTAAACAATGCAGTGGCTGTAGGTGCAAAGGGAAGTAAAATAATCTCAGGTAGCTCTTTGTTATCATTGCTTGAACTTCCTGTTGCATAGCATCCCAGCAGGGTGCCCTTGTGGTTTCAATATCATCCACGTACGTGTCAATGGCCATACAGGTACAAGCATTTAAGATCATTTAAGAAAATAGAGAAGATGATCAGGCCCAGGATGGACCCCTGATGCACGCTTGAGCGGGGTTAGAGTGTATATCCAATGCAAATAGCTTGGGATCCACTCTCATGGTAGGAGCATAGCCAACTAACTGAAGGGTCAGAGAGTCTTGCCTCTTTAAGTGTGTCAAGGAGACAGGGATGTGCATATATGTGGAAACTTCAAGCAAGGTTAACAAATATTGCAGATGTAATTAGCCACTGGTCCATTACAGAAAGGACTGAGTCAGTGAGTCAGAGGAGTGAGATGGAGGCGGAGTGGGGCTTCCGGAAGGCACACAGGAAGGTGATGAAAAAAAGTAGTGGAATCACAAAAGGTGGGAGAATTGTAAGCAGACTAGGTGTTCCTAGAGCTTTCTAGAGCTTATTTAGGGTGTGGAAAAGAGAGTTACAGTAGGGTGACATTTTCCACAATAGAAGCAGTTACCCCCTTCAGAAAGGAAGTTTACTGTTGCCCATTTCTAGGCAGCAGGGACAGCAGACAAGGAGAAAGAGAGGTTGAGGATACACCGTATATGATAGGGATAGCAGTGCCAGAAGCAGAGAGATGCAGTCACTTAGGTTCAAGGCTATCAGGGCTCAATCCCTTGAGGGGGTTTGAGCTAAAATGGCTTTAAGCAAGACTGCTGGCATGGTGGATGAGAAGGAGATAGGGAATGAGGAGTGAAATATATTTATTATATAAATATAAAGTATACATATGGATGTAGTATAGTGTAGAGGTAATACAGTGTAGAGTTTAGAGAACCTAGATGTGACCCTGAACACCTTGCAGATCAGGGTATGAAACCCACAACTGCCACTTGCATACTGTGTGACTCAAATCAAGTCAATATACCTCTTGCTTCTGTGTCACACACTGAAACAAACTTCAGCTCAGTGTGCCTTCCCCAGACAAAAACAATAAACAAAAAAAAATGCTTTCTAGATACGTACTGTATCCATACTTTGTCTGCTGAACATTTTACTAAATGGGTTTATACAGTATCTTAAGTCCCATTGTCACAGGACTATGCTACTTTTATGCCCAGTTCCTAATCCTGTTTAAATAGTCTTCATAAATGCCTAAATATATCAGTTCCTTAGGACAAAGTAAAATGTCCAAGGTTATATTTATGAAGCCCTGGCAACATTATAGTAAACAGAATGAGAAAGGTGCTTAAAGAATAGTGGACCTTCAAGTCGGCCAGAGGTTTGTTGTTGTATGGGGTGCTTTGTTTCTTTTCAATGGAAAGTTGTAAACAAATTCTGGCCAGAGCCAATAGGGATGCAGTCGAGGAATTGAGGGTAGAAATATTGAAAATTACCAAAGTTATGAGCCTGCATTTGCAAAATGTAAAGTAGGCTCATAATTTTTTTTAAAATATGATCACACCACATTTTCAACATAGCCTTGTTATGACCCTGCCTCATGAAGAAGGGCAGAGAAAATGTTCATCTCCTAGATGAAAGGTGATTTTATGCAGGCATTGATGAATGACAGCTATCAAATTCATGAGGTGCTGTACAAAAATGGCTATGTTGAAAATGTGGGGTAAAAATACTGAATATTACCAAACTTATAAGTTTATGTGTAAAGCTATGCTGTGTTCCCACTTATAGTTCCAGGTCTCTTTGTTCTAACATAGAAACATAGAATTTGACGGCAGATAAGGACCGCTTGGCCCACCCAGTCTGCCCATTTCCCTACCTGATGGATAAGCTGCAGATCCTAGTTAACCAGCAGCCTACTTCTTCCTACCCCAACCCCCTAGAATTGCCTTATGACTGTCCCATGCATGCTTGAATTCCACCACTGTTTTTGACTCCACAACCTCCTCTGGAAGGCTGTTCCATACATCCACAACCCTCTCTGTGAAAAAATACTTCCTTAAATTACCTCTGAGCTCCCCCCTTCTATCTTCAAATTGTGCCCCCTTGTTCTTGCACACCTCTTTTTTTGAAAGATATTACCCTCTTGGACTTTGTTGATTCCCTTGAGGTACTTGAAAGTTTCTATCATGTCCCCCTCTCCCTCCTTTCCTCGAGGCTATACATATTAAGCTCCTTAAGTCTCTCTTCATATGTCTTCCGGTGCAGACCCTGCACCATTTTAGTTGCCCTCCTCTGGACAGCTTCCATCCTGTCTATGTCTTTGTGGAGATGGGTCTCCAGAACTGCACGCAGTACTCCAGATGTGGTCTCACCAGCTGTCTGTACAGAGGGATAATAACTTTGTTTTCTACTGGTGATGCTCTCCCTATGCATCCAGTATCCCCCAGCCCTCCTTGCTGCCCTCTCCACATTGCTTGCCCACCTTTAGGTCATCTGATATGACTACCCCAGGTCCTTTCCATTTTGTTGTTGTTAGTATCTCACCCCATTGTGTACTCTTCCCTGGGTTTTTGTTTCCCAGGTGCATTACCTTGCACTTCTTAGCATTGAATCTAAGCTGCCATACATTTGACCATTCCTCTAACCTTGCCAAGTCCTTCTCATCCTTTCCACCCCACCTTGTGCATCAACTCTGTTGCAGATCTTTGTGTCATCTGCAAGAGACATACTTTTCCTTCCAGTCCTCTGCAATCGTCACTTATAAAGACATTGAAGAGGACCGTTCCTAATACTGAACCCTGCGGTACCTCACTGCTAACCCCCCTTTTTTCAGAGTGGACTCCATTTACTATTACTCTCTGTGTCCTATTCTCCAGCCAATTCTTTACTCAGGCTGTCATCCTGGGACCCACTCCTAGGTTGGCTAACTTGTATATTAATCTTTTGTGTGGGACTGTGTCAAATGCCTTGCTAAAGTCTAGGTAGGCCATGTCCACAGCCCCTCCCTGATCAACTACTTTGGTCACCCAGTCAAAGAAATCTATCAGATTTGTCTGACATGACCTTCCCACTGTGAATCCATGCTGCCTTGGGTCCTGTGCCCCTCTGGCCTCTAGATATGCAACAATTCTTTCCTTCAGAAGTGATTCCATCATTTTCCCTACCACTGAGGTTAAACTAACAGGTCTGTAGTTTCCTGCTTCTGCCTTGCTCCACTTTTGTGAAGGGAATCACATCTGCCCTCCTCCAGTCCTCAGGTACCACCCCATCTTCCCATGATTTGTTAAAGAGGGTAGTCAGTGGTGTCACTAGTTCTACCCTTAGTTCTTTTAGAATTCTGGGATGAATCCCATCAGGCCCCATTGCTTTGTCCACCTTCAGTTTAGAGCTCTTTCAGAACCCTTTCTTCTGTAAATGGGCTGGTATCGACTTCTGTATCCAGAGTGTTTCTCTGCTTGTTTTAGGTACCTCCGCCTCTTCCTTTGTAAATACTGAGCAAAAATATTTGTTTAGTATCTCTGCCTTTTCACAGTCACCCTCTGCCCACCCTCCTCCCCTTTATTAAGCCTCACTATCCCTCCCTTGGTCTTCCTTCGATCCCTGATGTACCTATAAAGGTTTCATTCCCTTCTTAACTGAGTTGGCTATCTTTTCCTCGGTTTGGGCCTTTGCTGTTCTGACTGCCTTCCAGCTTCCTTTGCTTTAATTGATACAGTTCTCTGTCCTGTTCCTTCTGTGATTCCTTGTACTTCCTGAATGCTTTCTTTCTCTTGAACCTTCACTGCCACTTCCTTTGAGAACCATAGTGGTTTCTTACCTCGTTTCATTTGTTTATTTGCTTTACACAAAGGCTTGTTACCTCTGTGATGGCAGTTTTTATTATTCCCCATTGTTCTTCAACCCCTCCTTCCTGCCCATTTGCTAGTGCATTCCTTAGGCACTCACCCATTTCGGGAAAGTCAGCCCTCCTAAAATCCAGTACCTTTGTCTTTGTATGGCTTGACTCTATTGCTTCTAAGGTCTAAGCTTACTTCCCTCATTCAATACTATGCTTTTGAGTTAATGTTCCCCCTGACTGTGTACATGAATGCATGACTGTGTACTTTTTGACATTAAACTTGAACTACCAGATTGTGGCCTTTTCCAATTTCACTTAGTCCTCATTCATATCTCTAACTCTGTCCTCACTGTTCACCCTGTAACATATTTTACTGTTTTCTGTAAAGAGATAAGACACACTTTATACTGGATCCATTCTGCAAGGTCAGATAAACATATTTACAAGCACAGGATCAACCCATGGGGCCCTCCACTGGTTTCTCTTCTAACCTCAGAGTGCCTTCCATTTGGCACTACCATTAAGATTCTACCCCTAACCAATTCTTTGCCCACCTTTTACATCATTCCCTGCCCCTAAGTCACCCAACCTCTTCACAGAACATCTACTGCATGGGTAAATGAGTGGCTGGCTCCTGTCCAATGTCTGAGACACTGTATTGAAGAATTCTATAATGTTCATTTGCCAGGGCCTCTCTTTTACAAAGTCACCCTGTTACTGTGGAGGAGACCATTGTGATTCTTTAATCCCCCATCACCATCTTTGTCTACCTCCCAACTTTATTGTCACATTTTGGCAGTTATCCTCCATCTCCAACCATGACAACTGAGCAGAAATATTTATGATATCCTCTTTTTTTCCCATCTTACTCTATTCATATCTCCCCCTTTTTCAACATTTCATTTTCCCACCTTGTTTTTCCTCTTCTACCTGATCTTCCTAAAAAAGACATATACTTTTTCTTCACATCTTCTGTCATTCTGAGCTCTGCCTCTGCTGTAGCATTTCTAGCTACATTATTGACCTCTTTCAATTGTGAAGGTAGAGCTCCCTATTTGCACATAACTGATAGGCCTTATACCTCCTGAAGGCTGATGTCTTGACCCAAACTGCATCTCCCATTTGACTGAAAAACCAAATAGATT
This sequence comes from Neoceratodus forsteri, assembly GCA_016271365.2. Lineage (NCBI taxonomy): Eukaryota > Metazoa > Chordata > Ceratodontiformes > Ceratodontidae > Neoceratodus > Neoceratodus forsteri. Next base: position 1,762,514,893 of record CM057455.1, on the reverse strand, counting down.
TACTTATGCCTCTTTCCTTTCCAATCCATCAAAGACATGCTTTAGATGCCACTTAAATCCCCTGATTTGACTGTTTGCCATGATGCTCCATTTCTCTCCCTCTTGGTTCACTGCAAGTAGATGCTGGCAGCCCAGTGTGTGTGTGTCTCTCTCTGCCTGAGGGATTATCTCTGAACAAAATTTAAGGACAGTGTTAATTTTAAAGAAAAAACAAGAAATAGAAGTTGTACTGTACTATGCATGCGGAAATAGTCTCGCATATGCAGTAGAGTTCAGCTGCATTTTTTTTCTTTTTTAGGGGTGCCGACTGCCGTTTCATATTTTTTTCTGTAAACTTACAAGCATAAGAGTAACACTGGGTATGCCCAATCCCCCAGTGTCACAAGTAGGATGCTCCTGATGTTTCTTCAACTAAGAAATGGTCATGATGAGGTGAGAGAAAAAAATGAAAGCGAGTGCGGAGATGTTCCAGAGACACAACCACATAGGCAACATTTCTCTTCTTATCATGTTGTTAGTTCGCAAGTCCTTTTTCTCCAGAAAAAAAGGTCTGCAGGGCTCCACCCATGCAGCCCTAAAAAGGGACAAATTTCATGTGTGCATTTATTTTACATTAGCTGGAAATTAAAATAATAAATATCTCTAGACAGGCACAAATGCTGTAGAAAATTAAAGACAGCAGTTCATGGTTCTGAATGTACTTTGAATAAAAATGTTGTTATATGTGATTTTAGACTATACAGTTGGGGTGTTTGCCAAATGTTAACGTCGTGATTATTTTCTAATTATAATGACACAATAGCACCACTATATTTAGGGTTGAGTAGGTTGTTTAATTTGAAACCACTAGTTTTGCAGTTTAATGACTTTGTCCCTGTGCAGTGGATTTGCACAAAATTCTGCATGTATGGTCTTGGGAAAAAGGTCTCTTGACTGCCAAGTTGTTATTCCTCTGTACAGACAGTTGGTGAGACCACATCTGGAGTATTGCATACAGTTCTGGAGACCCCATCTCCACAAGGACATAAACAGGATGGAAGCAGTCCAGAGGAGGGCAACTAAAATGGTGCAGGGTCTGCACCAGAACCCATATGAAGAGAGAATGAAGGAGTTTAATATGTATACCCTCAAGGAATGAAGGGAGAGGGGGGGACATGATAGAGACTTTCAAGTACCTCAAGGGAATCAGCAAAGTCCAAGAGGGTAGCATCTTTCAGAAAAAGAGAAGTACAAGAACAAGGGGGCACAATTTTAAGACACAGGGGGGATGGCTCAGGGGCAACGTGAGGAAGTATTTTTTCATGGAGGGGGTGATGAATGCATGGAACAGCCTTCCTGAGGAGAGTGTGGTGTCACAAACAGTGGGAGAATTCAAGAATGCATGGGACAGACATAAGGCAAATTTAGATGGGGGTAGGAAGAGGTAGGTTGTTGATTAACTAAGATCTACAGCTTATTCAATAAGTTGGGAAATGGGCAGACTAGGTGGGCCAGGCAGTCCTTATCTGCCATCAACGTGTATGTTTCTATGTTTCTATTTCCTTCAGATGTGAGAATTCTGAGATCTGGATAGTGAAAAAAGTGAAAAAATCAGGTTTTTTTTAATGTTTTTTTGTCATCACCTAGTACAAAGATAATTTGGAATTTTGATCTGAAAATTTCAGGATAGAAAGGGCTTGGCCCAGAATGGTGCCTTTCATTAGTTTGATGAGAGAATATTGCTCCATTCCAGAGTCATAAGGATGAGAAATTTCAGTTCAGAGCATGCTCAGTACGGTCATTTGGATAGCTGTGTCATACGAAACAAGAATTTGGCCGTACAAAACAAAATTCTGTTTCATATGGGTAGCAATCTTGTTTCATGAGAAAAAAAATCTTGTTTCCTATGGTTTCCATCTTGTTTTCTTTAAAAAACACTTTTTTGAAAATCCATAAAAAATGATATCCTGCAGAGATGCCAGCTGATGTATCTTGCTAAATGGGACCCTATTAGCAGGACTCTGCAGTTAGTTTTTGGAAAAAAAAGGACCCAGAAATGTGTTTTCAAACATTTTAAAGATCTTGATTTATAAGACAATTTTCTTGTTTTGTATGCCCTCACAAAACAAGAATAAGGTCATATGAAACAAGGTTAGTTTCATACGAAACAAGAATTTGGACTTATTTTTTTTCACATTCTTGTTTTGTGTGAACCAGTCCTGTTTTGTGAGAATGGCACAGTCTGACAAAACAAGACTGGTTCATATGAAACTAGAATTTGAACTTAGGTTTTTTTTTATGATCTTGTTTTATATGGACCAATCCTGTTTCATGAAGATGACACAATCTCATGAAACAAGACTGGTTCATATGAAACAAGAATTTGGAACTAGTTTATTCACATTCTTTTTTTAAATTAACCAATTTTGTTTGTGAGAATGACACAGTCTCAAAAAATACAGGGTTGGTTCATACAAAACAAGAATTTAGACTTACTTTTGTTTTTTGTACATTTGAAATTTAGCAAGCCATATCTCTGTCCACATTTGGAATTAGGGACAATGTATAAGTCAAATGAAAGATCTCAATGAGTACTACAATACCAACACATAATACCCTCCACAAATTCAAGAGGCATATTAAAAAACATAAAAATTAAACATTTAAATTCCCATAGGATATGATTGCAACTTTAACAAGCCATAACTCCATCACTCTTTGATGTTATGGGGCAATCTAAGTATCAAAATAGAGGTATCAATGAGTACTTCAACACTAATACATAATACCTCCATAAACTTTAGGGGCCATTTAAAAAACATAAACATAAAAAAATGAAAACTCCCATAGGATAACATTGCAGCTTTAGCAAACTATAACTCCATTAGTCTTTTGAGAACAGGGAGAAGCTATACATCAAAAGAAAGGTCTCAAGAGTACTACAAGAGTAAGGCATTAAGGAATACCATCTCAAAACACACATATAAAAAATAAAAATAAAGAAATGAAAATTCCAGTAAGATAATATTGCTACCTTAACAAGCTAAAATTCCATCAGTATTTAAAGTTACAGTAATAGAGCCCAATTAGTCAAGGGATTTTGTGAGATTCTCCATTTATCCTTCAGGAAATTTTTGGGAAAAAAGTCTCATGAAATCTCTTTTGTTATACCTAGAATGGATACAAGATGATGTACATGCTTTACTCTTGCTATAAGTGACATGCTTTTTGTCAGACCAGAGATTAAGTTTAGAAATGCCCACCAGGTGGCACTCTAAAAATCAGGTGGTAATGAAATCAACTATCAAAAGTGTCCACCCCCAAGTACAGTATACAGTAGCTGAATTAAATTTTGCCTGAAGTTTTATACTATGTGTTACTGTAATCTTGATGGCTATATTATTGCATTTTGCAGTCATCTGTCCAAATCCAGATGATGAGATTTTTTTGCTAATACCATGTGTTTCTCTAATGTCGCTATATGTCGTTAAATGTTGTATTCAACGGTTCATTTTATTTCATTTTAATTTTAATTAACTTGGCAACCCTCACAGAGTATAAAAATGCCTTTTTGAGAGACACATGTACAATTAATCTTTTTAGAAATCAGTTTACTGAGTTTGATTGTGGCACACCATAATAAGTGTCATCAGGACATATTTTAGCAGTCTGTGGTTGAATCCAGCAGATGTTATTTTTTCTGAGAACAACATTTTTCCAAAAATATATGTTCCTCTGGGTACATATTTGTGGAGGAGTTACTCTAAAATGCCTATGTGTAGCATAACGTAATTTATTTACCTTTATCAGGCAATATTAGAATATCTTTATTATTAGTCAATCAGCACTAAACTCTGCTACCACCAGAAACATATCCACCTCCAGGATGTGCATCTGCCAGCAAGTGCTGTCCTGAATCCCAACTTTTTGTGATCACATTGCAAAATCAAGTTAATGCTTTAGAGGTTTTTAACCTCAGTCACCCCTGGTGTCTGTAAATTAAAAATGAGCACTACTTCTCCTGCAAAATACGTTTACAAATCGGAGCTGAAATCACACACCTGCACAGGAGAGGTACTCTCCTGTGCATGAGCAAGATCTTCACTCTAGCCCCTTTTGCACAGGCATGCAATTTCGGCTCCAATTTGTAAAACGCATTTTGCAGCAAAAGTAGTGCTCATTTTTAATTTACAGACACCAGGGGTGACTGAAGAACCTCTACAGCATATACTTGATTTTACAATGTGCTTGTCAAAAGTTGCAATTCGGGACAGAGGTTGCTGGCAGATGCACATCCTCGAGGTGGAAATGCTTCTGGTGGTAGTAGAGTTTAGTGCAGAATGACTAAAAAGAAAGATATACTAATATTGCCTGAAAAAGGTAAATAAATTACTTTTATGCTACACAGGGGCATTTTAGAATAACTCCTTCATAAATATGTGCCTAGAGGCACACTCCTGACATATCTCAAAAAATGGAGGGGCAAAGCTGACAGTGCCCCTTTAACTATCTGTTTTGTTTCAAACTGTGAATATAGCACTTTAATTCATCTTTCTAAAGGTCAGGTTTTAGAGTTCTATTGTGGTGCGTCATGATAAGTCTGTCATATCTTTGTGGTAAGGGGTTAGAATCCAGCTGATTTTTTTTCTTTCAAGAATAAGATGAATTAATTTTTATATTTTTATATAATTTATAATTGTCTTCCAAAATTAATTCTGGTTAATTATCTTTTTTGTTTAACTGTACATAATATAGTTTCATTAATCTTTTTAGAGGCCATCTTATGGACTTCTACAGTGGTGTATCATGATAAGTGCGTGTGCTTGCATGTTTTGGTCAGTGATTTATATAGTTTACAAGAGTGACGTTCCCCAAGAGTTATTTCTGGATAAATATCTATCTTGTTTGAAGATGTGAATATGGTAGTTTCAATAATCTTTTTTAAAAATCAACTTACAGAGTTCTACTGTGGTGCATCATAATACATATGTGTCTTATATTTTTGTCAGCCTGCCTCAAATACCTGTATGACAAAGAATTGGACTCCAACATTGACCCTGGAGTTGTGGGTAAACTCACTGAATTAATTCTGACACATAACAACTTCAGTTTCAATGGTAAACATTATGTTCAAACTATGGGAACAGCAATGGGAACCAGGATGACGCCACAGTATGCTAATCTTTTTATGGCGAATTTGGAGGAGGATTTTCTAAGGCACGGTACACATAAACCACTCGCTTATTTCCATTACATTGATGATTTATTTATAATTTGGAGAGAGGGCACTGACACACTTAAAGATTTTCATTGGGAACTTAATAACCTCCACCCAACTATAAAGCTTTCCCTGGAATATTCTGCCACCAGTGTACCTTTTCTGGATACCACTATCACTATTAAGGATGGAACCCTACATACTTGTCTTTACAGGAAACCAACAGACAGACAGAAATACTTACACAAGAAAAGTAATCACCCGAGCCACACAAAGAAATCTGTCATATATAGTCAAGCACTTCGGTATCACAGCCTCTGTTCAAATGAAGAAGACAGAGACACACATCTGGCGATGTTGAAAAACACTTTTATTGAGCAGGGACACTTGTCCAGAGAAATTGACAGAGCAGTGGAATGTGCAACACAGGTCCCAAGAGAACCGCTACTGCAATATAAGGAACGGATGACTGCCAACAGAATACGCTTAGTAGTCACATACCATCCTGACCTTGAACTCCTACATAAGATTGTTAAGGATCTCCATCCAATAATTAGTGAGGATGAAACCCTTAACTGTATTTTTCAAGAACTACCACTACTATCTTTTAAACAACCACCTAATTTAGCCAACCTGATTATTAGGAGTCAACTTGAACCGGAACAGAATACCATGACATCATATGGTACATGACCCTGTCATTAACGCACATGTAAGACATGTAACCTCATTTCCACTTCAGACTGTGTGGTTACATCACAAAACAGACTATTCAGGATACAGGGGAATTATACATGTACATCAAGTAATGTGGTCTATTTTATCCAATACAAGAAATGTCCTCACACAGGTTATGTGGGGGAGACAAGCCAACAACTCCTCACTAGAATTAATTCACACAGACATTCTATTAATCACAAAAGGATTGAGAAACCAGTAGCACAGTACTTCTCCCAGGATGACCACTTAATCTCAGATATGTCTGTGATGGTCTTAAAAGGACATTTCAACAGTACACAACAGAGCTGGGCTTCTGAAATTAGACTTATTTTACTTCTCAATATGGTGGCGGATGGACTGAACATTGATGTTGGTTATATGACACATTATTCCACTTAAACTTACACAGACCTTTACTTTAAAAGATGGATATAAATACTTTAGTTCTTCAGCAGGCCTTTGATTTTGTAAGTTTATGGTTCTCTACATGTTGACTTCTCACCTTAACACTGTGGTGAGTGCATTTGAGTGTGTGTGTGTATACTGATGTATGTATGTATATATGTGTGTGTTTTGTATGGGTTGTGTTTTTGTGTGTTGTGGGTATTGTGTGTGTGTGTTTTGTTTGTTGTGCGTGGTGGTGTGTGGTGTGTGTGGATTGTGTTTGCTATATTTGTTGTGTGTTGTGGTTGTGTAGGGTGTGTAGGGGTGTGTGTGGGGGGGTGTGGTGTGGTGTATGTTCACACATACTATATGTGTGGGGGGAGCGTGGCATGGGGCAATTGTTATGTGGCTAGGACACTTAGTTTTCACATATAGTGTACATTTACTTCCTTCTACTAGTTGTCAGTGGTTGGATTACACACTGTCACATTTTTAAATCTGCTCATATTAAGACGCATATCTCATTTACTTGGGGGTTCATAAAAGGTGTAATTCCTTTGTGTTTTCATTTAGATTCCTTAGACTGATTCTGTGCATTTTTGTTATACATGGACTCTGTGTTGAAATCTGCACTTATCAGGCTCATGGTCTCATTTTCTTGGGGGTCCTTGACAAGTATTTTTGTATTTTTTTAATTTGGCACTTACACTTACAAGTGATACTATCACGCATCATGTATATATGTGTATGTTAATTTGAGGCTTGTTTTCAACTTGCAGTTATACCTAATTTCAGGATTTTGTCTCTCATTATCTGTTATTTAATATACCAGGACAGTTGGAATGTAAGTTGTAAGCTCATGTTACATGTATTAGAGAGAATGCCACCCCAAGTTGTTTTTTTTATCACTAGAATGCTTTCGTGGCATACTGAGACATTTTAAAATGTATGTGACAAGAACTCTCTGGCTGTAAAGAATTATTGATAACCTTTGCCCTTCTGAGGCTCCTCAGTTAAATGTATACTGGTGTTAATTAGCTTCTCTGGCGTAATCGTCTGTTATGTTTTAAATGTATATGTTAAACCAATGAGAATTATTTCTGTTTTTTCAATATAATCTGGTGTTAATAGTATGGGAGATTTGAAATAGCTGCCACAAAGGTTCTGAAGAAGGACCTGGTTGATTCGAAAGCTAGAGCACTTTGTTCTTTTCTGTAACATCCATGTTGGTCCAATAAAAGGTATCAAATCATTTGTTTCTGGATCTCTTTATATTTTTGTGGTCAGGGGTTCAAATCTAGATGATGATTTTTTTTCCAAGAATAACATAAATTAATTTTTATATAATTTATAACAGTGTTTTCCAAAGATTAATTCTGGTTAAATATTTTTTTTGTTTGAAACTGTATATAAGATAGTTTCATTAATCTTTTTAGAGGTCAACTTACAGACTTCTATAGTGGTGCATCATGATAAGTGTGTATGCTTAAATTAATTTGGTCAGTGGTTCAAATTCAGCTGATGGTTATTTTCAAAATTAAAATAAATTAATATTTGTATAATTTACAACAGTGATATTCCCCCCAAATTATTTCTAGGTAAATATCTGTTTTGTTTGTTTGAAACTGGGAATATGGTTACTGTACTACCCAAATTTCATAATCCCCAAGCATTTATTCAATGGGTCAGGGTGCTGTATTCTTCCCCGACAGCCCTTGTAACAGAGTATTATCATTGCCATTTCCTCTTCACTAGGGCACCAGCAGGGCTGTCCACTCTCTCCCTATTTATTCAGTCTTTTCTTGGAACCTCTCATCTGCAAAATTAATCTCTCCCCTCAGGTTCTGGGCATCCCAATTGCCCAAACAGAATACAAGCATTCTGCCTATGCAGATGATACTTTGGTACATATCTCTTCCCCTGCCACATCCCTGCCCGCTGCCTTTTAGATTATCTCTTGGTTTGGTGCTCTCTCTAACTACAAGTTAAATCTTACTAAAATGGAGATTATGCCCCTGAACAATGTTACCTTCCAAGCTGACACTGAGCACCTCAGTCTAATCTGGAAACCAGATAAACTGAAATTTTTGGAGATTTGCCTTAGTACCTCCCCCTCTAAAATGTGCCATTTTAATTTAGATTCCCTGGTGACCCATCTTAAAGTGAATCTAGATTGTTGGTCCTTACTTCCTCTTATGCTATGGGGCCATCTGAACATCATAAATATGAATATCTCCCTAGACTACTGTGCCCCCTCCAGATGTTTAAGTTGGCCCTTCCCCAGTCATGGTTTAATCAGATCCACCAATTTCTCTCTTAATTTTTATGGCAGGGTAAGACAGCTCACATAGCATTATTTAATCTCATGCACACAAAATTGGATGGAGGACTACAGGCTCCCAACTTTTTCTTATGTTACTTGGCCTTTCACATCATTCTGTTTTCCTACTGGGGCAGTGTCAGTAAGGAGAGGTGGGGGGGCAGCCTCCAAGGGGGGGGAACTGACGAGTGGGGAGAGGAATAGTGATATAGGCAAAGGTGAGGGAGGTTAGGTGGGTGAGGCATGATGGGTGGGGAGGTGGTCAGAAGCAGCTACATTTGATGCCGGAGATGAGGTGTTGCCTAAGGCCAGATTTGAAATGGGAGAGGCTCTTGGATGTTTGTAGAGGCCATGGGATTTTACTTAACCATTGAGGTACCCTGTAGGTGAAGGTGCATTGTCCAAGAGCAGTCCAGTGAAATGGTTTGGATAGCGCACCCTGTGTACTGCCTCAGGTTTCATATTTGGAGGAGGCCATAGACAGGATTTTCGAAACACAGGGAGGTGTTTTCCCCATAAGTGCCTTCTTGCCAAGGAGGCAGATTTGGAACTTGATCCTGTTCCCAAGAGGCATCCACTTTGTCAGTTCGTACAGGGTGTAGGTGTGCATGTGTCAATCAGCAGCCAAGGAGAGCCTGCAGACACATGGGCACATGGGCACCGAATACCAAATATTCAGCTGAAATATTCAAAAAAAAGGTATCGCACTGCCCTACAATTTACCTACAATGCATTTTAGCTCAACAGGACCTATAGACATCAGGAGAACATAATGATGAAATGAACCAGGAGACACTGTTTTTTTAAAGCAGTAATGATCTTATTTTAAATTAGGTAAACTACCTTACTGTTTTTACAGATCTGGGGGGAGTTAAGTTAGACAGTAACCATTTTGGAGGGGCAAACATACAGCATTGAGTTTGGAGGGTTGGAGGGATGAAAGAGCCACAACCACAACCAAGAGAGCCACAACCACAACAGGCGGTCATCATCGGACCACAGCAACAGGGATACCATCAACACACATCTGTTATTCATGTTATTCAAAACACACACACACTTGCCATAACTTGAAATCTGAGCTTGTAATTTTTTTCTCCGTAGTTCTGCCGCACTGAACACTGATCGGTTCTCCATTTCACACTATCTCTCTCTTTCTCTCTGCTGCACTGTGTGAGTATTTACTCCTTTTCTCTCTCTCTCTCTTTCTATCCAAAATTTAATTTGCTGAGATCACTGACATCAGAGTGCAAATCAAAGACAGAGAGAGAAAGTGTGCTTCTCTAAATCAAAACTGTGGGCAATGCGAGTGAGTGACAGCAATAGTAACCGAGGATATAGCATATTGCTTTGATTTTTGAAAAGCATGTTATAAATAAATATTGATTGATTAATTGATTGATTGATTGAAGGTACAGCATTAAAATGATTAAAAAAAATAATATTAAATCAAAGTCAGCACTGTTCTGCTTAGCAGTAGATTTGGAGGCTCTGCATTGTGTTGAAATTAATCAACTTCTCTTAAAAGGGATGGCTGATTAAATGGGACAAAAAGGTGTCCAAGGAGGCATCCCATTTAAGCGGCTTCTACTGTAATACTATAGTGAGCTCTGGCACACAGGCCCTTGAGTGACTGGAGGAAAGAATCATGGGTGGCATAAAGAGAATAAGATGGATCAAACAAGCTTTTCAAGTAGTATGAGATGTTCCCATGTATAATTATCCAGGTATTCAAGGCAATGGCAAGGCTTCATTTGTCTTGGAGATATAACCAGTTCATAGTCCTATACAGGGTTCAGTGAAGTGTAACTCTATTGTGTTGCAGCACGACTATGCAGATGCTATGGTAGAGTATGCCAATCCTGTTGACTCTAGGGCATTTCACCTTACAGTATATTTGAAGGCCATAGTCAATCAGTGGCATTATTAGGCCATCAGCAGGTAGCTTGTGCAAATTAAAGTTAAAGCACTCCCTTAGTCTATAGAGCAGGCCAAGCCTCTCATTTCCTGTTTTGATCACTGCATCAATCTGAACATCATTTATAAGTCAGCTTGGAATCAAGCCAGAAACCTATTTACTTGAATCCCTCTACATAATCAATTTCCAGATTGCTATAAGTTTTTACAAGTGACCCTTATTGTGGTTTGAGCTTGTAGACAGAAGCAAATAACTTGCATTTAGTTTTCTCTGCATTCAAGACCAGGGCATGGTAATTTAGCCTGGACAGTATATTGCCAAAGTCTGTCTGTAAGTTTGACCCAATTTTCCTGACACAGGGGCACCTAGCTAACAGCACAGCATCATCAACATAAAAGATGACATCAGAAGGGACAGATATGGCCATGGGCAGGTCCTTCATGAAGAGGGAGGGAGAAGAGTAAGGGGCCCAGGATGCACCCCTGTGGACCACTCCCACTGAGTGATTGTAGTATGGGGAAACAACATTGTGTAGAATTTCACAGTACAGTCTGTGAACCTTTCCACTGTATTCTTGGAGAGACTAAATAGAAGGAGCTTGCCTAATGGAACATGGTGGTGCAAAAGATCAAAGGCTTTGGACATGCCAAGGCCACAGAGGTACAAAGAGGTACAGATGACACACTCTGAGTCTGAAGCCCTGTGGGTTACTCTCGGACCTGGGGAACAGCCCCCCCCATCCAAGTTGGGGTGATCTATAGTCCCTCAGCTCAGCTGATAGATAGATACAAGGAGATGCTGGAAACCATCCTAACAATGACTAACAAAGCTGACTTGTTGCTCATCGGAGACTTCAGTCTGCCTGAGATAGATGTGTTCTCCTTCACTGCATTATCAGACAGGATCAGTGATTTCCTCATGGCTCTGAAACAGGCAGAACTAAAACAACTAGTGCAGTTACCCACCAGAGAAAATGCAATACTGGACCTTGTACTGTAAAACACTACCAGGATTACAGACTTCAAGCTAGGAATCAGTATAGAGTCAAATGACCATAGATCAGTCTGGCTCACAGTCAAAGGATCCAAGACCTGGAGATAGCAGGATACAGGATTTTCCACAGGGATAGCGTAGAGGGAAATGTGGTGGTGGCATTGTATGTGAGGGAAAGATCGAAGTATGTAAGGGAAGAGAAGGAGGAGGGCAGTACTGAGACACTATTGGTGCAAATCCAGGACTCAAGGAATAAGACTCTCAGGATGGGTATGGTGTACAGGTCACTCCCCCAAACTAAAGAATTAGGGAGCTAGTGGGACAGATCAGAAGGAACCCGCAGAAGGAGATGTGTGCTGATCATGAGGGACTTCAACCTGCCAGGAGTGGCTTGGAATACCCCAGCCACAAATAATGGAAGGGAGCAGGTAGTGCTAGATGCCTTCCAGGACAACTTCCTGATGCAGATGGTCAGCAAACCAACTAGGGTAGGAAATGCCTTAGACCATGTTCTGGCAAATAGGGAGTTTGTGAGGCAACTAAGGATAGAGGAACCTATGGAGGGGAGTGACCACCTCTCTCTATTGTTCATATTGGATATGGGGAAAGAGGGTGTAGTATATGATACAAGGGTGTTAGACTTCAGGAGGGCTGACTTCAGGAGGATGGGGGAAATAGTAAGGGGAGTACATGGCCAAAACTCACCCTAGTATGGACACAATCCAGAGGTGGAGCTCATAAAGATGGGGTAGCAGATGCAACTAAAACCTCTGTCAGGGCCAAGAGAAAGAAGCTAGGGCAAAGAAACCTAGCTGGGTGAACACTGGAGTCATGGAAAAGATAAGGAGGAAAACAGCCACCTTTAGAAGGTACAAGAAAACAGGGAGTGGGGGACAGGGAGGAGTACCTGAAGGAAGTGAAGGAGCTAACAATGGCAGTAAGGGTAGCCAAGGCATCGAAGGAGCTCAGGCTGGCTCAAGGCATTAAGGAGGGAGGGGGAATAATTCTTCAGGTACATCAGGAAGAGCTGCAAGGACAAAATAGTAAGGATTAAGAATGAGGGGGCATGGGTGGAAGAGGGGGTGAAAACGCAGAAGTGCTAAACATATACTTCTGCTCAGTGTTTACTAAAGAAAAGAGGGAGAGATACCCAAAGGGGGCTTGAGGTCAGGAACATAGGGGGAGGGGAGACAGACAGGGTAATCAAAGAGGACAGGGTACTAGAGGGCTTGAGGGCACTGAGGTTGTACAAGGTGCCAGGGCCAGATGGTGTTCATCCTAGGGTGCTGAAAGAACTGGCAGAGGTACTAACAGGTCATTTGGCAATCCTTTTTAATGCCTCACGGGATTCAGAGTGTGTACCTCAGGACTGAAGGGCTCACATGGTACCTCTTCATAAGAGTGACCCCAAGGGTGAGCTGGGGAACTATAGACCAGTGAGCCTCACATTCATCGTGGGTAAACTGATGGAGACAATCCTAAAAAAGAGGCTGGTGTCCTTTCTGGAAGCCAGTGGGATACAGGACAGTAGGCAGCATGGCTTTGTCACTGGGAGGTCTTGCCAGACCAATCTGGTGGAATGCTATGATTGGGTAACTATAGACAACTGGACAAGGGCCATGCAATGGATGGCCTGTACCTGGACATCAGTAAGGCATTTGACTTAGTGCCACATGGAAGAATAGGTAGTAAGCCACAAGCTACAGGGGTGGGTGTGAAGCTGATGTGCTGTGTAGTGAACTGGCTGTGGGGCTGGCAGCAGAGAGCAGTGGAGGGGGAATCTATCATCCCCAAGGGCAGTGACAAGCAATGTTCCGAAGGGCTCTGTGTTGGGACCAGTGTTGTTTGGGATATTCCTTGCAGACATTTCTGTGGGCATCAAAAGTGAAATCAGTTTGTTTTCTGATGATACCAAGATGGGAGCAGTGGGGAATAACCTAGAGTGTTGGCAAGGGTTACAGGAGGATCAGTCACAGTTGGAGTCCTGGTCTGACACCTGGCAGCTGGGGTTCAATGCCAAAAAATGTAAGGTGCTGCATTTTTTTCCAGTTGTTTAACCAGGGGCTAAAAACCCAAAGTGGAGCTACAAACTGGAAAATGAGCAATTATCAGTGACTGAGGAGGAAAAGGATCTGGGGTACTCATTACGGGAGCAATGAACAACTTAGCAAAATGCAAAAAGGTGTCTGCAAAGGCCAACAGGATGATGGGCTGTATTGCTAAAGGTATATCTTCAAGGAGGGGGGAGGTAATTCTGCCATTATATAGATTACTAGTTAGGTCACACCTGGAGTACTGCATGCAGTACTGGCACACGTACCTGAAGAGGGACATTAAGTTACTTGAGAAAACATTTAAATAGCCTGTGATCTAGACAGGGTCCACTAGTGCCAGCACTTCCTGTATGCAGGGAGCCATGGCAACCAGTGGAAGTTATTGGAGACAGAGATGCATCATGGGGGATGTCACCGGGGACAAACCAGGCCCTCAGAATCCTGAACACGGCATGGCTCAACTGGTAGCAGTGTAAACATGGTGCTGTGTAAATATGCCTTATGCATTATAAATGGATAGCCGCAAGCGTGGAACGCATGGGGAGAAACAGTGATGTGGCAGTGTAAACACATCTTATGTTGCTTTACAGACTAACATTTGGGAGTTACATGCTCTTCACTGGGTAGAGTTACTCTTTAAAACAATTAGTCCAATAAAGGGTAAAGCATTTCTTTTATTTCTCTCTCTCGCTGACTGGACTGACATGGCTACCACATTGCTTTGTATTATCTGAAGAAAGTAATACTTAAAAAATCCTCTCCTGCCAGCCCCGTGGTGCTGAGAGTTGAGACGCTGGATGCCACACCTCGCACCACACTGGTGACCCGGGTTCGGGAATGATCCTGGGCTGCCAGGGGTCAGCAAGGGGAAAAGAGGATTGAGCATCTGTAAGATTACTCTCCTTTCTTGGGGGAAGGGGACTAGTTATCCCACTCGTTGACTGCCCTCTGGCAGTAGCTGGCGGGCAGTGCAAGTTGGGATGCTTGAAGCCTACATTCTCATGTTGGAAGGGCAGCACTGGAGAAAACAGAAAAATGTTGCAGTCCCCACAGGACCCCTGTTAGTCCAATCGCACCAGCGAGTCTGCCCCCTGCCACCAGATTTGATGTACCAGGGTGATGGGGTATGCTGGCACCCCTCATGTGGCCCTGTCGTAGAGGGGGTAATCCATGGGGGAACTACGGGGGAGGATGAGTTGGGGGTTAGACCATGGGATGAACCCCTCTGAGGGAGGGGTCATAGCCCCTGAGGAGGCTGTGGTGGACAGGAGAAAAGATAATTAAAAAAAACAACTCTCCTATTTAATGCTTTCTACAGTAAGAAAACAGATTGTTGTACCCTAAAACACACATTTTGAGGTTCCTGAGGCATGAGCTGCTTATAGAAATAAAAGATCAAGGAACTCTAATCTGCTACCTCTTGGACGCTAATGGCCTTTTGCAGTCTCTGCCTACTGTAGGTGTGAGTGTCCTTTGTTTCAGTACCGTTATGTGCTTCCTGGTTTTCCAAATATTTACTGACAAACTAGGGTATGCTTGTTTCAAGGCATTTATTATTTAATTATTTTAATTTGTAATTGCAGATTAAGTTCACTGAGAAACAAGTCTCAGTTATAGATTGTCCTGGGTCAAAAATAAATACATATAGTATTCAAAAAGATATTTAATAACATAAACATCAACATTTGCCCCATGATCACAAAAGATAATTGTGCAGTGACTTTAAATGCAGGTAACCTAGTTATGGTCCTTCTGAAGTGGAATAAGAAAATTCGAGGACTGAGTTGCTGCAAAAGAAAAGATTGCTGACCCAAATGTGGAGTGAACTTTAGGAAAGATAGAGAGTGATGCTGGACAGCTCTAAGATTAAGTGTGATGGAAAAATAATCTTTTTCTGATAAATAGGGAGCAATCAGGCTATGAATGCATTTGAAAAAACAGGGAACACCAATGAAACAGTCTTCTAAGAGACAATGACAACCAATTCAAATCATATAATAATGAGTAGTGATGAATATCTCATATGAACAAAGATCCCGAGTGCACATGTGTGGGATCATTATTCATGTCTCTCACGGGATCTGGGTGCCAATTTCAAAATGTAACTTGTACTCCCTCCAGTGCTTGTTTTTTTGTCGGAGATGCCAGGAGCATTTTGTTATACCAGAAGTGCCAGGATTTATTTGGTTTTAATGCTGCCTTGGGAAAAAATAGCACTCCAGGAATGTGCCTGTGGCAGACCTGCATCCCCGTCTTTTTTTTTTTTTTATTTCATTGTTTAACCAGGTATAGCACACTAAGCTGAAAGCTTTTTTACAGGAGCAACCTGGGAACACAAGGAGGTTAAGTGACTTGCTCAGGGTCACACAGTATGCAAGTGAAAGCTGTGGGATTCAAACCCAGGTCTGGTCTGCTAGATGTCACCAGATTTGTAGCTCAGAGCCTTAGACCACTGTGCTATACTGCCTCCTAATGGACTTGGATGTGCTTCTGTGACATGGGTCAATTACTGTTGACCGAAGTGAAACAATATTTCTCAAAAAAATACAAAAAAGGTACTAATGCTTATGTATTTTACATAGTGGGGCATTCTGCTTTAGATGTGTGATAGGTGTGTGCCAAGAAGCACACATTTTAGAATTGGGGAAAAAACGATGGGGCAAAGCTGACAGTGCACCTTTAAATACAGAAAATAAATGGTTTATAAATAAATAAAAATGAAAATGGCATTACACTAACAGGTAAGGGTGTCAGAGTATCTTAAATAGTGGTGGGGGGTGACATTTTGAATGGCACCTGGCATGTGTAATCAAGTGCTAATTTAGAAATGGCAGGTAATGTTTAAAACGTACAAGTGTGGTTTCACCTAGACTTCACCAGAGGGATGGGAAGGACTAAAACAAGGTCCTGGACTTTTAGAGGACTGACTTTGACAGGAAAGCAGAAGTTCCTCAAGGACACTGTGGTTGGATTTCAACATGCATGGGACAGGCATAAGAAAAACATAGAGGTAGAGCAAAGGAAGGGTCAGAAGCCATAATCAAGTCTAGGGCTTGCAGACAGTCTGGATGGACCTAGCAGTCCTCATCTGCCAACAAGTTCTATGTTTCTATGACACCTTTCTGGGATCATAGTAGGGATTAATGTGGAACAGAAATGGGTCACAATAGAAAGGACAATACTCCCATCCTCAGACTATTGCAGTTTACCAGACCATCTGCTGCTCACTGCTCATAAGAAAAATGTCAGGTACAAAATACAGGTTTTCAGTCTCCGTGTCCCACCACTACCACATAAATGATTTGTTTTTGAACACCAACCCCAATGCACAGAGGTGCAGTGTGGCTACATTCTGCATATCTTGGGTGCGTAGCCACCTGGCACCCATTGTGCCCCCATGCAGGATGCACTAAGAGGGGTCGCATGGACCCAATGCACCTGATCCACCATGTCCATGGACTGCACTACACTGGGAATGTACCAGGGCATGCCAGCATTACACGATATTCACTAAACTACGTAGTGCTGGCCACAGGGGTGCAGAGGTTTGTGCCTGGTACAGTATGTCAGCCAGGATCAGGCATAACTCAGTATGCGCCACCACAGATGCCACTCTCCAGTCATAAGAGGTCTGGGAAACATCCCGCAATGTGGCCCTGGCCCATGAGGCTGCACAGGAGGGCTAGAGCAACGAAACCACACACCAGCAGCATGTCCAGAGCCCAGGGGTGTTGGTGCCATGGGGGCAGGGGACCACCAATGGACTTCTGGGCTATGGCTGCACCATGCAGGGGGTTGGTTTCCTGGGCCATACTGTCTGTGGTGTGTGGTCATGTGGATCCAGATGCCCACAGGGGCTATGCAAGACCCAGACCCGCACCTACAGGCACAAGGGATCTACTCCTGGATGTGCATCCAATTGGATGCCCACCTGGGTCTGTGACTCTGCCCCCAGCTGCCCTGTGGAGTCCTGCATGCCAGGGGGAAGCAGGGAACAGGTGGCCAGTGTTAGTGAATGCCAGTATGGGCACACCTGTCTGCAGGTGCTCCACTACATGGGCTGGGTATATGCTTGTTTATCATACCTGCACCCACTTTGTGCATTGGGCCCATACTGTACATGCCAACATGCACCAATTGTACTATCTGACAATGACAGATGGCTGGGACATACACTGTTAATGTTACCAGCTAGCAGGCTGCTCTTCCTGCAGGCTCAACTCTTGGGGGGAGGATGTCTCCTGTGCAGTTTTCACGGGGGAGCCATTTCAGCCTTCAACAGGGGGGCAACAACTGGTCAGAGGGGCTGTGGGGGTGGAGCCAGGGGCTGAAAAACAAAAACAACAACAATGGCCTGCAATGCGGGGGGATCTGCCCCCTGCCCCCCCCAAATGGTGCCCCTGAGTTTTCAGTGGTTCTGCACTATCGAGCATGCGTAGCTGCCTTGAGAAGAAATTGGGGTATGTAGATCTTGGAGCCGGCTTGTGCCGTGGTTAGGGGTTATAAATAGTTTTTGGAACTTCATGTCCCACAGGGCATTGGGGAGCTCAGTTGGTTTGGCACCTGATTATCTGGTCCCTGACTGGACCTGAGGAATTTTTGGCACCCTGGGGAGAAGCAGATAAAAGGGAGTGATGTTGGCTCCCTTGGAAGCTCTCCAGTAGAAAGGAGAGAGAGGAGGATGGAGCAGGGCTGATTGCCTGCTCAGCCATGTGGCCAGCAGTTTTTTGTTTCATTGGGCCATTCAGTTAAGTTGGTACAAGGATGTAGCGACAGCTGATGGTTTGGGGATCACTGGATTTGGGGTTAGCCTGCATTTTTAGTCCCATGAGAGGAAGAAAAGGAAAAGGTTGCTTCCCCAATGGGAGTGTAAAGTGAGGGATAAAAGAAGATCTACTGCCTGCAAATCTAACTCCCTGAGAGGGATTGAAAAAGAAAGAGTGCTACCTGCATGGGAGCTCTGAGAAAAGGACTGAGCCATGAGGTGAAGGAAAATAGCATGGGGCCAGGGGTCCTAAGTCAAGCCTCTGGTCCTGTTTGGCTCTCAGTCTGGAACTGTCTATTTCTGGGTTTGGCACCCACAATAGGAGTGGATGAAGAAGGTGGTTTTCTGTAGACAGCCACCCCCCTGGAGGTCTGTTCTTCATGATAGGAACTTTAATAGGATTTAGTGGAAAGGAAAGTGGTTGCTGCCTGCTGTTTTACAAAGGCCTGATTCAGCCACAGGTTTTTGTTTCCTGAGTTTGGGCTTTAACTACCTAGGATATGGCAAAAGGGTGGGGAAGGTGGCAGTTCAATCTGGAAAGCCATGTGCACAAATGATCAAAGTCTGGGCAACAAGATTGCAGATCTAGAGGCCACCATGGCAGTAGTGGACCTAGACTTACTCACAATTACAGAGACCTGGTGCAATGAAAACCAGGACTGGAATGTAGCCATACTAGGGTATGCTCTATGCAGAAGTGACAGAGGAAGAAGAAAGGGTAAAGAAATAGACTTTGATGGCAGATAAGGACCGCTTGGCCCATCCAGTCTGCCCATTTCCCTACCTATTAGATGAGCTACAGATTCTAGTTTACCAACAGCCTACTTCCTCCTACCCACCACTATTATTGCCTTATGTCTGTCCCATGCATTCTTGAATTCTCCCGCTGTTTTTGACCCCACAACCTTCTCAGGAAGGCGATTCCATGCATCCACCACCGTCTCCATGAAAACATTTTTCCTCATGTTGCCCCTGAGCCATACCCCCTCTGTCTTTGAATTGTGCCCCCTTGTTCTTGCTCATCTCTTTTTCTGAAAGATGCTACCTTCTTGAACTTTGTTGATTCCCTAGAGGTACTTGAAAGTTTCTATCATGTCTCTCCTGTCCCTTTTTTCCTCAAGGGTATACATATTAAGCTCTCTTAGTCTCTCTCTTCATATGGCTTCTGATGTAGACCCTGTACCATTTTAGTTGCCCTCTTCTGGACTGCCTCCATCTTGTCTATGTCCTTGCAGAGATGGGGTCTCCAAAACTGCACGCAGTACTCCAGATGGGGTCTTGCCAACTGTTTGTACAGAGGGATAACAACTTTCTGTTTTCTACTTGTGATGCTGTTCCCTATACATATCAGTATCCCCAGCTATCCTTACTGCCTTCTCATATTGCTTGCCTACTTTAATGTCATCTGATATGATTACCCCCAGTCCTTTTCCATTTTTGTTTTTGTTAGTACCTCCCCCCAATTGTGTACTCTTCACCTGGGTTTTTGTTTCCCAGATGCATTACTTTGCACTTCTTTGCATTTAATCTAAGTTGCCATACGTCTGACTGTTCCTCCAAACTTGCCAAGTCCCTTCTCTTCCTTTCCACCCCCTCTTGTGTATCAGCTCTGTTGTAGATCCTTGTATCATCTGCAGAGAGGCATACTTTTCCTTCCAGACCCTCCTCAATGTCTCCTATAAAGACATTAAAGAGGACTGGGCCCAGTACTGAACCCTGCAGTACCCCACTAGTAACCCCCTTTCTTCAGAGTAAGTTCCATTTACTGTTACCCTCTGTGTCCTGTTGTGCAGCCAATATGTTACCCAGGATTCCACCCTGGGACCCACTCCCAGGTTGGCTAACTTGATTATTAATCTTATGTGTGGGACTGTGTCAAATGCCTTGCTAAAGTCTAGGGAGGCCATGTCCACAGCCCCTCCCTGGTCTACTACTTTGGTCACCCAGTCAAAGAAATTGATTAGATTTGTCTGACATGACCTTCCCACTGTGAATCCATGCTGCCTTGGGTCCTGTGCCCAGCTGGACCCTAGGTACTCAACAATTCTTTCTTTCAGAAGTGATTCAATCATTTTCCCTACCACTGAGGTCAAACTAACAGGTCTGTAGTTTCATGCGTCTGCCTTTCTTCCACTTTTGTGAAGGGGAATCACATCTGCCCTCCTCCAGTCCTCATATACCACCCCAGCCTCCCATGATCTGTTAAAAAGGGTGGTCAGTGGTGTCACTAGGTCCTCCCTTAGTTCTTTTAGAATTCTGGTGTGAATCCCATCGGGCCCCTTTCTTTCTCCATTTTGAGTTTTTGGAGTTCTTTCAGGACCCTTTCTTCTGCGAATGGACTGGTGTTGACCCCTCTGCCCAGATTGCTTCTATTGTTTACTTTAGGTAACTCCTCTTCTTCTTTTGTGAATACTGAGCAAAAGTATTCATTCAGTATCTATGCCTTTTCACTTCTTCTGCCCACCTCCCCTCCCCTTTATTAAGCTTCACTATCCCTCTCTTGACCTTTATTCGCTCCCTAACGTACCTATAAAAGGTTTTATCCTTGTTCTTAACTGAGTTGGCTATCTTTTCCTTGGTTTGGGCCTTTGCTATTCTGACTGCCTTCCCCACTTCCTTCTGTTTTAACTGATACAGTTCCCTGTCCTGCTCCTTCTGTGATTCCTTATACTTCCTGAATGCAATCTTTTTCTCCCTAACCTTCTCTGTCACTTCTTTTGAGAACCATAGTGGTTTTTTACTCTGTTTTGTTTTCTTTACTTGTTGTACACAAAGGCTTGTTGCCTCCATGATGGCAGTTTTGATTTTTCTCCGTTGTTCTTCCACCCCTCCTTTCTGGCCATTTGCTTATGCATTCCTTAGGTATTCACCCATTTTGCCAAAGTCAGCTCTTCTAAAATCCAATATCCTCATTTTTGCATGGCTTGTCTCCATGGTTGTGTTGATTGTGAACCCACACTGTGTGGTGGTTGCTTGTTCCCATTGGCTACCCACTTCTAAATCTGTGATCCTCTCTCCATTTCAGAGTACCAGGTTTAAGACTGCTCCCTCCTGAATGGGTTCTAACACTAGCTGTCTAAGGAATTCCCCCTGTAGAGCATCAAGAATGACCCTGCTCTTGGATGTGGCTGCAGTAAATGTGTTCCAGTTAACATCTGGTATATTTAGGTCCCCCATCAACAATATCTCCCCTTTTTCAGCCATTCTGAGATTACCGTCTATCATTTCCTTGTTCATTTCCTCACTCTGGGATGGGGGTCTGTATTCAACACCTGTGCAGACTGTGGTGCTACTCCCTGTCTCCAAGGTGACCAACATTACCTCCTATCCTCCCCATTTATCCTTTAGTTCTGTAGCTTTGATCCCTTCCCTTATGTAGAGAGCTACTCCTTCTCCTCTTTTACCCTCCCTGTCCCTTCTATAGATTATGTATCCCAGTATATTGACATCCTAGTCATGGTTCTCTGTGTACCATGTTTTCAGGTGTTTCTCTTCCATCAGAGCCACTAGCTCAGGAAGTAGTGATTCTTTGTGATGGAAAACATAAAGCCCATAGAAATACAGCGAGAAGCAAAGACCAGAAAGGGTGCTGCCATTCAAACAGGGGTGATCTACAGACATACCTCCAGAACAAGGGTAGTAGGTGGATAAGGATATGATGGAAGAAATCCAAGGGATGGTTAGCAAGTGGGAGGCACTGTTGGTAGGAGCCTTCAATCTACCAGATGTGGATTGGAGCCCCCCAGCTGCAGCAGCTGTTAGAAGTAGAGAAATTCTAGACTCCATGCAGGGGGCATCTCTCGGGCAACTAGTTAATGAACCCACTCGGGGGGGAGTAATAAGTGGACCTCGTACTGTCAAACAGGGACAGTGTCACTGCTGTCACAGTGGGGAGCCACCTGGGGATCACTGATCATCATAAGGTGTGGTTCAACATAAGATGTGGGCCAGAATCAAACCAGACTAAAATTAGGGTCCTGAACTTCAGGAGAGATAATTTTAAGAGAATGGTGGATGCCTGATGGACACCCTAGGAGGGATAGGGAAATTGTGGGGAGTCAAAGAACAGTGGGCAAAAATTAAAGAGGGCATTGAAAAGACTACAAATTTATGTCAGGCAGGTTAGCAAGAGCAAAAGGAAAAAGAGGTCCCTATGGTTCTCAATAGAAGTACTGGAAAAAGTCAGAGCTAAAAAAAAATGGCATTTAAATGTTTTTTTCCCACAAGTCGGGGTGGGTCAGAATTTGGTTAAATGGGTGGCAAACTGGTTGGCGGGCAGAAAACAGAGACTGGAGGTAAATGGTATACAGCCAGAAGAGATGCAAGTCACAAGTGGGGTGCCTCAGGGATCAGTCCTGGGGCCAGTCCTCTTCAATATCTTCATTAGTGATATTACAGATGGAGTAGAGGGTAAGGCTTGTCTGTTTGCAGATGACACCAAGATCTGCAACAGAGTAGATGATCCAGATGGGGTGGGCAGAATGAGAAGGGATCTGGATAAACTAGCAAAATGATCAGAAGAGTAGCAACTGGGATTTAATGCAAAGAAGTGCAAGATCATGCACATAGGGAAGAGAAACCCTGAAGCCACCTATAGGCTTGGAGGGGAGTTGCAGGCAGTCACAAAGGAAGAAAGAGACTTGGGCATCATCATCACCGATGACCTGAAATCATCCAAGCAGACTTCTAAAGCAGTAGGTAAAGCTAGGGGGATGTTAGGGTGAATTAGTAGAGGTATCACAAGTCATAAGAGGGAGGTAATAATCCCTTTTTACAAGACACTGGTTAGGCCCCATCTGGAGCACTGTGTGCAGTACTGGAGGCTACACCTTCACAAGGACACTAACAAAATGGAGGCAGTCCAGAGAAGGGCAACCAAAATGGTGCAGGGACTGCATCAGAAGACATATGAGGACAGATTAATGGAGCTCAATATGTATACCCTTGAGCAAAGGAGGGAGAGAGGTGATATGATCGAAACACTCAAACACCATAAGAGCATTAACAAGGTGAAAGAGTCTAACATGTTTAAATATAAGAAAAATAGCAGGACAAGAGGACACAGCATGAGATTAGAGGGAGGCCGATTAAGGGGAAATGTGAGGAAATTCTTTTTCATAGAAAGAGAGGTGAATGATTGGAATGGCCTACCTCAGGAAGTGATGGCTATAAATACAGTGCAGGGCTTCAAACAGGCATGGGATAGGCATAAGGGAGCAGTACAGATGAGTATGAATAGATAGGCCACTGACAGAGCAAAGGCCGATGGCACATTTATAAGGTAGAAAAAGAAATGGCCAGACTGGATGGGCTTTGCAGTCCTTATCTGCCATCAACATCTATGTTTCTATGTTTCTAAGTTGCTCTGATCAGCTTACGGCTGCTCTGTATTCTCTCTCTCTCTATCTCTCTCTCTCCACATTCTCTCTGGGATGGAGGGTTGTATTTTTAAGGGATGCTGCAGGACCTGCTTCTAGAGCCAAACGTGAAGTACTGCTTGTGGGAGACTTCAATTTGTCTGATATGGATTGGAGCACCCAGGCTGCAGCCTCAGCCAGGAGCAGAGGCATCTTGCATGCAGCTTGTGGTGGAACTCATCAGAGAAGGAGCAATATTGGACCTGTTACTCACCAACTGGGGACAAAATCATAGATGTAATGGTGGCTAGCCACCTGGTGTCCAGTGATCATTGTACGGTGCGGTTCAGTGAGAAAACAGTGGAGGAGTCAAAGCACATGAAGGCAAGGGTCCTGGATTTCAGACAGGTCGACTTTGCAAAACTGGGGGAATGTTTCAAGGAAGCCCTGGTAGGGGAAGAAGAAAGTAAGTGGAATGCAGACAAATAATGGGCTAACCATAAGGGATCCATTGCAGAGGCAACAAGTCTTTGCATTAGGCAACTAAGCAAAACAAAGAGAAAGAAGAAAAAAAAGATGGTTCTCTAAGGACATGATTGGCAAGGTAAAAGAGAAACTGCTAGCTTTCAGGAGGTACAAGGTAACACGGGGGACAGGGAACTGTATCTGGAAAAGCAGTAGAAAGTGGGGAAAACAGTGAGGAGTGCAAAGGCACAAAGTAATAAAGAAAAATTGTCCAGGCAATTAAGAAAAGAGACAATACATTTTTCAGGTACACTAGTGAAAGAAAGAAGACCAAGTGTGGAATTGTGAGGTTAAAATGTGTGGGAGGGGTGTGTGCAGAAGGGGGCCGAGTAAAAGCAACAATCCTGAACAAATGTTTTTGTTCAGTATTCACAGAAAGAGGAGAAGGAGAACGACCAATGTTGGGCTATATGTGCACCAGTGAAGGAGAGGTGGACACCAGCCCATTTATGGAGGAAAGAGTCCTAAAGGAACTCAAGAATCTGAAAGGGGACAAGGCTAAGGGACTGGATGTGATACATCCCAGAATATTAAAAGAACTTAGAGAAGTGCTGGCAGCACCACTAACAGCCCTTTTCAACAAATCAGTAGAGACAGAGTGCTTCCAGGGGACTGGAGTAGGGCACATGTAGTCCCTCTCCTTAAAAGTGATGACAGGCAAGAGGCTGGAAACTACAGGCCAGTCAACCTGACCTTGGAGGTGAGGAAAATAATGGAGTCATTGCTAAAGGAAAGGATTGTGATATTTCTTAAATCCAGTGGAGCACAGAATCCAAGGCAGCATGGATTCATAGCAGGAAGGTCTTGTCAAATAAATCTGATAGATTTCTTTGCCTGGGTGTTCAGAAAAGTAAATCAGGGAGGGGTCGGTGGATGTGGCCTACTTAGATTTCAGCAAGGCCTTTGTCATTGTCCCATATAGAAGGTTGGTAAACAAGCTGGGCGGCCTGGGAGTGGGCCCCAAAGTGATAAACTTGGTCAGAAACTGGTTAAGTAACAGAACAAAGAGGTTGGTGGTAAATTACATTCGGGGGGGAGTGACCAGTGGGGTGCCACAGGGATCCGTGATGAGGCCAGTCATCTTTAATGTCTTTGTCAGTGACATTGCAGATGGGCTGGAGGGGAAGGTATGCCTTTTACAGATGACACTATAATCAGCAACAGGGTCGACACTCCAGGAGAGGTAGAAAAATGAGAAGGGACCTAAACATGCTTGCAGAGTGGTTGAAAGTGTGGGGGAGCCAAGACTCAATGCAAAGAAGTGCAAAATCATGTATTTGTGACACAGAAGTGCAAGGAAGGAGTACAAGATAGGGGAGAGGTACAGAAGGCCACCAATCAAGAAATGGAACTAGGGATAACTATATCTGAAGACTTAAAGGTAAACAGACAAGGGTCCCTATGCATGATGGCAATGAGCCACATAAACTAGCCATGCTGTCATTGATAAACATGAATACATGGATTGGAGTCAGCAAGGTGCCAAGGGCAGGCAGTGCGCATGCTGGGGCAGGTTAGCACTACGCACCAGTCACAAAGGCGCATAGTGCAATCTGCAGGGGGGACATATTGAGGAGCAGGTTACAGCAGCAAGGACCTCACTGTAACCCACTGCACACCCCCACAGAAACCACCTGCTGGACACAAAGGGGATGTGAAGCAGCCCTCTGTGCTGCCCCTGCCCACACAGCAGATGGGGAGGGCTGGCATAGCTGATCGGGTGAGTGCCCACACAGCACAGCACAAGGTGCTGCCATTGTTGAGCAGCACCCACGATTCAGTTTGTACACAGGCACCCCTCCTCCAACTGCCAGCTCATCACATCTCGCCTCTTATGGTCCTGTGCCACCCTGCACCAACACAAGGCAGCACCCACAGGTCATGACAGCACGCCCCGCGAAAGTGGAACACCTGCCCTGTTCAGTGGGTCTGTTGCCCCTTCCCCTCAGTTGCTCTATGCCTGCCTCCAGGTACTGTCTTGAGATGATTATCCAGCATTACCATCCCCGCCCCCACAGTGGTGGCCAGTGTATCCCCCACCCATCGCAGCACTGACAACCCCACCTGCCCCCATACCCTCCAGCTGCTGCCGTGGCCAAGACTGGCCTGTGGCACTGCCCACCCACACCTCCACGGCCGCCAACTATCTAAGTGCTGCTGGGGGTGCTCTGCTTATTTATAGGCATTGTGCCCTGAGCAGCACTTGGATGGCCAACGGTCAAAGAGGTGTGGGTGAGCTGAGCTGCTAGCCACTCCTGGCCACTGCACCCGTGGGAGGGTAACAAAGCAGGGGTCATCAGTGACATGGGGTTGGTACACTGGCCAGCATTGTGGGTGTGGGGTACTGGGTGCAGGGCCAGGGTCATGGGGGTAGTTACTGTGAGTATGGGCACTGCTGTGCAAGGGGCAGTCTGTGGCCTGGTGGAGGGGTTATTCACCTGGGGCCATCTGTGTGCAAGGAGGGTGCCCTTCTGAGTAGCTGGTGCAAGAGTCCACAGAGTGATGGGAACATGCCACATGGATTCAGGTGCCTGCAGTAGGCATTCACGCACCTGGACTCATGTCATTGTGCAAAGGATCCACTATGGGACCCATGCTAGCCATCCAATTGGATGCTTGGCTGGGTCTGCGACACCACCTGCAGCCACCCTACATGGTCCTGCATATCTGAGGGGTGGTCCTGCAGACAGGTGGATGCCGTTAGTGAATAATGTCGGGTGTGCACCTGTCCACAGGTGCGGAGATGCACAGGTGGGTTACGCACCTCTGACGTGTATAACCAGCCCATTTGTGCACAGGACCCAATATGAGAAGGCTGTGGGGACAGCCAGTGGGATGCTATGGTGCATATGGAGAGGTATCACCAGCAGAAAAAAGAAGGTGGTGATGCTACTGTACAGATCACTAATGAGATCTCATCTGGTATACTGTGCCCAGTCCTGGAGGCTGCATGCTAGAAGGATGTATACAGAATAGAGGCAGCCAGAAAAGGACAACAAGAATGGTGCAAGAACTGCAGCAAAAGTTATATAAAGAAAGATTGGAGGATCTCAATATATATTCCCTGGAGGATAGGAGAGGAGGATATGATTAGGGCTGCACAAATCTCTAAAAGCTCTACTTTGTGAAATTTCTGAGTAGAACCCAGAAAAGTTCTGCCAGGTTCTACCTGGTTCTACCAGGTAGAACTAGGGATAATTGGGGTCTACCAGGTAAAACAAGGTTCTATCAGCTACAACCATGTTCTTCCAAATATAACCAGGTTCTACCAAGGAAACCCACATTTTCTACTGTGTATAACCAGGTTCTACAATATACTGTATAACTAAGTTCTACCTGGTTCTGATTAGGAAATCTCCATGAGTATGCTTTTTGCATGTTTGGGATGTAGTACAGTAGTACTAAGAAAGTAAGAATGACATATTTTGCAAAGTTTTGGTGCAAAGGAATCTGTCTCAGTGCATCAAAACTTTCCAAAACTTACCATTCTTAGAATCTTAGTACTGTATGTACTGTACTTACCAAACATGCAAACTATGTGGATTTTTACTCATGCAGAACAAGGTAAAACTTGGTTATGTTTATTTATTTTTATTTATTTGAAAGATCGGAATTACAACCCTTTGAGTCAGAGACTCCTTTACAAAGGCTCCACTTCTTGGAAAACAAAAAACAAAACAAAACATAAGGCGGACAAAAGTCAGAGAATACACATGTAAGAACAGGTTACAGAAAAAGCAACAGGCAGACTACGCAGGGTCAGTATAACAATTTTGTAGGAACGAAAAGTATGAAATAATTACAGCATGCACTATTAATGTAGTGCCAGAACCGGTAACAGAAAAGCAATGGGCAGGTTACCCAGAGACAGTGTTACAATTTGGTGGGGTCAATATATATAGAAATAGCTACAGTACAAAAATAATTAGTTGAAGAAGAACATGAATTCATCAGTGTCTGGCTTAGGAGAAAAGGAGGGGCAAGAGGTGAAGGTGGGCAATGACTGCGCAATGACTTCAGAAAGAAGGCAGTGCAATTTCCCTGTAGAGATGATGAATTAAGGACAAGCACAACTACTGGTAGATATTATTACCTCCTTGAGTCCAGACTTGAAAAGGCCAACCCTCAATTGAGCTAATATTTCTAGGGGGAGTTCATTTATCCAGAGGGGTGCCCTATAGTAGAAGGCGTGTTGACCTAGAGATGTCCTACACCAGGGAACTGACAACAGGGCTTGTATTATATTGTAGAACCATACCCAGTCCCAGTAGATGTTATAAAATCATTTATTCCTTAACATATCACAACACTCTACCAGCTGCATTAAGTAGCTGTGCCAAAATAAACAGGGAGATTTAAATTTTATTCCCAAACAGGTCAGTAAACAACTGCTGGCCACATCAAGTCAGGTAGTTTATTTCTGTTTTTTTACTAAGATCTTCGATTAACACCTATGAGCAGGAGCTGTTTTACATAGGTTCCACATCAAACAGGGGATACATATAGAGGTGGTGAACAATGAGTGGGGTACAAGGGTTTATAAAAAGAAATAAAATAGTAACTATACTGGCATTGTACAATGTATGCCAGATCAAACCATACAATGCAAAGAGAAGCATACACTGAGATGAGTCTGTAAAACAGCCCAGAAGCCTTGTAAAGAAATAGACAGGAGATAGAGAGAAGGAAGAATATGGAAGGGAAGGGAAAAGAAGGAAAAGTAGAGATGCAGCCTGAAACCATTGTTGTAGGGATTGCAGAGAGAAGTAGTAGGTACAGTGGGAGAGGGTGATGGTGGGGGGTGAGTGATGAGTAGTGGGTAGAAAGAACCGGAGAAAGGTTGATGAGCAGTGCAGGGGGGCAGGGGAGTACGAGGAAGGGATGAATGGAAAACAAGGATGGGTGGAAGGAGTGAGGAGTGATAAATGATGTTTATATCTGGTTCAGATCCCAGTTCTTGTGTTAGATACTGCATCTACATAATGTAGGTCCGAGTTTGGATACAGAGGCCAGTCCAGTAAGTAGAATGATGCTTCCAAGGTATAGTTGCATGGATGAATAGTGCTTAGATACTTAGGCATGGACATGAGTAAGTCAGTGATTATAGTACATGATGAGCTGAAGTAAGATAGTGCTAGGTACTGGAACAGATGAGTTATTTGTTATGAGTTGATGGTTTGGCTTTACTCTGTATACCACCATAGGAAGGATCATTAGTTGATTAGGATAAGACACCCCCCGTTGGGATAAGAGTGCCAGAGAAGGAGGAGATGGAAGGGGAAGATGGAGGGCGAGTGTGTCTTGCTCTAAGCAGAGCAGCAGGGCTCTGCTGCTTAAATAGGTTATGAGGGAGGACCTCTTCCCCCATATAAACACAGACAAGGCCTTCCAATTATATGTGGTTCAGAGTTCAGTGCTTGTGTTACACACTGCATCTACATAATGTAGGTTCTAGTTTGGATACAGAGGCCAGGCCAGTAAGTAGAATGATGTTTCCAAGGTATAGTTGTACGGATGAATAGTGCTTAGGTACTTAGGCATGGACATGAGTAAGTCAGTGATTATAGTACATGATGAGCTGAAGTAAGATAGCACTAGATACTGGAGCAGATGAGTTATTTGTTATGAGTTAATGGTTTGGCTTTACTCTGTATCCCACCATAGGAAGGATGGTTAGTTGATTAGGATGAGACCCCCCCCTCAAAAAAATGACATCCCACCATTATCTCCTCCAGCTCCGGAAAGTATGGTCGGCAGCACGCAGGAGAGGAAAAAACCCTTTAGGGGGAAACCTATGAGGACCCATGGCTACAACCTGCCCATCCTTCTGGGCATACTAAAGGAGCATAATCCTAATTAATTAAATTATGGTTAATCCAAGTTGTAGATTACAAATGATCCAGTGTAACAGTTTGTAGTAAGTGACGAAAGGTCAGGAGCAGGCTTCCAATTCTTGCGTGAGCACTGCAGGTAGCTGTATGAACACGTGAAGCATCCAGGTAAATTTGCACTGAGGTGAGCATTGTTGGAACACATCTAACAGATTCAGGATAGGGCTAAAGTGAGGAGCTCCTAATGCTAGCAAATGATAGATAGGTGAATATAGAGTAAATATGTATCCAGGCTCGGACGCTGGTGAGGTAGGATGAAATAGAAGTAATCCTACCTCCAGGCTTCTGCTGATAGAAGGCTTATGAATTTCATGGAATGGTAGAAGGCTTGAGATGAAGCTGATGACTGACGAACCCAGTTAAGTTAGTAGCAAGAAGAGAGTAGAATTTATGCTGGAGTCATGATGTAGAAGGCATATGACAGTAGAGCTGAGCTGAAATCCTGACAGGATTTGAGGGTAGTAAATCCGAGCAATACAGTGAGGTTAGGAAGCATCCAAGGGAGTATAACAGGGCGAGCCCAAATAGGTAAGGATGTGTGGCTGGACTACGTAGGTTAGGAGATGAGGTAGTAAGTAGCAAGTAATATGGACCATGTACTGTAGGTCAGTTGATAAGTAGTAGAATGTGACAGCTAGTCCCACGGCTAAGATGTGCAGCTGGACCCTCGTAGGTCAGCTGGTGAGGTAAGTAGAGTGGTGGCTAGCTCCAGACAAGATTGAAAGCACAGCCAGACCTTTGTAGGTCTGCTGGTAAATAAGTAGAGTGGCAGCTAGCTCGTGTAGGCTAGTATGCGCAGTTGGTCCCCATGTAGGTCAGCTGATGAGTAAATACTAGGTGGTGAGAATGGCAGTCAAGCCCTTAAGGGCTAGCAGGCACAGCGGAACCCACGTAAGTCAGATGGAATTAGCATGGAATGAATTCTGCGGGTATACAGTATATCCAGGGCAAGACTTATATGTTACAACACTCACCTATTTTTTGCACCAGATGTTATATTATTGTAAGTGAAGACAAATAAATGTGTGATTTTTGCAACGTGTAATAGTGTCTTCACTAGTATATTACTTTTATTTGGTGCTTATCGCTTTTTGCGCTCCTGATTGTGGACTGTCTGTTTGTGGGACTGGCTACCCCTTGGTGAGCTGCATGATTACTGTAGGAGTTCTGTTCACGGTGTTATTTTGGATTTCAAGACTTATATGAGAAATGGTCAATCCACTGGTGAGCATATACAATCTGTATAGGTTGAGCTGCACCTGTCAAGCAATTCTAGCAGATGAGGAATCCTTTCTGAGAAATGGAGCTTGAAGGAATGACTGTGGTCCAAAACGACAATTATGATCCTGGATTCGATGCCAAGTTATGAGAAAAATTCTTTGGTGAAGCAAGGGAGCTAGATGCAGGCTATGAGGCCGGGGCAGAGCAGAAGGAACCTTTGGTCCTTATCGGGGTAAGCAGATGGGAGTAGACGTAAATGGAACTCGATATACAAGTAGATTAAGGCTGGAAGACCTCTGGGCCCAGATGATCGAAGCAGGTCTTGACAGCATGTGATGCACAATGAACCTCCATCCTGAGGGCAGAGTGAGTATGAGGGAGAAATATACAAACCTCCAGGCCCAGAATGGGCATGACAGACTAACAGAATTTATGGACCTCCAGACCCACTGCAGGGCTAGGCAGGTTTAGAGTAGAAGTAGTTAAACCCCCAGGCCCTGATGGGCGAGGCAGGTCATAGAAGTAGACGAATATGGTGTAATACATAAGTTCATGGGACTTCTGGACCCATAAGGGTGCAGACTTGTGAAGTATGATGTGGTGAACCTCTGGCCCTGCAGGGCAAGGCAGATTGTAGCATTTGTAGATAAACTAATGTCAAACTGCATGCAATGCAAAAAGAGTAGTGAAGCAGTAAGGAACAGATCGTGAATAGTACTGTAAATGGTAGCATAAACCTGAGCTAGTTCCGTGCAGCGTAGATATATTCTAAGACATACTTATGAAAGCAGTAGAAGGGTGCTGTAGTCTAACATTTCTTGATGATTGAGTATGGTAAAGTATGCAATGAAGACCCGGGTAGATGAGTTGGCAACTCGATCAGAGGTAATAAGCATTCTAAAAGTGTAGCAAATTATAACTTAAGCTTAAGCTATGATAAGGAAGGCAAGCAAACCCCTAAACCCTCACGTAGGGGCTAGCAAAAGGGGGCAAAAGCCAGACCCTTATAGGTTTCATGGGAAGGAGAGGTGCCAGGCAAGACAATGGTGTAATAGTGCAGAAGTATTGACAAGATAAACTGAGAGTAACCTAAAGCCAGCTGAGGAATATTTAAAAATGGCGTAAGCAATTACTGTACATTTAAGTGGTGGTCATCGTTAAATCTCAATAAATGGGTTTGTACATGCCCTGGGTTATGAACGTGTCTGATATTGTAAGGACGTCAGCATCACCATCGTCGGTGAAGACAAGAAATTCCCCACCTGGGGGAACTAAATGGCGGGCAATGCAATCAGGCGGAGTAGTGCATGCAGAGTTTGAAAAGCTGGCAAGCGGCAAGCTGGTGAGGAGTAGGTTCCAGCAAAGGTCTAGGGCTCCGTATGGATACACAAGCTGCATAAAATAAGTGACTTATCCAAAGCAATTGAAGGCAGCCTAAACTCCCTGGTTTGTGTGATACTCCCCAAAGTCAAAGAAAGCAGCCAAGCATCTAAAGGTCAGCAATGGATTTCCATGGAAAGTGGGCTAGAAGCATGGAGCCAACATCAGCAGGAATAGTCCCAGGAGTTGTGAAATGAAACTGGTGGCAGTCCTCATGATCTGAAGGCTGTACTAGAGAAATAACTGATGAGCAGTATATGGTAGAAAGGTAGGCAGAAGCAAAAAAGCAAATGGCTGTAAAAGCTAAGCTGGAGTAGGTGGAAGCAGGAATCCAGGTCAAGTGCAGCTGCACAGAGCTAGGATTTCATTAATTAATTAATTAATGTTACTTGATGTCTTCGTGGAGAAACAAGGTTAACAATGGCACACATAGGTCCTACAGCGCTGCCCGAAGTGAGCTTGTAGGCTTTCCAAAGGAGATATGCATCCAAAGGCAGAGCACCTAGGAGCAGCAGTTTAAAGGGCAGGCAGCTGCACTGATTTAGAGGCTGCAGAAAATGTTCGTGCAGTTTGCATCATTAGGCTTCAAGTACGACAAGCAGTCACTAGATGAATTGAAGTTATATGTGGCAAGCAGATGGCGAGAACTGGGGCATGGAACCAGGCTGCTCGAAGGAGGAAGAGAGACAATTAAAAGGCAAGTGCGCAGGCAACCAAGGGGAGCGTAGGCAGGGAATAAGTGCAGTGCAAGAGGAACAAGTGTACAGAACCCCCCCCCCAAAAAAAAGAAAGCACACAGACAAAAACAAACATGGGGAACGGAAGAGAAGGGAGCCAGGGGAACCCACAGAAAACAAATGAAATGAGACACAACAAATGGGGGGAGGAACAAACAACAAAGAGAGCAGCCACGGGACAGCAACAGCATGGCAGCAAGTGCGTCTGACTCTAAGCAGAGCAGCAGAGCTCTGCTGCTTAAATAGGTTATTGGGGGAGGAGCTCTTCCCCCATATAACCACAGGCAGGGCCTTCCAAATATTTATGTATGGGCTGTAACTTCCACTTTGACTTTCATTAGTTTATGTTGTTTTTGCCAACAGTATATTGTTGTGTGTGTTGCCAGATTCCCTTTTTCTTTACAGTTGTTATTTTGATAATATCCAGAAAATACTAAGTTACTTAATTTTGTATAGTCATGCATTTCTGTTTACATTTCAGTTGTTCCCTGAAAGATCTACTGATGCTAGAAAGAAAACTTTGAAAAACATAAGTAGGTAAAATTCTGCTTGTATTCCAAATATATTCTAGATTTCTCCTCCCCATTACTTATTACTGAGGAAATGTGCATAAATACATGATTTGTATCCCTTACAGTTACGTTAAAGTTAATCTGTCACTATAGCTTACTCCCTACTTCAAGTCATAATGCTCTACTGTGACACCACAATCTGTTGCCATGAGAATCATTGTGATGTCACAAGCAGTGCATTATGACCTCAGGTAGGGAGACAGCAACAAAAATAGATTTTGTTTATTTAGTTTTTGTTGACCGGGTAAGAGCACTGGACAAATCCTGCCTATTTTCAGGCACGACTCGGGGGAGGGGGGTACAGATGAATGCCAACTGGCCTTGAACCAGATTAAGCTGTTGGTGGTATTTTTCATGAATGAGGGAAATTTGGCCAGGACATCAGGGAAATTCCCCTACTCTTTTCGATAAGTGCCATGGGATATTTAACATCCGCCTGAACTACCACCAATCCAAGCAGATGGGACCTCAGTTTAACATCTCATCCGAAAGACGGCACCTCAGAAGTGCAGTACCCTTCTCATGCTGCACTACAGTGTCAGTACTGGGATATTAACACAAGTGCCAGATTTGGAAACTGAACCCACAGCTCTCTGATCTCCCAGCCTCATGGGTGAGTGTACTACCTACTGAGCCACTGACACTGTATGACGAACTCTTCAGGAGCAAAAAATCCTGTTTTCATGCAATTGACCTCAACGATAAGTAATGGGGAGGAGGAATAAAGAACTAATGTGAAATAAAAGCTTAACTTTATCTAAATATTACATTTTGTTAAAGTTCTGAAGTTGTCAGCTACTCTTTAACCATTACCAAATTACTGTTGTCTGTGTTGCTAGATAATATCTATAAAAATCTGGCAATGCTAACCCTCCTTGCTTCCTAGAAATTATACATTGGTTAGTCACCCAAGGCTTCTTTTTCTTCCAAATAAAATTCATGTGCTCTTTAATATCATTTGAAAAACAATGAACCTCAACCCCATGCCACCTGACAATCTCACCCAAAGGCAGCATTAGCATGGTGAGCCACATATGTGACAGGATTGAACCTTGTAGAACCCCATTGTTGACTGCAGCTGCTCTGGAAATGAACTTTCTCAGAATATAAAATGGGTTTCAAAAATCCAGTATTCTGATTGGTCAGTGCACTTGCTTTAGCGGGCGGGTTTTTTTCAATAGAGCCCGCTGAAGAACAAGTGCCAATTCAGAGTGCCCCATCACTAACGGTATTCTTGGACACCTTGAATTTTCAAATATATCAGCTGCCATGATTCCCGCACGCTAAGAGACCAAAAGTAAATGAGTAGGCCAATGCCTCAATTTCTCCTGTGGCAAACATAAGAACTAAACTAAATTAAAAAGTATATACATCCTCAGCCCTAAGAAAAATATGCACCAGAGCTTCAAACATGTAAAATCCAGAGCACCACGATGCATCAGAGCAGCGGCACTTTCTTAGTTTTCTGTACGGCAGATGGCCATCTATCTATGGGATGGGAAATGGAAAAAAAATGCTGTTGCTCTGTTGCCCAGTAGCGTCACTGACCCTCCTCGGTTTGTACACAATCATCCTCAAGATAAAAACCAACAGTTTCCACTGAATTGCTTTTTTTAAACTTAATTTCCATCTCTCACCTGCAGCATGAAGAGCCGCCCACTACTGCCTTCACACTCGCAACAGTTTTGCCCAAAAGATAAACAGTTCCTCACCCAACTCCCCTTACAGTCTTTCTGACACTGTCCCAATCGCAATGGCAAGAACACCCCATGTAAAAAAAACAAACAAACCAAACTTTACTGCCACTCGTGGAAGTCAGCGCGCATCGGGAGCTTAGAGAACACCTCAAACCATACCATATGCACAAATGCTGACAAAAGGCAGGAAAATACCGGCGATCCCCCAAGCACCACAGAATCCTCCTCGGAGACGACTATCAAAGCAACAACATGAAAACAAAGCATTTTCTCCAGCACACCATATAATTAGCCCCTGTAGCTGTTAAAAGAAGCAAAAAAAATAAAATCTCAAATCTCCCCCACAGTAAAATCGCTTATCACAGAACACAGTGAATAAGTTCAAACTGTCTTTTTGTGCCTCCCATTCCTGTTAGCATGGTCATGCCACGTAAAGCAGCATCTCCCATTGTTTACGTGGTCTCAGATTTTCCCTGTGACTGTGCTTCATACTGCTTACTTTTGAACTTATGGAATGGCAGGTACTCGTCCATGAATCTGTTACAGATCGTCTCTGAAGCCAAGATGAGAGGAGGCAGATGACAGGGTGGACTGAAGTGAATGCAGACTTTATATCGTTTCCAAGATAGCTCTGCTTTCTTGTGTTTTTGGCATTTTGATTCTCCATCCCCTCCCTCTCATACTAATCTGTGCTGCTTGTTCTTGTGGATATAAACAACATCCAGCCACACAGCAGCAAGAAGGGGGCGGGGGGCTTTCATTACTTTACAACCCAAAATTATAAAGACAGCCCTATCTAGTGGGTGGGTAGCCATGACAACCTATTTCTTACACACAGTTACAGGGGCTCTAGTAGGACAGAAGTCAGTGTCTCAAAAAAATACAGCATTCTAATGCAGGTGGAGGAACTATTTTATTACAAAATTAAATAAGTTTTTTTTTTCAAGTATTTAATTCAGTGGCCCATTTTCTAAGCACAATAATACCTGACAGGGTAGGTGGTATTGGGCTATACCGGACCTTCCAGAGGCTATAAGGCCCTCTGCCTGCGGCGTCGGGCCTCATTACGCCTCTGGGCGGTCCGGTATAGCCCAATACCACCCACCCTGTCAGGTATTATTGCTTACACAGCCTGCTGTGATCTCCCAGTGATGTAGGACACAGACCAGTGGAAAACAGGACAAGTGAGTCCCACGTAGTTCTTCAGGTGATCCATCATCACACTGTAGTCAACCATGTCAAATGCCAACAAGATACCCAAAATGACCAAGATGTAACATGGCCCTGATCTTTCACCATGATGAGGGCACAGAACTCTTTGACTAGTGCAGTTTCAGCACTGTGACGGGGCTAAATTCTGAATGGAGAAGCTTGTAGATATAAAGTTTTCCAGGTGAGCCTCAAGCTGCACTGCAATTACCTTTTCAATCACCTTCCATAGAAAGGGAAGGTTTAAGACAGGCCTGTATTTCGGTAGACTGTCAGGATCCAAAGGTGGTCTCTTCATGAGAGCCTTCACCACTGTCCTTTTCAGAGCTGATGGAAAACACCTTCCCTCAAGGAACACCAGTCTCTGTGTCTAC
The DNA here is from genome assembly GCA_016271365.2 of Neoceratodus forsteri. NCBI lineage: Eukaryota > Metazoa > Chordata > Ceratodontiformes > Ceratodontidae > Neoceratodus > Neoceratodus forsteri. Next base: position 1,762,477,579 of record CM057455.1, on the reverse strand, counting down.
TGGCCCTAGGGATTCAAGGCTGCCAATGAGCAGCCAAGTAGGCACAGGGTCCAGTACACTGTATGTAGGGCACAGACCTGAGATCACCTAGATTACCTCCTCTTCTACCACTGTATGGAACTCAGCCCAGAATGGCAGATCATTATTGCACTTTCCCTTTCTGGATACTAACAGCCCATGACAGGACACTTGAGGTTATTCCAGTCTGAATGGAGGACAAATGGTCAAGGAAATGATGACTACATGCTTCTCATTTACAATATCCGCTGAAAAAACTTGATCAGATTGCAGACAGTGAGGATTAATTCATCTCTGTCTCTGCTGTGTGAAAGAACTGAACTGGTGAGCTTTTACTTGCAGAAATTGTGCTTGATAGGAACTCTGTTTTCTCAGAGTGATTAACCTCTGAATGACTCCAAATTGTGTTTCAGGCTTTACTGAACAATTTCTAACTACTACATAGAAAAGTCAACAACTTGTTCAGCTTCTTTCCTAGAGAATAATATGTTGGCTTAGCTCTTACGAATGCCTTTTGAGCCTCCACTGTCTGATTATATTTCTTTCTAATGGCTATCATCTTACACAAGTCTCTTTCAACACTGGATGTAATATAAGCTGCTTCATCCAAGGTTAACTGTTTTTTAAATTCTTGCATTTTCTTATGGTGGTTTTTGATTCTGTTGGTGATGTATGGCTAAATAAGTTTTAAACAACAGATTCCAATGCTTCCCAAACATTGCATAAGGAAATCCTGTCCTGGATATTGATAGAAAAAACATTCCTAAATTTATTTTCCTAGATATTAAGTGAATAATAGATATTTTAGCAAGGTTACATCCATTCTCCATTCTCTATCATTAATTGAATATTACACTCTAAAGTATAGAGGAAATTGGCATGATCAATGATGTTGACCCCCACCCATATTTGACTTGAACTATCCTGTGTAGAATATTGTTAGATACGAGACAGAAATCTATCCTGTAGTAGGATTTATGGACATTTGAAAAAAGAGCAGTTACCAGATCCAAGAAAAATGCCTGAATGGGTCAATCAAGTTTATGCCCAACATGCTTTCTTTTAAGAATGGAGACAGCTTTGGTTTTGGTCTCATGGCTTCCTAAGGTTCTGTGTGAAGGTGTAAGAGTCAGAGTGAAAATCTCCTACTAAGATACATGAGTTTGGGTACAGTGCTAGAGTAACTGAGAAGTTGTTAAGGAATGCAGTGTCATCTTCATTTTGGGAATATAAATTGACTAAGGAGAACATTTTTTGGCCTACACTTATTTTGACAACCAGATACCTTCCTCTGAAATCATACTAATTAGCTTTTTTGCTTTAGAGGTGTTTTCAATGAATATTGTTACCACTGTGCATTGAACAAGTGAGAGAAGTGGACCATTTTCACCTGAATAAGTTAGAAAAAATTTAAATACTTCTCAGTAAAGTGCATCTCTTGAAGTAACAGGATTATACCCTTGTAATACTTGCAATGATTGATTACATTTATTATTTTTTACCCTTCCCTGGAACCTCTAACATTTCAATACATAGACCTTATATAGGGTAAAGCTGTTATTTTTTAATACTTTAGAAAACAGTAAATAACTGCTAAATGGTACCTCAGTGACAGTCATACTCACCTCACAATGTATGCAGCTCTACAAATAAGACCATAATGCTAGACCAAATCTAAATAGAAAAATATATATTTAGATGAGTCACTGTTATTTCCAAAGCCTTCCATATTTGACTCCAAAAGGATGAAAGTTAATAATATTTCCACATTTGCCAAGAAAATCACCCTTTGTACTCTCAAACAGTACATCCCTAGCTCCTCATCATCCTTCCTTCTTTTTCCATATTCAGAGACAAAAAGAGAAAATTAAAAAAAAAGAAAAAAACTCTAACATATTTAAAACCACCCCAACCAGTATCAGTTGTGTGGTACACAGTATCAAAACTGACATGCCACGAAGAGTGAAAAAATGGACATCCAGGAGGCTCCTTTATTAAGAAAAATGATGACACCTCCAGTGTTTCTCTTAAACCTAAGAGACATAAAGCAAAACAAAAATTAACAAGAACAAAAATAGAAAAAAGGCAGAAAAGGAGAAAGGAAGTCAGAAAACAGAGAACCAGTTCTAAGGATGTTAATTTAAAAAACAAATTGGGGATGTGTCTTGTGCGCATTGCTAAGTGTTTTTGTATTCCTGCAGTAGTTAGAAATACAGGGAATAGAGATATGAAACAGATTCATGGTCTGTTCCCTGCTTTCCAGCTTTAAATAAAACTATAATTAGGAAGATTTTGTATTTAGATCTCAATTCTAATCTCAAGCCCACTGTGTTACATGTTTTTCTGTTCTATCGCTATTTTCATGAGAGACAGACAGAAAGAAAGAGAGAGAGAGAACATTTTATAAAACATGTTTGCTCAGGTTCAAAATTTAGTTATCTATGCAGCCCCTCTTCAGTCAGCTAGGCAGCATGGCTCACAGGAGAGGTTATGCGTGCTTCCTTGGTCATCTTCAATGTGGAGTTCAGTAACTAATGTCCAAGGAATGTTATCTCTGTCTTCATGTGTGGCATGGAGAGGCTGATCTGCCACTCTTATTTGCAGCTCTTCTATTATTTGGCCTGACTAGATTTACCTTGTGCTGCTGAGAGGTTACTAAAGGCTCAGAAGTCACTGTAGACTTAGTAGGCAACATTAGTGTACAAGTGATATACTGTAACGCCATTTCCTTCTCAGAGAATGCATCTAAAATTTTTTTAGCCTCTTGTGGGGAAGAAAATATTTATTTTTGATATACCCCAACAAAGTCACTTTCAGAAGTGCTGGTGGAAGCATAGCAACTCTAATGTGTACATTTAGCATGTCTTTTGCCACAACAAAGGTTTTCCATTTGCTTAGGACCTCATGCAAAAAATCAGGATACACTTGGATACTGAAGCCTCTAATATGCAATCGAGCCTTTCTAGGGAGGGCTTCCTGTCTTGAAAATGGTGAATTTTGATGAAGATAAACCTCAGTAGCTTCCTATGTTAATTTAGATTTGCCGCTCCCAGGTATGCTTTATCAAACTCTATTTTTTGGTCAGCGGAGTTTCTTCTGAAGGCTCTTTTTGAGCAATTGTTCAAAACATTGCACTGGTTTGAGCCTTCTGTTCCCTCATGTATATCTACAAGTTTTACATTGTCCCTTCAGGATTGAGTTTCTGTCTCTTCCATTTTTAGTTTAAAATTCACAAGCTCTTTGTAGCTGACTGCTCAACAATCCCTTGCACTAGGTAGAGGGCATCTTCTATTTACTGACTCAGTGTTTTATTTCTGAGGTTCATATAGTTAGAGAATTAAGTTTAACTATTAAACCAGTGATTGACTCTGTGAGACTGGATACTGAAGCATTCACAGAAGTGAAAACCTTTATGGATCTCACTTAGGAATATATTCTGTATTGATTTGAATTTGCCATGCTCTCTGATTGGACAGACTTCATTTTCAAAACTGCTTAGGTGTTGGCAAATATACTGTCTTCTTTACCAGCTTCTGTCAAGGAGAGTGTGACTGGTGACTGATACAGGGGTGTAGCCAGGGATTTCAGATCTACACACCAAGTGGACTCACTGCTACCCCCCCTCCTGGGTGTAGCCAGACAATATACAAATGTACACCAGGACCATGTTTGTTGCCTCATTTGGCACAATAAATACAACTTTTGTATCTCATGACAGTGGTTGTTGCCATGCATGGGTAAATACAAATGCCATGCATTGTTCACTAAGACACCCACATACCAGCCCAGAGCCTGCAAAGTTGTATTGTCCTTGGGATGCAAAGAAAGTATTAGTGACCAGTCCTTCTAGTTTTGACTCCTATGAATAAAATTACAGAAAGGTTCATTATTTTCTTTGTTAGTTTTCAAGGAAAAAAGAAGCAGTTCAGAGCCTATTTGCTATCCCTTAAATAAAATTGCATACCATGGAGTGCTGGGAGTATGCCTGCCTACACCCATATGGTGACAGGTCCAGGATGATTGTTAAGACTCAAACCAGACTGGTGATTTATGTTTCTTCCTGATCTGTTCAGAGGAAATCTCAGGACAACTGCTAGCACCTTGGGCCTGCCTGATCTGGAGTATTATTTTTTCAGATGGTGATATTTTCCCAGGAATATCTGTATATTTTCTATTTGAGTCAGGTGATTGTTGCTCCAACTGATCCACAAAGACCAGGGAATTAGTAGAACTGGTTAAGATATGTGAGTCATGGTGGTGGTATGTGCATTTCTGCAGGGAATGATATAGCAGATTATAAAGCAAAACTCAAACCAGACTGATGATTTATATTTTGATTCTTTCTGCTCTTCAGTGCCTCTTTTACCTTGTGGTTCTGATGGAATTTGTTATACCCTGGCAATTGACATCTAGCTTTTTCGAACTGCAGCATTCTAATTTTATTTCAGGGTTTGTTTTATATTTCTCTGATTTTCTAGTGGTGAGATCATGCAGAAATAAAGAGTCCTCGGTCTGGTATCCCTCTTCTAACACAATCAGCATGTCAGCCATCTTGCTCTAAATCTGGTTGAGAAAACTTCAACTCTTGAGCACCTTTCATGTTACCTTTCATTATCTTAAAGAGCTAGTACATTGTCTGAAAAATAGTTGTGATTCTGAATAATGGCTTTATTTTTCAAACCAAGAAATACACTTTTTAGGGTGCTCATTTTGACATTTCACTGACTATCTAGTGCTCAGAACTCATCCCACATATCGAAAGGGCCTTTACCTGATATGTCTTTCAGAATTCAGACTGATACACACACGAGTTTGTAGATGCTTTGGCACCATATTGAGGTGTGCACAAGTGGTAGCAGTGGCTCACTCAGGATTTACTAGGGTGATGTAAATGTAAGAAAATACTGTCAAAACCCACCTTTGCATTTCAGAGCTGCTCCGTTTTGCTTTGCAGCTCCCAAATGCAAAGATGTCTCAAGATGACATGCTTAATTAGGCAAGAGACATCTCAGCAGCACCATTCAAATATAAAATACCTGACTCATACACTTTGCCCATCTCCTTTCCAGAGTGGAGCTCTAGAGACTACAGTCTCTTCAAATACAATTCAAAAGGTCACTCTCAAAGATGCTGCAGGGGTGCATGGCTCAAATTAGCATCCAACAAACAAGAACAATTCTACACTCACCCTTCTGATGGCCTTGACATCCAGGACATCAATATAATCCAGGTAGTAGACAAATAAAGTGAGCAAAAAATATATTTTATTTAAAATGCACCATGCAAACAGCAACAAATTCTATAATGTGTAAAATAATCTGCTGTGTAAGTAAGCATGAGATATAATAGGCACAAGATTATATGTGGTTTTACCACAGTAGTGATATTGCTGTGATGGAACAGCATTCTGACATCACTACTGTTGTGCATTATCTGGAAGTGTAGTGATGTTTTCAACTCAAACACATAATTATTGAGAAGAAGGAGTACTGCTAAACCTAGTAAGCAACCACAATACAATGTTTTGCATTAGAGGTAGACAGAAATCAAATGGCCCAACTAAACTTGTTCATTACAGCTCCTTTAGGAATTTTTTTTTCAAATTTATAAACAATTTGAAAGGTGTTCAATGGAACAGATTAAAACTAACACTAAACTTAGATTTGGCCTGTGACTTTTTTTGTAATAGAGCTAAAAAAGTATATAACAATCATTTATTGGTAAAAACAAAGAGAGTTGAGAACAACAGTGTGGTTTGGTACAATCCTCTTTTGGTAGATTTAGAAAAAAAATAAAAATGGAAGAGGACTCATACACAAAAATAACTAGGGTTTAGGTAAGTTGCGGAGAATCCAGAAATAAATATGTGTACAAGTACATGAAATAAGAACTGAAAAAGAAAAGAACTTTAAAAAAGAAAGTGGAGGATTGACTTCAAGAAATGTGGAGACATGATTCAGAATTTAAGTGAGAGATACTGTATATGGCACAAACTAATATCAGTCTAAAGGGGAAGGATGACAGGAACCTAGTGTGGGGTGGGGGAAGAAATGGCAAATGAACTAAACCAGTTTTGTTTTTTTGAATCTGGAAATTTATTTCCCTCTATAAACACAGAAGATAAGACATAGGAGGGTTCAGTAAAGGTATAGTCATAATAATAATAATAATTTTATTTATATAGCGCCTTTCAATGTATCAAGGTGCTGAACAAATTAAAATCATAGATTCAAATTCCAATACAAAACTTCAAAACATATAAAAATACATCATAATAACATAATGAATTATAATAAAATTCCAATCATATTAAAATTAACTTATCTATCCAAGAAGGCCATTTTCCATAAATATGATTTCAGGTCTTTCTTAAATATCTCCACGGAGGTGCACTCCCTTAACCAGTATGGTAGTGAATTCCAAAGAGTGGGTGCAGCATGAGAAAATGCTCTGCTGCCTGAAGATTTTAAACTCACTCTTGCACTCTCCAACAACCCCATGTCGGCCGAGCGGAGCGATCGGCCAGGGCAGTAAGGTACCAGAAGGTCTTTCAGATAGGATGGACCCTGATTGCAAAGGGCTTTGAAAGTCATTAAAATGACTTTAAAGGTGATCCACCACCATATAGGAAGCCAGTGCAGTTCACGCAGCACTGGGGTAATATGACAGGACCTAATTGTCCCAGTCAAAACCTGGGCTGCAGTGTTCTGCACCAGCTGTAGGTGATGGATTTCAACCCCAGAAAACCCAAAGTAAAGGGTGTTGCAGAAGTCTAGGCGCGAGGACACAAAGGTGTAGACCCACATTGGCAAAGAGTCAGACGGAACAAGGTGCCTAACTCTGGCAATATTCCTAAGATGGTAAAAGGAAGTCCAAATGGCTGACACCTGGGATTGAAGAGTCAGCCTATCATCTAGGATCACCCCAAGGCTACACACCCATTCAGAAGTTGGTAGTGACACACCACCAAGACAAATTCCAGAAGGCATGCCAATATGCGACCTCTCAATCTGACCACCTGGGTCCACCACTAAAACCTCAGTCTTCTCTGAGTTCAACTTTAGCTAACTAGAATCCTTCCAGTCTTGGATTTCTCCCAGACAGTTGTTAAACACCAAGAGAGCTCCATCCTGGTCGGGTGTGAAAGACAGGTATAGCTGGGTATCATCTGCATAGCAGTGAAACCTCATCCTGTACTGTCTTATAATGTTTCCGAGGGGCAGCATATACACTGCAAATAACATGGGTGACAGCACAGAACCCTGAGGCACTCCACACAACAAAGAGATTGGGTCAGAGGAAAAAATCCCAGACACAACTCTTTGTGATCTCCCAGTAAGGAATGAAGTGAACCATTTAAGAATGGTTCCCGACATTCCACAGATTTGCCTCAGGCATGCTAACAACACCATGTGATCCACAGTGTCAAAAGCTGAAGAGAGATCAAGGAGAACCAAGATGGAACGTCTCTTTTGATCCCTCGCCCTCAGAAGATCATTAAGCACCCGAACCAGTGCAGTCTCGGTGCGGTGTCTTTTATGGAAACCAGATTGGAAGGATTTGTAGATACTATGGATGGTTAAATGGTCATCCAATTGGGCAGCCACAACCTTTTCAATAACCTTCCCAATAAAGGGAAGGTTAGAGATAGGTCTATAGTTTGAAAAACAGTCTGGGTCCAAGAAAGCTTTCTTCAAGAGAGGTGTCACCACCGCCTCTTTCACGGAGCTAGGAAACTCATCTGACTCCAAGGAGCACCACACTATTTGCACCATGACTGGACCAATGATATCAGATCAACCAAAAATTATGGTAGTCAGTCCAGAGTCCAAACCACAGCTTGTGGGGTGCACACTATGGATGATCCTCATAATATCCACAAACTCAGGTCAACAAAAGGAACTCCAAGAGAACTAAGGCACTGTGTTCTCGCATGGTCCTACAAGATCACCCTTAGAGGTTGTTGGACACAAGTCCACCCTGATGTCAGCCACCTTAGTTGCAAAGTATAGAGCGAGCTTGTGACATTCTATTTGCAAAAAGGCTTTTTGAACTTGCAGACAGGCTGGGTTGCACAGTCTATCTACAGTTAGAAACAGCTGAGCTAGTCGATTCTGAGCAACTGCAATCTCCCTGGACAGAAATTCTGCCTTCTTATGGGTGATTGCAGATTGATAGCTAGCATAATGTTCTATCAATCTAAGGCAGTCGGCTTCAAGGGCCGACTTGCGCCAACAATGCTCTAACCTTTGCCCCTGTCTCCGCATCTCCCTCAGAGTCCCATCAAACCAAGTGGACCTGGGGTGAAGGGATAGGGGGTACTCATGAACAGGGGCAATAGAATCCAGGGCAACCGTGATGGCCTCATTATAGGCCAACACCAGTGCCTCTGGATTACCACTCACCAACTCAGGGAATGATAGGTCAAGGACCACTGCTAGGCCTTGTGAAGTAACATTCTGTAATGGGCGGTACCTGACAATCTCCACAGGGGATGGCCTTCTAAGAGGGGTGCAAAAATTGAACCTCACGGTGTAGTGGTCAGACCAGGCGACTGGTTCCACCCCCACGTTGGATGCATCAATCCCTAGAAGGAGAAATCCTAAATCCAGTTTTCTAAAATTTTGTATGTGAGGTGTAGGATTCACTACTAAAATTGAAAGGGATCTAAATGGCTGGCCCAGATTATCTTTCTCCAAGGCTATTGAAGATGTTGGCCTGCCACATAGCTAAGCCACTGACTTGCTTGTTTAACTGGTCACAGGAATCTGGGCTTGTACCAGGAGGTTGAAAAGTAGCAAAGGTAGCCACTATCTTTAAGGATGGGACACTTGAACTAATGACTAACTATAGACCTATCCCATTTTTATCAGTTATTTCAAAGTTACTTGAAAGGTTAGTACACAATCACCTTCAAAAAGGTATTGACAAAAAACAACTCCAGGACACATATCAGTCAGGGTTCAGAAAAACAAATCACCATCTCCTCCATCTCGCGGGCTGTGGATGACATTGGCAAAGCTATGGACACTGGACAGTATACCTGGCCATCTTTGTTGACCTTTCTAAGGTCTTTGACATGGGGAACTATGGAATGCTCTTGAAAAGGCTATCTGAAATAGGTTTTGATACTGGGGTCCATAATTGGCTTAAATTATATTTTGCAAACAGGAAACAATATAATACAGTAAAAGGACACTTTTCCTGGATCCTGGACACACAGAGAGGGGTCCTGCAGGGTTCAGTACTAGGCCTTTTCTTGTTCATTTTGTACTTGAGAGGCTTGGGTGACAATTTAAAGAATTTAAAATATCATCTCTGTGCAGATGAGACCATGATCTGCAGTATGTAGCTAGGGACTCACTCTCAGTTGTCCAGTCTGAATTGCAAATGAGCTTTGATGCCTTACAGTCATTTTTCACAATGTCTGAATGAAAACTAAATTAAGGGAAAACTAAATTAATGCTTTCTGCATCACTTGCTAAACTAAAAAGGATTGAACATTACCCCCTCACTATTTTAACTTTTGATTGTTGTCCACTGGACCTGCTGAGTAGCTACAAATATTTGGGGCACTTACTACTTACTTGGTATTACTTGGTATGAAAGAACAGAAGAAGGCCAGAGCCCATCGAGACTGTTCCCCACACTATGTGGGACATTATTTATCTATTATCCCTCAACCAAACATCTAATTTGTTTTTAAAGACAGTGGCACTTGGTAGAGTCCAGTGGAATGGACAATATTTATATATTGTCAGAAAAAAATGGCATGTGTATAGGCACACTATCTAAATATAAAAACTGCCTGTCCTTAGATCTGACCAAAAAAAAATTGAAACACAAAATCTCTTCTTATTTGATTATTCAGACATAATATATGATTACTCTGCACAAGACAAGTTACACAAGCATAACGTTTTATAAAACAGACTGTCAAGAATGATACTAGATTGTTCAAAATACACCCACCACTGTGAACTGTGTAAGTGGGTAGGATGGTTATTTCTAAAGAATCCTAGAAAATTGAATAAGGTGATATTTTTCACCAAAAAGTGTGTATGGGTTAACTCCTCAGACTGCTCGACCACCAGGAGGAAAACAGTTTTCCTTAGAAAAGCAGATCAGTTTGAATTAGTTGCACTATACCAAGAACCAAAACTCAATGAGCCACCTACTTTTTCCCCACTTTGCTCCTTACTTGTGGAATTCTCTACCCACAGACATCAAAATCATTAAAGAGAGGAAACCACCACTGCTTTCTCTCATAAAATGTATTAAAGGCACACTTTCCCTATATACTGCCTTGTATGCAGAAACAAAGGTTTAAAACAAACTCTGCATAAGAACAGATGCATAATGTGTACTGTGAAGAAAGTGCTGCAAATAGGGCTTCGTGATATGGACTTCATCATGCATGCATGAGTGATATTAGCATTAGAGATCTTAGAGTATGTTGCACTGTGATTGTGTTGAGGAGTTTTGTTATGGTTTGGTGTATTTCCCCTTCCATCACTGGTTGGATTTACTTTTCATTGTAAAGGGCTCTGTACTTTTTTATTTCTCCTGTGCTGAGCCTGGTTTTGCTCTGTAATAAACTTGAGACATACAGTAGATAGTTGAATTGCTGGTGTCCTTGTTTTTGCTCAACTGCACTTCTTGGGGGCATAACTGTATTTATGTGCTGTTCAAATATAGGTGCAGGGTAGAGGTGAGTATATATATTTCAAGGAGGGTGCAGGAGCAGAGCCCACCTCAGAAAATCATGATAGCAACAGCAAGTTCCCATCATAAATTTCACCCATTGTTTTGTGGTGTCTACTACTTGTATTAGTTTCTCATGAGGGTGATTGGGTGAGGTATGCAATATGTCTGTATGGTGACACAATATGATGTCACTGTTGCAACTGTTGGCATTTTTCTTGTGCTGTTTTTAGCTGTGCTGTCATTACATTAGCTGTCAAGTTGGTGAACCGATGAATAATAGCACTGTGGGTGTTGTGTACTACTGGCTTCTTAAGCTTTCATATTTTGTTAAACTTTCAAGGCTTTATTTAGAATTAAGACTTGTGCAAAAGCCATCATACATTACAGTATAATGGAGAGATAAAATTTGATTCTGCTTGCAATACAAAACATATTGCTTGTAATTACCTTTACTGTGTCATTTTTTGCTTACTATCCTATCAGCTTATTCTTTGAGGTGTGTATATTTTGTATATTTAAACAGTGGATTACTTATACCTATTGTCAGATCTGTGTTGCTAGTTTGTATTTTATTTATGAAATACTGTAACTACTGTGATATATTTACTGGAAGGAATACAAAACAACAAACAGCATGGATTATAAGTTCCCATAATATCCTCTTTATTCTCTCTCTCTCTCCCTCCTGTCCACACTATAACAAATAAATAGCCCAAAACATTTGTCTTCAGCTTTACAGCTGTGTGCAATATGTTCAGTTTTAAAACACTGCTGGCATTTTCCATTTTTAAATTTGCAGATACTAGATGACTGTATCCCACCACACCAGTAGCATGCTTGCTGACTTCACATGTTTGTTTTCTCCCCACCTCCTGAATTGCTGTGGACATCCTTCCTCTTTATGGCTGCGATGGTGGAATTCTGCAGCCATCTTTCTATCAGAGAAAAACAGCTCACCTCACTCCAACAGAACATCAATGTTGGAGCTGCACCACTGTCACTCTGCCAGTTGTTGGAAGCACTCCACTGTCTCCATTCAGAAGACCATTAGAAGCACTGTTTTTTCAGCTTGTTTGTCTCTTGCCATGCCTGCTTTAAGTGACCTGACAGCTAGTGTCCTAAGTAGTCACAAAGGCAACTCATACCTCTCCTTTGAAGCACTTAAACTGTCTGCAGCAGTGCAGTTAGAAACTTTTCCTAGACTAAAAACACAACTGTTTCCTTCCCCCAGCACAATACACAAGTTAGCACAGAGTGATTCCTTCTCCTGACTAAACAGCCCACAATGGAAGAGGCAAACACTCCTGTTAGTGGGAGAGAGAGAGAGAGAGAGAGAGAGAGAGAGAGAGAGAGGGAGAGGAGAGAGAGAGAGAGAGAGAGAGAGATAGCAGGCTCTCAGTTTGTAGCCAGATGTACCTGGCATTTCTAAAAAAAAAAAACACATTGTAAGTCCATTTGATCTGTTTTAGCACAGAATTTAGTATGTTCACTTGCTGGTTTATTAATTTCATTTATTATTGAAATGTGATTTGCTAGTCTTTGGAGGGTAAATAATTTACTGACATAACTTTCAACTGACAACCAGCAAATTTAAAAATGCATAGCACTATGCTACAGTATTTAGAGGAAATAACTCCAGTATAAGTTCAAATGACATCTCTCTCTCTCTCTCTCTCTCCCAACTGTGTGTGTATGTGTCAATGATTTATTCCTGTCTGGAGAGTTGGTTTATGTTAACCCTTTCAGGATCCATCTAATCCTTAGTAGCATTGGAACTTTCATGACTTTATATTTGAAAGAGGGGTAAATGCTAGGTAACCAAAGTTTTAGGGGTTGCAAGGGGTATCATAGGGGATTGCAAAGAAACCATAAGGGTATCACTGCAACACCTGGCTACCTTGGAATGCATATCTCTAACTCTGCCAGGACCAAAATGAGGGACACTGCCCAATAAAATTAGGAAAAAATGCTGAAAATCAGGCACACCATTTTTACTTGGTGTATAGCACAGCATCACATTTTTATATCTATTCAAATGCACACCATGACTAAGGGCAACATTATGCCACTGCTATTAATACACACAGCACTCTCTTGTAAACGGCACATATAAGTAAACCAAAAGTTCATTGCCTGACCAGAACTGTAGCCACATTACAAGTGATTTCCCCAAAATAAATAAAGAGCTAAAAAAAAACCAACAAGGTGGAAAATGGTAAGAAGCATCCCTCACTATTTGTCATTACTGTGTAGACAATGTCTGGATTATTAAAAATAAAACAAAAATAAATAAAATCCCATATTGTAGCTAACTCAACATTGGTATACAGCTGGATACCATCATAATGCAATCATTTCATATAGTATGTACCTATCATGGTGTCACCACTCCATGAGTAGTATATTGCTTCACACATTTTCCCCTTATTTTTTCTTTCTTGCTCAATGCATATAGTATTACCCATTTGATTATCATGTTTGTGTAGCATAGCACTACATGAATTATGTGTGCCAGATAGCTTACAGTATCAACACTGCACATATTAATAATTTAACACTGTATTCATTTAAATCACTTGACCTGTCTTACATAGAAACATAGAAAATGATGGCAGATAATGACCGCTGGGCCCCTCTAGTCTGTCCATTTTTAATTATGATCACTTCTGCTGCAGATCCAACTTGATCTACAGCACTGTCTCTTCCATCCCCTTCCTTCCTCCCTCCTAGGATTCCTTTGTACCTATCTGAGGCATTTTTGAAACCCACAACTGGTTTCATCCCCACTACCTCCAATGGAAGGCTGTTCCAGGAATCCACCACCCTTTCTGTGAAGAAGTACTTCCTCACATCTCTCTTGAATCAAACTCATTCCAGCTTCATATCATGACCCCTTGTTCTATAGCACATTTTTCTCTGAAACATACAGTACCTCTCTCCTGTACCTTATTAACCCTGTGAGGTATTTAAAGGGCTCCAGCATATCCCAACTCTCGGTCCTCTCCTCCAGGGTGTATATATTAAACTCTTTCAATCTTCTCTCATAGGGCTTCTGATGCAGATCGTGCCCCATTTTAACATCCCTCAGCTCTCTTCTTGTCATCTTCTCCTTTTTTTTTTTTATATATTTTCACTCTTTTTCCTCCATACCTGCTGTCAGGTTCTCTGTCCTGGTCATGGTGCCCCCACAAACTCCTTCTCCAACTTTGCCCCTGCTTTCCCGGTTACCCCTGGCTTACCCCTCAGGGGGTGGGTTCACGACACTGTACAGGCACCAGTACCATGAGAATGGTAACTGGTTGGGAGAGCTTGGCCAGGAGGATAATTGAAGTCTGGGGACAAGGCTTCATTGAGATGGCAGGAGTGGTGATTTTTACCCCTGTAAGCTGGGGCAGAGACGTGTAATGACATCCAGTATCTGTCCCACCCCAGAGAGCATCGACCATGCATCAGCTCTTGGCAACAAGCTAGCCTCAACTAGGTGTCACTCCTGCACTGAACACAAAGATCCCCCCCGGAGAAGGACAGCAGTCCTAGGGATGCTCAATCATTCTCCCCTGCCTGGCCCTCCGATGACCTAGATCCATTCCCGAACCCAGGTCACTGGTGTCGCAAGTGGAAATCCTACCACTGTGCCAGTGGGCTGGCCCTAAACCTTCTCCTTTTTCTAATTGTTCCTCCTTCCTCACCTTTCTCCTTTGATTGCTCCTCCCTCTTTATCTTTTGCTAACCTCATGCTTCCTTGAATAACTTGCATCCTGGTGGTACTCCCCTCAGGATCTTCCTACTTTCTATCTCAGACCGTGGTGGCCCACTTTCTGCCTCCCCTTATTTCTTCCATCCTTCCCCCCTGGATACTTTAAATGTCCATTGAAGTAATATTTAAACTGCCCACTGAGGACTATGGTTCCCTTCTTGATGGAAGCAGGCCATCATCTCGGTATAGGCTCTTATCCTTCTAGGCTGACCCACAGTCCCCACACTAACCATACCTCTCCTCTCTGCAACATTCCTTCTACCTTTACTTGAATGCCTTGGTGTGGAGCTCCCTCTCCTTCCCCATATAGTACAAGACACACTCGCTGCTTGCATTTTAAACTCATGGGAAACATAAGATCAACCAGATAAATGATCTAACTTCACCAATTTACACACGGAGCTGACTACAGCAATTCATTTTTTCATTTAAGCCCATGAAACACCCTTATCAAGTTAATGCATTAGCAGCCATAGTGCCTCTGATCACAGTTTGTTCAGTACTACCTGAGGACTGTTTAGTTGCAGTAGCCACACTGCTCCACACTTCCCGTCGGGTGCATTTTTGAGGCCTATTCCATGGTTAAAGCACTTTCTGAAGCAGATTTGAAAGTCAGTACCTTTTCAGATAAGATGTGTTTTTGTACCGCTTTACTTTTTTTTAAACCACACATTAATCTGCCCCTGACTGCTTCACTGGACAAAGCTCCAAGGTCACAATTTGTAGAATGTTGATTTAAGGCTACAATATAATCAGCTGATTCCAGTGATAAAATCAAAGTGCTCTGCAATTATCAGTAGTTTGGGTTAATACTGTCCTGTCAGAGCCTGAGCAAACTGCAAATAAGATTTTTCTTTCCGTTTTTCAGGAACTATTGCATTTTCTAACAATCCATAAGTTTGGTGTTCAGTTGCTGAGAGGAAAACATTTACTTGATTTTCCACTGATACAACATTTGCATCCATTTACATCTTGAACCATTCCAAAGAGGAATCAAAATCTTCTGTCTCATCAGACTCTGAAATTCTTCCAATCTGAGCCATGGCAATATACTGTAGTGTCCGGTTCCCTTTTTGGCAAGTGCGCTCTCCAGGAAAAAGTTACCATCTGTTAACCAGAAACTGTGATTTATTTGCTGGAAGGAATACAAAACAACAGAGAACATGGATTACAAGTTTCCACCATTTCTTTTTTCTCTCTCTCTCTCTCTCTCTCTCATCTCCACTATGATCATATTTGCAGGAACTTATGAGTGTGGGGGGCTGTAGCACCCTCCACTTTTGCCCATAATTATTCAAAGGGCTCCTTTGCTTGCACAAACTACCTTTTTTATCCTGTGCCCTTTCGAACTTCAGCACCTCACATTTCCCCATGTTCTGGCACCCATGGCTATGATATCATCTCACTGAGCCATGCAAAGCATTCTGGGCTATGTTGCTCACAGGAAATATAACAGTCTGTAATACAACACAGTATGACCTGCTTTACCATACAGTAGATACCCTTATAAGAAACAGTGTATAACAACTACTTTGGAGACTAAGCTGATGTTCGGATGCCACTGTAAATCAGACTTGTCTCAATGGTCATTCCTTAAACTGAATTGAACTGAATATACAGTGCTGAACAGTATAACATATGACAACAAAATTACTGTCACAGTCATTGTCACATTCTGATATTTTCAGATCGTTCACTATATATCTAAAGACATTCCCACTGGTGGCTTACAGTGGTACTGCAGGACATTTTGGAAATATCTGGCTATGTTTTTAACTATAGCTGTACTGTACAGACCTGAAGATGGTGATGACCTCACAAACCATGAAGCCTGCATGTAAAAATGTGTTCATACTGCCTCATAAAATAATGTTTTTCAATGTTTAAGAACAAAGTGTCACACATTCAAATTTACAGAACACACAGGGTCTGGGAGCCAGAGCTGGATGGGAGGCTGTTTCCTAGGGGGTGGTTGATTCAAATGTTGAGATTTTAAGAAGTGGGGGAGAATGAGGGGGGAAGAAGTAAAAATAAAATTGTAGCAGGCACATTTTGTAACATTACAAAACCTGTTGTGTATAAGAAAATACAAATACTTAAGATTATGCTATGCTTTCTGAAAACTACTTAGAAACAATTCTAAATAGATTTTAGTTTGCATTTATCATTAACCCACATCTGCCATTTAATAACTCTGTACCCTAGTCTCTACAAGTCTCTTTGTAACCTAGCAACTGTCTTTTCAATGTTGACTGTGCCATCTATCTTGGTAGCATCTGCAGATTTCATACTCTGTACAGTAATCATTACCCTATCTTCAAGATTGCTTATAAATATATTAAACAGCAAAGAATCCAGCATTAATTATAGGGTCCCTACTTCCAAATGAAGAAATGTATATCTATTACCACCCTCATACATATTTTATGAGAGACAATGCCCCTCCTATATAAATAACTTTCTTAAAGAATGGAATGGCTCTGGATACATTTTTATGTAGTAGAGGGTGACCTGATTACCTCTTTAAAGAGCCAGAGACAACATCTGTAGAAATATACAATTCATCTCACAGTTCATGTATAAGTACTGCAGTACTTTCACATTATTTATTGCCAAAGCCATTTTCCAATCCCCTAGACATCATTTGCTCTTATTGCTTTTCTGCAAGTGCATTCATAATATTCTTCTTGCAACATAGTAACAGAAATGTAAGGTCAGAATGGACTCTAGTTCAACAAGTTCCCTGCCCCCTTGCTGAATAAGCAGAAATTAATAAGTATGCTGTGCACAGATGCACCAATTTATAGAGACTTATTTATTTGCTTCACTAAGAGGTGGACATTGCCAAGGTTCTCTTTTCAGCTAAGCCTGGTAGATGTTTGCAATAATACAAAACAATGGACAAAAGCAAAATTTCTCAGTGCAATATAAAAATGGCAATGCAAGACAGTTACATAATACAGGTACAGTATGGCTAGATAAGTTCAAGCGTATTAAAATTTCATTTGGTGAGTTACGGTTCTATTAAAAATGCTAGTATGAGAAAGACTATTTAGGAAACAGGAGCCAAAGAATGACATCAAGCACTCTTCTGAACTACTTTTACAAATCATTACATGGTGTTTGTGTGACGAGGATCCCATAGACATAGAGTGTGAGGTGATGCACACATTGTCTTAGCCAAAGCAATCATTCTGTATGAATAGGCAATGGCATGTTGCAGAATTCAATATAAGTGATGTGCAAAATTAAAAATCTACCAGTCAAATTTCCACAAAAGCCCACATTTTACTTCCATGAAATTTTGAAATGAACGTCAGAAACATTAATAAAACTCCCAATTAAACAATGAAAATATAGCTTGCATTCCTGATCTGTTTGTTAAACTTTGACTTTCAATTCTGCAGCAGTGACTGGTCTGTTATCATTCAAAAGCATGTAGATGGACTGTATTTTGGTCTGGGAGAAAGACAGCCCATAGGACCCTAGTTTCAAAGCCTAAGCCAGGGGAATGGCTCAGATCTATTTTAATCAACTGCTTTAGATAGTCTATGAAAGAGACTCTGTTCTGAGTGGCCAGGAGGAAAGGTCCTTTGATGTGGTTTGGGCATATAATTTCTTTATTCCAGGACTACTCTGTTAAGCTTCATCAACATAGAGCATCATTCTATGGTGTCCGGCATGCCCTGAAAAAGGCTGGGATTCAATACTGAATGACATACCTGACAAAGTTTAAAATAGAATGTAATGGTGTGTATCATGAATTTGTGGATGTGATGGAAGCCACAGACTTTGTTAAATGTACATGGGGATTGGAATCTGCTCCTCCTGCACTGACATCAGTGACTGCAAACCACAGCAGGTGATGCTGGCCACCCCCTTGTTGGAACCGCCCACCAAAATGGACAATGACCAGTACTTCCTGGCCCCTCAATAAGGACAGTGCCCCCCCAGCAGTGGCAATAAATGTGTTCAAGAAATAGGAAGTCTGGGACCTGGAACTCAAAGAGCCCACTGCCTCCCCAAAAACAACAACACTGGAGCAGAAGCAGAGGATCCAGAGCCTCCACACACATAAGCAGCTTGTCAGAAACTTCACCACCAGACCACTCTTCATTTCTGCAGCTACAACAAGGAGCTCATCTGGACATTCTGGCAAGATGGCAACAGCACACTAAGGATAGAGGCAAACATTCAAGGGCAACATCCTGGGCAGATGTGGTACAGTCTCCTCCACACAACATACCATAGAAACATAGAAATATAGAAGTTGATGGCAGATAAGGACCGCAAGGCCCATCCAGTCTGCCAATTTCTTTTTCTACCTAATAAATGTGCTATTGGCCTTTGCCCTGTCAATGACCTGTCTATTCATACTCATCTGTATTGCTCCCTTATGCCTATCCCATGCCTGTCTGAAGCCCTGCACTGTATTCGTATCTACAACTTCCTGAGGTAGGCCGTTCCATGCATTCACTACCCTTTCTGTGTCAAAGAACTTCCACACATTACCCCTTAATCAGCCTCCTTCTAATCTCATGCTGTGTCCTCTTGTCCTGTTATTTTTCTTATATTGAAATGTTAGATTCTTTCACCTTGTTAATGTCCTTAAGGTGTTTGAATGTTTTGATCATATCACCTCTCTCCCTCTTTTGCCCTAGGATATACATATTGAGCTCCGTTAATCTATCCTCATATGTTTTCTGATGCAGTCCCTGCACCATTTTGGTTGCCCTTCTCTGGACTGCCTCAATTTGGTTAATGTCCTTGTGAAGGTGCGGTCTCCAGTACTGCACGCAGTACTCCAGATGGGGCCTAAACAATGTCTTGTAAAGAGGGATTATTACCTCCCTCCTCCAACTTGTGATACCCCTACTAATACACTCCAACATCCCCCTAGCCTTACCTACTACTTTAGTGGTTTGCTTGGATGATTTCAGGTCATCAGTGATGATGATGCCCAAGTCTCTTTCTTCCCTTGTGATTGCCAGAAACTCCCCTCCCAGCCTGTAGGTCGCTTCAGGGTTTCTCTTCCCAGTGTGCATGATCTTGCACTTCTTTGCATGAATCCCCAGTTGTGATTCTTC
This sequence comes from Neoceratodus forsteri, assembly GCA_016271365.2. Classification (NCBI taxonomy): domain Eukaryota; kingdom Metazoa; phylum Chordata; order Ceratodontiformes; family Ceratodontidae; genus Neoceratodus; species Neoceratodus forsteri. The sequence continues at coordinate 1,762,458,010 of CM057455.1, read as the reverse complement.
TGTCCATTTTGCTAGTTTATCCAGATCTCTTCTCATTCTGCCACCCCATCTGGATCATCTATTCTGTTGCAGATCTTGGTGTCATCTGCAAACAGACAAAACTTACCCTCCAGTCCATCTGCAATGTTACTGATGAAGATATTGAAGAGGACTGGCCCCAGGAATGATCCCTGATGTACCCCACTTGTGACTTGCACCTCTTCTGACTGCGTACCATTTACCATCACTCTCTGTTTTCTGCCTGTCAACCAATTTGCTACGCAGTTGACCAACTTCTGACCCACCCAAGCCTACCCAGCTTATTAATCAACCTTCTGTGTGGAACAGTATTGAAAGCTTTGCTGAAGTCAAGGTAGGCAATATCAACTGCTCCCTCTTGGTCCACCACTCTGCTTACCTAGTCAAAGAAATCTATGAGATTAGCTTGACAGGACCTCCCTTTTGTAAACCCATCCTGTCTTGGATCCTGTGCTCCTATGGATTCCAGGTTTTGCACGATCCTTTCCTTAAGAAGTGCGTCCATAATCTTGCCCATTACTGAGGTAAGACTGACTGGTCTGTAGTTCCCTGCCTCTTCCCTGCTACCACTCTTGTGGAGCGGGATCACATGAGCCCTTCTCCAGTCTTCTGGGACCTCTCCTGTGCTCATAGACTCACTAAACAGTTCTGATAATGGTTCTGCTAGTTCCACCCTTAGCTCCTTTAGTACTCTGGGATATATGCTATCAGGTCCCATTGCCTTGTCCACCCTGAGCTAATCGAGCTCTTGTAGGACCTTTTTCTTTTGTGAAGGGACTAGTGCATACCTCCCTCCCACCTGTGTCCATGGTGCTGAGCTGTGGGCCATGTTCTACCTTCTCCTCAGTAAATACTGAGCAGAAGTATCTATTTAGGATAAATGATTTTACATGGTCCTCCTCCTCACATGCTCCCTTATTCCCTTTGATCTTAGCAATACCCCCTCTGGACTTTCTCCTTTCACTAATGCATCTACAGAAAGCCTTATCACCTTCCTTTACTGTTTGTGCTAGTATTTCCTAGGTTTGGGCCTTTGCCTGCCTTACTACCTTCCCTGCTTCCCTTAGGGAAGTTTGGTATGCCTCCCAATCGTCACCCTGCTGCGTTCCCTTATATATCCTGAAGGCCAGCCTTTTGGCTCTGACCTTTTCTGCTAATGTTTTTGAGAAGCAAAGTGGTTTCCTTCTTTTTTTTGCACTTTTCTCTATAACACAATGGGATGTTGCTTCAATTATTGCATCCTTAATGCTTGCCCAATTTGCCTGTACCCCCTCACCTGTATTTCTTTTTTGCCAGGGTTAGCTTAACTCTGTTGGCCATCTTATCAAAGTCAGCTCCTCTGAAGTCCCATATTTTTGCCTTGGAATGGGATTATGTAGTTCTAGTGGCCAAATTGAACCATACCATGTGATGGTCACTGGCCCCCAGGTGACCTTCTACCTGGAGATCAGTGATCCTTTCCCTGTTAGTCAGTACTAGATCTAGGATAGCCCTGTCTCTTGTGGGTTGTTGTACCAGTTGTTTGAGGCCCTCCCCCTTCAGGGAATCCACCATGTGTCTAGTTCTGGCAGATGTTCCTGCTGGTATTGACCAATCTGTATCTGGCATGTTGAAGTCTCCCATTATCAGAACCTTCCCTTTAGCTGTCATGTTTTGTATATCTTCTAATAGTAATGTATTTATGTCCTTCCCCTGGTCTGGGGGCCTGTAGACAACCCCAGTTTGTATGGCTGTCCCATTTCCTGTTTCCAGGGTGACCCACAGTTCTTCTGGCTCCTTGTGTGGATTCAGAATTTCAGTAGCTTTGATATATTCATTGACATACAGGGCCACTCCACCCTCCCCCTTTTTGCACCTCGGTCTCTTCTGAACAGTACATAGCCAGGTACTGAAGTCTCCCAAGTGTGGTTACTGGTTAACCACATCTCTTTAATTATTACTATGTCCAGTTTAGCCTCTGTCATTATTGCCTGAAGTTCTGGGACCTTGTTTCCAGACTGCAAGCATTTGTGTACATGATTTTCCATTGGCTAGATTTTGGTGTGTTAGTTGTTAGGTGAGGTCTGGCATTTCCCTTGTGCTGAACTCCTGTTTGATCACTAGCTAAGGGGGGAGGGGTGTTCTTCCCATTCAATGTATGGGGTGCTGCACTCCTCTCCCCATTGCTAGTTTAAATATTCTGCAAAGATGTCAAACTTCCACCCCAGTGCACTGACTCCCTCCTTAGTCAGATGCAGTCCATCAAATTTAAAGAACTTTCACTCCCAAAACTGTTGCCAGTTCCTTACAAATTGGTGTTTTTTTTCCTGGCACCAGCCCTTGAGCCACATGCTTAGCTCCCCTATCTCCCCTTCTTTGACCTTCTGTCCATCTGCCCCCCTCTCCCAGACTGGCAGGATCTCAGAGAAGGAGATGCTGGACAAAATGGATTATAGTTTGTCACCCAGCCTGGTCAGGTGTTCCTTGGTCTCCACAACTGACCAGCTGGCAAGATCATTACTCCCTATGTGTACCAGGATGACAATGTTTTCTCCTGCTTCCTGAACAATTTTAACAATGCAGTCAGTGTCTCTCCACACTGATGTACCTGGGAGACATCTGACCATTACCCCTTGCTGGAGATGGGTATCAACTCCTCAAATCATGGAGTCTCCTATGATCAGAAGTTTTTGGATTTTCTTTTCGCTTTTTTTTGTTTTGGTTCCTGTTTTGGGCGAGTTTAGTTGTGCTAGCTCCTGTGCTGCAGTGTCTTGCTCTGCAGTGACCTCTGTCCCTTTGTTTGATCTTGAAGATAGTGGCAGAAACCTGTTTGTAGTTTTTATATGGTTTGTAGAGGTACAGTAATATGTTGGAGAGCACTGAGTGATGGGGCACCCAATTTAGCCCTCCTAACCACCTGTCAACCTCCTGGACCAACAACCCTCTGCGGTCGAGGTGCTTCTGTTGGATGTTGGGGAAATGGAGGGTGGTTCTTATAATATATTTCCTCTTGAATATGCAATTTGAGGTGTGCATTCACTGCCCATGCTGCCTGGACCTGAGCCCTTAGATCTCCAATGGCCCAGCATGTAGGACAGTGTCCTAAATCCTGTAAAACTGCCCTTCTGAAAAGTGTTCCAGATCTATGCGGCTTCCCCCATGCTCCGAATCTAACTGTTCACTGGTGATAAAATCACCAACTGAATAAGCTACATAGTAAATGACTGTCAGTGACTGGACTTGGTTAAAAAGGTGGTTTTAACATGCCATGGCATATGGACTTCCTTACTTCAGTGCTTTTAGTGTTATATCTTGATAGTTATGTTAGCCTTTTTATGTGACAATCTCCACAACAGTGTCCCAACCTTTGTTAATCTCCCGTGCCAAGGTTCATCAGCTACCTATTGTTATCTAGGGTCCCTTTGTGTGCATAAGGGTAGTGGGGACAGTGTCACTCACGCAACTCTCATGAATAATTGATTCTGGGCAAGCCGTTCGGTACACTAACTCTTCCTCTGCAGTTGTGCAGGGCAGTTGCTACTCTGCCACTGTGGTAGAAAAATCATTTCTGGCATGAAGATAAGAGTTTAATTTCTAAACCCCCACCCCACAGGAATTCTGGCACAAGCCTATTAGTTGTACAGTTTTCTAATGGAGCCTTGGTACTGGTCCTGCTCTTCTTTCAAGGTTATCTGTGGATGCAAATCATAGCTTGTATCATCCCCTCAGCTGATCTACCAGTGCTAGGAGTACATAACAGGGCATACTAATTCAGCATTCACACTAACACAGCCCCACAGAGGAAGTGTTTTTCTGTACAGAGGACAGGTAACAAAACTCTGGACACCCAATACTCAGATGTTGCCTTTCACTGTCACTGCCCAGTTTAATGGAGTGTATGCATACCTGCACCTCCAGCATTCACCCTTCCTTTGCCAGAGCTTGCTCTTCCATGTTAAACTTATGCTGTGCTTCTTCCTTCTCAGATTTCCCACTGCTCCTTCTCCCTTTGCTTCTTATTCCATTAGCTCTTGCAACCTCTTTTTCTCTGGGCTGGCTGTGGTAGCTAAAATCTCTGAAACTCGAGAGGTGTTCTAATAACCCCACATGGGAACTATTGCACACAGCATATAGAGAGCACATGGCTTAGGTTACCAGGGAAATGAGCTGGAAAACCCATGATGCATCTCTGTAGAACCCCTCACTTGACAGCAGTTGTAACTGACACTCACATGACCGCTCCCCCTGCCTCAGCTGACCCTATTATTTATGGCTCTGGGCTGAGTCAGCTATGGTAAAATCTTTGACGAACCAACCAACCTGTCTCAAGTGCAGAGCAGTGCGAACCATAGATAAGGAAAGACTCAGTATGCAAACTTGTTGTGACCCTAAGTTTTTGGATGCATGTTTTCCCACTTCTGGGGAGTGTGAATGGAAACCTCTCTCTAAAATACCAAGCTGTCAATAGAAGCTACACATATTTACTCTCCACTGTTCATTCTTCTCTACTTCCTCTCTGGTCTCTAGGCTATAGGGATGCAGGTACCACCTATCCCTCCCCCCACTTGACTCACAGGCAAGATTAACATGGGTACACACACACTCCCTTAAGTTTCTGTCTCCCCCCTCTCCCCTTCTTTTTGGCATAAGCCTACCACCCCCCATCCCCACCTGCTCAATACAGTACACAAAGTTATGCTATTTACCTGGTTGCTCTCCTTTTAAGCTCCAGAATTTTCATTGGTGATAAAAAAGAAAGAAACAACAGAATACATTCCAAGCCCCAGCCCAAGAGGCAAAAAGGCAAAAAGGACTAGATCTCTAGGAAGTTTCAAGGAGTAGATGACATGCCCTTTGGGAGTGCTCTTGTTGCTCTCTCTGGCATTTTACTGTCACCCACTTTCTCCCAGTTTGGGATCTGGTAGTGCTATATAGTGTTGTTCCTACTGTAGTTAAGGTGTCCATTGGTAGTTCTGACTCTCAGTATTGTTCATCTGTCACTGTTAACCATGTTTACTGTGCTGTTTTTTTCAGATATAGCAAACAGACTTATGTGCACTGATTTCACATATAAGGATGGTAATAAATGTTTTGTTGGTTTAAATATTTTGTTACCTTGCTCTTTAGTGTCCCCTGACAGAGTGATCCCCATCCACTGGGGTTTACACCACTATTATGTTTACATTTGGTTTAAAGAGCAAGTGCTTAATAAGGGTGTACATCTTAAAGAATGAAAGTGTGGGGCCTTTAGACGCCTCTGTAATCATTTTGTTTGCTTTTATTTGTTTCTGTAATTACATTTTCATCATTTAATTTGTATTTTGTCAGCATTAGTAAAAAAAATCCAAAGGAATTCTTGCATTATAATGTCAGAAAAGTCTTATTGGCAAAACTGGCATTGCACCGTATTTCAAAGGAAAACTAAAAACCCGTTTTCAGATTTTTATAGAGAAACAACACTTTCTATCACCAAAATATTATATAATTAATTGAAATATATGATTTTTGATATTGAAATATTTGTGTTTTGATAACCAATCGTCTTTCGTTATAATTTAGCAGGTAAAATGTTCTACAAACAGAAGAGGCATACTGATGAGTCCTGGTAGGACGAAACATGTGTCTATGTCATCTGTTAGCACCCTTTGCAAATTGTGTGAGAGGCCTTTCAGCACCATGCAGTTCTGCTTAAAGTTGAACCAGCATAACATTCTGTGGTGATCTGCATATGCTGTCCATGATGCTTTGCATTGTGTGGGCATGTGTGATTTTGTATTTTCTTGAAATTTGGCTTCCCAGCCAAATGCCCTTTGGGGTAACCCTTGCCTCAGTGTTTGCACACCGAGGCTCTTTGTCTTTTAAATATTTTTTTATTTTAATGGGTTCACCGCAATATAACCCAGACAGACCGTCTTAGGGTAGCTGGTTCATTCCACTGGGGTGTCAAACAGACGAGGCATACTGATGAGTTCTGGTAGGACGAAACACGTGTCTATGTCATTTGTTAGCACCCTTCGCAAATTGTGTGAGAGGCCTTTCAGCACCATGCAGTTCTGCTTAAAGTTGAACCAGCATAACATTCAGTGGTGATTTGCATATGCTGTCCATGATGCTTTGCATTGTGTAGGCATGTGTGATTTTGCATATTCTTGAAACTTGGCTTCCCAGCCAAATGCCCTTTGGGGTAACCCTTGCCTCAGTGTATGCGCACAGAGGCTCTTTGTCTTTAAAATTATTTTTTATTTTAATGGGTTCACCACAATGTAACCCAGACAGACCATCTTAGGGTAGCTGGTTCATTCCACTGAGGTGTCAAACAGACGAGGCATACTGATGAGTCCTGGTAGGACCCTTTGCAAATTATGTGAGAGGCCTTTTGGCACCATGCAGTTCTGCTTAAAGTTGAACCAGCATAACATTCTGTGGTGATCTGCATATGCTGTCCATGATGCTTTGCATTGTGTGGGCATGTGTGATTTTGCATTTTCTTGAAACTTGGCTTCCCAGCCAAATGCCCTTTAGGGTAACCCTTGCCTCAGTGTATGTGCACAGAGGCTCCTTGTCTTTTAAATAGTTTTTTTCATTTTAATGGGTTTACCACAATATAACCCAGACAGACCATCTTAGGGTAGCTGGTTCATTCCACTGGGGTGTCAAACAGATGAGGCATACTGATGAGTTCTGGTAGGATGAAACATGTGTCTATGTCATTTGTTAGCACCCTTTGCAAATTGTGTGAGAGGCCTTTCGGCACCATGCAGTTCTGCTTAAAGTTGAACCAGCATAACATTCTGTGGTGATCTGCATATGCTGTCCATGATGCTTTGCATTGTGTGGGCATGTGTGATTTTGTATTTTCTTGAAACTTGGCTTCCCAGCCTAGTGACCTTTGGGGTAACCCTTGCCTCAGTGTTCACTCACAGAGGCTCTTTGTCCTTTAAAATGTTCTACATATCCATATCTTACTAAGAAAGAAGAAAAGAAAAGCTGATTATTGTTTTAAAAATTGTAAAATGATACAGGTGGGTCACAATAGTGCAAACATATAAAAGACAGTTTGTTGCTGAAAGAAGTTTCTATTTCTTTTGAAAAAGATTGAAAAATATATTTAGTTTCTCACTGAAATACATTGGGCTTCTAAGTAGCTGGCAGTTTCTAACATCACAATACCATAATTCTACTGAATTCTTTTTTTACTAGCAGTATGAAAAGCAAAGGTGACAACCCACTTGTTTCACTGCACTAACAAGTATTTTATTATAAATGTAGAAAGTAATTACTAACATCAAAATACAATAAATAAAACAGTCATTTGTCTGTTTACTAGTAGTAAACATCTGCCCTTTAAACTCCTGAGACAACCTAGCCTACTTGGCCACTTAAATATCTTAAACCTGCAATTGGCTACCAGCTCTCATCAGGTGCTAGTGCTCTATATGACTGCAACAGTGGTTTTCTTAAACAGAGATGGCTACACCCTCCCTGGAAATTAAATTTGTCTCCTGGAATGTGAAGGGCAGTAATTCCCACATAAAGTGGAAACAAATTCTAAATGACTTGCAAAAGCACAAAATGACATAACACTATTGCAGGGTACACATTTGTCCCCATGTGAAAGGCAAAAACTGAAAAGAGAGTAGATATGGCATGTAGCTGGCTGCTGAGGAACTGCCAAAGTAAGAGGGGTGGCCATTCTTTTTCACAAACATCTCCCTCTCCAGGTTTTAGAAGTTAGGGCCTGTAAGCACTGTCATTGGATCCTGGTTTGCTGTCTGATTAAAACACAAGCTTGGATTATAGGAACTATATATGGCCCTAACCAGGACTCTGCAACTTTCTTACCAGAGGTTGCACAAGCTCTGATGGGCCTGTAATACCCAGTAGACAAATGTATCCTTGGAGGAAACTTTAAAGAGGGTTGGGGCACAGTAATAGACAAGCTGTGAAGCCCCTCTCTTCTCCCAACTAAGACCAGAAAGGCTCTTGTGCAGCTGGCACATGAGTTCTCCTTAGTTGATCCCTGGAGGGCTTTGAATCCCAGCAGGTGGGATTTCACCTTTCAATATGCAAGGCATAATACAAGCAGTAGGTTGGACTTTTTTCTTCTGGAAGCAGCATCCCTGTCTGCAACCCTTGCAGTTGACATTTGGCTCATTGTTATCTCGGACCACACCATGGCCTCACTGGTGTTATCCTTGGGCCATACCTTCCAGAGTTCCCCCAGATGGTGCTTTAATACCCTCCTGCTGCAGAACCCAGAATTTAAGCCTTGGCTGGAAGCAGAAATCGATACATACTTTGCTACCAAATCTACCCAATATGTTTCTCTGGCTACCCTGCAGGATGCCTTTAAGGCCTACATTTGGGGGCATATTATGAGTTATTCTGCACATGCCAAGCAACAACAACCCCAGTGACTAACACAGTTGGAAGCTGATCTTAAGGAAGGTGAGAGGACACATTATTCATCCAACACAACCCTGTCACCTCACCTTAATTGGCAACTTTTACATCTGAGGTACCAAATTAACACTTTGACCCACACAGCCTCCAAGCAGGCTGCTCAGCACACGTCTCAAAAATACTGGGAATCTGGCAAATGGGCAAGTAAGCTGCTCACATACCCAGACTAAGGTGCTGCAAACTGCTAAGAAAATTCCAGGAATGCAGACAGCAGAAAGACAGGTCCTCATTGGTGCCTCACATATAAACTCTGCCTTTTGTAAATTTTACATGTCCCAGTACTCTTCACAATTAGGGCATCCCCTCACTCCTTAACCCTTGCTGTGCCACCAGTATTTATCCACATCATAAAAACATATATGTTCTAAATCTTCTGGCAGCCTAAGGGTTAATAGACTTTTTAGGTGACTGCCCACTTTCCAGGCTAACAGAAGATCAGTCAGAGACCTTGGAGCAGCCACTCTCTCCCCCAGAATTTAGAATAACTGTCAGATCCCTTCCCAAGGATAAAATGCCATGTCCAGATGGCCTGTTGACAGAATTCTATCATGCCTTCTGCGTAGACTGGTGAATACACTCCAAGAGGTATACATAATGGCACAGAAGCAAGGCTCCCTGCCTATGTCAATGTCAGAAGCTCTTATTAACCTTATTCCCAAACCAAGTAAGGATGATCAGCAGGTAGTGAATTATGAACCCGTTTCCCTGCTAAATGTTGATGCAAAAATCCTGGCCAAACTACTCGCCCTTAGACCGCAATGTGTCATACAGCATATCATTGATCACCACCAGACCAGCTTAGTGACAGGCCATATGGCATTTGATAATTTGAGAATGCTGCTAATGGTTATATTGAAATGTGTTAAACACACTTCACCAACTTGCCTCATGAGGATAGCCACTAAGAAGCCTTTGACTCAGTCAAAATGCCATAACTATATGAGCCATGAGAGCTGTGGTGATAGGACCCTCCTACCTCATTTGGGTAAAGACTCTTTATGCTTGTCCATCTGTCCGGGTCCTCACTTATGGCTTGATCTCACAATATTTCCCTCTAGCCCAAGGTACAAGGCAGGGGTGTTCATTGTCGCAATTTCTGTGTCTCATAGCCATGGAACCCTTGCTCATGAAAATCCGGCATTAGCCAGCCATCAATAGAATAAAAACTGGTGATGCCACCCTTAAAAGTTTGGCATATGCAGACGACTATCTTCTTTCCCTGACGGATCCACTTACCACCTTCCCTTATGTCTTGTCTATGTCTAGAGGCATTCAAATCTGTCTTAGGCCTTAAAGTCAATTGAGGTAAGACTAAAATCCTTCCCCTTAACCCATTATGTCACAAACACCAAGGGCAGGATTTTCAAAGGTTAGATCACCACAAGCTCCAGGTGTGCCGACAATACGTCACGTAGGGCTTGTGGTGATCTAACATGAGTTTCTATCCTGTGCTGCAACTGCCACAAGTTAGACAACTTTTTCAGGTCTAACTTCTGGCAATCCTTGGGGCCTTTTTTATTGAGCTTGCACCAGATATTTGGTGCAAGCTGACGTAAATCATGAAAACTGTTGCAACTGTGCCCAAGATTGTAAAACCGGGTGCAGTTGTGGCAAAGGGGTTGGCACACTGCCAGAACCTAAGTGACTCTCCTTATTAAGGAACTCGAGATTGATCTTGCCAGATGGACGAAACTAAACCTGACGTGGGGTGAAGAGTGCAGCCTACAAGATGATGGTCTTCCCTAAACTCCTCTTCTGTCTGAACAATCTTCCCTTACACATTCCTCAGACTATGTTTCAAAAGTTAGACAAGTGTTTCTCTCTTTCTTGTGGGGTGGAACCAAGCCAAGCTTTTTCTTGGCCAAGTTACACACACACTGAGGGCCAAAGGAGGATGGGGACTGCTGTGGTTGTGGGCATACCACACAGTAACTGGCATAAAGTGGGCATTATGCTGGTTCAAGCCTCCCACTCACTTAGCATCTGTCTGGCTTCACCTGGAGTATGCATGCCTCCAGAGCACTCCCGCCTTGATCACTGAAGTCAAGGGTGGTGTCCGATGGAGCAAACAACATTCCCCTCATGCTGAACCTTTCAAGGGAATCATGGAGGTACCTTATGAAACAGCAAGGTTAGACACAGTTCCATCTGGGCTACTGGGAACCTTTGTGGGTGAATCCACATCTTGCTGTAGATGGTAAGCCAATCCACAACCTGCACTGGTCTGCGAAAGGACTAACAGTGGTTGTTCACCTCGTGACCCCTGGGGGCATGGTCTTGATTCTGTCTAGCACTTGCAAGACAAGTACCACCTCTCTAAGCAGAATTTGGGGAAATATTTGTAAATTAGGCACCAAAAGACCTCTCCATACCCTTTGCTATTTGGATGACGAGTTCCTTGGGGTTGGGGAGGGGGTAAAATATATGCTTATCTCCTCCATCAGTCATGCCCACCCCTACAGAAATGGACAGAAGTTTGGGAGAAAGACCTTCAAGCCTCCATTTCATATACCAACTGGAACACACTATAACAGCAATCGCATAGGGGTTTCAGAGATATAAGTTGTCAACTTATACAAAAAAAGATATTACACAGATGGTATAGAACCATTGCTTTATTACACAAGATGGGTCTCCTTAACTCTAACTTATGCTGGAGATGTCAACAAGCGGAGGTTACCCTTGTCCACATTCTCTGGTACTGCTCAATCCTGAAAGCCTACTGGTTGCAAATCCAGCAGCATAGCTGCAGGGTGCTAAACTGTGATATACTACCTGATGGCTACTGGGTGATGTTTCGGGGCTTAATACCACCCTGACCCTCTGCAAGCTGTGGCTGCTTCCAGCAGCATTGGAAGCAAAGCAACAACTCCTTCTTAACTGGTGCCAGGAAGCTCCTGATAGTAGTATTGCATGGCTTCAAGCTCTCTGTAAGTTGGTGGAGTATGAACAGCTTTCACAAGCACAGCAGCATAACCTAGCAAGATTTAATAAAGTGTGGAACCCCTTCTTGTAATGTGTGAATGACCTAAGAACACAATGGGACATTTTATCTTTATAGCATCCTCTTTGCCTCACCAGTGCTGGGTCTCTCCTATGCCCCTCTCCCCTTAGAAGAGGTATAGCGGTCTCCTTGATATGTAACAATTGACAACGCCTCTTATGTCTGGGATACACTCATGTCTTACCACTGCTGTGTTTGTGTTAGTGTTCTTGTAACACTAATATTATTGCCTACATTTGCAGATATGGAATTTTTTACTACCCTTTGGCATATGTTTAAGAACTTCTTGGTTTGTTATAAATGCCCTACTTAAGAGAAGTATCCAGTAAACACGGCGACCATGATTGAGCGACTTCAAAAAGGGTGACTCAATCATGGTGCCTGAATTTTGGGCTACCTGGCAGGGTAGCGACAGGATACGGGAGTAGGCAAATATGGTGACAGGATGTCTACATATGTACACATGAGCGGGGTGGAGAGAACACACGGTGCGATGGGTGGAAGGGGAAGGAGGGTATATTGGAGGTAGTGTGGTGGTTGGCTGCTGAATTGGATGTGTGGCATGGTGCGTAGGGTGGAAGGCTGGGGTTGGGAGAGTGCCGGGTTCAGTTCTTGGGCAGGATTGCTTTATGTGTCAGGGCCTTTTTTTATTTTTTGTAAGTTTAATCCCCCCAATATGCACCCCTCTGGAGTTGAGAATCTTTAATTAGGGTGGTGCAGGGGGTTCAGTCTCCTGCATTTCTTTTATTTCTGTCATCAGTTGTGTAGTCACCACAAGTGTACACTGCCATATGGCAATCACCGTTATGACATAGAACCCTTAAGAGATTAGTATGGTGATAGCATGTTTTATAATGTTGCATGATACAAGACTATGTTATTCCTGTTAGTTGTATATTTTATATGAAAAGTTAAATGAAGTCTTTTTTTTTTTTAGTTGGGGTTGCCTCCCCATCAGCACAAAAATTAGTACACAATCAGAGTATATTGCCAATACAAAATGATGTAGCCTATTGTGCACAAGCTGAACATCATAACATAGGAAAAAAAATGTTTTCAAGAACAGAGTTTTTATCTGAAATATCCTTTACACCATAGATCAATTACAGTAGAAGCCACTTCATTGGGACTCAGATAATCTGGACATCCCCTATATTGGGACATCCCGTTGGGCACTGATTAAGTGGCTATGTTGCCATATGTATACTATCACTGGTTAAATGGGCTGCCCCTTCCATTTTATTGGGGTGATTTTCATCCTGACATACATGCCCTAACTTGTCCCCTCATGCTAATCCCCTTGGTAGCTCTTGTGATAATCCTTTTATCACCTATTATCACACCTGAATAGGGTTAAATTGCTGTTTCCAGTAATCACATTCCCTCCTTGCTTGGCTGCCTTTTACCCTCCTACACTCCAATAGACCTTTTTTTAAATGGTTCCACATCATGGACACTAGCTGACACTGAAGAGAGAGAGAGTGTGGGAGCCCCAAGTTCTCCCAATTCGAGTGTACTAGCCCCGTTTACTATTTTTATAAACCTGTCCAAACAGCTGAGCAGTCTCCAGTCACTGACGTGCTAGGACTCAAATGATAGAGAGAGAATGTGGAAGAGCACCAAGTACTCCTGATTCGAGCATAAGAGCATAAGAGCCCTGTCTGGCCTTTTTTTTTCTGTCTTAAGCAGACTCGAGTGGTCAGTAGTAGAGTGGCTGTTTACCCGATTTTGCCTTCTATATGAGAGAGGCACTATTCTCTCCTTTGTGTGTATGTGAATTTCACTTTTTTTTAACAATACTGGAGTGCAACTATGAGCATCAAGGTACGTGGTGGTGGTGGGGTAATGGGGTGATCTGGGGATGAGCAGTCAGCATAGAAAGCTGTAGTGTTTGCAACAAAAGTCATTTTAATGGCTTCTGATAAATGGGACAGATGCTTAATTGGGACAAAAAGCCTGCCACCGACTTGTACTGTATTTAAAAAAATCAGGGGCACCATACACAGTTCCAGTGGTGAGTGGTGGCAATTGAAGGTACACAGAGTTCCCTGTGCTGCCACTCACCAAAACAGCTATACAAAAAAAGTGCTACCATAGGTGGATTGTCCCCTGCAACATCAGCACTGCATAAACTCACTGTATGCAAAATTACATATCCAAAGATAAGTGGTCACACATTTTGCTGTGTGACCACTACCACATTAGACTACCATAGCAGCAGGGGTTGGCCCATGGGATAACACCAGGCACAAGGTGCTATGCCATGGCCAGTGCCACATATATCCAGTGTTACCAGTAATGTCCTCCCTCTGCCCCATACCTTACGAGCTGCTTCATTGTCTAGTCAAGACCTCAGTGGTCATCACTGGTGGTGTAGAGTGCCATAAGTTGTGTAGCTTACTGCTTTAGCAGTTCTCCTCTTAGGTCTCTGTGCCTTAAGACTGGGACTCTCCACCAAAGCACTAATCATGACCAGCTTAAAATACTAGTAGAGCCAGTACTGGCTAGAGCCCTTATTGTAAACTAAACACTGCTCCTCTAGATATTCTCGCACTATCAAAAAATTTTCCTGGTTATTCAAGAATTTAACTTACACATGGATGTATCTGCAAGAAAAAGAAATCATACTTCCACAAGATATAATTTCAGGTTTGCAGAGTTGATTAATGTCAGACATTTTTGAATAAAACACAGTTAAATTTGTTAAATTATAGCCTCCAACCATGAGGTAACATATATATGTCACTGTTGGTGGCTCCATTCCAGCATATAAAATGCTACTGATGTTCTCACAAATAACAGGTTGTACAAAGTGCACGAAGAAATACTTAGTCTCCCAGAAAGAGGGCAGAGGGAGGCAGCATCTAAACCTGGATACTCGATGTTTGGGAGACAAAGTATTTCTTTGCAATTATGTCCTGTGGAAGCATGGCTTCTTTTTCTTACAGATATATGCATGTGTGTGTTCAATTTCTGAGTAACCGGGAACATTTTTGAATATGAGGAGAATTTCTGGAGGAGCAGCCTTGCCACAGGGGCAGTGGGGGTTGAGAGGGTTGTTGCAGTGTCTGCTGTATGTGCCTGGGATCCCTCCTTGCCTGGGCCCCATGTATTCCTATGTTCAATGGTATTGTGCATTGCCTAGCCCTTACTATTGCAAAACCCATGCCATTCCCATCTGAGCCCCACTGGATAGCAGGGACCAGAAAAAAACTAGAAAAAATTGTTTGGACAAATGAAGCAATGTACAGTAATTGGGCACCATTGGTCACCACTCACCAGATCATGTGGTTACTTTATAGCAGTGTGGCTGGACCTACTGTAGATGCCCGATTACATCACAATATGCACATATTTTCAAATGGTAAAAAAGCAGTATGCTCATCAGTGGGGGCAAACTACCAGTGATTGCCCTTTGTAATATAAGGCAGCTGAAGTACAGGCTGAGGGTATATGCCTGCAGCATTACAGTTGACCCTAATCTAATATGGGCAGTAAATAAGCACAAGAAAATTAAAATACTGTATTTTTGCATCAGTCTATCAGAAGAATACTATACTAAGGTTGCTCATTATCCATTAAATGGAATCAGATTCATTGGATTTCAAACATTTTTTAGAATTCAGAATTGTGGCATTCAATGACAGAAATCCAAATTCTGAACACTCCATATCAGATGCAGAATCAGAATCCAATTCTGCATCTGTATACATAAAAATGTCCCTTCCCACCCAGGACATAACCAAAGGACGCAGTTAGTGGGCCAAAAGTAAAGCCCTTCATCCTGCCCACCTTTGTCTCCCCACCCATGCTTTCTGCTGTAGTTCAGTGAGGGTTCTCTCTGGCCATGGTGACTCTAAATGCACTGCACTGTAAGGCTGTAAGCTGGTACATATACAGTATATTAAATTTTTGTCAATTCAAAAATGAACACTCTTCACAGCACAGTGCAAGTTCATGCAGAAGTCAAACAACCACCTTCATCACTTGCCCACAGCCAAGTCCTCGCCAACCCTATCCCATAGTCCCATATATTAAAGGTCAAACTGAGCCCCCAGACTCCATTCTGAATTCCCCCACTGCTTTCCCTTGTGTGATCCAATGCTGTGGGTCCACTGAGCTTACTGCAGAACATGTTTCCGCCCATCCACCCATCAATCAATCCATCAGAAATGAAATCCTATCCTCCAGTCCTGACTCTGATATCTAAATAACCCAGAAGCCCCAGCATCTCCCTGAGTGACTTCAGTGGAAGAGAGTTGGATGATGAAAAAAAAAAGTCTGGGTAGTCTATACCAGAATCAATATTCAGTGTACAGCATCTGGTTTATGCTTCCCAGAGTTTTCTTTTGGTCATCCAGCTACACTCTTTCCAGGTCCCTCAGTATGGCTCGGGTGCTACTGGGATATTTACCAAGGTTGATTCAGGACTGGAGGGTAAAGATTAAATTGGATGGATCAATGGATGAGGGAGAAGCCATGTACCAGGGTTGGCTCAGTGGGCCCTCAGCATTGGATCAGGCCATGAACAGCAGTAGGAGATTCAGATTGGAACCTGGGGGGCTAAGTTTGATGTTTTAAGTTTGGTACAAAGGGTTGGGGTTATGGGCGGGGGCTTGGCTTGGTGGTGGGTATATGATTATGGTGATTTCTTCTGGTATGTGCTTGCACTGCACAATGGAGGGGGTAAGTTTTTAGTAAGGATGCATGGATACCAAATTTCTACTGGATATCAGATTTCGGATATTAATTTCTGACAACAAGATTGGGTCAGATATTAACAGGTCGGATAGTCAGAAAAAAAAAAACAGAGGAAACTTGAGTATTTTTTGGTAAATAAGTATATTCAGCCATGCTCATAGTTAGTTTTTAATTCCGTGAGCTGCCTATGGTAACCTCTTAGCCACTTAGCCAGAAAAAATAGCTGAATGCTTTCTCTGAGAATGTGACCCCTTTATTAGCAGACAGAAATTGAAATTTCAATTCAAACGTCAGTGTCTCAATCTCTTTAAAAGGCAACGTTTTTATCTAAAAAGGTTGTGTCATTTTGAACCCCTTCTCTGCATTCACTTTAAATGGCAGTGTCACCTCAAAAGTCAGTAGGAGCAGTAGCAGAAGGAACTCTGAGTTTCAAGTTCAACATAAGAGCAAAAGCAGCAACCAGACATTAACAGCCTGTATGGGATTACAGCATTTTTGGTGGGGGGAAAGCAGAGCCAGGTTATTTCTGGGAACAGTGCACAGTGGAGAGAAGGAGAGAAAGAGAGTATTATTGGGTAAGTCAGGATTTTTTTTCCATAGTGGAGCTCTCTGAGTTATACTCAAGTTTTAGTGCAGGGTGAGAGTGACCTTTCCTTTAATGTTTCGCAGTGGAGAGAGATAGAGCAAGAAAGAGAGAGACAGAGAGAGAGAGAGAGAGACAACATGTCAATTCGTTTCAATTGTTGTCCCTGTCCTGGTCCTGTGATTCAGTGTGTCTGTCTCTCTCTGTCTCGCTGTTTCGCTACTTTTAGCCTACAGCCTGTGGATATTGAACATGGCAGCACACATGCAATTCCCTGTCTCTCTCTCTCTCTTTCTCTCTCTTTTGTGCACACAGGCAGAACAGGGCACAGCTTCTCTTTACAGCCCTGACAGCCACACAGGATCTTGCTCACGCTCACTCCATCAACAACTTGCTGTCATTGAGCACATAACACCAGTAGGAGACTATCCAACCCATTTTTTTTTTTTTATAGATATCCGGCCAGGCCAGATCTTTCAGAAGTGCCAATTATCTGTCCAGATCCAGATACCAGGTTGGATATCTGTGCATCCCTAGTTTTTAGACCAGAAAAGTGGATGAAAAAGCTTACAGTTTTATACTGCACTGTATTTGGAGACAGTGGTGCCTGAAAGGACTGTCACTGAATTAAGCTAGGGAGCAAAGGAGAGAGTTGTGGGGTCACCTTGGAGACAGAGAATGGCATCACAATCTGCACAGGGGTTGTATACAGACCCCCATCTTAAGGGAAGGAAATAGACAACAAAATGATAGAGGACATTCTCAAAATGGCTGAAAAAGGGGAGATACTGTTGGTGGGAGACCTGAATATGCCAGATGTTAACTGGATAACAGGTACTGCAGCCACATCCAAGAGCAGGGTCATTCTCGATGCCCTGCAGGGGGCAGGCCTTAGACAGCTAGTGTTGGAACCCACTCGGAAGGGAGCAATTTTAGACCCGGTACTCTCAAGTGGAGAGAAGATCACAAGTTTAGAAGTCAGTAGACATCTGGGAACAAGCGACCACTGCACAGTGTGCTTCACAATGAGCACAACCATGGAGATAAGCCATACAAAAACAAGGATACTGGACTTTAGAAGAGCTGACTTTGGCAAAATGGGTGAATACCTGAAAAATGCACTAGCAAGTGGCCAAAAAGGAGGGGTGGGAGAACAATGGAGAAAAATCAAAACTGCCATCATAGAGGCAACAAGCCTTTGTGTGAAACAAATAAAGAAAATGAAGCGGAGTAAAAAATCACTATGGTTTTCAAACGAGGTGGCAGGGAAGGTTAAGGAGAAAAAGGCTGCATTCAAAAAGTATAAGGAATCACAGAAGGAGCATGACAGGGAACTGTATCAATTAAAGCAGAAAGAAGTGGGGAAGGCAGTCAGACTAGCAAAGGCCCAAACCAAAGGAAAAATAGCCAACTCAGTTAAGAAGGGGGATAAAACCTTTTATAGGTACATTAGGGAGCATAGAAAGGTTAAGGGAGGAACAGTGAAGATTAATAAAGGAGAGGGGAGGTGGCAGAGGGTGACAGTGAAAAGACAGAGATACTGAAAGAATACTTTTGCTCAGTATTCACAAAAGAAGATGAGGAGGAGTTACCTAAACCAGACAATAGAAGCACTCTGGGTAGAGGGGTTGACACCAGTCCATTCACAGAAGAAAGAGTCCTGAAAGAACTCTTAAAACTCAAGGTGGACAAAGCAATGGGGCCTGACGGGATTCACCCCAGAATCCTAAAAGAACTAAGGGAGGATCTAGTGACACCACTGACCATGCTTTTTAACAGATCATGGCAGGATGGGGCGGTACCTGAGGACTGGAGGAGGGCAGATGTGAGTCCCCTTCACAAAAGTGGGAGCAAGGCAGAAGCGGGAAACTACAGACCTGTAAGTTTGACCTCAGTAGTAGGAAAAATTATGGAATCACTTCTGAAAGAAAGAATTGTTGAGTACCTAGAGGCCAGCGGGGCACAGGACCCAAAGCAGCATGGATTTACAGCAGGAAGGTCATGTCAGATGAAGCTAATTAATTTCTTCGACTGGGTGACCAAAGTAATAGACCAGGGAGGGGCTGTGGATATGGCTTACCTAGACTTTAGCAAGGCATTTGACACAGTCCCACACAAAAGATTAATAATCAGTTAGCCAGCCTGGGAGTGGGTCCCAGGGTGGTAGCCTGGGTAGCAAACTGGCTGCACAACAGGACACAGAAGGTAATAGTGAATGGAACACATTCCAAGAAGGGGTTACTAGTGGAGTACCTCAGGGCTCAGTACTGGGTCCAGTCCTCTTTAACATCTTTATAGGTGACATTGCAGAGGGTCTGGAGGGAAAGGTATGCCTCTTTGCAGATGACACAAAGATCTGTAACAGAGTTGATACACAAGGGGGGGGTAGAAAAGCTGAGAAGGGACTTGGCAAGGTTGGAGGAATGGTCAGACATGTGGCAACTTATATTCAATACAAAGAAGTGCAAAGTAATGCACCTGGGAAACAAAAACTCAGGAGAAGAGTACACAATAGCAGGGGAGGTACTAACAACAAAAACAATAATGGAAAGGGACCTGAGGGTAGTCATATCAGATGACCTAAAGGTGGGTAAGCAATGTGAAAAGTCAGTAAGGAGAGCCAGGGGGATACTGGGATACATAGGAAGGGGCATCACAAGTAGAAAAAGGGAAGTGGTTATCCCTCTGTACAGACAGTTGGTGAGACCCCATCTGGAGTACTGTGTGCAGTTTTGGAGACCTCATCTACGCAAGGACATAGACAGGATGGAAGCAGTCCAGAGGAGGGCAACTAAAATGGTGCAGGGTCTGCAGCAGAAGCCATATGAAGAGAGACTGAGAGAGCTTAATATGTATACTCTTGATGAAAGGAGGGACAGGGGGGACATGATAGAAACATTCAAGTACCTCAAGAGAATCAACAAAGTCCAGGAGGGTAGCATCTTTCAGAGAAAGAGATGTGTAAAAACAAGGGGGCACAATTTAAAGATAGAGGGGGAATGGCTCAGGGGTAATGTGAAGAATTTTTTTTTCACGGAGAGAGTGGTGGATACACGGAACAGCCTTCTTGAGGAGGTCGTTGGGTCTAAAACAGTGAGGGAATTCAAATATGCATGGGACAGACACAAGGCAATTATAGTTGGGGGTTGCAGGAAGTAGGCTGTATATTAACTAGAATCTGCAGCTTATCCAGTAGGTAGGGAAATGGGCAGACTGGGTGGGCCAAGCGGTCCTTATCTGCTGTCAAAGTCTATGTTTCTATGTTTCTAAGACAGGAGTAGAGGTGTGAAGAGCTTTGTTATAGCCCACCATGGGCTCCTAAGAATTGGTGCTGAGTGAGGGAATATTTTAGAAGTGGAGTCAGATGCAGAATCATAGGGCCAATAATTTCCATTTTTTGAGAAAACACCAGTAAAAAAACAGAATTTGTCATTTTTAAATCAGCACTTGAGGGTCAATTTTTTGTGAAAACACCCACTTTGTACTAGCTTTTTGGGCAAACTCCTCAATTTTATTTATTTATTTATTTTGTTAGTCCTTTTGACTCATCCACCAACAGCTCTCTCTCAGCTCAGACCCTCCAGCCCCATCACCCCGATGTCCACTGGAACTTACCTACCAGCCAGTACCCCCACAGCTTGTCCCCCCAGCAGGGCCAACAGAGTCCCCCTAACCCTGGTCAGGAACTGGATCCAGTATGTGGTCTGATGAGCCCAGCTAGTCAGTTGTGGGGCCTGCGAGGGTGGAGCACCATCCAGCTGTCAGCAGATGTTTTTTGTCCCACCCTTTTTTTCTTCCCCTGGTGCAGAAGAAGTGGTGTGAAGTGATGCCGGTGGCTGAGCTGCGCAGACTTTTGTATGCAGCACGCCAAGCATCTTCCCTGCCTCTGCCCACTGAGCATAGTCCTAGTGTGCTGACCTCCAGTCACCGCTAGGGATCAGACTGACACCGGTCACTGGGCCCACTTCTCCCTGGAAGAGGAGAGTAGTCCATTGGATGCTCAATCCTCCTCCTCCCTGACTGGCCCTCCAACTCCTGAGCTCACCACCAAAATCGGTTCATTAGCATCGTGAGTCATAGCTCTACCTCTACGCCAGCGGGCTCAGCTTCAAACCCTCAATTTTAAGCCAAACATTTGTTCAAAACCTGCTGATTTGCCCTTTATTTGGGAAAAACATGGAAAGAAAACTAGTTTCAAGATTTTGCCAAATGGAATTGCCCATTTTTGAAAATGGAAACTCATTGAGTCTAGAATTGGAATTTCTGATTCCCACCCCAACACACACAGCAAATGTAGCCTTCACTCATTCAGATAGGTCCAGAAGTAACTTCCTCCAGTTCTCCTGAAAATGTTAGTATTTTTCAGGAAACTGAACAACAATCCATTATTGTTATTATAATAACCGGTGACTGTTTTTTCCCCATAGGGAAACCGGGTCATATACACTCGCCCATTTCCCTACTTTGGTGCATGCACCATAACAGACTTTCTGCTGTCTGTTCTGTCCGTCCTTGCTTTTCAGTGCTGCAAGCTTCCCAGACCGAAGTCGGTGGTAATCTTTTTTTAAACAAAAGACTCTACAACAATAAAAAAAGAAGTTTTTTAGGTTTAGGAGTGAGCTGCTACAGACCGCGCTAAAACCCAAACGGTCCATGGCTCGACTCCGTAGAAAAATCCACTTGTTTTGTATAATTGCTGTAGCGAAAAAATTACCCCCAGCAATTTTACAAAATAAATGATGGGTAAGTGTGTAAAACTTGGATTTTACACACCACCTCAGGGTGAGATGTCTTAATAAACCCCTCAAGCTTCACTCTTGGGGTTTAAGTGGCATCCCATCCAGGGTGGTTAAAATCCTTATAATTACTGGTGACCCCCTTTAATGACCAGTTTTGCTAGATCAATAAAATGCTGTAATAACCCAAAATCAGGTTATTACGGCATTCTAGGAACTACTTTCACTTTCCGTCCTGTAGCGAGACGAGCCATATTCTTGGCGCCCAGCCTTCCTAACTGTTTGCGCGTGAGCTAACCATGGTGACCACAGTTTTCGGTTTGCGGTTCCCCCTCCTGAAGTAATCTTTCCCACACCAATTTTACACAAAGTAAGTAACTTTTTAACTGTCTGGTTGATCCTGCCTTCTCTTCATTACAAAATCGATCTGGTTGATCCTGCTGTTCCTGCGCTTGGTTGGGGCTTTGCTCCTGCTGAGCGAGAGGCAAAAAAAAAATATCAAGAGAGAGCAGGAGTGTGAATGTGTTTGTTTGGATATATCTGTGTGAGTGTGTGTATGGCGGCACTCACTCCCCACACCAATAATTATAAAAAATAAAGGATAGGTTAAGTGTGTGTCAATGGAATTTTTTTATACCCCCTCGGTGTGTGATGACCTCATAAACCTCTCGAGCTTCACTCTCGAGGTTTATAGGTCATCACACACCTCAGGGGTGTAAAAAAATTCCATAACACACACTTACCTATCCATTATTCTCTATGTTATAACCACCTACCCATCCATTATTCTCTATATTCCTACCTGTGCTGTTGCATAGTATATTGTATGTTAAAGATAAGAAATGAAAAATACAAAACTGAGATGTAAATGCTTCACAATGAGGCATATCTGTTTATTTTTTCTCAATTAAAACTAAATAAAAAAAAAAGAAGTTCTAATTCTGACTCTAATTCTGACTCTGATACATTAGCTGGCATCAGAATGGAATCAGAATCAGAAGTTGAGGTTATCTGACATATGCCCGATGGAATGGAATCGGCAGATCCTGAGCATCCCTAGCCTACACACTCATTTGTGCTGACATCAGAATGCTGTAAAGGGTGTGATATATGATTAAGGGTATCTCTTACTTGTTTTCTAATTAGCAGAGTGTAGCAATCTCAGGGGACACAGGCAGGGTGCTTATAAAGTAAGAACAAAGAAAGGGATCACAAAGGATTCCTGGTTCTTTGGAAAAAATAAGACAGGACGCTGTGCAAAACAAATATACAATGCTTATCTGATAGATCAGGGAGCTTGTTACACCTGTAATGTATGAGCAACCATACACAACAAGGTTGTGTTTCCACCAAAGGCTTGCCATGGTGACAGAGTGACCTTGAGAGTGAAGCTCAAGAGTTCCTTGTCAACACGACAACCCTAAAGTTGAAGCACAGCCTCGGAGTGTATGGTTGCCCATACGTTATTTTGTATAGTGTATGGGCAGCAATACAAACATCTCTGAAAACAAAGCTACTTTACTTGCGTGTTTGTATCTGTCTCTTCTCCTGACAGTCACTGTGCCAGGTTGTCCATATGCTGCTCCAGATAACTGGATCATTATTGTTGGCCGTCATTCTGGATCTTGTCCACCTACCCACGTGACAGCTCAATCACCATTGCAACAGTTTGCCTTGTACAGATATTTTTTGTTTTGCAAATGCCTCACCCAGCTCTGGCCTGGTCTTCCTTTACACTTCCCATCGAATCAGAAAAAAAGCGAAAGACCTTGCATGCCCTGACACCAAGCACAGTTTAGCACATATTTTGTTTGGCAAGTGCAGTTTCTCATTATTTCACTTTCACTTAGTTTCCACTCTACCCATGGTGTGAGTTCAACGGTTATCAGTTTGCTTATCTCAGTGGCATAACTACTGCAGCACAACCACTTTTTCAGTGTATGGAGTTCCATGCAAAACAAACCCTACCTGTACAAAATATAGAGAATAATGTATGGGCAACAATGCATGACAAGGCTGTGTTTCCATCAAAAGGGTGCTGGTGACATTATAGGGAGCTTGAGAGCAAAGAAGAACTCCAAGATAAAAACACAGCCTTGTTGTGCATCATTACACAGGTATCACTTTGCATAGTATTTTGTATAGTATATGGTCTAACACCTAAAAAAATGTTTTCCTTGCCAAGAAATATAGGTTTATTTTTTTTTATTATTTAGAAAACAAAAACACCCTCACCCATCTATTCAGAAACCACACTGATGAGGGGTTATGTTTTTTTTTTAAATGGTGAAGCAAGAGAAGAGTTTGTGTAAGGAGAATGTATGAATGCTGTGTGTGAGAGGGAATAAAGTGAAACAGCAAATGGCATGGTTTCTATTCTAATTAAAATGCTGTTGTACCACAGAAGGGTACAATGGTACTCTATGGCCTTTGAGCTGTGGTACAACAGCTTTTTAGCTACGATGGAAATCTATGCACAGCAAGGGGTAACCATATACTATAAAAAGGATAGTGCAAGTAAAATGTGAAGTTTAAATGTGAAAGTGGGAGCAAAAGTGAAAATAGAAAGGGAATGTTACAGAAATCACTATGGTGGAGATAATACAGGGATGTTGGGATAGCTGAGTCCCCTTTACAGAGTATGGCTCAGTGGCAACCAAGCCTACCAGGGAGGTAGTAAGATGTTGGGGGCAATATAGAACAAAATGTTGGTTAATTTGTGCCAGTACCTGAAATGTGGAAATTACATGAAAAGGTTCTGCAGTTTGCAAACAGGAGCAGATACATTATGTGGCAGTTTTTTACTTCTCTAAATCATATAACAACACATACATGCATGGGGCATGGCTTGGTAGCATAGCATGGTGGATGTGCACTAGATGATCTCCTCAAGGCACTGAAGGTCTAGGCTACCTTTTCCTCACTCTTCCTTCACCTACTCTCCTCCCACTTCTCCCTTGCTTCCCCCCTCCCCACGTTCTCCTTCCTTCCCCTTGACTGCCTATTTTCGGTCCCCTTGCTGGTTTTTCAACACCCTGAAGTGGGGGGGAAGGTCTAGGCTACCTTTTTTCTCCTTCATATGTCAGTTCCCCATCCCCTTGCAGGTTTTCCAACATCCTGAAGGAGTCAAGGGCTTGGCTGCCTCTCCTTTCCTCCCCCACCTCCCTCTTAAGACCCCCTCCTAGTATCTTGTCATGAAGGGAGGAAGTTCTAGGCTACCTTTTCTCTCATTTTACATGCATGTGCAAGGATATTAATTTAACTCTTATTAGCTTCCCCCCTTATTCATGCTCTTATACCCATATGTAAGTTGTAGCTTGCCTACTATCTACGGTTCCACACCCAAGAGCTTACTCTGACTAATTCCTTTGCTGCATCCAAATAGCTATTTACTCTCACACCATGTTGGCCAGCTACTGATGTGTATGTTCGATATTGCGTCTTACCCAAGTCTATATTTATACTTGTATACACCTATGAAAATTCCATGCATTGCTTGCACGTAGTTGTAGCTTTAATTTTTAATGTATGTAGTTCATAATGTGTAGTCTATTTAGTTCTGTACAGTGTCACTCTTCATTATCATCCTGCTCCAATCCTTATGTAACCCCCTCCCCCCAGGACACTTCTGGAAATGAGCTGTTTCACAGCTCATGTTGTTCTTCCTGGTGAATCTCTTCTAAATAAATAAATAAATACAAATTTAAAAGCAGAATAAATAGTATTTTTCCTGGAACATAGTTCACTACTTTGATATAAATCAACTTTGGAGAGCCATGGCAACTCAGAAATGAACAACAAACAAATGTACCCCTCAATTTGAATCAACTGATAGATCTGTAGCCAGCATAACTGAAGTCTGTACCAGATCTCAAGCCACAACAGCAGAAGGGGTACAGCAAAAGAACACTAGCGACCCAACAGTCGCTGCACTTTCAATAGTCATCAACAACCTGCAAAACGAAATGAGGGCTGGTTTTACAAATGTTGTGGCTCAGATCACACATTTGCAAGGAGTAGTAACAGGAATAATGGAAAAAGTGGCTGAACACAGCACCGGGCTTGACAAGCAGGAGGGATGGGTGAGAGGATTAGAAGACCAAATAACAGTCTTTGCAAGAGGAAAAACACTCTTGAAAGACAAAGTTGCTCACTTAATGGCACATGTAGATGATCAAGAGAATAGGGCACGAAGGTCCAACATCCAAATAAACAGATTGCCCAAAGGATTAGCAGTGAAACGGGGAGGGAAAGTAATTAAAAAATGGCTCATGGAGCACCTAGGCATGGAGGGCAGCACCTCAGATTATGAAATACAAAGGAAGTATTGAACAAGTCCGACTCCCAGACTAGGGGACAGATTACGCCACTATCTTATTAAATACTTGAGATTCCCAGACAAAGAAAAAGTACTTAAAGCAGCAAGGGCACATGGACCCATTACAGTTGAGGAGGGTCATGTGTCTGTCTTCCGGAATTACTCCCGAGACCTCCAAGTGCAGCGTCAAAAATGTGCAGGGGTAAAAAACTACATTACATCTACTGGGATGGGACTTTGCCCTGCTGTACCCTGCAAAATTGAAAATCACCAAACCTGGCTGTTCACCAAAATTCTTTACAAAGCCCCAAGAGGCAGAAAGTTATGTGAACAAGGACAATCTGACATTGGAGAGAAGAGTACAGAACAGGAATGCAGCAACTCTTAAGTAACCACCCAAAATGTGACACAAACTAAAGTACAGGAAATAATAAACACTTTAATAGACTGGAGCAGGGGTGACTGAAATGGATACAGTCTCTGAACATTACTTGGAGTTTCTGGGGTCACCCACAGATGCAAAATGTTTGAAAATGGGGAAATTAAATAGATCAACAATCCTCAAAATGATTAATCACTTCATAATATCTGAATGCTTGTCTAGGGGGCTGTGTGAGAAAGAGACAATAGGGTATTTGACATTTCTCGATTAAACTGAAATATTGCAGGGTAAATCCTCAAATCTTTGGATATTAAAATGGCCACCAAAGCAAACAGTTCCAACACTTGCTTTTTGGGCTGTACCGTGGTGTCTTCATGGGCATTCCTGTCAGTTTCCTTGGTGGGCTTTTGATGGCTAAAGGAGTAGTGAAACTGACAGGCCTGACAGGATCCAATCAAAATGTGGATATGGCACAGACCCTGCACACACCCCATTGACAAATTAGCATATCTCTCTCCCTCTCTCGGTGCCACGAAGGATGAGCAGGTGTGATGAAATGTGTCAAGTGACTCCTCTGTCTCACCGCACAGAAGACAGCTGACAGACAACCACTCAGGTGGAATCAAACCCCTGATTTGAAGTTTTGGAGATCAGATCTGCTGTTCAAGATCACAAGGGAGCACAGTGGTAAGCTCTAGTTAACAAAGAAAGGGTTGACAAATGAATAAAAAGGACTAGGAATGCAGTGAAGGACACTGCACCAAAAGGCTTAAATCCTATGGCAGAGGCAGCATGCTATTGCACAGATAGGTACAGGCACAAGTCGGGGACATCCAGGCTGTAAAGGGTGCAGGTGGAAAGTGCCTTGTCTAATTGGGCCCAGCAGATATTAAAGTGACTGGGGTAAACAAACATTCTAACCAGCAGAGCTCGACTGGAGCAGGTTGACAGTTCAATGACTTTTGCAGATTACTCACAGATGACTACAGTAATTGCTTGACCATGACATGGGCCATGGGTAATAGTGAGTACAGTCAGTAAAGAGGGGACCGCTAGCAGGAGAGGGATATATAGGAGACTGCTGAGATCATGCTAAGCCTTGAATGAGAAAAAGTTATGTTATGACTTTATGAAGGGAACGGGGAGGTGATGGGGTGGTATATATCGGTCAAAAAAGCAGGTTGCTGGGCTATGGTAGGTCACTACATCCCTCTGCTAGGATAAGGAGTGAGCCAACAAGGAGCAGATGGGTAGAGACCAATGCCTAATGTTGTTTTTCTGTGCAGAATGGGGGGGAGTAGCTCTTCAGTAAAATACTGAAAAAGGGAGGGGGCTGTGGGCCTCAAGATGTCATTCCTGCTCACCTGCTAAAGCCAGATGTTTCACTCTCCCCTAAGTTGGAAAGGGGGGGCTAGACACAAATGGTTCTGCCCTTATACAAGGTACCAAGTGCAAGACATACCATTAGACACGTGCCTACTTAGAATGTAATCTTCCAATACAAAATGGGGAAGGTGCACCGCGCTGGGGTGCAAAAAGGGAGGGGGGCAGGACAATGATGGTGGTGTTGGGAAATGTTCTGGAAGGCGGGGGGATAAAGAAACTGTTGTAAGCTTTTGTTTAAGAATACTGTTTATATGTCTAAGGGGGGCTCTTATAAGGTTCAGAGGCAAAAATGTTTGTTCTTTGGTTTAACACATAAAAACATGTAACATTATTCTTTGCTACATGGTGTGCCAAATGCTGTTCAGGATACTGAAGAATATGGAATTTTAGATGGAGTAATCAATGGATAGTACCTTGAAAATTAGTATGTGGAATACAAATGGGCTAAAGTCTCACATAAAAATGAACAGAGTACAGAGTAAGATCAGGAGTACGAAGGTGGATGTGGCTTGCTTCCAAGAAATGCACATGACTCCTAAGGGTAGAGTGCACATGATAAAAGGATGGGGAAGGGAATGGTATGGCTCTTATTTCTCTTCAAAGACCAGGGGGTGGCCATTTGGTTGAGACCCAGGTTCCGGGGAGTGGTCACATGTGTGGCTATTGATAGTGGAGGAAGGTTTGTTTTACTGCAACTGCAGCTAAATTCAGGTCAGACAGGAGCTATAGGATAAGTATATGCCCCAAAATATGCCCCTAATATAGACAACACAGAGTTTTTTACATTCTTGGCATTTGAGATGACCAAATTTCAGGGGCTGTGGTTACTGAATGGAGAGTTTAACAACATACTGGACAGTACACAAGACAGAGCCACAAGGACAGAAGGACTGGAATCTAAGACTGCAAGGGCATTAAAAGACTTGATGAGAGATCACAGGCTGCTGAACACTTGGCATTATCTAAATCCCAAGGGCAGAGAATATTCCCACTACTCCCACTTGGTTAAAACGTACATTATGCCCGGCTAGTAGTGCTATGCGCAATGCAGAATTCCACCTGCAAATTTAGTGTGAAATGACCATTCCACTGGCTAAATTTTCACTGGAATTTTGCTGGTTCTTCTGTAGAATTGTGTCTACTGTGATTCATGGAATAATATTCCATGGAACAGCATTTTTCTGTGGAAAATTATTCTGCAACAATTTCTGTTGAAAATATTGAGATTTGTGGAATAATATTCAGCAGAACAGTATTTTGTGCCACAGAAAATCATTCTGTAACTGTTTTCTGCTGTGGAATTCCACCATTCCATTTCTGGCAAAATTAGGTGGAATTTTTAAAAATTCCATGGAATTTAATTCTGCTGGAATTTGAAAATTCCCCAAAGCACTATCGGCTAGACATGGTCTTGGTGTCTCAGGATATTATATTAGCTGTTCAATCAGTTACATATGATACTATAATAATTTCAGATCATTTTATGGTGCAGTTAGTGGTATCGGGAATGGGATCTGTATCCACAAATAATGCGTGGAGACTTGATGCCATTGTGTTAATTAAACAAGAATTCCAGCAATACATCAAGAGCCACATTGGTTATTTCCTGAGTGACAATCCATCATATGATACAAGTGCAGTGGTTAGATGGGATGCCCTGAAATCTGTATTGGGGGGTTATTATGTGACCCTCCCCCACTGGCCCCACTTGTTTCTACTAGTAGGGCTGCTCCTTTCATATCTAGATGCACCCGAGACGGGTGGGGGTAGTCACTATAAATATCTCACAAATCTCTGTGGACACATTACTTCTTCTTCTGAGTCTGCCATCCTTCAGACAGGCAAACCAAGTGTGGCAATTACCTGGCTGTGTGAGGGGGGGATCATTTAGCATGGCCATACACCTGGGTCCCTGGGAGAAAATGTTTGCTCAGCATTATGCTAGATTTGTACTTCTGGTCAGTGGCACCCAAGTAAATCCAGAACTGGAAGCAATAACTGTAATGTCCAAACCAGGTTGGGATTCTAGACTGTGGCTTTTATTCACATAACACAGAGAATAACAAAGCAAAGACAGACCCCCACAGGGCTACTGTCACTGGTAATGCAGATTACTAAGGTACAGAGCAAACTTCCTCACTATGAACCCTCAGGTTCTGAATGGATCTTGGCACACACGGCCCAAACTGGTACATTTCTCTTCTTTTCCTTGACTTGGCACCCTGGCCAGTACAAGGACACTTTTCCATATCACATGGAGGTTGATGATGGCTCCCTAAACCACCCACGAGCACATTCCAGCTCTCAAGGAAATCCCAAATCCCACATCTGGGTGTTTTCCTCAGGCATTGGCCAAATGTGCTGAGAGAAACAAAGGTGCCAAAACTGAACCCGGAGAGGTAAACCTGGTTACTTCAGATGGGTGGTGGTCTCCCACCTTTAACTCCCAACTCTATACTCGGCCATTCATCTGGTTACAACACCCTTCTCTGAAACATTTTTGTAGATGCTCTCTCAAAATGTTTTTCACATTTAACATTCTACTTTTCACTGGAGGTGTCCTGACTTTAAAAGTTCTGTATGTGGCTATGTCTTTAACCTTGACCCCCACTGTTGCAGACGCTTTTAAGCCATACACAGTCTAAAAGTTCTGTACTTGGTAAGTCTCTCCAAGACCCCACAGTAGGCAGATACTTTTAATGAAAACACTGTCTCAGTGAACAAAGTCTCTTTGTCAGAGAAAAACTCACCACGGTATGCAGGTGCCCCAGGGCTTCTTTTCCACAACACAGTCTCTGGTACTCACAGAACAAAATGACTCTCAGACAGCTTCTCCCTCTCCAGGCTGGACCAGGGGATTGCCCCTGAATCCTGGAATTCCCCCATCCCTCCAGGGATGGGGCACTGGAACAACTTCTAGGAATAGTCTCTACCACTTCCTTCTACAGGTCTTCTGTGTTCCTTTCTAGGGTGAGAACACACAACCCCTTCTCTCTTGAAGTAGCACTGTCTCAGAGCTAGGTCTGAGGAGCTGCACACTGCAGCACTCCTCCCTCTCTTGAGTCTCTCTTGAAACTAACTTGAATCTCCCAAAGTTCAACTGCTAACCCCTGCAGCTAGCATTCCATTGTGGCTTATGCTGCTGCGAGAATTCTAAGGTGACATCATCATTCCATCTCAGCAGAAACTGAAAACAGAGTGTGACAGTGTGAAACCCATTTAACTGGCATCTCACAAGCTGCCTACTCCCTGCGTGCCACTGATTCTAAGTGGGATTCTGGTAACCCCTGGGAACAAGGGGGTTACAATTATATCTTGTGCATCTCGTAAAAAAAGCTGGAGACTCAGCATATAAGATAATTCGAAGAAACATATAATTAAGGTGGAGAAAAAAACACATGGAGGCACCATCAGAAGAAGGGTATAATGAACTGCAGAAGTTAAAATGGGAATTTAATACTGCACACAACACCAAAATTGAAAGGGATCTCCTACTTACACAAGTGGGAAGTTACTTTGAGGGAGATTCAGGGAAAAAAATGGCTGGCCTGGCAACTGAAAAGTAGGCAAGGAGCAAAAAATGTGTCTCAGATACAAGATAGGGATAGTACATTACAACACAGTGATAAAGAGATAGGGGACTGTTTTTGCACCTTTTATGACACCTTGTATACTTTGGAGGCAGCACCTTCACAAAACCAATACCCACCTTCTTTGCCAAAGCACAAATAAAAAAAAAAAATTGGCGTACAGGTTAGAAAGGCAATGGATTTGCCGGTAAAATGGGACGATATAAAAGGTGCAATCATACATCTGAAAGGAGGGAAGGCCCCGGCCTGGATGGGTACCCAATTGAATTCTTTCAAATATTTTCCCAGGAAATACAAATTCCATTGTAAGAAATGATTGTTGAATCCCTGAAACATAGAACACTGCCACCCTCCATGTATGCTGCCACAATCACAGTACTGCCAAAACTGGGTAAAGACCTTAAATTGTGTGTCTCATATCACTCCATATCCCTTCTACCTGCAGATTATAACATTTTGGCATGACTGGTAGCAAACAGACTTGAGAAGGTGCTCCCTACCATTATAAGTGAAGATCAGACAGGGTTTGTGAAGGTGACACAAGGCAAGCTAAATGTATGACTCACACTAAATGTGGTATGGCCGTGGACAAGGAAGTACACCTGGGGTAATCCAGGAATATTGATTCTAGATGCAGAAAAGACCTTTGACCAGATAAAGTGGGGGTATCTTTTCGAAACACTGCAGAGGTTCAGAGTTGGGGTTAATATGCTGAGGTGTAAAAGTGCACTGTACAATCAACCAAAGGCCGAGATCTCAGTAAACGGGAAGCTTACCAAACCCTTCCTATTGACTCAGGAGACAAGGCATGGATGCCCTCTATCACCCCTATTATATGTGCTATGTCTGGAACCACTAGCTGAAGTCAGCAGGCAAGAAGAGGGCATGCAGGGAATAAATGCAGGGGGTAAAATACACAAGTTTGCATTGTTTGAGGACAGTTTATTACTTTACATGCAAGACCCATGATCTGGACTTCCTATATTACATAAAGTGCTAGTGGAATATGGGCAACAATCTGGCCACAAAATAAACTGGTCCAAAAGTGAAATACTAGTGTTGGGACAGGGTGATGACCGCTGCCTGAAGGCCTCCCGTCCAAACATAAGAAGTGTATCTATTGAAATATTTGGGAGTAATGATAACAACAAATGTATTGCACTTAAAGAGAATCATATTCATCTATTAAATAAAATAAAGGCTGACTGTGAGAGGTGGGAGGGCTTGCCACTAAGTTTGATAGTCAGGATAAACAAACACTGCCAAAATTAACATACTACCTCAGTGTTTATATATATTTAATAATCTCCCAATTAGGGTGCCAGAAGTGTTTTTTAAGCAACTAAACACTGTCTTGCATAGACTTTTGTGGGCTGGCAAAGTTGCTAGGATACAAAGGACAATCTTGCAATTACCATTGAAAGGGGGTGGGCTAGCTCTTCCCAATTTTAAGTATTATTATTGGGAGGTGCAACTTGCTTTCTAGGATAAACCCAATGCTTCACAAAATCCGGCCTGGATGACAATGGAGAGAGAGAGGGCACGGTAGGGGGTATTGCAAGGGGTTTTGTCACCATCCTTACATGGTAAGGTAGCCCCTAAATGCTAGAATCCTTTGACTAGTATTATGGTCAAGCTGTGACTGGGGGTACATAAACCCATCAGTCACCCAGAGGGAATATTTACAGTACAGCTATAGTCATCTGCTTCGGGGATCAACATTTTTACAATGTCCAATTACACCAAGTTCTTCTAAGGTGGTATAAGATAGGATTGGTTAGGTTAGGTAAAATTTTATTTTTATACAGGATAATGTCGTTAGGATCTTACAATCCTGTTTTCAAGACAGTCCTGTGCACAAAATAAATGATAGTTAACAATTTCAAAGTACAAATTATAAAATGTTGAAGGTATAAACATTGTAAAATAAGGAGAGAGGGAAAACACACACACTATAACATTAAGCAGGACACACAATTACAAGTAAGTTACAGAAAAGGATATATACAATAGTGCATTACCAGTGGACAAATACACTAAAACAATGGCAAGAGAAGCAAAATAAATCTTTCAAAGCTCAAATAAAAGCCTTAAGTTCGGTGGCTGTATGCACTGAAGTTGGTAGGTTATTCCATAATAAAGCTGCCCTAGTGCACATCATCCTACTTTATCTCCACATTTGTTTTTCCTTCTCCCCATTTGAATTTTATTAAGGTGATTGGAAAAAAATTGAATTAAGATGATTGAATAAAAATGCACCTATAGTTAACATGTGAATAGTAAAAAATGCATGTAGATGGTTCACACCATTATTAAAATCTGCATTGACTGAAAGAGATAACCTATGGAAAAAAGCACACAAAACCAAGTCTGCTGCGGACTGGTGCAAGTTCAAAAGGGCACGAAACTCATGTACTAGAATGATTAGAGATACAAAAGCTGCATAGTATCATTCTGAATTTCTCTCTGCCTCCACAAATCCTACAAAATTTTGGAAAACTGTCAAGGACTTGTCTGATCACACGTCCGGTGGCTTACTACCTGATGAAATCTCCCTAAACAATAACACCATTAGTGACAGACTGGAAGTTCTGGATGCCTTCAATAATCACTTTGTGACTGCAGGCTTAGCCTTCAACAATTCCCCTGTGAATCTGATACACTCTCAGGTGGATAATCAAGGAGCAGATCCTAGCGTCACTGATTTAGTCTTCTCCTTGCATCCTACTACTCTGAAAGAAGTTGAAGACCTGTTGCTAAAACTGGATGTAAAAAAAGAGCTGGTGCAGATACCCTCGACCCATATTTCTTGAAGGTGGCCATTCATGTGTTAGCCATGCCCATAACCCATTTATTTAACCTATCATTAACTCAAGGATTCATTCCTTCAATATGGAAAACAGTGCACATCATACCCCTGTTCAAGTCCGGAAATCCCTGTGATCTAAATAATTACAGACCAATTTCGATGCTCCCGGTCTTGTCAAAATTACTGGAAAAAAAGTCAAAAGTAACCAGCTGAGGCAGTATCTAGAAGCTAATAACCTGCTTAATCCAGTCCAATCAGGGTTTAGAGCTAAACATAGCACCATCACAGCACTTGCAAAAGTGACTAATGACTGGCAAAGAGAGGTTGACAACAGGAATTACACCTGCGCCGAATTCTTGGATCTGAGCAAGCCCTTTGACACTGTTGACCATTCTCTGCTAGTCTCTTCCCTGACCTCACTAGGTGCTGACCCATTATCTTTACAATGGTTCAGCAACTACCTCTCTAATCATTTCCAGCAGGTGAAAGCGGAAGGAGATCTCTCAACTCTCAAACCTCTCCTAAGAGGTGTTCCCCAGGGTTCTAGCTTAGGACCAATCTTATTTGCAATATACATCAACAATATTGATGAAAGCATAACTAAGGCCGACATTCATCTGTTTGCAGATGACACAGTTCTTTAAGTAAGCCACCCGTCATTACAATCTGCAGTAATGACCTTCAATCTGAGTTCAACCTGCTGCAACACCAACTCCTAAACAAAAAAACTATTACTTAAAGCCAAGAAATCAAAAGCAATGCTCTTTTCTCCATCTGCCCAAATGGTAGATTCAGCCCTATCAGATCCTGTCCCATGGATTACTACAATTCTTGGCAAGAAGTTGGAATTTGTCCCTAAATTCAAATACCTGGGAGTATGGCTGGACCATAGGCTCTCTGTTATAGAGCACATTGAAGAATTACTCAAAAAATTATGACAGACACTTGGCCTGTTCTTTAGGATAGCCCGCTTCTTAACTAGAGATGCCAAACTACAGCTGGTACAATCAACCTTTCTATCCTTGATAGATTATGCTGACATCCTCTACAGTCACTGTCCCATTTCCTACCTCACTAAACTTGACACATTATATCATAGAGCTTTAAGGTTCATTACAGGCTTGCCTTATTCCACTCACCACTGCTCCCTATATCAATTAGTGGGGTGGAGTTCTCTTCAATTCAGGCATGACAAAAATGCAGCCTTATGGACCCTGAGAGCCATCTCCAAAAAACAGCCCCAATACATTATAGACTGTCTTCCTACAAAACCAGTAGGCAATTATGCCCTGAGAAGTTGCAAATCTCTCTTACTGATGGTTCCCAAAGTTAACTCTCACTTTGGCAGGGCTGCTTTAAGCTTTACACTGTCCCCCTTGTGGAATAAATTGCAAAAAAAAACTGAAACTGAGGTCACCCATCGGCATCTCATCTTTCAAGCTCTTATATTCACGTCTCAGAAATGATCAGTGCAATTGTTTCCCATGACCTTGAATTGTCATCATGCTAACCTGTACCATTTAACCATGAACAAACTACTTCTAGTGATTGTCTCCTCCTCGGCCCTGGTCTATCATCATGCTTTCATGTAACACCTTGATGCCTCTGTCCTCCCTTTGATACTGGTCTATCTTCCCACTTTCTCCAGACTTCTTTTCACAACTCTATACTGCACTCATCCACAATCTACACACAATCATACTATAAAAGTCCTAACTCCCCTTTCCCTCTCCCCATAGGCCCCCACTGCCGCATCAGTTCTACCAACCTTTCATTGGGACTTCACTTCTCACAATGTTTATCCTTCGCTTACATATTACATAACCCTCCTGGTACACCATCTGCCATTAGTTGGTGATTCTCCAAGCCATTTTCATGGCTAGTACTAGTGACTGCCCCTGATACATGAGCTAAATGGTACTTCTATACAGAGAACATGGTTTATATACAGTTGCATGGTTCAATGATGGAACTGCCCCCTTGTATTTGAATCCTCCTCTGTTATGGCTTGCCTTGTCTTCCTTTTATCATTTGACTCCCCTGTTACTGCACCATTGTGTTTGTGTTTATATACTTATTTATATGTATTTATATGTTTTCGTGATGGATGTTACCCGACCCTGTTCTAACTAGGTCCATCTTGTAAAAGAGCTCTGCTCAATTATGTTTGACTGGATAAAAAAAAGCTTTTGATTGATTGATTGATTGATTGATTGATTGAATTAAGGTGATTGGGGACAGTGGATGACCTACTATATGGGGGAAGAGTCAACACATACATGGAACTTAGGCAGCAATATGGAGTTCATGCAGGGGATTTCTTTGCATATCTTAGAATAAGGCAGTGGGTGACAGACCTAAGCCTGGGCCTGTCCCTCATAGAGGAAGCCTTATAAAGGCTGCAGCCTAACAGTTCCCTTATAACCACGCTGTATAGCACTTTCTCCAATAGTTAAGGCCTGAAAATCCTGGGAAATGGATCTAGCCACAAGCTTTGATGACACTGCTTGGGAGGTTGGCATTAAACATGTTCATACCTGTCCATTCTCAAGTAAACTGTGTAGAATACAGCTTAACTGTTTATATAGGACTTCTCTCAACCCCAGTAAACTGCATAAATACTGTGAAGCTAGACCAAGTGCTTGTT
The DNA here is from genome assembly GCA_016271365.2 of Neoceratodus forsteri. Taxonomy (NCBI): domain Eukaryota; kingdom Metazoa; phylum Chordata; order Ceratodontiformes; family Ceratodontidae; genus Neoceratodus; species Neoceratodus forsteri. Next base: position 1,762,421,394 of record CM057455.1, on the reverse strand, counting down.
CAAAATGTAAAGTCCAGGAAGGTGACTTCCTACATGTGGCACTGACATGTACTAAAGTGGCTGTTTCTTGGAAAGAAATGCATAGTACCACGTAAACAATCTTGTGTAGCAAATTACCCAATGCCCAATTGGAGTTTATGCTGGGAGCTGAACAGGCTACAAGTAGAAGGAAAAAACATAGACTGTGGGAAGTGGCATTGGTAAACACCAAGAAAACAGTGGCCCAACATTGGACCAGTGAGAACTGACCAAACATAATCCACTGGTTAAATAATTTGGGATACTGTATACATCTGGAATGGAGTCAGATGCAGGATAATGGGCAGGAAACTTTATTTTTAGCAACATGGAGCCCTTTAGTTAAGGCAATAGAGTCTTGTGAGGTAACGCTTTAGTCACCCACTCCTCTCCCGTGGGGTAACCTTAATGGATACTGTTACATAAATAGTAATATGACTTTGTACCATCGGGAAGGTGTATGTGTAACAGAGTTTAGATGGGCTGGTCCCCAACACATGCATTTATGTGTAAGTATATTTCTAAGTAAGTAATATGAGTGTTTTCTGCATTTGGTTGTTTCTATCAGACTAGTACTGTATGATGATCCCTGGAGGGCATTTGACACCAGATGCCTATTGTTTGTAATTGTGATACCTTTTCAATAAAATGTTCACAAAAAAAAAACACATACATGCACACCTTAGGTGGGTCATGTTCCACTTATTTGCTCAAATCTCCCACCCCAAATTTTCTCAACCTCTTGAAATGAACATGCTTAAACTTAACATTTTAATGACATAATCTATCCATGAACCATTTCCCTGTAAACTACGTGTACCCAGTTACTTAAGAATAAAAAAAATGAATAAAAAAGAACTTCCAATCTACTGTATTAGTGACAACTGCTGGGCTGTGGTGGCTCTGGTGGCAGCTGGTGGGGTGCATTGGCTTAGTGGTGGCTACTGAGGTATGCTGGCTCTGACAACAGAAGATTATATGCAGTAGGGCTGTGCAAATACCTTTATTTGAATATTTGGCCGAATATTCAATATTTGGGGCCAGCATGGCCGAATATTCAGCCAAATATTCATATTCAGCAAAATAAATGTAACCCTCCCCACACTCAGATAGCACCCAACCCCCAAGTTCCTAACCACTATTCAATATTAAAGAAAAGAAAAAGGCAGCAATTCTTTTTGAAGCGGGCGACACGACCCCACCCACCTCCACGGCCGGCAGCCAGTTTTCCTTACTAAATTAAAAGTTAACAGTCCTCCCCGTGGTCCTCCTCCACACACACCCTCCCCTGGTAGCAAACAGCCTCCCCTACCTCCTTCTGCATTGTCCTTTGCCTAAACAAGATATATAAATGTAAGAAAAAGGCAGTCGGCACAGCCCGCCCTCCTCCACGGCCGGCTGCCTTCTTGTGAATGAAACCATGCCTGCTTGCACTTATATAGAGAATGAGCTGGTCACGTTTTTTTTTTAATTATTGTAATAGTGGTTAGGGAACTTGGGGGCTGAGGGGAAAGGGGGTTATATTATTCCCCTAATACGGATGAATAGTGAGCTATTCATTATTCAGATTCTGAATAATGAATAGCTCATTATACGTGGTATTTTGGAAATAATATTCATTATTTGCACAGCCCTAATATGCAGTATAAGAAGAATGGCACTCTACACCCTCACCCTGTCCCATGTTTTTAGTGTGATCAGAGCTACTTTCATCAGTCAGACCCCAGCTACTACCTTGAGAGGGTCATCAGGGGAGTGTACAGCTCCATTTCTCTCTCTCCCCACCAAGTATTTGTTGATGCCACCAGATTCAAGCTGTTTGTCCCCTGGACTGAGGTGTGTATCTTGCCAACCAGGCTGTAGAGAGGGCAGAGTTAACTGACAGCACCATTTTTCAGACTTTGGCTGTCATCCACAGTTCTTCTGTTTTTAGGACAATTGGTGCTACTTTCCTCAGTAGGACCCCAGCTACTACTTTAAGAGGATCATCAGTGGAGTGCACAGCTCCGTTTTACCCTCTCCCCACCAAATCTTTTTCCCGACCAGCAGCTTCTAGCTGTTTCTCCCCTGGACTGAGGTGTGCAGGTAGCCAGTCAGGCTGCAGGAAGGGAAGAGTTCCTTTCCATTAACTGCTCCTCCTTTCAAGTGGTCCCTCCATGCTGTGGTCCTTGCACAAAGGACTGAGCACTAAGGACATGAAGGAGTCTGCCTGGAGTCAGCTGTGAGTCAGCTGTTCAGCTAGCCATGCTGCTCCATAGACTCCCCTTCACCTCATGTTTTCTAGCTGCTCCTGCTTTGACCACTGAACCTCATCTTCCAGGTAAAGGTGACTAATTCTGCAACTGTTCAAGTTTAATGCACCCTCAGCTACACCCTATCTGCTAATTGGCTTTACCCATTATACTACTGTTTGTGGCAACTATATGTTGCCTGCCTGCTTTATTAGCAACCAACAACAACCAAAGTTTCTATTTGACTTTTAAGACTCATTTTGTGCCTCCCTAGTTACACCCTATTTTGGGTCAGCTGCCTTTGTTAGTTTTGCATTCATATCCTTTGATTGTCTGCCATTTTCTGCTCACCCTATCTTGGTCAGCTGTGTTTGCAGTATCCTGTTCTAAGTTCTGTTACCAGTGCTCACTCTGCTTGCTCAATATACTGTTAGTCTGGTTTCATTTTTACATTTGGGTACCCCAATATTATCCCATTTTTTAGTCCCTGCTAAACCATATCTGGTTACTGCAGCATTTAATATTTTTTTCTGACTAATGCTAGTTACTTAATTTCATTCTCAGATCATAGGTTATATTCATTGTCCTACGCAGCCAGTATAGTGTTATGCTTATGCAACTGTGTTAGTTTGGTTTTGGCTTTTTGCACTCTCTATTCCAGAGGAATTACCACCCTGTAGGGGTACAAAAGGCACGGAACCCTCGGAGAGGGTTCCACCCCTAGAGGTGCCATGGGACGATTCCTATGGCTAAAGGTATCTTAGGAATCTCCCAAAGGAGAGAAGTACTGCTGCTGGAAGAAAAAGGGAGGATGGTGGGGCAAAGAAAAAAATGTTTCACAATGAGGCTGAGAGGAACTGCTTATATAGATCAGGAAGCGGGAGTGGCTGGCTGCTTGGCCACCGAATTCCAGGCAAAGCCTTTCCAATTCACTGTCCTATGCAGCCAGTATAGTGTTATGCTTGTGCAGCTGTGTTAGTTTGGTTTTGGCCATTCGCACTCTCTATTCCAGAGGAATTACCACCCTGTAGGAGTACGAAAGGCAAGGAATCCTCGGAAAGGGTTTCACCCCTAGAGGTGCCACGGGATGATTCCTGTGGCTAAAGGAACCTTAGGAATCCCCAAAAGAAATGTAGCACAAGCATCCCAAAAGAATAAGGTGACATGAAGCATATGAGCAAGCAGTAAGTGTGACCTTGGGGCAGTAACTGTAACGTAGTAGTAGAAAAACTTAGACAGATTGATAACATAATGAGATGCTCAATTTGATAATGTAATGAAATGCCCAGGATTGCGTAGCATGAAACAGGTTTGCATTGAGAATGAGGGGATCCTCTAAGGAGAGAGAGAACGGCAAGGACACCATCCACCTCCATCCAACAGCAGAACCTACCTAAAGAAACTAGAGGACACTACTATGCTAATTAACAGTTATGACCTGAGGCAACAGAGGAGAGAAAAAAAAAAACCTTATGAGGAGGAAATCTCTGAGGATCCAAGGCCTAGGTCGCCTTTTCATCCAGGCTTGGGATATTTTATTTAGTAATGGCTCTGCAGCTGCAATTTGGAAATCTCAATTAAGGGGAGGTGGAAAATATTCCAGTTTGGAGGAAGGCTCTCCCTCGAACCCTCTAGCGAAACCACCATGGATGGTTGTGAGAAAACTCTGCAACAATACGTGCAACCAAGGCAGAGGAGCAGAGCAACAACTGCTGAGGCACTCACCTGGCCTACCACCCTAAAATCAAACCAGATGAACCAGAGGCAGTCATAGGGAGAATGCAATGCAGGTGCCTTGCTAGGGACTTCACTAAAGCCAATGGACAACTGTTATAGTGGAACACTAGAGCCAACGAAGATGTAGTAACCACTCTTCACTGCTAGTCTTAAATTTTACACCAGGAGTGGCTGCCACATAGCAGACAGCTAAAGCCAAGCCTGAGGCGAGGACATTCCCAGCTTGGGCCAGGTGAGAAGGATCCCACCCCAAGTTGGACATGCTCAATGATGCAGACTAAATGCAGAGTGAGACTCATAGGCTGCAGGAACCCTGCACCAATAGAGAATGGCTGGCATGCCCCAGAAATAGACTGAGAGCTGAAGCTGGCAAGCTGATTTAGCACTGGTGTGCTGAGATGATAATGAGCAGTGAGTACTGAGACCTTGCAGATCAAATGCAGAATTGAGTGCAGCAGAATCCCAAGGGCTGAAACTGAGGGATGGCAGTAGGCATGAAGCAAATGAGTTGCGAAGCAATGAGTATGTAAGCATGAGTGGACCTGTATGTAGGTTAGTAAACAGAGTAGTAATAAGTGGGCCTGCACATAGGTCTGCATAACATAGCAGCAATGAAACAGCACTGAATAGTGGGTCAAGCCAGCCAGCATTTAAAAGTCAAATCAAGGTGACAGATACTCTGAGGATTTTCAGTGGTGAAGGCAGGATTTAGAATAGAAATAAGTAGCCACATGGGGCCAAGACTCCCCAAAAACCTCCTAGTCCCTGTCGTAGGACAAACAAGGAAGTGATGGAAGGCTGAGAACCACATGCAGCTATTAAAGCTAGGTTAACAGCCTCAGTGGGAGCATTTTGGCTGATCTCAGAGAAGAACATTTTGAATAAATATAGAAGCAACAGCTGTATGGAGTACACCGAGTTGTAAAACTGCAATAAAACATGGAGACACAATGCTCTAAAAGCAGGTATAGCCAGGCAGTGCAATGAAGCTGCAAGTAGAATGACGGCATGAACGAGCATCATAGCTAGGGTCAGAGTACACCTGAGACAGGTGAAAAAAATTGAATATGCAACATGGAGCAGCTATGGGTGAGCTGAAACACACAGATGATTGCAGTTGCACTGCAGTAGTTTGAGAGTGGTGAGCAACAGTGTAAAAAACACAAGCACTGGGTACAATAGTAATTGGAGTAAACAGTAGCAGTGGCTGCAGTTGTAAGTAACTGAAAGCAAGTAGTATGAACTCAGAGTAGCAGTATGCTAGGAGCTTAGAAACAAAGCCCACCCCGCAAAAGGCAAAACCAAAGACACAAGAACTCAGAAAACAGGGAACAAATCAGAAGCACACACAGCCAAAGGCAAAATACAAACCAGAAGCAGGAAAACAAACGCAGAAGCCCAGCAGAGGCAAACAGGAGCAGCAAGAGGGGGGCACAGGCCCCAGCCAGTCAGGTAGGCCCAACCAGCTCAGATGACAGACTGACAGAGCCTTTGGCTGCAAAGAAAAAAAATGCTTCACAATGAGGCTGAGAGGAACTGCTTATATAGCTCAGGAAATGGGAGTGGCTAGCTGCTTGGCCACCAAACTCCAGGCAAAGCCTTTCCAATTGTCTATTTTCTATTCTACTTGTCTATTCTCACAGCTAACTACCTACTGGGGTATTGCTCCCATAGTTAAGGTTTCTGAAGAGTATTATTTTTTACACTTCATTATGCTCCCTGCCCTTCTCCTGTACCTGCTCCTCTTTCCTGACCTACATTCATATTCCCCTCCTACCTCTCCCCTACACTCCTCTCTACTATCTGTTTCCTTCTCCTCCCTCCCACCCTTTCATTTCGCTGTTCCTTTCCTCCCTCCCTGTCCACTCTGACATCTTGACATCCCCCTCCCTAAACTTGGAGTTCCTCCTTTGATCTCTCCTGTCCTATCCCCACCTTTACCCTCCTCTTTCCCCTCTCCAGTCTAGGGGTGCAAGTCCTTCCATATCCTCCAACTCCTTACCCTGCTCCTCACGCTTGCAGGCAATGTGGAAGTCAAACCTGGCCCCTCTCCCTCCTTCCCTCTGTCCCTAAAAAACGTAGTGTTTTTCACCTCAGTGCTAGGAATCTCTTCCCTAAACTAGATATCCCAACAATATGGGTTTCCCACAACTCTCCTGACACCCTCTGCATCACTGAATATTGTCTGTCCCCAAGACTTCCAGATTCTTGCATGCCTATTCCTAACTACTTCCTTTTAAGGCAGAACAGGGACAAGTGTGATAGTGGAGTTGCCCTCTGTGTTCACCAGAGCTTCTGTACCATCACTCACAAGGAGGCTATGCCCTCCTCCATGTAGTATCTTACTGCCAAACTTCCCATCCCCTCCACCTTACCCATATTCATTGGGAGGGGGTAGTTATGCATCTTCTAAAATCATTCCCACCACTCTGGTTGACTCTCTCGCCATCATCACTTCTCATTCTTGAACTAATCCTCACTGGGGAGTTTAATATCAATTGGCTTTCCTCTGCCTCAGGTCAACTTCTCTCAAGACTGAATCCCTAAATCTCTCACAACTCATTACTGAACCCACCCAGTTCAATCAACACTCCTTAATCCACACCCTCTGGATTGGGTTCTCTCCTCACAGTCACACTGCATTGTTGCATCAGGTATGTTTCTGGGTGCCTTTAGTGACCATTGTATGACATGGGGGGTAAATGGAGAAAATGACAAATGCAGTAAGGACAGGGATGGGGCAAAAAAGGGTAATGCCATCAAGAAATGGAGGGTAATGAGTACCAACACCCTGTAGTCTGGGCAGCAAGCTCCCTGAACTTGTGGCCTTAATGGAAGAGGGATGCCTGGATATCGTAGCAGTCACAGAAACATGGTACACAGAGAACCATGACTGGGATGTTAACATACCAGGTACACAACCTGCAGGAGAGACAGGAAGGGGAGAAGAGGGGGTGGAGTAGCTCTCTGTGTAAGGGAAGGGATAAAAGCAACTGAACAAAAGAGTAAACAAGGAGGAGAAGAAGCACTGTGGGTCACCTCAGAGACTGGAAATGGCACCACAATCCGCACAGGGGTTGTATACAGACCCCCATGTCAGGAGGAGGGAAATGACAAGTATATGATAGAAGGCATCCTTAGGATGGCAGAGAAAGGGGAGATACTGTTGATGGGGGACCTTAATATGCCAGATGTTAACTGGAGCACCTTTGCTGCAGCAACATCCAAAAGCAGGGCCATTCTCAATGCCCTTCAGGTGGCACGCCTCAGACAGCTAGTTTTGGAACACACCCATGAGGAAGCAATCTTAGACCTCGTACTCTCAAATGGGGACAGCGAGAGGATCTGAGATCTAGAAATGGGTAGCCATCTGGGAACAACTGACCATCAAGCAGTGTGATTCATGATAAACTCAGCTACAGAGTCAAGCCATACAAAAGTGAGGGTTCTGGACTTCAGGAGGGCTGACTTTGGCAAGATGGGAGAGTGCCTTAGAAAACCACTAGCAAACAGGCTAGAAGGAGGGGTGCAGCAACAGAGAGGAAATATCAAAACTGCCATCACAGAGGAAACAAGCCTTTGTGTGAAGCAAATAAATCAAAATAAAAGAAAAAGCCACTATGGTTCTCAAAAGAGATGGTGGTGAAGGTTAGGGAGAAAAAGATAGCATTTAGGAAGTACAGGAAACACAGAAGGAGCAGGACAGTGAACTGTACCAGTTAAGGCCGAAGGAAGCAGGGAGGGTAGTCAGAATAGCAAAGGCCTAAACTAAGGAAAAGATAGCCAACTCGGTTAAGAAGGGTGATAAAACCTTTTAGAGGTATATCAGGGAGCATAGAAAGACAAAGAGATTGATATTGTGGCTGAATAGAATGGACAGTGGGTGGGTAGAGAGGGACAGTGAAAAAGCAGGGATACTGAACGAATACTTCTGCTCAGTATTCACAAAAAAGGAGGAGGTGGAGGTGCCTAATCCAGTTAACAGAAGCACTCTGGATTGGGGGTTCGATCCCAGTCCTTTCACAGAAGAAAGGGTTCTGAAAGAACTCCTAAAACTGAAGGTGAACAAAGCAATGGGGCCTGTTGGAATTCACCACAGAATTCTAAAAGAATTAAGGAGAGAACTAGTGACACCACTGACTACCCTTTTTAAAAAATCATGGGAGGATGGTGTGGTACCTGAGGACTGGAGGAAGTCGGATGTGGTTCCCCTTCACAAAAGTGGGAGCAAGACAGAGGCAGAAAACTACAGACCTGTAAGTTTGACCTCTGTGATAGGGAAAGCGATGGAATCACTTCTGAAGGAAAGACTTGTTGAGTACCTAGAGGCCAGTGGGGCACAGGACCCAAGGCAGCATGGGTTCACAGCAGGAAGGTTATGTCAGATGAATCTAATTGATTTCTTTGACTGGGTGACCAAAGTAGTAGACCAGGGAGGGACTGTGGACATGGCCTACCTAGACATTAGCAAGGCATTTGACACAGTCCCACACAAAGGATTAATAGTCAAATTAACCAGCTTGGGAGGTCCCAGGGTGGTAGCCTGGATAAAACATTGGCTGGACAACAGGATACAGAAGGTAATTGTAAATGGAGTCCACTCTGAAGAAAGAGGGGTTACTAGCCGGGTACCGCAGGGTTCAGTACTAGGTTCAGTCCTTTTTAATGTCTTTATAAGTGACATTGAAGAGGGACTGGAAGGAAAAGTATGCCTCTTTGCAGATTACACAAAGGTCTGCAACATGATTGATACACAAGGAGGTTTGGAAAGGATGAGAAGGGACTTGGCAAGGTTGGAGGAATGGTTAGAAGTATGGCAGCTTGGATTCAATGCAAAGAAGTGCAAAATAATGCACCTGGGAAACAAAAACCCAGGGGAAGATTACACAATGGGGGAGAGGTAGTAACAACAACAAAAATGGAAAGGGACCGGGGTAATCATATCAGATGACCTGAAGATTAGCAAGCAATGTGAGAAGGCAGTAGGGAGGGCTGGGGGATACTGGGATGTATAGGGAGAGGCATCACCAGCAGAAAACAGGAAGTTGTTATCCCTCTGTACAGACAGTTGGTGAGACTCTATCTGGAGTATTGTGTCCAGTTCTGGAGACCCCATCTCCACTAGTACATAGACAGGATGGAGGCAGTCCAGAGGAGGGCAACTAAAATGGTGAGGGTCTGCAAGGAAGTCATATGAGGAGAGACTAAAGGAGTTTAATATGTATAACCTGAGGAAAGGCAAGAGAAGGGGACATGATAGAAACTTTAAGTTATCAGTGAATCAACAAAGTCCAAGAGGGTAGCATCTTTAAGAAAAGAGATGTGTTAGAACAAGGGACACAATTTGAAAATGGGGGGGGCTCAGGGGCAATGTAAGGAAGTATTTTTCACAGAGATGGTGGTGGATGCATGGAACAGCCTTCCTGAAGAGGTTGCAGGGTCTAAAATGTGGGAGAATTCAAGAATGCATGGACAGACATAAGGTGATTTTTTGTGTGGGTAGGAAGAAATAGGCTGTTGGTTCAATAGAATCTGCAGCTTACCCTGTAGGTAGGGAAATGGGCAGAATAAGTGGGCCAAGCGGTCCTTATTTGCCTCAAAGTCTATGTTTCTATGTTTCTATATTGTATCATGAAGGTCCAGCACCTCTTTCCCCAAATACATCTGTTCTAGATCCCTACAGTCATTAAACAAAGATGCTGTACCTGTATTTAACAGATTGGTCCCCATTCTCACTGACCCTAACATAGACTTCACCCTCTCCTCTTCCACTCAATCTTTACTTGTCTGGGACAAATATGCCCATCAGGAAGTCCAGTGTTAAATCTTCCCACTGCCCTTGAATCACCCCTGACCTCACTGATTTGTGCAAGCCCCATGATCAAGCCTGGGCTCAGTTCAAATTCTCCTGCTCACTGTCTGATCTCCACTCCTGGAAAGCACTTAGAAACTCTTGCACAAAGGCCATTCATACCACCAAATCAGTTTACTTCAAGACCAAAATCTAGAACAATTTCAACTGCCTTGCCAAGTTTTGGAAGGTGGTCCACTCTCTCTTTGATTCCCCAACCCAATCAGTGCCACCAGTTCTCATGGTAAATGGCACACCAGTCTCTGGCCATTCCTCTGTTGCTGCTCAATCCAGTGAGTTTTTCACCATGTTCTCTCCTCTTTTCTCCCTCTACTAACTCCTCATCCTTCCTCTGTCTCCACCGCTCCATTGATCCCTTCCTTGGGGTTTTATTTCCCTCTTGTTTCTGCTTGCGAAACACTGCTTGCCCTGTATTCACTTAACCAGTTCAAATCTAATGCTGATGATCAGGACCTTAAACTCTTCTTTCTCTCAGCCCCTACCATTGCCTCCCCCTCACTCACCTTCTCAACCTCTCCTCCATCCTATGTGCTAACCCTCAGGATTGAGCGAGCCAAAATTCTCCCCCTTCACAAAGAGAGTGACCCCTCCTCCTCTGACAGCTTCCATCCTGTCTCCCTCCTCCCTGCTCTTGCAAAGTTGCAAGAGAACTTGGTCTGCTCCTGGCTGTCTTACTTCATACACTCCTTCAGCTTCCTCTCCCCATTTCAGGCTGGTTTTTGAAAGCACAGTTCAACTGTCTCCTCCTTGCTACATGTCACAGACTCCATCCTCTCTGGGATGGATCAGGAGCATATCTCTTTGGCCATTTTCATCAATCTGGCCAAAGCCTTTGATTTGGTGACCCATCTGCTCCTCCTGGACAAGCTGAGTTCTGCTAGCCTGTCAGCCTCCACTGTTGAATGGTTGCATTCCTACCTCTCAGGCCATCAGCAGTGGTCATTGGCTTCCTGTGCCTTTCACTCCCAATCCATCCTGGGGTCCCTAGGGCTTCATCCTGGGTTCCATCCTCTTCTCCATTTTCCTTAATGGCGTCCCTTCTGCATGTGTCAACTTGTGTATTCACATGTATGCATGTGACACAGTTCTTTATACCGCAGACCCATTGACTGTGGCTGTAGAGGTTTCCTTCCAGCAAGACTTCCACAATGTTCTGAGATGGTTTCAGGTCAACCAACTCTGGGTCAACACCAAGATTACAGTGTCTAAGACCTTTGGATCCAGACAGAAACTGGCAAGTCTTGCTCCTCTCCATTCCTTCTCCATCCTAGATGATTCTCCCCATGAAGTTGTCCATTTCTTCGAGTATCTCGGTGTGTGGCTTGACAGTAGGCTTGATTTCTCTGCTCTCATCAATGCCATCCATGCCAAGCTCTGCCCCAAGCCTGGAGCCTTGTACTGTAATAAAGACTGCCTGACCCCACAGGTAACTGCTGGGAGCAGATCACCAGAATGGTGTGTCCTATCTTTGACTATGCAGATGTGATTTACAGTACTGCTCCCTCCTCTTCCTTGCCAGAATGGAACTCTCTGTAACACCTTCTGTCATTTTGCTCACAAACCCACACCCCACTCATCATTGTACACTCTAGTCATCCCTCTCCATCTTCCCTCTTCCTTCCTGTCATCTGCAGCACTGTGCGTCTTTCCTCTCTAAATACCGGTTTGAGACACTGCCTTCATTCTTGTCCATACTCACCTCTCCCATTCCATCTACCTTGTACTCCATTCACTCCATGGATCCTCACACTTTCTCCATCCCCCACCCTTGATCCTCTGATGGACAGTCAGCCTTCTCCTATCATCTTTCCTCCCTTTAGATCCTCCTCTCCTCTTCCATCCATCTCTCACCCTCCCCATCTTCCGTTAAGCACCAGTTTTAACTCCTCCTCCTCCTGCATCTGTCAGCTCCCTCACCTGACATGCTCTTTGTTCTTCTCCCTGCCCAGTTCAGGCCCCCAGGGTCGGTTTTATGTCTCCTACTTTTATAGCACTGATCTGTTCAACAAGTTGTTAGATTGTATCTCAAGATGTAGAGTGAGGCAAGTTCCAAATATCAGTTTTGTTTTTCTGCACTTTCACCATGTTGCACTACATTTGTTTGTACCTTGTTTGTATGGTATGCATCAATTCTATTGTATTTTCTTGATTGTGCCAACCCCTCCCCAGGTCACACCTGAAAATGAGCCTTGGCTCTGTATGCCATTCCCAGTTACCGATTTTCAAATAAGTAAGTCAATAAATAAATAAATACATACATACAGTACATACATATCAAGCATTTTCTGATGTCCAGTGGTACTCCTCTCTCACCTTCAGCTGGTCCATCTTAAGCCTTTTCTGTTGTCCAGTGCCACTCTAACTCCATCCAGGGTAAAAAGTATTTTCAGGTGTCCAGTTCACACCCCGCCTTCACCCCATCACTCCCTCAGGTACCAATGCATGTTTGAGGATGGTCATTGAAAGGACCATAGAAACATAAAACTTGTCAGCAGAAAAGGACCTGTAGGCCCATCCAGTCTGCCCCTTGCCCCTGCCTATTCCGACACCTTGGATCCTATTGGGTCACTATGTCCCTCCTGCCTCTCTTTCCTGTACTTATTATACCCATGTACCTAAACTCCCCACTTTCTTCACCCCACCTCCTCTTCCAGCAGGCTGTTCTAGGCAACCACACACTCTGCGAAGAAGCAGTTCCTCACATCCCTCTTAAACTCCCCCTCTAGTTTCATTGCATGTCTCCTTTTTCCATGCTCTTCCTCCTCTGAAAGAGACTCCCCACCAGCACTTGTCCACCCCATAAGGTATTTATAGGTTTCAGTCATGCACCTCTCACTTTCCTCTCCTCTCCTCCAGTGAGTACATGCTGAGATCCTGCAGCCTCTTCTTATATTTCTTCCCATACAACCCCTACATCATTTTGGTAGCCCTCCTCTGTACCACTTCCACATTGTCCATGTCCTTGTGGAGGTGTGGCATCTAGAACTGGACACAGTGCTGTAGATGGGGTCTTTCTAGTGAGTGATACAGTAGCAAAACCAGCTCCCTTCTCCTGCTAGAAATCCCCTCATGCACCACAGCATCCCACTAGCCTTCCCATCTGCCTTGTCACACCACTTTGCCACCTTGAGATCATCAGACATGATTATGCTGAGGTCCCTTTCTTGTTTGGTGACAGTAAGTAGCTCCCCTCCATCTTTTATACAGCTTTTGGGTTTCCCTACCCCAGGTACATTATTTTGCACTTTTTGGCATCAAACTCCAGTTGCCATAGCCTAGAACATTCCTCAAGTTTCCCCAGGTCCTTTTGCATTCTCTCCATCCCTTCCTGAGTGTCCACCATGTTGCAGATTTTTGTGTTATCTGCAAAAAGACACACCTTCCCCTCTAGTTCCTCGGCAATGTCACTTAGGAAGACATTGAAGAGGTTTGGTCCCAGTACTGATCCCTTTGGCACCCTGCTGGCCACTCTCCCATCCCCAAAGTGTCTGCTGTTTACCACCCCCCTCTGCCTACTATCCTTCAACCAGTCTGATACCCAGCCCTTTCTCCCCAACCCAAGCCTGCTTAGTTTCTTTTTTAGCCTCCTGAACAGCACAGTGTCTAAGGTCTTATTGAAGTCCAGATAGACAACATCCACTGCCCTCCCCTGCCCTGATCCACCTCCCTAGTCAACAAGTCAAATAAATCTATGGGATCTGTTTGGTATGACTAACTCCCTGTGAAGCCATGTTGCCAGTGGTCCTGCAACCCATTTGCCTCCAGGTACTTCATCAACCTCTCCCTCAGCAGGACCTCCATTGATTTCCCCACCACTGATGTAAGACAGACTGTCTGCAATTGCTAGGCTCCTCCCTGCTGCCACTCTTGTGCAGAGGGACCACATCAGCCCTTCTACAGTACACTGGAACTATCCAATGAGGTGCTGAATAGTGTTGCTAGAGGGGCAGCTGGCATCATGCTCAGTTCTTTTATAACTCTTGGGTCAATCCCATCCAGTCCCATCCCCTTGTATTCCTTTTGGGCTTCCGACACCCTTTGGACTCTCTCCTCTAAAAATAGACTTGTGTTTACTCCCTCCTCACCCAGTGCCTACTGATACATGTTGAATCATACCCCCCAACTGTGAAGACTGGGCAGAAGTAGTCATTTAAAATATTATCTTTTTCCTGATCTTCTTCTGCACAGCCCCTACCCTCTTGATTCTCACTATGCCACCCTTTTCTTTCCTATTTTAACTCGCATACCTGAAGAAAGTCTTATCCTTTCCTGATTTCTAGGCAATTCTATCCTCTGTTTGTGCCTTACCTTCCTTCACCCTCCTTCCTGCCTCCCTTTTTCCCAGATATACCTTCCCTACCCATCTGGGTCTCCTTGTACTCCTAAACACTGTGTCTTTCTTTCTACTACCTTAGCCACCTCCTTAGAGAACCATAGTGACCTCTTCTTCCTCCTACCCTGCTTACTCCCTTTAAATAGCATGCAGTTTCCTTTAGCTATTCTGTCCTTGATCTTTTACATTGGGTCTCACTCCTCCACAGCCATCCCCTCTTCAAGCTATTTATTGAGGCAGTCTCCTATCTCTTTAAAATATGTCCTACTGATGTCCAGGACCCTCGTCTTAGTGTGTTTTTTCTCTTGCCCAATCTGTATTCTAAACTACACAGTACATTGATTGTTTGTTCTAGGGACTCCCCACTGTAGACGTCTGCAATGTTGTCCCTGTTAGTAAATACCAGATCCAGCATTGTCCCAACTGAAGTGGGTTCTATAATCAGCTGCCTGAGAAATGTCCCCTTTAGAGAGTTGAGGATAGCCAAGCTTCTTGTTGTTGCTGTGGCTAGAATGCTCCAGTCAATGTGTAGCAGATTAAAGACCCCCAAATTAAGTGCCATCCTTTTGCTTGCCATTCTGACAATGGCCTCCCCCAAAACTTTTCTAACTCCCCCCCCATGATGATGATCAGTACACCACCCCATGCAGATAACGTCTCCAGACCCTGTCTCTGCTGACCCAAAGTACATCCAGCCCATCCTTATTTCCCTGATGCCCCTGTATCTGTGTGGCATTTATACTTTTCCTCATATACTGTGTAAAACAACCACACCTCCACCAACTTTTCTCCCTATCCTTGCCTTCCAGAACATGGTGTTGCTTGGTATGACCACTTCCCAACTATGGTTGTCTGTGCACCATGACTCTTTTATGGCCACCAGATCGAGATCTGCATCCAGAATGATTGCTTCAAGGTCAGGAATTTATTTCCCAGACTTCTAGTGTTAGCACACATAACTCTGCACTATTTTTGTCCTTGTCCTTCCCCATTCTGTCTGCCCTTCCTCTTTCCATCCTTCATCCCTCCTGTTTCCCCACTATTGTTTCCCCCTTTTTTTATTTACCCTCTGCTTATCCTCTTTGCTCCTTCTTTCAGCTATAGATCACATCCTGACCCACTCATATGGCACTCTCACTGTCCTTGTGCCCCTTACTCTAAGTTTCTTTTCCTTGGGCATCTCTTCTCTGTTGCTATAATCTCTGGGGTGCAATCTCTGCTTCCCTCATTTTCTGCCTTCCCCATTGGCTATTTTAAATGCCCATCAAAATAGCATCTAAACCTTTCAGGTAGGGACCCCAGTGCCCGATGTAGGTCCAAATCTTCCTCCCTACACCATGTCTTCAACCACTCATTGAAGGCCCCGGTGCAATATTCCCTAGCCTTCCCTCAGTCATATACAGGTGGCACCTCAGTAAAAGTCACCATGTGGGTTACCTGCTTCAGGCTGCCTCCCAAACTACTTAAATCTTTCATGCACTGCACTGCTGTGTCCCTTGCCAAGTCAGTCCAAGGTGGACAATGACATCCAGTTTGCCCTCCTGCCCCACCTCTCTATCAACCATAAGGATCTGTTCTCCATCCCTTTAGGCTGAGGCACCAGGTAGGTACCACATCTCTCTCTTTCCCTCCCATTCACCTCTCAAAACTACCCCCAATGTTTGGGTCCCCAGCAAGTTGCTTCCTCCTCTGCTGGAGTCCTCTGCCTCCCCCCTTGGGGCCTTCCCTATGGAGGAGCCTCACATCCTCCCAAGCCACTATGATAGGTGCCATTCCTTCTAGAAGTCCCATCTCAACATAGCAGTGAATGTACTGAGTACAGTATAACCTTGGTTATCTGAACTCACTGGAGGACATCAGTTTAGTTCTGATAATCAAGGGATTTGTAAAAATGAGGGTCTATTGAAATTATTAGGAAGTCTGGTCATGGTTTGGCTATACAGTACTATACCCTCCCACATGCCGAAATGATATCCTGCTTCTTGATAAGATAAGAGGGGGACACTCACCATTGAAAACAAAATTGCAGATTGGTGGAACTTGAGCAGATATTTTTTTTTCAGTGCCTGTCAGTACAACATTTAAAATAGGCTCTGCAGGACAAGTTGCTTGATGCATTTCATAGATATTCTGCTGCCCGAAGCAACATTCCTACTTTCCAACTTGTTGTGACCTAGCTTCCCCACCCACCCCAGAACTTCTGTGACTTCCACTCACCGCACTATATTACATTCAAACTCATTCAAAGTTACCTCCTTCCCAGAGCTGGAATTAAAGCAGAGGAGCAGGGAGGTTGTCAGTAGCCACAGAGATTTTTTTTGAGCAGTACAGTAAAGGTGGAGCTGCTTTTATTTTTACTTTTCATTGAAGCTTTTCCTTGCCTCCAGTCACTACCCAGAACAAGGAGAACAGTTGGATTTTGCTACTCCTCTTCTGCTCACTTGTATACTGTGGCTTTTTTAAATCCTGCAGCTGTAACTTGATTCATCAAGGCATACAATAATCCAGTGATAATGGACTGCAGTATAACTGTAACAAAAACAAAAACAACTGTTACCTCAGGGGACATGGTGGGAGTTCAGATAATCCAGAGGTTTGGATAATGGGGGGTGGGATAATCAAGGTTATACTGTAGTGGCACCAGCTGAGGAATGTACTCCCAACACACCAACCCCACCATCCCAGAGCCCACCACAGTCTAGATGGCCCTCCTCCTTAGCCCCTTCTGAAGTAATGGTGATAGACTTGGTAGTCTCTAGATGTGGAAAAAGGTCCCCCGAATTCCATCCAACTCAGCCTGGAGCCTAGTGACCTCCTTTCTCAACCCAGAGAGATGCACACAGATGGGCAGCGCAGTCTCAAAAGGTTTCTCTAAAACTGCTACTTCAAAACCACTGCACTGCACGACTCCCAACATTCCCATTTCTACACTCCCTATGATCCTGGAAAAGAACTTTGTGCCCTTGCACCAGATAGGGTGTTTATAAATGTCCCCTTTTTGTTTTGCTTACCCCTTTGTTCTGTAACCCTATATAAGGTTTTATAAGTTTTCCTGTTTTGCTTTAATAAGAATTTTTCTTACTTTTCTCTTTTTGTTTTGCTTATCCCTTTGTTACTTAACCTTAGATAGGGTGTATTAAGTTTCCACTTTTGCTTCTTTTTTCCACCTTTTATCCTTACCCTACATAGGGTGTTATATCTATCTCCATTTCACAGAGCTTATAGTTCCCACTTAACAGGTAGTTTTTGTTACTACAGTCCCTTACCTAGCCAGACAACACTTATACAGGCAATCTAACTTACCTTACCTTATTGGACCAGCAGAGTTCCCTGCATGACTGTCATCACCCACGGACACCTATCAATGCCTAATACACCAATCCTGCTCCAGTTCTGCTCTTTTCTACTTACGCACTGGGACACAAGTACACAGAACTAGGCACACCAATCTGGTTCTCCACGAGGGTCGAGAAGCTGTGAGAGCCAAGAAAAACACAACCAATGAAAGTCTAGCACTCCCAAAACAAAGTAGCAGAAGCCAGTTAGTTCTCAAAATGCAATGAGAGAGAGACACGATCAAATTCCCACTAGTGCATTTTTTAATTTTCTGTCACAAACGTGCAATTCCAAAAACTTGGCTACTACTTGGACTGACAGAGTCCTCCATAAGCCAGGTACCCAAACCCTTCACCCATTTAGAGCTTTGTTGGGGGGTGGCTACCTGGACAGATACTGTACATTTTATACTCAGCTTTTGATGTCACATTTCAGCGTCATGAT
Organism: Neoceratodus forsteri; assembly: GCA_016271365.2. Taxonomy (NCBI): domain Eukaryota; kingdom Metazoa; phylum Chordata; order Ceratodontiformes; family Ceratodontidae; genus Neoceratodus; species Neoceratodus forsteri. The sequence continues at coordinate 1,762,403,423 of CM057455.1, read as the reverse complement.
ACTGACATAGCAAATCAAAATAATACTGTACAAATAAAACAAAATACCTCAATCTGCAAATGTTACACAGTTCAGAAGCTGTATAATGCACTCCTGACATGCTGACCATTTCATTACATAGTGCAAAGATGCAAATAAAAATAAAAATAAACCACAAGCAAAGTGCATCTGATTTGCAACAAAAGGACCAGCATAATTCTGACAGTTCCTGTAACCCTTTCATGTTGAATTGTTGCATGAAAAATATAAGTATTAAAATAGTAGAATCATTTAGGTTTTAAATCAGGGCAGGGAGCACTCTACACAACACTGGTCAAAGGGAATGACCATTGCAGGAAAATGCCTGTGCTCTCCAAACCTCAGGCTGCAAAAAGAAAACAGTGCTGTGGTTGTGCTTTTGAGACCTTGGGCTGGATTCTCAAAATGTTGAAGGACAAAGTCCCTCCACAACTCCAGTTATGGACTGAAATCTCTGCAGCTGCAGGGACTGATATTCTCATCTGCCTCAGCTGCAGAAGATGTTATGCTTGGTCCCACCAGCTAACATTTTCCACAGTTGAAGGAAAAATCACCTGCAAGCTGGCATAAATCATGGAGCCAGTCATAAACTAACTCCACTTTTGAGACTACCATAGCTGTGGGAGAAACTCCAGTTCCTCCCAGTTCCCCCAGGTGGATAAAGCAATGGGGCCTGGTGGGATTCATCCCAGAATTCTAAAAGAACTAAGGGTAGAACTAGTGACACCACTGACTACCCTCTTTAACAAATCATGGGAGGATGGGGTGGTACCCGAGGACTGAAGGAGGGCAGATGTGATTCCCCTTCACAAAAGTGGGAGCAAGGCAGAAGCAGAAAACTACAGACCTGTTAGTTTAACCTCAGTGGTAGGGAAAATGATGGAATCACTTCTGAAGGAAAGAATGATTGAGTATCTAGAGGCCAGAGGGGCTCAGGACCCAAGGCAGCATAGATTCACAGCGGGAAGGTCATGCCAGACAAATCTGATAGATTTCTTTGACTGGGTGACCAAAATAGTAGATCAGGAAGGGGCTGTGGACATGGCCTACCTAGACTTTAGCAAGGCATTTGACACAGTACCACATAAAAGATTAATATACAAGTTAGCCAGCCTGGGAGTGGGTCCCAAGATGATAGCCTGGGTAAAGAATTGGCTGGAGAATAGGACACAGAGAGTAAATGTAAATGGAGTCCGCTCTGAAGAAAGGGGGGTTACTAGTGGGGTACTGCAGGGTTCAGTATTAGCACCGGTCCTCTTCAATGTCTTTATAAGCGACATTACAGAGGGACTGGAAGGAAAAGTATGTCTCTTTGCAGATGACACAAAGATCTGCAGCAGAGTTGATGCACAAGGTGGGGTGGAAAGGATGAGAAGGGACTTGGCAAGGTTAGAGGAATGGTCAAATGTATGGCAGCTTAGATTCAATGCTAAGAAGTGCAAGGTAATGCACCTGGGAAACAAAAACCCAGGGGAAGAGTACTCAATGGGGGGTGAGATACTAACAACAACAAAAATGGAAAGGGACCTGGGGGTATTCATATCAGATGACCTAAAGGTGGGCAAGCAATGTGACAGGGCAGCAAGGAGGGCTGGGGTGATACTGGTATGCATAGGGAGAGGCATCACCAGTAGAAAACAGGAAGTTATTATCCCTCTGTACAGACAGTTGGTGAGACCCCATCTGGAGTACTGCGTGCAGTTCTGGAGACCCAATCTCCGCAAGGACATAGACAGGATGGAGGCTGTCCAGAGGAGGCAACTAAAATGGTGCAGGGTCTGCACCGGAAGACATATGAAGAGACTTAAGGAGCTGAATATGTATAACCTCGAGAAAGGAGGAGGGGACATGATAGAAACTTTCAAGTATCTCAAGGAATCAACAAAGTCCAAGAGGGTAGCATCTTTCAAAAAGAGGTGTGCAAGAACAGCAGGACAATTTGAAGATAGACGGGGCATCTCAGAGGTAATTTAAGGAAGTATTTTTCACAGAGAGGGTTGTGGATGCATGGAATGGACTTCCGGAGGAGGTTGTGGAGTCAAAAACAGTGGTCGAATTCAAGCATGCATGGGACAGTCATGAGGCAATTCTAGGGGTTGGGGGTAGAAAGAAGTAGGCTGCTGGTTAACTAGGAGCTGCAGCTTATCCAATAGATAGGGAAATGGGCCGATGGGGTGGGCCAAGCGGTCCTTATCTGCTGTCAAAATCTATGTTTCTATTTTTCTATATTTCCTCAAGTGACAACCCAGTTGCACCAAGTTTTTCCCACATTTTCATGGACTTTGATAATCTGGTCCCTTATTTTTATCTGTGCATTAAATGGATTCAAGTGCATAATCAGAATGCAGGAATTTCCCCTGCCCAAGCAATAACACACAATGAAATGTGTGATTGTTGGGTAATTACTGCACAGCCCCTCTCCATGGGTTGGAGGCACAAGGTGTTAGCACAGTATTCTTTGACCCCATTGTATAATTGCAAGTTAAAGGGTCAGAAAAGAGATGGCAGCCCTGAAGGTAGATAAAGCCCCAGGGCCAGATGGGATACATCTGAGGTACTCAAGGATCAGGAATTGACTGAACCCTTGGCAGGGCTATTTAATAGCTCACTTCAGTCAGGGGTGGTTCAGAAAGACTAGGTTAGCTGGCCCACCGGCACAGTAGCAAGGCATCCACATGTGACACTGACATTGGAGGGCTGGCCAGGTGGAGAGAGATTGAGCATCCAAAGGACAGCTCTCCTTTTCTGGGGGGAGGGGGGCAAGTGTCTGACACATTAGAGACCCCTGGCAGAGGCTGGGGGATCCACTGTGATCGGCACTCAAAATGTGTTGGAGGTGGAACAGATGACAGGTTAGTCCCGCTGATGTCATTGCTCATCCTGCCTCCAAGTGGAACTATCACAGCATCAAGAAAAAAGCTGGCCCACAGGTATGACACCCTGCTCTGCTGCCATCTCCATTGCCAAACAGTGCCTGCTGGGAGGGATCCCATTCCCATGGCCCCGACCCAGGGGGTAAGCCAGGGCTTGCCAAATAGTGTCTGTTGGGAGTAGGTGCCCACCCAGCAGCCCCACCCAGGGGTTAAGCCTGGGCATGATGGAGATGGTTGGTGGGAGGGGGCTGAGCTCTGATAAGGATCAGGGGCTGGGCCAAAAAAATAAAAACAAGAAAGACCGTAGGTTAGCAGACACAGCTCCTCTCCATAAGGGTGGGGACAAAGAGCAACTGGGTAACTACAGACCTGCTAAACTTGTGCCTTATTTTGGGGAAACAAAAGGAGACATTACTCAAAGAGGACCTAATAGACTACCTGGAGAGTAATCGTCTCCAGAATAGTTAACAGCAAGTGTTTGTGGCAGGAAGGTCTTATCAGGGCAGGAGTTAAAGAGCAAGCAGTAGATTTACTCTACTTCAGTTTCAGTAAGGCATTTAACTTGATACCACGCAGAAGGTTGATAAAGGAGATAGAGGATCTAGGTGTAGCGAAGGACAGTTAGATGGGTGGGTAGCTGGTTAGAGGGAGACAACAGAGGGTAGTTTTAAAATGAGTTACATCTGGGGAAAGCAGTCCCAAGTGGGGTTTCACTGGGTTCAGTCTATGGACCACTCCTTTTCAATATGTTCATCAGCAGCATAGGGGAAGGAATTCAGAGCAATATGTGTCTTTTCACAGGTGACACTAAACTCTGTGATACAGTAGACAGCAAGAAGGGGGTAAGGGAGTTGAACAGGGACCTGCAAAGATTGGAGAGGTGGTCCAAGGTTTGGCACTTGAAGTTCAATGCCAAAAATTGTAAGGTGGTGCCCATTGGAAACAGGAACCCCAAGACAGAATGTTGGATGGGAAGGGTTCAGCTGAGAACTATTACTGAGGAAAGGGAGCTAGAACACATCATAAGTGAATCCCTAAATAATATAGCCAATGTAACAAGCCCTACAGTAATGTAACTAGGATGTTCAGATGAACAGACAATGCTCTTTCAGACGTTTGGGGCCTCAGAGACTTTTGGCAGTACTGGTCATCTTGAGCATGAAGTTGGCTTGTGGGAAGGGAGTCGAGGCAGCTGTGAAGGGCTATAATTTTTCCTTTATGACTGCTGTCAGCTCCCTAGCACTGGGTCATGTCTGCCCTTGATATCCCAACTCAGGTCACTTTGGTATGATGCTGATTGAGGAGGTTAAAGTCTAAGGGGTGGAATTTGGAGTGTTGTTGGCGAAGATCCTCAGCTGAAGAGGATAAATTGGCACTGAGGGCTCACTGCAGTGAGTACTAGCAGGCAGTCACTTTGAAAAAGGCATCATTCCTGTCATGGGTGATTGTTACTGGAATTAACTGGCCAGCTCAGCTCTTCAGTACTGTTGACAGACTATTAAGTCCAGTTTTGTACAGTCCTTTAGAGCCTTTTCTCACAACATGACACTGTTCCCACCTTCAAATATCAGGGGGTAATTCTGGACCCATCCCTAACCTACACTGACCACAATGCCTTACTGATCAGGTTCATCAACCTGAAGATAGCGCTCTGCTATTGCCTGATCAACCACCTCTTGCTGGAATCCCACCTTGCTATTGCCCATGAAAATCTTCTCCCCCTCCTTGACTAAGGCTGCCTAGTGTACTCCCTCAGCAGTTCTACTATGGAATACTGACACCCAGTATCCTGAAATCCACAAGACTAAATTTGGGAGATTGAATTTCAATATTCTGCAAGGCACTGGATCCCGACTTGCGGGATCCCTAAGGCACTTGCATTTAATGCAGTGGACTTTTCCCCTTGCACCCGGCCCCCCCCCCGTAACTTAACTCATTTTCTCCTGGTGGCCATTTTGGATTCATTCCAGCAATGGATGGTTCCGACGCCATATGGCGTCTATGGGAAGAAATGAGTTTTTAGACAACCAATTCTGAGGGGGAGCAGACCTCAGAGTAAAACATTAAGTTATGGGGGTGGTAAAAAAAAACATTGCAGTAACTGAGAACAGAACCCAGGTCCACCATACCATGCTGGCCAAGCTGCTGGTGGCTTAGTCCTGCATGCCTCGGGAGCAGTTCAGCTGGCTTCTGTATTTTTTCCTCTGTTGTGGTGACTACCCAGAGGTAGGGTAGGGTAGGGTAGGGTAGCAGTTTGTCACATCTGCTACCTTACCCCTGTCCTTCCTGTTGGGCATGCGGGTATCAGGACAGCAAAGTTGTCAGGCACACGTCTGCTGGGATACTGAATTCAGTTTCGCAAGTGTCGGGTTTCCTAATAGGATACCCCCTCACCTCCATTACCAACCTGAACTTTCTGGATGTTACTTAAAATCTCATATGCTACCTTGCCCTCTGTGACCCTATTCTCACTGACCGCTGCTCTCTTTACCAGTCCCTTAACTGGCTCCCTTCACAAGAACAGTGCTCCTACCTGCTGGCCTGGACCGTAGCTGATACCTTGCACAATCCCTCCTACTCTCAACTATCCCTTCTTATCCTGCCTAAAACCTACTGCCGCAATCAATGTCAGGCTTCCCACCTCCAGCTAGAACATCCTAACATACAGTAACTCTGAGGATGGACCTTAAAGAGCCTTCTCCGCAGCCAGACCCTCACTATGGAACAACCTCCCCTCCTCCCTAGGTTCCCCCGACTCCCCACTAAATCTAAATTCCCTATTAAGAATGCACTTTCTGTCATCCATGACCTGCCCACAGGCCACTAGCATGGCTGCACCTCCCTTGCAGCCCACCCCTCCCCCCTCTAGTGCCCTGCTCTCCTCTCCCACCCTGAATACTATTGTTATTCCTGTTGTTGAATGATGGAGCAACCTTACCCTGTTTACCTAAATGTTATATACCTTGGTATGCTCAGTTGCTGATGTATCTGGTTCTGTTTACCATACATTCTGTCTGTTAGCTTGACCTACACTGGATTCCCTGTTATGTTCCCTGTATGATCCACGCTATTCTCTCACTGTATTTTATTCTGTTTGTACCAGTTTCTGGCCCAGGCTGTGCCTGAAAAAGGTCTTTGAATCAGAGCCACAACCCGGTTACCAAATGAATGAATGAATGAATAAATAAATAAACAAATATGTACAGTACTGGAGACCACACTTGAAGAGGGACATACAGCTCCTGGAGAGGGTACAGAGGAGGGCAACTAAGATGATACGAGGACTAGGGGATTTGACGTATGAGGGCAGACTTGAGAAGCTCTGCCTGTTTTCATTGGAGGGGAGGAGAGACGGGGGGACATGATTGAGGTCTCCATGTACCTCAAGGGAATAAATAGGATAAACATGTAGGGGATCTTTAGACTAAAGCAGGGAGGTATCACCAGAGGGCATGGTTTGGAATTGGAAGGTGGAAGGGTGAGGAGGGAAAAGAGGAGGAGGTTTTCCGCTGAGAGGTTGGTAGACCCTTGGAATGCACTGCCTGGTGAGCTGGTTCAGAGATCCACAGTGGAGGGCTTCAAGAGAGGGTGGGACAGACACAGAAAGTGGATGTATCAGATGATGGCCTGGTCCAGGGGGGTGGGGATGGATGATAGGGGTTTCTGGAACACAAGGGGGGGGGCCTCGGCACCCAACTAGGGATCTGAGGTTTGAGCAGACTTGATAGACTGTAAGGCCTAATCTGCTGGCAATTAGTATGTTAGTAAATAAATGTGAGAAGTTCAACCAGTTCTTTCTAGACAAGGTGTCCACCATCCACACTGGGATTCCATTAAGCAGCCTTGTATTAGCTGGCAGTGTTCTGGCTTTGACAGATGGAGGCATTCCATTTTTATGGGCTGAGTTTGAGAAAGTTTTTGGTGGATGATATGTTGCGGGTAGCCTCCAGACTGTGCCCCACCTTCTGTGCATTGGATCCTGGGCCGACCAGGCTACTCCTTGAGTGCTGTGACTCTCTCAGCACGATTGTGGTGGAGATCTTAGATGCTCCCTTGGGGAGCTTTTTTTTTTACATCTGTCCTTAAAAAGGAAGCAGTAACAAGTGTGGTGTGCAAAAGCAGAGAATTATGAGTCAGAGTACAAAACTGCAAAAATGTGCTAAGTTTATTGGAGCCAAATGTAGGAGCTGCAAACAGAACACCCTAGCACTTTGAATCTCACTGATTCTTCCTCAGGGGGATTTGGGTATTCTGCTTGCATTTCCTACACTTGGCTCCAGTAAACGTAACATCTTTTTGCACATTTGTAATCTGACTCTTAAGCCACTTTTTTTGCACATCACACTTGCTACTTCTTCTGGTTTTGTTTTCTGTCATTGCAGCATTTGTTACTTGTAGGTAGCCCCTAGGGTTTTTGTTTGTGTAGTGCTCTTAAAATGACTATTGTGAGGCCCTTCCCCAAGAAGTTTTCTTTGGACCCTGATGATCTCTCCAACTACAGACTTGTCTTGAAATTTCTCTTTCTAGGGAAGTTGATAGAGAAGGTGATGTTGGTGCAACTGGAGCAATACCTGGAAAACTATGGCATCTATGAGCCTTTCCAGTCTGGTTTCCAGCCTCACCATAATATGGAGACTACACTAGTCAGAATGATCCATGATCTCTATCTAGCGAAGGACAGGGGATGTTGTTCCATTCTTCTCCTGCTAGATCTCTCTTCAGCTTTTGACACGGTGGACCATGGAGATTGTTGGCTTGCTTGGGGCACTATGTAGGACTTTCAGGTATGGTGTTGCATTGGTTCAGGTCCTACCTGTCCAGCAGGTGACACCCAGGTCCTTTACTTCAAGTAGTGCTGTACTGTGCTGTGGCATGGCCCAGGGGTCGATCCTTACCCTTGTGTTATTCACCGTGTTCATGTTGCTGCTGGGGGAGATCCTTAGATGCTATGGTCTAGGTTTTCATTGCTGTATCTATGACACTCAGCAGTAAGTGTCTTGCGTCCCAAATGATGCTGCAGCCATATCGAAAATGAGCGAGTGCCTTAAAGAAATCCAGGACTGGATGGTGGCCAGCTGGCTTAGGCTTAATCTCTCAAAGAATGAGGTGTCATTGGTGGAGCCAGGTCAGCCAGATTCAGTGGCAACAAGTAGCAGCACCATCCTTCCTACAGTATATTGGGCAGCGTGGCTCTTTGAGCCGGATAGAGTGATGGATCTGGGAGTCATTGTGAACTCCAAGCTGACACTAGAAAATCAGATGTTGGCTGTTGTTTGTAATGGCTTTTCTCATCTCAATGACATCACCCGGATTAAGCCTTATCTTGAGCCAGCTGATTTGGCAACTGTGATGCATGCCTTAGTTATGTCAAGGTTGGATTACTGCAATAATCTTTACCTTGAGTTATCTGTGAAACTGTTGCGCCATCTCCAGCTTGTTCAAAATGCATCAGCTTGGTTGGTGACTGGAACCTCCCTGTTTGAAGATATCACCACAGTGCTTTGTGCTTTACACTGGTTGCCAATGCAGTGGCCCATGAGTTCCAAAATATGCTTGTTAACTTACAAGGCACTGCACGGGCTGAGGCTGGGCAGACTGAAAGACTTCCTGGTACCATATGCTTCTGGTCGTACCCTCCAGTCAGGGGAAGCAAACCCCTTAATGGTACCTACATCTCATTTAAAATCCTCAAGGGATAGGGTGTTCAGTGTAGTACCCCCAATTTTACAGAATGTCCTTCTCTGGGAGATAAGAGGTGCTGCTTTTCTAACCCTTTTTAAAAAACATTTAATAAACTATTTTCTCCCTTTATGTTTTGGCCTGGCTTAATAATTTATAGTCTTATTAATGCATTCTAATTTGTTTATTGTCTGTATGTTATGTGAGGAACCCAAAGTCTCCAGGAATTGGCACCGAATAAATAATATTTTATTTGCTTGCTTTCATGGTGGGGTGTATTGGAAGGGGATTTGATAGCAGGAGAAATAAGATGTTACTACCTCTCTATAGATAAAGGGCAAAGAAAAATGGTCCAGTGCACACAAAGTTGCGAAAGATATTAGAGAATACTGGCTAAACAACTGTGCACAACCAGTCTGTGCTGCTGCCGAGGGGTTCTGATTCTGTAAGACCTCAAGAGTGAAGCTCTCGAGGTCGCATAGAATCAGAACCCTGAGGTGGCAGCACAGGCTGGTTCTGCACAGTTGCCAGACAGTATTTTTTATAGTATATAGTGACTCTCCAACAAAAAGACTAAAAAAACAAGCATTTGTCAATGCTGAATGTTTGCTTGCTGGCATTAGCATTGGAAGCAAAGGAGTTAGACAGATGCAGAATAGGAATGGCAGTGAAGTATTGAAGTGATGCCAACCCCACCCCCAAACTGCAGAAATGGACAGCATTGGGGTGTGCCTTTGGGTCGTCACCCATAACGCTCGTGCCATTTCACCTCACCCTACCCTGCAGACACTGACAAGTGTTGAAGTGTGCCTTGGGGTGTTTGCGCTTTACACTCACCCCATTCCATAAGGAAATACACTGAAATGGGTGCAGTATAAGAGAATGGGGCGAACTTTGAGGCTGAAGAGTCTAAGGCACACCTTGATGCCTGTCACTGGCTGTAGGGTGGGGGTGGAGGTGGAATGGCATGAGCATTACTGTTGACAATCCCAAGTCACACCCCTGATGCCTGTCAGTCCCTAGAGGGTAGGAAGTTATGGTCAGAAACCCTAATGCCCTGGGCATTTCTTGGTATTTTCATTCCAAGTTTTCAACATGGACTTTTTGTGACCCCACTGCATGAACAGTGACACTATCAGTTCATTAGCCAAAAGGTGATTTTGCAAAGTGACTGTGCAATTTAGCACCACAGGTGCGAAAACAGATTTCGAACAGGATGTGAAAAATGACGGTTGTACTGTTCATGAGGAGGTGTAAAAAAATGGTAATGTTGAAAATCTGGAGTGAAAATATAAAAAAACTGGTGAAGTCAAGAACATGTGTAGAAACTGCACAGCTCACACCTGTAATGCAATTATTTTTGGGATTTTTTACACCAGATTTTCAGCTTGGGACCTCCACTCATGAACAGTGGCACTGTGATTTTCGTAGTCTGTCCAGAACGTTGATTTCGAACAGTGATTGCACGCATTGTGTGCCACAGGTGTGAAAACATATTTCTGGCAGGATTTAAAAAATGACAGCTGTACTGTTCATAAGCTGGTGTACAAAAATGACAATGTTGAAAATCTGGAGTAAAAATATAACAAATTGGCGAAGTTATGAGCATGTGTAGAAATTGCTCAATGCACGCTGGTAACGCAGTCTTTTTTTTTTATTTATTTACCAAATATGCAACATGGGCTTTTGGGACCTCTCCTTATGAACAGTGTCACTGTGATTTTCTTAATCTGTCCTGAATGTTGATTTCACATAGCGACTGCATTCTTGTGCACCAGATGTGCGAAAAGACATTTTGGGTAGGATGTGAAAAATGACAGATGTGCTGTTCATAAGGAGGTGTGGAAAAATGGCAATGCTGAAAATCTGGAGTGAAAATAATAAAAATTCTTGAAGTTATGAGCATGCGTGGGAACTGCTCAATGCATGCTCGTAACACGATCCTTTTTTGTAATTTTTTCACCAAATTTGCAACATAGGCTTTTTGGGAGTCCACCTCATGAGCAGTGACACTGTCATTTTGTTAATCAGTCCAGGAAAGTGTTTCAGCACAGTGACTGTGAAATCACCTCCGCCTGCCTGCCCAGATACCTCCGAAGAGCCGCCAGCCCTGCCGCAACCGCCAAAGTCCTGCACCCAGCCCTTCCAGGAAGCCTGTTGACAGGGGCTGACCACTGATTCGCACGCCCAGAAGGAGAACCACGAGCTCGGCTGCACCCTGGTCCTTTGACCCGCTAAAGGCGTAAAAGCTGCCAGGTCCTCTCCTAGCCTGCTGGGGCTTAGGGACCCACCACCGAGACCCCCAGTGCTGCCGAGGACCCTCCGCCTGCCTGCCCAGGTACCTCTGAAGAGCCGCCAGACCTGCCTCAACTGCCAAAGTCCTGCGCCCAGCCCTTCCAGGAAGCCTGTTGACAGGGGCCGACCGCTGATTCGCACGCCCAGAAGGAGAACCACGAGCTCGGCCGCACCCTGGTCCTTTGACCCGCTAAAGGTGTAAAAGCCACCAGGTACGTTTTCACCGCTTTCCAGCTGCCGGTTGCCTCCAGCTCAGTCTGCAGTGCTCCCTGGCTGTACTCCCTCAGGAAAAGTGGCTGTTTTCACCTAAACTGCTGGCCTTGGGGAACTTTCTTGGACTGGGACTACTGAGCGCCGCTCGCAAGCACCTCCATACCCGCTTCAGGTTAACTCCGAGTGGATTCAAGACTCAAGTGCTACAGCCCCTTCGGTGGCAGTTTGTCCCGCTGGCGCTTTGCGTTGGCTCCCCACCCTCCCCCCACCTGACCCAACCTGGTCGACCCTTTAGATTTATTGCTCTCCGAGTGTCATATGACTAAGTGCCCACTTTCCCATTGGTCCCTTATACTCTCTCACCACTGGGGGTGATCTACCCCTAACGTCTGTCTAAACTTTTTAAATTCCTCCTCGCGCCAAAAGTTCATAACCTCCCTTGAACCAAATCATCCTCCTCCTATCCAACGTACACCGAACGGTTTCATTTATATACACTCACTCCTAAACTTCCTCTCTCATTAGCGCCACTGTTTTCCTTTCTCTTTCCCCCTATCTGCTCTAACTTAATTCCTAGGAACCTTGCTCCAATTCTACCACTCCCCAGCTCACCCCTGTAAAAACCCCTCAGCTGCACATTCAAAAGTGTTGGGTCCTAAGTGTGAATCATGTCCTCCTCGCCCACACAAGCATCTTGTCCCCATGGCAGACTGAATAGGATTATCTTCCTGATCTTCCTCTCCCTCCTCTGGGGCATAAACAAAGTCTCTCTGTCAGTGCGCACCGACACTCTCAGAACTCCCCCCCTCAGCCACTGACTTCTGTTTCTCCAGCCTCATGACTGCAGACCTTAGACCGAAACCCTCCTGGGAACACCTTCTCCTCCACAAAGGCTGCACTTATCGAGCTCTGTCCTCCCTCAGAAATAAATGGAAGTGTTACAAGAATGCTCCAGACCTCCTTAGCACACTGCTTTTGTACCTAGCATCACTCCTGGTAATACTTTCTGGGGACATTGAGCTGAACCCCGGCCCGCCCAGCAGTGGGGCTCCCACGAATGGATCTTACAACAAATCCAAGGAATTTTTTTATATTACATATAAACATCAGAAGTCTCTTAAATCACCTGCCTGAAGTAGAAGCATGGCTCAAAGTACACAATCCCGACATACTGTGCCTGTCAGAGACCTGGCTGAAACCTGGAACACTTGATTCCTTGTGCATCATACCTGGCTACTCATTTATTCAGAAGGACAGACCAGGGTCAAAGAGGGGTGGAGGAGTTGCCCTCTACCATAAATCTCACCTGGACGTTAGTATCATCACTGACTCAAACCCCCAAACCTCAAGTGAATCAATGCATGCACTCCTGTCCCTTGGCTCTAAAAAACTTCAAATAATCTGTATTTATAATCCACCCTCTGGGGGAGTAAATGGGCTTCAGGAAGCACTCCAGTTCACCCTAAAATGCATCAACAAAAATGAATCTATCATCCTTGGTGATGTCAACTTGAACTGGCTAGGTCCTTCGCACAATTCCCTGGCTTCACTAGTGCAAGGTCTAAACTTTCATCAACAAATAATGGAAATCACTAGACTGTCTGGGCCACAGTCTGGCACACTTATTGACTGGATCATGACAAACAGACCTGAACACATGACCTGCTCTGAGATCTTGGCAGATACTATCACTGATCACTCCCCTATCTACTGCCAGTGGAGGGCCAGTCAACCACCCCCCCACCTCGGCAGGTCACTTTTACGAATTTTGCAAACTTGGATACAGATTCCTTCCTCCGGGACATCTCAAACATTGACTGGTCGAATATATACCAGGCAGAGAATGTAGAGGATGCCCTGAACGCATTCCTACAACATTATCTCCCTGTACAAAACAAGCATGCTCCAAAAACCACGCGTAGAGTCAGGGGAAAACAAACTAGATGGCTACATAAGGATCTCCTAAAAACAACTAAGGTACAGGGACAAGCTCTGGAAAACCTTCAAAAACTCTAAATCGACTAGGGACTATGCAAACTACAGGCAAGAAAGAAATTCTTGCAGGAAAAACATTAGGCTGGCAAAAAGCGTGTACTATCAGAATCTGCTAAAGAACTCAGCCCATGACCCCCGTAAATTTTGGGGCCACATAAAAACCTTCCTGGGGACACCTCAATCAGTTACACCCTCTGACATGGTAATAAGTGGCTCTCATTGCAATAACCCCATCACCATAGCAAACGCCTTCAATAGCATGTTCTCAGATCTCTCCCCCTATACCAGCACTCTACCACCAGCAGCCTCCACTGCCAACACTGTGCCTCTTACCGATCCTGCCACCCCTGCTAGTGATCAAAAACCTATACTACACCTCCTCTATTTCAAAGCCATCACCAGCTCTCAGGTTCTGTACCATCTAAAAAAACTATTGGAATTCACCAGTCCTGGATCTGACCAACTTGAACCTTGCCTTTTAAAACTAGCTGTGCATTTAATCTCAAAACCTCTGGCTAGAATTTTCACCTTATCCCTCACCAGCGGTGCAGTCCCAGAACTATGGAAAATGGCCAGGATCTCCCCTATCTTTAAAAAAGGGAACAAGAAAGATATCTCTAATTACAGGCCTATTGCAATACTATCCCTACTCAGCAAAATCCTTGAAAAACTGGTTGCCACACAGATCCAGGAATTCCTTGAAACCACTAAACAGCTCAAAAATGCACAACATGGATTCAGGAAAAACCACAGTACTGTGACAGCTCTAGCTAAGTTCACCACTGACATCCTCACTGACATGGATCAAGGAAAGCTCACAGGGACTGTCTTTATAGACCTAACCAAGGCATTTGACCTTGTTGACCACACCCTGCTCCTATCCACCCTAAGTGAAATAGGCTGCTCCTTCCCTGTGCTTGAATGGTTCAGGAGCTACCTGACCAACAGGTCCCAGGCTGTTAAATTCAACTCAGCCATCTCCTCCACTGTGGAAATGAACATTGGAGTGCCACAAGGCTCCATTCTGGGTCCTTTTCTATTCACTCTATTCATCAATAACCTACCAGACGAAATACCTGCCTGTTCATCGCTCCTCTATGCAGATGACTTAGTTATCTATGCCAGCTCACCCAATGTAGAGTACATTAACTCCTCACTAAATAGTGCCTACTCCAGTGTCCAGAATTGGTTAAACTCCCACCGCCTCATTCTGAATTCCTCCAAAACTAATGCCATGCTACTAGGCACCACTCAAAAGATCCGTATGTGTTCCACTCCCCTGAGCATTATAGATTTAAATGGCGATCCTCTGCAGACAGTTACCACCTTTCATTACCTGGGCATCCTACTTGACCAATCGCTTGATTTAAACCTTCATATCCAAGCCACCTGCAAAAACGTTAACTGCAAGTTTGGAGCTGCCTATAGAACAAGTTATATGCTAACCTCCTCCGCTAAGCTTGCCATAGCCAGAGGAATCCTGCTACCAACGCTTACCTACTGTGCGCCCATACTTACCTCTTCCCACAAATCTGCACTGCACAAATGGGATGTAACCTATAATAACATATGCCGATACGCCTTACAATCCCCATGGCTTCTTCATCACTGCCAGCTATATAAGGACCTCGGGTTGCTCTCCCCCTCGGCCCTCAGGAGCGACTTCCTGGCATGCCTAAATGACTCTATACTGAGACAAAGTCAGCCTGCCATCCTTTCGAAGCTCCTTCTTCCTGTGATTCCTAACCGCACGCTCAGATCTGCTGACAAAGACCTGCTGGAAATTCCCCGCTGCCGCACCAACAAAGGAACAGGCTCCTTCCAACATGCAGCCCCCAAGTTATGGAACCAGCTCCCTCTGGGCCTCAGGCATGCACCCTCCCATCCCTCTTTCAAACTGGGATTGAAACTACACCTGGCTGCCATAGATCCATGCACCTGCTTTGATCCTACCTGATTCCCATATCTTCCCTGCCCCTACTCCCCACCCCCCTGCTACTGGTCTCTATACCACCCTCCTTTGTTCTCTCTTCCCTGATTCCTACCCCTCTTCTCAAACTTCATTATCGTTATAATCATGTATAAGTTTTTATGAATGTATGCACTTATCTTCTACTACCTATATTTACTGTATGTTATGTATTGTTTTTATCCTCTGCGCTACCTAAACACTGCCCAAACTTACTTCTGCTGGATGTTGGTACTATAAGGCCCCACCTCCTCCCTCCCCTTCACTTGTCCTTCTTTACCGCTTGAGATCCCTGACTAGGGACTGTCACCTGCCTCTATGCCCAACCTCAGAACCACGAGCCCGGCTGCACCTTCCCGCTTACTACCGCTAAAGCCTTAGTTTAATGCCGCCTTTCCTCCCACCCACCTCCTTTTTTTTTTCTTCATCCCTGACGCCGGGGACATAAACCTGGCGTCCCTCTAGCCTGCCGTTGGGAACATCTCTTACTTCCCCCAGACCCCCTGAGGCTGCATGGGCTGGCTGCTGATGGCCATCAGTTTATGGCACCTATCACCCTTCCCCCATCTCTTACCCTCTGCGCTACCGGGGCTCTGCCCATACTTGCCATAGGTGCATGTTGGCTTAACTGCCTCCTTCCCCTTTCTCTTATCTACCCCTGCCGATAGATCGCATAGCCGGGACTGCTCCAGTCCTTATGCCCAGTCTAGGAACCACCTGCCCGGCCACACCTACCCGCCTTCTACCAAAGCCGATCTTTAGAGTAGCCTCACTGTGCATCCCTCCCTTTTTGACCCCACAGTGAGGCTACGAACCTGGCATCCTTCAGCTGCCGCCGATGTTCTTGCATCCCCCTTACTTCCCTCACTCCCCGGGCACTCTGCTTGGCTGACTGTCAAGGCCGCCAGGTCATGTTTTCCCATACCCTCTCCCTGTCTTTCCCTGCCCGCTTGGGAACCCCAAACCCAGCAGTCTCCCCATATGCTTCGGTAAAGCAGCTAGCAGTCCCTCAGTCCCATACCCCCTTCCTCACCTGCCACCTGTACCGCTACTCCCGAAGCTGCTCTTGGCCTGCTGGTCATGCTTAGTATAGACTAAACCATGTTAGACTAGCTGGAACCGTCTCTATATGATGAGGAATGTACTATGTATGGTTGTTTGCCTAAGTTGTATTGTTTGCTTCCATGTGTTATGCTGTATTGTACTCTCCCAGGTCATGCCTGAAAATAGTCACCTGTTGGCTAGCACACTTACCCGGTAAACAAAAACTAAATAAAATAAATAAATAAATAAGGACCGAATAACGACATGACAGTGACTGAGTTCATGAGGT
This sequence comes from Neoceratodus forsteri, assembly GCA_016271365.2. Lineage (NCBI taxonomy): Eukaryota > Metazoa > Chordata > Ceratodontiformes > Ceratodontidae > Neoceratodus > Neoceratodus forsteri. The sequence goes on along the minus strand of CM057455.1, from coordinate 1,762,387,048 downwards.
AGGGTCCAAAGAACCCCATTTTGAAAATTTGGTGCCAAAATGGCTGAGATATCCACCTAAGTTGAACCCCCACCCCATTTATGCCATTATACAACTTACCGGCATTTCTTCAGCTCATGGTTGGCTTTAAAGAGTGCAGATGTGTTCCCGCTCCCCCGAAGATCACCACACTGCACTCCATAGGTAAGTATGGGGTGAGGGGTGTGTGTGGTGAGGTGGGGTCAGCAGAGGGTGGGTGCAAATTGGGGAAGGGGGGCACCGCAGACAACGAGGGACTGTTTTCTTGTTTACAGGTTAAAAAAAAAACTTTGCAGGAAGGTTTTCTTTTTATGGGCACATTTGGCACACTGGGATGGGTTCTTAGTGTGCCACCTGTATGTTTGGGGAAGGGGGACTGTAGTCAATGGGGATTGAGCCGTCCATCAGCAAAGAAAGTATGTCTGTGTTTCGGAAGGGCATGATGCCAATAGGGATTGGGCTCCCCCATCAGCAAATGAAATGGGAAGGGGGCATGCTGACAGGGGGCTTGGGCAACCCGAACATCGGCTTCTGCGGAACTGTGAGAGGTGGATGGCGACAGCCACCACCATGTTTAATGAAATGTTACACCAGGCAAGGCACGCCCTGCAATGAGGGGGTGCTCCTTCACTGCAGCGGCAAAATTGTTTGAAGTTGGTGCACACTTCGAGCAGCTGTCATAATACAGCGAGCTCACTTTTCGGTGCCACAGAGACAAGCCCCAAATAGCAGTGGTGGCAGTGGCCACAACATGACCGCACCTCTACAACCTGCTACTCCGGCAAGCTGTCACAATGTTTCTTGTGCATGCACACAAGCAAACATAAAATGTACTTGAGATTAAGAGACAGTTGTACATTGTCTGCATTTTAATCAATAGCTATCTGTTGGTTCTCAATGAATTTATTGCGATAGTCTGACACTTTTGAAAAAAACACTGCCGCCATCCTGTCAGACAGTTTGCTGTTTGACTTCTGCGATGTGTGTGCAGTGGGTTTTCCTTTTGTTCAAGTATGGGTTCACGTGCTTTCAAAAACAACCAAGATATTGTTGTACCACTGTATGGTAATATCGCATTCCATGAACTTTGAACTGTGGTACAACAACATTTAGCCAGCAATGGATTTGTATGCTGAACACCTAGCAACTATGCACTATATAATTTTATTAAATCACATCCATGGGCTAGAGTGGCTGCCGAGACCCTAGCAATTCCCTGGTAAGGCCACACCTGGAGTACTGTGCCTAGTTCTGGAGCCCTCACATGAGGAAAGACAGGGAGAAGCTGTAGAAGGTGCAGAGTAGAGTAGCCAAAATGATTCATGGGCTGCTGTATGGATAGTATGAGGGACAGCTTAGGGCACTGAACATGTACCTGATGAAGGCCACAAGGGAGAACAGTGATATGATAGAGACCATCAAGTTCCTAAAATGAATGAACAAGGTAAACTGTAAGGAACCAGTTAACAAGAATAGCAAATACAGAACACAAGGGCATAAGTAAAAGCTAGCAGGAGGGATAACAAGAATAACAAATACAGAACACAGGGACATAACCAGAAGCTGGTGGGTGGGAAATTTAGGAGGGACACGAGGAAGTTCTTTTTTACAGAGGGAGTGGTTGAGCCCTGGAACAGCCTGCTATCGAAGTTTGATGGGTGCCTAGAGCGTTGATGGCTTTAGACATGGTTGGGACAGGGTTAAGGGCATAATAGTCTCCTAAGGAGTAGCAGCAAGGTAGATAACATGGGGGTTAACGTGGGAACAAACCCCATATAGACACAGGTCTCTCTGGTAGGATATGGTATACTGGGCAGATTAGATTTACCAATGGTGTTTTTCTGCCATCAGCTTCAGTGTTGCTATGTTTCTATTACAGCAAACTAAGGCCAGACCATGCAGAGCCTTGTAAATTAACAAGCCCATCCTGAAGCTGATACACCACTAAATTGGTAGTCAGTGCATATTGCACAGCTCCAGTGTGATATGATTGACTAAGGGGCCCCATAAGCTGATACACCACTGGACTGGTAGCCAATGCATGTTTCACAGCTCTGGCATGATATGATCTGACTATGGGGCCCAGCAATCAGCTGGGCTGCCCCATTCTAGATCAGATGCAGGTAGTACACCTGACCACCATATAACCTTAGGCACAGAGAGTTGCAGTAATCCTGTCTGGATGTAGCAAAGGCATGTACTTTATTTATTTACTTTTGTGTTAACCAGGTAGGTTCTCAAAGCAAAAAGCCTATTTTCAAAAAAAAAACCTGGAATACATTAGTACAGTTAAAAACAGTTTAAAACAGGCATATAAGAAAAAAAGACAGGTTTTGAACAATGCAATACTTTGTAGCAGTGCTTCTAATATCAGTTGGTAGCAAATTCCAGGAAAAAGGGCCAATATAAGAACTGCACTGTGACCTTGCTGAGTTTATACAAAGGGATCAGTAAAAAGATCATTACCCCTTAATAGTAAGAGCCTAGACAGGGCTGCAGCTATGAATCCTGGGGCCCCGGACAAATCACTTGGAATGGGCCCCCGTTTCTCAAACCAGCTAATGACAGAAGTAATGCCAGCTCCTCAGGAGGGCCCCTCCTGAGCTCGGGGCCCCGGACAACTTCTCCACTTACCCCCCCATTACTGCGGCCCTGAGCCTAGATAACAAAACATGTTGAAGCATTTGAGTACTCTTTAAGATATTATAAGTAAATAATACAAAATCATAAAAATGTTTTTGAGTAGGAGAAAGCCAGTTGAGTTCTTGGTAAAGGCTAAAAGGATGAGAGCCAGGTTGAGTTTATAAGACAAACCCATGCACATTATTGTAGCTTACATTACAGAAGGAACAGAAATGCAGCACTATGGATTTACAGAGCGTTGTCAAAAAAACTTCTAAACTATATCCTGGACTGCTTCACCCAGACCTCTCCTAGCTCCTATGCCCTAAGAAGCAACAACATCATCCTGCTCAAATTGCCCAAATTCAACACCAGGCTAGGGAGGGCAGCAATCAGCTATTCTCTAGCTATAGCATGGAACACCCTACAAAAATCCCTAAAACTGTCCACTATCATTCCATTGGCATCCTTTAAACAGCATTGTACGGTCTTCTTCAAAGAGAAATGCAATTGCTACCACTAGAGCTAGCATTGTCATCTCACAAATCTCCCTTCCTAACCATGTATGGCATATTCCTTCCAGACAGACACCCCATCTTATGGCACCCAGTAATACCTTCACCATCCTAGTATTACATTATGTTGAGTGTCTGCCATGCCCCCACTGGGATATGTATATACTGTACATACTGTAAATATTAGCTTAACTTTCCTGTAACCGTTTTTTATCATGTGAATTTACTGTACATCACTGTGTTTATAAACGTTATTTTCCCCTGTATGTATAACTGTCTTATATAAGTGTATGATGTATCTGTTGTGTATCAATTATTGAACCTTGACCTTATCAGGTCCATCTTGTAAATGAGCCTTGCTCAATGATGTTCGCCTGAATAAATAAAGATTTGATGATGATGATGATGATTGCATTTATGCATGTCAGTTTAATTAGCATTACTATAGATAATAATTAAGCTTAGGCAGGAGCGGACCCCATCTCCTTGCTATAGCCAGTCTACTGCAGCTTGTGGAGTCAGCTGCTGCTGAGATCTATACTGCAGGTCAACCCCAGCATACAGTTAACTGAGTGATAGGCTTCACTAATATGAGTGGAGTAATTTAGCAAGGGGTTGAGAGTTACACCTAAGTATTTGTCGGTCCTGAATCATTTTGATTACTTGATGCTACACTGCCTCTAGCCTTTTTGATTACTTGATGCTGCACTGCCTCTAGCCTTTTTCTGTCATTCCTCAAGTGGGGACACCAGAACTGGGCACATTATTTCAGATGGGGTCTAACCAGTGATATATAGAGAGATAGTATTACCTCTTCCCTCCTGCTACCAAAAATGCCTCTCAATACACCCCAACTTTCTAGTTACCTTATAACCTTGTTGAATGGGCTAGTTTGTTTTAGGAAGTCACTTATGATGACTCCCAGGTCCCTTTTCTCTGAACTATTGTCCAGCTTAACCTTTTCTTTTTCTTTTTGCAATTTAATAAACTTTATTAAAATATTTAACAGACGACAAAGATGACAAAAGAACGACAAAAGGCAAATCGGTATACAAAATGAAAGCCATAAAAGTAGCAATGAAGCTGTAATCTTATAAACAATAACACCCCACCTTCCCCTCCCCACTGGTGCATTTGTCTAATGCTTCCCTTTGGATGACCACTATGTACCCCTCCTCCCTACTCCCTTTTATCACCAGTCAGTCCTCCCACTTCCCACCCTTACCCACCCCTCCAATGTACTATGGGCACATTATTAGAGATGGTAAAATAAATTCAGTCAGGACACTCATGAGAAGGGATCATGGACAGAACAATAATTTTGGTTGTACATATTACTAAAAAGGAACATTTAAGAGAAAGACATATAACACACTGCCAGTAAAAAAGAAATTGATCCTTTCATTTTCCAGTTAAAAATTGTAAAAATGGTTCCCATCTCTCATTAAATGATGCCAGAGTATGATGTTGAACTGCAATGGCTCTTTCTGCATTGAGTGCTGTGCACATTTCTTGATGCCATTCTCTCATCGCCAAAAGAAAGACTTGGAGCCAGTGTCTCATGATAATAAGCAAGGAAACTGCTGAAATTTTAGTGCCATGTAAAATGTGCGAGTTGACAATTGGCTGAAAATTAATCGATTACACAGATGTCTAAGGTAAAATAATTAAGGCTTCTGAAAATTGGGCCAAAAAATTGCTTAACTTGCTGCCAAAATAATTGTACCTTAGAACAGGTCCAGATCATGTGCAGCAGTGAGTCCCCTTCTGGTTGACATCTGTGGCATTTAGGATCATGTTGTTTACCCGTATGATAAAGCCTAATTGGGGTATAGTACATATTGTGCAGAATATTAAGTCTAATAATCCGTAGTCTGTCTTGCTTAATAACTCACTATCTGGTCATATTGATTTCCTTATATTTGAATCATACAAAAGATTAACTGTGTATTGCAATAAAATGCAGTTGGTAAGTGGTCTAGTCCAGCTCTAGCGACCAACCTGTGATATAAATAGATCTGGGCTGTGTTGCATGAACCGCTAAGTCGAAGATGAACTGGGATTCCTCGGAGGACCAAGGAGATACTCCAAGGACTGAGGCCACGCAATGTTTAATCTGCAGGTATTTAAAGACCAGAAAGTCTGGGAGGTGAAAAGGATTAACTGAAATCAGTTAAGGTTAAAACCTTGCCCCCTTAACAACATCTGATAGGGAAGTAATACTGAGGTTTTTCCAAAATTCCAGGGTAACCACATTGTTGCCTATTAATACATTTAAGTTTTTGAAGAATGATTGCCCCACGTCTTGTTTACCGTTGAATTTGTGAAAATGACATAACTGCATAGGGGCCTTTACCGCCCAACCAATTGGAGAAAGCCTAAGGAGGATGGCAGTTTATTGAAGAGTGTATACAATAAAGAGGGGAGGGAGAGATTCCATTCATCAGCTATAAACCATTCAACAGTCAATCAAGGTGTAATGGAGGTTACTTTTTCCTGAATATCAAGCCAGTGCAGATATTTGCATCCCTGGAAAGCAAAATAGTATAGTAATAAATGAGGGATATTTAGACCTCCCATCTCTTTCATACTGCAAAGTTTAACTAAGGCTCTCCTAGGGCATTTTCGTAGCCATAAGCATGTAGACCAAATGGAGTTTATTTTTTGGAACCAGACTCATGGAAGGGCAAGGTTCAACATTGACAGTGGGTACATTAGTATCTGAAAAATAACCATTTTTAAGATATTAACTCTTCCCCCAAAGTGATAGAGGCAGACATTGCCACCTCTTTAGATCCTGCTGCATCTGAGAAACCACTGGGTCCAAATTAAGTGCTTTTACCTTCTTGGCATCTTGTGAGATTTCTATCCCTAAAAAAGGTGATTGTGTGTGGAGGCCACTTAAGGTTCAGTTCTTCAATGTCTGCTCTTGAGCAGGAGGGGGTCCCCAGCTTAACCTTTTCCATCGAGCATTCTGTTTAGAATTTCATGTTCCCTATATGCATCACCATGCCCTTTTTGCCATTGCATTTGAACTGTCAAACCTTGGACCACCTCTATAACCTTTACAGGTCCCTCTGCAACTCCCTTACCTCCTCCTCCTTGCTGTCTACCCTGCCACAGAGCTTAGTGTTGTCTAGGAAGAGACACCTCTAACCCTGTATTCATTCTCCTGTAGCTGATAAACATGCTGAAAAAGACTGGTCCCAGAACAGACCCATGCAGCACCCTACATGTAACCTCTCTCTCCTCTGACTTGACCCGGTTAACTACAACTCTCTGCTGTCTCACTCCCAGCCAAAATTACCATCCATCTAATTAGGTCCTTCACAGCTCTCAGATCCTCTAACATTTTCAATAACCCTCTGTAGAGTATGGAATCGTATGCCTTGCTAAAACTAAAGTAGAGTAAATTCTCTTCTTGCCCCTTATACAACACCATTGTTACCATATCAAAGAATACTATCAGATTTTTCTAACAAGACCTCAATGCCTTAAATAGAGATGGACAAAGTGGATAAAATTATTTTGACTAATTAATTCCTGAAGTTGGCCTAATTCACAAAGTGTCGATGTCACAAAGTTTTCACAAAGCGAAGCTGTCTTTTTTCTAGGCAAATTGATTTAAATTCACCTAACTTTGTCCGACTTCACCTAACTTCATCTTAACTTCACCACCTTTCTAGGCAAAGTTAGGTGAAGTTTCAAAGAGGGAACTTCATGAAGTAATTCACAAAAGTGAATTTCACAACTTCGCCTGAACTTCACTGGAGAAGTAAAACTTCACAGCATCTCTAACCATGAACCTGTGTTGCTTCTTACCCTGGAACCCATTTCTCTCCAGGTTGTTCACTGGGTCCTCTTTGACTAATGTCACCATCAGTTTATCCGCAATGGAGGTAAGACTAATGGGCTTGTCATTTTTTGGTTCCTCCCTGACCCATCCCTTGTGAAGTGGAACCACTTCCACTATCCTCTAAGTTCTCAGAACCTCTCTTGACTGTGATGAGCTGTTGAATAGCCCTGCAAGTATTTCAGTTAGTTGCAGTGCCAATTCCCTGAACCCACTCAGATGTATCTCATTATGCCCTGGTCCTTATCTATTTTCATGGCTGCAAAGCCCTTTTCTAACCCTTTTCTAGGAGTATGTGATTCAGTTTGCTGATAATGTGTGGAAGGATCTTTTGATGGTGGGGCAGCGGGTTGGAGCTTTGAGCACCAATTGAATGTGGATTTGTGTCCCTTATTATAATCTTACATTTATGTTTTTTGTCCTATGTTTTTATTATATGGGAGTTATGTGATTAGTTGAAGTATTTATAAATTGCTGAATTCTTGTAACTGCTGTAACTTTGCTGCTACTATCTGTATCTTTACTACTGCCCATTATCTTTGTGGGAGAGTTCTTCTAGGAAGCTGTTTTATGGGGGTCTCTGGGTCACTCCATGCCTCAGCATCTCTCTGCCTTATAGAAACATAAAAACATAGAATGTGATAGCAGATAAGGACTGCTTGGCTGGCCCAGTTTGCCCATTGCCCATTTTTCCCTATGTACATTATTAGCACCAACCATACTTGATCTACTGCTCTTCCCACCTCCCCTTTAAAGCCTCATGGCTGTGATATTTTCAGCATCACAGGCCACATTGCGGGGGGAGGGTTACAGGTTTAATTTCTGAACCTGAGCTGGCAACTGTTTCAGCACTGCTTTCTCCACCCCTGATGGCTACTGAACTACAATCCATAGCTGGAGAACTACCTGCAACTTGCATACCACTTTTCTCCATTGTGCAGGCACCCCGATAGTGCCAGCACTGCCTGCATATGATGCAAAACTCTCTCCATCAACAACACCAGGATCATCCCATACTGTGTCTGCAATAGCAGGCACAAACCAGGAACAGTCTGGGCTATTCCCAGCACATGCAATAGCAGACACAAGTCAGAAACAGTCTAGTTTATTCTCAGTACAAAAATAGATGAGGCATACGGATGAGTTCTGGTAGGACGAAACACGTGTTTATGTCATCTGTTAGCACTCTTTGCAAACTGTGTGAGAGGCCTTTCGGCACCATGCAATTCTGCTTAAAGTTGAACCAGCATACCATTCTGTGGTGATTTGCATATGCAGCCCATGATGCTTTGCATTGTATAGGCATATGTGATTTTGTATTTTCTTGAAACTTGGCTTCCAAGCCAAATGCCCTTTGGGGTAACCCTTGCCTCAGTGTTTGTGCACAGAGGTTCTTTGGACAGTGTGATGGGGGTAACAGTGGGGGAGCACCTGGGGAACAGTGACCACCAGTCATTGTGGTTTGAAATCACAGAAAGAGCAGAACCAAACCACTCAAAACACTTATCCTGGATTTTAGGGGCAGACTTTGGGAAAATGGTGAGATACTTGAAAGAGGCATTAAGGAAAGGACAGGAATCAGGGGTTGAGGAACAGTGGGCAGTATTTAAAATGGGATTATAAGTACAATAGAATTATGCATTAAGCAGGTTAGCAAGAGGAAAAGGAAGAGGAGACCATTATGGTTTTCCAAAGAGGTAGCAAAGAAAGTAAAAAGCCAAAAAGATTGCATTCAGGCAATACAAAAAGACACAGGCAGAAGGGGATAGGGAGAAGTACCAGGAGAAGCAAAGGGAGGCAGGGAGGACAGTAAGGGAAGCCAAAGCTCAGACAGAAGAACACATTGCAAAATCAGTGGGTAGAGGGGACAAAAGCTTTTGCAGGTACATAAGTGAAAAAAGAAAGACAAAGGGAGGGATAGTGAGACTGAAGGGGGAGGATGAAGTCCGCGTGGAGGATGACAACAGTAAAGCTAACATATTGAACAGGTATTTCTGCTCAGTCTTTACTGAGGAAGAGGAGGGTAATGGGTCTGAAGGGATTACAAGGGGTGAGAATGGTGCAGAAATGTACACAAGTCCCTTTACACAAGAAAGGGTCCTGAAGGAACTGGTAGTAATAAGAGTTGATAAAGCAATGGAGCCAGATGGGGTGCACCACAGGGTCCTTAAAGAACTAAGAGAGGTGGTGGCTGAACCTCTGGCTATCCTGTTTAACCAATCACTGGAAACAGGGGAGGTACCCAAAGACTGGAGGACAGCAGATGTAGTCCTCTTATACAAAAGTGGGAACAAAGAGGAAGCAGAGAACTACAGACCAGTCAGCCTCACCTCAGTAGTGGGGAAGATCATGGAAGCACTACTGAAGGAGAGATTGGTGGAACATCTGGTTGTCAATGGACTACAGGACCCAAGACAGCATGGTTTTAACAGAGGGAGGTCATGTCAGACCAACCTCGTTGAATTTTTTTACTGGGTGACTAGGGAGGTGGATCAGGGTAGGGCAGTGGACATGGCCAATCTGGACTTTAGCAAGGCCTTTGACACTGTGCCACATAGAAGACTATTACACAAACTGGGGAATATGGGTGTGGGCAGGACAATAGTGTGGTGGGTAGGTAACTGGCTGGGTGGCCGGACACAGAGGGTGGTGGTAAATGGCTGTCACTCCACAGAGGGAAGAGTGACCAGTGGGGTACCACAGGGATCAGTGCTGGGACCGGTCCTATTCAACATCTTTATCAGTGACATTGTGCAGGACCTAGAAGGCATAATTTCACTGTTCGCTGATGACACAAAGCTCTGTAACAGAGTAGACACACCAGAGGGTGTAGACAGAATGAGAAGGGACCTGCAGAAACTTGAAGAATGGTCAGGGGTTTGGCAGTTGAAATTCAATGCAAGGAAGTGCAAGATAATGCATATGGGGCACAAAAACCATGGCACAATATATCAGTTGGGGGGATGAGGATATAGCATGTACCAAGCAGGAAAGGGATCTTGGGGTTATCATCTCTGATGACCTCAAGGTAGGGAAACAGTGTGACAAGGCAGCAGGTAAAGCAAATAGGATGCTGGGATGTATAGGCAGGGCATCACCAGCAGGAAAAGGGAGGTCATAATTCCACTATACAAGACACTAGTGAGGCCCCACCTGAGTACAGTGTACAGTTCTGAAGACCATACCTATGAAAAGGACATAGACAGGGTAGAGAAGGTTCAGAGGAGGGCAACAAAGATGGTGCATGGATTGCATCACAAGTCCTATGAAGACAGGTTGAAGGAACTGAACATGTACTCCCTGGAGGAGAGGAGGGAGAGAGGGGATATGATAGAGACATACAAGTATCTTACAGGGAGGAACAGGGTGCAGGAATACACTATTTTTAAGCGAAAAAGATGTTCCAGGACTAGAGGGCATGGGATGAGGTTCGAGGAGGACTATTCAGAGGAAACATGAGGAAGAATTTCTTCCAGAACGGGTGGTGGACAAGTGGAACACCCTGCCAGAGGAAGTGGTGGGGGCTGAAACAATCATGGGATTTAAGAATGCATGGGATAGACATAAAGGAATTCTGGAGGTCAGGGGTAAGGGGCAACAGACTTCTAGGAAAACATAAACTGAACTTACAAGCTCAAATGGGCAGACTGGGTGGGCCATAGGCCCTTATCTGCCAACACTGTCTATGTATCTATGTAATAGCAGGAGCTTCTAACAAGAAGGTGCAAGGTATCCTAATACTGATATCATTGTCTTTTCTTTTGGGATCACTAACCATAGTCCCAGCATTGGTTAATCCTAACCCAGTTTTAGGGTATACAGAAACTGTTACATCAGAGATAGCATTCTCAGCAGTTTTAGCCCAAAAATACAATGGACACATAAGACCTATTGCTTATGCATCCCAGATGCTCGCCCCAGTGGAGCTGAAATACAACCTTTGTGCAAGGAATCTTTTGGTTACATACTGGGCAGTGAGATACTTTATGTACATAATTGAATATGCACCCATTGTGCTGCATTCCAATAATTTGCCAACTAACTTTTTGTTCTCAGACAGAGTAAAAGATGACTCTGTATCCAGTGTCAGACTTACACATTGGTCTCTCATTTTACAGGATCATGACATCACTGTCTTTCCTATCAAAACTCCATCCTTTTTGGCCCATGGCCTACAGTTTACAGGAGAGACCCACGATTGTTCACTCCAACCCCCTGACCTACCTTCACAGGGCCCTTTCTGATAGAACCTCAAAAACTGTAAAATACACCACTGTGTGTTTTGTTTTGACTGATGAGTCAGCTACACATACCAACAAGGGTCAGATAGCAGGGTTAGGAATTTTTTACATTCTAGTAATAACAGAATGTGCATTATTGTACATGTACAGTTCACAGGCATTATTAAAACACTCCTGGCAAAATGAAAAGCAAGGAGGTGAGGAGTCTCCTTATTACCACAAATGTTTGTGGATGGTTTAGAAAGCTGATAAGTCCTTGAGTGAAACAGCTTGTGCTAAGAGAGGAAAACAAATGTTGTTTTCCTTGCGTAACATGATACCAGCACTCCACGAGAGGGTTAAGTTCTGCACACTTTAAGAAATGGCCTTGATCTAATTACAAAAGCACTGCAGAAACTGTTTTTTTGTTTTATTACAGTTTCTAATTGGGTCTGTTTCTCTCTAAACTGAATTTCTTTGGAAGAAAACAAACACTTCCAATACTATAATAGTACCTCTGAGAAATACAGAGACTTGTTTGTGTACAACCCTAACCTAACCAGTTTAAATACAAACTGTACTTTCATAAGGTTCCAGCATATTCTAAAATGTGAACCTTGTGCTCCAAAAGAAGGACCCTCATTTGAGGGCAGTATATAGGTTCCTTAATAAAGGAACTGAGGAATATCTTCCAAAATAAGCTCTTATAAGAAAGTGAAAATGACATTCACCTATCCAGTGATGACCTACTCATTTGGAACATCACTGCTGTAACACTCATGAAAAGTTATGGGTAATTCCTGAACACCTGAGAGAAGATTTTATCTGTTGTACCAAGTATATGATACTCCAGCTGGTAGACACCAGGGAGTCAGCAAAAACCCTAGACAGACATCCTCTGTCTGATGACCACACATGAGAAATGATGTAGAACACTACACTAGTAACTGTTTGAGCTGTGAACAAAACAATCCTATACTAGCTAGGAAAAATAAATTGCTACCCCAGAGGCAATCAAGCCCCTGGAACAACATCCAAATTGATTACATTGGCCCCATGCCAACCTCTAACAACGACAAAAAATTTGCACTAGTGATCACCAGTTTATTTTCCAAATGGGTTAAAGCTATTCCAGCATATAGCAACACAGCCAAAGTGACTGCTAATGTCTTGGTAAACCAGTTATTTACCAGATGGGATTTAACTCTAAAGGTTAAATTCTAATTACAGGGATCCAGCTTTATAGCCAGAGTAATGCAGGAAACTCTGGATTTGTTATGGATAAAATAAAAGTTTCATATCATATACCATACACAGTCGTCAGCACAGGTGGAATGTGCTAACAGGCAGATCAAAGTTATGCTGTAATAAACTTGTTCTGAAAAACCCAAAAGGACTGGGATTCATTATTGCCTTTACTCCTTATGGCAATAAGAGGGACACCCTCTGCAGGTACACAGTGTACCCTATTTTGAAAGCATGTTTGGATGGTCCATAAGACTCCCAGACCACTTACTTCTGGTCCTGTGTACTGCCACTGCTGACGGAGCATCAGTAAACAAATATAACAATAACTCAAACAAGACAACCAAAAGGTACACTTGTTTGCTTCACAATCTATGAGCAAGGCCCGGCAACAGGCCCTATCCCAGTGTAAACAAACTCAGTCCAGCAGTCTACCAAGTTACACTGCCTCACAATAACATTCATTGATAGATGGCACATTGCCAATGAAATGAACCTGCTTAAAGGAGATTAAATTACTTTTCCATACCCCAATGGGTGGAATAGTACTAAACTAACTATATTTCTCTTTCCTCTTTCCTTTTAGGTTCCAGAGAGAGAAAGATATTTGCTTTTATGCTTATTTTTCCTTTTTAAAAGTATGAGTCTTCTTACAAGCCCAAACTGCACATCTTATTGCACATAAGAACCAGTGACCTAAACATAAACAGCTTGTTGAAGCAGAGTAACTCACAAGCCCACGTGATTTAATTGCATACTGTGGAATTCCCACTAAAGTCCTAAAATACATGTTCATTGTCCAGAAGGGTAGTGAGGCCCTACTGATTATTATGATTATTGCTTTGTATCAATCCTAGCAGCTAGACTTGATCTGGACCCCTGTTTACATTTTATTGATAATCAGGAACTTTGCATTCACATTTATATGGCAATAAAAGTCATTAGACCTTAAGGTTTTAACCCTATGATGCCCCATAATTTGTGACACCTAATACTGAGTGCCCAAAATAGAACCCTGGCCCACCCAGTGGTCTAATAGCCACTTCCAAACCAGGTACCCTAGTTAATAATGTGCAGTTAGTGCACAACCCAGTGATTTTAAATCTCACCCTTTAAACTTGGAATGATTTGTTATATATTTCACAGCAAACATTTCCCACATTTTTTTCTTTTCATAATGATGTGATTGGATACTCTGGCAGCATACCAGGTACTCATTAATGACCCCCTACAAAGGAACTCATGACACGCATGTACCACATACACACACTTAGGAGTTTCACATCCTGACTGCTAGTGGTACATCATATGACTGTAAACCTACTCAAACGCACTAGGATTTTGTTTTTTATTTTTATTTTTTTATTTATTTAAAAAAACAGGTTTAGACTCAGGCCTATTTGGCACTGACATATCTATTTGAAATAGAGCTGATATAGCCATTATTCAAGCACATATGTTAAAGGTTCATGATAGTATGAAATATAATATCAGACCCCCCCCCCTTGTATGGTATACATGAAATTGCTCATAAAGAGTGATTTACATTTACAATATTAAAGATATTATGAAGAGGTTTGACCTGACAAATGTGCACATTAATGAATCATTTTCTGCTCACACTAAGGAAGCAGATGAGCATCACATAGCTAGGGAAGTCCTTTGCACTGCCTATGGCTATTATGTTCTTACAACCCTTTGGTTATCTTTTCCAGGATCTGGAATTAGGACATATCCTTGATCTCATACATGACAGATGTATGGGTCAGTGGCATTGCCACATTTTGCACTTCTATTGCATGTGTTAACAAATGTTTATTTGAATCTAGCACTATTCCACTGTCAATGGCAAGGAACCTTGGATATGTCACCATACACACCAGTATTGCTACATGTTTCGAAATTTATTCCTGCACAATCCAGGAAGCCATGTTTGTGACTCTCACAGTGTCATTGCCACATTTTCATCTGGCAACATCCTTCTCTGATCGTCTTGCAACCATCCATTCTATTGATCATCTTGATGGGAACTTTTATCGTGAAAGGTTAAAACTATCTCCTTTCATTGTTTACCATGAGGTCTTGGAATCATGACTGACTCTGTACTTTGATTGTCGTACCTGAAAGGATAACCAACTTTTATGCAGATGTGATATCTTACAACTTGTCTTACCAACTTGTGAATACTGGCCTAATAACTGAAATTAAGCTTTCACTTGTGAACTTTCAAATAAACTGTATTCGGTCCAGCCAATTAAGATTCTACAATCAAGCTCATTGTTTTGCATACTATGAAGCAAGTCTGGGGTGGGGGAAATCCCCTAACTTCAGCAAGAAAACTCTTCTTCATTTGATCTACAATCAAGAAATCCATTTTTCTTCACTGCTTGTTTACCAAGCCCGGCTGGCACCTGATGCAAACTGAGTACTGCTATAAATCTTTACACTTTGTACAGCCGTGTGATCATCTTCAACTGAACACTGTTGCTATTCCATTGTAAAACTCAATGTGCAATCTAATGCACCCCCTGCTGAGGCCTCTTAAAATACTGCTGCCTCCTGAACATTTGGATATACCTTTGGAAAATCTAAATGTATTGAATTTGAACTATGAATCTCCATCTAACACTTGAAGAAACCCTGGATTTATCCCTGGAACTGTTGGTAGTTTATAGCCTGTGGACATTGACATTTCGTGTCCTGTCTGACTTACCAACTGAAAAAAAAATGCCATCCTTCAAAATGGTATATTCTGCTGATGTAGAACATTGTGTGGTGACCAACTATACATTCTTCTGATATGGACTAAAAGTTATGCAAAGTGAACTTTTCTAACTTCTGTTTTTCTCCTTAAACAGGTAATAGGTTATACGGTAATCACACCTGTTCCCATTCCGGAACCAGATACCATCAAGTCTAGTCCTATCTTGATGCTCTATCTCAATTTTTACTTATTTTTAATGTATATACAGGCAACTTAAGTTTGTCTCTCCATTCTAATCCCAATAGGACAGATACACACCTGATACATATATCAATAATTACTGATATTGTTTTGATGTTGGAAAACCCCATTGTGAAGTTTTATTCCAAATGTTTATAGTAATACAAGGTTTATTAATGTTTTCCCTTATAATTACATTTTGTTGTTTAAGGAAAACCCTGAAACACCACAGTGATGAGTTAAACATCCTCTATCAGGCTCGGGCCTCGGGCCTGTAGACGAAGGGTGCCTAACCATCATCTTTTTGTTGCGTTGCCACTTTTGCAATTAGGTCAACAAAGAGGGGATTGTTGCACCTGGGTTATGCCCCCTATCATCCTACATACATTTCACATATACCTCACACTGTATTACTGGTCTGTTATACTGTGATACTGCTATTTTGCACTAACATGTAGATTTTAGGCACCCATCATATAAGCATGAGTGCCAGGGATGTGCTTTGCTGCTCATATATGCCAATGTTTACATCATTCATAGGATTAGATTATGCATGACTATTATACCTCACTATAATGTATTATGTTTGCCTTTTACATATATTTCATATATAATCTACCTAATCACTGATAAGATGATGCTGAGGGATCATCAATGATTATTGTATAACTATGAATAAATGTGAGTGGGGTCAGCACTAGGAAACTTTTTTTAGATTAGAACACTCAAGGCTTTTTATTGTGTACAAAAAAAATCACCAATAAAAAGGCATCACAATTAAATTAGACAGTGTACAGTCTCTCATTATAAATGCTCCTCAGAGCTTGAAATATTTTGAAAAAAAGACCGACATACAAATATATCATGTGGGCAACTGTCACAAAAGACGGCAAAGGCCGCATTCAAAAGACGCAATGCGACCAAAAATCAAAAGCTGAACAAGCATAGTATACAGCTGACGAGAAAATACTTGTGTAACTAATAGTCCAAAAAGGCATATATCAAACTGCACAATTAGATAGCAATGCTGAAACAAGAAAGGCTGAATTGGGAATCATACCACTTGCCGTATCTGAACACCCAAACACACAAGCATATTAGCCATACATGCCATATGCTAGTTACTTAATTTCATTCTCAGATCATAGGTTATATTCATTGTCCTCATGAGCCAGTATAGTGTTATGCTTATGCAACTGTGTTAGTTTGGTTTGGCTTTTGCACTCTCTATTCCAGAGGAATTACCACCCTGTAGGGTACAAGCACGGAACCCTCGGAGAGGGTCTCCACCCTAGAGGTGCCATGGGACGATTCCCATGGCTAAAGGTATCTTAGGAATCTCCCAAAGGAGAAAGTACTGCTGGAAGAAAAAGAAAGGGAGGATGGTGGGGCAAAGAAAAAAATGTTTCACAATGAGGCTGAGAGGAACTGCTTATATAGATCAGGAAGCGGGAGTGGCTGGCTGCTTGGCCACCGAATTCCAGGCAAAGCCTTTCCAATTCACTGTCCTATGCAGCCAGTATAGTGTTATGCTTGTGCAGCTGTGTTAGTTTGGTTTTGGCCATTCGCACTCTCTATTCCAGAGGAATTACCACCCTGTAGGAGTACGAAAGGCAAGGAATCCTCGGAAAGGGTTTCACCCCTAGAGGTGCCACGGGATGATTCCTGTGGCTAAAGGAACCTTAGGAATCCCCAAAAGAAATGTAGCACAAGCATCCCAAAAGAATAAGGTGACATGAAGCATATGAGCAAGCAGTAAGTGTGACCTTGGGGCAGTAACTGTAACGTAGTAGTAGAAAAACTTAGACAGATTGATAACATAATGAGATGCTCAATTTGATAATGTAATGAAATGCCCAGGATTGCGTAGCATGAAACAGGTTTGCATTGAGAATGAGGGGATCCTCTAAGGAGAGAGAGAACGGCAAGGACACCATCCACCTCCATCCAACAGCAGAACCTACCTAAAGAAACTAGAGGACACTACTATGCTAATTAACAGTTATGACCTGAGGCAACAGAGGAGAAAAAAAAAACCTGAGGAGGAAATCTCTGAGGATCCAAGGCCTAGGTCGCCTTTTCATCCAGGCTTGGGATATTTTATTTAGTAATGGCTCTGCAGCTGCAATTTGGAAATCTCAATTAAGGGGAGGTGGAAAATATTCCAGTTTGGAGGAAGGCTCTCCCTCGAACCCTCTAGCGAAACCACCATGGATGGTTGTGAGAAAACTCTGCAACAATACGTGCAACCAAGGCAGAGGAGCAGAGCAACAACTGCTGAGGCACTCACCTGGCCTACCCACCCTAAAATCAAACCAGATGAACCAGAGGCAGTCATAGGGAGAATGCAATGCAGGTGCCTTGCTAGGGACTTCACTAAAGCCAATGGACAACTGTTATAGTGGAACACTAGAGCCAACGAAGATTGTAGTAACCACTCTTCACTGCTAGTCTTAAATTTTACACCAGGAGTGGCTGCCACATAGCAGACAGCTAAAGCCAAGCCTGAGGCGAGGACATTCCCAGCTATGGGCCAGGTGAGAAGGATCCCACCCCAAGTTGGACATGCTCAATGATGCAGACTAAATGCAGAGTGAGACCATAGGCTGCAGGAACCCTGCACCAATAGAGAATGGCTGGCATGCCCCAGAAATAGACTGAGAGCTGAAGCTGGCAAGCTGATTTAGCACTGGTGTGCTGAGATGATAATGAGCAGTGAGTACTGAGACCTTGCAGATCAAATGCAGAATTGAGTGCAGCAGAATCCCAAGGGCTGAAACTGAGGGATGGCAGTAGGCATGAAGCAATGAGTTGCGTAAGCAATGAGTATGTAAGCATGAGTGGACCTGTATGTAGGTTAGTAAACAGAGTAGTAATAAGTGGGCCTGCACATAGGTCTGCATAACATAGCAGCAATGAAACAGCACTGAATAGTGGGTCAAGCCAGCCAGCATTTAAAAGTCAAATCAAGGTGACAGATACTCTGAGGATTTTCAGTGGTGAAGGCAGGATTTAGAATAGAAATAAGTAGCCACATGGGGCCAAGACTCCCCAAAAACCTCCTAGTCCCTGTCGTAGGACAAACAAGGAAGTGATGGAAGGCTGAGAACCACATGCAGCTATTAAAGCTAGGTTAACAGCCTCAGTGGGAGCATTTTGGCTGATCTCAGAGAAGAACATTTTGAATAAATATAGAAGCAACAGCTGTATGGAGTACACCGAGTTGTAAAACTGCAATAAAACATGGAGACACAATGCTCAAAAGCAGGTATAGCCAGGCAGTGCAATGAAGCTGCAAGTAGAATGACGGCATGAACGAGCATCATAGCTAGGGTCAGAGTACACCGAGACAGGTGAAAAAATTGAATATGCAACATGGAGCAGCTATGGGTGAGCTGAAACACACAGATGATTGCAGTTGCACTGCAGTAGTTTGAGAGTGGTGAGCAACAGTGTAAAAAACACAAGCACTGGGTACAATAGTAATTGGAGTAAACAGTAGCAGTGGCTGCAGTTGTAAGTAACTGAAAGCAAGTAGTATGAACTCAGAGTAGCAGTATGCTAGAGCTTAGAAACAAAGCCCACCTGCAAAAGGCAAAACCAAAGACACAAGAACTCAGAAAACAGGGAACAAATCAGAAGCACACACAGCCAAAGGCAAAATACAAACCAGAAGCAGGAAAACAAACGCAGAAGCCCAGCAGAGGCAAACAGGAGCAGCAAGAGGGGGGCACAGGCCCCAGCCAGTCAGGTAGGCCCAACCAGCTCAGATGACAGACTGACAGAGCCTTTGGCTGCAAAGAAAAAAAATGCTTCACAATGAGGCTGAGAGGAACTGCTTATATAGCTCAGGAAATGGGAGTGGCTAGCTGCTTGCACCAAACTCAAACCAACTTTCCAATCATCTTTTCTATTCTACTTGTCTATCCGCAAAGCTAACTACACAGTTGCCCCATAGTTAAGGTTTTGAAGAAGGTATTATTTTACTGCTTCATTAACCACTACTTCTCCTGTACTAACAACCTCCCCTGCTTCATATTCCTCTACCTCTCCTACTCTCTCTACTATCTGTTTCCTTCCTCCCTCCCCACCTTTCATTTCATGTTCAGCATCCTCTGTCCATCTGAAGGCATCCCCCTCCCAAACTTGGAGTTCCTCCTTTGATCTCTCCTGTCCTATCCCCACCTTTACCCTCCTCTTCCCTCTCCAGTCTAGGGGTGCAAGTCCTTCCATATCCTCCAACTCCTTACCCTGCTCCTCACGCTTGCAGGCAATGTGAAGTCAAACCTGGCCCCTCTCCTTTCCTCTGTCCCTAAAAACGTAGTGTTTTTCACCTCAGTGCTAGGAATCTCTTCCTAAACTAGATATCCCAACAATATGGGTTTCCCACAACCTCCTGACACCCTCTGCATCACTGAATATTGTCTGTCCCAAGACTTCCAGATTCTTGCATGCCTATTCCTAACTACTTCCTTTTAAGGCAGAACAGGGACAAGTGTGATAGTGGAGTTGCCCTCTGTGTTCACCAGAGCTCTCTGTACCATCACTCACAAAGGAGCTATGCCCTCCTCCATGTATATCTTACTGCAAACTTCCCATCCCTCCACCTTACCCATATTCATTGGGAGGGTAGTTATGCATCTTCTAAAATCATTCCCACCACTCTGGTTGACTCTCTGCCATCATCACTTCTCATTCTTGAACTAATCCTCACTGGGGAGTTTAATATCAATTGGCTTTCCTCTGCCTCAGGTCAACTTCTCTCAAGACTGAATCCCTAAATCTCTCACAACTCATTACTGAACCACCAGTTCAATCAACACTCCTTAATCCACACCCTCTGGATTGGGTTCTCTCCTCACAGTCACACTGCATTGTTGCATCAGGTATGTTTCTGGGTGCCTTTAGTGACCATTGTATGACATGGGGGGTAAATGGAGAAAATGACAAATGCAGTAAGGACAGGGATGGGGCAAAAAAGGGTAATGCCATCAAGAAATGGAGGGTAATGAGTACCAACACCCGTAGTCTGGGCAGCAAGCTCCCTGAACTTGTGGCCTTAATGGAAGAGGGATGCCTGGATATCGTAGCAGTCACAGAAACATGGTACACAGAGAACCATGACTGGGATGTTAACATACCAGGGTACACAACCTGCAGGAGAGACAGGGAGGGGAGAAGAGGGGGTGGAGTAGCTCTCTGTGTAAGGGAAGGGATAAAAGCAACTGAACAAAAGAGTAAACAAGGAGGAGAAGAAGCACTGTGGGTCACCTCAGAGACTGGAAATGGCACCACAATCCGCACAGGGGTTGTATACAGACCCCCATGTCAGGAGGAGGGAAATGACAAGTATATGATAGAAGGCATCCTTAGGATGGCAGAGAAAGGGGAGATACTGTTGATGGGGGACCTTAATATGCCAGATGTTAACTGGAGCACCTTTGCTGCAGCAACATCCAAAAGCAGGGCCATTCTCAATGCCCTTCAGGTGGCACGCCTCAGACAGCTAGTTTTGGAACACACCCATGAGGAAGCAATCTTAGACCTCGTACTCTCAAATGGGGACAGCGAGAGGATCTGAGATCTAGAAATGGGTAGCCATCTGGGAACAACTGACCATCAAGCAGTGTGATTCATGATAAACTCAGCTACAGAGTCAAGCCATACAAAAGTGAGGGTTCTGGACTTCAGGAGGGCTGACTTTGGCAAGATGGGAGAGTGCCTTAGAAAACCACTAGCAAACAGGCTAGAAGGAGGGGTGCAGCAACAGAGAGGAAATATCAAAACTGCCATCACAGAGGAAACAAGCCTTTGTGTGAAGCAAATAAATCAAAATAAAAGAAAAAGCCACTATGGTTCTCAAAAGAGATGGTGGTGAAGGTTAGGGAGAAAAAGATAGCATTTAGGAAGTACAGGAAACACAGAAGGAGCAGGACAGTGAACTGTACCAGTTAAGGCCGAAGGAAGCAGGGAGGGTAGTCAGAATAGCAAAGGCCTAAACTAAGGAAAAGATAGCCAACTCGGTTAAGAAGGGTGATAAAACCTTTTAGAGGTATATCAGGGAGCATAGAAAGACAAAGAGATTGATATTGTGGCTGAATAGAATGGACAGTGGTGGGTAGAGAGGGACAGTGAAAAAGCAGGATACTGAACGAATACTTCTGCTAGTATCACAAAAAGGAGGTGGAGGTGCCTAATCCAGTTAACAGAAGCACTCTGGATTGGGGGTTCGATCCCAGTCCTTTCACAGAAGAAAGGGTTCTGAAAGAACTCCTAAAACTGAAGGTGAACAAAGCAATGGGGCCTGTTGAATTCACCACAGAATTCTAAAAGAATTAAGGAAGAACTAGTGACACCACTGACTACCCTTTTAAAAATCATGGGAGGATTGTGGTACCTGAGGACTGGAGGAAGTCGGATGTGGTTCCCTTCACAAAAGTGGGAGCAAGACAGAGGCAGAAAACTACAGACCTGTAAGTTTGACCTCTGTGATAGGAAAGCGATGGAATCACTTCTGAAGGAAAGACTTGTTGAGTACCTAGAGGCCAGTGGGGCACAGGACCCAAGGCAGCATGGGTTCACAGCAGGAAGGTTATGTCAGATGAATCTAATTGATTTCTTTGACTGGGTGACCAAAGTAGTAGACCAGGGAGGGACTGTGGACATGGCCTACCTAGACATTAGCAAGGCATTTGACACAGTCCCACACAAAGGATTAATAGTCAAATTAACCAGCTTGGGAGTGGGTCCCAGGGTGGTAGCCTGGATAAAACATTGGCTGGACAACAGGATACAGAAGGTAATTGTAAATGGAGTCCACTTGAAGAAAGAGGGGTTACTAGCCGGTACACTTGAGGTTCAGTACTAGGTTCAGTCCTTTTAATGTCTTTATAAGTGACATTGAAGAGGGACTGGAAGGAAAAGTATGCCTCTTTGCAGATTACACAAGGTCTGCAACATGATTGATACACAAGGAGGTTTGGAAAGGATGAGAAGGGACTTGGCAAGGTTGGAGGAATGGTTAGAAGTATGGCAGCTTGGATTCAATGCAAAGAAGTGCAAAATAATGCACCTGGGAAACAAAAACCCAGGGGAAGATTACACAATGGGGGAGAGGTAGTAACAACAACAAAAATGGAAAGGGACCTGGGGGGTAATCATATCAGATGACCTGAAGATTAGCAAGCAATGTGAGAAGGCAGTAGGGAGGGCTGGGGGATACTGGGATGTATAGGGAGAGGCATCACCAGCAGAAAACAGGAAGTTGTTATCCCTCTGTACAGACAGTTGGTGAGACTCTATCTGGAGTATTGTGTCCAGTTCTGGAGACCCCATCTCCACTAGTACATAGACAGGATGGAGGCAGTCCAGAGGAGGGCAACTAAAATGGTGCAGGGTCTGCAAGGGAAGTCATATGAGGAGAGACTAAAGGAGTTTAATATGTATAACCTTGAGGAAAGGCAAGAGAAGGGGGACATGATAGAAACTTTTAAGTTATCAGTGGAATCAACAAAGTCCAAGAGGGTAGCATCTTTAAGAAAAAGAGATGTGTTAGAACAAGGGGACACAATTTGAAAATGGGGGGGGGGGCGGCTCAGGGGCAATGTAAGGAAGTATTTTTTCACAGAGATGGTGGTGGATGCATGGAACAGCCTTCCTGAAGAGGTTGCAGGGTCTAAAAATGTGGGAGAATTCAAGAATGCATGGGACAGACATAAGGTGATTTTTGTGTGGGGTAGGAAGAAATAGGCTGTTGGTTCAATAGAATCTGCAGCTTACCCTGTAGGTAGGGAAATGGGCAGAATAAGTGGGCCAAGCGGTCCTTATTTGCCGTCAAAGTCTATGTTTCTATGTTTCTATATTGTATCATGAAGGTCCAGCACCCTCTTTCCCCCCAAATACATCTGTTCTAGATCCCTACAGTCATTAAACAAAGATGCTGTACCTGTATTTAACAGATTGGTCCCCCATTCTCACTGACCCTAACATAGACTTCACCCTCTCCCTCTTCCACTCAATCTTTACTTCTGTCTGGGACAAATATGCCCCCATCAGGAAGTCCAGTGTTAAATCTTCCCACTGCCCTTGAATCACCCCTGACCTCACTGATTTGTGCAAGCCCCATGATCAAGCCTGGGCTCAGTTCAAATTCTCCTGCTCACTGTCTGATCTCCACTCCTGGAAAGCACTTAGAAACTCTTGCACAAAGGCCATTCATACCACCAAATCAGTTTACTTCAAGACCAAAATCTAGAACAATTTCAACTGCCTTGCCAAGTTTTGGAAGGTGGTCCACTCTCTCTTTGATTCCCCAACCCAATCAGTGCCACCAGTTCTCATGGTAAATGGCACACCAGTCTCTGGCCATTCCTCTGTTGCTGCTCAATCCAGTGAGTTTTTCACCATGTTCTCTCCTCTTTTCTCCCTCTACTAACTCCTCATCCTTCCCTCTGTCTCCACACTCCGCTCCATTGATCCCTTCCCTGGGGTTTTATTTCCCTCTTGTTTCTGCTTGCGAAACACTGCTTGCCCTGTATTCACTTAACCAGTTCAAATCTAATGCTGATGATCAGGACCTTAAACTCTTCTTTCTCTCAGCCCCTACCATTGCCTCCCCCTCACTCACCTTCTCAACCTCTCCTCCATCCTATGTGCTAACCCTCAGGATTGAGCGAGCCAAAATTCTCCCCCTTCACAAAGAGAGAGACCCCTCCTCCTCTGACAGCTTCCATCCTGTCTCCCTCCTCCCTGCTCTTGCAAAGTTGCAAGAGAACTTGGTCTGCTCCTGGCTGTCTTACTTCATACACTCCTTCAGCTTCCTCTCCCCATTTCAGGCTGGTTTTTGAAAGCACAGTTCAACTGTCTCCTCCTTGCTACATGTCACAGACTCCATCCTCTCTGGGATGGATCAGGGGCGCATATCTCTTTGGCCATTTTCATCAATCTGGCCAAAGCCTTTGATTTTGGTGACCCATCTGCTCCTCCTGGACAAGCTGAGTTCTGCTAGCCTGTCAGCCTCCACTGTTGAATGGTTGCATTCCTACCTCTCAGGCCATCAGCAGTGGTCATTGGCTTCCTGTGCCTTTCACTCCCAATCCATCCTGGGGTCCCTGAGGGCTTCATCCTGGGTTCCATCCTCTTCTCCATTTTCCTTAATGGCGTCCCTTCTGCATGTGTCAACTTGTGTATTCACATGTATGCATGTGACACAGTTCTTTATACCGCAGACCCATTGACTGTGGCTGTAGAGGTTTCCTTCCAGCAAGACTTCCACAATGTTCTGAGATGGTTTCAGGTCAACCAACTCTGGGTCAACACCAAGATTACAGTGTCTAAGACCTTTGGATCCAGACAGAAACTGGCAAGTCTTGCTCCTCTCCATTCCTTCTCCATCCTAGATGATTCTCCCCATGAAGTTGTCCATTTCTTAGAGTATCTAGGTGTGTGGCTTGACAGTGAGCTTGATTTCTGCTCTCATCAATGCCATCCATGCCAAGCTCTGCCCCAAGCCTGGAGCCTTGTACTGTAATAAAGACTGCCTGACCCCACAGGTAACTGCTGGGAGCAGATCACCAGAATGGTGTGTCCTATCTTTGACTATGCAGATGTGATTTACAGTACTGCTCCCTCCTCTTCCCTTGCCAGAATGGAACTCTCTGTAACACCTTCTGTCATTTTGCTACAAACCCACACCCCACACTCATCATTGTACACTCTAGTCATCCCTCTCCATCTTCCCTCTTCCTTCCTGTCATCTGCAGCACTGTGCGTCTTTCCTCTCTAAATACCGGTTTGAGACACTGCCTTCATTCTTGTCCATACTCACCTCTCCCATTCCATCTACCTTGTACTCCATTCACTCCATGGATCCTCACACTTTCTCCATCCCCCACCCTTGATCCTCTGATGGACAGTCAGCCTTCTCCTATCATCTTTCCTCCCTTTAGATCCTCCTCTCCTCTTCCATCCATCTCTCACCCTCCCCATCTTCCGTTAAGCACCAGTTTTAACTCCTCCCTCCTCCCCCTGCATCTGTCAGCTCCCTACCTGACATGCTCTTTGTTCTTCTCCCCTGCCCAGTTCAGGCCCCCCAGGGTCGGTTTTATGTCTCCTACTTTTATAGCACTGATCTGTTCAACAAGTTGTTAGATTGTATCTCAAGATGTAGAGTGAGGCAAGTTCCAAATATCAGTTTTGTTTTTCTGCACTTTCACCATGTTGCACTACATTTGTTTGTACCTTGTTTGTATGGTATGCATCAATTCTATTGTATTTTCTTGATTGTATGCCAACCCCTTCCCCCAGGTCACACCTGAAAATGAGCCTTGGCTCTGTATGCCATTCCCAGTTACCGATTTTCAAATAAGTAAGTCAATAAATAAATAAATACATACATACAGTACATACATATCAAGCATTTTCTGATGTCCAGTGGTACCTCCTCTCTCACCTTCAGCTGGTCCATCTTAAGCCTTTTCTGTTGTCCAGTGCCACTCTAACTCCATCCAGGGTAAAAAGTATTTTCAGGTGTCCAGTTCACACCCCGCCTTCACCCCATCACTCCCTCAGGTACCAATGCATGTTTGAGGATGGTCATTGAAAGGACCATAGAAACATAAAACTTGTCAGCAGAAAGGACCTGTAGGCCCATCCAGTCTGCCCTTGCCCTGCCTATTCCGACACCTTGGATCCTATTGGGTCACTATGTCCCTCCTGCCTCTCTTTCCTGTACTTATTATACCCATGTACCTAAACTCCCCACTTTCTTCACCCCACCTCCTCTTCCAGCAGGCTGTTCTAGGCAACCACACACTCTGCGAAGAAGCAGTTCCTCACATCCCTCTTAAACTCCCCCTCTAGTTTCATTGCATGTCTCCTTTTTCCATGCTCTTCCTCCTCTGAAAGAGACTCCCCACCAGCACTTGTCCACCCCATAAGGTATTTATAGGTTTCAGTCATGCACCTCTCACTTTCCTCTCCTCTCCTCCAGTGAGTACATGCTGAGATCCTGCAGCCTCTTCTTATATTTCTTCCCATACAACCCCTACATCATTTTGGTAGCCCTCCTCTGTACCACTTCCACATTGTCCATGTCCTTGTGGAGGTGTGGCATCTAGAACTGGACACAGTGCTGTAGATGGGGTCTTTCTAGTGAGTGATACAGTAGCAAAACCAGCTCCCTTCTCCTGCTAGAAATCCCCTCATGCACCACAGCATCCCACTAGCCTTCCCATCTGCCTTGTCACACCACTTTGCCACCTTGAGATCATCAGACATGATTATGCTGAGGTCCCTTTCTTGTTTGGTGACAGTAAGTAGCTCCCCTCCATCTTTTATACAGCTTTTGGGTTTCCCTACCCCAGGTACATTATTTTGCACTTTTTGGCATCAAACTCCAGTTGCCATAGCCTAGAACATTCCTCAAGTTTCCCAGGTCCTTTTGCATTCTCTCCATCCCTTCCTGAGTGTCCACCATGTTGCAGATTTTTGTGTTATCTGCAAAAAGACACACCTTCCCCTCTAGTTCCTCGGCAATGTCACTTAGGAAGACATTGAAGAGGTTTGGTCCCAGTACTGATCCCTTTGGCACCCTGCTGGCCACTCTCCCATCCCCAAAGTGTCTGCTGTTTACCACCCCTCTGCCTACTATCCTTCAACCAGTCTGATACCCAGCCCTTTCTCCCCAACCCAAGCCTGCTTAGTTTCTTTTTGCCTCCTGAACAGCACAGTGTCTAAGGTCTTATTGAGTCCAGATAGACAACATCCACTGCCCTCCTGCCCTGATCCACCTCCCTAGTCAACAAGTCAAATAAATCTATGGGATCTGTTTGGTATGACTAACTCCCTGTGAAGCCATGTTGCCAGTGGTCCTGCAACCCATTTGCCTCCAGGTACTTCATCAACCTCTCCCTCAGCAGGACCTCCATTGATTTCCCCACCACTGATGTAAGACAGACTGTCTGCAATTGCTAGGCTCCTCCCTGCTGCCACTCTTGTGCAGAGGGACCACATCAGCCCTTCTACAGTACACTGGAACTATCCAATGAGGTGCTGAATAGTGTTGCTAGAGGGGCAGCTGGCATCATGCTCAGTTCTTTTATAACTCTTGGGTCAATCCCATCCAGTCCCATCCCTTGTATTCCTTTTGGGCTTCCGACACCTTTGGACTCTCTCTCTAAAAAATAGACTTGTGTTTACTCCCTCCTCACCCAGTGCCTACTGATACATGTTGAATCATACCCCCCAACTGTGAAGACTGGGCAGAAGTAGTCATTTAAAATATTATCTTTTTCCTGATCTTCTTCTGCACAGCCCCTACCCTCTTGATTCTCACTATGCCACCCTTTTCTTTCCTATTTTAACTCGCATACCTGAAGAAAGTCTTATCCCCTTTCCTGATTTCCTAGGCAATTCTATCCTCTGTTTGTGCCTTACCTTCCTTCACCCTCCTTCCTGCCTCCCTTTTTTCCCAGATATACCTTCCCGCCTACCTCCATCTGGGTCTCCTTGTACTTCCTAAACACTGTGTCTTTCTTTCTTACTACCTTAGCCACCTCCTTAGAGAACCATAGTGACCTCTTCTTCCTCCTACCCTTTCCTACTCCCTTTAAATAGCATGCAGTTTCCTTAGCTATTCTGTCCTTGATCTTTTTACATTGGGTCTCCACTCCTCCACAGCCATCCCCCTCTTCAAGCTATTTATTGAGGCAGTCTCCTATCTCTTTAAAATATGTCCTACTGATGTCCAGGACCCTCGTCTTAGTGTGTTTTTTTTCTCTTGCCCAATCTGTATTCTAAACTACACAGTACATTGATTGTTTGTTCCTAGGGGACTCCCCACTGTGACGTCTGCAATGTTGTCCCTGTTCGTAAATACCAGATCCAGCATTGTCCCAACTGAAGTGGGTTCTATAATCAGCTGCCTGAGAAATGTCCCCTTTAGAGAGTTGAGGATAGCCAAGCTTCTTGTTGTTGCTGTGGCTAGAATGCTCCAGTCAATGTGTAGCAGATTAAAGACCCCCAAATTAAGTGCCATCCTTTTGCTTGCCATTCTGACAATGGCCTCCCCAAAACTCTTTTCTAACTCCCCCATGATGATGATCAGTACACCACCCCATGCAGATAACGTCTCCAGACCCTGTCTCTGCTGACCCAAAGTACATCCAGCCCATCCTTATTTCCCTGATGCCCCTGTATCTGTGTGGCATTTATACTTTTCCTCATATACTGTGTAAAACAACCACACCTCCACCAACTTTTCTCCTATCCTTGCCTTCCAGAACATGGTGTTGCTTGGTATGACCACTTCCCAACTATGGTTGTCTGTGCACCATGACTCTTTTATGGCCACCAGATCGAGATCTGCATCCAGAATAGTTGCTTCAAGGTCAGGAATTTATTTCCCAGACTTCTAGTGTTAGCACACATAACTCTGCACTATTTTTGTCCTTGTCCTTCCCCATTCTGTCTGCCCTTCCTCTTTCCATCCTTCATCCCTCCTGTTTCCCCACTATTGTTTCCCCCTTTTTTTATTTACCCTCTGCTTATCCTCTTTGCTCCTTCTTTCAGCTATAGATCACATCCTGACCCACTCATATGGCACTCTCACTGTCCTTGTGCCCCTTTACTCCTAGGGATTTCTTTTTCCTTGGGCATCTCTTCTCTGTTGCTATAATCTCTGGGGTGCAATCTCTGCTTCCCTCATTTTCTGCCTTCCCCATTGGCTATTTTAAATGCCCATCAAAATAGCATCTAAACCTTTCAGGTAGGACCCCAGTGCCCGATGTAGTCCAAATCTTCCTCCCTACACCATGTCTTCAACCACTCATTGAAGGCCCCGGTGCAATATTCCCTAGCCTTCCCTCAGTCATATACAGGTGGCACCTCAGTAAAAGTCACCATGTGGGTTACCTGCTTCAGGCTGCCTCCCAAACTACTTAAATCTTTCATGCACTGCACCTGCTGTGTCCCTTGCCAGGTCAGTCCAAAGGTGGACAATGACATCCAGTTTGCCCTCCTGCCCCACCTCTCTATCAACCATAAGGATCTGTTCTCCATCCCTTTAGGCTGAGGCACCAGGTAGGTACCACATCTCTCTCTTTCCCTCCCATTCACCTCTCAAAACTACCCCCCAATGTTTGAGTCCCCAGCAAGTTGCTTCCTCCTCTGCTGGAGTCCTCTGCCTCCCCCCTTGGGGCCTTCCCTATGGAGGAGCCTCACATCCTCCCAAGCCACTATGATAGGTGCCATTCCTTCTAGAAGTCCCATCTCAACATAGCAGTGAATGTACTGAGTACAGTATAACCTTGGTTATCTGAACTCACTGGAGGACATCAGTTTAGTTCTGATAATCAAGGATTTGTAAAATGAGGGTCTATTGAAATTATTAGGAAAGTCTGGTCATGGTTTGGCTATACAGTACTATACCCTCCCACATGCCGAAATGATATCCTGCTTCTTGATAAGATAGAGGGGACACTCACCATTGAAAACAAAATTGCAGATTGGTGGAACTTGAGCAGATATTTTTTTCAGTGCCTGTCAATACAACATTTAAAATAGGCTCTGCAGGACAAGTTGCTTGATGCATTTCATAGATATTCTGCTGCCGAGCAACATTCCTACTTTCCAACTTGTTGTGACCTAGCTTCCCCACCCACCCAGAACTTCTGTGACTTCCACCTCACCGCACTATATTACATTCAAACTCATTCAAAGTTACCTCCTTCCCAGAGCTGGAATTAAAGCAGAGGAGCAGGGAGGTTGTCAGTAGCCACAGAGATTTTTTTTGAGCAGTACAGTAAAGGTGGAGCTGCTTTTATTTTTACTTTTCATTGAAGCTTTTCCTTGCCTCCAGTCACTACCCAGAACAAGGAGAACAGTTGGATTTTGCTACTCCTCTTCTGCTCACTTGTATACTGTGGCTTTTTTTAAATCCTGCAGCTGTAACTTGATTCATCAAGTGCATACAATAATCCAGTGATAATGGACTGCAGTATAACTGTAACAAAAAAACAAAAACAACTGTTACCTCAGGGGACATGGTGGGAGTTCAGATAATCCAGAGGTTTGGATAATGGGGGGTGGGATAATCAAGGTTATACTGTAGTGGCACCAGCTGAGGAATGTACTCCCAACACACCAACCCCACCATCCCAGAGCCCACCACAGTCTAGATGGCCCTCCTCCTTAGCCCCTTCTGAAGTAATGGTGATAGACTTGGTAGTCTCTAGATGTGGAAAAAGGTCCCCCGAATTCCATCCAACTCAGCCTGGAGCCTAGTGACCTCCTTTCTCAACCCAGAGAGATGCACACAGATAGGGCAGCGCTTCAGTCTCCAAAAGGTTTCTCTAAAAACTGCTACTTCAAAACCACTGCACTGCACGACTCCCAACATTCCCATTTCTACACTCCCTATGATCCTGGAAAAGAACTTTGTGCCCTTGCACCAGATAGGGTGTTTATAAATGTCCCCTTTTTGTTTTGCTTACCCCTTTGTTCTGTAACCCTATATAAGGTTTTATAAGTTTTCCTGTTTTGCTTTAATAAGAATTTTTCTTACTTTTCTCTTTTTTGTTTTGCTTATCCCTTTGTTACTTAACCTTAGATAGGGTGTATTAAGTTTCCCACTTTTGCTTCTTTTTTTCCACCTTTTTATCCTTACCCTACATAGGGTGTTATATCTATCTCCATTTCACAGGAGCTTATAGTTCCCACTTAACAGGTAGTTTTTGTTACTACAGTCCCTTACCTAGCCAGCAACACTTATACAGGCAATCTAACTTACCTTACCTTATTGGACCAGCAGAGTTCCCTGCATGACTGTCATCACCTACGGACACCTATCAATGCCTAATACACCAATCCTGCTCCAGTTCTGCTCTTTTCTACTTACGCACTGGGACACAAGTACACAGAACTAGGCACACCAATCTGGTTCTCCACGAGGGTCAGAGAAGCTGTGAGAGCCAAGAAAAACACAACCAATGAAATGTCTAGCACTCCCAAAACAAAGTAGCAGAAGCCAGTTAGTTCTCAAAATGCAATGAAGAGAGAGACACGATCAAATTCCCACTAGTGCATTTTTTAATTTTCTGTCACAAACGTGCAATTCCAAAAACTTGGCTACTACTTGGACTGACAGAGTCCTCCATAAGCCAGGTACCCAAACCCTTCACCCATTTAGAGCTTTGTTGGGGGGTGGCTACCTGGACAGATACTGTACATTTTATACTCAGCTTTTGATGTCACATTTCAGCGTCATGATACTGACATAGCAAATCAAAATAATACTGTACAAATAAAACAAAATACCTCAATCTGCAAATGTTACACAGTTCAGAAGCTGTATAATGCACTCTGACATGCTGACCATTTCATTACATAGTGCAAAGATGCAAATAAAATAAAAATAAACCACAAGCAAAGTGCATCTGATTTGCAACAAAAGGACCAGCATAATTCTGACAGTTCCTGTAACCCTTTCATGTTGAATTGTTGCATGAAAAATATAAGTATTAAAATAGTAGAATCATTTAGGTTTTAAATCAGGGCAGGGAGCACTCTACACAACACTGGTCAAAGGGAATGACCATTGCAGGAAAATGCCTGTGCTCTCCAAACCTCAGGCTGCAAAAGAAAGAAAACAGTGCTGTGGTTGTGCTTTTGAGACCTTGGGCTGGATTCTCAAAATGTTGAAGGACAAAGTCCCACTCCACAACTCCAGTTATGGACTGAAATCTCTGCAGCTGCAGAGACTGATATTCTCATCTGCCTCAGCTGCAGAAGATGTTATGCTTGGTCCCACCAGCTGTAACATTTTTCCACAGTTGAAGGAAAAATCACCTGCAAGCTGGCATAAATCATGGAGCCAGTCATAAACTAACTCCACTTTTGAGACTACCATAGCTGTGGGAGAAACTCCAGTTCCTCCCAGTTCCCCCAGGTGGATAAAGCAATGGGGCCTGGTGGGATTCATCCCAGAATTCTAAAAGAACTAAGGGTAGAACTAGTGACACCACTGACTACCCTCTTTAACAAATCATGGGAGGATGGGGTGGTACCCGAGGACTGAAGGAGGGCAGATGTGATTCCCCTTCACAAAAGTGGGAGCAAGGCAGAAGCAGAAAACTACAGACCTGTTAGTTTAACCTCAGTGGTAGGGAAAATGATGGAATCACTTCTGAAGGAAAGAATGATTGAGTATCTAGAGGCCAGAGGGCTCAGGACCCAGAGCAGCATAGATTCACAGCAGGAAGGTCATGCCAGACAAATCTGATAGATTTCTTTGACTGGGTGACCAAAATAGTAGATCAGGAGGGCTGTGGACATGGCCTACCTAGACTTTAGCAAGGCATTTGACACAGTACCACATAAAGATTAATATACAAGTTAGCCAGCCTGGGAGTGGGTCCCAAGATGATAGCCTGGGTAAAGAATTGGCTGGAGAATAGGACACAGAGAGTAAATGTAAATGGAGTCCGCTCTGAAGAAAGGGGGGTTACTAGTGGGGTACTGCAGGGTTCAGTATTAGCACCGGTCCTCTTCAATGTCTTTATAAGCGACATTACAGAGGGACTGGAAGGAAAAGTATGTCTCTTTGCAGATGACACAAAGATCTGCAGCAGAGTTGATGCACAAGGTGGGGTGGAAAGGATGAGAAGGGACTTGGCAAAGTTAGAGGAATGGTCAAATGTATGGCAGCTTAGATTCAATGCTAAGAAGTGCAAGGTAATGCACCTGGGAAACAAAAACCCAGGGAAGAGTACTCAATGGGGGGTGAGATACTAACAACAACAAAAATGGAAAGGGACCTGGGGGTATTCATATCAGATGACCTAAAGGTGGGCAAGCAATGTGACAGGGCAGCAAGGAGGGCTGGGGTGATACTGGTATGCATAGGGAGAGGCATCACCAGTAGAAAACAGGAAGTTATTATCCCTCTGTACAGACAGTTGGTGAGACCCCATCTGGAGTACTGCGTTCAGTTCTGGAGACCCAATCTCCGCAAGGACATAGACAGGATGGAGGCTGTCCAGAGGAGGGCAACTAAAATGGTGCAGGGTCTGCACCGGAAGACATATGAAGAGACTTAAGGAGCTGAATATGTATAGCCTCGAGGAAAGGAGGGAGGGGGGGACATGATAGAAACTTTCAAGTATCTCAAGGAATCAACAAAGTCCAAGAGGGTAGCATCTTTCAAAAAGAGGTGTGCAAGAACACAAGGGCAATTTGAAGATAGGCAGGGGCATCTCAGAGGTAATTTAAAAGTATTTTTCACAGAGAGGTTGTGGATGCATGGAATGGACTTCCGAGGAAGTTGTGGAGTCAAAAACAGTGGTCGAATTCAAGCATGCATGGGACAGTCATGAGGCAATTCTAGGGGTGGGGTAGAAAGAAGTAGGCTGCTGGTTAACTAGAGCTGCAGCTTATCCAATAGATAGGAAATGGGCGATGGGGTGGGCCAGCGGTCCTTATCTGCTGTCAAAATCTATGTTTCTATTTTTCTATATTTCCTCAAGTGACAACCAGTTGCACCAAATTTTTCCACATTTTCATGGACTTTGATAATCTGGTCCCTTATTTTATCTGTGCATTAAATGGATTCAAGTGCATAATCAGAATACAGAAATTTCCCCTACCCAACAACTAACACACAATAGAAATGTGTAATTGTTAAATAATACTACAACACCCCTCCATGGAATTTGAAAGCACAAGGTATTAGCACAATATTCTTTTATTATTACTTATAGTACAGGGTACAAAAATCAAAAAGATAGCAACCCTAGAAAAGTAAAATAAAACCCAAGGCAAATAGAAGACCATCTAAGTACTCAAGAATCCAAAATTAGCTGAGCCTTGCAAAAAACTATTAACCACTCCACTAATCAAGTAATTTCAAAAAACTAAATTGCTTCAACACACAATAGCAAAAACATCCCACATACTTAACACACAACATGAAAACTAGCAAGTAGAAAAATTAAACATGAACAACTCTCCTTTTCACAGAAAGGCAAAATGTCCCAACATTAAAACCCCTAGCAGAAACTTTAAAGAATCCCTATAATCAACACTCAAAAAATATTAGAAAAGTAGAACAAATAACGAGGTAGTCACATAATGCTCCTTACTCATCCTACCTCAAGCCAAAACATCCCACATCAAAAAAAAACACCAAATACAACACCTACTCTACCATCTCCATTACAAACAATACCACTGAAAGAATCCCATTCCATAACCCCGACAAAATAACCAAAACTTACCAAAATAATATCTATTAAAACCGTACACAACAACCCCACCAGAAATTTAAACACAATGAAAATAATTTAGTAGAAAACACAAAAACTCTAATAAAATCAAAACACAAACACATAAAACAAAAAAACCATAAATTAACAAACACAACTCCCTCTCCATAAAAAGTAAGGAACAAAAAAACACTAAGTAACTACAAACCTACTAAACATACCACACTTATTTAGAAACAAAAACATTACCAAAAAACCTAACAAACTACAAATATCATCTCCAAAATAATAACAACAATATTTATAGCAAGAAAAATCTTATAAAAGTAAAAACACAGCAAATTTACAGTTACATCAGCTGCATTTCACATAAACTTCACATAAGGAGATTGTTTCCAACACAGAAGCCATACAATCTAGTCTAGTACAATAGATTAGGACCACAGTGTTTCACAAATGAAACTATTTTGACCACATGTGGCCACCAATGCAATTTTTATGTAGCCACAGAGTTCTTTATAGGTCTTATTACAAATGTAATGGCATACATTGTAAATATAATTGTCATCTTGATTATTCCTAGTTGCAGGATATGCAGTACTAGAGAAAGGAATTGTGTCAGGAACCCAGGTTCAACTATGTGAGATTGTATCTCAATGGTTAGATCACGGATGGTATTCTATGGACCTGGGTTGAATTCCTAGTAGGTCACATTATTTCTTTCTCACTACTGTTTGTGATTTAAATTACTTAGCAGTGGCTAATGCTACTCCAAAAATAAACAGGAAAAAAAAAAGATCAAATTGTCAAATAAACATGGGAAATACATTTCAAGTGAAAATATGTCTTGGACATCATTTAGTCTATACTATGTGAAAAGAAATGCATTAAAAAGGGAGACCAGGATATAACATAGGGTTTGAGGTGATAAAATAAGGAGTGAGTTGACCAGTGAGTTCTGGTGGCTGCACGTTGAGGCCTTGTGAAGCTACCTGGATTTGAGACTTGAAAAGCATCATTAGGGCCCCTCACCCTCCCAACAGGTGCAAAACAAGCAGTTGTATTTCCAAAGTGCAGAACATACCACATTTTAGACTCAGTGGTCATGCTTCATTGAAGCCCAGATGCCCTGGAGTTGTGCTTAGCAAGAGTTTTCCATGTGAGTAAAGCACCAGAGTAATGGGCTGGAACAGTGTCATAACTTAGTCCAAAATGTGCTATGTTCTGCACTGTAGAATTAAAGCTGCATGTTTTGCACCTATGGAGAGGAGGAATGACCCTAGCCTCATCATCTGGCATTAAAAGAGCTTCAAACTGTATTTTTAATGTGTACATACTGTTTTTTGCTACCACTATCTCCCCATATGATTCATTTATATTTTGCTACAAGGTGTGTATTGACCTCCTGTAGCCAGTAGCCCCAGTCACACACAAATAGCAAGAACAGTTGTGGATTCAGAATGGATCTTTGAGGGACTTTGTTTATTTTATTTATTTATTTAGTTTTTGTTTACCAGGTAAGTGCACTAGTCAAGAATGATTGCCTATTTTCAAGCACAACCCGGTGATGGTTTAGGATCACTGATGCAGATCTGATTTCCTAAATCTCTACCAGCTGGTCCCAGTTTGCTAAATAACTAGCAAACCATTTTGTTCCATTCCTCTTATACCCAAACTGACCAACTTCTTCAATAATAAATCATTGGCGATCAGGTTGAAGGCTTTGCAGAGGGCGATAATTTAGCACAAATATCTTCTTGATCCACTGCAAGCTAGAAATCATTCATTACTTTGACTATAGCTATGGTGGTACAGTGCTGGGTCTAAATCCTGATTGATCCTGACTTAGCAAATCATTTATTTCAAGATAAGACTTCATTTGTTTAGTTACCAACCTCTCCAAGACCTTCGACACAGTCAACAAAAAAAAGGGTGTTTGTAATTAGACAGTGAATTATTTTGTCCAACTTTAAAATATGGATACAATTTTTGCTAGTTTTTGTCACATGGGAAAATCTACTTTTCAAGGAAATATTAAACTTGTGCTGTGTGCCAAGGGGGTTGCAAATTACCAAGGCAGTACATTTTAATAACCTGTCATCAAATGCATTTAAGCTTCTGTCCTTTTTCACATTTCATTTAAGCAATTCCTTATCTGCTTCTAGAGTACAAGTTTCAGCAAAATTAAACAGTGGGTTCACTACAGAATTTCTGACTCTCATGTCATTCCCTTTTTGTGCTGTACTCACACCTTTATTTTGCTTGAGCAGTGTTGATCAAGGTCCACAAACTTCTAGAAATATAATGTGTTTTAAGTAAATGTTAGGATATCGAGGCAGTTCTTAGATTTTTAAAATAACATGTTTCATTTCTATAATCTTTTTCATTTACCACCTCAGTTTTACCATTTAAGTATTTACCTATTCCCCATCTGCTGATTGTTTCTGCCATAATGGTACTCTTCCTCAGAAGGGGCTTGCCAAATATCGCTCCTTAGTCGACCTTCAGGGGTGCATGAATAGGAGCTGTGTGCCTCATATCTGCAACATGTCCATCCCATTTCAGATTCAGTTTGCCAATGAAATGAATGGGGACTTCTATATATAAGGGGTACAAAATGGAGTGGCAGAAGACAAGTTTGTTATCTTCATGAGTTATGAATGTGTTGTCTGACATCAAGAGTGATGAGCAAATTGGAGCCATGAGTACAGTCAGGCATGTCCATTCATAGCAAGTGATGATACAAATTTTTGTCTACAGCAAACATTCATGTTGTATTCCATTTATGCAGTATGGGTGAGTTTGTCATGACTCATTGCATTGTACATTTCACTTACTGTATTGCACAGTACAGAGATTCCAAATATGATAGTTCATGTTCCAAATAAGGATAAATCATGTATCTTTCTTTGCAAAACTTCTGCTCTCAAAATAACATTGTAACAACTTTCAATGTATTTTACGTAGTGTATTTATATATTTATTTATTTTTATTATCAGCTAGGCCTCTGTAGGTAATTGAGCTGAGGGAGAAGAGGTGCAATTTTGAAAATAAAGTCCTGGGTACTCAGAGAGGTTGGATGTGAAGAGCAACAGTTCTTTGTTCTATTTAGATGTCAAAGGCTGGGACCTTCTTAGCTAAAGGTTTCTGTTTTGGGTAACTTCAAAGGACTGTTTTTCTTTCATAACCAAAAAGACATGTTGGAAGTTTAAAAAGGGTCAGGTCCAAATAAGACAATGTCCCACAGAGATGGCAGCTGGGAGAAAATAGGACTGAAACTGCAATCCACAAAACCAAAGTCTGGATTATAAATCCAGTTTAGACCCATTCTCAAGATGAGTGGTTCCCCAGGGAACAAAGATATGGTCAAACCTGTGATGTCAGAGAAACATGTATGATGATGTGTCATGGCAGGCTGGCCAGCTAAAGCCATTTGCAGTCTGTGTTTGACTCCGAGAAGTCAGTTATGATTCAGGACTTCATATTAGCAAAATCAAGGGTTGGATTCTGCAGTAACTCACTAGTTGGGGTAATCTTCTACTCTGCTTGTGCTTTAGACAGATGTGAGAGAGGTTATTCTGTGAGTTCTCTACCTGTTTCAAAAGCCTTTGTTTTATCTCTGCAGAAATATTGATTCTCCATAGTCTTTAGTATGTATGATCCTGTAGCATATGTAAATATTGTGAAGTATTAAACATTATTTTTAGATACTTTGGCCCAGATATTCAGAGGGATTGTACCTGGTGCAACTGAGCTGTACCAGTGAAACACCAGAAATGTGCCCCAGTGTAATATTCAAAAGAGGGACTTGCACAGTGCAAGTCCTGATGCGCTGGGGTGGAATGGTAAGTGTATGCAGTGCATCTCCAGGGGAAGTGCCTATGCATATGTGGCACATCCTGATATTCAGCCCAGGATGTGTGGTGCAAATGCTGGCACAACCCTGTGGTGTGCCGCATATCTGGACACAAAGTTGAGCCTGAAATAAAAGACTCAAGTATCAGCCACCCACAGGCGTACTGCTGTACTGCAATGTGCAACACAGCAGCCACCAGATGTGGGTGGCAAGCACCACCCAACACCATGCAGAAGCACCCACAGATGACCCTGGTAGTATAGTGGCACCCCCCACCCCATAGCCCTGATTGCCGATAATAAAAGTGTAGTAAATCCCTGGTGGTCTGAGGGTACCCCCACCCCACCTGTAACCCAATCACTGGGAAACCCCATAATTAACATCCCTGGTGGTCTAGTGGCACCCCTCCCACCCACAAAGGACCCCGGTCCACCCAACTCCCCTGCGTCATTGGCAGGCAGTACATACCAACCCGCATACCACCCAGCTGCCCGCCGAATGACAGCTTACAGTAGCAGCTGTAAGCCTAGTGGTCCACAATGTGGACCAATTAGCTTGCAGTGCATATTGTAATAGTCATTCACAAAACTGTGAATGACTGACTTCATTCACGGTTTTGTGTATGACTGTTACAGTATGCACTGCAAGCCCATTGGTCCACAGCGTGGACCAATAGGC
Organism: Neoceratodus forsteri; assembly: GCA_016271365.2. NCBI lineage: Eukaryota > Metazoa > Chordata > Ceratodontiformes > Ceratodontidae > Neoceratodus > Neoceratodus forsteri. The sequence continues at coordinate 1,762,347,837 of CM057455.1, read as the reverse complement.
TTACAGCTGCTATGTAAGCTGTCATTCGGCAGGCAGCTGGGCAGTATGCGGGTGGGTTTGTGCTGCCTACCGATGATGGGGGGGAGCTGGGTGAAGTGGGGGTCCTGTGTGGGGGTGTGCAACTGGACCACCAGGACTGTTAATCATAGGGTTTCCCAGTGATCAGGATTATAGGCAGGGTGGGGTGTACCACTGGACCACCAGGGATGTACTATACTTTTATTATCGGTGATTGGGACTATGGGTGAGGTGCCACTAGACTACCAAGGATATTTATTTATGTATTATATGGGGTGCAGAGCATCGGGAGGGAGGGTGGGGGTACCACTTGATTGCCAGGGAGTTTATTCAGTACTATCTGGTTATCGCAGCTATGGGAGGGGTTACCTCATGTCATCCTCTGGGGCACCGCATGCTGTGCAGGGTTCCAGATGCAAGTCGCTGGCCTGCCCTGCACAATGCATATTAATGGGGCCATAATGACATGCAAATGGCACCATTTGTGCTTGCATATGTTATGGCCCCATTTGCACACTGCTGGCTGAATATCGGGAATTTGCGCACAGTGTAACTCTGTTGTGCTGGTGCAGTTCCATTCCAGGTATTCAGCCCTGTCTGTGGGGGGTGCCAGCACATCATATTTCGCAGTGTGCATTACCTGATATATTCAGTGGAGATGTGCCATTGCTCATCTGTTTTGAATATATCCCTGTGGTTTCTTCAGTGCAACACAGTTGCCTTGCCTACCTACATGCGCCATTGCCAGGTGCAATTCTGAATATTGAGGCCTTTATGTTTTCTGTGACTGAGTCAGTTCAGGTTTAGATAACCAGGATAAATTGTCAAAGCTGTGATATGTCTTCAAATACGCATGCTACAATTACCATACACGTATTTAAAGCAAGTGTTATCAGGTGTAACAAAAGTGGTGGGTCATTTGCCCTTTGCTAAGGAGCACTGTACTGTGTGTGAGCAATGGCTGTGGTGGGATTCAAACCTAGAGATACCCTGAGTGAAGTTGCAGTGAGTAGTGACAACATACCAAGTTAACCCTTTCAAGCATCTGAGGGGTTGTAAAACTGGTAAAAGCCATTGCAAGCTGAGTTCTGGGACAGAGCACATCTGTGACAAATATTTTCATCACACATTTTACAAACTCACCCCCATTGTATAATTCTAGCTATACCACTATTTATCAGTGGCTACAACTGTATCTTGTAAGAGTGAAAATAGCATTTTGGAAGCACACATATGTAATTATTGCAGGGACAGACAAAGCTTCTGAGGCCCATATGGAGTTGCAAGGGGATGGCACCAGACCTTTGCCTTGTACACTATGTGCTATGCCAGTGAATTTGCAAGCATGTTTACTACATGGTTGCTGATTACATTATGATTGTGCAGGATAAAGGACAGGCATTGCCATGAAAATGGTTCATAAGGCCATGCACAAGGCATGGTGACCCTTGCAAAAATGATCACAGAATTATGCCACACCCCAGTCTGTAGCTTCAATCAGCTACCATGAAGCTGGTGAGGGTTAATGATCATCATGAGACCTCTATGTGGAATGGCTAGGGGGACTGGAGCTTAGAAGGGGGTTCCAGTGGATGTGAGGGATGTGCATATAAACCAGGAGTAGGTGGGAGCTCATTGTACCACCAAGGACTCAAGTCTAGATACCAGCAAGAGAACAGAAAGAGCTGCACTTGGACTTGTGGGTGCTCAGTGACAATGGGCAAACATAAGAACAAACAGTCACAGCACTCCACCCTTCTGCACTACAAAGAAGAAAGCCACAAAAATACTTAAATTCACCAAAATTTATTCACCATCATAATAAAAGCTGAAGGCCACACACCCAAAGGTGACAGCACCCTACAAACAAATCTCTAAGGTTTCAACCAAATGGTCTTTTTCAAAGATAGTGCCACCTGTTGGGTGCTCTGTTTAAATATCTTTTAAACATTGTCACATATGCAAACATATTTTCAATTAAAGTGTGTGCAAAAGTGCTTGTTTTGATATGTAAGTTAATTTCTATAATTAAATACATAATACCCTGGTGAAAAGTCATAAATAAAGCAATAAAGACATTACATATAAATAATTTGCACATATTGTAGACCACAACCAAAAGAGCAGCACCAGTTTTCCTTCACTTAAAACGTAATCCATTGCTCAGACAACTATCAAACACTTATTTTTATATAGTCAGTTTAGCGACTGTCAATAGCAAAATATCCACAGATACATGTTCTAGTATGGATGTACTGAAAACTAGATTTTTCACAGCCTTCCTTTTTAATATTTTAATTTTCATATTCATTTAAGCCTTATGTCAATTGTGGAAATTCTTTGACTACTTATATACAGGTGATATTGAATGAATAAAAGGAAAAAAGGGGGGAAGAAAGAGGAAAACAAGGAAGGGACAGTATCTTCCAAAAACACTTATTCTAGGACTGATTACTAATGTACATATACCTTGCATAATTTCAAACATTCATTCTCATTACATCTTAACATTCCTTTACATGCTTGCATATGTATGTATTTATATATATTTTCTCATCTTATCCTTAAAAAGGATGTTATTACACCATTTAAATAGACCAAAGGGATACATCTGTAAAGAAGAGAAAGAAAAAAGGGAGAGGGGAGGGGAAGAAAGAAGAGGAAGGAGAAGAAGAGAGGAATGAGGGGGTATGTGTGAATGTGTGTGGGAGGGGGGAGGGAAGAAAAAGAAAAAAATGAAAAAAGGGGAAGGAGGAGCATACAGACTTAATATAAGGGAGGAGGGGAGAAACACCTCTCTCAAACAATGGATTAGGACCTGAAACTGTTTGAAATACAAGAAGATATTTTCTATTTACAACAAAATACTTTTCAGAGGAGTAGTGAAGCGAAACCAGCCTTCCTAAGTAAGGAAAATTTTATTCAGATTTTACCTGAGAAGAGAGAGGGAAACAGAGAGAAAACTGGATTTAGTGTCTCTTCTTAAAGAAAGGCTTTAATTCAAAATGATCATTGAGGCCTCTGCCTTTATTAGCTCCCTTCACATACTGTATATCCAATAGTTCTCCCTTTCACTTAGCTTGTTACTGTATCTCTACTTCCACCCCTTGGTCTTAGCATAACATTCTCAATTCCAATGAACCAAAATTTATACTCAGCCTTATTTTCTGCATTTTTCATGTGTTGAGCCCATACATAGTCCAGATTATCATTCTTAATTGCTCTCAGGTGGTCTCCCATTCTCTTTTAGCTTTCTTTTCATTTTGCCTGCATAATAGGCTTCACATATACAGAAGGATAAGTATACCACATAAGTTGTGTTACAGTTAACAAACTGATTTATCGGGTGCATTCTGTTATCAAATGGATTTCTGAACATATTGCATTCATGTATAGTCTCACAAAATTTGCAATTTCTAAATTTTTTACAACCTTTAGGGGTGGGGCATCCAATTCCTTGGAGCTTTAGGTTTTCGGAATGAGCTGACAAGCATATCTCCTAGATTCTTGGCCCTTCTATAGGACATCCTAGGAGGTACCAATGACATTTCTGATAACTATCTGTCAGCCCCCAGTACATGCCAATGTTTATTTACAATATCCTGCACCCTATTTGATCTAGTACTGAAGGTTGTAACAAAATTGATCCTATCTAGGGTAACTGAATCTTTTGTTTTATTCTTGTCCAGTAACAATGTTTGTCTTCCAATGCTGTCACGTCTCCCGTGCTTTTGCTATAGAGTCCAGATTATACCCTCTCTCTATATAAATCTCTTTGTTTGGATTTCTAATTCCCTTTTTAGATCACTTTACACACTACCATTCCTCTTAATCCTAAGAAATTGACTCTTAGGGATATTTTTGATGGTGTGGCATGGGTGAGAACTGCTGGCTAAAGGGATACTTTAATTATAGAAATGAACTTACATTTCAAAACAAGCAATTTTTGCATAATACAGTATCACTTTAATTGAAAATATGTTAGCACATGTGGCAATGTTTAAAAGATATTTAAACAGAGCACCCAATAGGTGGTGCTATCTTTGAAAAAGGCCATTTGGTTAAAACATTAGAGCGTTTGTTTGTTGGATGCTGTTACCTTCGGGCATGTGGCCTTCAGCTTTTATTGTGATGGTGAATAAATTTGTGGTGGATTACATAGAAATATAGAAACATAGAAGTTGACGGCAGATAAGGACCGCAAGGCCCATCCAGTCTGCCCATTTCTTTTTCTACCTTATAAATGTGCCATCGGCCTTTGCTCTGTCAGTGATCTATCTATTCATAGTCATTTGTATTGCTCCCTTATGCCTATCCCATGCCTGTTTGAAGCCCTGCACTGTATTCATAGCCACCACTTCTTGTGGTAAGCTATTCCATGCATCTACCACCCTTTCTGTGAAAAAGAATTCCTCACATTCCCCTTAATCGGCCTCCCTCTAATCTCATGCTGTGTCCTCTTGTCCTGCTATTTTCTTATATTTAAACATGTTAGACTCTTTCACCTTGTTTATGCCCTTAAGGTGTTTAAATGTCTCGATCATATCACCTCTCTCCCTCCTTTGCTCAAGGGTATACATATTGAGCTCCGTTAATCTGTCCTCATATGTCTTCTGATGCAGTCCCTGTACCATTTTGGTTGCCCTTCTCTGGACTGCCTCAATTTAGTTAATGTCCTTGTGAAGGTGTGGCCTCCAATACTGCACGCAGTACTCCAGATGGGGTCTAACCAATGTCTGGTACAGAGGGATTATTACCTCCCTCTTACGACTTGTGATACCCCTACTAATACACCCTAACACCCCCTTCGCCTTACCTACTGCTTTAGAGGTCTGCTTGGATGATTTTAGGTCATCAGTGATGATGATGCCCAAGTCTCTTTCTTCCTTTGTGACTGCTAGCAACTCCCCTCCCAGCCTATAAGTGGCTTCAGGGTTTCTCTTCCCTATGTGCATGATTTAAGTTTTTTTTGTGGCCTTGTTCTTTGTAGTGCAGAAGGGTGGAGTGCTGTGACTGTTTGTTCTTATCTAGATACCAGCACTCGAGGAGAGAGATAAATAACCAACAGTGAAAACTACTTTCAGGTGCATGGAAAGTGGTTTTATTTCATCATGTCTTCAATGTGAGTAGATCAACTCTATACAAAGACCACAGACAGTAACTCTGGTGCTTCAACCTAATGGTCTTAGTTGGGGGGGTCTCTACTACAGGAAGGACCAAATCTTAAAGTGCTGATTTAAAGTGCAAGTGCTTATTTTATGTTTTGTGCTAATGAAGTGCATAATTCAAACCTCAGACCATTACATTTCAATTCCTTAATGATAGAACAACTTGCTACATGAAAGGCATGATAATAAATACACAAATCAAGTACTTAAGCACCATCCACCACTAAATCAATAATACCAAACAACAATTTGTATAAAGGAAATACAAGTTTTATTCAGCAAGTTTGCATATGGCCTCTTACCAGAATAGAGTAAGACTCTGGCAGGACCAACAAACTCCGACTGGTTTCACCTACAGTATCATCAGGGTACCAGCACTTATAATAAGAGGGTGGTCTTGTGGATGGAGTATTCCCTGATGACACTGTAAAACAAAACCAGTTGGAATTTGTGAGTTCCTACCAGTGTCTTACTCATTCTGGTAAGAGGCCATGCATATTTGCTGAATAAACCTCATTTGGCGCCATACAATTTCGTGGTTTGGTATTATTGATTTAGTGGTGGTGGTGCTGGAGTATTTGATTTGATTGTTTCATTTTCTCTATAGCACACCCAGCTGCAGGGTGGCCTTGGCTTCCTCTGATGATGATAATAAATACCCCCAAAACCTACATTAAAGTGGATTCTGATTTAAAAATGAACACCATTAATTTGTACCCAAGTTAGAATTAATAGCATTTAAAATGCTTATGTTGATGCCAAAGTCTAAAAAAAACTTCTAAAGAATCTTATAATCTCCTACTGTAATTGGGAATTTCATTTTCTTTTATACGCAGGACTATGGCTGCAAAGGAGAAAAGCAGGCAATGGCTTCATGTTGTAAATAGAATAATAGATAGAGGAGTATGCATTACAAGGCAGTAAGACCATCGAGAGGTTTTGGGGACTTGGAACCTCGAAAGTGAAGCTTGAGAGGTTCCCAAATTCCCCAAAACCTTGAGATGGTCTGACTGGCTTCTAATACATGCTCCTTTATTTGTTATTTTTTGTAATATATGGACCCCATTGTGAAAATTTGCTGCTTTTTTAATGTGGATTTTGTGAACCTGGCTGGCTGGCCACCGCATTGAGCACGCACTGTCTCTGAGCCACCTACAGCACTAACGACTGTCCCACCACTCATTTAAGATAAGATTTTGTTTCTTTAAAGTTAGTAGGCACTCCTACCTTTTAGGTTTTTTCGGTGTTTGGCAAATGCAAGATCCCCGACATAGTCCATTATTTGTTTAAAAAATAATAAAAATTGAAGCAACGAACTGAACACATTCCTCTCACTAAGTGAGAGGAAAAAGATGTTTTTCATGCTGCTCTGTCTGCCTACAAGAGAAAACCTGCCAATGGAGATGCACGCTATTAGTACAGTTGTGCAGGAAGGGACATGGCACCATGGCAACTGGGTTTGTTGGCAGGCAGATTTGGACATGTGCTGTGGGATTGTAGTGATAATACTATCGTTGAGAGCTGAAACAATAGTATTATCAGTTCTGAACAATAGTATTGTCAGGGATGAATGATGGTATTATCACTTCGGACAGTGTTGTATTACTGGAATTTTTTTGTATGGTGCAGGATGGTATTATTTGACCATGTCCATATATTACAAATTGTATTATGAATGAATAGTCCAAAATTCTCAGCTATTACAACATTGTGCTAGAATTATTTCCTTATTAATAATGAATCAAACATAGAAAAAAAGGTACAGAACCATTATTTTTTGGAAATGGCTTTTTCTGAATTAGAGTGTGTGCATCAAACTTACACTTTGTCTTAGTCATTAATATTGATGCCATAGCACCTAGAAAAAGATGCTTATAGATGGAAACCTTTCCACTTAGCATCCAACTCTCTAAAGATGTCCACCTCACAATGTATAAATTGCATTTAATCTGTAGCTACTAAAGACAAAATGTACATAAACCAGTAAAAAAAATTAAACATACATACTCATAAACCCAAGCTCAGATATTTACCCAATACAAAAATACCTGCAACTATGTAAAAATGCTGAACTATATTGCTAATCCTTATCTAGTATGCTACAATTTCATATTATGAGATAGGCAATGCCTTTCAACCCACCTACAGTATCTCAGATTACTACTGTGACTTTCAGTGCTTTACAGAAAAGGAAATTTTGTGGTATTATTAATCCCCAGGAGCCTACTGTTTAATACCATAGGTTAACTCCCCTAATTATTTGAGGAATGAACAAAGTCCACTTCCTCATTAAACCCTTTTGGCTGTGATGCCTGCAGTTTTACTGTCCATTATTATCTTTCTGGAGTAGGAGACACAGTCTATGTCCACCATGAAGCAAAGGTGCCATATATTCAAGCCCCATGAATCTAAAGTCTGTTAACTCTCCCCCCATGTTGCTCTTCAAAATAACAGGCTACAGTACTTTCTCTGTTCTTGTTAATAATGTCATGGGTGTATTCCAGCATCCTCTCCTTACATTTCCCTATTGTTCAGTCTATATAGAAACATAGAAACAGAGTTGGTCAGCAGAAAATTACCATTAGGTCCAATCAGTCTGCCCCTTGTCCCTGCTTATTCCATCATCACTGACCCTAGCTGGTCATAGATGTCACTCCCTCAGCTGTTTCTCTACCTAATATGCCCCTCTGCCTGTTCCACACATGATTGAAGTTTCCTACAGTCTTTGCCCTGCACTAACTCCTCTGGCAGGCTGTTCTAGTCATCCACAACCCTTTATTGAAATATTTTCACTCATCTCTCTCCTAAATGTCCCCCTCTTAGCTTCACTGCATGCCCCCTTGTTATAGTACCTTCTTTTCTCTGAACTAGACCCTCTACTTGCACCTTATTCACTCCTGTGAGGTACTTGTAGGTTTCAGTCATGTCCCCTCTCACTCTCCTCTCTTCTAGGGAGTGCATGTTGAATTTATGCAACCTTTCCTTGTGCAACCCCCTCAACATTTTGGTTTCCCCTCTTATGTACCACATCCACCCTTTCAATGTATTTGCGGTGGTGCATCCTCCAGAACTGGGCACAGTACTCCAGATGGGGCCTCACCACTGAGTGATACAATGGCAGCACCACCTCACTCCTGTCACTAGAAATCCCTCTGCCAATGCACCCCAGAATTCTGCTAGCCTTTCCCACTGTTTTGTCACTGCACAGCTACACTGAGATCATCAGATATACTCCCTAGGTATCATCCTTATCTCCCATCACCAACGATGTCCCCCAGGGATCAGTCCTTTAGCCTCTGCTATTCTGTATCTTTATTAATGAACTACTGAAGAATTGTGGAAGGGCATGGATTCAGCTTTATGCTGATGATGCCATGCTCTTCAGATCCTCCAGAAATGTCTCCTCTATCAATTCTGACTTGAAGAATGACTTCCAGCTGCAGGAAACATGGTTCAAAGACAGTTAGTACTAAACACAAAGAAAATAAAATCCATGCTGTTCCACACACCTCATTTGACTTGGCTTTCCAGCCACCATGTAGTTAGAACCTCCTCTGGTGTGCCTCTTGAAGGTGTGGGTTCTTTTAAATATCTGGGACTGACCCTCAATGAACATCTGTCCTTCAAAATGCATACAGCTCCACAAGGTTCAAGGTGGGTTGAGACTTCCCCATTTTAAACTATATTAATGGGCTAGCCACTCTGTGAAATATCTACAATGGTTGGACAATCTCAATGCAGCAACCAGAGACCAGTACTGGCCTCTATGGCTTATACTGGAAAAGGAGCTTATCCTGGCCCAAGGTCTATCACCACTTGCACTGCTACATATAACTCCTAAACTAGTACCACTCGCACTTAGAGAAACACCAATTGGCATATCAGTAAAAAAACATACCCAGATGTGTTCCTCCCTGTCCAACCAACACACATGAGACCCTAACCAGCCACTTACAGAAATCCAAACTTCCTAATTGGAAGGAAAATAATTTCACCATCTTGGCTCCGCAGCTAGCAAGAACCTCTGTAGAGGAGTTATGGAACAATGACCAAGTACTGTCATCTGGAGCTCATCTATAATAACAATCTAAGCCCCAGTCATTCTTGAAAATATACCAGATTAGGCACCTGTTAGTGAACTCCCAGTTAAGTCAAACTGCAGCAGAGGATGGAAGATGTCTGCATCCACTCAGTCTTGCAGCCACACAACCTCATGCTGTATTCCGTATTTACACCATATTACTAGAGAGGGCCTTCCAGCAGATAAACAGGGCTTCTAGTTACTGGACTACCCAATTCCCAGAGAAAATAATCAGTTGGGAAAGGATTTGGATGGATACCCACAGATTTATCTCACAAGATAGATTAAGACTGATGTAGTATCAGATCATTAACAATGTGTACTATACACTGAAAAAACTGGTCAAACTGGGCAGGGCCCCTTCCTCAACCTGCAGGTGATGTATGAAAGCTGAAGGCTCACTACACCACATCTTCTGGGACTGCCCAAAAGTAGCCCCACTTTGGGACCTTATTAAGCAAAGAGTAGATCCCTTGCTGGGTCTAATAGAGCATATATAACCAATCACTTGCCTTTTCGGGGACTTTTCCTCGATAAGGATCATGGAAAGGAAATATCACTTAGCTATAATGACCTTATCCATGAAGAAATTGGTGCTTTGACATTGGCTGGATGATGCTACTATATCCTATTCAGAGTGGCTGCAGGAATTACTGTCTAATCTCACTATAAAAAATGATTGCTAGTGTCCATAACAAACTCCTAAATTTAGAAAATGCTGAGGTAAACTACGTGCTATATTCCCTCAGTGAAGCCTAGCAGGAAAACAATCAATGGAAACTTCACTGAACTCATATGAATATATTTCTTATTGTAATTGCCAATACTATGAAGGGGTGGTTTTGGGTGGGGGGTTACTTGTATGTTTGTATCATTGTATTCACGTACTTATGTTGTCTGCTGTTATGATGTATCGATCTCCCACCTTGCCTTAGGTCCAGCATGAAGAATGGGGGTCATCGAATCGAGGTAGGTGTAGAGTGTCTGTCCCAATTTCCCAGTGCGGTGAGGATCAGGCGGGTGGTAGAGTGGTTGAGGTGAGTGGGGTCTGCCCGAGAGAGTTCTGTGGGAGAAGAGATAAAAGAAAGTCCACAAAAAAAATGTTTTTAAGTGAACTAATCCTTTTTAATGTATGATGGTTTTCTTTGTATTGCTGCTATTTGTAATGGCCAAATGGCCAATCAATAAAGCCGATTGACTGATTGATTGATACCGCAGTCAGATTGCCCTCAATTACCACACAGTGACTAAGAAACCTATATATCTGGACTTACAAGGCAGTGCAAAATGACCTCCCATCATACGTCACTGCTCTGTTCCACAGGACTGACAGTTCATACACCCTGAGGAAAAGTATGGTCTTTCTCCTAGCTATATCCAGGCATATGTCTTGCTATGGTAAAGCTTCCCTCAGCTGGCATGTCCTCTTGGTAATAGAACAAACTTCAACTTTTGCTTAAACTTTGCACACAAGTTAGCTGTGATGCCTTCAAAACCTTGTTGGGTTACCACTTGTATTGACATACTCATATGTAGCTAGGCACAATACCCTATATAGACCAGAAACTATTATTAGTGTGACTGATAGTCTCAAATTTTCACAGTTTCAGAGACCATGTTCACTGTAAGCCTGTTTGTATTATTGCTGTATATATTCTTTTAATATACTGGCCCATCATCTTTCTGTATATATCCTATGTATATCAGTTGTATTACTACTTCCTTTCATTGTATTGTTACAGTTGACTCTTTGTATACTGTATGCATCATATGTATCTGATGAGTTGTTGTTTTTTGCTGTCCTAAGCAGGATCTCCTTGAAAATTGACATCACTCAGTGGAGCCTTTTCCTGCTAAAACAAATAAATATAATGTTTTAATTTTTTTTTTTATTTTATTATTATTTGGAGTACACCTCTGAGCTACAAGCTTGTTTGCAAAGGTTTCAAGTCAACAAAATTGTACAGTCATTAAAGCATAGCAGAGACTGGAAACATTACAAACTATCAAACAGGAGAAGCAGGGAAATATGTATAGAGTTTACAATGATTGCAAGTCATTACCGCATGATAGTGCTTGCCAACACCATACAAGGATCAGAACAGAGCTATACACAGTATTTACACTATTTGCAAGCCATTTCACTCCGGTCTTGTATCGCACAAAGCCACTGTTGTAACTGTTAACCAGAAAGCTGTATATTGGTAGGGTAAACTCAGTATTCAGTGTTGTTACTAATAGGTGATGTAACCAGTAGGGGAGACAAAAGGTGGATGGCAGCAAAGAGCCTTGTCAAGGAAGGAGAGCATGGATAGGAGGAGTGCGGGGGGGGGGGTGGTGATCATGGTAATCACCCAGACTGTCACCCTAGGCTGTTGCAGTGTCTTGCTGGGTTAAGGAGTCTGAGAAGCTCCCTCTTGAACCATCCAACATTGTTTATCTTTAGCACATGCACTGGCAGTTGGTGTAACCATTTGGGTGCTCGGACAGCAAAGGACTGACAGGCCGAGCTGGTTTTCCTTTAGGGTACTGTGAGGGTCTGTCTGGCTGTGCTTCTTCTGGTGCATAGGTTTTTTGAGGAGCAGAAAAGGGCTTGTAGAGATGATGGGGTGAGGCCAAGTTTGGACTTTTTCCCCCAAGAGGCATGCCTGATATCTGATTCTTTCAGGCAGTGAGAGCCAGCTGGTGCCGGCATAAATATTGCAGGTGTGAGTGTATCTGTTTGCATCTAACATAAACCAGCAGGCTTTTTCAGTTTTACCTGGATTCTGTGCAGGGTGGTGTCATTGCCTGTACCATATATTACCACTCCATAGTTTATGATGAGCAATATTGAGCAGGTGGCAGCAACTCGCTCTGCCTCTTTTAGGCGGTGTCCTTATAGAACACCTAGTCTCCTGTTAATGGCCTTTGTAATTTTGTCAATGTGGGTGGGGGGTAAAAGAAAGGGATTCATCAATGACCACACCTAGATAGTTAAATGTTTGTACCTGTTCAAGCAGGGTCCCATTATTGTTTATTGTAAAGGGGCATGTCTTTTTTCTCAGTTGGGACTGGTGAAGAACATAGTTTTATCTTTTGCTGTTGAGAATAAGCTTATTACATGTGAATCATTTACCTAGCTTGCTAAAGTTTTGTTGCAGTTCATTTGTGAGGCAGTCCTGGCAGAGGTGGCTAACATAGAGAACTGTGTCATATACATCAAAACTTTAGAGGTTGGGCAAGAGTCCGGTAGCTGGTTTATAAACAGATTTAACAGAAGGGCCCTAGTATGGAGCCTTGAGGCACACCTACTGTGACAGGACTGGAATCTGAGAGCACTCCATTCAGTTTTACCCACTGTGTTCGGCCTGAAAGATAGCTATTAAACCAACCTAGTGTGTCAGCTGAGAGACCAATTTGTTTGAGTTTGTTGAGGAGAAGATTATGATCCACAAGGTCAAAAGCCTTAGTGAGGTCAATAAAGATAGACCCCACCAAGTGCCCCTTGTCCAATGCCTCATGTATGAAACTTGTAAATTAGATCAGTGCAGAATTTGTGCTGTATAATTTACAGAAGACAAGTTGCTGGTGGCATTGCAGGTCATGTTTGTCGTGATATTCTAAAAGTTGGGAAGATACAATTCTCTCAAGGGCTTTGGAGATAAGGGACAGGATGGAGATTGGTCGATAATTTGATACAAGAATACGGTCACCATTTTTATGGACCGGTGTTACATGTATGATTTTCCATGTGGTGGGGAAATGTGAGCAGCAGAGCAAGAGATCAAAGATTTTGGTTAGGGGTTTAGCAACTTCTGGCAGGGCTGCCACTATCAGTGCCACATCAAGGCCATCGCTGCCCATCCTAGCTTTGCTTAATTCCCTCTTGATCACTCTGATAGTATCTTTCCTTGTTACGGCCTTGAAATATAATTTAGGTGGGGTAGATTTGTTGTTAGGTCTAATGCTGGGTCCTGGAGGTGGGTCAACATCATTGCCTTGTGGCAGAACTGAGCTGAGATCTGTAAATGGTAGGTTAAAGGCATTTGCACTATTTGTGGGATTCAGGGAGATTTTATCACCTAACCTAATCATTGTTGGTGGGTTTATATTTTTGTGACCTATAAGTTCGTTGATGGATTCCCAGAATATTTTACCGTTTCATAAAAGTTTGTTTGTTGGGCATTGTAATAGGATGCTTTAGCTTGCCTAATTTCTCTTGTACATCTGTTTTGTGTGGCTTTATAGATCTGGTTATCAGTGGGGGTGATAGAGGATTTGGCCTGGTGCGACATGTTATCCCTCTGTTTCATGAGCTCCAGAAGTGGAGGGGTAACCCATTCTGTAGTTTTGCACCTTACCTTTCTCTTTTTCATGGGTGCAAAGTTATCAGCAGCAAACATACTGTTCCTCATCAGTCTGGGATGTAGTGAGTGGTGCTGTTCCGTGACTGCACAGGGCTCCCTGTACATTCACCCACTAAAACTACCATACAGAAATGGCTGCCACTTTTTGTACTGGTTGGATTCACCCCTGCAAATGCAAATCACCTGCCTAGATGTTAGTGTTTGCATATAGTCTGTATAAGCCCTAACATACTAGACTGTGACAGTTGCATGGTCAGCCCACGGCATATGCTGTTGGCACATAGTGCTATTACCAAAGTAGTTTTCTTCACCCCATTCCTTGATGGCTGTGCCAATATGTATATATACTGTTTCTCCCCATTAATGTTAGTCCAATGGCACAGAATCCTGTTGATTGGTTGTACATGTCTCTTGCTGCAGGCACCTCCATCATTCTGCTGCTCTCATACTGTAGCTCAGTTCTGTTTATCCATGTTGCCCTGCTATCTCTCTCCTCTCCTCTCCTCTCCTCTCCTCTCCTTCTCTTCTTTCCAATCCTACTCCTTCCAGAACACTGACTCTCATTTCCTACTTCTCCTTCCTTCAATACTTTTGCTAGACAGGCCTCTTTCTACTACAGACTCCCCAGTCTGCAACAATCTCCCGCTCTCGCATTGCTTGGTCTTCTCTCTTTTCTGTCTAAAACCCATGGTTGTGACCTACATAGCCCTTTTTGCTCCTGCCCCAAACTCTCTGCCCCAGAGTTTAGGTTATTACTAGTTATGCACTGGATGAAAAGAATGCTGAAACCTGATTGTAGAGCATTCTCTAACCATGATGATACTGAACCATAAACTCACAGGTAGAAAAAAGCTCCTGCCAACATTTTTTTTTACTTAACTTCATAGAACTCCACTTTAAGTACCTTTACCAGGTCTTATAACAGTGCCAGGTGCTGGCCACAGCATGATATCACAGAATGTTGTTTTTAAGACATATCCCAACCTCAAAAACAAACAAAAAAAACAACACTTAAATATTTAACTTTTTTCATTTGTTATTAATAGACAAATGGATTCCATACATAATCACAATAATACACTCCAGGGCATGTTTTACCTTAGGATAACATCACTTATTGGGTGCTTAAGGCACTCAGCTTGGCCTTGTGCCTCACAACACCTCAAGGCATGACAATATCTTATGATAAAAAATGCCCTGTTGTGTATTATTGCTTAAATAGCCAGTTCTGTTTCTGGTGGTACTCAGTGGCCTTCGTTCTGCTGGGGCTGGGGATGAGGATTTTCAAATTCTGCCCCTTCCCTTACATTAGGCACCTCACTGTGAAGAGGACTGAGAGGATGTCTACACACTAGCATACTGAGTGTCCCAGTTGGGTGGCATCTGCCCACCATTGTGAGCTCCCCTTGCACTATCATCCATGGTCACCCATGTGGTGGTAGTGCAGCAGAGCTCATGGACCCCCTCCCTGAACAAGGAAAGCATCCCATGGGACCTCAACCCTCCACCCCACCACCAGTTCAGTCTCTCATGACTCAGGCTCAGGTCAGAACCTGGGTCATCAGCATCCAAGTGATAGCACTACTGCTGCACGACATGCCTGCCGCCTTGCATAATGTGTACTGTTACTATAGATGATTGCTATTTTTGTGACTCTCCTATTCCTTTTCCCTAGGCTGCACCTGGAAATGAGCTTTGGCACAATGTGCCTTTCCTGGTCACCAAACTGTAAATAAATAAATAACTCACTAAATAAATAAAATGCCACTGGCATCCAGTGGATCCCAACTCTTAGCCCAGTTCTCTTCCATTACTGTTGGTGGTGCTTAACCCTTCCACCTGCCAGGATGAACATTTAGCCTTACACTGTATACAGTGCAAGAAAATGTGAAACAGCAGTTGTTGGCTCAGTCATCTCTTGTTATTGGGTAGGAAGGTGTGACATCAAAAAATGTCAATACCAGGAGTGTTGAATAACTAGACAAAGTGAGTCAGTGAGAAATCAAGCTAGCAGTATTTAGCTGTTTGGACACTTAACACAAATGACATAAATGACTTAGGTCTTGATACGCAGTTGCAGTCCATCAAGGTATAATTAAGGGTGCAAAGAAGCCCCAGTTTGCCTCCATTGAAATGTGCCATGCCCAAAGGGCACACTTAGCCACTGGGGTTGTTAGATGTTAGTGGATGCAACTGTGGTTTGCACCTGCAAACAAGCTGGCTTACAACAACTATATTGTAATGAGCTCTACATAGGCACTCCTGCAACTCAGATCCACTACCTTTAGCTTCTCCAACATGTAGTGGCCCATTTGGTGACTGGTACCAGGAAATCAGAGAACATAACTCCAGTACTTGAGATCCTGCATTGGTTACCAGTGATGTGACAGATAGAGTTAATAGTATTACTGTTGGCCTATAAGGCCTTGAATGGATTGGTGCCTGGTAGCTCTTTCAGCCTTCTTGCCACCGACTAGATACTAGGGTCCTGTGCTCCATTGATCAACTTTTGTTATTAGTTCTGAGGTCCAAGATAAAATCTGTTAGTGTATGATCATTTCTTCAGGACCTACACTGAGGAATACTCTGCCATGGAACATCCACTCAGCTCCTACTGTGAGACAACGTTAAAACATGCCTGAAGATATCTCATTCACATGCCTTCCAGAAAGTAATGCTATTGGTAATAGTGACAATTTACATAATGTTTGTTTTCACTTGTTGTTTTTATTGCTGTGTTCACGTTATTCATGTATGCATTAGATTTTGTAAATGTTTTTACACTGTACAGTGCTTTGAGCATTGTATATCACTCTATCTGTCTATCTATCTATCTTGCAATGTTCTGCCCATAGAAACCCACCAGCCACATGGTGCTACAGTATGTCATGGGCAGGACCCATCAGTATGTGTACTGCCATCATAGTGATCCCCAACTGCCTAATGTTCACCTTCAGGCTCACTTATGGGTCAAAGATATGTTGATTTTTCTTTGTCCTGACTGGCCATCCCTGGTGGTCTACTGGTTCCCCTCCCCACTCCCCAAGCCCTCATTTATCTTTCTATCTAGTGCAACTCTCCCCTAGACCAATTTTTCACCATCAGTTCTTATGGAAATGGTCCCATGACAATATTAGTCCCATAGCAGCTCCACTGGAGGTCACTGTTTTGCAACTCAGCTATCACCTGCCTGTAGTAGTTCTACATGCAGGCAGCATTGTAAAACAATACTACTGTCACTGTAAGGGTGGCTATGGTTTGTGTAAAGCAACCTCTGCCCCTTCCCTGCATGGTCATAGTCTCAATAGCTGCCATACAGAGAAAGCTTGCAACCTCATTTCACATAGCAAAATGGGATCTCAGTGCATCAGTGTGTGAGACTAGATGTCTTTCTCTGATGGTTTTGCATACTAGCCAGCCCTCAGCATGGCACAACATTGCAGTGCTTCCAAACTTATGTTGCCAAATGAATCTTTAAAGTTTTCTTGAAGTTTTGTAAGTAAAGTGGAAATAATTGTTTTTAACCTTTTCTGAACCTTGGTAATACTGCATCTTATTTCATTAGGAACTTTGTAGTTTACAGACATCAACTTATTCATCTTTTGCCCATCATTGTATAGAGAACATTTAACATTCTCCTCTAGTTACACATACTTTCCTTGTGCACTAGAAAGAATACTATTTCTGTTGTATAAGATGTAATTATTTGGCTGATAATCGTATCATGTTTGTTTCTCTCTCTCATGTTCTTTTCCTAACCTTTAATTAAGTTTTAGTGCATGGGTTTAAACTCCTAAGACTTCTGGCACTACTTGCCCTTGACTGCAGATGAGAAATTAATACAAATCAAGTAAAACTTTGCAACCTTTGATACATAGAAACATAGACTTTGGCAGCAGATAAGGACAGCTTGACCGCCTAGTCTGCCCATTTCCATATACCTACTGGATGAGGGTGTCAAGCGTAGCTCAGTTGGTAGCACAACCACCTCTGGACCAGAAGGTTGTGGGTTCTTGTCCCACACCGATTGGACTTGCACCTAAATATCACTGGCATCTGAGTGCAGTATTGGGGGGTGCTGTACTGCTGGGATGTGCCGTCCTTCAGATGAGATGTTAAAAGGAGGTCTCTTCTGCCCGTTCTGGTGTTGTCCTGGTGGGTGTCCAGGTGGAAGTAAAAGAACCCAGGGCACTCTTCAAAAAGAGCAGGGAACATTCCCGGTGTCCTGGCCAACATTCCCCTTCCCATAAACCAGTTCATGCAATTATCCAGGCTGTGTGTGGGTGATGATGTGCGATATGGCTGCCACCACACATTCAGTCACTTCACTATGAGTCTAGCATTGCTTGTAAAGCACTTTGGGATACTGTGTATGAAAAGTGCTAAATAAATGCTGATTCTTCTTCTTCTTGTAAGCTGCAGATCCTAGTTAACCAACAACCTATTTCTTCCTACCCCCACAAGAATAGCCTTATGTCTGTCCCATGCATTCTTGAATTGTCCCACAGTTTTAGACCCCACAACCTCTTCCAGAAAGGTGGTTCCATGCATCCACCACTCTCTCTATGAAAAAATACTTCCTCCATTTCCCTGAGCCGTCCCCCTCTGTCTTCAAATTGTGTCCCCTTGTTCTTGCACATCTCTTTTTCTGAAAGATGCTACCCTCTTGGACTTTGTTGATTCCACTGAGGTACTTAAAAGTTTCTATCATGTCCCCCCTCTCCCTCCTTTCCTCAAGGGTATACATATTAAATTCCTTTAGTCTCTCCTCATATGGCTTCTCTTGCAGACCTTGCACCATTTTAGTTGCTGTCCTCTGGACTGCCTCCATCCTGTCTATGTCCTTGTGGAGATGGGGTCTCCAGAACTGGATGTAGTACTCCAGATGGGGTCTCACCAACTGTCTGTACAGAGGGATAACAACTTCCTGTTTTCTGCTGGTGATGCCTCTCCCTATACATCCCAGTATCCCCCCAGCCCTCCCTACTGCCTTCTCACATTTCTTGCTAGTCTTCAGGTCAACTGATATGATTACTCCCAGGTCCCTTTCTAATTTTGTTGTTGTTACTAACCCCCCCTCAATTGTGTACTCTTCCCCTGGGTTTTTGTTTCCCAGGTGTATTATTTTGCACTTCTTTGCATTGAATCCAAGCTGCCATACTTCTGACCATTCCTCCAACCTTGCCAAGTCCCTTCTCATCCTTTCCACCCCCATTGTGTATCAACCCTGTTGCAGATCTTTGTGTCATCTGCAGAAGGCATCTTTTCCTTCAATCCCTCTGCAATGTCACTTATAAAGACATTAAAAGGACTGGACTCAGACTGAAACCTAAGTTACCCACTAGTAACCCCTTTCTTCAGAGTGGACTCCATTTACTATTACCCTCTGTGTCCTGTTGTCCAGCCCATGTTTTACCCAGGCTACCACCCTGGGACCCACTTCAGACTAGCTAATTTGTTTATTAATCTTCTTGTGGGACTGTGTCAAATGCCTTGCTAAAGTCCAGTAGGCCATGTCCACAGCCCTCCCTGGTCTACTACTTTGGTCACCCAGTCAAAGAAATTGATTAAATTCATCTGACATGACCTTCCTGCTGTGAATCCATGCTGCCGTGGGTCTTGTGCCAAGTGATTCCATCATTTGCCTACCACAGAGGTCAAACTGAAAGGTTTGTAGTTTCCTGCCTCTGTCCTGCTCCCACTTTTGTGAAGGGGAATCACATCCGCCCTCCTCCAGTCCACAGGTACTACACCATCCTCTCATGATTTGTTAAAAGGGTAGTCATTGGTGTTAACTAGTTCTCCCCTTAATTCTTTTAGAATTCTTGGGTGAATCCCATCAGGCCCCATTGCTTTGTCCATCTTCAATTTTAGAAGTTCTTTCAGAACCCTTTCTTCTGTGAAAGGACTGGGATCAACCCCCCAGTCCAGAGTGCTTCTGTTAATTGGATTAGGTACCTCCCTCTCCTCCTTTTTTGTGAATACTGAGCAGAAGGATTCATTCAGTATCCCTACTTTTTCATTTTCCCTCTCTGCCCTCCCATCATCCATTCTATTCAGCGTCACTATCCCTCCCTTTGTCTTTCTATGCTTCCTAATGTACCTATAAAATGTTTTATCCCCCTTCTTAACTGAGTTGACTATCTTTTCCTTGGTTTGGGCATTTGTTATTCTGACTGCCTTCCCTGCTTCCTTCTGTCTTAACTGGTACAGTTCTCTGTCCTGCTTCTTCTGTGTTTCCTTATACTTCCTAAATGCTTTTTTTTTCTCTCTAACCTTCCCTGCCACCTCTTTTGAGAACCATAGTGGCTTTTTCTTTCATTTTGATTTGTTTATTTGCTTCACACAAAGGCTTGTTGCCTCTGTAATGGCAGTTTTGATGTTTCCCCATTGTTGCTCCACCCCTTCTTCTTACCTGTTTGCTGGTGCTTTTCTAAGGCACTCTCCCATTCTGACAAAGTCAGCCATACTGAATTCCAGTACCCTAACTTTTGTATGGCTTGACTCTGCAGCTGAGTTTATCGTAGAACCACACTGTTTGGTGGTCACTTGTTCCCCAGATGGCTACCCACTTCTAGATCTAAGGTCCTCACTGTCCCCATTTGTGAGTATGAGGTCTAAGATTGCTGCTCCCTCGAGTGGGTTCCAACACTAGCTGTCTGAGGCAAACCCCATGTAGGGCATCAAGAATGGCCCTGCTCTTGGATGTGGCTGCAGCAAAGGTGCTCCAGTTAATATCTGGCATATTCAGGTCCCCCATCAACAATATCTCCCCTTTCTCTGCCATCCTATGGATGCCTTCTATCATATTCCTTGTTCATTCCCTCTCCCTGAAATGGGGATTTGTATACAACCCCTGTGCAGATTATGGTGCCATTTCCAGTCTCTAAGGTGACCCACAGTGCCTCCTCTCCTCCCTGTTTACTTTTTTGTTCCATTGCTTTTATCCCTTCCCTTACATAGAGAGCTACTCCTCCCCCTCTTCTACCCTCCCTGTCTCTCCTGTAGGTTGTGTACCCTGGCATATTAACATCCCAGTCATGGTTCTCTGTGTACCATATTTCTGTGACTGCCACAATATCCAGGCATTCCTCTCCATCAGGCCACCAGTTCAGGGAGGTTGTTGCTCAGAACTACAGGCACTGGTACTCATTACCCTCCATTTCTTGATGACTCACCTTTTGCCCCATCCCTATCCTTACTAACTTTGTCATTTTCTCCATTTACTCATACCCTTCTCCCTATCAATGTCTCTATCTTAGTGTTTACCTCACTAACTAAACTGATATTTTTTGGGGGGGGCTAGGATTTGCCTGCTCCTTTCCAGTACCTCCCCCCTTGGCTAGTTTAAATGCTTGCCAAGGAAGCATTTAAACCTATCACCTAGGATTCTGGTTCCCCTCCTGGACAGATGCAGACCATCGCACCAGTATAGGCCTACATCACTCCAGGTGGACCCCCAGTCCCCAGTGAAGCCAAACCCCTAAGCACTGCACCAGCTTTTCAACCACTGATTGAATCCATGGTGTGGAGCACCCTAGCCTCACTCATGCCATAGACAGGCAGCACCTCCGAGAAGGTTACTGTACGTGCTACTTGTCTAAGGCCCTTCCCCAACTCCACAACCTCCTCCTGCACTGTTCTGATCCCTTTCCCAGCCAGGTCATTTGTCCCTAGGTGGACAATGACATCCAGTTCCCTCCCCTATGCAGTTGCTAGCATAATCCTGAGGATTCGCTCCCTGTCCCTCCAAGCCATGATGCCTGGCAGGCACCTTACCTCCCTCTCCCCTCCCTCCTCCAGTTCTACCCTCCTAACAATGGAGTTCCCCACCAGGAGTTATTTCCTTCCCCTGTGGGGTTTCATGCCACCCTCCTGTGGGTCTCCTTTGTGGAGGTTCCCAACATCCTCCTTGGTCTCCACTGTGGGTGCCTCTGTAGAGGAACCACACTTTGCCAGAGTGGCATATGAATTATGGAAAGGTACAACTGGAGAGATGTGCCTCTGTTCCACCACCCTCACCCTCCCTGAGCCCACTGTGGTCCAACCACTCCTTTTTCTTGGCAACCTCTGAAGCAGTGGCAGTGGCCCTGGTGGTTCCTGGGTGGGAGAGGGGGTTCCCCAAATCCTGGCCAACTCAGCCTGGAGATGAGCAACCTCCTCCCTCAGCCCAGAGAGGTGCCTGCAGATGGTACAACACGCATCCTCCAGAATGTCTCCTGGAAGACTGCTGCTCCACAGCCACTGCTGCACCACTCCCATCATGTCTTATTTCTGGCCGCTTAACTGTTGTTGTTTTGAATACTTACTCTTTCCTCTTTCCTCTGTTTCATTATATATATATATATGTATATGTGTGTATATATATATATTTTTTTATCCCTACTCGCCTACTGCATCCATGCCCTTGAAGCTCCTGATCTTCCTGTTCTGAGACAGGAAGTTCCTATATTTCTCAGTAGTCTCCTTACTTGCTCAGAGTCAGACCTCCAGCAACTAGGTGAGGACGGAGAGCTACTCTTTTTCTTCTAGGATAGTGAGTCTTTTCTGGCTCTGTGATGATCACTCCTTCCTGCTTCCAAACAGGAAGTTCCTGTTAGCAGTCAAATCCTGTGCCTATAAAAGTAGAACTGGCTAAGGTGGGTGGGGGTGAGTGGATACCCCCAACTGGTGAACTTTACATTTTTCATCTCGTGTCTCTTACTTGTTGATTTCTTAATCTGCATTCCTTTATAGCGGTGGTATGAAATATCAGTTCATTGCATAATTGCAAACTGATAGAATTTCATAGTGAGAAACTTAAAAGCGAGTTGCTAAAAATAACCAGGAACCCATTCTCAGTCCCAGTTGGTGGTTCAAATTCAGGTTACAAAGAGGCACTCCCACTGTGCTGCATCAGCAAATGCACACACACTCTTCTGATTTAGTCACTATGGGAAGATGTCTCAAGCTAAGTCAAAATGCAAATAATTCATCCAGATCAGGTTTACACCCACTAACATGCTTGCTTGTGATTCACACTGAGTTAAGCATATAGCACCATCACATCATGTAATGTCTAGAACATATGGTGAGGTCCTTCTGCCATACTGTTTCCCCATCCATCTGGCCCTCACCTTTATACACATTTTAAGCCTGCCAACACATGGATCTTTATAGCAGCCATCAGGCTATCCCTGGTGATACAGTTGATTTCGACAGGGGAGAGGGATTGCCTAATAATGTTTGTGATGCAGTTTAATCATTTGGCTGGGAGGGCTGGTAATCAGGTCCACAGATTATGACCACTACTCCTATCAAACTGGAATATCCATGACATTTTTTGAACAAACCAATGGTTTTGGTTAGCAGATCCAGAAGCTGAAGGACATTTTAATATCTAGTCATTTCACTCCTTCAAAACTAGAAGAAGAAAGTGTCTAGTAGTGGTTTCCTACAAAGCCTGCAAGATTCTTTAAGTGTGGTTCCTGCAAGGTCTATAAATTGGCTTTATCTGGGAAATCTTTCAAGAAAGAGAGACATATATTGGAGACATGTGAGTTCATCACTTGTGCTACTTCCTCTGTAGTCTAGATCATATGGTGCTCTTGCAATCTCCACTAGAGGGGGACGTTTTGATTATGGGGTACTTTAATCTGCTGGATATAGATTGATGCTTGCTCACCAGCTACATCAAGAGGCAGGCCATCTTTGACTCCAGTACATGGGGCATTTCTAAGGCAGCTGGTTTTGAACTCACTAGGGACAGGGCAGTGCTGGACCTGGTAGTTATAAACAGAGACAGCATTACTGATATCACAGAGGGTAGTCCTGGTACAAGAAATCACCGCATTGAGTGAGTTTTGTGTAAGCACCCTTTGGGAGCTTACTAATTAATTTTAGGTTGCTATGGATAGCTAGGCAGAGAGAGGGAGGGAGCTAATGGAGCCACTGTGTCTGGGATGGGGTGCTGCCTACTGACTGCAGGTGGGCCCTTCCCAAAGGGTATAAATAGGAGAGATTATTTTGGGTGAGTCAGAGAGACCCAGGGTGGGAGAAGCCAGGGGGTTTCAGACTGCAAGTCCAGCCAGAGGGCAGTGGTGGGGCCGGGGTGGTCTGCTTGCCACCCCAGCACTCCACCCTTGAAGACCCATGATGTGGAAAGCAATGGTTCAGGTAATGAATAGGGCAGCAATAGAGCAAATCAAAAGGGTCTGTTGGTGCATTGGCAGCTGAAGTCTGGGGAGAAGAAATGAAAATGGATGCCCACCAAGTGAACTTCAGCACCTTGGTAGGGTAAGCACCAATAGGGCCTAATGACCAAAAAGAAAGATTTCCCTTGGGTGAGTTCAGCTGTGGGATCAGATGGTTTTACTGTGGGTGGGCTGTGGGTGGGCCTGCTGTGGCAGTAGGGCCTGGGCTGCAGCTTGGAAGTGGCAGCCCTTGTAGTGTAACAATGGCAGAGTTACCCCTATTCTCCAGGCTGATGGCCACTGCAGAGTTGGGACCCAGGGTGTGAGCAGCCTGCAGAGGTGGGGAAAGTCCATTTGGGTGAGTGATGTTTGGGACTCCATCGGGGTGGCAGTCTGTTGGGAGATCTGTGTGGCACTGTCAGAGGTATCCCTGATGAGTCATTTCAGAGGTTGGAATCACTGCATGAGCGGAGGTGCTGTTGGTTTTGGGGCCCTAATAGACATGGGAAACCTTTCTAACACGAGGCATCAACATTGGATGTCTGTAAGGGTTCTGATGGTTCAGTTCTTGCTATAGAACATCAAAGGAAAATTATAGAATTAAGACCTTGATGCACAAGAAGCTTATGCTCCATAAGTATTATCCCCTGGGTGGAGAAAGCGTAAGACTAGGAAGATGGATTTGAACTGAAGGGAGTATAAGGGTTTGGGGACAGTAGAACCATCTTGTGCTGTCATAAGCCCAGAGTAAAATATAGGAATGGAACTGCCAGGAGACAGTCTGAAGGGAAAGAAATGCAACTGCTGGAGAGAGAAAGCAAGGAATGAGATAGGAGTTAGTAGTAGAGTATGTCAGTACCAAGCTACCTCAAGCAGAGGCCTACTTTAGCCCCAAAATTGCTGCCAGAATTTAGCCTTCATGGCTTAAGGAGATCTGCATGAAATAACTAGTCTGTTAGCTCAAGAGACTGGTGCAGTAGATTTTCCAGCTATATCTGTGAAGGAAACTCACTGTATTCTCTACCTCATGCTCCATGGAGTGATTGTTACTATTTCATATTTAATTAAATCATTTTGTACTATGATTTTGGAGTAGACAATGGACTTTCTTAATGAGACTGTGCCTGCCTGCTTGCTAACTAACATTGCCCTGCAAAGTGGATGAAAGCTGCCTCACGAATGGTACCTGCTCCCTGTTTATGTGACTACCAGTCAGTACCATCACTGAACCCAGGTAACAAGTTATTTTGTTCTAATTCTTTGGACTGTGGTTGCTTGTGTTTGTGGAGTGCCCTTCCACCAATTCTCCATCAGGATACCCCTAAGCGGAGGGGGTGCTTGCATTAGGTATATGGATAGGAGAGAAAAAAACCACTAAGATGAGGGTTCTGGACTTCAGAGAGCAGATTTTAAAGAAATGGAAAACTACCTCAGAGAATGCTTTGTAGTGGGGATTGGGGAGTGTGGAATGCTCAATACAGAAAAATTAAGGAGGAATAGCCCAGACAATAGCATGCTGTTTGAAAGAAATGAGCAAGGAAAGAGGAGGAGGAGGAAGAGGCTGCTATTATTCTCTAAGGAGGTGGCAAAGGCAATGAATGAGAAAAACAGCATTTAGAAAGTACAAGGAGACCCAGAAGGATGAAGACAAGGATGTATACCTGGAGAAACAAAGGCAGGCAAGAAGGAGGGTGAGGACAGCAAAAGCACTAACAAAGGAGAGGATATCTAAGGAGGTAAAAAAAGGGGACAAGACCATCTACATGTATGTGAGGGAACTGAGGAAGTCAAGGGGAGGGATAGTGAAAATCAGGAGGGCAAGGGGGGACTGACAGTGGAAGAGAAAGCAGAAATACTAAATGATTACTTTTTTTGGTTTTCAAGGTGGGGGATGGACCAGCATGCTACAGTAAGCACCAGGGAGTGAACACAAGTCCATTCTCAGTGGAGAGGGTCTGGAAGGGATTGGAAGCCTTAAAGAATAAGGAGATGGGTCTGGATGAGATTCATCTAAGGTACTTAAGGAACTGAGCATAGTGCAGGCTGTGAAATGGGGGAAGTTTCGGAGGACTGGAGGAGAGCCTATGTGGTCCCTCGGCACAAAAGCAGCAGTAGGGAGGATGCTAGCTATTACAGGCCAGTCAGTCTCACATCAGTGGTGGGGAAATTATTGGAGACACTACCAAAGGAGAGGCTCATGGAGCTTATGGAGGCACAAGGGCTGCAGAATCACTGGCAGCATGGTTTCACGGGGGGGTGGTCATGTCAAACTAATCTCATAGATTTTTTGGGTTACCAAGGAGGTGGATTAAGGGAGAACAGTGGAGGTGGCCTTTCTGTACTTCAGTAAGGTTTTTGACACTATGATGCACAGGAAGCTAGTTAAAAAAAAAACTAAGCCACCTGGGGGTGGGGGGGTGAAGGGTGACAAGCTGGCTATCAAATTGGTTAAGGGATAGAAGGCAAATGGTGGTGGTAAATGGTAGCGGTACCCGGTTAGATGAGCACTACCAGAATAGCACCGCAGTATACAGCACTAGTCTGGTAAGCACTCACATGGACAACGACCAGGGTTTTACAGTGCTTGCTATAAGCACTCCCCTGGTCGCTGTCCATAGTCCTGAAGAAAGGAAAAGGGCAACAGGGATCCAGTAGCTGGCCAAGCTGCCCCAGTGGCATAGAGGGCTGGGGCATACAGCAGCTCTGCCAGCACTACTGGAGACCGGGGTTCTAGTCATTTTGCCTGCTTCAGGACTTATTTTTTTTTCAAGGGGTTATGGAAACAGTATTCCACAGCTCCAGAAATGTAACTTGCCCCGTAATCCTCTCCTCCCCCCAGAGTGAGAATCTTTAAGTCTGGGGAGGTGCAGGGGGCAGAGCCTTTTTTGTCGTGTGCACCTTGCATGAGCTATTGTGACCAGCATTGTTTGGACCCAGTGCCAATGGTAGCCAGTCAGGTGATAGGAGAGTGACTAGTGGGGTGCCACAGAGTTCAGTGCTGGGACCAGTCCTTTTCAATGTCTTCTTAAGCAGCATTGTAGAGGAGTTTGAGTGTAATGTGTGTCTCTTTGCAGATGACACAAACATCTGCTGCAAGGCTGACACTCAGGAAGGGGTGGAGAAGATGCAAAGGGATGTGAGGAAATTAGAGGAATGATATAGGGGGTAACAGCTGGGTTTTTAATGCCAAGCAATGCAAGGTTATGCACTTAGGCATGTGGAACCCAGGGGCTATGTATAAGATGGGGGAGTAGAGGTTACAATCATAAAGCAAGAATTTATTTATTTATTTGAATTTTGGTAACTGGGTGGGCCCACTGAGATGAACATGTCCCTTTTTCAGGGGTGACCTGGGGAGCTTGAGTATTCCAATAAAACAGAGAAATATAAACAAGTTATACAATCAGTAGGTAGGATCACTGTACAGGTACAATGGGTAGCAATCAAAGCAAGTCAGGTAAGGACAACAAAATTACAGACAGTAATCAGACATTTCCATAGAATACTAAAGCATATAATGGTAAAGGTGGAACTGCATTGTAGTACTTTACTAAACAGCAAGAACAAATCATAAATACATATAAATCCATATTATATATTACATATGTACGACAGAGTAGGGGCAAGGGGAAGGAAATAGTAGGTCAGGTAGAGAGAGAGAGAGGGGAGGAGTAGAGGAGACACAGGTTGACATAGAAAGGGTTGCTTGCAGTTACAGTTAGGAGGAGGAAGGAAATTTCTTTGAAATGTCTTCTGAATTAGTTCTATATCAATTCAGTGGAGAAATTATCATGTGGTAAATCAAAGTGCCAGCAAGTCGTAGCATGAATACTTAGTGCAATGAATACTTAGCACATTGCTGTTCAGCGCGATTACATGGTGCAATGCAATACCGCATTATGAATGTACCAAAGTAGGCAGGAGTCAGTAGTGGGGAATGAGTAACCTGCATCAAACAAACAAAACAAAACTGAGCATAACTGAAACCTGCTTCACAAAACTTGTGAGAGCATTGCTATCTATACACAAGCCAAAGGGACTTAATAAAAGTGCAATATTTACAGGTGCATGAGGTTAGTAGGGAATGGTGAATTGAACACTAGCAAACTAGGTCTAAAAACTAAAAGTTAAATACATGTACAGTAAGTGTTTTCACTACCTTGAGATTGGCGTTCTCTGTCCTCTGTTGCAAGTTTTTTTACTTTCCCAGTCATGTGCTGCTAAAGTTGATTTGCATATATACAGCAATGTTCTCTTCTGTTTTGTTTTTTAGATGCAGGTTACTGCTACTGACTCCTGCCTGTTATTTGTAGATTGCTGCTCATTTTTGAAAGCGACTATCTGAATGTCTCAGGGAAATTAGAAGCAGAAGGTTTGAAGTGTTCTAGGAGTTCAAGGCAGAGTGCTTCTGGGAGTAGTGGGATGTGTGTTATTATGCTTGCTTTTAATGCAATGACACGATGTATGTAACAATTGTTCGATGCAGGTTTACCCAGTTTGCAACTAATTTGTTGTGCACTTAAATGTACAGTGCACGTTATTTGTCATGTGCAGTAGTGACCTCACTAACTTGCTTGCTCTGGATTTGTAGTGTTAAAAGATGTGTTATCTTCTGAATTGTGGTAGGGACATGCAAGAGAGTAGTGTATACGGGAGGATGTTCCACTTTTGAGGAGCTGCTGAGGTGAAGGATCAATACCAATGGCTAGATGTGTTTTAGGTAGAGTCAGGACAGGGAGATATGAGGAACCAAGGGTCCTAGGGAAGGATTTTAGTGTGAGTAGATTGGAGAGTATGAGTGTTGAAGGAAGGTGGAGGAGCTTGAAGATGGTGCAGAGCATTGGGAAGCCAAGTTTTGCCTCAAGGGATGGTCTGTCAAGGGTGTTGAGGACATGACAGTGGTGGTCCCTCGCTGGAGCCTTGGCTATGAAGTGAGCAACTCTGTAATGCGCCTGTTTTAGTTTTTTCAGAATAGCAGGCTTAGCAGAGTGCATTATTGGAGCCCCGTAAAAAAGGTCAGAGAGAAGGGTTGCTGAGGTAATGATCTTCTTTGCATTGGGTGTGAGGTAGGGGGCAATACGATATAATAGGCCACATTTGTAGTTTGATACCCATATGATATTAGCTGTATGCATTTGTTTGTTTTGTTTTTTTTAAATTCACAAAGCTTTAATTTCATTTTCCTTTTTAACTGGCCTGACAAGGGTGTGGTGTCCAGCGCCTCAACCCTCAGCACCACCGGACCGGCTACACCTTAAAACATATTAACAGAGTAAAACATCACAAAGATAATTTCATTGTTAAAAAAACATAATAATGAACTTTTCCATAGTGCAAAACTATTCATTTAACAATTCTTTCACATATCCCATAGCCACTGTATTTTAGTATAGATATCCATTGTACAATGAACACACAGAATATGGCAATGAGGATGGATAAGGATATAAATAAAGAAGTACATTTAGTAGGCAAAAAGTATCTCATCTAAAATGATACATAAAAAAAATTATTTACAAAGAGTGGGCAATGTGTCCAAAAATTTTAACTAACTCATCCAAGAATAGTTATACTGTTCTTTTTGAGTTTAAACAGGTAATTGCAAGGTTTGGATCTGGCTACCTACACCCCTTACAATGCTATTGTTGACTTAAAACCCTATTCTCTATAAAGATATTCAGAGTCCTGATAGTTCTTAAAAAGGATTCAATCACTTTATCCATACCTGTTATACTAAATGATACCCTATTAATTTATAAGGTATTAGTTGCTTGGGCATGTTGCCTCCTAATATTCATAGCTTCCATGAGAAAAATTGCAAGTTTATCCAAGATATCCATATTTGCTGCATTAAAAAGCACGTCCAAAATAAATCTAACTGGAACATATAATACATCTATCATTTTACCAAAAATTGTTTTTCAAATTAGTTTATACCAAGGTCAGCGCAGTACAACATGAAGTAAGTCCTCAGCTTTGTGTAAGCCACAGTAACACTCTGTTAATATAACAGCTTCATTTTTATATCTAAAATTAGTGACATTGCTAGAAAAAGCCTCAAATCTAAACTGAGCAAGTATTTTCCTATACTATGGATTCTGCATTGCATTTAGTTAAAATTGTAATGAGTGCTCCTTGACATTATTTACTAGCCATTTCAAAACTTAGTGTTATTAAATTCAAGTCATCTTCCTTGACTTTTTGTTGTATTAATTTAGTGATAAATTGTGTGTAAGACCGATTTATCTTTATACATGTGTCTACTAAGGTTTTAAGATAAATTATATTATATGTCTTCAGTAGTTTATAGATACTGTGTTAGTTAACCATATTTCTCTTGAATTTTTTAGAATAAATATTTTTTTCTCTACAGTACAGTCTGATAATATTGACCCCAAGGGCTGTGACATCATTTTTATCCAGAAATGTATCAGTCTAGTCTGTGCTACAGTATGTGTTTAATGTTTATCTGTCCGAATTCAGTCCTGATCAAAGGATTAGGTGTTCCTTTGGGTAACTTTAACATTTATTTATATAATAAATTTAAAATAGAATCAATACATTAAGATCTGTATTTCCCAAACTCGACAGCATAGAGTCACTGATTTATGAGTTTAGTATTAATAGCTTTTAACATCAGTGTTACTAACATACCACCAACATTTCTATTAAATCTCTTTAATGCTCCTTTTGTAATCCACAGTTTACTACTAACATGTTTAACTTGCCTGTTCCATTTCATATTATAACTGAAAATCAGATCCTGGTATGGAAATTCCTGAACATATTTCAGTGGCTTGCTTGCTAGGAATAATTTTGTATATTTCTTTGTACTACCAAAGATCATAACTTTTGTTTTTTGAGTATTAGGTATGAACTTTCGTTTGGAGCACATCATGTCAAGTTTGCTTAAACTTCTCTGTTAACCTAGTCTACTAATGAAAATAAATGCCAGATCATCGGTGTATGAAAGAGCAGGTACATAATGTTTAAAGATCTTTGGTACATGCTGTTCTGGTTTGTTTAATTCAAATAAAATTTCATTTATATAAATGTTACATAAAATTGGGGCAAGAATGCATCCATGTCATATTCCCATATTGGTTTCTGCATTTTATTTTGTTTTTCAGTTCAATCCCCATACAGTACTTGGTATTCTAATTTTTATCCACCTGTTTGTATAAAGATATTTTATTAGGACCAGTACATTTTGGTCACTCCTTAGTTCCTTACATCCATAGGTGACCACTATAATGGAGTCAAATGTTGCAGAAAATCTTCAAACACTACAAAAGCTTCTGTTTCTTATAATACAATACTTTCCTATTAGGTGTGATAGCAAAAAGGTTTGTGTAGAGGTTCTTAATTCTTTCCTAAAATCTGCTTATATGGGGGAACATACTGTATTTTTATTTTTCTATCCATCTCAAGAGACTATGTAGCAGGATTTCTGTATATATTTAAGCCATATTATCTAACGAGCTTATTGGTCTATAATTTACAGGATTATCCCTATCCTCTGTTTTAAAGATAGGAACTATTTACAGTAACTGCACCTCCATGTAGATAGTGTAAAACCATGCATCATTGCTTTTTAATACATGGATTGTGAACATAATGGTATACAAAAGTATACAAAAAATTCTCCATAATGCCACACTCTCTAAAGTGACAATACCACTGTTTGAAAGTGATAATAGTATTGTTCAAAGCCTGTAATAGTATTGTTCATTGCTGGAACAATACTATTATCACTAGAAACTAAAAGCACAAACATAGCAGTCTCTCATTAGGGCTATGTTAGGAGTGTCAATCAAAAGCTCAGCCCATGATTGGCCACTTTCTCTCTGTGAGTGGGCAGAACATTTTAAAAACATAGCGGCTGTCTCTCACTTAGCGAGAGCATATTCCAGCCTCTGCTTTTGTTCCATTTTTCCTTTTTAACAAAATGGACATGTCTGGTTGATTGTGCTGCACATAAACTGACAAGGGTAGGACTGCCAAGATAAATAAACTGTTTTCTGTTAAAGGCGCTACTTGGTGTGGGCGGGAGGGTGGGGAAGAGCAGTGAGGAGGACACAAGAGTGAGACACTGCAGTTGTCGGCCATGACTGAGCCTTTCCTGCAATCGCCCCCAGGAAAATACAAAACTTGGATCCATATATTAAAAACTGAAAGATAGCTTAGTGTCCATTACCAGTGATACCATCTCAAGGCTCTGGACTCACAGGAACCTCTCAATGGTATTACTCACGGTAATGAAACTAACTATCCATTATTCTATTTATTATAAAAATCCTTTAATAAATTCGACCACCATTCTGCATCTAGTTTGTAAAATTCAATGGGTATTTCATCTGGGCCTGGAGACTTGTTATTCTTGAAGCTGGATATTGCATCCTTAACTTTTTGTTGGGTGATCCGTACAAATGGTTCCTCTATTTCAGCATTCTCTTGACCAGAAGAATGCAATGTATTAAAGAAATTGCTCTTGTATTAATCTATCCATTTATCCGGTGCAATGAATGAGTCTATTTGATGATGAAATTTAAATGTTGGGTTAGCCATATTTTTAACTGTTATAAATTAATACCAAATGTTTTTTAATGACTTTATGTGTATTGATCTTATATGTTTGCTTATGTTTATGTATTTGTACAGTGCCTTGATCTTTGGAAAGGTGCTTTTATAAATTTTGATTGATTGATTGATTGATTTTTTTATATTGATTGGTTTCCATGGTAATCAATTTCTAGAACTGCTTATTTTCTATTTTGTATTGCTACTATCATATTTCCCCATAATTCTTTCTGATGGCCATTTTTTGAATTTATTTATTTATTTAAAAGTTGATAACAGAAAAGGCACACTGAGCTGAGACTCATTTCCAGGTGCGACCCGGGGGGGGGGGAGACAAATACAGGGATGAGAAACGCTAATGGTACAGTACAGATAAAAAACTATAGTATACATGAAGTTCAGAAGGCAGAATAAACACAAATATATACATACAGTAGCATCATGATTTTACAGTATTACAACATTATTTAAATTAGTACTATATTACATTATTTACGTGATAGGTGCACGGCTGTACAGATTATGTATGGATCAAAGTGAGAAAAGAGGATTAATTTAAGGTTGCAAAATAAGGGATAAAATAGTAGTAGGACAGGAGGAAGATATCAGAACTGGGGATGTGCGGCTTAGCAGACTAGGAGTGGGGCCTGTGGGGCTGGGGATGAGGGTGGAGGGAAGGGGAGGAAGGAGGGGAACAAGTACATAGATCCATGAGAAGGGCACAGAGAAGGTTAGAATGGAGAAGGTAGCAGTGTGATGGGTGTCCCAAGGGACTTGGTTCCAGAGGAGAGGGAGCAGGTAAGAGAAAGCCACCTGACCTCAGTGAGAGCAAGGGTGTGGAAGACAGAACATTTACGGAACCCTAGAGTGAAGAGAATACAAGGAGGGGCTAACCAGAGAGAGACAGGAGTTGAGGTAGCAGGGCAGAGATCAGAACCAGAATTTGCCAATGCATGTGAGGCATTGTATCTGATGCCTTGTCTTTAGAGGAGTGAGGGAGAGAGAGAGGAGTAGAGGGTACAGTGATACATGGGGGGAAGAGGTGGAAAAATGACAGAATGAGTTAAGTGGGATTGAATGTTTACATGGGCCTTGTATTGTTTTTTGAAGCCTATTTAATTTGACAAACGTCATTCTAGTTGGGTTTGTTTTGGTGTATCGTACACATTTTGCCAGTTTCCTCTTTTCTTGTTTACATATACGAACAAACACAAACATGGCAGCTGTGAGTGAGCTGCCTGAGTTTTAAGCTACCCATCCCCATTGTTTTTTGTTTTAATTTTGGTTCTGTATTTTTAGTTAAATTTTGGTTTAGCTCAGGATAGTTAGGGTACACAGTGTGATAGCTGGATAGGCACTGCGTTGTTTTTTGGGGACTTTTTAAGTGCATGCATACCTGAGATAGCATTTCAAAGCAAGATGCAAGACACTCCTTGGGATGCTAAACAGTGCTAGCACTATTTATTTTATCATTGCTTGCCCCGTTACCTGTAGGACTGAGAACAGGAGCTTTGAGTGTTTTTGCGTATTTTACTTTTCATTGCCATTTTTTCTCATTTCTCTGCTTTTCCTGGGAACCGATGTTTTTGGCCCTCCAATTTTCACAATTGATTGCCAGAGTTCTGCAGGAACCTAATGAGGCTTTTGGACTTAGTATCCACATGTTGAATTTAGTGGCTGGGAGCCAGAGGCGAAGATCTAAGGGAGAACTGCATGTCTGGCGGCAGTGTTGCAATAAGATGATCATTGGTGTAGCAGATTGTGTGGTGAGAGCATGAACATCATTGGGATATTGAAGTGAGGTGAGACACCTTGTTAAAGTTTGCTGCTGGAGTATTTTTGCTAAAGTGGTGAGAGCATAAATAGCGCATGGACATTCAAGCTGACCTGCCTGGCCTGAACTCTCTGTAAGTAAATCTGCTGGCAGCTATTTCAGGCCTGTGGGGTTCTGCTGCTGGGAACAGGCCATGGTGGGTCAATCGTGAGAGGGCAGCATCGAGGGACTTGCCAGAGGGTTGGCCCCCAGTTGCTGTGTAGGGTGCAGGGACTGCAGTGATCAGTTGGTGGCTGGGGTCCTGATAGCCCCCTTATCTGGGTTGGTCTAGCCGGTGGCTCGTGACAATCAGTGGTTGCTCCAAGGGCAAGGAGTGAGGCAGCTTGTACTGTCGAGTGGCTGCAGCATTACTCTGGGGGGTGGTGGTGGCTTGGACTGGCCAGTGGCTAGAGGGGGCTAGAGGGGGTGTCAGAGGAGCCCGGACCAGAGGGTGGTGTGCTCCTGCAAGAGGCCTTGTGGTCTTTTAAGTTGGAACTGGAGGGTTCTCTCTCCATGGAGACACTAAAATTGCTATCCTTCTGGTGGTATTTTTACTTGATACCATGAGGTAGTGTGATTTTATGGCCTGTGGCTGAGTTGAGAGTTAGGTCTTAGGAGTGTCAAGTGCTGAAGGAGTCTTGGCCACATTTTACCAAACTGCTCAATGGATTTTTATTCTTGATGATCCCTGCCTATATGTTCACACACTTAGGGGGTAGTGAAAGTACCTCTAAAAACTTAATTTTGTGTTAACATCTGCAGTGCTGTTGGAAAAGAGAACATCTCCAAGGTTTATAACTGTCGGTGAGGGTGGGAGCCTCTCTTGCCTTAGATTCTGGTGAAATTCTGGCAGACCCTTGAGACTGTACACTGTTGCTCAGTATGAACTATCCTGGACTTTTTAAATTATTTGTTTATTTGGGGGAGAATTAGAGATTAGAGTTTAATAGGGCTGGGGTTTGTGGGTTTAATGAAATGTTTTGGAGGGTTTGGTTTAACTGATAGTGGGTGGGATTATTTTATGGTAGGTTTAGCATCTCATTGGGGTTTGGTTTATTGGGTTAGCTGGAAACTATGTGTTTGCAGGGGACTCTCCCATCAGGCACTACTCTTCTGGTGAGCTCTGTTGCCTCCACCTCTTTAATTGCTCTGCCCTGCAGTGGATGTCTACTGCTATTGTTGGGCACTGGAGATCATAGGTAGAGGGCAGGAGGCAGTGGTTGGGACCTCGGGGAGGGGAGGACTGGGGCAGCCAGATAGGGATAGCAGAGGCAAAAAGACGTCTTGGGGTGAAATGGTGACTAGAGAGGGGTCCTCCCCATCTGGTCCCCATACCCAAGGCTCCATATTAGGTGGGCAGGTGGCGTAGTCATCCTCTGAGTCCCATCCAAGCCGGGTAGTGTTGTGCAATCCCAGGTCCATTAGGAACAAGACGGCAGTGACTGACGATCTTGTCAGATCAACGGACCTGGCTTGCTTTACTGAGACCTGGTTAGATGAGAATGCTGGCCCAATTTTGGAAGTGGCAGTACCAGCTGGGTGCTCTGTGATACACCGCCAGAGACTGGATCATAGGGGTGGGGGTGTTGCCATATGTTTTAGGACAGAGTGAGTCTGGTAGCTGCACCAGTGGGAGATACCCCATCCTTTGAGTGTATCCTTGGTGCAGGTGTGGGTGCAAAATTCTTCTCATCTGCCATCCACCCGGAGAAGGGCGCCTTTTGAAGGAAGTCACGGACTTCATTGTCGATACAGTGCTGGAGTCCCCCAGAGTGATGGTGCTGGATGACTTCAATGCCTAGATTGATGATGAACTCTCACATTTTGGGCAAGATTTCCTCCAACTGATGTATTCGTTGGGCTTCACACAGGCAGTTGCCTCTGTGACCCATGTCTCAGGTCACTCATTGGATCTGACCTTCCTAATGGGCATAGTGAGCACCAACTTGGAGGTGGAGTCGGTCAGATGATGAGATTCAATGTCCAGACACCCTCTCATAGGCCTACCCCTGTGGAGATGGTCCAATACTGCCTTTTAAAGGGTGTGACCCCCAGAGGGCCTGATGGCAGTGTTGGATCTATCGGGATTTCTGACTGCTAGCATGGATCCAGGAAACCTACTGCAGGCCTATAATAAAGCCATGGTGGTGGCTCTGGATTCCATTGTTCCAGTTTGTGTTCATCCTGCTCCCTCGCCCTTGGTCCCCTGGTTTGATGGGGCCTTGGGGAGATGAGGAGGGGCTGAAGCGAAGGTTGGAGCATCACTGGCAAGATCTGGCCTTGATGCCGACAGGCTTAGGTTGATGTCGCATTACACAGACTATCAATCGGTGATCTCCCATAAGAAGGCAGAGCTCCTGTCGGGGAGATTACTGCTGCACAGAATTGACTGGTTCAGCTCTTCAGAACCATGAACAGGCTGTGCAGTCAATCTGTCTGCAGCTCAGGAGGGCTTTGTCACAGGAGAAGTGTGATAAGTTTACTCACTCCTTTGCAGATAAGGTTGCTGACATCGGATCAGATATCCATGCAATGCATTCCATTGGGGTTGGTGGTGATTGGTGGGAGGTCGTGACACCTCTGCCAAGTTGGTCGGTTTTCAGTCAGGTGGCGATCTTGGATGTCATGATGGTCATCCAGAATATGCAGCCGACCTGCTATGTTTGGAACCAGACCCAATACATCTCCTTGTGGGATGTGTTGAGGTCTTCGACCCAGTCCTAGCTGGGATAGTCCAGTGCTCATTAGAGACAGAGGATTTTCCTGACTCCCCGAAGGAGGCCGTTGTCCCTCCACTTCTCAAGAAACCTTCTCTCAACCTGGATTGTCATGCAAACTACAGACCGGTCTCTAACCTCCCCTTTGTTGGTAAGGTTATCAAGAAGGTGTTTGCACTGCAGCTGGAGGATCATCTTGCCATCCATGACATCTATGATCCCTTTCAGTCAGGATTTAAGAAGAGGCATAGCACCAAGTCTGTTCTTGTTCGGGTGCTCAATGACTTCCTTACAGCTAGAGATCAGAGGTGCCAGTTCATCTTGGTCCTCCTTGATCTCTCCACAGCATTTGACACTGTGGACCATGGGACTTTGCTGGAGTGAGTGTGGGTGATCTGCGAACTGGGGGAGACAGTCCTCAGATGGTTTAAATATTTCCTCATGGGCAGGTCTCAGATAGTTGCATAGGGGTTTGTTCCTCAGATGTTTTTCTCTGCTGTGTGGGGTCCCACAGAATCTCTATGCTTTATTCCACGTTGTTTGCAGTGAATATGTTGCTGTTGGAGGACATTGTAAGGCAGAACAGGCTGAGTTTCCACTGCTGTGCACATGATACTCAGCTGTACATGTCCTTTGTACCTTTTTAACAACTGCCTGTCTGAGATCCAAAATTGGATGAGTGCCAACTGACTGAAGCTGAATTCTGACAAAACTGAGGTGTTGGTTGTGGACCTGGGTCATCAAGTAGAGGGACCTTCAGTTGAGCGGGCAACTGGTCTTGTACTGGGCAGTTGCCAGCTGATGGCCTCTGAACAGGTATGGAGTCTGGACATTATTTTCAACGAAGGTTTGACCCTTAAATCTCAGGTATCATCTTTTTTCAAAACTTCATTTTATCATCTGAGGAATATCACCTGGATTAAACACCTGGTTCCGCCCAATGATCTTCTGACACTGGTCCATGCCATTGTGACCTCCCATTTGGACTACTGTAACTCCCTTTACCTAGGGCTTCTGGGGTGGATATCCACCACCTGTAGCAAGTGCAGAATGCAGCAGCCAGGTTACTGATTGGGCTGTCATGATCTAGCCATATTACACCTGTGCTATGCAAGCTGCACTGGCTGCCAGTTTGGTGGAAGATCACCTTTAAGGTCAGCTTGCTGACCTATAAAGCCCTACATGGACTGGAACTGTCTTACCTGCAAGAGCTTCTGTGCCCCTACTGTTCCTCCCATCCACTCCAGTCTGCTGATGAGGGATTGATAGAGATTCCCAGGGTGCAGTTGAAGACTTCTGGGGCTCGGTCATTTGCCTATGCACACCTACTCTGTGGAATTCTCTACCTTGTCAGGCTCAGGAGTGCCAGATTGGGGAGAGTTTCAAAGCCACACTAAAATTCTACCCATTCAGGCTAGCCTTTCCATAATTGGATGTATGTTTCTGCTGTGTTTACTGAATCTGATTTTTACAATTTTACAGTGTTTTAATGATTTTTTTTTATTGTAAAGCACTTTGATAATTTTGAATTGAACTATATAAATTATTATTATTATTATTGAATCAGTTCTCATACTGGACCTTGTTTATTACTTTCCTCTTTTTATATGATTCCTGAAAAGGTTTGTAGCAATTTACTGTAAGGTATAGGAATATAGCTCTTCTGATTCTGTTTCATATTTCCAGATTTGATTTATTTCTTGTCTATATTTGTTAAAAAGCAGCTGATGCCTTCAGGAGAACTTTAACAAAACATAACAGTTTGACCCAGTTTAGATTATATTTCACATTAGTTCTGTATCCCCCTCCCCACTATTACTTATTGTGGAGGTCATTTGAATGAAAACAGGATCTTTGTTCCTGAGAGTTCATTTCTTCCTGTTATTTTTTCCCTACCTGATGTCATAATGCACTGCATGTGACATGGCAGTTACTCTCACGGCAACAGATTGTAATGTCACAATAGAGGATTATGATTTCAAGTAGGGAGTAAGCTATATTCATTGCACCTAATGTATCAAGCCTAAATTGAATCTCCTTGTCTACTTGTAAAGCAGGGTTACCATAACTAATATTAAAATCCCCGAGCAGTAACAGCTCAGCATTTCTGTACTATTTTTGTAATAAAAGATTGTCTTGCATTATTTTGTTGAGAATGTCTTTGTAATATGTAAGTGAATTTTTAGAAGATTATAGATATTGACCAGAATTAAAGTGTCCTTCAGAATTTTCACTGCTATAATCATATACTGTTGTTTATCATGTTTTGCCTCCTTAACTTCCAGATATCCAGTTACCTTAACTTAGGTAACTATATCTCCACTTCCCCTACCCATTGTGGTTAACTTTTGTGCAGGTACATGGAATAGCAGTATCCATTTATGTTTATAGCATCCATTTGTTCCTTGCTGTGCCAAGTTTCTTGTAAATTTCTTATGTCCGCTGACTTAAGAAATTTAGAATATTCTCCATGTATCCATTTTGAGACATGCCCCACAACATTCCATGATAGTATACCAACATTTTGTTTGCTCTTATTTAAAAAACATGTTTATACTGGTATCTATTTCACTTAAAAGCTTTGTTTCTGATACCTCATCCTTTTTAATCAATGTCTCATTTTCATCCATTGAACCCAAAAGTCTATTGTTCATGTCAGCCAATATCTGAAAGTGATTGTTCACTGCTACATTGTACTCCAATTTCAATCCCCCCCGCTATCAAATTTTTCTGTGTCCAACATTTTTTCATTCATACAGCTGTTCAAAGTTGACTGCAGTTTGTAGGGTACAATGGTATGTTCTGAGGGGTAGAATTGTGATGAAATGGAGAGTCCTGTGGTAGAGCACATCCACATTTGCCAGATTTGTATGGGGACTACATTGGTATTTCAGGTCTGCATAATCTAGGCTAGGCAGAAAGGTGGCATGCACTAGTCTTTTTCAAGCTTCAGCTGAGAAACTATATCTATTCCTGAAATAGAACCCCAGACTGGCAAGGACTTTTTTACAGGGGTTCTCAATGTGTGGTTAGACAAAAGTCTGTTATCTAGCTAGACTCCCAGATACTTATAGGTGTCAACCATCTCGAGTTTATCAGCCAGGGCAGTGGTTAAGGAGATAAAGGGCTCAATCACGGCTCGGTTGCCATTTGGAGTGAAAATTATAACCTGTTTCTGATGTGTTGAGAAGCAGTTTTGAGAGGTATAGATTAAGATGTAGCTCATTAAAGGCAGTCTATGGTCAATCACTGCTTTTGCTATGTTACAGTATGTTACCATATTAGGCCTGGCAAGATAAAGGGCTGTGTCATCAATGTAAAATGTACGTTTATGTCTTTGAGGTTGTCCCTATGTCATTTAAGTAAATTAGGAAGAGCACCAGTCCTAGCACTGATCCCTGGGGGACACTTTGACTATAACAGCACAGGAGAAGGCAAGATCATTTACCTTTATCTGCTGCTGGTGCCCAGCATGGTAGTTAGTGAACCAGAGGAGAGTTGTAGAACTGTCTCCTACATTAAAGAGTTTTTGCAATAGAATACTGTGACCAGCAGTGTCAAACACTTTGCTGAGATCCAGAAAAAATAGCTCTGTGGATGAAATTGTGATCCAATGACCTTTGTCAGTGCAGTGGTGGTGATGTGCTTAGCTGTGAACCCAGATTGAAGGGGAAAGATTATATTAATTACGTTCATCAAGGTAAGCATGCATTTGCTCATTTATTGTTTTTTTCTATCAGTTTTTCAAAGATTGGGAGTATAGATTTAGGTCTCTAATTGTTCATGTTGCTCTCAGTGCTGGTTTTGAAAATGGGGATGACTTGAATGATTTTCCATAGCGCAGGGCGTTCATTTTGGAATAGTGAGATTAAACAGATGTGTAATGGGGTATACATGTTAGAATGTCCAACAAGTAGCCATCAAAGTATACTGCATGGAGGTGGGGCAGCAACCTTTGAAGTAGCACTATACATCTTGTGCCTTGCCATGAGCAGACCCTATGCTATTGTAGCCCAGCATGTTAATGGTTGGACAGCCTATGTGCTACCATTAATATCTGGACAAACAATCTACATATGTGAAGCTCTTCCACTGTCAGCAGGGAGAATACATTTCCTACAGATAGCGGAACTTGTCGAACTTGCTACAGACCACCATCTTCAGACTTGAATATCACTAGACAGTTAACAGAAGAAATACAGCAATTAGCTAATAAGAATACTGTATTAATACTGGGGGACTTTAATTTACCAACTATAAACTGGGACACCCTCTCTGGAGCTAATCACTACGATGAACAATTTCTTT
Source organism: Neoceratodus forsteri (assembly GCA_016271365.2). Lineage (NCBI taxonomy): Eukaryota > Metazoa > Chordata > Ceratodontiformes > Ceratodontidae > Neoceratodus > Neoceratodus forsteri. The sequence continues at coordinate 1,762,306,631 of CM057455.1, read as the reverse complement.
CTGTAATAATAAACCTAAGTCTTAAATAGTAAGGGAACCCACCAGGGGAAAAAACACTCTTGACCTTGCTATAACTAATTTAGAGACTCCAACATCTGACGTTAAGATCTTACCCCCTGTGGGAAATAGTGATCACATGTCCATATTCTTCTCTATGCAATTCCCCCCTAAACCCAAAACTAACAAAATTAAAATAAAACAATATCATAAAGCCAACTTTAACTGCATCAATCAAGCCTTAGAAGAAATTAACTGAGAACAGGCCTTCTCCATTAAATACAAATGAAGCATGGGACCTTTTAAAAACAAAGTAACCCAACTCGATGAACAATACATACCTGAGAAATGTAAATACAACAATAAAGGAAAATTTCCACAATGGTTTAACAAAGCATCAAATCATTAATTACTGTAAAAGAAGCTCTTCTCAAACTTAAAAAGCATCATCATCTCAAGTCAATAAAATATTGCCGATTTATAGACAGACAGTCAAAATGCTAAAAACAGATAGCTATAGCTAAACATAACCTAAATTTAAGATTGCTCACACAAAAGACTGTCATAAGGCTTTATACTCTACCTAAATGAAAAAAAGGCTGTAACAATTTAATAGGGCCATTAACTAACAACACACAAACAATTACCTCGGATATTGAAACAGCAACTGAACTAAATAATTACTTTTCATCTGTTTATGCAAAAAATCAGTTCCTCTACCTATTATTGTACCAAAAGTTGAAATAAATATGATCACAGAGCAAGATACTATTCTGCACTAAACACCTTAAAAAAATACACCAGCCCAGGTCCATATGGGATTACTTCAAGGTTTTTAATAGAAACAAAAAACACTATCATTCAACCTCTAAAAATAATTTACAACAAATCTCTATATGAATCAATGGTACCAAAAGATTGGCGCTCTTCAATAGTTACACCTATCTTTAAAAAAGGTTCTCACTCAAAGACCGAAAACTATCGACCTATCAATCTAACATCTATACCATGCAAGCTAATGGAAAAAATTATCAAACATAAACTAGAAAATGAAATGCTAACTTTAAATATTAATGATATGTACCAACATGGGTTCAAACAAGGTTTTTCATGTGTCACAAATTTGATTTCTTTCTATGAATACATTAACTATAACTTGGACTGCAATATACCTATGGACATTATCCTGTTGGACTACAGTAAGGCATTTGATAAAGTTTCCCACTCAATACTGATTGACAAACTTAGTAACATGGGTTCTCACCTATACTGGTTTCTTGGATAAACCAGTGGTTGGATGAGAAAACGCAGAGAGTTAGGGTAAACGATGAAATGTCTGGTGTGAGAAGAGTGACTAGTGGAGTCCCCCAGGGTTCAGTGCTCGGGCCAACCTTGTTCAATCTGTTTATAAGTGACATGCATATATCTGCCAGTAACATAATGGTTAAATTTGCAGATGACACAAAACTTGGGGGAAAGGCCATAAAATACAATAATAAATCCGGACTACAAGCTGACTTATCACTAGTAGAACAATGGGCATGTACACATGAGATGTATTTCAATATTTCAAAATGTGCACTACTACACCTGGGAAAAAATAATCCAGCTCATACATATTACTTAAATAATACTATCATCAGAACTTCCACAGTAGAAAAAGACCTAGGAATATTAGTGAATAACAAATTATTCTCAACTACCCACTGCACCAAGATAGCAAACCAAACTAACGCTATACTCCATAGAATAAGTAAAACATTTGTATCTAGATCAGAACAATGTCTCCTCCCCCTCTACAGATCTCATAATAGGCCACTCCTAGATTATGGTTCTCCTTTCTGGAGCCCTTATTTGAGATCGGATATCAACAGGATTGAAAATATCCAGCACAGAGCCACTAAACTCATTCCACACCTATCAAACTTGGACTATAGCACTAGATTAGTTAAAACAGGACTACACACTTTGTCTCAAAGAAGACTCAGAGGAGACTTGCTACAATTATTTAAAATACTAGGCAGTCAGGAACAGATGCAGATCTGTGGTATTAAATTGTCCACCAGAAAAACCGCAGCCAGACTACATAATAGACAGTTAGAAATTATGAGAGCAAAGACAAACAAACGAATCAATTATTTTATCATAAGAACACCAAGAATCTGAAATAAACTACCACAGGATTTGGTCAACTCACCTAACATCTTTACATTTAAGAATAAACTAGATAAATGGATGTCTGGGTAGGGACTCAGTAAATGATCCATGTATATGGAGGACAATCGTGATGGGTATGTTGCCTTGTTTTGTCCAAAATATGAAAGTACCGAAAAGTACCAAAGCAACACCCATTTGTGCATAGTAGTTTATTTAACAGTAAAGGGACCTCTGTGTTCCCCAGAATAGCACCACCCACCACTGCAACTGTGTATGGAACTCTGTTATCTTTGCTCAGGTGAAAGGAGGTGACCTGCCTTAGTGATCTCATTTATTTGGACCATAGTGATCCCAAAATAGAAAAGCAATTGAAAGGTAAAGTACTTCAGTGTAAAAGAACGAGCAAGATTTGCTACAATAGCAAGTTTCAAAAGAAAATAAAAATGACATACTGCCCCACTTCTCAGGTGTGCGAGTCTGATTCTAATGCAGGTACTGGTATGCACAGAGGTTCTCCACTGCACACCTCTGGTTGAGGTGCAGTGATCCCTGCTATGGTGAGACTGCTGAAAGCAGTTTTGCAGGAGCTCATACTTTTGAGATGGACTGTTCATTCCAGGCAGGGAAGGGTTAAGCAGCTCACTGCACCAGTGACAACAGTAACAGATGTGAATCGAGCTAAGAAGGGGTGATCCACTAGACACCAAGGATGTGGACAATCCAATCAAAGAATTCCAGGGATGCTGGACTACCAGAGAAGACCAGGAAGGAATGGTACATATGCATATTGGCATGATAATAAAGTATTCTAAGTATGGAGAGGGTGGTGGGATCAAGGTAGTGGAGGAAGAGGGCAGAGTAGAGCAAGCAGTGATAGGTATGAAGGAAAGTCTAAAGCAAAACTGAAAGATGTGAAAGAGAGGGTCCAGTCTGGCAAATGAGGATTTGGGAGCTGCACTGTAGACTATGTCAGTGTAGTCAAAAAGGGGAGTATCGTCTTTAAAACAATCTCATGGTGGGCAGAAAGCAGGATACTCACTTTTTTCTTGTGTAGTGCACTAGGCTTTGGGTGGAGCCTGAGATGGATGGCATCAATGTGTGCTGAGAAATAGAGATGACTGTCCAGCCAGACCCCAAGGTACTTCAAGGAGGGAACATCCTCAATCACAACACCATCAGGTTATAGAATGATGGGTGGAGATGAGTCTGGTAAGCCTCTGCCAGTGCCAAATGTTATAGAAACAGTTTTTGTTTTGGATTGAGAGACAGTTGTTTTGACCATTATGAATGCTGAATGTTGTCAAAATCCAGCTGTAGCTGAGCAGTAAAGTTAAGGTCAGACGAGCCAGATGCAAAGATCAGTGTATCATCAATGTACACATGTAAGGATGCAGAGGAACAGGCAGAGGGAGGTAATTTAGGAATATGAGAAAAAGAATGGGGCCCAGGATGAGACCCTTGAGGATACCTAAACAGATGGGAGAGTGTGTGGGTGGACAGGAGCTTCCATTCCAAGCAGATTGAGACCTGCACTCAAAGTAGGAGTGGAACTGATTGAGGAGGCAGAGAAGCCCACTACCCTAAGCTTGTCCAGAAGGTGAAGGTGTGAAGTGTGTTTCTGTCAAATCAATGAATATTATGGGAGTGATCAGACCTTGGTCCAAAGGATGTGCGTGAGCCAGAGAAGGGAGGTTGAAGTGGAGTGAGAGTTTCTGAAATCAGAATGGAAATGAGTGAAGAAGGAGTCAAAGAAGGAAGAGAGCTGTGAAAGAACCGGGTGTTCCTATAACTTAGCCAGAGTGGAAAGGAGAGAAATAGGATGGAAGTTATCAGAAGAAGAAAAATCTCCACCTTTAGGGAGTTGGAGTCTAGTACCCTGTTTCTGGGATTCAGAGACAGTGGTAGAGAAGAAAAGATTAGTAATTTGGTAATACGAACAGTGATGGCAGGAGCTAAGAAAGTAGGAGCTAAGGATCGAGGCCCATCAGGGCTTCCTCCCCTGTGAGGGTTAAGGGCAAGTAGAATCATAAGGGAAGCACAGGGAGAGGCAGGAGAAAAGGAGAAAGAAATGAATAGTGGAAGGCAGAAGGAACTGGAGGAATGGGGAGGGAGACAAGGTAGAGATGAGAAAGCACATGTGGTGAAGTAGGAGATAAGGAGAAAGCAACAGAAGAAGTGTTAGAGATGAAGGAGTCACCAACCGTGAGGATCGGGGGTGGGGAGAATTGTTCTGAGCAGAGAAGAGAGAGTGAATAACCTTCCAGAACTTGGAGAGGTGCATAAGGCTGTTCTGGAGTGTGGGTGTAACATACTCAGACTTAGTAAGCCTTATAGCTTTGCACAAGTGTTCCAAAGGTACAGATAGTTGGTCAAAGCAGCCAAGGAGCCAGTGATCTTATAGGAGCACCAGACAAGATCTCTAATATGGAAACAAGCTAGCAACTCATCATTATCATTTAGGGAAGGTGGAAGCCCCATACTATGGTTTTCATCAGGGTACATGGTGATCCCATACAGCCAGCAATTTGCATAAGGATTTGTGGGCAGCATTAATGATTAAGGCTTCAGAGATGGAAGAGTAGTAATAGGTCCACACATCAGCTGGGAGGAAGGACAAGTCCAGTAACCTAAAGGACCTGAGGTAGATTACTTTTTGGGGAGGAGTTAGGGTGATGAATATTGCACACAGTAAACCATACGATAGTCACTGAGGGTGTAAAGAAGGATACCTTCATCCACTATATGATGGGATAGGATGAGAGGACAAAGTCCTAGAGAGTGGTTTAAAGATTTCAAATTTAGGCATGTGAGGTCAGAAATCAGTTGAGATAACTGGAGGGATTTTATTTTACATTTTGGGAGAATTTATGAGTGGAGGTGGAGAGCCAAGTAATATTAAGGTCACTAAGGATGGGCAACTCCTCTTTTGAGGAAAAGGAACAGATAGAGGTTTTGCCGACAGTAAGTCTGTTGGCAATGCCAAGCAACCTCAAAGCAAGAAAATTTGATATCTTTTATCAAGATCGTTCTACTTTGTACAAAGGAAAATAATGGCATACTTTACAAATCTTCAGAGAACAAATTTTTCCAAACTGCTTCACACATCATAAAACCTAACAAGTGTCATACCTTCCCAAATGTAAATAATAAAAAGCAATAAAACTTTACACTTTACACAAAGCTAAGTATTTTTTAATTACATTTTTCTTTCTTAAATTGATACTAATGGTACCAATACTTTAATAATTGACATTTATATATTATGTTTGCAATGAGGATCAGTTGGTAAAAAACTTTCCACTGGGAGATTAGGGGCAGGATTTTTGAACGGTGGTGCAGGGCTTGTGTTCAGCCCTGCACCACCACACTTAGGTTCTGATGGCGCACTGAATCCTTTGTTGCAACTGCACCCAATTTTACATTCTTGGGTGCAATGGTTTATGGCAGCTTCACCATATATCTGGCACAAGCTCTGTAAAACAGACCCCAGGATTGTCGTTTGTTAGACCAGAAAAAGTTGGTCTAACTTGTGGCAATTGTCAGCATGGGATAGAAAATCCCATTAGATCACTGTGAGCCCTATGCACCATATCATCAACGCACAGGGGCTTGCAGAAATCTAGGAGCTTTGACAATCCCACCCTGTGGATTTAAGTTGCACATAGAGAACTTGCATCCATATACAGTGCTGATACTGTTCTTCAGTATTAGGGTGCACTGATGCTGATCTGTCAGATGTGTCATCCTTTGGCACATTAAACTAGACATTAAACTGGTGGTCCCCTATCTCTTATGATTTCCAGGTGGAAGTAACAGATCTTATAGCATTTGTCAGAAGAGTAGGAGATTACTCTAGATGTCCTTGTCTAACGTTCCTACAGCCATAAAAAAAAACAGGTTACAATGCAATTTTTTTTTTGTTCTTTGTTAACCTGGTACAGTCCACTAGGCACAATCATCTGTTTTCATGGGTGATCCAGCAGCTAATTGTCCATATCAGTGTATAGATAGCTAGAATATGCTGACTACATATAAGGCCTTCACTGCCAATTTTGTACTCGTTGCTTTTAAAAGTGACTTGAGATACATTGTATAAAATAGGCTCTATTTAAACCTGAAATTAATTAATTAGTTAATTAATTAATTCATTCATTCATTCATTCATTCAGTAATTCATTCATTCATTTTTTTAACTCATTCACTCATAATGGGCCCAATGCAGTATGCCAACATGCCACGTAACCATGCGCATTGGCACAGTTACTACTGAATGCCACGGAGCGGGGTCCCATGGACCCTGCATGGCATTCACTGTGGGAAACACAGGACACTTGACCCAACCCCCAGTCACATGGATAGCTACGCACAGGGGGCCAGCATGGGGCATGTCAGGAGGCATGCCCACACTCTGTGCCATACACAAAGGTGTGGAGGGCTGGGAATGGGGGAGCACCTTACACCTGATGCCACAAGCTGTAAGGGTTATATGCCCCCTATACTGCATCCACCATCAGTGGCCAAGACATCAGAGTGCTGCAGATGCCTGCGACATGCCACCCGTACCCATGGAGGCCACGAGGAGGGCTGTCAGAACAGGTGTCCACTTTCTAGAGAGACCAGCGCACTGTGCACTGGCAGCTGGCATCTGTTTCCCATGGGTACAAGGTATCCACAGGTAGACTGGGTCCAGGCATCCCATTGGATGCATGCCTGGTCCACATAATACCCCTCTGTGAACCTGCTCACTGGGGGGGCACAGACAGGTGGCTGGCATTAGTAAATGCTGGTACCGGTGCACTTGTCCATGGGTGTCCAGCTCCGTGAGCATGGTATACACATTTCACATAAACCTACACCCCATTTGTACATAGTGCCCATAAAGAGTTAGCTCAATATATTACAAATAGAATAATAGATAGGGGACTGCATATTATGAGACTATAATACTATTGAGGGTTCCGATGACATGTGAACCTTGTGAGCGAATGTCACCAGAATCTCAAAATGGGATTGTAGGTGAACCATATACAGTCCCCTATTTTTAATTTTTTTGTAATATATGCATCCAGACAAGTGCTTAACTCTATGCCCCTGCCTAGAACTGGAGCCAACAATACTGCCTTGAGCTTCTTCTTCTGTGGCCGGGGGTGGAACTGCATAGTTCCTCTGCTTCTGGCTCTCTCCAAGTGCAAACTTCACTCTGCCTGAGATTCCAAACTCTTCAGTCCCTTCCCAAAGGCTGCAATGGAGAAGGAGGGATCAGGCAGAGGAGGGAGTTTCTATGGCATCAGTTTTATTTCTCCTGAGATGTACTGCAGCTGGCTTTTATTCTACCCAGTGGTTACAGTAAAAGTTGGTTCATAGGCAACAGTGATGAAAGTGCATAGTGCAATGAAAGCTTGAGTCTCGTAGTAGTGTTTTAGAAAATCCATCAATAGTATTACGCGATCTCATTATACTATTGTTGAATATCAAACAATAGTTTTATGAGATCTCATAATACTACCTGTGGATTTCTACGATAACAATAAGATGATTTTTTTTTGCATAACTTTCAGTTGAATTATTAGGGATATTAATATACTGTTTTACAATGCAGTAGAATGCAATTCATTTTATATGCCATCTTCCATACATTTATTACTTCACACTTTATGCTAAATAATAGAAAAAGAAAGTCATAGCATGAGTGAGATATTCATTTATGAGGCATTGCATTCTTGGGAGATAACCACTATAAAATTACATAGTGTAGTAATAGTTGGGAAAATGAGGTTTTGAAAATGGTGTGGCATCAAATGTGGGAGCCAACAGACACAACAGTGCATACCATACATCTTGAAAAGAAATGAGAAGTAGTTGTAAAAAGTACAAATTCTTAAATTAATGCTGTAGAGCAGAAAAATACTGGCTGATGGTTTGTCCACTAGTAATACAGATTCCTGGGTTGCACCTGGAAATAAACCTCGGTTCAGTGTGTCTTTCCCAGTTACCAATTTTCAAAAAATAAATAAATACAGATGCTGAGGGACAGGGACAGTTAAGTGTTATACCTCAGTGGAGAGGCGGAGTTAGGTGGTTAATAAGTCAGACAGTATGGCTAGGATAGATACTGCATACAGAGAGACAGATCTCTTAATCAGCTCTTTTATTCTTTCATAACTGACTCACAGACTCTCCAATTTCCTCTCCTCCACCAATTTCCTTCCATTCCAGTCTGGCTTCCTGAAGCATCACTCCCCGTCTCCTCCTTACTATGTATAACTGATTCTGTCTTCTCAGGGATGGATATGGGGCACATCATGGCTGCCATCTTCATCGAGCTGGCCAAAGCCTTTGATTTGGTGTCCTACCCACTTCTCCCAGATTTCTGCTGGCAACTCAGCCCCTCCTGTCAACTGGTTACTTTCTCACCTCATGGGCCATCTACAGTTGGCACAGGATGGTAGTGCCCTGTCAAGTCCACTTCCCATCCAGGCTGGGGTCCCACAGGTCTCCATCTTGGGTCTCATACGCATCTCCATTTTTATTAATGACCTTCCCTCTGCCTGTGTCAACTTGTGTATTCACATGTATGTAGATGGCACAGTCATCTGTACCTCCAGTCTATCCACTACAGCTGTAGAAGGTCTGCTCCAGCAAGACTTCCACAACATCCTGTGCTAGTTCCAATCCAATCAATTCTGGGTCAACACAAAAAAAACTGTGTCCATGACCTTTGGCTCCAGCCACAAACTGGCCAAACTACCTACTGTGCCCTTCTTCTCCACCTTAGATAGCTTTCCTCTAGAAGTGGGTCAGTCCTTCCAGTACTTCGGTATGTGGCAGGACAGCAAGCTTGACTTCTGTGCCAACATTGATGGCATCCATGCCAAGCTCCACCCTAAACTTGATGCATTGTACTGCAACAAAGACTGTCTCCACAGGTCCACCAAGAACTTGTTACCAAAATGGTGATTCCTGTCTTTGACCATGGACATGATCTATAGCACTGCCCTCTCCACCTCCCTTGTCAGACTGGACACCCTCTGCAGCTCCCTGTGCCACTTTGCTACCAACTCCCTTCAATACTCATCATCACTCACTTAACACCTCCTCATCCATTCCCTATCTTCACATTACCAGATCCACTGTGCCTATTAAATATCCAAATACTGGTTTGGGTCCCTTCCTCTTACTTTCATAATTCCTCTTCCTCATCCCTTCTGTTTCCTGCTCCCTCTGCTGATGGGATGCTTGCATCTTCACCATTCCTCATCCCCATTCCTCTGCTGGGCAATCAGTCCTTTCCTGTTGTTTTCGCACACTTTGGAACCAGCTCCCCACATCCCTCCACTTCACTGCCTCCACTGGCTCCTTCAGGTATTAGATGAAACTCTCCCTTCCTCACCTTTCTGTTTTTCTTTTCCTTGAAATTTCACCTCGCAATTACTATCCTATCCTGGCATAGATGTGGCTAAGGTGCTTAATTGTTGTTATTTTGCCCAGCTAATTCATGCTATACTTATATCTGTACTCACCATGTTATTCTGATTGCACCTTATTGTATTGTAACTGTTAACTGTGTCTGCACTGTATATTTTGTATTCCCTGTCCCCTTCCCCCAGGTCACACCTGGAAATAAGCCTCGGCTCAGTGTGCCTTTCGGTCACCAATTTTCAAAAAATAAAAAGCTGTGTACAGTCCAAGGCCTGTTTTAGGGTCAACCGGGAGCACTGGGAGGTTAGGTGACTTGCTCAGGGTCTCACAGTATGCAAGTGGAGGTTGTGGGAATGAAGTCCCATGTCTGCTGGATATATCAAGCTCATTCAGCTCATTACCCAACCTCTAGCCTATACTGCCTCTATATACATAACTACTGGTGGACAATTGTAAGTGACTTCCAAACAGATTATTTATTTTATTTATTTATGTATTTGTTGACGGGTAAGTACACTGGTCCAGTGGACCTTTTTCAGGCATGACCCAGGCCATCACGATGGCACACAAAAAGCACAATACAAAAGATATAAGCAGTGGTACATCACAAAAGGAATTCCAATTTACACAGTACAGACAGAGAGAGCACGAGAAAGTAACAACCATCTACTTTCAACATTTAATTCATGCACAGAGGTGAAAGTAGAGCACTCCAACACCATTAGATAGTTCTAGGTTATACAATACTTATAACCTCAGTCGGTCAGCATTCTTGCTATATCAACAGTGACTTGGACCAGAGAAGCGTATTTTTAATTCCCCGTCTCAGGACTAGCTGTCAAATATATTCAAGTGCTTAGATGGGATGGAACAGATTTGGGCAGGCTAACACTTGCAGTCTGCATTAGCCATTAGGGTCTTCTGGAAGTACAATTTGAAGGCAGTAGGGAGTTTAGGGACTGGAGCTCAGCTGGGAGAGAGTTCCAGAACCTAGGTGCATCACTGAAAGGCTATCTGCCCCATGGCTGTTGATATTTTAGGGCATTCAATGACCAGACACAAGGAGGACCCGAGCTTTCAGGGGACCTGTTTCATGGTAAGCGTGCCCAAGAGTTGTGAGTCAGCCCCATTGCAGAGTGGCTTAGAGATGAAGGTCCCATACAGGAGAGCCCTGTGAGCTTGAAGGACAGCCACCCTTGTATAGGGTGCAGTGGTGTGTGTTATAGGGAGTCAAGGAGACAAACCTGCATATGTTATTGTAGGCAGTGTTCAGTCTAGTCAGAAACTTGGCTGAGCTGGGGTGTAGGATAAGGGAGCAATACTCTAGGATCAGGATGAGGGTGCTCCATCCTATTGCCAGCCTAGCTTCAGGTGATAGTAGTTGCTTCACATGGTAGCAAGCACCCACTGATTTACCCTTTTAACAGCCTGTCCACATGACAGGCAAATGTGAAGGAGGGATTCAGGGTGACCCCTAGATATTTTATATTTTCCACCTTTTCTAGGTGTTGATCTATCATGAGTTTGGATATTCAAAGAGAGCATGTGGGGATTCGAGCACCTCTCCAGCCTTTGGCTTGAGCCAAACAGCATGGCTTTAGTTTTTATTTGCATTTACAGGTAGTATGTGCTGAGTAAACTATTTTTCAGTGGAGGTAAACTCCTAGATAGCTTCTGAGACAACTTGTCAGTGAATCTGTCACTACTGAAAAGTACAAGGTCATCAGCATACATGACTCTATTGTTAGTAGTGGTTTCCAGTAGCAGTGGGTTTACAAAATCATGTAGAGTAGTAGTCCAAGAATGGACCCTGTGGGACTCCCTCAGAGCTTGAAAAGGGCTGGATAGCACTCCTTCAGTCCTTGTTGACTGGGTTCTATCAGATAAGTAGTTCCTGACCTAACATTCTGCTACTGATGATAAGCCCAGTACTGAAGTTCCTGGTAACATGCCATGATCCACCATATCAAATGCCTTTAAGAGGTCAATGAATTTGGCCCCAGTGAGGTTCTCTTTATCCGCCTCTCTGAGGACATGATCAGTAAATTGAGCTAAGGCTGTTGTGGTGCGAATCCCTTTCTGAAACCATGTTGGTGCCAGGATAACTTGCTATTTGCAGTAAGATGGTTGGTTATTGCCTGAAAACTACCTTCTCAGTATTTTGCTCATGTGTGAGATTATAGAGACAGGCCTATAGTTTTCCAGTAGGTTCAGATCACCTCACTTATATATCAGTACTACCTAGCCTCTTTCCAGAGTGCTGGAGCAGTAGCAGTGGTCAGGGATAGATTCATAATGTATTTTAGTGGTTTTGCTATAAGGTCCAGTGCCAGTTTCAGGAACTGGGGCTTAGAACCATCACTTCCGCACTTCTGGTGTTAGGTAACACCTTTAAAAGCCTGCAGACCTCGAGTTGACATGATTTTGAAGTGAAATGTTGGACTATACTGGCCCCAACCTTCCTGTCTTAGAGTGTGGTGTCCCTGTCCTCCAGAGGGAGGAGGGCCAGGTACTGGTCAAGGTAACAGAATTTGTTATTAAGGATACTGGCAATTGTCGATGGGTCTATAACCAGACCAGGGTCTGAGATAAGTTGAATATTGTTTTTCAAGGGAGCCTGCCTAGTTAATGAGTTGACTGAATTCCAGAAGTTGCAGGGGTCTCCCAGGTGCTTGGCCAGCTGCTTCTTGAAGAAGGAGGCCTTGGTAGCAATTTTGTTCATGAATTGGTTTCTCAGTCTCTTGTAGTTGTTCCAGTTCCCTGTCATGCAGTCTGCTTTATAAGCATACCAGGCCTTGTCCCTGGTCTTAAATTTGGCTATTAAGTCTTTAGTGATCCATTTCATGTTTCCTCCCCTTATCCACCATGTGGTTAGGGGGCAATGCTTCTCCTACACCAATGATAGTTCTGCTTCCAGGAAACCTAGGGCTGCATCAGCAGATGAGAGTGAGTAGAGGGTTGACCAGTGGAGTCCCTTCAAGTAATTCCTTAGTGTGTTCAGGTCTATGTCAGCTAAGTTCCTCAAAGTTATGCATTTGGGGGATGGGCGGTCCCAGTGACAGGACCAATTACAATAAGTTGAGGAATGTTCACTTATTAAATCAGTTAGGACCCCCACTGACATGATTCTGTCCTCCCTGTTCATCATGATCCAATCCAGAAGAGAGTGGTTTAGGGATCTGGAGTTTATTCATGTTGGGGGTGCATATCATCTGGGTCAGATTTACCTGGCTGAGGGTTCCACATAATCTTGGCTTTTGCTGCCAGCCAGTTCAAATTAAGATCCCCATTAGCACTGAGGTCCCTAGTAGGGATAGCCCTGACCTCACTAGTAAGTGTTCTAAGTCTACTAATCCCTCCTGTAGGAGGATTATAGACACAACCCATGTAGATTTTCTTGGCTGATCCAACAACTAGCTCAATTATGAGGCCATTCCATGGTAGATTCACTCACCCTACTGGCTAAGATGATCAAACCAGTGAGCTGGTCTTTAACTTAAATAAGCACCCCACTGCCTTTATTATTCCCTGATCTGTCTTTTCTGAGGAGAGAGTAACCATTTAGGCTACACATGGAGTCCAGACTGTGTGGTTTCAGCCACGTCTCAGTTATACCCAAGACATCGGGTTCATGAGCTTCCACCCAAGCCTCAGCCTCCTGCACCTTAGGTAGTAAACTCCCTGCATTTAGATGTGCTATCCTTAAGCCTTTCCTGCAAGTCCATGAGGAGCTGACCTGTGAAGGTGGGGGAGGTGAGGGCCCAGGTTCTGTTCTATATCCCCTCTCATCAGCAGTAGTGCTCTAAGGTGCATGATGATCAGTGCTCTACCCTGGTTGACCACACTCTTGGTGACTGTTTGTTAATTAGATGAGACCTATTCCATGATGCTCACGTTTTCCAAGTAGGGCTAAAGGTGACAGAGGGTGAGCCAATAAGGTTGGGTAATCCACCTGTGGAATGTCACATATTGCAGAGAAAGGATGTTTGTCTGATATGCATTGGCCAGAGCTGAGCACGATATCACAGAGATCACATGCTAGTATATGCAGTACTAGGGAGGTGCCATGCAAGTGGGCATAGCTGCTCGGTTCATTGTTAGAACAGTTTAGGAAGCTAGAACCTGAACCACATGTAGTTGGAAACCAGCCTCAAGTTTGTCATCTCCACACTAGTAGGGGCACAAACTGAGCTAGGAAGCCATGGCAGAAACAAGTCCCTACTCTTACTCACTATAAGTTAAGTTAATGTTATGCAGCACCAGGACACATCAAAAGTCAGCTTAATGGAAATTGATTCATAATGTATGGCTACACTGGGTAGAAGTATGAAACTGAATGGGGAAGCCCATACAAAACTTCAACCACTCCTTAGGGACAGAGACAGTATGCAGAATTTTCAACCTGCCAGGGACCTGGTATAAGAAGTAGAATTAACCTAATTAGCAAATAAGGAAGGTGAGCTACAGAATCCTATTGTGAGGAAAACAGTGGTCCTGTGGGAAGCATCATCACCTGTATGTATCATCAAGTAATTACTACTGCAGGGACAGATAACTGTCATGAATGTGAAACCGAAGCGTCCTCTTTAGTGGCTGTCTCATAAAACCTGCAAATGAGAAGCTTGGCTGATTGTTCCATCCTTGTAAATCTCACTAGAACCCTAGCTATATAAGGAGAATCAGCCAAGGGTGGGAGTAGTGAGGGCAGGCTGGGTGGCCACCCAGTGGTGGCAGAAAGAGGAAAGGAGCAGGGCACTGGGTCAGGTAACATATTGCTGTAGTAAGCTGCAGCAGTTCAAGTGCAGCCCATACCTGTAGGCTTGAGCCCATGCTCTGGTGGCAGTTTGAGGGAGGCAAGTGGTCCCAATGGCCCTTGACTCTGAAACAAGAATAAAATGAATTTAATTCAAAACTGCCACCAGCCAGGTTAGAAGCAATCAGGTAGGGAGAGATCGGGAGGAGAGGAGAAGGGCTGAGCTGCTAAAATGGGTTGAGCTACTGGACTGAGCCAGGGACAATTAATCAGCAGTGGATAGCTGCTTTTGCAAGTAAAACTCTTATTTAATAATCCCAGCACAAGTTGTAAGTTTTATAAAAATAGCAGCTGATAGTTTACTTTAACAAACCTCAAGCTCCAATCTTCTTAAGTACATTAAACAAAGGTGTGGAAGGAATTCCCACTGAGATAATGTGAGGAGGAACTCAGTTGATGTTCTCTTCACCCTAAAGCTTCATGCATGTACTGTATGAACATATGAATATTGAGAGTCATGGCAGTGACTTCAGCCAAATCAGAAAGAAGTTGATGGGAACACTGTCACAGGACTAAACTTGTTGGGAAATTGAGTACTGTCGGAACAGTTCTTTGTGTTCAAACACTATGCTTTTTGTGTTTGTGTACTGACGTGGTCATTCTAAGATCGATACTGAGAGCCATTGACATAGGCATAATATTTTCCAAAAAATGAATAGCCAAACAATAGAAACATATGCTGTTCTATTTCTCCTTGTTGAAGAACCAAATTATTTATTAAATGATGTCTGATTTTAATGAAGATGGGCATGATAGTAGAGCTTGACATGAAGTAAGGAGCACACTATATGAGGTCTGTCTTTATTGGCCTCACCAAAGCCTTCAATACAGTCAAAGACCCCCTGTTACTGACCCAACTACAAAACATAGGTGTGACACCCAACACCCTTTGCTGGTTCCAAGACTATCTGATACAGAGAAATCAAGGTGTCAAAATTGGGCAAACAGTATCCAGCACAAGAGAGGTATCATTAGGGGTACCTGAGGGATCAATACTGGGGTCCCTACTCTTCAGCCTCTTCTTAAATGACCTTCCCACAGCCTGCAACACCAAACTCATACTATATGCAAATGATGCTGTGCTTCTGAGCAGCAGCACGTCTCAGGCTGCCCTACAATCTGAGCTGCAGAACTACTTCTCCAAACTCGAGGACTGGTTTTGTAGTCATAAGTTGCTACTAAACTACAAGAAGACCAAGGCAATACCTATATCCAGCCCCCACAACAAAAATAAGCAACATCTCCTCATCATCTCCAACTCATGCAGTAAGCCACTGGAACAAGTTCACTTGTTCAAGTATCTGGGGGTCATAATAGATAATACCCTCATGTTTGTGCACCATATTGACTCCCTGATCAAGACAGTCAATACCAAGATTGGTGTTCTGTACAGGCACAGGCAATACCTCTCTCTGGGGGCCCTATGCCTCTTAGTCCACAGTTCCATTATATCTACTATTGACTATGAATTAGTGCTCTATGTGGGGTAGCAACAGATACAGTGCTCATGAGGGTTAAGTACTTTCGACAAAGCCTGCAGTCTCACCCTGGATGCTAGTGTGACACCTACATTTTGTACTCTGTATGAACACACAAATTGGCTATCATTAAGAAACAGGATTAAACTCCAGACTTGCATCCTAGGGAAGAGGCTCTATTGGGTAAAACACCACCTTGTGTACATAATTTGATCAAGGCGGCCAACTCATTACACAGGTCACCAGGGAAGACTAGAGGGGCCTTGGCTATCCCCTTCCATCACACCTCACTTGGGCAATGTGCATTTGCCTACCAGGCCCCATGTGGATGAATGAACTCCCCAGGCACCTCTTGGCCACCAGTTGTCTGGCTCAATTCAAAACTGACCTCAAACAGCACCTAATAACACTCTTTAAGTGCACCTGCCCCTACATCCAGTCACACCTGCTCTCTCTGCCCCCCCCACAAGCACTAGGCAGGCCTCAGGTACCCCCTCCCTCTGTCCCTTCTCATGATTTGCCTCATCAATCAGTTCACGTCATGCTCCTTTAGTTTATTTATTTATTTATTTAGTTAAACATCAGTTTAGAAACCTTTGGCACCTGCCACCCACCTTCCACCTTCCCTAACTCCCAGTCTCATGAGTTTCTCTAACAGTCACTACTAATGCAAGCTGCCTGACCATGCCCCACACCCCGCTGTTTACACTAGCATGTCTTCTCCCTCAGCCTCCCCTCACCACCCTATTTCTCCCAATACCTTATTGCCCTTCCTCCACCACCATTCACCTCCACCACAGTACCTACCTCTCTCTTGTACCTCCTTTCTTCACCCACTGTCTGCTATCCTGTCCCTCTGAACTACTGACAAGACACTTTGTGGCTGCTTATTCCTCCCCATAAAGTGTTTTATTGTTATTTTAACTTGTACCTATGTTTTGAGTTATTCTGTAAGCTCTGAATACTAGTTGTATTGTTCATTATGATGTGCATTTGCTTTCTCCTATTGTACTTTGTTTTGCAATTTATGGCGTGGAAGTTTTGTAAAGAGCTTGCACTCAAAGGTCTTTCTGAATCACTAAATAAATAACATAAAAAAATGTTTAAACATAAGTGCCTTCAGAAAAAACATGCTATTTCTCCAAATTTAATGCATGTCTATGATATACCAGAGACTGGGAAGCAAGCTTAAGACTGTGGAATTTTCTATAGTGCTATTGGGACGATGTTGAGATTTGGAACTCAAGGTTCTGAGTTCAATTCCCACAATAGTTAGAATTTTCATGAATATCTATATGACTCAACTATGTGTTGTGCAACTTCAAGGCTGAGTCAGAGAAAGTGTAGTAGTGTAGTGGTGAAGGTACTGAGCTTTGGATTAGAAAGGTAAGAGTTCAGTTCCCACAATAAGCAATATCTTGGGGCTGAGTAGATTCAGGAACCCCTTGGAATCAGGTGTGTAACTGTGTGGTGGAGCTGACAGATGCTTACAGTAGTTAAATAAGACATACTCAAAGTGGACGCAGCTGCTAACAGCCCCATACCAAAAACCAAGAGGCATGTAAGATCATTTTGGGGTTCTAAAAGGATATTATTGAGATTTTATTAAAGGTTTCTCAGAACTAGCTGCACCTCTGACAGATCATTTTAAGAAGAACAAACCCAATAAAGTGAAATGGACTCTAGAGTGTAATGAAGCATTTTTTTAAAACTCTTTTTTTATTTTCTGACCATAACAGTGAATATTACATGGCACATAATTGCAGTTAATGTCAGTCTTGTCAGAAAAGGCATGCATGTGGTTTACAGCAAAAGAGCGGAAACATTAATATTGCAAATGTATGCCTTGCATACCCTGACTGTTTCAATAACATGTCTGCAACAGTATACATGATATGATATTTTGGTCACCATGAAAGCTTAGTTAGGATGTAATCAAGCTTTTAATACCATAAAGTCTGTTTATGCTCTTCACAAATTTTGAAAAGCCAAAATTTTCCAAACCCTTCTTTCTTTAAACAGATGCCTTGGAGGTTGGGCTGGGGGCTGTGTTGAGCCAGAAAAGTGATGAGGGAGAGCAGCCCATTATCTATATCAGTCGTAAGCTCCATGATAGGAAGAAAAATTATTCAAATATTGGGAAGGAGTAGTCGGCTGTAAAATGGGCCATTAGGTCATTGCATTTTTTATCTGACCAGAACTGAATTCACATTAATAACAAACCACAACCCTTTAAAATGGCTCCAGGAAGTGAAGGATAACAATCCAAGGGTTACCAGGTGGTACCTGGCACTACATCCTTATAAATGTAATGTGGAACATAAACCAGGGGTAATACACAAAAAGGCAGACTTCCTATCAAGATATGGAGCAACTGTATAAGTGAAATGTAGAAACTTGATAATGTAACTGTGCTGAAGTATAAAAACTATATGATGTAACTGTATGAGTTCATATGTGATGACTTATCAAGTTGAGTTTTTGCATGGTTTTGCAAGAGTATAGGTAACATGGCTCTGAACAACAGAGTGAAGAGGTTCCCAGAGAAGTATATTGATGTGTGCATTTGTGTTCTGATGTATATATGCATCTTGTTATGTTTTCTGCATATCAGTGCAGATTATCTCTGCATTTTCTTGGGTCTTGGGAATGGGATGCCTAGCAAGAGTGGAAAGGAATCTCCTTAGCTCCAGCTATTAGTGGAGCATTTCAAAACCCTGCTGGGATCATTTAAGGGGATATACAATACACTGACATCTCCTATCACTGTTAAAGCAATTAGAAATACAGAAAGGAGAGAAAGGCTGACCCGCCCTCCTTCCCCTGTTTCAGACAGTGAAGTCCTTTTTTTCTGTCCTGTGTCCTTTGTTTCACCCTTGGTCTGGCCAGACCAGGGTCTCTTGCACATCTTTTCTATCCTATCCCCTTTGTTTTCCATTTGTTGCTCAAAACATAGTCCCTTCCCTCGTTACTAGGGCAGTTTTTGTGGTACCAGTGCTCAAAAAGCATTGCAGCTCCATACAGAAGCAAAAAGAAAAAGTATGGGCTACCCAAAGGTAGAAAGCCTTCTGAGGGCAAAAGCTGATAAAAGGAAAGAGGAAGAGACATAATGCATGCAGAAACAGTGATGTAGTAACTAGATGTATAGTGCCACTTTGTGGCAAAATTAAAACAGTGCAGCAGAATAACAGCAGTTACTGGTTTATTCTAGAATTTTTATGACAATTGTTCCAGACAGCATGTACCATACTTATAGTTAAGTTGGCAAATGCTTCTTAGGCGTGTCCCTATTTCTTATATATTTATAGTAATAGGGCATTGTTTTGATATTGAATAACATTGATCATACTAGATGCATTATTTCTTTATAATTAACAGGTCTCCCCTTTTTGCTATAGGGAGACTGTGGCATAATTTGCTGTTATAAAGGAGCGTTTATAACAGCAAACATGCGCACGGTGCTCCTACCTCTGTGCATGTGTCCGCTGTAGTCTTTCCCTTTCTGGCTCACCTCTCTCGATCGACCACAACCTAGCCACCAAAGAATCATGGCACATCGGTAAGTCACATTTAAAAAAGTTATTTTCTACAGGACACAAGTTTTAATTATTAAAAAAAAAACACACGTGAAACCTCCAAAAATCTAAATGTAAGAACCGGACGAAAACCGAACTGGAGTGCAACCGCACTGAAACTGCTATTTTATATAATTGCTGTGGCCAAAAAGGGGAGACCCAGCAATCATATAAAATAAAATATGGGGTGGTGTATGTGTAAACTCGAAGTTTACACACACCCTCTGGGTTAGATGCATGTACAAACCCCTCGAGCTTCGCTCTCGGAGTTTATTCAGCATCTAACCCTCGGGTGTGTGTAAACTTCTCATTACACACACCATCCCATACTTTATTCTATATGTTATGACCAAGGCCAGATTACGGTTGTGTACCTTCTAGTACTTTCTGTGAAGACTGATGTTCTATGAAGCCTATGAGAATTGGGAGGTGGAGTTTTTCCTCTAAAGGAATTCCTGCTGATTGGAGCTTAAGTCTGTTGGTGTCTGGTCAATGAGAGGAAAGATTACTTGTTGGAGACATTGCTGAAGGATGGAACTGTGACTCTTAGGGACTGAGCCTTGTTTCCCAGACAGATATTGTTGGCACAGACTGTTTCACAGAGACTTCAAACTTGCCACCCAGTAGCCCAGAAAGGTTCCATAGTGCCATAAATTGATTAAGGTGACTGTGATATTCAAATCTTTAATTTCTTACTTTGTTTTGCTTGTTTTCAAATAAATACACACCTACTGCATATTCTAAGTTTGCTGTGCACTTACTGAACACCCATGCTGTGCTAAATATCTATATTTATTTATATTTCTCCTCATACTGAAAGTAGCAGTGTAAGTGGGGAGAAAAACATATTTGTAGGCAGTGTTTGGGGCACTTTGAAACATGACTTTAAAATTGTGTAAAATTGTAAAGAGTGGTGTATAGGGAAACTAGCTCAGGAGATTAATCTTGGGGCTGAGTAGATTCCAGAGCCCTGTGATTCAGGTATGTAATTTGCGGTGTGAGGGTGACAGTGGCTTAGTGCAAATGGCAGCAGATGTAAAAAATCAAGTTAGTTGGGGTCCTGAGCTGGAAGAACAGACTTTGCTGACAGAGAAGAGTGAAAGCACTTAGCTTTACCTTAAAGGTATCTTTATTTCTATTTCTCCTCATAGAAGTATCAGGGTAAGTGGAGAGAGAAAAGAGATTTGTAGACAATGTCTGGGGTCACTTTGAAACTTGTCTCTAAAATTGTAACAGGTTGTGGCAGGGGAGAGACTAGCTCAGAGATTAATTTTAGGGCTGAGTAGGTTCAGGAAGATCTGTGAATCAGGTGTGTAACTGGAGAGTGGATATGACAGAGGCTTAGTACATTCTTATCGAGTACTATAAAAACACTTCCACTCTAACATGTCCAATACAGTTGTGTCCCAGCAAGTGAATGGAACAGGCAACTGGCATCTTAAGCATCAGCAGAAGGGAGCAGGAAAGCAGGTGATTCTGCTGGTTGACTAGTAAGAGCACCTGTTCACTACTGTGTAACAGTCACTGCTGGGAAGGGTGGAAGGTAAAGGTAGGCCAAAACTGGGAATAGGAGCAATACCCTGTCTAGGGTAGGAGTATAAAGAAATTTAAACAAGACAAAGGGAACACAAATAGAAACAAAAAGGAGAAAACTAGAAACACCCTATAGGGTATGCTTACAAAAGTATTTCCAGGTAACACAGGGATAATAGTAGTTGAGAATGCTGTGAGTGGTGCAATGCAATGGCTGTGGGCAGCAGTTTTAGAAACCTTCTCAAGACTGCATGGCTACCTCATCTGCATGCATCTCTCTGGTTTGAGAAGAGTACGCTAGACTCCAGGCAGAGTTGGTTAGGATTCAAGGGATCTCATCCCACCAAGGAGCCACCAAGTCTGCCACCATTACCTCAGAGGATGCCAGGAAGGAGGAGCAGCTGGACTACAGTGGGCACATTCCTCATCTGGTACCACTATGTAATTCCTATACTGCTCTGGTGGATAGGACTGCCAGGAGAGGAGGCATCTGCAGTAGTAACCAGGGAGGATGTGGGGGTCTCCATAGTGGAGACCCCAAGGAGATGGTGGGACCAAGGAGGAGGAAGCAACTTCTTGTGGAGGATTCAATGTGAGGAGCATATATTTGAGAACAGGAAAAGGGAGGGCAGGTTGGGTGCGAAGAGCACCATGGCCTGGAGGGATGGGAAGCAGATCATGAGGCTCACTAGGGCAGGAGGACGAGAGGAGAGCTGAAGGTCCCTGTCTACCTGGGAACAGAATCTGGCTAGGGACAGCACTGGGATAGTGCAGGGGGAGTGTAGTGAGTGGGGCAGTGGTCTTAGGTAATGCGCTCAGTGGCTTTCACTAAGATGCTGCTTGTTTACAATGGGGGGAGGAGAGGGATCTCTAAATCAGGACCTTCAACTCAAGACTGAAGAAATAGTGCAGAAAGGATGGGTTTGGCTACATTGGAGACTAGGGACCCACCTGGGAGGATAAGGGCCTATACAGGGGTGATGCCCTGCATCCATCCAGGAGGGAACCACAGTCCTCAGTAGACAGTTTAAATGTTACTTGGATGAACATTTAAACTACCCAAGAGGTGTGAAAAATTGGGAGGTAGATACTGCCCCTAGAGGCTAAATGTAGCGTAGAGAGAACTTGATGGGAGAAGAATCCCCAAGGTGCAAATTAATAAAGGAAGCAGGGTGGTAGAGACAAAGGGGAAGGAATGGGAGCATTAAAAGAAACAGGGAAGGAGGGAGGTCAAAAGGAAAAGGAGGGGTAACGAGCAGAGTGGAAACAAAATCTAGGATGCATTGTGTGAATGCCAGAATTCTAGAAATAAGATTCCAGACCTGGGGCCATCATGGCAGAGGTTGACTTGGATATTGTGGCCATTAGTGAATCATGGTGCACTGAAAGCATGACTGGAACATGGCCATTCTGGGCTATACTCTATTCAGAAGGAAGATCGGGAAGGAAAGAGGAATGTAGTGCTTTATGTAGGGAAAGCATAAATGCGATGGACATAAAGTAAATACAGGGGCAGAAGAGGTACCACAGGTCACCCTGGAGATGAGGAATGGAGCCACTATTCACAGTGATCTAGAGACATTTAGCACAGTGGAAAGAATTAGATAAGGTACTGGTGGAAGTCATTGGCAACATAGCAGAAAAGGAGAAGGTGCTGCTGGTGGGAGATTACAGCCGGACGGATGTAGATTGGAGCCTCCCAGCAGTGACTTCAGCTAGAAGCAGGGACATCTTGGGTTCCCTGCAGGGGACATTTCTTAGGCAACTAGTCAGCAAACCCACCCATGATGGGACAATGCTGGACTTAGTATTCACTAACAGGGACAGTGTTGCAGGCATCAAGGTAGGAGGCCACCTGGACACCAGTGATCACCGTACAGTGTGGTTCAATATAAGGACAGCTGGGGAATTGAACTACACAAGGGTGAGCATCCTGGACTTCAAGAGAACAGATTTTATAAAAATGGGTGAAAGCCTCAGGGATGACGTGGTGGGGGGGATGGCCTGAGTGGGGTGGAGGAACAGTGGATGAAGCTAAAAAGCAGTGTAGTAAAAGCAATAAACTTCTACATCAAACAAGTAATCTAAAGCAAGAGGAAGAGACCCCTATGGTTCTCAAAAGAGGTGACTGAAAAGGTGAAGGCTAAAAGGGTAGCATCTAGAAGGCATAAGGAGACACAGAGGGAGTAGTATAGGGAGGTAAATCAGGGAAAACAGAAGGAAGCAGAAAAAGTGGTAAGGAGTGCAAAGGCACAAACTTAAGAGAGACTGGACCAGGAGATAATGAAAGCAGACAAGACATATTCTGGATATGTAAGTGAAAAGAGGAAGATTAGCGTGAGACTGAAAGGTTAAAAGGGAATAGGGAGGACCAGGAAAAGGCAGACTCCCTGAAAAAATACTTTGTTCAGTATTCACAGAGGAAGGAGAGGGAGGAATCACAAAAAATAACAGAAGATTTGGAGGGAGAGAGGTAGACACTAGTCCTTTTTGAAGGAGAGAGAGTCCTGAAGGGACTCGATAATCTGAAGGTGGAGAAAGCAATAGGTCCAAAAGGGTGCATCCAAGGGTATTGAGGGAGTTCAGTGAAGTACTGGCTGTATCTCTGACAATCCTATTTAACAGCTCACTGGAAACAGGAGTGGTTCCAGAGCACTGGAAGAGAGGCAAATGTAGTCCCATTTCACAAAAGTGGTAGCAGGGAGGAGATTGGCAATTATAGGTCAGTCAGTGTGACATCGGTGGTGGAAAACCTAACAGAATCACAGCTAAAGGAAAGGATGTGGAATATCTTGAATCCAATGGGTTACAAGACTCAAGGCAGCTTAGGTTTTCAAGGGAGGTCATATCAAATGAATCTGATAGATTTCTTTGACTGAGTGACAAAGGAATTAGATCAGAGTGCAGCAGTGCACATGGCCTACTTAGATTTCAGTAAGGCTTTAGACACCGTTCCACATAGGAGACTAGTAAACAAGCTGGGTAGCTTAGGAGTGGGTCTGAAGGTGGTAAACTGGATAAGAAATTAGTTAGGGGATAGACGATGGAGGGTGGTGGTAAACTGAGTTCACTTCAAGGAATGGTGGGTGATCAGCAGGGTGCCTCAGGGATCAGTGCTGGAACAAATCCTCTTAAGTCCCTACTTGTCCAACCAAGATGTAAAACTAAAGTGGGTATCAAAATTATGGAACTCCTTTTCCTTAGCTCAGAAACTCTTCCTCCTGTGAAACTTCAAACAGGACCATCGTAAGGCTCTTGTAAACATTATACCCTGCTCCTGTAGTAGGGCTACCCTCCCCTCTGTAAGCTCCTCCTAGTTGCTTAACTGACACCTACCTCCTCAACTCCCAAAACTGTATGGGAAACCTTGCTACCCCCCCCCCAGCATTTACCCACTAGTTGTTGGTCCTATGATTGTTAGTTATTTGCACTTGTAGTCCTGTATTCTGTTTATACATGTTGTTCTTGCAACTGTACTATTCATGGCTATATAGGCTGCTTAGCTGAATAGTGACTGTTCTCTAGCCTGTACCGATCTTTGCTCACTTATTTTCCTGTATGTTCTGTTGTTTAATTGCCTCTCTTGTAACCTCCCAGGTCGTACCTGAAGATAGGCAGCCTTGCTATCTAGTGTGCCTACCTGGTCAACAAAATCTAAATAAATAAATAATGTTTTTATGAGTGACTGTGAAAGTGTGGGATAAATAAATGACACAACCAAGCAGGGATCACGTGCATAAAAAACACACATATGCGTTTGTCAATTCATTCTGTAGAAAAATCAATAAACATATACAGAAATCATAGAAGAAACAAAAAAATGTTAATCCTGCATAACAAAATAACTTCAGGACTCTACTTTTCCCAGCATAGGCCATGGCTTCATCTCAGCCTAGATAGCCCAGTGTAATACCTCTTAAACTTCAATCATCTGTGTGAAAATCAGCACACTCCAAAGAAGATCCTTTTCCTCACCGTCAGTACCAGACTGACCTGATTATCTAACATTCCCCTAGTGGTGAGCCCTTTTTATTATTTCCTTGTGATTACATCACATAATTGGGTAGTTTCCATAGACCATGACATTACATAACTGGGGAGTTTCCATAGGCCGTAACATCATTTGGGGAGTTTCCATAGGCCGTAACATCACATAATTGGGGAGTTTCCCTAGGCCATGACATCACAGTCTTCATTATTCTATTTCATATGCAGCCCTCAATCACAACATCTCTGGGGCTGCTTCTGTACAGGGTAAACTTTATTCTAGACATTATGGGGTATACGGTTATACTTGCCCATAGTGTCTCACTAGCCGGCAGTCAAGTATTCAAGTGACTTTGATCTTGCAGCTAGCGCGGCAGTTGGCTTTTTTTTCAGAGCATGCCTTTGCTCTGAAGGAATCATTTTTAATTGTGCTCCAATCAAGGAACCATTCTTTAGCCGTGTGGTGCAGCATAACTCACTCCAGAGCATCCTGCTCTGAAACGAATTATGAAGAATGATTATTTACTATTCACGTAAGGATGCCAGGAGTTTAAATTCAATTTCTGATTTCATTTACAGCGCATTCTCTGTGGTACTGTTGCTGGTGCATCAAAAACCTGCTCCAGTATATGGTACTGCATATTTAATCAGATATTGCCTTACTTTTGAACAAATAAATCAGGCTTTTAAATTAAATGCAATTGTTTGTTTTATAAGGTAAGAATAACTGCCTTTATGGAAAGAATACAGAGGGACAGACAGGAATTATTAGGGGTAGGATGGAGTGAGGGAACCAGAAAGCTCAAAAGTGGGTGGTGGTCAGGTGAATGGATTAGTATACAGTATATACAGATATTTTATAGCACATACTACTGTATTTACTAGG
Organism: Neoceratodus forsteri; assembly: GCA_016271365.2. NCBI lineage: Eukaryota > Metazoa > Chordata > Ceratodontiformes > Ceratodontidae > Neoceratodus > Neoceratodus forsteri. The sequence goes on along the minus strand of CM057455.1, from coordinate 1,762,280,786 downwards.
ACATATTTCTGGCCACTACTGTATGAACATACAAACAGAATTTTAGGAAAGAAATAAGATCATTTGTCATGTAAATTCTTTCCCTAAAACATTTGTGGTAATACTCTGACAAACCTTCTCTTTCAAAGTACTGTACCTGCCAAATCTATGTATATGTGAAGGCAGTTACAGTATTGTTTTCTGTCACCTGCAGTGTTTCACAGATACCTTTCTCACCCTGAGCAAGTAACTTGATGTCATCATGCTCTCAAGTCACACATGGAAACAAGATCCAGCTTAGTGTGCCTTTCCTGATTAAACAATTTCCCCTTTTTCCTTTATGATCAGTACTTCATCTCAGTTATTGGGACTAAGTATTACACCTCCAGTCCATCTAGTCTAGCAGAACTCTCTCCCCGATTTGTCTCTCTGTCCATCTCTCTCTCTCTCTCTCTCTCTCTCTCTCTCTCTCTCCTCTCTTCTCTCCTTCTGTAATGGGACAAAAAGTGTTTGAAGGTGGAAAGATTTTTAAATGTTACTTTTTAATTTTGATACATCCTTTGTTGTTTGTTGCATTGGCACTGGGTAGATATATTTTTGGGTTTACATTGTGAAGGTTACTTTCGACATATTGTGCCTGAACTAACACCACTAATATTTTTTTTTCTGGTTCCATTCACCATCATTGTTTTAAATAAAAATATTCATCCTCTGAATACTCCATCTTTTTATTGTTTGTAGTGGCAGTCCAACTTTACATCTTTACACTTCTTTTTTATTAATATATAGGGACTATAGAAGGCTTCTGCACTTTATCTATGCTAATCTGATTGCAAACATTTTCATTTAGGTTCTTCTTTATAGCTTCCCCATTCTTTTGTTTTGTATTTTTCCTGGTTTGCCTTGTATGGGTAATGGTTCATCATTTTGTAGCACTTATTTTTTGTTGTTGACAGTCTCTTAAGCTTATTTGTGAATCATGGGGGAATTTTCCTCCTTCTTTGATAGACAGCCTTCAATTTCTTCTAGTTTGGGTTAATCTTACAGATGATTTTCTACTGCTACTTTAAAAAAAAAATTCACAGCTTGCCATCAAACAATACAGTGGGTAAATAAAAATAATAATAAATTAAATTCCTTCATATCCCTATCCCTACTGTAAAACAGTTCCAGCATTGGGGTTTTGTCAAACATGTTATGAACTCTGTGTAATTGAAGGAACATTGCAGAACAATCATATCTGTAAATGTAATAGCATATTCTTGAGTAGTTTCTTATGTAATAACAGCAGTTTCCGTATATTTTCTTACATTATTTACAAACAGATACTGTATGTTTCTTCAGCAGTGTTCATTTTAATAACTGTAGTCACCATAAAATTTCTTCCAGTATTTACAAACAGATATGTTTTTTCAGCGATGTTGTTCGTTTACACTGAGTTTATAACATGTCTGATAAAACAGCAGGGCTGGAAATACTAAACAGCAGGGGATAGGGATATGAGGGAATTCAATTTATTATTATTATTTTACGCACTGTATTGTTTAAAGTCAAAGTGTGAGATGAACTGGGTGGTTGGCTGATTATTACATATAAAAAATATATGTAGTTTACATTGAGTGCAGTGGTTGTTTTGGGATTTGACATTACAAAGAAAGAAAGTGTTCTGATGTTCCAGCTCAGTGTCTGTTAGCTAGTCACCACAATGCAAAACCCCTCACACTCCTCATTCACAACAGGTATGAATGAATTGTGAAGTGATCCTATAGTGAAACCTGATTGGCTGCTTGTTAGACAGTGTAGTGTCACCATAGGATCACAGCATGATTTCATGCATACCCTTTGTGACTAACAAAGAGCAAACTTCTCAATCCACAGGACATCAGTCCAGAATGGGATTGCCTTTATTTCTGTGGGTTCTGTGAGGAAGGGGTTGTAGGGATGTTGGTGCTAACTGACTACTACAAAGAAACCCATCTCCCACTCATCACATACCAGGAGCTCCTGTTGTCATGATGGATAGCACTTTCTCAGACACACTTACTGATATTAGGGCAAAACAATAGGTGTGTGAAGGAATTAGTATATCCCTAACCCCCAAATCACCTTATAGGCTGCCTACTGAGTAAGATTAAAAAGAACAAAAAAATACAAGTGGTCAGGCACAGAAAGGTAATAATGTATATTGTAGCAATCAGTTCTGTAGGAAAGAAAACACTATGCAACAATGTAGCTAGAATTTGTAAGTTTGTATCTTACTGTTTCAATGATCAGAGAACCATTTGCAACAATATACAGTGTTGCCTTGCCCTTGATTGTATTGGTTTCCCTTGCAGACCTGGTCTGAACTTCTATTTTTCCTATATTAAAAGCAAATACTGTAGATCAGGGGAGTGACAGTCACCAAACAGAAGAACCAATTTCCACCTATTTGTCATGCTGACTAATTTCTGTACTGCAGATTCTTGAAACACCTCTGTTGACCTGGAATTTGTTAGTTGGTTTTGTGCTGTACTGAATGCATTCACACTCTTCTACTCTTTTTATCACAGTTTCAGAGATTCTAAATAATCCATAATGCTAGGCAATGTTGTGCTTTCTGCACAATTAGAGTATATGCCAGTAGTTTGCATTCATGTTATATGCGTACATTTTTTATATTAAATTATAAATTATAACTAGTAGTGAATGCATATTTTTCTGATAACCTAAGTGTATCCCTTTATACATCTGTTACAACATTGTGTGAAACTTCACTCTATGGCTGTAAAAGGAAGAGGTCATCATTCTATGAATGAAACAATTTACGAAAAAATTAGGCTATGGGGATGAAAACTGGTTTCCAGCTTGGTGAGTGGGCCAACCCCCCACACACACACACTTTATTCAGTACATTGAACTAGGGAAGTGAACTCTACAAGTTTGCAGCTCTTTAACTGCAGACACCACACATCCTCCAACCCCAACTTGAACAAGGGACATGAACTCTACAAGTTTGCAGCTCTTTAATTGCAGACACCACATATCCCCCAACTCTATGAATGCTTTCATTAGGTCAGCCAATCTGAAAAGGATTACAGGAAACAAGAAATCAACCCCTACACCCCCCCCAAGTGGCCTGCCAGAGCCAAAAGCAAGAAAAACTGGTTCTCAGTTTGGAAATAGACGCAAGGAATCTAATGAAATCACAAGGCTGATCTAAGTCATATGTGTGCTTGTTGAAATACACACTTGGTCTGTTTTTTAGTAAATAAAAATGACAAATAATTACATTTACCATATTGCCTCCTAGTGTATTTTTTCATTTTGTTTAAAATTAGTTTAAAATGCTGATACACAACTCATCTCTTAGTTGATTGCCCTGTGCTATTAACTTTTCCAGCTTAGTTTGTGTTTTGAATTTAATTGCTGGCAAATACAAAGTAAAACACACAGCACCAAAACTAAGCCTTAAACCATAATAAAATTATAACATTACAGCCATAGATTTCACACACACCATAGATAACACGTAATGGCCTCAGAGATACCATGAATCAGGGATGCCCTCATACTTTACTGCAAAAGTAATAACTTCACTGTTTTATTTAGTTTTTGTTGACCAGGTAAGTGCACTGACAAATCCTGCCTATTTTCAGGCACGACCCAGGGAGGATACAGATGAATGCCAACTGACCTTTGAACCAGATTAAGTTGTTGGTGGCATTTTAGTGAATGAAAGAAATTTGGCCAGGACACCGGGAAATTCCCCTACTCTTTTGATAAGTGCCATGGGATCTTTAACATCCACCTGAACTCACCACCAATCCAGGCAGATGGGACCTCGGTTTAATGTCTCATCCAAAGGCGGCCACTACTGTGGTCATAAGTCAAACATGGGGAAAATGCCAGATATACAGAAACCAGTGATATGCTCAGTATTCATGCTGGCTCTAAGTTAAAACTGGGCATTCTCAATGAAAATGAAAGACATGCATTTCTAACCTACTGCTGAACGTCTCTCAATTGGTGTATGCCTGTTCTATCCCATAATACAAATGCGACTGATCGGGGATGGGGTTTAGTAATAATAGTGAAGATCTGCCTATGTTTCTGTTATGGTACAAAACACATTTTGATTTGAAAAGTTTTGAAATGCTGTTCATAGAGCTTCTTCTATTGTTCTTTCTGTTGTCTGTCTGTCATTCTTTTGCAGTTTTTCTTTATATCTAATTGATGAATAATTGTATGCCCATTACATTTATTTATAGTGGACCATGAGCACTGCAATCTTTTTCCTGTTGTTTTATTTTTCTCATTCAAATTGTGACTTGATGCTGTGAAAGACTCAGTGACAGAATCATGAATTTTAGTGAGTAGCGTGAGCATGCTTGGTGAAATAAAACATTTACATATTGCTACCAGTCCATAACTAAATATGTGTATGTTATTTGCTCTAAAATGTTGAGCTGTGCTATTTATTTCCCTTTTTTCTTTTGTTTCAGTTCACTTCTTTCACAGCATCAAATCACAATTTGATTGAGAAAAAATTAAAAAACATAACTATCTGGGGAAAAAATTGAAACAGCTGAGGCAATGTTTAGGCACTGTGTACTGTAGGATTACGTCCATCAGGTGTCCGATCTCTAAATAAAACTGAAGCAAAAGAAAAAAGAAAAATAGCACAGCTAAACTGAACACATTCATCAGTTTGTGACACAGTGGAGTGTGAATATCAGTCACCGGCCACTCACTCATCACAGTACTTCATTCAATAGAGCAGGTTCAGGCCATCACAGTGAGCATACATATATTTAGTTATGGACTGGTGGCAATATCTAAATTTTTTATATCACCAAGCATGCTCACGTTCACCGCTAAAATGTATAATTATGTAGAAATCGGACATCTGATGGGCTTAATCCTACAGTACACAGCACCTAAACATTGCCTCAGCTGTTTCAATTTTTCAGATGAACTTCTCATAGGTACTGTTGCAGTTAATCACACTGTGAACATTTATTCTCATCATTTTTTAATAAGTTCAGATCAGATGCTTATAACACAGTGGTCATCAGTTTCTGTAAAATTACTTGGAACTGAAATATTTTGCTCAACAATTCTGGCTCAGATCATGGCATTTGCTGATGCACTCATGCTTGGGGTCAGGTGTCAAACATTAAATTGTAATATCACAAAGCTAATTCATTATTTATACTTTTATTATGTTCCCCATATACTGTCATTTCACTGCTTGATTTTTATATGCTCAATAAATAACTCCCAGACTGACTGGTGAAACAAACAAAGGTCTGTGGCATCATGACTTCTTTGTAACTTGGACTACATTTAAGCAAAACCAGATGACCAGATAAAGAAATATGAAGGATTTTTAACATATTTGCATGTTTTGCGACAATTGCTATTAAATACAGGTATTACACATCGGTCTCTGAAATCCTCCATGGTCATTTGTATGCGTATTTTATAGTTCCTCTTATTTAAATAAATCATATGAATAGAAAAAAAAATAATTATTACCAATATATTAAATGTATAATGAATAATTTGGTTTTTTATAAACTAAATTACATAAATTCAAATGGCCTCAGTTCCTTATCGGAAGCCACCAGAATCAATCATTTAATTGGGCAGCTTTTATTATTATTAGATGGTCAACAATGTATATATTTAATATCAAATTAATGTGACTAGATAGATGTACTTATGATCTCCTAATTAGGTAGTTTTTCCTGGTTTATGAACCTTCAAATTCAGATTGGTATCAAATAAGATTACCTCTTTGAGCATTTACAAGTGATCACCTTTAAATACCATTGATGTTTTAACATGACCTTCACTGAGAGATAGTGGACCAGGGTGCCTAAGAGGAACTATGCCTGGATCATAAAATGTTACACTGATCCTAGCAAAATTCATTAGGCTAGTAAACTATATGTTTGTTGAGGTTGGAGAAAAAAAGCAAGCTTATTTACTGGCTAAGAATAAAAGGAAAGCGAGTAGTGGGTCTGTTTTCTTCATTTGGTAGCAATCAAGGCTGAAGCATTTTTAATGGTAACAAATAACATTGGCTCATTGAGGATTCATGATAAGCGATGCCTCTAATTACCATAGAGGTGTGGCACAGACATTTCAGGAAGGGAATGTAGATTCTTTGTGCCTAACAGAAACATTGCCAAGTTTAACAGAATGATTTACTTATCTCAGTACTATGAATAAGGCCAATAAAGAGAACAATATATGTTATCCGAGTTTAAAGAAATCATGGAGGAATGGCAGTTATAATTTTCGGTTTCAGTGTGCCATGTTCATGCCAATTGTATTTATATGTCACATTTGGTGGTTATTACAGTAATATAACTATTACACTTTGGAGTGTTTTAAAATGCAGCTTCACTGGTGGTGGTATTTTTATATGCAGACACAGGTTTGTTGACAGTTGCTATGACAACAGAATGGTGTAAAATGCCTCCTCATAGCAACTCTAAACAAAGGCGCACCTTACACGTCTGTGAATAAAAATAAGCTGTCTCTGTCCTGCAATTATAACGCCCCACCAAAGAAGGGTACACAGTTGTCCCAAGTCCACTGCCCAATTTCCTCTCTTTTTTAAATTCCATTGTGAGGAAACTGGCTTTTTATCCATGCTACTAAGTTCTGTTGAAACCTTGCTGTTTAATCTACATGGATAAAGTCTTGGGTCATCTAATTTGGTTTTTATTATTGTATACTGTAAATGTATTTCTAATCTTCAACATTTGCAGGAATGGTGAATTTTTTATGCATGCTTGGTGAAAAGTCTTGCATCTTCCTCATGGAACTTTTTCTTTATAAAATTGCCTGTCACCTTTCTCAAGGGTGCATGCCTTATTCTTGGAAAGTATAGGCACTGCATACACTCTTTCAAGTGAGCCCTAATTCTTGCACCAAATTACAGTTGCAGATCAGCTCTGGAGTCATACAGGTCTATATGCTCATAAATGCTCAAAAGAAACCTTAATTGACACCAATCTGAATTTAAAGGTTAAAAAAACATGAAAAACTGCCAAATTAGAAATCATAGGCACATCACTCTAGTCTCATTAATTTGACCAATCTGTACAGTACTATGCGTGCTCAATAATATCTGAGTGATTAGAGCCACGGTTTTAAAAGCTGCTGTTTTGGTTTGATATTACCTGGGGTATACAGAGTGGTCAAATTAATGTGACTAGATAGATGTGCTTATGATCTCCTAATGAGGCAGTTTCCCTGGTTTATGAACCTTCAAATTCAGATTGGCATCAAATAAGAGTAGCTCTTTGAATACTTATGAGCGATCACCTTTCAATACCAACCCAAGGTCTGCACTTCTTGTATTTTAAGTGTCATATATGGGATATAGGAATTAAGGAATAATTTAACAGAAGATCAGTTATAACAAAGGCAATAGTTTATAAAATCGTTTCCTTGTGTGTGGTATGCTGTAAGAGGGGTGGATGAAAGGGGGCATGAGAAGGTTTAGGTTGTAATTATTTTTACAGTGCAGGCACCAGTGGCAGGATCAGTGCCAGCCTTACTTCTTTGGCAGTTGAGGCGGAGATGAGTTTCTGTTTTATGAAAGAAAGCTTCTGAATTTTGCATTTTACTCTCCTTCTAGAGCTTGTATGTATTATAACATATACGTATGTATGTATTGTAAAGTATACTGATCACCAAATCCAGATTTTGTACTGCAGTGATTTCAGACAGATTGACTTTTTTGTTCTCTTTTTCCTATGACAGATTAACTCGGTGTCACAGAATTTCTAAATGATACAGACACATGGACTATTTGGTACAAATAGGCTAACTGACATTGAAATATTCTAGCAATTATTTATTTATTTTGTCTGAGAAGTTATAACAAGTCAGCTTCACATACTGTGCTGCAGTGTAAGGCAACAGCACTACAGCGAAATGCCTGCCATACAGTATGAGCAGATGAATAAGATGTGTCTAATTAGTATTTGCACTTCTAATAAGGAATGTGGGATTAATCTTTTATTTGGAGCCTGGTGATTTATGAAATGATTGTTAGTTCAGGTTTTGACCAGTTCCGTGACAGCTAACTGACATGACAGTCTGGACAAGTGGTGGTTGGCAATCCATATACTGTACAGTAGCAGCGGCAGACTGCAGACTGTGGGACACCTGCCAGAACAGTGCAACAAAGTCAGCTAAATTTAATCACAAACAGTGCCAACTGGTGCATTTAAGCATATGGTGATGGAAACCCCATTTAATAAGCTCCTAACGCGTACCTCAGTACCGCATGCATTAATGGCCTTCAATGGGGTTCCTCATACCCAGCTCGGTGTACCTTGCACACCAAGGAATACCGTGTCACTGGGAAGCTTTTAGATAATGACCACTGTAACTGTTCATCCAATTTTTGTTCAGTTATAACATTAGTCCCAGCAAACTCAGAGTCAATATCAGGTATTCCCTCCTGATGTGTTTCCCTCCACTTTCGTTTTTCAGCTCTTTTCTCTTTTTCAAATTTCCGTGTTTTTCCAGGGTCCTCAAATAGACCTTCATCAAAAGGGAAAACATCCTAGGACTGTTCTCTTTTTGTCTGGGCCTGAGTGGTAACTGCCACTAGTAGACTACAGGCCTGTTGAGATTTTAAGTTCAGAAAATCCTGCCCAATAATGATAGGTACTGGTAATCTGGGTACTAAGCCAACTGTAATTAACTGTATCCTGCTCAACAGTCATTTCCACTGTGGTGGTAGGGTACTAGTGGATATCCCCATGGACACATGTAACTTTTGAATCCAGCCGATTACTGCTGTACTTTTTCAATATATCTGCCCTTATTAAAGTCTGTTTACTGCCAGAATCTAATAGTCCTATTAGTTCAGTCTGGCCAATCCCAACATTAGTGACATATTCCCAATTGGCTAGAGATAGGTGCATTGCTTCAATTCTTTTACTGGGGCAATTACGGGCTATGTGTCCCTTTCTTAAACAGTTACAACATATAAGATCAGCATGATAAGGTTTCTCCCTTCGGTCCCCTTGCCAGTTATTACCCTACATGGGGATTGTTTCTGATAAGAAGTATCAAAAGGTCTTACCGGTGTTGGTTGGGGTGAAGAGCCCTGGTATCCTCAGGATTTTCTTGATCTGGCTGCCAGGTAATCCTCCACCAGAGTAATGGTATTCTGCACTGTGTCAGGCTTGTGCTCCTTCACCCATATCTGGATGTCCAGGGGTGGAATTTGAATAAACTATTGTATAATGATTAGCTCTATGATCTGGTCAAGGGTTTTGGCCATCAGTTGCAACCATTTAAACAAAATTTTTCAGCCTGGCATATGTCTCTCTGTGGATGTATTGACCCAGCATCCTTTGTGATCGAAATCACTGCTTATATGTCTCAATATTAATGTCATACCTATGGAGAATTTCCTCCTTGACCCGATTGTAATTGTTAAAGTCAGGGGCAGTCAGGTGACTGTGTACCAAAGTATTCAAGCGACTTTGATCTTGCAGCTAGCAAGGCAGTTGGCTTTTTCTTCAGAGCATGCCTTTGCTCTGAAGCAATCATTTTTAATCATGCTCCAATCAAGGAACCATTCTTTAGCTGCATGGTGTGGCATAACTCACTCCAGAGCATCCTGCTCCGAAATGAATTATGCTCCTGTGTCACACTTTGCAACCGGGAGTGTTGTCGGGCACTGGAGTCATTTTTTTCACATGAAGCTGCAACATGTAGCCATGACTTTGGTGCTCAGCACCTCTAAATCAGGTGTAAGGTTATTATTTATTTCTTGGGGGCATCAGTTGCTTTTAAACCTAAAGCGTGATGTGCACTATTCATTATCTCCAAATCGGAAGATAAAGGAGAAGTGCTTTTCAGCACTTAATGTACAAGCGGGGGGGGTTCAAGAAAACGGGGGCAGAAAAGCAAAGAGAATGTCAGGCTGGCCACTCTGACATGGAAAAAAGGGAAAGACAGAAAAAGAAAAAGGAGATAGGAAAGAGTGAAAGGGAAAATTGGGGAGGGTTACACATCTGACTTTCTGTACATTGTTTTACTGGTAATAACAGGAGCTCCCTGTTACAGAGCATTGTGGAAAAGCTGGAAGGGAAGGTCTACCTCTTTGCAGATGACACCAAAATCTGCAATATGGTGGACATTCTGGGTGGGGGGTGAAAAGGATGAGTAGAGACCTGAGAGAACTAGAGGAGTGGTCAAGTTTATGGCAGCTGAGTTTCAATGCAAAAAAGTGCAAAATATTGCACTTAGGGCACAGAAACCCAGGGGTGGAGTAGTATTTGTGAGTACCAAGCAGGAAAGAAACCAGGAGTAATCATATCTGATTACCTTAAGGTGGTCAGGCAGGTGCTGGGAGCATGGTTTTGCTACTGTGAAGATGGCAGCTTAGCTTCATCAGCTCTTCTCTCCCCAGAGGTTCCTGACTGCATTTTCCCTTTTAGTGTGAGTTCTTTGTGTAACAGAAGTCATCCCTTTCCCCTCTCTGTCACCTAGGTGTGCTTACTGGTGTTCTTTCTCTTGCCGAGTTCTGCTGCAGTACCTATTTGCTCTTCGTGATCTCTGCTCCAGAACTCCATCCCACTGTGGCCTGCCTGCCATAGTGAATCCTGCTTCCTCTTCCCCACCTGTGTCTTCCTCATCGGATAGCTTGCAAGAGATATAGGGAATGTTTACTCAACTCCTCCTTGAGATCAGTGAATTAAAGGATGCCAACACTAGAATTCATCAGGATATTGACTTTTTATCTCAGTGCCTGACTTATGGGAACAGAGAAAACACACACACAGGACTCATCTACTCATTGAATGGAAGCCCACCACTGGGAGCAGGAGAGCACTCAAACTGTTGTGGGACCAGGTCAAGAATTTAGAAAATCAGAGTAGGTGGAATAACCTACATTTTGTGGGCTTCCCTGTGGGCCTTGAGGATCAGAATCCCATTGCCTTTCTTCAGCATGAACTCCTGATCCCTCTTAAGCAGCAGTGACCCAGCCCCTGGAGATATAGCAGTCCCACCATTTCCTAGCCCCTCCTCCCAAGCCCAGATAATGGTCTCTGACTATCCTAGCCAAATTCCTTTGATTTCAAGTGAAGGAGCAGATTCGATTCCGGCCCATGAGGGTGGACCTATGGTATGCTTGGGGCCACAAACTTCAAAGATTCCCAGACTACTCACTGTCTCTGATTGAGTGGCACTGGGGATTTATTACTACTCAGCATACCTTCAGGATTTGAATGTTCAATATTGCCTTATATCTAGCTATTCTCAAGATATATCACAAGGAGTTCCACATTCCTTTTGCTCACCAGAAGCTGTGGAGGACTTTATTTGGTGTTCCTGGCCTTCAGCACGGTTTCTGTTCTCTGCTGCCCACCCAGATATGGACACTACCCCCTTCCTCCGTAGTTCAGTCCATGGACTCTGTGGACCCACTTTTCAACTCCAAGGGAACCCTGGAATGAACCCTTAACTGCCACAGCCACAGAGGCCTGTTAGAGATAGTGGTAAAGAGGAGCCAGGATCAGAGATATTCCAATCACTCACCTCTTCAGCAATGCAATAAGAGCCACAGTCCAGAGAGGGATCCATCCTCAGACAGTTCAGGGAGTTTTCTCACCAATAATTGGTTTGCTCTTGTGCACCAACTTTCTCACTCCTCACCACCTGGCCCTGATCCAGGTTCTCCACATGGTGCTGCATACTCCTCTGTCAAGTCTGTTCCTCCCTCACCTGATGTTTAGGGTTACCAGATTTTGGGATGCCAAAAAGAGGACACTTAGTTCCTCACCTGATGAGCCCTTGTGCCCGTCCCTGAGTAGATAGGTTTAAAGCCTTCTCCACCTTCCAAGCTGATGAGAAAGTGCCCCTCCCCAATCCTCCAAAAAGAATTGAAATCCCAGCTGTGTGCTGGAATGTTGGATCCCATGCCCTTGCCCACAAGGAAGTGCACATCGCTCAGACAACATATTTATTACCTTCAATAATACTGAAAAATAAATGAAAGCCGACAGCTGGCTGGCACCACTAGACAGATGTGGCAACTCTACCACAATATGCCACACATCAACATCACCACATGCTTATTCAGCTCCTCAGTCGAGCTGACATCCCTGACTGCATCTGTGCATTCTCTCACACTGTACACAATCATTCCAATCTTCTGTCTGCTTTGCTTTGATGTACAAATGCAACCCCACTTCATAGCTGCAAAATATGAGTAGGCAGCTCTGTTTTAAACATTATCCAGAACTTCAACTTTGTTCAGGTTCAGAATAGTGATATAGCCTGCCCTCAATCAGGTGGCCTGTTTTGTCTGTACTTTAAAGGAACTTGTTGTGTCACCCATGACTGTCTTCTCCCCTGAGTTCTTCACAGCAGGAATCAAGCCTGTGCAGTAGTTGTAGACACTCAGCATGTACAGCAGACAGCAGACAGCCTCCTTAACTGTATGAAGTAGAGTCTGGACCCAGACCATCATCACAGGGACTTCACTTGACAAGCAATGAGCAGCAGTAATAGGCATACTAGCAGAATGATGATGCAGAATTACACAAGATGATTATAAAAAAACAGCAGTACTAGTTGAATAATGAATAAATAGACATCCCATTCCTGAATATTCCATGATAACACCCCTCCAGCGATGTTAGCTGCAGCAGTGGAAGCAATGGAGAGGATAATCAACTTTTTACTTCACTTACCAATAAATTGGGCTGGCAGGCAGTAGATAGACTGGACTGTTCTGCAAATCTGCTCACTGACTGTCAAACTCTTGATTATACTGGAGCAAGTCCTTCTGAATCCTGGAACAGGTTTTACGAGGCTGCCTGCAGCTGCAGACTAGAGACTGTCACAGACAGTCAGTGTAGTGACAAGCCACAGGCGAGGTCTGTCTTGGTAGTCTCAGGATTGGGAGGGAAGGACGAGGACAATGAGACACAGGTTGCAGACTGGAGTGCTGGCAAGTGGCAACAAAACAAGTAAGTTCAACTCAGGTGCAGGCAGTGGGTTGGGATCAGACAGGATGGGACTGCCCTCTCTTACTCTGCCTCTGCCTGGATAGTATTTCAACTTAGGATCAAACATAGAAACATAGAAGTTGACAGCAGATAAGGACTGCAAGGCCCATCCAGTCTGCCCATTTCTTTTTCTACCTTACAAATGTGCCATTGGCCTTTGCTCTGTCAGTGGCCTATCTATTCATACTCATTTGTATTGCTCCCTTATGCCTATCCATGCCTGTTTGAAGCCCTGCACTGTATTCATAGCCACCACTTCTTGAGGTAGGCCATTCCATGCATCCACCACCCTTTCTGTGAAAAAACTTCCTCACATTACCCCTTAAATCGGCCTCCCTCAAATCTCATGCTGTGTCTTCTTGTCCTGCTATTTTTCTTATATTTAAACATGTTAGACTCTTTCACCTTGTTAATGCCCTTAAGGTGTTTGAATGCCTCGATCATATCACCTCTCTCCCTCCTTTCCTCAAGGGTATACATATTGAGCTCTGTTAATCTGTCCTCATATGTCTTCTGATGCAGTCCCTGCACCATTTTGGTTGCCCTTCTCTGGACTGCCTCAATTTGGTTAATGTCCTTGTGAAGGTGTGGCCTCAATACTGCACACAGTACTCCAGATGGGGCCCTAACCAGTGTCTTGTAAAGAGGATTATTACCTCCCTCTTACAACTATGATACCCCTACTAATACACCCTAACAACCCCTAGCCTTACCTACTGCTTTAGAGGTCTGCTTGGATGATTTCAGGTCATCAGTGATGATGATGCCCAAGTCTCTTTCTTCCTTTGTGACTGCTGCAACTCCTCCCAGCCTATGGGTGGCTTCAGGTTTCTCTTCCCTATGTGCATGATCTTGCACTTCTTTGCATTAAATCCAGTTGCCACTCTTCTGACCATTTTGCTAGTTTATCCAGATCTCTTCTCATTCTGCCCACCCCATCTGGATCATCTACTCTGTTGCAGATCTTGGTGTCATCTGCAAACAGACAAGCCTTACCCTAGTCCATCTGCAAGGTCACTAATGAAGATGATGAAGAGGACTGGCCCCAGGACTGATCCTGAGGTACCCACTTGTGACTTGCATCTCTTCTGACTGTATACCATTTACCACCACTCTCTGTTTTCTGCCCGTCAACCAGTTTGCCACCCAGTTGACCAACTTCTGACCCACCCAGGCCTACCCAGCTTATTTATCAATCTTCTATGTGGAACAGTGTCAAAGCTTTGCTGAAGTCAAGGTAGGTGACATCAACTGCTCCCCTTGCTCCACCACTCTGGTTACCCAGTCAAAGAAATCTATGAGATTGGTTTGACAGGACCTTCCTTTTGTAAACCCATGCTGTCTTGGATCCTGTGCCCCTATGGATTCCAGGTGTTGCACTATCCTTTCCTTAAGGAGTGCCTCCATAATCTTGCCCACTACTGAGGTAAGACTGACTGGTCTGTAGTTCCCTGCCTCCTCCCTGCTACCACTCTTGTGGAGTGGGATCACATGAGCCCTTCTTCAGTCTTCTCCTCTCCTGTGCTCAGAGACTCACTAAACAGTTCTGCTAATGGCTCTGCTAGTTCCACCTTTAGCTCCTTAAGTACCCTGGGATGTATGCCATCAGGTCCCATTGCCTTATCCACCATGAGCTTAGCAAGCTCTTGTAGGACCCTTTCTTTTGTGAAGGGAGTAGTGCTCACCTCCCTTCCCCCTGTGTCCATGGTGCTGAGCTGTGGGCCCTGCCCTACCTTCTCTTCAGTAAATACTGAGCAAAGTATCTATTTAGGATAGATGCTTTACATGAGTCCTCCTCCTCCACATGCTCCCTTTTCTCCATTAAACCTTAATACCCGCTGGACTTTCTCCTTTCACTGATGTATCTATAGAAAGTCTTGTCCCTTCTTTACTGTTCATGCTAGTGTTTCCTCAGTTTTGGACTTTGCCTGCCTTACTGCCTTCCTGCTTCCCTTATGGCAGTTTGGTATGCCTCCCTATCTTCATCCGCTGTGTTCCTTATATTTCCTGAAGGCCAGCCTTTTGGCTCTGACCTTTTCTGCTACTGTATTTGAGAACCAAAGTGGTTTCCTTCTTCTTTTGCACTTCCTTTTCTGTCTAACACAATGGGATGTTGCTTCAAGTATTGCATCCTTAATGCTTGCCCACTTTGCCTGTACCCCCTCACCTGTGTTTCTTTTTGCCAGGGCTAGCTTAGCTCTGTTGGCCATCTTATCAAAGTCAGCTCCTCTGAAGTCCCATATTTTTGCCTTGGAATGGGATGATTTAGATGTAGTAGCCAAATTGAACCATACCATGTGATGGTCACTGGCCCCAGGTGACCTTCTACCTGGAGATCTGTGATCCCTTCCCTGTTAGTCAGTATTAGATCTAGGATAGCCCTGTCTCTTGTGGGTTGTTGTACCAGTTGTTTGAGGCCCTCCCCCTGCAGGGAATCCACTATGTGTCTAGTTCTGGCAGATGTTCCTGCTGGTATTGACCAATCTGTATCTGGCATGTTGAAGTCTCCCATTATCAGAACCTCCCCTTTAGCTGTCATGTTTTGTATATCTTCTAACAGTAATGTGTCTATGTCCTCCCCCTGGTCTGGGGGCCTGTAGACAACCCCAGTTCTTATGGCTGTCCCATTTCCTGTTTCCAGGGTGGCCCACAGTTCTTCTGGCTCCTTGTGTATTCTGAATTTCTGTAGCTTTGATATTTTCATTGACATACAGGGCCACTCCTCCCCGCCTTTTTGCACCTCGGTCTCTTCTGAACAATACATAGCCAGGTACTGAAGTCTCCCAAGTGTGGTTACTGGTAAACCACGTCTCACTAATTGCTACTATGTCCAGTTTAGCCTCTGACGTTATTGCCTGCAGGTCTGGGATCTTATTTCCCAGGCTGTGAGCATTTGTGTACATGATTTTCCATTTTCGTATGGGGAGACAAACCTTTTTTCTTACCTGGTGATTCAAATGAACTGCAAACATGCTGAATCCCTGTTTGACCACTAGCTGAGGGGGGAGGAGGGGTGTTCTTCCCATTCGACGTATGGGGTGCTGCACCCCTCTCCCCATTTGCTAGTTTAAATATTCTGCAAAGACATCAAACTTCTGCCTGAATGCACTGACTCCCTCCTTAGTCAGATGCAGTCCATCAAATTTAAAGAACTTTCGCTCCCAGAACTGTTGCCAGTTCCCTACAAATCTGTGTCCTTTTTCCTGGCACCAGCCCTTGAGCCACGTGTTTAGCTCCCCTATCTCCCCTTCTCTGACCTTCTGTCCATTTGCCCCCCTCTCCCAGACTGGCAGGATCTCAGATAATAAGATGCTGGACGAAATGGATGATAGTTTGTCACCCAGCCTGGTCAGGTGTTCCTTGGTCTCCACAACTGACCGGCTGGCGAGATCATTAGTCCCTATGTGTACTAGGACATCAATGTTTTCTCCTGCTTTGTGAACAATTTTAGCAATGCGGTCAGTGTCTCTCCATGCTGATGTACCTGGGAGACATCTAACCATTACCCCTGGCTGGAGATGGGTATCAACTCCCCGAATCATGGTCTCCTATGATCAGAAGTTTTGGATTTCCTTTTGCTTTTTTTTTTGGTTCCTGATTTGGGTGAGTTTTGTTATGCTAGCTCCTGTGCCAAAGTGTCCTGCTCTGCAGTGTCTTCTGCCTCTTTGTTTGATTTCAGACATAGAGGCAGATACCTATTTGTAGTGTTTATATGGTTTTGGAGGTAATATGTTGGAGAGCAGAGAGTGATGGGCACGACGTTCCTCCTAACCACCTGCCAACCTCCTGGACCAACTACCCTTTGTGGTCGATGTTTTCTGTTGGATGCTGGGGAAATGGCAGGTGGTTCTTATAATGTATTTCCTCTTGAATATGAAATTTGAGGCATGCAATCTCTGCCCATGCTGCCCGGAGCTGAGCCCTAAGATCTCCAATGGCCCAGCATGTAGGACAGTGTTCTAAATCCTGTAAGACTGTCCTTCTGAAAATTGTTCCACAGAACCTGCAGTTAATGATATCCATTCCAGATAAGTTGCTGGGTTTATAACCTAGTCAGAGTAATTAGAAGGAAGAAAATGCAAGTAATGATTTGATTGTGTTTTGTTTTTGTTTAACTTGTTATAACAAGTTAAATTACTAGTGCCCCTGTAAATGAGCTCACCTTGTGGATGCCCCACTGATCCGCCCCTTCCTGTTCTGCCACAGGAAATGTCCCAACTGTGGTACCCTATAAAAGGAGTGTAGTGTGGGGTGGTTGGGGATGGGGGTGGATGGCTGGGCCCTTCCCCTGCTGAAAAAGAAGAACCACGGATGAAAGAACAAGGAGGTAAGAGCAGAAACAATCAGTCAACAACAAATTCAGTAACCCTGAAAGCTTATCCTAATGTTAGATAAAACTGTAAAACCTGTAAAACACCACCTGTAATAATTTCAGAGAAGATATACGCTGTAAGAAACACTTTGCTACAGAGAAAAATAAAACAATGAAAAGTTAGCAACAAACAGTAGCAATCCCTGTGAGTAAAAAATAAAAACAACACCACACAGTAAATCTGCTTAGCCAAAAGAAGTCTTAATCCTTTTCCCTTGCTCTGGTAAGTTTCTCTACTCTGCCTTTCAAGCCGTCTTAGAAGGAAAGAGCTCAGGTGAAGCTAGGTGCCTTGGCCAGAAAACCAAGTCTTCTACCTCCAAGATATCAACTAACCTGACCTTTTAACCCTTCTTTCTGTTGGAAATTACTGACAGTTTGCCAGCTCCACCCTCCACATACACACCTAATCCTTTGGAAGAGCTGTGGGAGGAAAGCAATTTGCTCCTTCAATGTGAGAAGGAGACTGAAACACCTCTGAGACAACAAACCTTTTCAACAAAAAAAAAACAAGAATAAAATAAAACAGTGTCAAACAGTAATTTTGCTTAGCCTAGTGATAAAAAAGTCACAAAACTGTAAGCTCCACCTGTAATAATTTCAGAGAAGATATACCCTGTAAGAAACACTTTGCTACAGAGAAAAATAAAGCAGTAACAGAAGATATACCTTGCAAAAGACAATTTGAATCAGAAGATTACAGCAGTAATCTGTTAGCACACACCTGTAGGTAAACCTTGTAATATTGCAGAAGAAGGTATACCCAGCAATAACAATTTGAATCAGAGAAAAATAAAGCAATGAAAACAATCATGATCAGGAGTTGGCATCATCGGACAGATCCCTGACAGGTTTGTTAGCCCACTTGGCTGTGTGGACTGGACTGGGCTGGTCTGGATTATCTAGCTGGCTGCAACTTCAAGTTCTAACTCTAGTTTCACACATTGGCTGCCTACTAAATCCCGTGTGTGGGTCGGACTGAATACTACAGTCATGCACAGATCGCAAGGCTGGAATGCACATCTGTTTTTTTTTTCACCTCCGACTGCTTTTGGACTGGTCGACACTCTAAATGATTGCAACTGAACATGTTGTTTGTTGTCAAGCAATCAGCCTGAACTGCAAGTTATCCCTCACACCATGACCACTTGAAATTTGGAATGGTTGCTTGGCAAAGAACAACTTGTTCAGTGAATCAGTCAGTGTGAATGGGAGTTTCAAGCCAAAATGTGGACAAAAGTGCAGTCACAGAAAAATTCACCCAGTCCAAATTTTACACCTTAAAAAGAAGACATGTCCAAGTAAAACTGGACATCTGGTAACCCTACTGATGTTTCAACTCCTCGGGCTTCTGCTGCATCTTCGGCAGTAGACAGAAGTCAGCCGGCTCTCCTGCGAATGCTGTTTCCACTCCACTGCTTCCCGGGACTCTTCTTTGAATACCGGCTAAACTACAGACTGTTTATGGACCTGCATAAAGACTAAAGTCTTCAGTTGAACATTTTATGGCAGTGGTGAGGCTGCGTGCATGCACTCTCCCCCGATTATCTTGAATTTTCTGTTTTTGTGTTCTACTGTGTGGCCTCTTACTCCTTAATGCTGTCCTCTATTTTACAGAGCCAGTGTCTTTCTTTTGTTCTTCTTCCCCACTATCTTGGCTTTGATGATTTTCTCCCTTCTTTTTTTCCTCTTTTAACTCTCTCTCTCTCTCCTCTTCCTTTTTTTATATACCCCTTTTGCCTTCCTTATCTTTCTTTTGGTCTCCCTAGGTTCCTCCCTACTCTGACCCTGCCTAGTTTTCTTTTTTCTCCTTCTTTTGGCCTCTCACTCTCTTTCAGTTGTGGGGCCCCCTTTTCTTTTGCTGTCCCATCTTATCCTGAACATTTTTGTACCTTCCTTTTGTTCCATATTTGGTATGCTGCATTGCCTCCTCCCTGTTTTAATGAATGCCTTTCTTCTCCGGCACTTGATTTCCAGGCTCATCTTTGATCCTTCTTTGGTCTGTGCTATCTCAGCTCTTTAAGTTTACTCTGTTCACTCTCTACTCATGCTTTTGTTTCTCCTGCAGTTTCTGGTACTTCCTCCTTCTTGATATGCATTTCTCCTTTTCCTCTTCTTCTGTTTCCCTTCTCTCTTCTTTTCCCATTTCTGGTTTGTCTCACTGGGTGCCTTATTCTTTGTGCAAATGACCTTCTTGTTTCTTTTTTCCTTCCTTTGTTTTTTTCTTTTGTCCCTATTTGTGGGTTCTCATCTGGGGGAGGATGTCTTGGTATCCATGGCTCAGACCTCTCCTTGCTACTTAGATGGCTGTAATGCCACCTTGTGGCTTAATGGAACTTGGCCCATTTGTACAAATGTTGGTTTTCACAGTTGTTATTGTGTTTGTTTCTATGCCTGTTTTTAAGGCTTTTTCTATTTCAACTAGTTGTTGTTCTGGTTTCTGATGTTATTGCTGGTCTTTTGGGTACACTTTTTGTGCTGTTCCCTATTCTTGTTTACCATGTTGGCAACTTTCTGGGGCTGAGTTTTCTCCATGACTATTGCCCCTGTGTGTCCTTTAATTACCTTCCCTGGAGTTGTTTGGGATGAACACCGCCTGCCTGCTTTTTCTTTTCCTTCATTCCTTACTCCTTTACTATATAGCTAGTCCCTCACCATATGGCTGATCTTCATTGTGTATCATGGCACATTAAAGGGCTTACTGTAACTCTTCCTTTACGCATAAACAGGTTATGTTCCATCTTAAGAAACTGCACTCACAGGTGGCATTTTTGCAGGAGACCAAGCCCTCTGACAATGAGGCTTCCAAATTGAAACAAGAATGGGTGGGCCTGGGAGTTTACAGTATGGCTGTGTCTGCTAAACAGGGATTCTCTATTCTATCACATAAATCTTGAAATGGTCCTTACTGCCTCTCAGACTGCTGCTGATGGTAGATGGTGTGATGGCCAGATTTGACTCTCCAAAGGGTCCTATAACTTTGGTTAATTTGTATGCCCCACTCTGACAATCCTTCTTTCTTCACTTCTTTGTTTGAACATCTTTCTCTTTAACAACTCCTCCCTCCTCATTGGTGGTGACTTCAACCTTACCCTTGACCCTATGGACAGATCCTGCAACCCTCTGAACCTAACTCTATGGCCCAATCTGTTCTTCACTGCTTAATAACAGAGTTTTCTCTCACAGATATCTGGTGCCTTCACTTCCTGATGGCTAAGGAGTATACTTTTAATTCACCTGTTCATCACTCCTTTAGCTGTCTGGACTTCTGGCTTACCTCTACTCACCTAACTCAATGTGCTATCTCCACTCATAATTATCCTATCATTATTTCTATTTTTAATTAAGTTTATTGTATTAATTTCCAAAAACACAACAAAAGAAATGAAGAAAAAAAGAAAGCCAAACCATCCCCACTAAACTATGTACAACATGGCAAGTGTCCCACAAAACATATAAAAAAGGTAATAACAATGGTGCCATAATAAGTAGGATACCAAGGGTGAGATAAGGTACATATGAACAAAAAAAAGTGCTTTCCAATTGATATCGTATAACACAGTCAATCTCAAAAGAGGTAAAAGAAAAAGATATTGGAAAAACCGGGGAAGTAACATCAATTAACACAAGGTATATAAATTATGCAGTTTTGACTATCTTTTGTTGTAAACATTCAGTGTATTTTGAGTACTGGCAATCAGCTCCTCCATACACAAATTAGAAAACAGCTCATTAAGCCATTCTATATAAGCAAATGTATGTTGATCTTTCCAGTGTCATAGCACTACTTTTTAACTGACATACTTTAGCAATGAACATAATTTGGTATTTCTGTTCACTGGATGAAACCACGGTCAGAGCCCCAACCAAACAAATTTCAGGGGTAAAATAATCCTGAATGCATAACATGGGATCTGTCCTGGCTTTAATTTAATTCCTAAGAAGTCAAACAGGAGGACATTCCCAAAATATATGCAAAGAGGTAGCCTCACCAGATCTGCACCTAGTACATATAGCAGATTCCAGTAACCCCATCTTGTATAGTTTGTAAGGGGTTTAATATAGATTGTGTAGAATAAAACAGTGTCTTAACTTAGATCTCTCTTGTCTTATGTATTTGAACACTGATTTCCATATTCCTATCCAATTAAGATCTATGTTTTGGAGAACCTCCTGCCAGTACTTACATTTCATAATGAATGTTTTGTACGATTCTAAGAGTAGAGCATGGTAAGTTTTAGAAATACAGTGTGATGATGAGACTAGATGTTTCAAAGAGGAAATCAAATATTCACAGGAATGTATCTAGGGGTGCACAGCCATGTGAGACTTAACTGCATGTTGAAGTTGAAAATATTTAAAAGCTACATAGCCAGCCTATTCAAATCTATTTTTAGCCTCAATAAAAGAGAGAAAGGTACCATCTGACAATAAGTCAGATCAGGAGACAGCAACCAGATTTGGCATCCAGCTTGAAATGACGGGGGCACCTCCAATTCGAAAGTTAAGGTTTTTAATAAGGGGCTGTGAGATGTCCATAGGAAGATAAAGTGACAATCCTGCTAAAGGTTGCTTCAGTACTGAAAGGGAGGTGCCAATCACTGTCTGACTGATACTATTGGAGAGGTGTGCGAATTTAGCATAGATGATTGAGAATGGGGTCAGGCCCCAGTCGTGAATTTGGTCCCTTTCAATAGCAAGCCATAATTGAGTATAAGGACTTATGGGGTCCACAGCTGTAGAACAGAGACACCAGCATATATAGGTTAAATGAATGGCCCAATAATATGGTTTGAAATCAAGTGCTTGTAGACCTCCAAGCAATTTGGGAGCTGTTAATTTAGAATAGGCCTGATGTGCTGGCTTTCAAACCAAACAAAATTAACAATTAGGGAGTGTAGTCTTTTAAACCAGGTCAAAGGAAACTGCAAATTAACCATCTGAAGAGGGTAGAATATCTTAGGAAGGATATTCATTTTCACTATGTTGAGATGTTTTTACATCATCAGTGGTAGGTGCTTCCATCGTTCCAAGTCTAGCTTGATGTTGTTTACCGAGTTATCCAAATTTAGCTTCCTAAACTGTTTAAGATCTGAAGAAAGTTCAATGCCCAAGTACTTTAGAGTGTGCGGTATCCAAACTAAACCATATTGGTCTATGTCAGCCTGATGAAGGTGTTTTGTGAGAGGCATAAGAACTGTTTTAGTGATATTGAGTTTATAATTTGAAAGTGTCACAAAATTATGAATAATTTCCAAAATAATCAGGCTGCTCTGGGACAGGTGAGTAATATGTAATAATATATTGTCTGCGTACACAGTTTACATTCCATGTGACCCACGATGATACATGGATCAGAGGGATGAGTCAGAGCTTAGATATAAGGGGTTCTAGGTATACATTAAATAAAATTGGGGAAAGAGGGCACCTCTGCCTAGTGCTGCTATATCATACAAAAGAATGGGATAAAACCCTGTTGCAGTATTTGTTAACCAAGGGGCGATTGTAAAGGGTTTGAATCCAATTAATAAAAGTGTCAGAAAAGCTGAATGTACTAAGAGCTGCAAACAAAAAGGGCCACTCTACCCTGTCAAAAGCTTTTTCAGCATCCAGGGATATCAAGGTCACAGGACGCTGAAAATCCCTGGACACTGAAAATATGCTAGTTTATGAAGGTGGTCTGAAGCAGACCTAGAGGGCATAAAGTCTACTTGTTCAGGACCAATCAAAGGGCCCCAAACCCTATTAATATGAGTTGCTAGAAACTTACTCAGCAATTTTAAGTCGAGGTTCATGAGATAGCTAGGTCTGTAATAAGGAATGAGTCTCAAATCTTTTCCAAACTTAGGGATTAATACTATCAGCACCTCTATTAAAGATGGGTGCCATATACCTTTAGCTAATATGTCATTAAAGACTTGTGTTAAGACTGGGGTTAGATCTTGGGTGAAGGTTTTATAAAAATTAGGTGAGTACCCATCAGGGCCTGGATCTTTATCTGGAGACAATTCAGAGATACCTGTAGTGACTTCTGCTTCAGAAATGGGGCAGTTCAGACTATTTTGTTGATCATATGTAAGAGTAGGTATTGGAATATGTGCTAAATAATCTTCAGTGGTTACTGAGGATACACAGATTGAAGGGGGACCATATAAGGATTCATAATAAAGGTAGAATTCTTGTGCAATATCCCTAGGATGAGTGAGAAGATGATGACCAGTTAAAGAATGTATGAGGAGAATCAATCTGGAGCTTTCTTGCTTTTGAAGTTTAAGCGCCAATAGTTTTCCCACTTTCTCTCCCTGATCTACAAATTTAGACTTTGATTTAAATATTGTGTATTCTGCCCTTTCCGTTAATATTTCTGAATATTTTTCACTATAAATTTAAGCAAGGCAAGAAGTAAGCACCCAAACCAAGGGTTATTACTTACTGCTTTTATTCAAAAGTGCAGAAGTGTAAAAAGTGCAGAAATGCTGTTTGACAGACAATTATGGTTACAGGTACAGTTACAAAAATGCTTTTATGTTTTGCCTAGCAGCATGCCAGGCTTCATCAGAGATAACTAGCCACCATACAGACAAAGATTTATATAGAAACATATACATGGAAATGTGTGAAAACGTGTCAGTTTATTAAACATATAATTAAAAACAATTGTTATAACTGCTTTCAAATGAATGGAGACAATTAAAAAACATACCAATTCATTGTTAGTCAAGCTACAAAATTGAATCATTGTTAATTAGCAATTACATGCAATTCTGTGTATTTTTGGTTATACTATTAGGAGTTTCAAGTGAATTCTCATTGGTTAAAATTTGTAACCATTAGAGATTTAATTGGTCACACTTTAAATACAATGTGGCCAATATGTATATCCAATTCTTCTCATGATCACATATTTTGGTAACCAAATGTTACACAATTACATATCTGTAGCACTATTTATTTGTGCATATCACACAGGAAGTTATTCCATTATTTACAAGAACGCGGCTAGGTCAAAAAAGTGTGGTAAAATCAAGTTTTGTTAATATATACAAGTGGTAAATACTTTTCAAACCCCACTACTCGGCAGGTTTTCAACATAAAAGACTTCATTTTGTGCCATACAACAGGAATAGTACACCTATTGCAATGTTCCTGTGTATATATTTTATATTGGTAGAACAACCAGAGAGTTTTGTGTAAGAACTGGCCAACATGTCAGAGCACTGGAGAAAAATGACATGTCTTATGCTGTTGCACAGCATGTAAACAACAGCAGTGACCCAACTTTGAAGCATGATACTAAATTCACAGGCATTGGTCATCCCCCTAATGGCTGCCTCTGAATAGAGCTCTTTCCCTCCGGAACAAAAACCTCCATCTTACAGCTCTCAATCTTGGTAAAAACTGCTAATATGACCACCAAAAATAAAGGAGGTCAGAAAGCCAACAAATAGGAGCAGAATGGAGAATAGACAGAGGGATGGCTGCAGATTAACTGAATAAACTCCACCAAGCTGGAGCTCCTCACCGACAGGCCCGGAACCAACGAGATGGACACAGACCAAGAAATGGAGATCCTATCTAGTTCCCATTTTGAAATTCTGGTGGGATAAATCAAAGCTTTTCACTCTGAAATAAAGCAGGAATTTGCTGCCCTGCAAAAATGCCTCACAGATGTAGAAGAGAGAACTGAGACAGCTGAACAAAGAATCTCGGATCTTGAGGATGGATCGTACAGCATTCAGGTGGTGGTAGCCCTTATTTCATCACATTAAGAGGCACTGAAAGAAAAATTGATGGATCTCAAGGCTAGATCTGGGCAGGACAATATTAGAATTTATGGTCTTCCTGAGGGAGTGTAATCTGGTCGGATGGAAGACTTTCTGGAGGGCTTCCTGTGGGAGCTTCTGAAATTACCTGCAGATTTTGTATATAAAATAGAGAGAGCACACCATGCTCTGTCTCCCAAACCTACCAGCCCATGGGCTCGCCCACAGTCTATAGTATTAATGTTTTCCAGCTATCAAGACAAGGAAAGAGTTTTTTGCACAGCTTGAACACAGAAAATTGTCAAATATAAATCAATAAGGCTCTTCTTTGACAATGCTTATCTGGTGGACATCACCAAACAATGAGCCCTGTACTCACCAATATTGCAGGTACTGTAAGAGCATGGGATTAAATTCCAGACCTCATACCCCGCAAAACTGAAAGTGCTATGAGGCGAGGGCCTTATGATGTACAACTCCCACTGGAAATCCAAAAGGAACTTAAAAATCGAGGATGGTGTTCCAGCTCAGACCAACCTTTGGAACAATGCACCCGCCAGGCAGAATGCAGTAGTGTACATCCAGGAGCTCTACTCAATGACATGCAACATGAGTGATCACTCCCAAAACTATGGGAGACATTAAAACACTTCTTGAACAACTGAGTGCCCCATGCCTATCGAGGAGGAATCGCAAGCAACAGAAGATGAGTCAGTCTGACCTGGTGAGCCTAAATCGGAACTGCTTTTGTGTTTCTTTTCCTGAGCAGCCTGCCAGTTTGTGGGTGTTGCATTTTCTTTTGCTTAGAGGGAAACATGACAGATACAATCACGGAGACAGGGAATTAAACACTGTGATTATCAAGAAAACAGGACAGAGACTGTCTGAGATACTTATGCTGTCCTCTAGAATGCAACCTGATTGCTTTTGACTTTATATGGTTTCAATTGTCCTCACTCTGTGGGGATAAGCTCCTTATAATATGGACTAGACTTGAAAGTGGACCCTAAGGACATTAATCCAGTACAATACCTCATTACAGCATATGAGGTCTGGAAAATTTATTTTTGCTAGTGGAGCATAGCAGCATGAATTGGGACCTTTAACCTCTGCTTTAGCATATTACCCCCTCCTGCTCTCTGCTTAAATGTAGCTCCCCCCCCCATATATGGTGGGTGTTAACTTTGTTAAAAGCCTATTAGGTTTCCATTTTTTCTTATGGAGGGGTCAGGGACTTTTCTTTTCACCTACATAACTGGATTTTGTACCAGCTAGATTTCTCCTTTCATTTCTCTGTTCCTTGGGGCAGGGCTGACCCTCTCATGGGGTGGATGACAGTTCTGTGGGATGATACCAACTTTCCCTTTGAGCCCGCTACTCAGGCTCCACAGGGTCTGGTGCTGTGAGCATCCACTCTCCCTCCCACATGGGGGTCAGTAGCCTTGTACACTCCCCACCCTTGTGTTAATAGGGGGTTGTATTTTACACCCCCCACACTTGGAAGCCACAATGTACATAGTTATGGTTGGATTTTGTTAGTAACTGTGTTAATGTTTTGTATGTGTGTGACAGATATGCTGCAGCAAAGAAGCACTTTATATGGGCTAATACCCCTGAGGGTTTTTGACGTTTTCTTCCCTGCTCTGCAAAGGAATATCAGGGTACAAAGGGGCCGTTTGCCCTTTGGAGCAGAGTTAAGTTTGCATCTTAGTAACCTAGTGAGAGGTTATGATAGAAAGCTGACAAGACTTATGCAAGAAAATGGCTAATAATGTTTCTCTTTGCATGTATCTCACAAAACGTAAATGGCCTGAATAACCCTATTAAAAGATATCAAGTCATCTCACATATTAAAAACAAAAACCAACATTTGTAATGCTTCAGGAGACCCATTTGAATGACTCGGAGCACCAGAAACTAACTAAATTTAGGTTCACAGAAGTAGTTGTCTCCTCCTTTAAAGGCGGGAAATGTAGAGGCACAGCTATATTGATTTTGAGGTATACTCTTTTTCCATCTGGAGGCCTCTTATGTGGACTCAGAAGGCTGGCTGGCCATAGCGGTGGGACAGTTGGAGGGTAAACTGATAACAGCGGTTTCTCTATATATACCTCCAGGCTCCACTGGCCCCACTATACGGGGCTTATGTCACAAGATAACAGAATGGCAGAAGGGAACCCTGATCATAGGAGGGGACCACAATCAGATTTATTGTCAAGAAGACACCACCAATCCTAGGGTGTCGAGGAGGTCTGCAGCTCAAAAATCAATCAGTAAATACTTTAGGAAGTCCAATGGATAAATGCATGGAGAGCTTCATCCTTGGGGAAAGAGTACACCCACTATTCAGCCCCACATGGGTCTATACTGGGATAGACTCCTTCCATATCTCTAGGGAACACCTTCACCTGGTGAAGGAATGCAAACATGTCCCCTCTGTCCTCTCGGATCACTTTCAGGTGACCCTTGAACTAAACTGGGTGGAAAACAGTGCTCCAAAACTCTGGCGGTTCAATGATTTTTTGCTGAACTTACCAGAATTTAAAGGTATGGTGAATACCAGACTGCCCCAGATCTTACAAGCAAATCATTCACCAGAGATAGACAGAGCTACCCTCTGGGACACTATCAAAGTTGTTCTTAGAGGAGACATTATAAAATATGCCTCTCATTATCAGAGGAGGCAGAATCAACAGCTTGCTACCCTGCAACAACAATTTAAAACCCTCCAGGAGCAGCACACAGAGGGGGACAGGGGAGTAGCCCCACTATTACTTGCCATGAAGCAACAGTTTCAGTGCCTGCTAGATATCTGCACGGAGCAGGCATTGCAATATCTAAAGCAAAAGTATTGCGAGGGTGGCTCCAGGGCCACCCATCTGCTAGCTCATAGATTGAGACGTAAAGTAGCTTGCTCCATGATTCATCAAATCAGGAACTCAGAATCCAGACAAATGGTTCAGTCACCTGAGGAGATTATGAATGCCTTATGAACTATTACCGAGTTCTTTACACTAGAACACTTACCAGCCCTCGAGGCTATTAGGACATACTTGTCACCTCTTCAGTTCTCCACCCTTCTGGGTCCCTTCAGCAGGATTTAGACAGGTCCATCACCAGTCAAAACTCCACCAGGCTATTTCTGCTCTAAAGTCTGGAAAGAGCCCAGGCCCTGATGGATTCACG
This sequence comes from Neoceratodus forsteri, assembly GCA_016271365.2. NCBI lineage: Eukaryota > Metazoa > Chordata > Ceratodontiformes > Ceratodontidae > Neoceratodus > Neoceratodus forsteri. The sequence continues at coordinate 1,762,252,446 of CM057455.1, read as the reverse complement.
ACTGACTTTTTTAAGTCTTTCAGGAAACACCTACAGAGTCCACTGCTGGAGGTGTGCAGGGAGGTGCAGGGGGGACACCCGGTTCCATTAAGCTGGAATTATGCTGCTATCACCAGCATTCCCAAATCTAGGACAGATACAACTAACTGTTCAGCCTGCTGCCCAATTTCAATATTAAATATAGATTATAAAATTTTTACATTGATCTTGGCGGGTAGGCTGAAACCGATACTGCCCTTATTGGTTGCCCACAATCAAATGGGCTTCATACGGGGAGACAAACCCAGGATAATATAAAATGTTCCCTTCATTTACTTCACTATGCCACCCGTCAGAGGCCCCTTTCTTAATGCTGAGTCTGGATGCTGAGAAGGCCTTCACTGGTGGGATGGTCCTTTTGGGGGTGGTTCTTCAAAAGATGGCCTTTTCTGAAAGTTGTGTGTTAATCATTAAAAGCATTTACACATCCCCTCTGCCTATATCAAGATAAATGGGGTATCAGCTCATCTACCCTGAAGAGGGGCATGAGACAGGGATGCCCCTGTCCCTGCTGTTGTTTGCCTTGTACTAGAGCCACTGGCACACACAATACAGCAGAATGGTGATATAGTGGGATTGGAGATGGGGGTGAGACTCACAAATTGGCCTCATACACTTATGTTTTGCTCATCTACCTATCGAGCCCAGAAGACTCATTAGGCCCCTTTGGCAGACTCTTCAGGAATTTGGCATGATGGCAAGATATGATTTAAACTGTAATAAAACAGAAGTACTCAAACTTAATTATTTTCCCTCCCCACAGATCAAAGCGAACTTCCCATTTAAATGGGCTCCACAGTGTGAAGTACTTAGGGGTTAAACTCAGTCTTACTCAAGTAGAGATGTTTTCACATAACTACACCCCCCCCCCGTTAGAGTGCCTGAACAGGGATTTGGAAAATTGGGCCCTGGTACCCATTCCCCCTCAAAAAAAGAGTGGAGGCAATCTGAATGGTGCTCCTTTTGAGGTTTCTCTATCTTTCTCAGACCCTCCCCATATGGGTTCCCCAGGATTTTTTTAGAGATCTAAATAGGAGAATCTCAACCTTCCTTTGGCAACATCACAGACCAAGGATTAAATACTCAATCCTCCAACCACCTAAATCTCGAGGAGGGCTAGCCCTCCCAGATTTTACTCAATACGATAGAGCTGTTCAGCTGAGGATGGTGGTTTACTGGTACTAAAATAATTATACTGCACGATGAAAGGACTTGGAAATGAGAGAAGAGGATCTCTTCCAGGCTGCCAAGACTCTCCTCTTGCCTCCTGACCCTCATGAATGGGAGGGGGACTCCAACCCCTACACAAGAGTTACTCTCCAGACTTGGAGAGAAACCCTATCAAGTAAAAAATTAGCTGACTGGAGACCCCTTCTTTACTCTATCCCATACACAGAAACCTTTACTCCATCAAAGATGGACTTGAGTTTTAAGAGATGGGAGAGGGGGGACTCCATTTAATGGCCAATTTTGTCAGGGAGGGGGATGTGTTGCCATTTTCAACACTGAGGGAAAAATATGGGCTTCTCCCCCACGATAAATTCAGATATTTTCAGGTGAGGAACTTCATTAACTCCTTCTCACCTTGTTCTTGGGTTTCATCCTCCATACCAGGATTAGTTTCCATCTTACTAGCCATAATAGATGGCAGAGCCAATCTAGGTCATATCATTTCATACATATATAGAGCTCTGCTGTCCTTACAGGGGGATCTGTTGGACAAAACTGGACAGACCTGGGAATTAGATCTTGATATTCAGATCCCCAGGGAAATTTGGGACAGACATATAACACACTTACAATCAGGAGTGGAAGCCCCCACTTGGAAGGAATTTTCATGGAAAATGGCTCTGAGGTTTCTCAGGACCCCTGGAATTCAGGCAAAATTTCAAACAGGGTTATCCTTAGAGTGCTAGATGGGTTGAGGGGAGGAATATGCTGCCTTGGCTCATGTCATGTGGTCCTGTCCAAGACTCAGGCTCTTTCTGAATGTGGTACAGGGGAGCCTGAGAATTATTTTCACTCCCTCATTAACACTCTCCCTAGACTTATTTCTTCTCTCTGTGCTGCCCCTGGGCTGCAGAGATGGAAATTCAGGAAATTATTTAACATTTGTATACTAGCAGCCCAAAAGGCCATCACAAGGAAATGGCTTACGCCAGAATGGATAACTCTAACACAATGGCAGGATTTGATGATTCCATCTATTGGATGGAATCTTTAACAGCCTTATTAAACAAAAGAAGGATAAATTTGAAATCATATAGAGAAGATTGGTACTATATATTTCTCCACTACATCCAGAATGTATCCCTTAGAAGCTTATGACATGACTCAAGCTATCTTCAGTTTGCATGAATATCTGAGCACCTGTTAGTAATAGTAAGGAAGCTTTAAATATATTAATTAGAAGGAACTTATTCAAGCCACTGGATTGATTTGTTTTTTTTTTTAAATGGATTGCACTGCTGTATCTGTGTTAATTTATTATTTATTTTGTCTTGTTCCTCATTATTGTTGTCTTTGTCTCAAAACATTACTGTATTGTATGTGGTTTGATGTTCTTGTTTTATCTGTACAAAAAGGAACAATAAAAATAGTTCAAAAAAAATTCACAGGCATTGAAAAGGTCACAGTGGGACCCAGAGGTGGACATTTAAAACAGCTTATAGGCCAAATGGAAAGCTTTTGGATCTTTGTTTTGAAATCCAGAGAAGGAAAGGGGTTGAATGATAATATTGACCTATCTGCATTCTTGTAAATAATGGAATTACTTCCTGTGTGATATGCACAAATGAATACTGCTACCGTTATGCAATTATATAGCATTTGGTTACCAAAATATGTGATCATGAGAAGAATTGGATTTACATATTGGCCACATTGTATTTAAAGTGTGACCAATTAAATATCTGATGGTAACAAATTTCAGCTAATGAGAATTAACTTAAAACTGCTAATAGTAGAAACACAAATACATAAAATTGCATGTAATTGCTTAAACAACAAGGGTTCAGTTCTGTAGATTGAGTAACAATCAATTGGTATGTTTTAATTGTCTCCATTCATTTAAAGGCAGTTATAGCAATTGTTTTTAATTATATGTTTAATAAATTGGCACATTTTGCACATTTCCACATGTATGTTTCTATATAAATATTTTTCTGTATGGTAGCTAGTTAACTCTGATGAAGCCTGGTGTGCTGCTAGGTGAAATGTAAGAGCACTTTTGTAACTGTACCTGTGACCATAATGGTCTGTCAAATAGCATTTCTGCACTTTTGCACTTCTGTACTTTTGAATAAAAGCAGTAAATAATAGCCCTTGGTCTGGGTGCTCACTCCTTGCCTTGCTTAGACTGTATTGCTACAGCACCAGACCTCTCTCAGTACAGCTCTCCACTTGTACTTTGATCTCAATAAATTTCCAGCTCTTCTTGTTGTTCTGCCATAGGTGAACAAGGTTTTCCAAACTATGAATAGCACCAATGTAGAAAGACAGCTTTTCATTTTGTAGTTTTTTCTTTTGGTTGATGGTTTAATGAATTTTCCTCACATAACAGCTTTACAGGCTGCCCACTCCCTATCACGCTGCTTCAGAGTTCCCCAGTTCTCATTAATATATTGGTTGAAAAGTTCTTTAATACAAGAAACTATCCAGTCATCCTTTAGTAGCTGATTATTTAATTTCCAGATAGTGTCTCTATTTGTGGGTAAAAACATGACTGGGACAGCCATACCACTGAGTGATCTGATAGCACTCTAGGAGTAATATTGCATGAATGAAGACCAGACAGAAGGGTGCTACTGATCAAGAAAAAGTCTATTCGAGAGAAAGAATGATGGGCTGGTGAAAAAAAATATATTTCTTAGTGACAGGATTTAAAATCTGCCAAGGGTCACACAATCCAAAAGATTCTATTAACTCATGTAGTGAGAGTTGTGCAGGAGAGAGAGGTCAAAGCAGGTTTAGGTACAATCTAAGTCTTGGATTTGAGTAACGTTTCAATCGTCCCCCAACAATATGGTTAAATGTGAAAAAGGGGCTAGCATATTGAATAGATCCACAAAAATGAGGATGTGTCCACATTGGGCCCATAAATCCCCCCCCAGCAGGACTTCAACAAGCCCTAATCATCCATGTATCAAAATATAATGACCCATGGGTTCAACAGTTTCTGTAATTAAAGAAAAGGGCAATCTTGCAATAAGTATCACAACGCCTTTACTTCTGGTATTGTCTCCCAAACCGTAAGACTGTCCTATTCTTTTTCTGTGAAAAAAATACTCTCCATAGACAACACATATGTTTCCTGCAAAAGGCTATTTGAATATTACAATGAGCTAAATGTTTGATAATCTGGCACATTTTCATTTTTGACTTTGCTCCTTAACATTCCAAGTAGCAAATTTTAACAGACTGACATCAGATCAGGAAAAAGAAAAAAGAATCACACCTATCTTAGACCAAAGTAAGAAAAAGCACCCATAAGAAAAACAATCACCAAACCCCCATCCACCCACCTGAACACCAAAACCATTACCTAAACACCAAATATTTGAATAACTGTATACAACAATAGCTCACCAGGGTATTCTGACCAACCCCAGTCCTCCAACTGTGTTCCCATAGTCAGGTCTGTGAAGGTACCAGGAAGCATTGCAATCCCCCAATCTGGGCTAAAACATGCTAGTAAAAAAAAAAAGAAGAAGAAGAAGAAAAGCTGCATCCCTGCATTTACTGAAGCAAGAACCCAAACATGAAAAAAAATTAAATCGGTCGTAAGTGTAATGCCCCTGCATCAATAGGCAAAATAAAATATTCTGATATAATCTGTTAAGTATCATTGCCTAGAAATAAAATTAGAAGGAGAAGTTAAAGAAGCATTTGAACATAGCATTTACCCCACAATAACAATCATGGGGCAGTAATAGAACTAAGAAGAAAGAAAAAATATACAGAGAAAATCACAACATACAATACAGAAATACAGAATAATAAAAGGAAAGAAAGAAGATGAAGAAAAACTTAAAAAATATGGCTAAAAAGAGAGGAATAGGGTAAAGATTCTAAACTCATAATTAAGAGTAAACAAGTGACACAGAGAAAGTAACAGAATGGAAGGGTAGGAATATCTGTTGTAACATGGAAAAAGAAGGAGCACCCAAATAACATTTCTCTATTGGTGTAAACAGAACACATGGTCACAAAACAAGAAGGCATTAATTCTCTGGTAATGCCTGAGATTTACCATAGTTTTCCACATTAAAATAACTGGTGAGTTAAAAACATAGACAGCAGATATGAATTACCACCCACTCACCCTCACAGTATTCATACTATCATACCATATTTCTGTTAAACAATGAAAGGGCAAGTGTAGAAACGAGTGCCATACCTAAAACGGAAAGCTCAAATGAGCACAGGAATGCAACAGGACAACCTAATCTTGAGAGCCAGGACAGATTCCAAACTAAGAGCAGTCTAGAAAATATATTGTCCATGAGCCGTACTCCATTTCATTTGTCCCATTTCACAATTAACGGCCCTGTTAATTGTAATTCTTACAGTGATCCATCATACTGTAGCGAGAGACATACAAATAATGTTCTGACACACGTCTTTACTGTTAAACCTTAGAAATGTTGGAATTGTTCAAAAAGTTTGCTGTATTATTGGTATAATGGTTTGAAATTTCTCAGTTGTACTCCTCGTACTATTTGCCATACGCCGATGAGCTAATGAATATACTAATTAGCTGGAGGATTCCTACAGTGCATGTTTTCCATAGGTTTTGAAGTTTTAATGAGTACTTTTAAGAGATTTTTTGACTTGGGGGAAAAAATTAAACCACTGCAAACAATAATACAAAAGACTAGTGTGACTAGCCATTTGTAATATAAGGCTACTCACAACAACCACAACAAATGTTGAAGCAGACAAAAGATCATTAATTTAAAATGTTACAACAGTCTCTGTTATTTATTGCTTTAAGTGACTAATTCAACACAATTCTTGTAAGTGCTTTGCCATGTTACAAGCACACTAATCACTCCAAAGTTGGGTTCTACTAGGGAATTAATGCCTGGTTGGGTGGTTGGAGGCACCCACCCACCCACTCCCAGCCAGGCATTAATTCCCTAGTAGAACCCTCCTTTGTCATGGATTAATGCTTTCATAGAGCATGACCAAAAGAAAAAAAAGCACAAAATACACATTGCCTGCCTGTGGTAAGCAAGAAAATGTCACTGTATTGAAAAATGTAACTAAGCACCAGCCTCACCATGAGCACTTCCATGTCCATTGGAGATCAGGGCAATGAACCTAGAAATGAAAAAACAGAAAAATAAGCATGAAGAATTCTTCCATGTAGCATTTGCTATGTCAGTCCAAATCGGGTATAGTGAGACTCTAAATCAGATTTTAGTGGCAAAGCCAGTTCCGATGAAACATAACCAGAGGGAAAGAAAAGTTATTCCAACAAGTTGTCTTCTCGATAAGGATCTACTCCAGCCAAGAGAGAAGGCCATTGGGAGTTCAGTTCTGAGCAGTCATACCATTGCTTCAAGAAACAACCCAGTGGGTGGAAACAAAAGTGCAATCAGGGCAGTCCAGCAATTAACACCACTAAGTTCAACTGAAAGTCCAAAACTAAAAATTTATCAAAACATCATGGCATCACCACCAGTAAAAAGCATCAAAGTCCCAAGTTTGAAACAAGTAGATTGATCAATGGGCTAGATTACGAGTAGGTGGAAATGAATTAGAAAAATGTTTGGGTAATTGTGACTGAGCCGCCACAGCTGATTTAAAATATAGCTCCCCAGCAAGTTCATGAACAAGGAGGGTAGCAGAGTAATGAATAAAGAATTTAATACCAGCAGCAAAAAGTTTATTTTTTATCTCATGGTATGCTCTCTGCTGATCTCTAATACCAGGGCTTAGGTCACTGAAGATATAGATCTGTTGTCCTTCCCACCACAATTGTCTTTTCTCACACAGCTTAGAGAGAATATGTGTCTTATCTCTGAAGTTGAGTAGACGAAAGATAAGAATTCTTGGTTTCTCTCCTGATGTGGGAACCGGCTTTAGGGAATGATGAGCCCTCTCAATCATATAATTGGGACCAAATGGAAGGACCAGCAAAAGTCTCAAAAGCTGTTGCACATATAAAATTGGGTCTGTGCCTTCCACCCTCTGGTAGTCCAGATATAATTAAATTATTTCTGCAGCTTCTGGACTCCTGATCATCAAGCAGCTCCTCAAGCCAGTGTATTTTCCTTCATATGTCTACCATCTCTGTGTCTAGCTTGTGTGCACTATCCTCTAGGGAAGATATGCGGACCTCCATATTGGATATGTGCCAGTTTAATGGTTCCAAGGTCGACTTAACAATACAAAATTTGTTGACCAGCTGAAATAAAACTTCTTTTATAGTAGACACATCTGTAGCTAATTATTCAATTGAGGGTGGCTCATTTTGTTCCTGAGAGCTCAGCAATAGTAAGTCATCCTTGGATCTCTTCAGGGGAGGAGAGTGGGCCCCAGATGCCTCAGACTGTGGCATAACCTTCATTTTGCTTAAAAAAGTCACCAATCCTCAACACAATATATACCACATGACAGCTGATATAATGGTAGGAATGAATATTCACTTTGGAGGCAAATATCTACCAGGATTGCAGCTAATAACAATAAAAATAAACCCAATGTAGGGAGCTTGGTCAAATGCATCCTGCCTCTAACCCACCATTACATGACCTGCCCATTCATTCTATCATTATTTCTGATCATGCCCCTGTATTCCTTTCCCTCCTTTGATCCCCTCAAGCCCCACATACTTCCTCCTGGCAAATTGATCCCCTTCTCCTTAAGGACCCTTCCTTTGTTCCTTGGGTCAGATGGGAAATGCTTTTTTTCTGCAAACCAATGATAATGGCTCCATTTCAGAAAATGTTCTTTGTGATACCCTGAAGGCATACCTCAGAAGCTGCATCATTGGTTTTGTCGCCCATAGACATAAGGTCATGGAGCAGGAGGTTAATTCTTTTGAGGCTCAACTGATCAAATTAGAATCTCAGTTCAAATTGAACCCCTCCATGGATCCCACGGAACTGATTGGGACCCACACTCCTCTCAATTGCCTTTATACTTGCAAGGTGGAGCGGGCCCACTTGCGCACTAATTATACCTACTGGGAGTGAGGGGAGAGCACAAGCAAGGTCCTTGCTTGCTGGTTACACAAAAAGCAAGCGGAGCGCCATATTGCTGGACTACAGGATGCTACTGGTCAAGTTCATGTTGACCCTACCCGGATTAATTCGTTGATGCGACAAAGCTATCTGAATCTCTACATTTCCCGGGTCCACCCTACTCCTGACTAGTTGGCTTCCTTCCTTCCTAGATTCTCTCCCCTTCCCAGCAATAGTCTTTGGATCTTCCCATCACAAGTGAGGTGATAGTGTTGGCAGTTAAGTCCTTGTGTAAGATTAAATCCCCTGGTGGGGATGGGTTCCTCACAGAATTTTATCAGTCCTTTTGATATTCTATCCCCTATTCTTCTTCACACCTTTTCAAATGCTATTCAAAATCATCAATTCCAACTTTCTGTGAGGCCACTATCACCATCCTACCTAAGAAAGGCAAAGACCCTCTTCCACCTGTAACAATAGACCAATTTCTTTCATTAAGGTTGACGATAAAATTTTTGCCAAAATCCTAGCCACTCCTTTGGAGAAACTTTTGCCTTCTCTTATCCAGCTCTTGCAGGCCTGGTTTCCTAATGGGCACCTTAGTTTTGATCACCTCTGTACCCTTGTTAATATTTATCATTTAGCTAAGTCCCAGCACATCTGCTGTGGCTCTTACAATCGATTTCAAGCAAGCATTAGAGTCTATTGAATGGCCTTCCTATTTGAAGTCTAAAGCCATATGGATTTAGCCTTACTATCTCTCTACTCTCCAGACTTTATATAATAGAACCTCTGCACATATTCTAACTAATAATCTCCTCTCCCTCTCTTCCCTTTGCTTGCAGGGCAGCCGTCAAGGTTTCCTCTCCCCACCCCACTCTTTCTTTTGGCTATTGGCCCCTTTCTATTGCCCTTCATTCTGCCAATATGATAGCAGGTTTTAAAACTTCTCGTTCTGAATAAAAATGTCTCCTGTGTCACGAATGATTTGTTACTTCTCCTGTCCAATGCCCTTCGTCTGTTTCCTCGAACAGTCTATCTTAACCTCTGGGTCATGAGTTAATCACATGAAATCTGAAATAGTTCCCCTTAATTCCCTTTGTCATTGTTCCCACTTTGCTGACACCGAGTGGAAATGGGCTGTAGAGGGCCTTATGTACTTAGACGTTTGCATTACCCCCTTTCTTGTTCGGATCTGTCCTGCCAACTTCAATTCTCTTTGACTCCTTGGCCACTAAGTGGACCCCTCCAGAAATCACTTAATCTCTCTCTCTCTGTCTCTCTCTCTCTCTCTGTCTCTCTTTCTGGTAAAATCAACGCCCTTAAAATTATGTTTGTCCCCAAGGTAATGTACCTTGTTTTCCACCTTCCTATCCCTATTCCAGAGGTGTACTTTGTCAAACTTGATAGTTTGATGGGTCACTTCCTCTGGAACTGGTCAATACCTAGAATTAGCTGCTCTAAACTGTTCAGCATTAATGTTGGGGTGGCTGGGGTCTACCTCATTTTAGGAATTGCCACCGGTCTTTTGTCTGTGCTCAGGTTCTCCAGTGGTTTCCTTCCCCTCAACCCTCTGCCACTTTGTGGATGGACCTGGACATTTTTTCCTCAGTGCTCCCTCTCCCTTTATGTACCCTGGCAATCCATACCTCAGCATCACCCCACCCTTCTCATCTTTGTTAAATACTGGACATCCTTCTCCACTGCAACTAACATGAACCCTCTCCCAGTTGTTTATACCCCTCTTTGGAACAACCCCAATATTCTTATTGGCCACCAGTCCCTTAGCTGGACTACTTGGTGGCAGGCTGGCATTTTTCAACTCTCCCAGCTGTGCTTCCCTGATTCTGCTGTCTTGCTTTCCTTTGAGACCCTCCATGACTAATTTTCTCACTCATCATGGGAGTATTGGCATGACCTGCAACTCTGCTCTGCCCATCAGCCTTTAATTCATGTATCCCTATCTTTTTCTCCAGACCTGCCGGTCTCCAAGTGGCTCTCTCACCCTCAGAGGATAGCCAGTAAAATTTTATACCTCTCTTTGGGACTCCAGGCCTGACCTTACAGTCTTCCTCAAACACAAATGGGCTGTGGTGTTGAATATTTCCATCTCACAGCAGGAGCAGGAGGCATTCTTTGAAAACAGGGATTTGTCCCTAAATGTATGTACCAAGATAAAAATAAAATTGTTATCATCATCATGTTGGTTTCATGCTCATACAGCCTGCCAGGATCTCTGGGCTGAACTAATCCAAATAAAAGTGCTGCATCGATGGTACTGGACCCTGCAATTACTACATGCCCAAGAAATACTTCCTCACAGCACATACTGGTGCTGTAATTCTTAGGAGAGTTCTCTTTCTCACCTTCTTTGGTTCTGTCCTCTCATACATCCCTTCTGGGATAAGATTTTGAAAGTCTGTAAGACTATGCTTCCCAGTTACATTTCCCTTGATGTTCCCTTCATCCTTTTGGGCCTTTCTCCCCCTGGTACACCCCGGTCTGACCCTTAACTGCAGTGGGTCTTTGTTGCTGCACTCACTGCCAAATGGCTTCTTCTTCTTCATCGGCCTCCTTGAAGATCCCTACCATACAGAAATGGTTGCTTGCCTTAGGTCAGCTCACCTCACAAGAGTGTTTGTCCCATCTAGCTCTTTCTCAAATGTTGATTTTCAGTTGTATTTGGCCCCCTTTTTTGCTTATCTAGATGCCCATTCCCCCATTTCTTCTTCCACTTAATACTTTCTTTATTGATGTCTGTTTCTTTCAGGGATCTGGAGGTCTATGTTCTTTTCTTTCCTTTTTGTTCTGTCCTTTGCCTCCCCATCCATCCCATCTTGCCCAACTGTTACCAGTGTTTTATCCCTTACTACTTTTTCCTCAATCTGCTCTCTTGCAGGCTCCCTTGAGGGGTGGTTTTATCTCCTTTCAATGAGCACTATGCACTAAGCGGGTGGGGTATGTGGAAAAATCATATACCCCATCCGTGCCCCTGTGCCCCGTGGACAGGTGCACCCATACCAGCATTCACCAATGCCGTCCACCTATCTGTGGCTCCTCCCCCCATGCAAAGGTCTCTGCAGGGTGGCCAGGGGTGGAGTCAAGGACCTGGGAGGACATCCAGTGGGATGCCCATCCTGGGTCCTCTAGTGGATCCCTCATGTTGCTATGTGCAGACCTGGGGTTGTGCATGTCACCCCTATGTGGCATGGCCCCTATGGCCGGTCAGTCCACCAGCCTGGCCACAGTGAATGGTGCCCTGTGGGTGCACTGCATGTCCCCATTGTTGGGACCCGCCTCCTGCCCACAACAGAAGCATTGGCCCATCAACATTGGCCATACACACATGCCCTGTAGGGGGGTATGTGCCACAGTCCACCACCCCCCCTGCAACTCCCAGTGCTGCAGCCTGTCCGGCATTATAGGCACTAACCCAACCCACTACCCCTGCACTCACCAGCTGACTAGTGGGCAGGGGCAGCATGGAAAGCACTGTCCAGCACCCCTGGTGACTGGAGGGTGGTGACCATGGGGGAGTGCAGAGGGTTATGGTAGGGTCTACCCTGGCATACCCTGCACCACCCTCCACACCCATGTGGCCAGCACTATGTGGGTTAGTGAACACCACATAGTGTTGGCACCCCCCAAAATGCCCCCAGAGTTGAGTTGGACACAGATGTGGGAGAAAGACATAGACAGAGTGGAGGCTGTCCAGAGGAGGGCAACCAAAATGGTGCAGGCTCTGCACCAGAAGACATACGAAGAAAGACTAAAGGAGCTTAATATGTATACCCTTGAGGAAAGAAGGGAGAGATGGGACATGATAGAAACTTTCAAGTACCTCAAGGGAATCAACAAAGTCCAAGAGGGTAGCATCTTTCAGAAAAAGAGATGTGCAAGAACAAGGGGGCACAATTTGAAGATAGAGGGGGGATGGCTCAGAGGTAATGTGAGGAAGTATTTTTTCACAGAGAGGGTTGTGGATGCATGGAACAGCCTCCCCGAGGAGGTTGTGGAGTCAAGAACAGTGGGGAATTCAAGAATGCATGGGACAGACATAAGGCAGTCCTAGTGGGGGGTAGGAGGAAGTAAGCTGTTGGTTAAATAGGATCTGCAGCTTATCTGTTAGGTAGGAAAATGGGCAGACTAGGTGGGCCAAGTGGTCCTTATCTGCCATCAAATTCTATGTTTCTATGTAACAGGTGAGGTGGGTCTGCATGCCCTCCTTTCAGAATGCCACCACAGGGGCGTAGTAGTTGCTGGGTGTGGCTACTTGCTCCAGATGCACACATGTGGCCACTCCACCCCAATAGTGCATAGCACCCAGTATGGGTGAATGGCCTGTATGGTGGGTTTTCTTTTGCTTGAACAGCTTTTTATGGTACTTGGGTGTAATATTGTTTATTGTTATCAGTTTTTCTGTGGTTATAGATTGTTAGACATTTCACCTCTGGTATTGTGATTTACTTTGTTAGATGTTGTCAATTTTTTCTTTCATACTCTTTTGTATGGTTTTGGATATTGTTCTTGTTTCTTTTCTTGTCAATAAACAGTTTAACATTAAAAAAATAAAGGTGGTCAGGCAGTGCTACAAGGCAGTTGGGAGGGTTAGTGGGATGCTGGGTTGCATAAGGGAGGAATATCTCCAGCAGAAAGGGAGAGGCTGTTTTGCCTCTGTATAGATTGCTGGTAAGACCCCACCAAGAGTACTGTGTCCAGTTCTGGAGACCAAATCTCCAGAAGGACATAGACAGAGTGGAGGCAGAGGAGGGGAACTAAAACTGAGCAGTGTCTGTATCAAAAGCCCTGGAAGGAGAGACTAAAGGACCTAAATATGTACACCGTGGAAGAGGGAGGAAGAAGGGGATATGATAGAGACCTTTACATACCTCACAGGGATGAATAAGGTACAGGAGGGAAGTGTTTTTCAAAGAAATGTGCTCAAGAAAAGGGCGTACCGGGCCAATATGTTGTATGGAGAATGCCACAGGGCAAAACCATGTAACAGTAACAGTGTGGGGAAGAACAGCTACAGGGTACAAAATGCCACAAGATACAAATAGTGTGGAGTGGTAGCAGTGGCCATGTAGCTGTTTCTGGAAAGCTCTGCTGCAGAGGGTAAGAGTTCTGCTGGAAGGGGGTTCGCTGAGCAGCTGCTATGATTCAGGGATTAGAGCCATCAGTGCTGGAGGACAGTGGAGCAACTGTGGACTGGGATACTATTCCTGGTCCCAGATTAGGTTAGTTAATTTTTTTTCTTGTCTTTTTGTGGTTCGCCCGAGTTTCACCCAGTTCCTGAGTTGCCCCCGCCCGGAAGAGGTTATTTTAATAGAGGTTTTGGGGGTGCAGCCCCTGTAATAGGGTGTGTGGGGCTGGAGCCCCACAGGCGAATGTTTAGTGTTTTTAATTTAAGTCATTATTTTGACAGTGTGGCATGCTACGGTGTTTTTGTATAGACAACTATGACCCCGTGCACAAACAAGGGGACGTGCTATGAAGCTGGAGTGGGTAGATTCAGGAGAGATGTGATGATGTATAGTACATCTTCAGAGAAAGAGTGGTGGATTCCTGGAACAGCCTTCCAATGTATATGGTGGGAGCAAAAACAGTGGTGGGGTTTACGAGTGTGTAGGATAGGTACAAGGGAATTGTGGTGGAAAGAAAGGGAGAAGGAAGAAAGAGACAGAGATTGATTAGGGTCTGTGGTGATACTGTAGATAGGGGAAAAATCTGCCATCAAATTCTACTTTTCTATGTCCTTTGTTTATATTTTTTTGAACATTTATATTATTAAAGAATATGTTTCTACTTTGTGTTCTATACATCTGTATTATAGGACAATATTTTATGGACTAAAACAAGAATTTGCAGGAATCAGTAATGTCTGTGTTGCTACATTTGTTGAGTACGTTACACATGCAATAAAGTTGTCCCACCCGGCCCCTTTATGGTGCTGAACTAAAACACACTCATTTCTCTAATGTGTTTTCTCAATAAAAGTTACTATCCATGATTTAAACCTAAGTGCAAAGTTAGTAAAGGTGACATGAAATGTTCCTGTCGGGAACATCCTGTCCATGCCCCAAACCTGGGACATCTGGTGCTGACCGGTAAGCCATGGTTTTAGTGTCTGCTTTAGATGCCTCCTGCCTCAGGCATAGAGGGAGCCTCCTTATGTTGCTTGACTGCCACCTGGTGGCTCAGATGGAAGCAGTCTTATAGAAACACAGACTTTGATGGCAGATAAGGACCACTTGGCCCACCTAGTCTGCCCATAGCCCTACCTACTGGATAAGCTGCAGATCCTAGTTAACCAACAGCCTATTTCTTCCTACCCCCCACAAGAATTGCCTTATGTCTGTCCCATGCATTCTTGAATTTCTCCACTGTTTTTGACCCCACAACCTCCTCAGGAAGGCTGTTCCATGCGTCCACCACCTTCTCTGTGAAAAAATACTTCCTCACATTACCCCTGAGCTATCCCCCCTTTATCTTCAAATTGTGTCCCCTTGTTCTTGCACATCTCTTTTCTGAAAGATGCTACCCTCTTGGACTTTGTTGATTCCACTGAGGTACTTGAAAGTTTCTATCATGTCCCCCCTCTCCCTTCTTTCCTCAAGGGTATACATACTAAGCTCCTTTAGTCTCACCTTGCATGCCTTCTGTTGCAGACCCTGTACCATTTTAGTTACCCTCCTCTGGACTGTCTCCATCCTGTCTATGTCCTTGTGGAGATAGGGTCTTCAGAACTGGATGCAGTACTCCAGATGGGGTCTCACCTACAGTCTCACCAACTGTCTGTAAAGAGGGATAACAATGTCCTGTTTTCTACTGGTGATGCCTCTCCCTATACATCCCAGTATCTCCCCAGCCATTCCTACTGCCTTCTCATATTGCCTGCTAACCTTTAGGACATCTGATATGATTACCTCCAGGTCTCTTTCCATTTTGTTTTGTTAATACCTCCCCCCTACCCCATTGTGTACTCTTCCCCTGGGTTTTTGTTTCCCAGGTGCACAACTTTGCACTTCTTTGTGGCCACATTCATTTTCAGCAATGTACACTCACCCTAACGGTGATTGCTGTTTGGTGATTGCTGTTATGAGATGGAAAACAGTTTAAACAAGCATTTGTCAATGCTGAGCATTTGCTTGCATGTATGTGCTGTGCAGGTGTTTGGTACTGATAGTGGATAGATGTAGATGCCCTTCACCAAATGAAGATGCCATCCAAGGGTCCTGCACTTCCTTGCAGCAACAGATATGAAGAATTCATGGGGCTGTCTGGTGGGCTGCCATGCTCTTCCATGTGGCCACAGATACAGATGCACAGGGCAAAGAGTGTATTTGTCAGTCAATGCACAAGGCACTTTGTCACCTATGGGTAGAGAGGTGCAGGGCCTTATGCCAAGAGGACAGTTGTCTCCACTATATGGTATCTGGGCCCATGTAGACAACCCTGCACCTTTCTTTCCCTGGCTGGTGAGGGGTGCCACATAACAGCGCCATTCTCCCACCCTCACTCCATCCAGCTGGGTCACTGATCTCATCTCTGAACTCATCTCAGAGGCACAGGATCACAAAGCATAGCAGCTGGGATGAAGACTGGCACTACTCACAAAGCTTGTTAAACATTTATAATTTTTTTTTATTTTGACCCCAACTTTTCAAGATACTTATTTTGTGATTTTATTGGCCAAAATGTCATTTCACATCACAGGTGCAAAAACACATCGCATTCAGGATTTAAAACAAATTACTCATGTCACATTTATGAAGTAGTGTGGAAAAATAGCTATGTTGAAAGTTTGGAGTCAAAATATTGAAAGTTATGAGTGAATGTTGAAATACTATAACATTCAATCATATCTTGGGCATTTTACCATATCTGTACACTAAATTTTCAGCATAGCCTTTATTATCCCACCTTGAGAACCCAGTAGGTGAAATTTTCAAATCCCACCAAAATGTCATTCTACACTACTGAAACATCATTCTGCACCACAGGTGCGAAAACACGATTAGCCAGGATTTGAAAATGACAGCAGTCATGTTCATCAGGGGGTGTGAAAAAAATGGATATATTGAAAATTTGGGATAGAAATATTTAAAATTACCAAAGTTAGAAGCGAACATAGAAAAATTTCAACATATGCACATAACTTTGCCATTTTTATATATTTTGACCCTAAGTTTTCAACATAACCTTCCTATGACCTCCACCTTATAAACAAGAGCAGAGAAAATGTTTCAAATCCACCTGAAAGGTGATTTCTACAACGTAACCACCAAATTACCTTTCTAACATAGAAACATAGAATTTGACAGCAGATAAGGACCGCTTGGCCCACCCAGTCTGCCCATTTCCCTACCTAATGTATAAGCTGCAGATCCTAGTTAACCAACAGCCTACTTCTTCCTACCACCACCCCCCTAGAATTGCCATATGACTGTCCCATGCATGCTTGAATTCCACCACTGTTTTTGACTCCAGAATCTCCTCTGGAAGGCCGTTCGATGCATCCACAACCCTCTCTGTGAAAAAATACTTCCCTTACATTACCTCTGAGCCACTCCCACCATCTTCAAATTGTGCCTCCTTGTTCTTGTACACCTCTTTTTCTGAAAGATGCTACCCTCTTGGACTTTGTTGATTCTCTTGAGGTACTTGAAAGTTTCTATCATGTCTCCCTCTCCCTCCTTTCCTCGAGGCTATACATAGTAAGCTCCTTAAGTCTCTCTTCATATGTCTTCCGGTGCAGACCCTGCACCATCTTAGTTGCCCTCCTCTGGACTGCCTCCATCCTGTTTATGTCTTTGCGGAGACTGTGTCTCCAGAACTGCATGCAGTACTCCAGATGGGGTCTCACCAGCTGTCTGTACAGAGGGATAACAACTTCTTGTTTTCTACTGGTGATGCCTCTCCCTATGCATCCCAGTATCCCCAGCCCTCCTTACTGCCCTCTCACATCGCTTGCCCACCTTTAGGTCATATGATATAACTACCCCCAGGTCCCTTTCCATTTTTTGTTGTTGTTATTATCTCACCTCCCATTGTGTACTCTTCCCCTGGGTTTTTGTTTCCCAGGTGCATTACCTTGCACTTCTTAGCATTGAATCTAAGCTGCCATACATTTGACCATTCCTCCAACCTTGCCAAGTCCCTTCTCATCCTTTCCATCCCACCTTGTGTATCAACTCTGTTGCAGACCTTTGTTTCATATGCAAAGAGACATACTTTTCCTTCCAGTCCCTCTGCAATGTCACTTATAAAGACATTGAAGAAGACCGGTCCTAGTACTGAACCCTGCGATACCCCACTAATAACCCCCTTTTCTTCAGAGTGGACTCCATTTACTATTACCCTCTGTGTCCTGTTCTCCAGCCAATTCTTTACCCAGGCTACCATCTTGGGATCCACTCCCAGGCTGGCTAACTTGTATATTAATCTTTTGTGTGGGACTGTGTCAAATGCCTTGCTAAAGTCTAGGTAGGCCAAGTCCACAGCCCCTCCTTCATCTACTTCTTTGGTCACCCAGTCAAAGAAATATATTAGATTTGTCTGACATGAACTTCCCGCTGTGGATCCATGCTGCCTTGGGTCCTGTGCCCCTCTGGCCTCTAGGTACTTGACAATTCTTTCCTTCAGAAGTGATTCCATCATTTTCCCTGCCACTGAGGTTAAACTAACAGGTCTGTAGTTGCCTGCTTCTGCCCTGCTCCCACTTTTGTGAAGTGGAATCACATCTGCCCTCCTCCAGTCCTCAGGTACCACCACATCCTCCCATGATTTGTTAAAGAGGGCAGTCAGTGGTGTCACTAGTTCTACCCTTAGTTCTTTTAGAATTCTTGGGTGAATCCCATTAGGCCCCATTGCTTTGTCCACCTTCAGTTTTAAGAGTTCTTTCAGAATCCTTTCTTCTGTAAATGGGCTGGTATCAACTTCTGTATCCAGAGTGTTTTTATTGTTTGGTTTAGGTACCTCCCCCTCTTCATTTGTGAATACTGAGCAAAAATATTTGTTTAGTATCTCTGCCTTTTCACAGTCACCCTCTGCCCACCCCTTCTCTCCTTTATTAATCCTCACTATCCCTCACTTGGTCTTCCTTCACTCCCTGATGTACCTATAAAAGGTTTTATCCCCCTTCTTAACTGTGTTGGCTATCTTTTTCTCAGTTTGGGCCTTTGATGTTCTGGCTGCCTTCCCAGCTTCCTTTTGCTTTAACTGATACAATTCTCTGTCCTGCTCCTTCTGTGATTCCTTGTATTTCCTGAATGCTTTCTTTTTCTCCATAACCTTCCCTGCCACCTCCTTTGAGAACCATAGTGGTTTCTAATATAATTTTGTTTTGTTTGTTTGCTTCACACAAAGGCTTGTTGCCGCTGTAATGGCAGTTTTGATTATTCCCCATTGTTCTTCCACCCTCCTTCCTGCCCATTTGCTGAGTGCATTCCTTAGGCACTCACCCATTTTCAAAGTCAGCCCTCCTGAAGTCCAGTACCTTTGTCTTTGTATGGCTTGGCTCTACTGCTGTGTTTATTGTGAACCATACTGTTCGATGGTCACCAGTTCCCAGATGGCTACCCACTTCTAAATATGTGATCCTCTCGCCATCTCCATTTGAAAGTGCCAGGTCTAAGATTGCTCCCTCTCGAGTGGGTTCCAATACTAGTTGTCTAAGGCATGCCCCCTGTAGGGCATCTAGAATGACCCCACTCTTAGAAGTGACTTCTGCAAATGTACTCCAAGTAACATCTGGCATATTCAGATCCCCCATTAGCAATATCTCCCCTTTTTCTGCCAGTCTAAGGATACTTCCTTTCATTTCCTTGTCCATGTCCTCCCCCTGAGATGGGGGTCTGTATACAACCCCTGTGCGGATTGTGGTGTCATTGCCTGTCTCCAAATTGACCCACAGTGTTTCCTCTCCTCCCTGTTTACCCTTTTGTTCTGTAGCTTTAATTCCTTCCCTTATGTAGAGAGCTACTCCTCCTCCTTTTTTACCCTCCATGTCCTTCCTGTAGATAGTGTATCCTGGTATGTTTATGTCCCAGTCATGGTTCTGTGTATACCATGTTTCTGTGACTGCCATGATATCCAGATGTTACTCCTCCATCAAGGCCACTAATTCAGGAAGCTTGTTACCCAGACTACGGGCATTAGTACTCATTGCTCTCTATTTTTTGATGATTTTACCTCTTGTAGCACTATCCCTGTCCTCATTGACTTTGCTTACTCCATTCACCCGGTCCTGCTCCTACTGACCTTTGTACCTTGGTCTTTCCCTCATTTAGTACCCTGTTTTGTAGGGGAGGCTGACCTGATTTGCATACTTCCACTACTACTGGTCATCAGGTGGAGTCCCAGAAAGGCCATGTTAAAATTTTGGGGCCACAATATGCAATAATGACAAGTTATGCATCAAAGTTCAAACCCCATTGAAGTATATTGAACTGCTCTTACCTTAGTTTCTCATATTGTAGTCGGTGGTTCAGCAGCAAGACATGTCTTTGATTGGAGAGTGGGCATTTGTCTCGGGACATGTGAGGGTGAGTGAGGCTGTGTGGGAGGTGTGGGGTGGTGGGCACTGGTGGAAGGTTTGTGGAGTGGGTGGGGAGGTTGGGGCAGATTGATGAGGCACAGATATCTGTTTTACAAGTTTAAAAAGAAAAACATTGAAGAATGGTTTTCTTCATTTCAGGGATATTCCAACACTGGGTTTGGGCACCACAGTGTCAGGCTTGTAGAGGAATGGGGACAGGTGACCTGGAGGGATGGGTTAAGAGAAGCGGTACTGGAGATGGGCACCCTGGACGCTTATATATTAAAAAATATAAGACTGGGAAGGGTGGATGGGCAAACCACCTGGAGGGGAGGATAAGAAACAAGTGGTACAGGGGGTTGGTACTCCAGTCCACTTAATAGACAGATAGACAGAGAGAGATCCATTGCAGAGCCATTGTGGAGCTGAGAGGGATACTGAAACTCAAGACAGTGTGGCAGAAACATTGCAAATGCTGAAAGCTGATCAGCTGCTTCCTAACTAGGCTCATGCAAATGAAAGGATTGAAACCCCTTCTGATAGGAGTGTCTTTTTACCAGTTAGTAGACTGAAGCACAGGGAGGGTAAAGGAGATGTGGAAGGAAAATGGGATTAAGTGCCCTAGTAGTATATGCCAGTTTATATTTAGAGCCAGTATGCTTCACCGCCATAGCATTTCTATTTGTCAAGTATCAAAACATGCAAACTGTAGTTTACAATGTAATTCCAATGATGGCTGTTTATGTAGTCTTGGGAGTCCGCTTCCTGTCTGTGGCAGAAAGGCTCAGAGTAGAGATGTTTCAATATTTAAGTCTTCAGGCTGGTGTGCTGCTGGTGATGGCCCCCATGTGTATATATATATATATATATATTTATATATACTGTACATATATATATTATGGCATCACGGTAGTGCTACCATAATTAGTGTTGAGTAGCCCTTTTAAGGTTAAATGGTGAAACTTTGTACCTTAATAACTTTGCCACTGTTCAATGGATTTGCCTGAAATGTGGCAGGCACGGGGTGTAAACATAGATCTTGGGATCTGGCAACTTTCGTACCAGTCAGATATATACGGCTGTGGAGTTATTAAGCAACATCCATGTGCACAATTACGTTTTTTTGTGCATTCTTTGCTCGCGCCTACAGGTCACATGGTTTGTGGGACCAGTCCAAAAACTTCAGGGGACGTGCAGCTGGGGTCCCCAATGTGCCTTTTGAAGATTTCATGAAACAATATTGAACGGTTCAAAAGTTGTTCAAAAAACAAGTTTCCATTATAAGTCAATGGGAAAAGTTAACAAAAAGTTCAACACTTTCGCAAATACACTTTTTAGTGTCATAAATGGCCCTAGTAGTGTAGCAAATCTGCCATTTTTTTCAGTTACTGATCACAGAAATGCTTGGCATTTAAAAGTGGGACCATCTAGGGACATAATTATTTTTGTGTTTACCTATTTGAGCCCTGAGGATACTAGCAATGTCTTTATTTTGGGGTTAAACACCCCAGAAATATGTTTTTGAAATTTCTGGGAAAAGAGTATGCATAAAGTAGTGTCACATTTGTGACAACTTTATAAATTTTTAGTAAAGGTGTCGCAAATCACGACACTACTTTTCTAGACTATGGCCAAAATGACAGGAATTCTTTGTCACCCTGCTGCAAAAAAATGATTTGGTCTTTTGGTCTGAAATTTTGAGGGAAGGCAACCAACATCTCACAGATGTGCCTTTCAGTGGTTTGGTGACAAAATATTGCACGCATGAAAGTTACGGTACTCCAAAGTTGACATTTTTCTCCCATAGACTAACATGGTGGCATCCGCTGCACCCTTTGGGGCTCGTATCTCAAAAACTGTGCAAGATACGGAATTTTTGTTGTGACTATGCATAGCCCTGCATTTAGTGAAAACCTAGCCAGGAAACTCATGAATCATGTGAAATTTAAAATTTTTCCACGTCATACAGGTTACTGAAATATTACCATTTAGTATTACAACTGCTCATTTTCTGCTCCGAGGCCCATAATTATGCATACATTCTTTGTTTTCACTGTGTTTCTCAATGGAGCTTTTGGGAAAAATACGGTGTGCACTGCAGTTACTATTACACGTAGGCTTTATGCTTGTGTTTCCGTGCCCGTTTGCCTTTCCATTCTTGTGTACGCCACCGTGTGCGTTACCCTTTCCGTTTCCGTTTGCACTTGCATTTGCGTAACTGTTATCATTTGTGTCTCCACTACTGTTTGTGTTTATGTTTCATCTAGCATCACCATGTGCATTACCATTTCTGTTGGCTGCCGACCTTCCATTTCCATTTGCATTTGTCTTTCATTTTGCGTCATCATTGTTCTTACTGTTACCATTTGCATTTCCAATTACATTCCCGTGCTCTTGTGCATTACAGTTTGAACTTCCATAAGCGCTTCAGTTTGCATTTGCATTTCTGTTTTCTTTGTCATTATTGTTGCTGTTACCATTACAATTTGCATTTACAATAGTGGTACCGTCACCGTGAGCATTACGGGTTGTGTTTCCATACGAGTTTGCGTTTGCATTTGCGTTTGTGTTTCTGTTTCATTTGGCATTATTGTTGCTGTTACAGTTATCATTTTCATTTACAATAGTAGTAGCATCACCATCGCGTTACCAGTTGCATTTTTGTATGCGCTTGCATCTCTGTTTGCATCACTGTTCAGTTTGGCGTCACTTTGCACCTGCATTTCTGTTAACATTTGCTTTACATTTTATGTTTGCGTCACCATGTACGTAACCATTAGCGCTTACATTTGTGTTGCACTTACCGTTACTATGTCACAAAAAACACGTGTGGTGGGCGTGGGCGAAGGTCCCCGCGCCCCACCACTACATTCTTTCACTATTTATAGTCCTCATTCTCAAAAGAAGGGAAATAGAGGCAAGAACTCTGTTTAATGCATCAGTTAGGTTGTTCCACAGTGACAAAGTGAGAAATTTGGTGTTATGGTTGAAACCCTCCTTGCACCCATCAGCCCCCCAACTGGCATCGGGTGTGCGTTGAGGTCGTGGTCCTAACTCACCCCATTCTCCTATGCCTCAGCTTGTTCCTGCATGTGATAGGGTGAGAGTTAGACCGATGACCCCAACGCACACCCAATGCTGGTTGGGGGGCAGGCTGAGGGGATGCAAGGGGGGGTTCAACTCTAACACCAAATTTCCTCGCTTTTGTCACTGTGGAACAACCCTAACTAATGCATTAAATGTTTTTTTTCCCTCTAATATATACATATATATATACACTCACACACACACACACACACACACACACACACACACTGGTTAAATTGGAAATGCTTAGGTGGGGTAACTTTCATCTATGTGGTGTGAACTATTGTCATCCCCAGGTCATGGAACTCTTCTATAGTATTCAATGAATAAAGGTAATAGAGATTGAGGAACTCCCGTGCAATCTTACAAGGATTGGGGAACTAACAATTAACAATCTCTCTCCCTGCCCTCAATCAAGATAATCTGATCAGCTTACCTTTTAAAACAACTTTTAAAATCTATTCTGTTTTTCACTACAGATATCAGTTAGTCACAGAGACTAGTTTGTAGTTTTGCAAGAGGGCACAGAAAAGAAGAAACAAACCTTATTACCAATGTTCTCTACATTTTGCAATTGTAGCAATGCTGTTAGTGGGACATAATCAGTACAGACAATGTTCAGATTCACTACTGATTAAAACAACTTCAGAGTATCAAGACTACCTAGTACTGATGCTGTGGAACTTTAGAGGACAATGAAATACAAATGTTAGTGTGTCAGCCTAACTGTGGCTCCAAAATCAAAGCATTTCTGATACAATATGACAATTTGGCATCCTAAGCCTAAAGTTAAGCAAACTGGAATACAGAGTCAGTACTGTTGAACAGCAAACCATATCATTTGCAGTTCCACAGCATCAGTATTGCATGGTGCCTTGACATTTTTATAATCAGCAGTGAATCTGCACACTATCCCACTCACAGCCATACAATTGCACAATTCAGAAAACATGGGAACTAAGGGTTGTCTCTTCTTGTCTCGGGCCAGACACAAAATTACAAACTGGCATGTGTGAGTAAATGATGCCTGTATTGATGTACAGAATAGATTTTAAGTCTTTTAAAATGGTAAACTGACCAGATTATCTTGGTTGAGGCAAGGGAAAGAAACTGTTAATTGGTCAGGCCATTATTTGCTGATGAATGAAGGTGTCAGAACAGCATACTGTGTTCTGAAGTTCAGTTGAGCAGACAGTCAGTTTCCCACTCCTTGTAACATTTGATTTGATTTGATTATTTAAAATCTGTTAAGTCCATGAGCCAACAGTCTGTTTCCAAGGTTGACTAGAGTCACATTCATATTTCAATAAATACAACTAACAAACATTAGATGCAGTACAAACTACAATACAGTCTAGTTAAAACATGTACATTGGTTTTGGGGGGAAAATACTTCTTCAAGTGTAATCTAAACTGATTTAAATAAACATTGATATATTCAAAAGATTTTACAACAGAGTTAAATAAACAAATATAATTTATGGAACATAGTTATCTGCCACAAAGTTGACTTCATTCTAGGAATACTAAAAGTTCCCAGCTCAGATAAATGTGTACTAGCCTTGCCTGAATAATCTCTAAAAATAGAGTTAAAGAACTTTGGGACCTTCTTTAAAATCACTTTTTTGCCAATATCCCTAATTGGTACTGAAATCTTAGGTCCAAAAGCCAACCTGTTTTATTTAAAAGGACATAATGATGTGTCCTATAACGCTTTTGTGTGGCAGAGCATGCAATTTGATTCAGCAGAGTTTTAACCCTGCTCAGTAGCCCTTCACATGCAGAATAATAAAACAGAATTCCATAGTCCACCACTAGGATTAAAATACTCTGAGCAAGGAGCTGTCTTGTATCTGGTAACAACAGTGGGTTTATTGTATAAAGAGTTCTGAACCTTGATGAGTCACCTTAATCATCTGTGTCATATGTGCATCATAGGACATACAGTCATTTACTATTAGACCCTACTATTTAAAGAATCAACCTGCTCTATTACCCTGTCACTAATAATGTGCAGAGCCAGAGCAGGTCCATCTCCTCTTTTTTTTTACAACTACGAAAAAGCATGGACTTGTTTTTTTTTTGGGGGGGGTTGCCTTTTTTTACTTCAAGACCAATTTGTTACTTACAAACCAATGCTGAATAAGATCAAAATCAAGAGCTAGATTGGTCTGGACAGTGCTGAAACAGATTCTGCTCCTGAGGACCACTGCATCATCAGCATGAAGAAACATTTGTGAGGTGGTGCATGTCAAAGGTTAAGAATTCAAAAAAAGACTAAACAGTAAAGGACCCAGAATAGACCACAGAGGTACACCAAGTGATATAGAAGATGGGGAAGAACATGTACCATTAATTCTGGTCACCTGGGAGTCCTGACCCAGGTAATTCTGGCACCAATCAACCACCTCTCTTGCCATCCCAAGTTTCAAAAGAGATGATAAGAGTAATCTATGACTGATTTATTCATTCCAGGTTAAGTCCCACATCTTCAAATCTTGAGGTAAAAGTTTCCTTACCTAAACATTTCCAATGTAACCACTGTGGTGTGTGTGAGTGTGTGTCTGTGTGTGTGTGTGTGTGTGTGGTGGGGCACCATCGGCAGCATGCCAACCTTTAGTCTTACACGGTGAAACATCATCACTCTGACTCAAACTGCACTGCTTTTCTGCCACAGATAGGAAGTATGATTCAAAAGATTACATAAACAGCCATTTTTGGAATTACAGTGTAAATTACAATTTGTATGTTTTGATACAAGACAATCAGAAATGCTATGGTGATGATGCATACAGTACTTTCCCTAAATATGTATGGGCATTTACTACTAAATCACTTAATCCCATTTTTCCTTTCCAGTCCCCTTTAAGTGACTTACTCAAGGTCACACAATGGGAAGTGTCCTGGGTTGTCCCTAAAATGGGAATTATGTTCACTGTGCATGCCTGGCTAAAACATAAATCAGTGAACTGTATGTAGTGGGTTTGAATCTGAGTCTCCTGGATCCCAGGCCTGTGCTGTAGTCACTAGATATATACTGCTTCCTTAAAGTGCCTCCTCCTAGTAATGCTGCCATACTGTACCATAAACATGGTCAGCATAGTCTAATGTGGGGATATCTAAATGAGGAATTACCCTTAGGTGCCCTTTGAAGTTGATGCATTTGGGGATTTTTGAAAACAGAACCCCTACTTTGAGCTTCAAGACCATAATGTAACTGAAGTCTATTTCTCTGTCTCTCTTATGACATCCTCTAAGACTGCCTATTTTCTCCCAGCATTAATCAATGCTTATTCCCAAACCTGTTCAAGGAAATCAGAAACACTTGTAGCTATTGCTGTAGCAAAAATGGCATAGTGAAAATCAGATTTCAAATAGGCAAAACAAATTATGATTTAAATTACTTGACTAGGCTAGGAATTAAAATATCGGTCTGGGTTTGCCTTTCAGAAGTGCTATTCAGATGGTTAAAAAAAATCAAGAAAGCCATAGTCACTATTTATTTTACAGACTTAGATGATCCATGAACACAAAAACTATTTTTAGTCTACCATTGGTCTTTTTGGGATTAGTAATTAATTTTCTGTTTCTGTTTGAAAAATGGTGTTTTATTTTCTGATTTGTTAAGTTCTAGTGTAACATACTGTATATAATGTTTCTGTTACCACGGTAATGTTTTAAAATAGACCATTTTGCAATTCATGTTGTTTGTTTCTGTTTCCCCCTAGTTCCCCTTAGATTGATTAAGCCTGGAAAGGAGCCCACATGCCCTAGCTCAGTGTGTTTTTTCCAGTCACCAATTGTCAAATACATAAAGCTTAAACAAGTGAATGATTTCTGAAAGGAGTGTGCCGCAGGTTTCTTTTTATTTCAGTGTAAGACAATTAATACTTTTAAAGGCCAGATTACCAGTACTTAAAGAGAAAGTCCATGTACCAAGGGGTCCAGTATTGTTGCCAAGGGGAAATCCATTTCAGTTAAGCTATTGGCCAAACCTGTAACTCTTCTGTGGCCGGCAATATAACACATTTTGTTTTGCAACATTTTACAGATGCAGGCATCCATTTTCTTAATAACTAGCATAGGAATTGATATCACATATGAGAAAAAACAGTGATAAAAAAACATTGCTGCCAGAAATTTCTAACGAAGATTTCCTAATTTCTGTAGCTCTCAGTTTCATAGTTGGTAACTTATGCTGATGGAATTTTCAGGCACTTCTACCCCTGTAATCTGGAAAATATGTAAAACCAGTTTCATACAACTAAATTTTATATCATTTTGAGAAATGTTTTATACTGCTAGCACCAACAGTTCAAAACTTTGTGTGGTTCTGTTGCTTTGCTTTATGTTTTGTGATATCACTATTTAGTAAACTATGTTGCAACTGTCTGGTTTGCAAAATGTATTTCTGCAAATACCATTCTAAATAATTGTTTTGTGCCAACACTGTTTTACATATTTTTGTGCACATATGCAGTATTGTGTACTGTATCTGCATCAGGCACACTATTGTGCTTTGTTTCCATTGGTCATTTGCATGCCGCATATTTCTGTGTAGTATTTCTTTGTTGTATACTATGTTTGTAGTGGCATCATATTGTGCTCAGATGCTTACTGGTCCCTACTTTAGCAGTAAGTATTTTTTCAACTCCCTTGAGCTTGCCATGACCCAAATTGGTGTCACTATTAGTTTGATTACCTCCTTCTTTAGGCTGTGGATAAGGACTAGGGTTATAAAATTACTGGTTAACTTTTCAAACCCATTTTGACTGGCCTTTACTCTCTTGACCAGGAAAATGTTATGCTGAAGATTTTCAATATATTTTTATGTAGCTGGGTGATGGCATTAAAATACTGTTTACAAGGATTCAGTCCAGGGTGTATTTTGTTCATGCAGTTCTGGTGTCAGAAGGATAAGTGCACAGGATTATAAATGTGTTATTATTTATTTATTTTATTTATTAGAAGGATTACAACCTTTGAGCTGGGAGCTCATTTACAAAGGTTCCACGCTCAATTTAATACTAACAATGAACATGGAGAACAACTAGAACATCGGAAATTACATAATTGGGTTATTATATCAGAATTACAATAAGTACAATAAGTACATATTGATTTAATACAAACGAATGAGAAAACAAGAACAACTTCTGAATTACAGCAATGGGTTACAAAATTAGAATTACAATACATAAAATAATGTGAGATTAGGAGGGGGACAACTGTGAGATGAGTCTATAAAGAAGAGGCTTTAACTAGGCTTTAAGTAATGAGAATGAGGAGAAAAAATAAGAAGGTTCTGAACAGGGAACTGAGACTCCAAAGATTCCCTTTGTCATGGGGTAGGTGGGGCAAGGAGTGGGTAGGAGACCTGAGGAGTATGAAGAGGGGCGGCAGGAGGGAGAGTATAGTTGAGAATGGGAGTGGGGTGTGGTAAGAGGAGGGGAGATGATGGGTAGGATGTGGAGGAAGGAGAGTAGAGCAGGGGGCAGGGGACATGGGGATTGAGGAGGGAGAACATGGGAGGAGTGATAACAGAGGCAGATTGGGAGGAATTAAGTGCAAGAATGATATCAAGAACAGGCCTCATGCCCAACCACCCGAGGCATGATGATATTCCATGATATACCACACCCTGTCATGCCTTATTGCTTAATTATACGCCAGAAAAAAATGCATAAGCTAGGTCTCTCTGAGAATAGTAACTGTTGGAAATGTAATGCCCTGGGAGCTAACTTGCTTCATAAGATGTGGAACTGTCCGTTATTGAAGTCCACATAGATCACTGTCTTGGAGGCTTGTCAACAAATCCTGCAACTTAATTTTCCCTTTGACTCAGGAATATTTACATTAGGTGATTATAACGTACTTCTTAATGTGTACCCAGATAAAAAGAAATGGCTAGCAATAGCCTCTGTGTGCTTTAAGTGCTTGATACTTCGCAGATGAAAAGACAAAAATACCCCTTTGTTAGAGGAATGGATTAGGGCTCTTGCCAAAATATCAGTTAAAGAATATATTAGCCATTGTAATGCCAGAACTATATATAAGTATAATGCTGTATGGGACCACTTTTTCTATTGGCTAGATACGCCCTAGAAGCATAATGGAAATATCTATTGGCTATCGCCTGATCTAACACATATATAGAATGTAAATAGAAAATGTTATTGGAATATGTCTTATCTCAGTATATGATAATTGATTGTTTTCCATAAGATGAATAGAACTGTATTATATAAACACTAACCTTATCGCTAATGTATACATTTATTAACATTACTTTGTTTAATGAAATATTTATGCTGTATTTATTGGAAAAACCTAATAAAAATTGATTGGAAAAAGGAAAAAACTCACACACACTCACATCATACACAGAAAGAGCAGAAAGCACAAAGAAAAAGGACACAGAAAAAATATTTCAAAAGCTCTCTCCACTATTGTATAAATAGCACACATGATGTGCAGAATGTGTGCTATGAAAAATATTCTCACTCCTGCAGAGTGAGCTCTGGATACTCTCAATACAAAATGAGCAGGCGGCTAAGAGTGAAAGATGGTGCCAAATACAAAAAGTACTCACGTATGAAGAAAAGCAGCACGGCTACTCATCACCGCATGGAATCCAAAAGAATGATTCAAGACAGGCTATAAGCAAAATATTTAATATAATTTTGCACCTAAAAACACGCCAGCACACACATACATAGTGTCCCTCCCCAAACAGCCAAATGTTTTCACACTCACTCTCGCGCTTTCTCAAGCCTTGAGCGAGGCTGGCATTTGAAGATAGATGATGAAAGAGAAAGATGTGTCCAGTATGACTGTTCTGCAGTATGTCAGCGCAAAAATAAAGTATTTTTTGTGGGGTTTTTTGTTGGAGGGGACTGTTGAGGAAATAGCAGATGTACTCAGGAAGCAAGTGAGTGAGTTGTGGGGAGCAGTGGGATTGGAGAGCAGGGAACACATGATACATAAAATAGGCTAAAATACCACAAAAGGAAAAAGAAAGAGTAGTAGGAGTTTAGCTTTTTATAACACATGCTACAAATAATGCATGTTATAAGTTTTCATTTGGTTCAGTCTGGCTACTTATTTTCCATTTTCCTTGCTAAAACAGGAGAACAATGGTGGTAGTTCCAAAACTGAGTGCTCTGATGGCACAGTGATTTTCTGTTTTTTTGTTGTTTTTTTTTTGTAATGCAGTCCTGCGATTTTGAACTTATTTTTACCTGTGCATCAAACGGATTTGATGCACAGGTAAAAACCTATCAAAATGCAGGATTTTCTCTCAGCTAAAAGGGGAAAGAATTGAAGAGTGAGTGGCACCAGAGTTTTGATGATTGGCCGATAAGTCTGGGATGAGCCGCATTAGTGAGAAGAAAAATGGCAGCATTTCAAAAATGAAAGTTCAAATGGCACATTGATTTTTTTTTCTGAAATGTGGTCTTGCTATTGAGTATTTGTTTTTACCTGTGCATTGAACTGATTTAATGAACGGTTAATAACCAAAATGCAGGATTTTCATTCCCTATGTTATAAGAATTCTTCATGCTTTCCTACACTGCAGATTACTCATAAAAAAGATACCAGGTAGACTAAAAACACCATAAGTGAACAGTGTTGTTGAAACATGCAGTATTAGAAACATTGCCAATTCATGTAGCCACTACAAACATAACATTAAATGCTTTCATTCTTATCCTGTTGTGTGCTGTTTTTTTGTTTTATTTTGTTTTGTTTTTACCACAGTTTAAAACTGAGTTAGGAAAATGGTAAATTAAAATAAACATCTAGCATGCAAAATACTGTATAGGCATCCATACACAACAATGCTGGTGTTTCCATCTTGGGGTTAGATGACATCAAAGAGACCTTTCATGCTTCACTCTTGAGGTATATGATGACATCTCACCCTTCAATGGGAACTGCCTTGTTGTTTATGGTTGCCCATACATTATTCTATATGTTTTAGCATGTGCATAGTAAGGAGCATACATTTCTTTCTGAATTTACTACATAAAGGTATTCAATATCTTCTGAACTCACCTTTTTCTATGGTATGGATCTTCATCCTCATCAACTGATCCAGGCTTGTTCTTACCCAATTCTTTGAAGCAAACTCCTCCATCTCTGGTTTGAACCTGTTGTTCCAACTGGAATATGTTTTTAATTACAGACCAATTCACATAAGGAAATACACAGCATTGTAACTCCTCTACACAATGGTATTCTATACAAGAGGACTCACAAAGAGCATTTGATATTCTATTACATTGATTTCAAATGGTTCTGAAAATGCAAATGATGGGGGTGTGGCTTGGCCCAAGACAAGATAGAGGGCTGATTTTGGAGCTCTGACTTTCCTCCTACTATCCATCCTCTTCATCAATGATTTGTACAATTTAAAACCAGATGGAAGATGGCTATAGCTTGATTGACCTTTGCTACATCTGATTTAGTGTTTAGTTTTTTTGTTTTATTTGGTCATTTAGTCTTTTTGTCTCGGGAATCCTCTCTCCTCTTTATAGAGATTTGGACCTGCCCATTATGGTGAAGTCTGCTATGCAACAAGCCCTTGTGGCAGGTATTGAGGCAATGTTCCAGAAATTAGTATCAGATATGGAACAATTTACATTAGTAAATCAGCAAACTAACATGAACCTTACAATCTATTGAACTGAGACTGGCAACATCCAAGAATAAAATGCAGCTTAATGAAACAGTGGTGCATGAGTTATAAGCGACAATGCAGCAGCAAAGATCATACAATTAAGGAACTACAAGGAAAATTGGACAATATTGAAATTTTTGTCGTAGTGATATTCTCATGTCTACAGCTTTCCAGAAGATGTAGAATTAAATAATACAACACCTTCTCTTCTACATGTCGTGCCACAATTGCTAAAGCTCTCTGAGGACCACTGCGTAATTATTGAATGTTCACATCTCTCCCTGGTGCCTAAGCCCCAGCTTGGGCAAAAAACCTTGCCCAATTCTAGTCACATTTCTTAATTTTGTTCACACAGAACTGATCTTACAAAAGACTGAAGAAATTGGAACCCTCAGATGGCAAGAGTGCCACATTTCAATCTTTAGGGACTATTCCAAGGAGCTTTCTACAAAGAGGAGAGACAACAGGAAAGCTAGGCATATTCTACATAGGCTGGGTATCCAGTTCAGTCTCTGCTATATAAAAGAATTTGCTTCACCTGATGCCCTGATGGATTTTCTGTCCCTTCACTGGCCTCACACTGTCCAGGATTCTTGAGTGTCTGTAGATACAAGTTTATCTAACATACCAGAATCTATGGACACCTCTCTACCAAATTCTGCAACTAATACTCCATGTGCTATATCACTGGAGGACTCATCTACCTTGTCTAAAGTTTCAACAGTGGATTCAACATCTATGAGATACTCAACCCATTTGCAAGAGTAAACATCGGAAGCTTAGACCTGTGTTAAATCAAGATGCTGCAGTCTGATTAGGAGCTATACCCCTACTAAACCTGGGAGCTCTACCTTTGATTTAACAGCATCTTTGTCTTTTCATAACAAATGTGCTCCCCCTAGTGATGCTTCACCCCACCGAGTTCTCCCCAGTTAGAGCACCCATTGCCTTTGGAAATTCAGCATACCTCAGACAACCTCCCGTCCTCACTGTCTGCAAAGGAAGCTGCTAATAGATCTTTGACCGATTTCTCCTGGGCTGAGATTGTGGCCAGCTCTCCTCAAAAAAGCCTGGAGCCTACAAGCAAATGTCATAACAAAGCCCATTCACATCAATCTATAAATTCCTCCAAATCACCGAATACTAAACAACAGGGTGCTTCAGGTACTTGAGGGGCTTTCCTACATTTGCTTCTGATATATTTTATGTGAACTGTATATTGTAACCTTTGTATCACTTTAAGGGAAACATACTGTGGACTGTGAACTGAGACTTTGATCTTTATGCATTGTTTTCTGTTTCCTGCTTTGAGGTTTCCATTCAGTTCACCCAGGGCTTTTTGGTTTAGGCAGTGCACCTCTGTCTGTAATATCATATATATGTCCTGCCAATGTACAGTATTTTATGCCTACCTCATGATTTCAGTGCTCCCATTGTTTGGTCACTAAGATTTAGATCAGAATATGCACATTTTGCCAAGGACTGATGTTTAATATTCATACTTTTGCTACTTAATAATTACTTGTTATCCTATCAGGTGTATTTTGTACTTTAATGCAATATTAGTATGACAGTTTATTTCCATATTTAGTATTTTTAATGGTATTTATAGGTTGGCTTTTGTTACAATGCAGGTTATGTTTTGAATAAGAGTTAAGATATCTTAAGGGGCATGCAGTGTAATCTTTGAACTATACTTTAGATTGTTTGATTGTCAGACACTGCTTCCTGCATCTTAAGGTTATGTTACATTAAGATATGCGGTTATTATTTTAGATTTAGTCAATTGCCCAGCATCGCACTGCCATACACAATATGTGGTCTAGACGGTCATTGGTTACCATAATTGTAATTTTTAAATTCCTTTCCTTGAGCGGTTAATACCTTTGGTTAGAGTAGTCTAATTTTTGTTTGAAACCAAAATGGTATTATTCATACACTAGCCATAACCCAAGTATTTCTGCATTTAACTAGGGAAGTTGCACATTTTTATATTTTGCCAATCAGATTTATTGCTGTAATACACAATTATTTTTTCAAGTTGTGGGACTGATTTGATACATTGTTATTGTCCCTAGATTGTTATTTAAAGGTGATCATTTCTGATAATGTAGCCTTTTAGTACAAATTTGATAATACTATATGTATGTTAGGAATGGGGCAATTATAATAGTTAAAATCTTTTATACTGCTTCACAAATGTTTCATGTTTTCTAGATTTATTCTATGTGGTTCATTTACATATGCCCAAATCTTATGGAGGGCCGGGTCTACTTTATATTCCTTTATTCAGTGTATTTTCTTGGTTGTCTGGTTGTATTATTTAAGTGTTTATCAACAAATCAGCTGCTGGTTTTATTTGATATTAATGCTTTATGTCTGGCTTTTTTGTTTCTTTTGAATAGTTTTTGTTAATTTTACCCCTTCTCAGTCAATGTCATGTGTTTTTTTATTACTAGACCTCAGCTTGTTTTCTTATATTTTGCATTATACTTCCACTGTAGCCATCTATCATTCAAATGTTTGCAGATGATTTACTTTATAATTTATTTTCTAATTATGCCTTATTTTCTGGAAGAGTAGTGGGAGGTTGGGCAGCTTTTCGCGGGGACTTTTTATATACTGTGTCTCACAATGTATCTCAATCACATATTTCTGAGTTATACTCTTAATTACTGTGAGGTTGGGGCAATTTTACCTCTCTCCTTCCCTCACTATTTATTTCACACCCTGATGTGCAGAGTAGGTCTTGGATCATGTTATTGGTCAACCTTTACTCTCTGTTCATCCTAGATGGCTTGTAATTTATATATATTTATATATATATATATATGTTGGTTATTGTTGCTATAGTAACAATTCTTGTTACAATTCCTATTTGAAACTGAGAGATCTCTTTGCTGGACATCAGGACCCTAAAATTTATCCTTCCTTAGTTTTGCTTTTGCTATGATCTGACTCCCTCACCTCATACCTGTCTGTTCTATCATTGTTTTTACGTATGTGAGTATTGCTATTGGATCCCTTGTGGTGTTTCCTTTCTTTCAATTTATTCCATTTGTTAGCCAGTTATTTATGGCTGACTTACTGTTGTTCTCTTGGAATGTCAAGGGTCTCAATGCGCCTAGTAAGCAGAAACAGGTTTTATCACACCTTAAAAGGCATAAAGCTCAACTCACTTTCCTACAAGAAACTAAATTATTATTTCATGATAATGACAGACTACAGTGGGATTGGGTAGGGCAAGTAATAGCAGCTTTCGGCCTCTTGAAAAAAAACATGGGGTTGCCATATTGATTCACAAAAATCTTAAATGGACTCCCACGTCAGTTTCACAGGATCCCCAGGGTAGATGGGTGATTGCACATGTAGACACTAAATCAAGACCATTACTTTTAGTTAACGTATATGCTCCCAATTCTGATGAACTCAAATTTTTTTCACAATTTAGCACATCATATCTCCCTTGTTAATATGTCTAACATACC
Organism: Neoceratodus forsteri; assembly: GCA_016271365.2. NCBI lineage: Eukaryota > Metazoa > Chordata > Ceratodontiformes > Ceratodontidae > Neoceratodus > Neoceratodus forsteri. The sequence continues at coordinate 1,762,217,415 of CM057455.1, read as the reverse complement.
TATTATTCTTGGTGGAGATCTGAATTTAACCTTAGATTCATCCCTTGACAGGAGTAATTCTGTATTGGACTCCCATCAAAGAAGCATTGCTGCGCTATCCCTACTGATGAAAGATGTTGGTATCTCAAATGTTTGGATGTTATTTCATCTGAGGGACAGAGATTATACTTATTATTCACCCTTACAACAATCCTACAGCAATACTGACTACTGGTTAGCCTCTTCTACAGTTGTACAAAATGTATTGGATACTTATGTCCTACCTTTACTTATCTCTGATCATGCCCCAGTAAAATTACATTTATTATGGAGTCCCCCCTCTCCCTTTGTTCCCCTTCATGGTGTCTGGATCCCGTATTACTTAAAGATCCTGAATTCTTACCCTGGATAAGGCAGGAAGTAACTGATTTTCTTCGAATAATGACCCAGTTGATACTGTGGCAGATTCAACCTGGGAGGCATTAAAAGCCACTCTTCATGGCAAAATTATTAGCTATGCTTCCCATAGAAGGAAGATAAAGGAACACCAGCTTAATGTGCTTGAAAATGCTCTCAAATCTAAAGAGGCACAATATGCTGCCTTAGCTCATCCTGATCCTAACTCACTTTTACATTGCAAAATCCTAAAGCTTCATATGGAAATAAATGATTTAATTTCCCTTAAAACTGAGATTGCCATTCTTAGAATCAAACATAAATATTGGGAAGATGTTGAGAAAGGCAATACAATATTAGCTTATTATCTTCATACACAACAAATGGAACGCTATATCGCAGGCCTACAAGACTCATTGGGTCAAGTTTGTACTGATTCTAATACTGTAAATCAAATTATGTTCACTTTTTACAAGCAAATGTATACTTCTCAGTCTAATTCTGATTTTACAGATATTAAAAATGTTCTAGGAAAAATGAGCTCTTCCTCATCTAACATCAGAAGAATCTGCCACAATTGAACAACCATTTACATCAGAGGAGATCTCTTGAGTCCTTATGTCTTTAAAATTAGGTAAGACACCAGGAAGTGACATTTTTTCTGCTGATTTTTATAAACCATTAGCTGACTTGTTTTGTCCCCTTTAATGTAAAGTCTTTGATGAAGCTATGCTCACTGGTTCCCTTCCCTATACCATGAGTGAAGCAATTATTACGGTGCTTCTTAAAGAAGATAAATACATTACCCTCCACTCTAATTGTAGGCCTATTTCATTATTAAATATTGATGGTAACATTTTTGCCAAATTATTAGCCTCCTGTCTTGAACCCTTTATTCCCCAAATTGGTTCACCATTCTCAGGTGGGATTCATCAAGGGGAGTTTAGGTTCTGACCATCTTCGCTCAGTATTTAATCTTATGCATAAGGTGATACATCTTAAATCTCCTGTGGAAGCTATTGCTGTTGATTTTGAAAATGCTTTTGATACTCTGGAATGGCACTATCTACACCTTATGCCATCCCTCCTGGGTATTGGTGACCGATTTTGTTCATGGATAAAACTTCTTCATACATCTTCATTTTCCAGGGTACTCACTCATTCCACTCTGTCTCAATCATTTCATTTTTCCAGAGGTACTAGACAGGGATGTCCCTTATCCCCTACTTTTATATTAGCAATAGAACCTTTGGTTGCTGCCCTTCATCAATCCTCTGAGATTAAAGGTAGCTCCTTCGGTAACACACAATACACCTTATTTTATATGAAGATCTATTAATATTTGTAGAAAATTTGGACTTCTCCAACCCACTTATCTTACTTTTGAATACATTTACTAGACTTTCAGGTCTTTCTGTGAACTATAAAATTCTGAAGTCCTACCATTAACTACCTTTTTCACATTACAGATGAATACCCCCTTAGGTTTTTGCTGGACCCCTATTTGAATAACTTATTTAGGGATTAAAATCTTACCTAACCTCGGCAAAATTTGGGAAGCCGATTTCCTACCTTTACTAGCTGAAACCAAAACGGTACTTGATTGTTGGAAAGCACTTAACCATACATAGGCAGGTAAAATTGCTGCCATCAAAATGGTGGTTTCGCCAAAACCTTTGCACCACTTTTCTAATATCCCTTTATTTTTACCTAGAACTTTTTTGGTTAAAATTGATCACTTACTTGGTGATATTTTATGGGAAGGCTTCATTCCACATTTCAGTCTTGCCAGATTAGGGGTTCATTGGTCCAAGGGTATATTTGGTCTACCTTGATTTCAGGCCTATCTTTGGGCTTTTCATGCCTCAGAAACTATAAAATGATTTGAGAGACCTTCATTTGAGTCCCTTGAAAGGTTATATATGGAAGCCTCTCAAACTCCTGGGGAAGTCCCAGCTAATTTTGTTTTTAATAATATACCTCAGAAACTCAGATGTCACCCGGCTATAGAACCTTCAATCCACTGTTGGATTAAACTTCCTAGATGGCTGGGTACTGACCCTAGACCATTTATTTATACTCCTCTCTGGGGAAATTCTAATATTACTCTTGAGGGATGGCTGTTGTTTATCATCCCTGGAAACTTAAGGGTGTCCTTTACTTGGGTGACATTATAGATCATGATTCACGTATATTGAAGTCATACTCTTCTCTATGATCTTGCTGGGGCCTTCCTAGACAAGAAGTTTGGAAATGTATACAAATACGGGAAGCTACCTTATGCTTATTTCAATCTCAAACTAATCAACTCAGTACATGTACACCTATCTTGATCTGGTTAAAATGCAAATCTAGTAGATCTGGATTGATCTATATATCTATCAGACAAATACTACCTGATCAATCACTGCCAGCTAAAACTAAATGGGAAACTGCTTTACAAATTACCATTTCAGAAGCACAATGGGAAAAATGTGGGTCCTTTTGTCATCATACTTATAAGGATGTTCGTAGTATACTAATTCAGTACAAAATACTTCATTTTTGGTACAGAGCCCCTTCTGTTCTCTGACATTTAAAAGTATTACCTAATGATAATTGCTGGAGTTGTAACAATGCTGGAGGTAATCTATTTCACATATTGTGGTCCTGTAAACGAATTTACCCTTTTTGGCGAAAGGTCCATCATTTTGTTTCTGATGTCTTTGGTTGTCATGTTCTCTTTGTGGCTGTGTTGTCTGTTTCTTCTTGGCATTGCAGACTATGCCCCCCCCTTCTTTCTCGGTTTTAACATAAATGGCTGGCTATACAGTTTGTGCAGACAAAGCAACTCATTTTAATTAATTTGAAGTCCCATGTTATACCCTCCTTTGAGGACACACTTACCAGCCTTTTGTAGGCAGCTTCCTTTGACCACCTCACCTATATAGCTTCAGGTAAACTTGAAGAATTTAGGACCTGTTGGCAACCGTACTTTAACTTTTTAAAGTCTGCTAATTCTAGGGCCCTTAGTTCTCCTGTTTAATAATGCCCAGCCTTATTATCTACTCATTATTTAGTACAATAACTTAGGATCTCTCATTGCTTTATATTATCTATTTTGTTTGTTAAGATTTTATTGTTGTTGATTGGCTGTGTGACTGCTTATGGCCTACAGTCATTGACTTGGTATCTGTATTCTTTTTGCACATAGATTTACACTCTTACATACTTTAATCACTTTGATACTGATATTGTATGATGTCTACTGTTACCATCTATGCTATGTGATTAATTGCACAGCGTTATTGTTCTGTGTTTTAAAAATCAATAAAAAGGTTAACTGCAAAAATAAATGCAAGTGATAAGTCCATGTGGCATCCAAGCAAACAAAACAAATGATCAGTGTATACCCTCCCCCTGAAAAAAAATATCACACTTGCATTTGCTGATCACACATCCAGAATAAACCTTAACACTCTCTTGCTACTGTATTCTGGTTCATACTGTGTGTAGTGAGGATTCCTGCCAGTTTGAGTAGTGTTCTGTCTCATCAATTCAAGTAATAAGGCCATATCCAAAGTCACCACTAAATATATGTACTGTGCAGTATACATGATACATTTAGGATCTGATCACATCCCATTTCAGACTCTAAATACAAACTGACCTTGAGGTACTGCACATTCCCTTAAAATGGTATAGACTTGCAAGTATAAGGAAGCTTCCTGAGAGGAATTGTGCTCTGCAACCAATTACCCCACAAACTGATAGAGGAATTCAATCCATACCACTCAAACAAAAATTTTTGGGGGTACACAGTGGCATTTGGGACTTCTAGTAATTCTGAAAAGTTTTTTCTCCAGGTTTCTTGGTAAACAGTTTATAGGCCACCTCCATCCAAAGTCACAAATACAGAACATATTCTGGCTGCATCTGCAATACCAACTGATAAAAAGTACTGTTTCAGATTCTCAACATGCTGTAGATATTAAAATGTGCCTTGTTATACAAAAATGTAATTTACTACCTGGCCAACAATTTGCATTTTCATAATGTGGCTTCCTTCCTCCAGGCACCACAGCCTTTTATATTGAATCTCTTTCATAAACAGGCTCCATACTAATAACCAAATCATGTCATGTATTTTAAAGTCCAAAACAATGATGTGATCAGCAAAACATCTTCAAAAGCAAAAATAGTTTAGATATAGTTTAATTCACAACAACAGTATAGAAAATGAGTGTGTTTCTGAACTGTTAGACCCGTGTTATCCTTATTTGTAACAATTGTATCAAAATGATCAGATAACAACACAGCAAGTACATAAAGCAAACTGCAGAAGAGACTCTTAATAGCAATTTTATATTTTATGGGGATAATTTAAAGCAAAAAAAATCCAAATCAGATAGTAAACACTATGGGACCAATTCTAGAAGGGTGGCGCAGAGTCGCTGCCAAAAGCAACTTATGCCACCCACAACTGTGACATTGACCTGCACCCTATTCTAGAAGGGGCAGAGTCATTGCAGCTAAGTTCTGTGACTTGCAACATGCAGCCAGGTATGCTGAACCATGGGCGCACCTGGCGAGCATGTCACAAGCCTCAATACAGGTCGTAAGTGCCCCCTCTATGCCCAGCAAGCCATAGACACCCCACAGGGCTGCCCACACCCCATCCCCTGAATCCCCCTCTGTAATGTGCCCCACAGGGTGGTGCAGTTAACCCCCCTACCCATGCCCCGACCCCGAGTCACCAGCCGCAAATGCGCATATACCCAGTGAAGCCCTGGTAGTCTGTTGCCCCCAATCATAGTAAAATAAATATATATCACCCCCACTTCCCTGGTAGTCCAGTGGAACCCTCTGTATTCCACAATCATTGCATAATAAATTTATAACTCCCTTTTCCTGGTAAGTCTAGTAGAACCCTCACCCCCACCCAGTTGCCAGCCACCAGCACCCCACTCATCCCAGCTGGCAATTGGCACAGCCACCTCTCACCACCATGGCCAGCTGCTGACTGGAGTGCAGTATGAGTGCGCTGATGAAAGACGCCGCCTGAGAAATTAATTTCTGAGCATGTCTTACAGTATGCGCCATACTGCACCTGTGCTGGAGGCTGGCCATGGTGCTGAGAGGTGGGCTGTGCCAGTTGCTAGCTGGGGACAGGTGGGGGGTGCAAGGTGGGCTGACATGGCTGGGTGGGGGTCCACTAGACTACCAGGTTAGAATGTTTGCCGCATATGTGGCGGCCAACTCGGGGGTTGGGGCATGGGTTGGAGGATGACAGCGCTGCCCTGTGGTGCATATTACAAGGAGGATTCAGGGGCAGGGGCTGTGGGCAGCCCTGTGGGGCATACCTATTGGGGTTTCTGGGGCCACTTGGTGTGGTTAGTCCTACGGGGCTGTTACTGGAGGCTTCAGGGGCAGGGGGTATAGGCAGCCCTGTGGGGAAAATAACATAGGTTTCAGGAGCAGGGGGTGGATAGCCCTGTGGGGCACCCACAGGGGTATGCTGGGCATGGGGGGGAACTGTGCAATGACTGCTGGACAGCTGATGGGTCTACAGGACTCCTGGGGGAGTGTCCGTAAGTCATACCAGCTAAAAACTGGTGTAACTTAGGTTGCCAGTTCTCCTCCAGGGGTTCTTGTAAAATCACGACATTGGGAACTTTGTTGCTGCCCTTCTGGAATGGGGTGCAACTGCTGCCATAAACTGCCTAGCGCCATGTCGCAGGGGTTTATGGTGCAACGCTAATAATGAAGCTGCTGTTTGGTGCACTATCACTTTATAGAATTGCTACAACGAACTGCATGAGATACTAGCATGCACCATTCTACTCTGGCGCAAGTGCTGTTATGCCACGTGTAACTGTACTAGAATCAGGTCCAATGTTAACACAACTTGCAATTAAAATAATAATTGCTTTCTTTGATATCCTAGGTTCAAACCAACCAGAACCAAATGCTTAGTGTGTGGTCTTAGGCAGATCACTTAACCTCCCAGTTCACCCAATTGTGGAAATTGATAAAAGCAGGACTCTACTAGAAAGAAGATGTTGAATATCTGCTGAACTAGCTTTGATAAGTAAATTATAAAATAACTAAGTATTTAAAAAAGGGCAGTAGAGCAGTATGACATACTTTTAAAATGGTTTGATTGATTCTTCAGAGAGTGGATAAAAATGTGTTGATCTTCAGTTCTAATTCACTATAAATCATGCCTTATTTTTTTTTCAGCATGATCGTCAAATGCTACCAAGGATTTTATATGCTTTCTTTTTCCCCCTCAGTCACCAGTCCTGCCATCATCTGCCTTGAGTACACATTCCTGCCAGCACTTTATCTTCTCTGTCACTTATGCTCCCCCAGTACCTTTGACTTTTCCCCAGTGGTGGGGCCTTTGGGGGATCAACATTCCCTTCAGGAAGTCATGTTAGTGGTGAAGGAGGTGCACAGTCAATTTGGCAAGGCCTGTGAGAGCCACAAAGCACACAAAAAGGATGCACTCCAGAATGCAGTAGTAGATTAAAAAGCCACTCTTAAGTAAAGGTCATGGGTGATGCTGTAGTTTCCTGGTAATGTTGATCATTCTGTTTTTGTGCTATGGACCACAATCGACAATGCTTAGTTTACTATTTAGGTGATCTACTGGTAACAGTGTTAGTGCACTGCTTAGTTTCTGATTAGTTGAGCTACTGCTTGGTTTCTCAAGGTATGTTTCTCATCTAGGGTTTTTATTCTCCATCACCTTGTTGATGACTGTTTAAAGAATATCACTGTTAATACTGGTTTAGTCACTGCTTAGGTAGGGGGGGCTGCTTAAGTAACTTTCAGGTTTCTATCCATGATGTAATGGATGTATGCTAAGGAATTTCTCTGTTAGTACCTGCCTTAGTCTCTGTTAATCAAATTGGGGGATGGTTCTATGTGATAAAAGCGACTGCCAAAAAGTGATCCCTATTATATGACCTGCATTGTGCGAAAACATTTTTGGCGATATGCAGTAAAAGGTAACTGGGAAACTATGCACCCACCACACCCCTAAGTAAAGATTCTCAACTCCAGGGGGCGGTATGTCAGGGAGGGAGACACAGCCCAGTTTAAAAAAAATTAAGTCCTGCAGCTGCGAGATGCAGCAAAATTGAACCCACCCCTAGTCCCAAACCCAGGACCTGCTCTGTCAGAGCCAACCACCCTACCCACCACACCACATGGTTGACTCGGTGGAAGCAGGCACACTACAGGGTTACAACCCTGTTCCCCATCTCTCCACATCCTGTTGCCCACCCTCCCTTCCTGTTGCCCACCCTACCCTCGCGGTCACAACTTTCACCGTCCCACTACCATCGCCCACAATGATAGGGCTGTCATATGGGTCGTCGTTTTGACAGTCGCCCATTTGCGGTCACTGTCATCATGGTATACCCAGGGGGATTTATTCTGAATTCACCTTACAAATGATAGGAAATTTTACTCAAAATTCAGGCCTAATTTTTACAGTGTTTTATACCCTTACAGTCTAGCCAGTAGTAACATAGGCTTTTCCACAGTATTTTCATCAATATGTGCCTGATATAAGTATATCCATGCTACCAAGGCCAATATCTGTATTATGTTTTACTATTGTACACTACAAAACTGGGCCCTGTTAGGTAACTACTGTTCGATAATATTTAGCACTACATTTCTGCTTTATTTGTCTGTTTGTCTCCTCTAAAACTATCTCCTAGCTACACTCTACCCAACCTCCCCTGAACCCCACTTAATTCTGTCACCCCTTTCTGCACCACATTTACCTTATCATTGTCACTGCTGTTCTGTCTCTATCCTCTCCTATTGTCTCCTTCACACTATACTTTTCCTCATCCTCATCACACTCCCCCTCCTGTTTACTCCACTGTCCATCCTTCCAACTTCCCTTCGTTCCCCACTAATGTCAATCTCCCATCCTCAGTCTTCCACCTCCACTCTTCCATCTTCATGTCTCCACCCCTTCTTCACTCACTCTGGTGCCCGGGTTCCTCCATCCTCCACTCACCCAGTTTCCACTTAGCATGTCTCCGCTCCATCTTGTACACACATAGCCCTTCCCCTATTCATACCCCCCCTTTTTCACCTCCTAAGACCTTCCTTCCATGGAGATGCATATCCATCCCCTCTAAGCTGCTCATCATTTTACTGTTTCTAACAGCGGGTGACATTGAACTCAAACTGGGGCTATCCCACCTTCCCTCACTGAGCTCCCAAAAGACTAAAGTAATCCACCTCAACATCAGGAGCCTTCTCCCAAAGATTGATCTACTCCAGCCTCTTATGATCAGCTTAAAACCTATTGTGCTGATCATCACTGAATCATGGCTCTCCCCCAAAATCCCTGACACTACCATCTCCATTCCTGGTTATTCCCTCATTCAGCAGGACAGGTTAACTGGGGGAGGGTAGACATACACATCTCATCATCTACCCAGTATTCTTTCTGCCTATCCATTTCCTCCCCTTCTGCCTATGAACATTTACTACTAAAACTATTCCTCCCCTGCTCTCTACCTATCACTGTGGGTGGTGTCTATTGCTGCCCATGCCTCCTTTCCTCCTCTATCACAGACCTCACCTCTACTCTCATCACCCACTAATCAGCTGGTGAACTCCTCATCTTCGGGGATTTCAACATAAATTGGCTTTCAGGACCCAATCCAAATTCTGTAACATCTTCTTCCCTGAATCTAACACAATTGATTTCTGAACCAACCCATTTAAACCACAAGTCATCACACCTCCACAGAGTAATTGCATCAGACATCCTGCCAAATGCACTCAGTGACCACCACACAGTCTACTGCATGTGTAAAATCCACCACCCCAAAAGCACCACCAAACATCTTTCACCTCCACTCCTTTAGGTCCTTAGACTTGTCCTCCCTCTACGAGGAACTTGTTGGAAGTGACTGGTCTCCTATTGCAAATTACTCATCTATTGATTCATCCCTGAGCTACTTCAAAACCCAGTTCTTAAATGTTTGTGACTGGTACCTTCCAATCACCTCCCCAGGGTATCAGCCGAACTACTGGCCTGCCAATGTGCTTGTGAACTAGCATGGAAGACATACAAGGCCTCAGGCATTCTTGGAGATTTGCTTAAATATAGAACTCTCTGTAATGCCTGCACCAGTGCCATCCAGCTTGCCAAAGTAGAATATTTCTCATCCATCTTCCAGGAGAACCTTAACAGCCCCACCAAATTCTGGAAGGTAGTCCATGCCTCATTCTACTCCACTGCCCAGTCCCTTCCCCCAGTCCAAAATGTAGGTGGCATCACTGTTTCAGACCCCCTCTGAAGCTACCGAATTCAGCATCTTCTTCTTCACCACCTGTGCTTCCACCCTTCTATCATCCCTACCCCTCTCAGCTCCACCACCTCCAGCTCCTCCCACATCTACTTCCTCTCCCCTCTGCTCTTCCTGCTTACCTGTCTCCCCTGAAGACACCCTAAAAGCTAAATTGACCCCCACAAGGGCAAAATCCCACATGGGCTTGACCCTAATCTCCTGCACCTCTTGGCCCATGCCATTGCTCTTCTTCTCACTACCCTTCTTAATCTCTCCTTCACACTGGCCACTGTCCCTGATGCCTGGAAGCTTGCCACAGTCATTCCTCTTCCCAAGGGTGGTGCTTTCTCTAATCCAGGTAACTTCCACCCAATATTCCTAGTCTCAATCCTTGCAAAACTACAGGAGCATCTGGTACTGGCTCAACTTTCTCCATTCCTTGATTCCTCCTCCTTCTTAACTCCCTTTCTGTTGTGTTTCTGTAAGGCCCATTCCACCATGACCTCCTTTCTCTAACTCAGTGATTCATTCTCTCTCTCTAGCATGGATCAGGGCTGCATCACCTATGCCGTCTTTGTCAACCTGGCCAAAGCCTTTTACAGATTGCCCACCCTTCTCCTCAACAAGCTTGTATCAGCTGGTCTCTCTGAGTCCTCCACTTGTTGGTTTCATTCCTATCTTATGGGTAGTATCCAATCAGTCAGGATAGGCAACTCCTATCCCCACTCCCCATCAACACCAGAGTCCCTCAAGGTTTAGTACTCGGACTGATACTCTTCTCGATATTTCTGAACAACTTACCTGCTGCCTGCTCAACAGCTTTATCCCATGTACATGGATGATACAGTTTTGTATGCCTCCAGTACCTCCCCCTCAGATGTGGTGACCAGCATCCAGCAGGATATCAAAAATGTCCAGTGCTGGTTTCATAGAAATCCATTGTCATTCAATGCCAAAAAGATGGTCTCTATGACATTTTTCACCAGGCAAAGGCTTGCTAGGTTTACTGCCACCCCTACCTTCCACACCCTCAAGAGGCCCATATTAGTGGATGTCACCTCCTTCAAATACCTCGGGCTCTGGCTTGACAGGAACCTTGACTTTGCTGGACATGTGGATGCTATCTACAAAAGATACATCCCAACCTAGATGCTCTGTCAGACACCATGGCTGCATCCCGCTCTAGCTACTGTGAGATTGTTCGAAGATGATCCTCCCAATTTTTGACTTGTAAGACGTAGTTTATAGTTGCCCTCAAGTCCACCCTCCCAGACTGGACACTCTGCTCAACTCCTTCTGTCGCTTTGCTATTGACTGTCCACCACGTACACACCACTGTGATCTCACACCACTCTTTCTTTCCCCTCTTGGGGGCAGATGCCTGCCCACAGTGTCTCACTAGTTAGGAAGATCTGACTTGGCTCCTTAAACCCTACCTTAATTCCCTGCTCTCCACCCTTCCTATCCATACCTACTGTCTCTGAAAATCCCACTATTAGCCCCTTGCCCTCCCTGCCCAAACTTCCACTTCAGGATGAGCTGCATTCTCCTATCACTTTCCAGATATTTGGAACTCCCTCCCCTTAGATATCTGCTCTGCCCCATCCACTTGTTCATTGTCCTACCTTCTCCAAAACTACATTTCCCCATCCTGCAATTGCTCCTGACCCACATCTCCTTGCTAATTTTCATTCCTCTCACTAGTATTATTCTTCTCATACCTACTCATGCATATGTTATTTTGGAACTTGAATTGATATGCATTTCCTGTATCAAATGTGTATCTTGTACAGTCTTGTATTATTTTTAGCTCTGTGTCTATTGGATCTTTTATGCAAAATAATCTCCTTCTTTCTTCTCCCCCAGGAGGCATCTGGAAATGAGCTATTGTAGCTCAGTGTGCCTTTCCTGGTGAAACTTTTTCAAATAAAAAATAACCAAAACCCTGGCACTTGGAACTTGTTCATCAAGGTCATGAACAGACCAAGGGCTGGGTTTTGCACCACATTCAGCCTGTTTATTTTTAATAAAACCTGTTGTTATTTGCATAGTGTTTTAATGAATGTGTAATGTTCTAAAAAGTAAAAACTAAATAAAAATGTTTGCAAAACCAATTGTTGTTTGCAGCAAGTTATCTTTACTTAAAAGGAACACTGTGAACCCTTTTACAGCAAATTAGTTTTTAGTAGAAAACACACATTTTACAATTGCTTACCTTCTATGAAACTCATTGAAGTTATGGGTTGTTTGAGCTGCTTTTTTTCTTAATATAAATGAAATGCATGGGAATGGTACAATTAAACCCAACCTTATTTTGCTTCAAACCCTTGACTTGACTCTTATTGCATATATCCTGAACACTAGGAACACCCTCAAACAGTACAGCCACTCATGATGCAATAGTTTGCTAGACTGTGTTAGGGGCATTCCTAAGTTTAGGAAAAAATGCCGTGGAAGTTGATCAAAGAAGGTAAGCAAATGCATTTTTATGTGGTGACAGCAGTATGGTAGGCAAAATCATGCCACAGCGTGGCAAACAAGATGCATTGTAGGAGCAAGAAAAGCAATAAATCTGGCTGAGATGGAGATCCCCAGGGGTTGTAAAACTACCATAAAGCTAGCAGGCTAATTTAGGATAAACTCCTAACAGCAGACAGAGGGAAGGACACACTAGGACTTCACACACAAATCAAAACACTCTGCACGACATGTTTTTTTGCAAATTCTGGGTGTACTACTCCTTTAGCTTTTGGATGGTCAGGCAACCATTGTGTAAACAAGCCTGCATGAGGTCGGCCATGTGGTGCATTCATTATAGTGCACTGAGCACAAAGTATACATAAGAATATAGAAACTGGAAGCAAGGTGGATCAGAGGTGGAACTCAGTAGTTATAGCATCTGAGTTCTCCCTCCTTCTTGTATTTGCCTAAGTTTGCCTTAAATAAAATAGAGTATGCTTCAGTCTATTGTGAAGTTTTTCATTATATTCTATACTCCTACCATCAACTGTGTGAAAAAGGATTTCCTTCAATTTCCCTTGAGCTGTTCTCCTACAGGATGTTTATTATGGTGTCTAGAGATTTTCCTCTCTCCTTTCAAGTCAAAATTAGTCTGCCTTAATGTGCTATCTGTAATCAACTTGTGCATTTTTTTAAAGCACCCCCTTAATCTCCTCTTCTTCAGATTATAGTCTCTCACTGTGCTGCCTTCCTCTGAAAATACTGACTTACCTCACTCCCCATATCTCTTTTTTCTACTCTCAACCTGTACTGCCTCTTCTTACTCACTCTGCTCTTCAGACTCATTCCTCACTGTAACATTGCTGTTGCCAATCAGCCATTTTGGTGCAATTTTCATCCCTCTGGAACTCCTTCCATCTGCAATCCACCACTCCTCCTCCTCTTACCGCTCCTCCTCCTCCTGCCCCTGCTCTGGACATACTCTAGCTAGACTTCAGCAGGGCCTTCGATTCAGTGCCACACAGGAGACTACTAAATAAGCTAGAGGATCTAAGGGTAAAGGAAGGGCTCATCAGGTGGCTCAGGAGCTGGTAAGGGTAAGAAAACCAGAAGGTGATGAATCAGATCTAATATGTAGACAAGGCAGTTACAAGCGGGGTACCACAAGGATGGTTCTGGGTCCTGTTATATTCAGTATGGTCATTAGTGACATATGGGAGCATATCCAGGGCAAGTAATCTTGTAAGTGTCTCTTTGAAAATGGCAAAAAACTCTGCAGCACTGTGGACAGTGAGGAGGGGGTCAGAGGAAAACCTTTAGGTACTGCTTCTATAGTTAATAAATTCCCTCTCTCCACACATATAACTGTAACATTGCTATTGTTGACTTTATAGTCACTAATAAATGACAGTATAGCCTAGAGGTTAGAGTAACAAGCTGTGAATAAGCTTGGTACATCCCGCAGACACACCTGTGGTTGATTCCCACGACCTCCACTTGCATACTGTGTGACTTTGAGCAAGTCACTTAACCACCCCAGGTCCCAGGTGCTCCCAGGTCACCCCTGAAAATGAGTCTTGTTACCTTACCTGGTTAACAAAGACTAATAAATAATAATAAATTTCAGTCTTGTTAACTGGCTGTATATATTAGGTAAGTGTCAGTGGCGCAGTAGGTAGCACACTTGCCTCTGAGGCTGGAAGATCAGATGGTTGTGGGACAATATTTTGGAAGAGTTGTGTGATGAGTTTTAATATGTATAATTACATATATAGTTTTTAACTGTTTTTATTTATTTGTGTGTTGTTTAACTGTTGTATTTCGTTGAGTTGTGTTCTTAGAAATTGTACAGCATTTTGATATTATTGATATTGAGCTATATAAATACATTTATTATTATTGTTATTATTATTCTGAAATCTCTGAGTGGTTAGGGCCCTTGGGACTCAATACTGGAATTGCAGTTTCAGACAATGAGTGCCAATATTGTTAGTGCATTGAAATGTGGTGGTTTTACTCACATTCTATGCCTTGTTTGCACACTCATTAAATCTGTTAGTATGAGTTTTCCTGTCCAGTGGCAATAGTATAGTAACACTAGTGGGGCTGCAAAGCAAATCTGTGGCCTTTTTTAGTTACTCTGTAAAATCATGCAGTATATTGGCTGACCTCCAGAAAAAAATGGCTTACCAATACAGCAACTAAAACAAGATATTATGACAAGGTGGAGCTCAACATTTTACATGGTGAGAGACTTCTCACACAAAAGAAGGCAATCCAAGTCTAAAAGCGCTACAGAAAGACACTGACAAAATGGTGTACTTAAACATGAATGTGAAACAGAAGATTCAGTAAACAAACAAGGCTGCACCCAAAAATTAAGTGGCTTGATTCATGAGAATCATGACTAAGTGACATGAAACAGAAGATTCCATGAACAGGATTGCACCTAAGTGGCATGATTCATGACTAGGTGATGTGAAACAGAAGATTCAGTGTACAGGTTTGCACCAACAAATTTGAGTGGTATCAAACAGAAGATTCAATAACACTGAAAATCACTAAAACTGCTACAGAAATACACTGACAAAATGGCTTACTTAAACACTGATGTGAAACAGAAGATTCAGTAAACAAACAGGGTTGCACCCAAAAATAAAGTGGTGTGATTCATGACTAAGTGACATGAAACCGAAGATTCCATGAACAGGGTTGCACACAAAACATAAGTGGCATGATTCGTGACCAAGTGTCATGAAACAAGATTCAATGTACAGGGCTGCACCAAAAAACTGAGTGGTATCAAACAGATGATTCAAAAACACTGAAAATCACTAAAACTGCTACAGAAAGACACTGACAAAATGGCTTACTTAAACACTGATGTGAAACAGAAGATTCAGTAAACAAACAGGATTGCACCCAAAAATAAAGTGGTGTGATTCATGACTAAGTGACGTGAAACAGAAGGTTCAATAAAATAGGTTGCACCAAAAAAATTAAGTGGCATGATTCATGACTAAGTGACTTGAAACAGAACATTTAATGTACAGGGTTAAACCAAAAAATTGAGTGGTATCAAACATAAGATTTAATAACACTGAAAACTACTAAAACTGTTACAGAAAGACACTGTCAATGGCTTACTTAAACCCAGAAATCCAACTGAGAAAAGAAATGTTCAAAATCTGTGAATTCAGCAGTCGGCCAACAGGGGTAATTTATGTTTTGTTATGCTATCAAAAACATTTGAGTTTTATTTTTATTTAAGTTTTTATGGACTCTGTAATGAAAAATGATATCCTGGTATACAAGTTCAATTTTACACTGTAATTTATATAGAGGATAATGCCTGAGTAACAGTGGTTAAACACAATGTAATCACCTCAGGCAGTTGCCAGGACAAACAAATAAACCTCAGTAGTGCAGCTGGAGAGGTTTGCATTTGTCGTGGCAACTATGAGAGGAGATTACATCTGTGGTTCACTACCGTTACCCAGGTATTGTATTTTATAGTGTATGGAAAAACTAGCCACTGTGGGAAAAAAAATAAGCTTTTTTCAATATGCATTTGTTCTCCTGCTCAGCTATGAATGCCTCCTGGCTTGAATGTTGAGCAGCTGAAGTGCTGAAATTAGCCATTGCAATCTATACTGCAGCAGGTCTGTAACTGTCTGAATAAAATGTGTGTGTTTTGAATGAATGTCCAAGCAGCAGATCACTTTTCCTTTCCAAGAATTTTGACAGGTGGTGACATTCTATCCTATAATCCCATCATTATGACATAGTTTAGCAAGGTTTACAGCATACTGATGTCATAACGATGGGATTATCAGGTTATAAACTGATTGAAAATAGGGGTTAATTGGCACTGTCCATACATTATATAATAAGTATATGCTTAACATAGAAATAGATATATATAGATATAAATATGTATATACTGTATGTATATATATATATTTAATTCTTTGATAACTGGGTAAGTCCCACTAGTCAAAGGTGCCTGTTTCCATGCAGGGGAAAAAACACTTTTTTTTTTTAGTTCTACACCCTGCTCTGCCTTTTCCATCTAGTACTGGTGGAGAGAGTGTTATTCCCGAACTGGACTGCACTTCTGAACTGGACCAACTCGAAGATTCAGGTCAAGCCACAAAACACTTGGTTTTCTCAGTCACAGTCAAGTCGGCCTGGTCCGGGGGGATTCAGAAGTGCGACAGAGCCGATTTGCCCATCCTTATTTGTGATCCTTAATTACTGTCTGTGGCAGAAAGGAAGTGCAGTTTGACTTAGATTGATGATGCTTCAGTATTTAAGTCTGCAGGTTGGTGTGCTGCTGGTGGTGCTCCCAGACACACGCACACACACAAGCACACACACACAGATACACACACAGTGGTTAAATTGGAAACGCTTAGGTGGGGTAACTCTCATCTATGTGGTATGAAACTACTGTGATCACTAGGTCATGGAACTCTTCTATAGAATTCAGTGAATAAAGATGATAGAGAAGCAGGAACTCTAATACAATGTTAAAAGGAGTGGGAAACTAAGTGTCTGCTCAACTGAATTTCAGAACACAGTGTGGTGTTCTGACACCTTCATTCACCAGCTAATTTTGACCTGAGCAATTAACCATCTCTTTCCCTGGCCTCAACCAAGATAATCTGGCCAGTTCAAATTTTAAAACAAATTTTTTAATCTATTCTGTATTTCACTACAGGCATCATCAGTTAGTCACAGAGACTAATTTGTATTTTGCAATAGGCAGAGAAAGAAGAGACAAACCTTATTACCTATGTTCTCTAAATTGTGCAGTTGTCATGGCTGTTAGTGGAACATAATCAATGCAGACAGTGTTCAGATTCAATAGTGATACAATGTGACAGTTTGGCATATTAAGCCTAATGTTAAGCAAACTGACATACAGAGTCAGTACTGCTGGAGAGCAAAGCATATAATGTGCATTTCCACAACATCAGTATTGTATGTCCTGGTGCCTTGACATTTTTATGGCTGCATTGCATCATTACACAATGCTGACATATTGCCATCAGAAGAAGGGGTCTGCTTCCTAATGCAGCACAGCTTTTGTTGTTATGAGGGAGTGCAATCCAATCACAGCTTCCTGAAAATCTCTCCACGTCCTGTCCATTTACTAACATGTGTTTGCTTCTTCTCCCCTTCCCCCCGGATGCACTATTTTCTCTCTCTCCCTCTCCCCATTTCTTTGTCCCAATGGAAGGGGCTCCTCCATGGCTGGCTGTCATCTCTTAGGATTTGGTAAATAATATAAATGCCATCCAGACACCCATATACTCTTCTACAATAAAACATAAATTTATACACCCAACAAATACATCTGAAATACAGTTTATGCATGACAAAGAGTAAATAAAGAGAAACAAAGCAATTTGTCTAAACCCCATATGCTACAACAGAACTGAAATAGATCTTTTTCACTTTCCTTCAGAAGTAATTCTCATTATAACAAGGTGTGAAGGCTATCATTCTAAAACTAAGAAACTGGAAAGACATCTTGTGCAAGTAGAGGCTTACCATACAAGAAGAGAGGGACCAGTGCTGGCAACAGGCAGGCAGTTGCTGAATTCTGCATGGTACAGTAGACACACACAGGAGAAGAGCTGAGTAAGCACCAACAGCCATGGAATATGGGGCTGCTGAGAGCCTGCTGGATGGCAAAGTAGCTGGGAATTAAAAGGCAAGGAAGGGCTTCCAGGATATTCAGTCAGCAGCAAGCTGCTGACAGAAGGACCCTGCAAACTTGGAAGACAGATGGTGTGTTAGGAGGAGGATGGGGAGAAAAAGTATAGTAGATGTCCACACACACACACACACACACACACACACACACACACACACACACACACACACTCTGAGCCAATCAGTGACAGAATAATAATAATACAGTGCTTGATGAAAAGGTTTTAGTCAAGGGAAAGCACAAGCATGTCCTGGTAGTCAGATGGGGGCTCTCTTTTCCTTGAATTACTTGAAGAAACCTGGTAGTTAGACGGGGGATCTCTTTTCTTTGAATTATCTAGAGAAACCTGTTTTCCTTCCTTTGGGGTCTCTACAGTCACATCAGCTACTGGGGAGTGGCATAACAGGAAACTAATTAAAATAATGCTGATTATGACTCAGTGTCCACTGTACTAGTGGGAGGGAGTTAACTTCAATAGCTAATGTACTACACAGAAGTATTTGTATAGGTATCTTTCCAGACCCCTATGAACTTACTCTAGCCCTTTCCAGTTCAGGAGCATATGGGAGGTGGCAAGGAATGTGGCAGTCAAAATATTCAGTTCATGCTGAGTTGTCTGTCAGTGATATTTACTCACCAGATAAACATAAGATTGGAATATTTTCATGGAAACAATCACATGGATCTAGAATAAATTCCACTCAGCAGGCTGTATGTGTTTAATAACTTTAATAAGGAGAGATAATTTACAAGTATGGAAGAGTTGCACACAGTATCAAGTATGGAAGAGTTGCACACAGTATCAAAATACAGCATAAACTAGCTTGTCTGTCTATAGTCATTAAAAGGCAGGAAGAAAAATTGGGTTTAGCGATTTCCTGTATTCATTAAGGTCATGGTATCTGGGGAAGTTGGACCATAACAGAAGGTCTGGTGAGTCTAAGCAATCATGTGTGAATGAAACATCATGGTTTAGCTAGATTGCCTTTTATCAAATAGTGTTTTCAGTTTTCCATCACAAATGGTGGTGTAATTTACATTTAGAGCCAACGCTTGGATGTCCTGGAGTGTGAGACACCTACCCTGTCACACAATATTTTATAGCACAGATATCCCCTGAGGGAAAATGAATCAAGGTAGGAGCTGACAAGTTAAAAGCCAGAGCTAGAATGTGACAGATTAGACTGAGAGATCACTGCGGAAACTCCTTAAGGTACTATACGATCATCATCACCACCACTCCAGTGTTCCAAGCATCGGAGGATTAAAGCTGACATCTTTTTTGTTTATATGTACAATTCTGGCATCTCAATGGGTTCTAAGAATGGTTCTCGAGGTCTTCCGGTGAGACAACTGTAATGCAAAGCAAAGCTGACAGTTTTGATTCACAATTAAAGGAGGCACTGTTATAGCTTTAAGCAAAGCTATAACTGTACATATGAACATAAAACATATAACTCTGCTATAGCCATCAGTGGTATACTGAATCAAGACTGTTGCTATTTCAACTCTTTTTTATGGCTGCATAGTGACAGCTATTCTGATGTAGTGCAATTACATTGAGAAGGGGGCTTTGGTAGCATGCGACTGTGATTGGGGGGCTTTGGACTTGCACTTTATGACCTTCTGACCTCCCTGTATTTCAACAATATGCCCATTGCTCATAGCTACTTATTTCTATGTGCATTGAACATAAGCTGGTTACCCAAACTTTCATCAAGTACACAGCTACAATGTATAGCTCAGTACATCTGATCAGTACACTAGAAAGTAGGATGGGAGACTTATGAACATGTGCATCCAAATTACTCCAATACTATTGCACTAGCAGCCGTTATGTCATTGACCAGATTTTGTCATTATTAGTAGTGAATCTGCACACTGTCCCACTCACAGCCGTACTACAACTGCACAATTCAGAGAACAAGGGCACTAAGGGTTGTCTTTTCTTGTCTCTGGCCAGGCACAAAATTACAAGCTGGCAAGTGTGAGTAAATGATGCCTATAGTCACATGCAGAATAGATTTTAAGTTTTTAAAAAAGTAAACTGACAAGATTATCTTGGTTGAGGCCAGGGAAAGAGACTTTAATTGGTCAGGCCATAATTAGTTGGTAAATGAAGGTGTCAGAACAGCATACTCTGTTCTGAAGTTCAGTTGAGCAGACACTTAGTTTCCCACTACTTGTAACATTTCATTAGAGTTCCTGCATCTCTATCATCTTTATTCATTGAATACTGTGGAAGAGTTCCATAACCTGGTGATTGCACTAGTCCTACATCTACAAATCTTGAGGTGAAAGTTTCCCCACCAAAGCATGTCCAATGTAACCACTGTGGGGGGGGGGGGTGTGGTTGGGGACATCACCAGTAGCACACCAACCGGCAGACTTACATACTGAAACATCATCACTCTGAGTCAGACTGCACTATTTTTCTGCCACGGGTAAGAAGAATGGCTCACAAATCTACATAAACAGCCATCTTTGGAATTACAGTGTAAACTACAATTTGTATGTTTTGATACAAGATGAATGGAAATGCTATGGTGATGATGCTTCCTGGCCATAAAATTATACTGGCATATACTACTAAGTAACTTAATCCCATTTTTCTTTTCATGACCCCTTTTAGCAACTTGCTTCAGGTCACACAGTGGGAAGTGTCCTGGGTTCTCCTAAAATGGAAATTGTGTTCACTGTACATACCTGGCTAAAACAAATTAGTGAAATAAGTGGGTCTGAACCTGAGTCTCCTGGTTCCCAAGCCTGTGCAGTATCCACCACACATGCTGCTTCCTTAAAATGCCTCCTCCTAGTAATGCTGTCATACTGTACCATAAATATGATCAGCATAGTCTAATGTGGGGATACATAATTGAGGAACTCCCCTTAGGTGGCCTTTGAAGATGATGCATTTTGAGATTTTTGAAAACAGACCCCCTACGTTGAGCTTCAAGAACATAATGTAACTGAAATCTATTTCTCTGTCTCTGTTATGACGTTCTCTAAGAGTGCAAAATTTCTCCCAGCATTAATCAGTGCTTATTCCTAAACCTGTTCAAGGAAATCAGAAACACTTGCAGCTATTGCTGTAGCAAAACTGACATAGTGAAAATTAGATTTCAACTAGACAAAACAAGTTATGATTTTATTTACTTGACTAGGTTAGGAATTAAAATCTCTGTCTGGATTTGCCTTTCAGAAGTGCCATTCTGATGGTATTTTGAAAAATAAAGAAATTCATAATCATGATTTATTTTACAGACTTAGATGATCTATAAATACAATAACTATATTTAGTCTGCCAGTGATCTTTTCAGGATTAGTAATTCATTTTCTGTTTCTGTTAGAAAATGGCATTTTATTTTCTGTTTCATTGAGTTCTTTTGTAATACATATAATTTTTCTGTTACCACAGTAATGTTTTAAATATTTGTTCCTGTTTTCCCTCCTGTATCCCCTTCCATGGGTTATGCTTTGAAAAAAGCCCACAAGCCCTAGCTCAGTGCACTTTTTCCAATCGCTGATTGTCAAATAAATAAAGCATAAACAACGGAATGATATCTGAAAAGCATATACTGTAGGTTTTTTTTATTTCAGTGCAGGACTATTAACACTTTTAAATGCCAGATTACCAGTACTTAAAGAGAAAGTCCATGTACCAAGGGTCCAATATTGTTGCCAAAGGAAATATCTTTCAGTTAAGCTATTGGCCAAACCTGTAACTCTTCTAGGGCAAGCAATATAATACATTTCATTTCCCTTCACTTTACAGATGCAGGCATCCATTTTCTTAATCACTAGCATAAGAAATGACATCACATATGAGGAAAAAACAGTGGTAAAATACAGTGCTGCCAGTAATGAAGAGTTCATTATTTATAGAGCTCTCAGATTCATAGTTGGTAACTTGTGCTGATGGAATTTTCAGGTACTTGTACCCTTGCAATCTGGAAAATATGAAAATGAGCTTTACAGATCTAAATTTGATATCATTTTGAGAAATGTTTATACTGCTAGCACCTGCAGTTTTCAAAACCTTGTGTGGTTCTGTTGCTTCACTTTATATTTTGTAATATCACCATTTAGTAAACTGTGTTGCATCTGCCTGGTTTGTAAAATGTATTTCTGCTAGTACCATTCTAAATCATTGTTGTGCCAATGCTATTTTACATATTTCTGTGCACAGATGCAATATTATGTACTATATGTGCAGCAGGCACACTACTGTGCTTTACATTTCTTTTGTTCTTTTGCATACTGCATATTTTTGTATAGCATTTCTTTGTTGTATACTGTGTTTGTAGTGGCATCATATTGTGCTTAGATGTTTACTGGTCCCTGCTTTTGCAGTAAGTACTTTTTTCAACTCCTTTGAGCTTGCCATGACCAAACATTATGTCACTGTTAGTTGACTTACAGTACCTCTTTCTCTATGCTGTGGATAAGGTCTAGGGTTATAAAATTATCAGTTAACATTTCAGACCTTTTTTGTTTGGCCTTTAGTTTCTTGACTAAGACTTTGTCAAGCTAAAGATTTTTAACATATTTTTGTTATGTAGCTATGTAATGGCATTAAAATACTGTTTACAAGGGTTCAGTCAAGGTGTATTTTGATCAGGCAGTTCTGGTATCAGAATGAGAAATACATAAGAATATAAATATAGGAATGAAAGACCACTGGTCAATGATTCCCTGATTGTCTTCTTTCTTTTGTTGTTGTTAGCTCAGTTATAAGAACTACCCTCAACTCTACATGAACTGTCTACAATAGTCCCAAGATGTTCTAGGGTCTTTTCATGTAGGTTGTTTATATATCTATATCTATCTATGTATATGTGTGTGTGTATATATATATATATATATATATATATATACTGTAGGTATATATATATATATATATATATATATATATATATAATATATACATACACACACACATACATATACAAAGTATGAGCTAAAATGTACAAATTAGATAGCTTATACTTTACAATGCAGTTTCTTGTAATCACCAATATAGCTGCTAGGGTATACTTTTCATTAAATATGACTGCTGTTGTATGTGAAAATCCTAACCATCATCTTTTTGTTAAAATTCGCCACTTTTTGCAATTAGGTCAACAAGAGGGATTGTTGCACCTGGGTTATACCCTATCATCCTACATACATTTCACATATACCCTCACACTGTATTACTGGTCTGTTATACTGTGATACTGCTATTTGCTACTAACATATAAGATTTTAGGCACCCATCCATATAAGCATGAGTGCCAGGGATGTGCTTTGCTGCTCATATATGCCAATGTTTACATCATTCATAGGATTAGATTATGCATAGCTATTATACACTCACTATAATGTATTATATTTGCCTTTTACATATATTTCATATATAATCTACCTAATCACTGATAAGATGATGCTGAGGGATCATCAATGATTATTGTATAACTATGAATAAATGTGAGTGGGGTCAGCACTAGGAAACTTTTTGTAGATTAGAACACTCAAGGCTTTTTATTGTGTACAAAAAAAATCACCAATAAAAAGGCATCACAATTAAATTAGACAGTGTACAGTCTCTCATTATAAATGCTCCTCAGAGCTTGAAATATTTTGAAAAAAAGACCGACATACAAATATATCATGTGGGCAACTGTCACAAAAGACGGCAAAGGCCGCATTCAAAAAACGCAATGCGACCAAAATCAAAAAGCTGAACAAGCATAGTATACAGCCTGACGAGAAAATACTTGTGTAACTAATAGTCCAAAAGGCATATATCAAACTGCACAATTAGATAGCAATGCTGAAACAAGAAAGGCTGAATTAAGGAATCAGAACTTGCCATTATCTGAACACCCAAACACACAAGCATGTTAGCCATACATGCCATACCGCTACAACTTTGAGCCACTGGCACGACACGCAAAGAACCTGGAAGAGACAGATGAACATCACTAGGCCAACGTTCACTGTCTCTTCACAGGTTCTTTGTGTGTCAATAACAACAAGAAACAGACATACATAGCTAACATCTGTGTGTTTGGGCGTACGATCAATAAGGCGGTATGATTCCCAATTCAGCACATTGTCTTCCAACGCTATCTACTTGTGCAGTTTGATATACACCTTTTTGGACTATTAGTTACACAAGTATTTTCACGTTAGCTGTACACTATGCTTATTCAGGTTTTGATTTTAGGTCACATAGCGTTTTTTGAATGCGGCCTTTGTCGTCTTTTGTGACAGTTGCCCACATGATATATTTGTATGTCGGTCTTTTTTTCTAAATATTTCAAGCTCTGAGGAGCATTTATAATGAGAGACCATACACTGTCTAATTTAATTGTGATGCCTTTTTATTGATGATGTTTTTCTCTACACAATAAAAAGCCTTGAGTGTTCTAACATCTAAAAAAAGTTTCCTAGTGCTGACCCCACTCACATTTATTCATGCTGTATCATTTCAGCTCCTGGGTTACTAAGTGCACTTCTCTGTCTTGAGACCCCTTTTGTCCATGTTGTTTTATGGACTTTTTTTGTATAACATATTATATAACTATATTCTCATATAATTATATGTAGTGTGTGTTTTACACTCAGGCAGATATGCCATGCATAAAAGAGCCCTGTTGGCACTTCTCTTTGTCTAAGATAGCTGACAGAGAGAAATCCTTTGTTATGTCTTCTATTATACATAAGCAAGAAATGCCACGTGTAATAGAGCCCAGTCAGCTTTTTTTTTTGTCCAATACTATAGTGCTAACTGAAGCATATTATTTGTCTCATATGATACTCATTAGTAATTCTGTCTCCTAAGTCATCATCCAATGGAGAATGACTTAGGACCAATACACATTGTTTCTCATATCTGTAACTATCAGGTAATCTCTGTTTCTATGCTGTTATCTGTAGTATATAGCCTTCTGCAACCTATTGTAGCTCCCAGAGAGTGAAGAGAGAACAAGATCATAGAGAACTTAAGATCATAGAAATACTGGAGATTATGTACATTCTTCAGGAGAGTGGTGAGAAATCCATCTCCCTTGTGATTTTCTTTGTCACATGCTTGGAGTAAGTACTATAATAAACATTTATTGGTGCTCTTCTTGTTTACAAATGTTTCTTGGCAGACTCTGAAGACATAAGAATCTGTATTATTAGTATTATTATTTACCCTATACACTAAGAATGTTTAGGCAACACCTCCATCCAAAGCTTCTATTTCTGTTTTGTGGTCCCTTCTCTTCTCCTTCTTCTGTATATTTGTACAGGATGTCTTCCTTTTCTTGGTCCCCCTCTGCACAGCCTCCCCTTTCCCTTTTTAATCTTATAATCCCAATCCTGGTCTTCCTTTTCTCACTTATATACCTAAAAATTGTCCTCTTTCATTACCTCTTGGTAGTGCTATATGGAATGTGAAATTCCATCAGCAAAATTAGCATGGAATGACAATTTTGCCAGTGGAATTTCTTCTGGAATTTCACTGGTACTTCTATGAAATTCTGCCTGCTGTGATCCATGGAATAATATTCCATGGAAAAGCATTTTTTTCTGTGGAAAAGCATTCTGCAACCAGTTCAGTGGAAAATATTGAGATCTACAAAACAAAATGTTGCAGAAATGTTGCAGAAAGACTCATTCTGCATTACCTTCTGAAGAATTCTGCCATTCTTTTTCTGGTGAAATTCATTGGAATTTTAGTGGAATTTCAAGCATTCCACAAAATTTCATTCCAACTAAATTTGAAAATTCCACATAGTACTACCTCTTGACTATTTTCTCTTCAGTTTGTGTCTTTGTACTCATTACTGCTTTACCTGTTTCCTTCTGTTTCCCATGATACACCACCTTAACTTCCTCCCTCTGTGTCTCCTTATACCTTTTGAATGCTACCCTTTTAGACTTTACCTTTTCAGCTACCTCTTTTGAGAACCATATTGGTCTGTTTCCTCTTTTTCCCATTGCTTTTGCTCACTTGTTTGATGCAGAGATCCATTGCCTTTATTATGTCTTCACAACGTTGTCTCTTAGTTGTTGTTTTTTTTGGAGGTCCTGCCATTGCACTGTGCCAGTACAGCTAGGCAGCTAAGGATCAAGGATTTTAAATACTGCCTGAGGCAGTGGTGCAGGAGGGAGGGATATGCATGTATAGGATGCTGTGGGGTCACATGGCTAAACAAACAGCTGTACGCAAGGGACAGGCTGCATATAAATGATGGGGGAGCTATACTGCTAAGGGGAAGCTGCAGGGGTAGATAGATGAAATCCCGGGGGATGATTTAAACTAAGGAGGGGGAGTATGAAGATAAGGGAAAAATAGAAAAAATGGCTAGTGGAACTTACCTAACTTGCACCCCCCAAAACTAGTGGCATGGGGCATTAGTATGAAGAGAAATGGAAGAGGAGGGGATAGATTGAGGGGTCTGCTGGAAAACACCAGGAGCCTGGGAAATAAGATGGAGGACCTGGAGGCAGTGATGGGGATGGAGAACCTAGATCTGATAGTGATAACTGAAACATGGTGGGTGGATAATCACAGTTCGGAAGTGGAATTACCAGGGTATAGCCACTTTAGGAGAGACAGGAAAGGAAAACAAGGGGGAGGGGTAGCCCTATATGTAAGAGAAGGGGTAAGAGCAATGGTGAGTAGGGATGGGCAGGGCTCAGTGGAGATCTTTTGGGTCACATTAAGTAAGAGGATGGGGAGGCAATTAGGATAGGGGTAGTGTACAGACTGCCAAATTGGGGGGGAGGGGATAGGGAGATGGCTAGGGAAATACAGGGGATGGCCAGCAAAGGGAAAATCCTGGTGGTTGAAGATCTAAATGTTCCTGATGTAGACTGGGAAATCCCAGCAGCAGAAAGGAGTAGTGAGCTGTTGGAGTCCATGCAGGAAGCTTTTATTTACCAAACTGCCAGGGAGTCGACTAGGGGAGCGGCCATACTGGACCTGGTTATGATGAATGGGGTCAGTGTGGAGGAGGTAGAGGTTGTGGAAACTCTATGAGACAGTGACCACAGGATGATGAGGTTTAGCGTTCAGATGGGATGGGACAAAAGCAGGTCCGCCACTAGGGTAGTGAACTTCAGGAAGGCAGATTTTAAGGAGATGAAGGAACTCTTGTAAGAAGAACTAGAAGGGAAGGAGAACCTAGAAGGCATAGAGGAGCTGTGGGGGCAATTATAAGGGGGAATTTAGTTGGTGATAGAGCAATGCATCCAGAGGATGAGCAAACATAAGACAGGGAAGAAACCATTTTGCTTTATAGCAGAAGTAAGGAAAGCAGTCTGGGAGAAAAGGAAGGTGTTCAGGGCCAACAAGGCTTTGCAGGGAGTGGCGGACAAAGATGTTTATAGGGATAAGCTAAAGGAAGCAGGGAAAATAGGCAGGAGAGCAAAAGTGGATACAGAACAGAAAATAGCAAGTGGTGTCAAAAGGGGAGACAAGAAGATTTTCAGGTATGTGAGTGACACAAGGAGAGGCAGGCAGGGGATTATGAGACTCAAAGCGGAGGGGGAGCTCTGATACAGGGGAGGAAGAAAAAGCAAATCTGCTGAGTAATTACTTCACCTCAGTCTTCACGGTGGAGAAAGAAGGGAAGGGAAGGGGCCAGAGCTAAGAAGCAGGGGAAGAGAGGGCAGGGAGATGGACACAAGCCCCTTTACAGAGGATATGGTATTAGAGGAATTAGGTAAACAGTGGAGGGACAAGGCAATAGGTCCCAGTGCGATCCACCCCAGGGTACTCAAGGAGTTAAAGGAGGAATTGGCAGCACATAGAAACATAGAATTTGACAGCAGATAAGGACCGCTTGGCCCACCTAGTCTGCCCGTTTTCCTACCTAACAGATAAGCTGCAGATCCTAGTTAACCAACAGCTTACTTCCTCCTACTCCCCCGCTAGGACTGCCTTACGTCTGTCCCATGCATTCTTGAATTACCTCACTTTTCTTGGCTCCACGATCTCCTCAGGGAGGCTGTTCCATGCATCCACAACCCTCTTCATGAAAAAATACTTCCTCACATTACCTCGGAGCTATCCCCCCCATCTTCAAATTGTGACCCCTTGTTCTTGCACATCTCTTTTTCTGAAAGATGCTACCCTCTTGGACTTTGTTGATTCCCTTAAGGTACTTGAAAGTTTCTATCATGTCCTCTCTCTCCCTTCTTTCCTCATGGGGAAACATATTAAGCTCCTTTAGTCTTTCTTCATATGTCTTCTGGTACAGACCCTGCACCATTTTGATTCTCCCTCCTCTGGACAGCCTCCACTCTGTCTATGTCTTTGAGGAGATGTGGTCTCCAGAACTGCACACAGTACTCAGATGGGTCTCACCAACTGTCTGTACAGAGGATAACAACTTCCTGTTTTCTACTATTGATGCCTCTCCTATGCATCCCAGTATCCCCCCAGCCTTCCTTACTGCCTTCTCACATTGCTTGCCCACCTTTAGGTCATCTTATATAATTACCCCCAGGTCCCTTTCCAATTTTACTGTTGTCAGTATCTCACCCCCCATTGTGTACTCTTCCCCTGGGTTTTTGTTTCCCAGGTGCATTACCTTGCACTTCTTTGCATTGAATCTGAGCTGCCATACATTTGACCATTCCTCCAACCTTGCCAAATCCCTTCTCATCCTTTCCACTCCATCTTGTGTATCAACCCTGTTGCAGATCTTTGTGTCATCTGCAAATAGTCATACTTTTCCTTCCAGTTCCTCTGCAATGTCACTTATAAAGACATTAAAAAGGACCGATTCCAGTACTGAACCCTGCAGTACCCCACTAGTAACCCTCCTTTCTTCACTGTGGACTCTGTTTACTACTACCCTTTGTGTCCTGTTGTCTAGCCAATTTTTTATCCAGGCTACCACCTTGGGACCCACTCCAAGGCTGGCTAACTTGTGTATTAATCTTTTATGTGGTACTGTATCAAATGCCTTGTTAAAATCTTGGTAGGCCATGTCCACAGCCCCTCCCTGGTCTACTACTTTGGTCACCCAGTCAAAGAAATTTATTAGATTCGTCTGACATGACCTTCCCATCGTGAATCCATGCTGCCTTGGGTCCTGTGCCCCACTGGCCTCTAGGTACTCAACAATTCTTTCCTTCAGAAGTGATTCCATCATTTTCCTTACCACTGAGGTCAAACTAACTGGTCTGTAGTTTCCTGCTCTGTCCTGCTCCCACTTTGTGAAGAGGAATCACATCTACCCTCCTCCAGTCCTCAGGTACCACCCCATCCTCCCATGATTTGTTAAAAGAGAGTAGCTGTGTCACTAGTTCTACCCTTAGTTCCTTTACAATTCTTGGGTGAATCCCATCAGGCGCCATTGCTTTGTCCACCTTCAGTTTTATTAGTTCTTTCAAAACCCTTTCTTCTGTAAATGGACTGGTATTGACCCCCATCTTCAGAGTATTTCTCTTGTTTGGTTTAGGTACCCCCCCTCTTCCTTTGTGAATACTAAGCAGAAACATTCATTCAGTATCCCTGCTTTTTCTCTGTCACCCTCTGCCCACATTCCTTCCCCTTTATGAAGCCTCAGTATCCCTCCTTTAGTCTTTCTTTGCTCCCTAATGTACCTATTCATGTTTCATGTTCAAGTTTCAAGTTTATTGCAGGAGAGACTCCGTTGAGCAAGATCATTCACAAGGAGGTCCTGAGTCACATACACATACAATTCGCTATTACATTGACAGGAAAATTGAATGTGGAACAAGCAAAGAATATATATATAATACAAGAGGTATACAACATAGAAATCCTTGTGCTATGTATGCAAATATATTCCAGCTTAATCCTTGTGCCCAGTTATGCAACACATTCCAGCTCAATGAGTAGAGGGACAGTTGGTACATAGGTAGTTGGCTTAGAGTTGGGGGGGCTAGTAGCAACTACATACATCTTTTATTTTAGAGAGAGCTAGTGTTTTGTAGGAGTTAATTGATACAATGCTGGTTAGCTTCGGCATGGCTTGTAGTCAGTTCCAAATGTTGGGGAGGGCATATGAGACAGCTCATTGGTCAGTTGTAGTACAAGTCGTGGGAACATCTAGGAGGATAAAGTCAGATTTCCTTAGGGAATAGGCACTATGCGAGATGTGTATGATAGACGTTAAGTAGTCAGGCAGTTTGTGAAGAAGTAACTTAAGGGTCCAAATACCAGCATGAAGAAGGCATCTGGTGGTGAGTGAGGTCCACCCAACTGCTGCATATAGAGCACTGTGGTGGGTCCTGTATGCAGAGCTAGTAATGAAGTGAAGAGCATGGTGGTAGAGTACATCCAGTTTAGATAGGCTCAAGGTTGGGGAGGAGATAAAAATAAAGTGTCCGTAGTCAAGTAGGAGAAGGAATGTTGCTTGGACAAGTCATTTGCAGGTCGCGAGTGAAAAGAGGGTCCTATTTCTAAAGAAGAAACCCAAGCATACTTTAAGCCTCATTGATAGATCCTAGACATTGCCTTTGAAAGAAAGCTTGTTGTCTATCCACATACCTAGATATTTAAATTTAGGCATGACTTCCAAGGGTTCACCTAGGGAGGTAACTATGAAGTTCTTTGGTGGGGCAGGTAGGGCACCAGATGAGGCAAGTCATGAAAAAATAATTGCCTTGGTTTTTTTGGCATTTAAGAGAAGCTTGGCACTGATAAGGTTGCTTTCTAGCTGGATAAAGTCAGCTTGCAGTGCTTCCCTGACTTCAGATAAGTTCGAGCCTGATGTGTACAAAATCGTATCATCCGCAGCAAAGAAATGTATGCTAGAGTTCTTTATGTGGGAATCAAGGTTGTTGATATACAGGGAAAAAAGGATTGTTCCTAGGATGGAGCCTTAGGGGACTCCTCTGGCAATTGGAAGTGGGGCAGATAGTAGGCCATCAGCTTTGACTTTTTGTATCCTTCCAGAGAGATAACTGCTAAACCACTGTAAAGTAAGTGGAGTGGCACCTAGGTAGGCAAGACAGTTGACTAGGAGGTGATGGTCTACAGTGTCAAAGGCCTTACTGAGGTCTAGAAAGGCTGCACCAGTAAACGTCTTGGTGTCCATAGCAAGGATCCAGTCATTAGAGACTTTAGCCAAAGCTGAGATGGTACTGTGTTTCGACCAGAAGCCAGATTGGGCTGGGTTTAAGAGTGAGTGCACTATTAAAGGTCTTATCCCCCCTTCTTAACAGAGTTGGCTATCCTTTCCTCAGTTTGGGCCTTTGCTATTCTGATTGCCTTCCTTGTCTCTTTTTTCTTTAACTGATAAAGTTCTCTGTCCTGCTCCTGCTGTGTTTCCTTATATTTCCCGAATGCTATCCTTTTCTCCTTAACCTTCCCTGCCACCTCTTTTGAGAACCATAGCAGTTTTTTCCTTCCTTGTGTTTTGTTGATTTGCTTTACACAAAGGCTTGTTGTCTCTGTGATGGCTGTTTTGATTACTCCCCATTGTTCCTCCACCCCTCCTTCTTGCCTGTTTGCTAGTGCTTGTCTGAGGCACTCTTTCATTTTCCCAAAGTCAGCCCTCCTAAAGTCCAATACTCTTGCTTTTGTATGGCTTGATTTTATGGCTGTGTTTATCGTGAACCACACTGTTTGGTGGTCGCTTGTTCCCAGATGGCTACCCACTTCTAAATCTGAGATTCTTTCTCCATCCCCATTTGAGAGTTCCAGGTCTAAGATTGCTCCCTCCTGAGTGGGTTCCAATACTAGCTGTTTGAGGCATGCCCCTTGTAGGGCATCAAGAATGACCCTGCTCTTGGATGTGCCTGCAGCAAAGGTGCTCCAGTTAACATCTGGCATATTCAGGTCCCCCATCAACAATATTTCCCCTTTTTCTGCCATTCTAAGGATGCCTTCTATCATTTCCTTGTCCATTTCCTCCCCCTGAGATGGGGGTCTGTATACAACCCCCATGTGAATTGTGGTGCCATTTCCTGTCTCCAGGGTGACCCAGAGTGCCTCATCTGCTCCCTGTTTACTCTTTAGTTCTGTTGCATTGATCCCTTCCTTTACATGAGAGCTACTCCTCCTCCTCTTTTACCCCCCTGTCTCTCCTGTGATTGTGTATCCTGGTATGTTGACATCCCAGTCATGGTTCTCTGTGTACCATGTTTCTGTGACTGCCACAATATCCAGGCAACCCTCTTCCATCAAGGCCACTAATTCAGGGAGCTTGTTACACAGACTATGGGCATTGGTACTCATCACCCTCCACTTTTTGATGGCCTTACCCCTTTTAGCCCCATCCCTGTCCTTACTGCCTTTGCCCTTTTTTTACATTTACCTCAGTCCTGCTCCCTAATGACTTCTCTACCTTAGTGTTTACCTCACTAATTACCATGTTTTGTGGGGGTAGGTTGGGATTTCCCTGCTCCTTTTCAGTGCCTCCCCCCTTGGCTAGTTTAAATGCTTGCCAATTAAGCATTTAAACCTCTCACCTAGGATCCTGGTCCCCCCCGGACAGATGCAGATCATCACGCTAGTATAGGTCTGCATCCCTCCAGGTGGCTCCCCAGTCCCCAGTGAAGCCAAAACCCTGAGCTCCACACCAGTTTTTCAACCATTCATTGAATTCCCTGGTGAGGAGTACCCTAGCATCATCCTTGCCATAGACAGGCAGCACCTCCGAGAAGGTTACCATATGTGCTACCTGTCTAAGGCCCCTCCCCAACTCTACAAACTCCTCTTGCTCTGCTATGATCCCATTTCTAGCCAGGTCATTTGCCCCTAGGTGGACAATGACATCCAGCTCCCTTTCTTGTGCAGCTGCTCCCACGATCCTGAGGATTCGCTTCCTGTCCCTCCAAGCCGTGGTGCCAGGCAGGCACCTTACCTCCATCTCCCCTTCCTCCTGCACTTCTACCCCCTAATGATTAAGTCCCCCACCAAGAGTTGTTTCCTTCCTCTGTGGGGTCCCATGCCACCCTCCTGTGGGTCTCCTTTGTGAAGGTTCCCAGCATCCTCCTTGGTCTCCACTGCAGGTGCCTCCATAGAGGAACCACTATCCACCAGATGAGTGTATGAATTGTAGAGCGGTATAGCTGGAGGGATGCAACTCTGTTCCACCACCCTCTCCCTCCCTGAGCCCACCCTGGTCCAATCTCTCCTCTTTCTTAGCAGCCTCTGAGGTAGTGGCATTGGCCCTGGTGTTCCCTGGGGGGGAGGAGGTTTCAAGAATCCTAGCCAGGTCAGCCTGGAGACAGGCAACCTCCTCCCTCAGACCAGAGATGTGCCTGCAAATAGGGCAGCATTGCAGCCTCCAGAATGTCTCCTGGAATGCTGCCACCCCACAACCATTGCACTGCACCACTCCTATCATGTCTTATCCGTCATATCACAAGGTTATTTAATCTGTCTCTAGACAAGGGGAGAGTCCTGGGGGATTGGAGAAGGGCTGATGTGGTGCCTTTACACAAGGGGAAGGAAAGGATGAGCCAGGCAACTACTGCTCAGTTAGCTTTACTTCCGTGATAGGAAAACTAATGGAGGCAGTTATAAAAGAAAGGCTGGTACAATATCTAAAGGAGAAAGGCCTCATACACGGCAACCAGCATGGGTTCACAGATGGAAGATCATGTCAGACCAACCTGAATGAATTTTTTGAGGAAGTAATGGAGATATGTGATATGGGAGGGGCAGTGGACGTGGCCTATCTAGACTTCAGGAAGGCCTTTGACACGGCCCTCCATAGAAGGCTCATAAGCAAGTTGGACAGCTTAGGAGTGGTGAACAAAATAACAAAATGGGTGAGCATTGACTGGGGGAGAACTCAGAGTGAGGTGGTAAATAGGGGTACACTCAAGGGAAGGAGGGGTGATGAGTGGGGTTACTCAGGGTCAGTGTTGGGACCCATAGTGTTTAACATATACATTGGGTGACATTCCAGAGGGTCTAAATGGGAAGGTATGTCTGTTCACATATGACACAAAGATCTGAAACAGGGTGGACACATGGGGAGGGGATGAGGGAGGATCTGGCCAGGCTGAAGGAGTGGTTGGGAAAGTGATAAACTATTCAATGCAAAAAAATGTAAATTATGCACATAGGACAAAAGAATCCAAGGGCAAAATACTGGCTGGGGAGGGGGAAAGGAGGTTACAGAGCCAGAGTGGAATCTTGGCATCACAATTTTGGATAACCTGAAGGTTAGGAATTAATGTGATAGGGCAGTGGGGAAGCAGCCAGAATGTTGGCATGTATAGGAAGGGGCTTTACAAGCAGGAAAAGGGAGGTGATCATGCCACTATTCAAAACCAGGGTCAGACCACAGTTTGAATATGGGGTCCAGTTCTGGAGGCCGCACTTACAGGGAGACAAGAACAGGCTGGAGGGTGTCCAGAGAAGAGCAACCACGATGGTTCAAGGGCTACAAGGGAGGTCATATAAGGGAAAGACTGGTAGAACTGAACTTGTACACACTAGAGATGAGGAGGGAAAGTGGGGATATTGTAGAAACTTTCAAATATTTGAGGGGAATAAACAGAGTGAGGGAAGGTAGCATCTTCAAGATGAGTGAGAACAAATTCACTAGGGGACACATATTCAAGCTTTAGGGGGATAAATTCAGAGGCAATGTAATAGGGCAGTTCTTCACTGAGAGGTTGGTGGGTAGCTATACTGGGGAGTATTTCAGGCAGACTGGATGGACCAGAGGGTCCTTTTCTGTAGGCAAATTTCTATCTTTCTAGTTTTGACCACTGTTGCTCCACCCCACCTAGACCATCCCCCTACTAGGTCATCCCTGTGGCATTCAACCATCTTTGTAAAATAAAATCTTTGTGGACCAGGACTAGGAGTCTAGCTGGAGGGTGGTGTGTAGTCCATGGGTGTATAAGGCTGTGTGGCTGGGAGTGGTCTCAGAGATCAGTGCCTTCCAATGGGTTAATGGAGACACAACGGCAGTGTCATTTGCAGTGGCTGCAGCAGACAGATTTTGGTTTAAGGGAGATTTTCTCCACTTTTTCCTACTTTTTGTCTTTTTAGTATTTGATTTTGTTTTAGATAAAAGTGGGGAAAAAAGTGGGGACGGGCACTGGGAAAACAAGCTAAAAAGAGTGTATAGCTGCTGAACAATGCTGAAACAGTTCATTTTGTGTTTGTTTCTGTATAGGATAAAGATACTCAGGAATGTAAAATAAAATGGATACAAAATAAAACAAAATAAAGAAGGATTTCTAAACAACACCAAACATAGTAGAAGCAAAGTGATGTTTGCTCTGTTAATTAAACTAACTTGATTAGACTAATTGAACTATACAGCACTCTTTATTGGGATGATGGGGAAGATATCAAAATTCAATAGTACCAGTTGAAGTTAATCTAATTGGCTTTATGAATTGGTTTGCGACTTTCAATACTCTGAAATCATTAAGAATCATGTGGATTAAATTGCCGTCTTCCTTATTAGGAGAATCCAAGGAGGAATTTCTAACCAGTGCTTTCTGACATAATTTGGCATACATATTTAAGCCCCCTCAGTGCAGAGCTTCATTAAGCAGTGGTGGAGGAGCATCAAACATGCAGGAGCTCAAGTGTGTTACTGACTCAGGTGTATGTGAGACAAATCTGACAACCTGTTAGTAATTTAGTAACTTACAATTACTTAAGCACATAGTGCTGTATTTAAATAACAGCCATGTATACAAAGGCACAACACAATAGCTGAGTCAGTGCATTACTTTGCAAAGAAGTGCAA
Organism: Neoceratodus forsteri; assembly: GCA_016271365.2. Lineage (NCBI taxonomy): Eukaryota > Metazoa > Chordata > Ceratodontiformes > Ceratodontidae > Neoceratodus > Neoceratodus forsteri. The sequence continues at coordinate 1,762,181,857 of CM057455.1, read as the reverse complement.
AGTAATGCACCTGGGAAACAAAAATCCAGGGGAAGCGTACACAATGGGGGGAGGTACTAACAACAACAAAAATAGAATGGGACTTGTGGGTAGTCATGTCATACAACCTAAAGGTGAGCAAGCAATGTGAAAAGACAGTAAGGAGGGCTGGGGGGATACTAGGATGCATAAGGAGAGGCATCACCAGTAGAAAACAGGAAGTTGCTATCCCTCTGTACAGACAGTTAGTAAGACCCCATCTTGAGTGCTATGTGCAGTTCTGGAGACCCCATCTCTGCAAGGACATAGACAGAATGGCAGCAGTCCAGAGGAGGGCAACTAAAATGGTGCAGGTTCTGCACCAGAAGCCACATGAAGAGAGACTAAAGGAGCTTAATATGTATACCATTGAGGAAAGGAGGTAGATGGGGGACATGATAGAGACATTCAAGTACCTCAAGGGAATTAACAAAGTCCAGTAGGACAGTATCTTTCAGAAAAGAGATGTGCAATGACAAGGGGGCACAATTTGAAGTTAGAGGGGGGATGACTCGGGGGAAATGTGAGGAAGTATTTTTTCACAGACAGGGTGGTGGATGCATGGAGCAGCCTTCCAGAGGAGGTAGTGGGGTCAAAAACAGTGGGGTAATTCAAGAATGCATGAGACAGACATAAGGCAGTTCTAGTGGGGGGAGGAGGAAGTAGGCAGTTGGTTAACTAGGATCTGCAGTTTATCTGAAAGATAGGGAAATGGGCAGATTGGATTGGTCAAGTGGTCCTTATCTGCCGTCAAAGGCTATGTTTCTATGTAGTAACTCATATTCTGTCAAGATAACAGCTTTTAAAGTGCTCTCCCATTCTCCAAGCTGCATTCTTCTCTTGATTCTCCTGTTACATACAGGTCTTAGCAAATCTAATTGTCCAGGGCTGGATGCCAATTTGATGCTAGAGGAGAGGCTTATTTGTATTTTCTTGCTTTCTGGTTGCTGATTCTCCACTGCCGTGTATCTGGACTTGGATCTGGATTTCATTTTTTGAAAGCCATTTAAAAGTAACTACAGATTACAAATACAACTGATAAAGGCCCATTAGTCCAAAATGAGTCAGGCATTAGTCCTGTGTTTTTCATGACACAAAATAAAGTATGCACTTTTTGTTGGTAACATGTAATAAGGGAGACTCAAATAGGGCGACTCAAGTATGGTGAAGACACAATGTTGAGAACAACAATGGCGACCAGCAATTAATTGCGACCGGTAATTACAGGTGACCGGAACTAACGGCGACCTTCAATAACAGCCCCAACCCCCATGGGCAATGTGAACCTCAGAGTTAGATAATTAAAGATAGGAGAGTGTTGGTGGATGCAGCCCCCCCATGGGGAGTGTGGGGGGCATAGCCCTCCACATCTATAAAGGCAGCATGAGCTTGTGTTTGGTGCCAGTAGTGCTGAAGGGAGATGGGATCTGCATGAGCACCCAAGCTTGGTAACTGGTATGAATATCCAAGAAGTCTGGTAGTTTTAAGTGTAGTGTGACTGCAGTTTGGATGTCAGTCAGCTTCAGTCACTCATTCTGACAGTCACTGTAAGTTGCGGTCACCAATGTTGTCCTCGCTGTTCTGGGTTTTCCCTTTTCATGTTCGCTGATAAATGCTCGCCATATTCACGTGGAACCCATTTTGTTAAAGAGCTACTGATGCCTCAAAAATACTTTAAAAAAACATAATAATTAGGTACAATTCTGCTTGCATTCCATTTATATTTTATATATGTCTCCTCCACATAATTTATTACTAAAGAAATGTGTATGAATATATCATAGTAGTCCCTTAGAGTTTGTTTTGAGTTCATCCACCTCTATAGCTTACTCCCTACTTCAAGTCATGATTCTCTATTGTGCCATCACAATCTGTTGCCATGGAAGTAACTGTGAGGTCACAAGCAGTGCTCTGTGACTTCAGGTAGGGTGAAAACAGCAGGACTAGATGAACTCTTCAGGGGCAAAGATCCTGTTTTCATATAAATGACCTCACTACTAAATAATGGGGAGGAGGAATACAGAACTAATGGGAAATACAAGCTGGAAAGTGCCTAAATATTATATTTTGTTAAAGTCGTCCCAAACAAGCCACTAGCTCTTTAATATGATTGTTGCAGAGTGGTGCCTTTTCTAAATGAGGTGTGTGTGCCCATTTTTTTTATATTGGTAAATCAAACTTAATATACATAAAAGGTACTATTCAGGTACAATTTAACTTGCCTCTAAAATTCTTGAGGTGTGGATTTGAGATTCTAAACCATTGTTTTTTATTATTAAGACTGATGTATATTGTTATTGTTGTTGTTAAAAGTTTATTCCTTACAAGTACAAAGAAAAGGAAATCCCTTTGAGTGGTTAGACTCATTTACAATGGGGTCCATAACATACGAAACACTTTCATAAATACACATAACTCAGTAAAATCCATGTCTTACAAAATAAAGCTAGGTCACACACACATATAACTTGTCTATTAACAAACTATGACACAAATGACACATTTTCTGTCTCTCTTTTTTTGTTTTAAAAATGCAAAATCCTAGCGATAACCATGCTTCTTGTACAAAAGTGACTTAGAGAGACAACAATAATAATAATAGGTAGTGGAGAGTGACCATAAAAAGTGGAAACTTTTAGCTACAACAGCTATTAGTTGGTTGAATAGGACTCTGATGTAACCACCTTTTAATCACATTCCATGGGGCAATTATATTTGTTCTCAGATAGTCTGGTAGCCCATTCCAAAGTTTGGGCCCACTAACTTTTAATGCGGCGTTCCATTTTGCTGTTCTAGTTTTTGGAATTACCAATTCCAGATTTTTTGCTGATTGCAAACCAGCTTTGGGTATACGTGTTTTAAACAAGTCATCTAAATAAGGTGGAGTCTTCTTCTTTAAGTGTTGATGGGTTAAGTACAGTATATGCAAGTTTCTATGTCCATAAGGCTGGTCCATTTTAAGGTACTGTGCATAGTGCACCAGTGCATTAAACAGAGAGCATCTAATGCAAACCTTGCAAATCTATTTAAGGCTGTATTCAACCTCTCTAATACGGTTATTATATATCCTTTTGTCCATTTTGGTAACTTTTGATATTATACATGTAATTTTACAGATATTATCAAAGGTCTATATAAGATACAATCATGTAAATATAGGCTTTTAATGTCTGAGATTATATAGTTCCATTATATAAATCAGGGATACTTTAGAATTTATTTTGAACCTAACTTTTATGTAATCTGAGTATAATTTGCTGTGGGCTATATTGAGTTGTTGTGGACTATATTGAGTGAATTAATGGAAATTATATTAATTAATATCTACATTGAAATTAATGAGCATAGACAAGTTTAATTTAATTACACCCATATATATATATATACAGTATATATATATATATATATATATACACACACATATATATATATATATATATATATATATTTGCTAATTGAAATATATAATTTACATTAAAACAACCCTACATGATTAAAATCATCAAAATGTCAAATGCACTGATTAATGTAATTTAATTACAAGAATGTCTATGTTGTGTCTTAATCTAATTTACTGGATCCTGGAAGTTTCTTGGCAGCATTGACAGTCATTCTAAGGGAGAGTATGCACAAAGGAAATCTTAGAACACCACTTGATCAGCCTATGCATCCAGTGAAGGTGGAAGACTTGAGGCCCCAAGAACAAGATGTCTGCACACCTATATAGAACTACTGATTTGTCCCCAGCATTGAATACATTTTCCACAAGTATTGGCGATATTGTGTTTAGCACCTTGGTACATTTAAATATCTGCTTAAGGATATCTATAATTATAAAAAGTTAATTGCTTTTAGCAACTGGTTTATTTTAAATTGAGTGCATTTATTTTACTTACTGGGAACTGAAGTTTGCATAGAATTATTGTGAGTATTGTTCAGGAATTACAATGAGGACCAGGAATACTAAATCACATGAATTGTTATTAACCTCTTCAGAATTAGACACACTGTCTGGAAAAGACAACAGCAACAACAACAAAAATACAATAATCAATAGAATCACTGGCTGCCCTTGGTAAAAGTATATCAGGGTGACCAAAATCAAACAAAATTAAGGGCAACAAATTTAAATTAATTTCAGCTCAACTGAAAATTATAAACTTTGTAGGTAAAAAATACATCTCCACCACTTCAACAAAAAGACATGATGCAATAAAATACGGTTTGTAGAATAAGTGGTACACAGCTAAATTCAGGGGTACAAGAATATCAACCCATATAAATTGAACAAAGGCAAACTGACAGAGAAAGCCCCAAATAGGTTTTAAATTCATTAGTTTTCATGCCTACTTATAGAGCACTTATTGTTAGTAAAGCAGTAGATAATAAATCTCCATCATACATTCAAAATATTGATAGCAGATCAACAATGCACCGTACTGTATATCTCAGAATATAGCAGATATGGTGAATGAACTAGGGAGGACTATAGGTGGATTAAAAAATCTGCTACTAGATCAGCAGTTGCAAGGAATAGCCAATTTACCTGAGGAAGTGACTAATCACCATTGTGATTTAGAAGACTGTTCATCTATATCTCCAGAATAATGAGATATAACCTCCCCAGAGTTTACTTGGAAACATTTTCCAAAGAGGAATTTAGAACATCACAGTTATCACAGATGAACCAGTAGTCTCAGTATTATCTAAAGAGCTTTTGGGTTATGCTAAAAATCGTTATAATGCAAGTGTAGTAATACTAGAGACTTTATGGGTTCTGTAAAATGAATTATTGTGTGTAAGAACCAATGTTTTGAAAAATCTATTTATGATCAAGAGACAGATGGAGGATAATTTTAAATTGAAGTATGAAGAAGGTGCAAATGGCTCCTTCATACTGAGGAGAAATGGAAGGGATGACCTGTACTCTAACCACAAAGAAAAGAAATGTATTCAAGTGAATTTACCTCGCCCATGTATCAGACAAGAGCAAATAGATTTAGTTGATTCACATCATAATTCAAACACATGATGATAGACTAAATCAAAGAAGAAAAAGGTGGACTAGTTAGGTAGAACACAGGCAAGGGAAAGAACAGGAAAACTAAAACCAAAGTAGATAGTGGCAAAGACAATCTCAACATAAATAAATCTAAGGGATGAGAGAATAAGTTACCCACCGAGCAAAAGGTTGACGTGCTACAAGTAAGCCACCTGATAGAAATTCCTGATGAGAGCTTAACACCACACAATATAAACAATCTAAACCAGAAACACTCATAAAATAATATTGACCAGTTAGCATTACATGAAATAGCTCTGGTAAAAATCAAGGGACTAAGGAGAACTGATAATGAAACACATGAGTCTCTCAAAGAACACATTAAGTATTTATTTCACATCTCAACTTTGAAAGTAGATATTATTAAAGTGGTTTGGCTTGCTGAAGCCCAGTTGCAGGTGTTGATTTTAGTTGATTCAATTGAACATGCATTGTCACAATGGGAAAAGAAAGATAATGTAAAAGGGCTTGAGTTAGAATATCCAACTCTCCTTAAAACTATTTATAAAATGTTAGCCAATGAAGAAAAATATGATGAACAAAGATTCTATTTGGAAACAAGTGGAATTCCATGGAGTTCCCATGAAAATAAGGACACACTTATGGACAAAGCAAAGTACTTGTTATGTAATGAAATATCAAACTTTGTATATAAAGTAGAGCATTTAACTACTATAGAAGGGAAACCTAATCCAATAGTTGTCTTAAACTTTCATGCTGCAGATTAAACAAAAAATAACTGGAGTAAACAAAGACTGTTTGACAATGTTTGGTATCAGTCTCAGACCATGCCCAATTTTAGTAAAAGAAAGGAATAATGTGATTGTGAATAATGAGATACAATTCCTCAACCTAATTTCCCAGGGAAGGACAGACACTCAGCAAATGTTAAAGAAAGCAATTCACTTAATCCAATCCAAATCTTTAAATGACAATATTAATTATACAAGACCCCCACCCCCAGAAAAATAGCAATGAGTGGTTGGCACATTCCTAAAGGAGAATATGTGACAAAGACTAAGATAACAGCATGCCTATTTTTGAAGAGAACCACAAGTAACTAAGAAAGGAGGCTTATAACTTGATTAATATAGCATCAGAATTTCAAATATATATATATATATATATATATATATATATATATATATATATATATATTTAATAGGTTTCATAGGTTTTACAAGCTGTAAAGATATGTGTCCTTATGTGCTTGCCAGTATTGTTCAGACCAGTGTATACTTGTTTGTGTGAAAACTATCTAGCCTATTTTTAAATAGTTCCATTGTGCTACTTGTAACCACCTCTATAGGCAGGCTGTTCCACAGAGGGACTACTCTCTGGCTAAACCAGTGTCTTCTTTTCAAAAGGCTCCATTTCCCCATAAATAATTGGAGTGGATACCCCCTAGGTTCATACTTGGAGTCCTTAAACTTTAACCCACAGTCCTTCCATAAGGTTTTATCTTGCAGGGCTCTGTATACCATACATATATCCCCCACCACAAATCTCCTGTACTGTAGTGTATACAGTTGCAACCTATCAAGTCTCTTGGTATACATGGCCTCTTTACATCCAGTCATTGATCTTGTGGCCCTTCTCTGGATTCTCTCCAATTTTTGAATATTCCCTTTTTTATATGGTGACCATACCTGTGCACAATGCTCTAGATGGGATCTCACCAATGCTTGATAAAGGGGGAGTAATACTTTGATGTCTCTACTCCCAATGTATCACAGGATACAGTTCATGTTTTGAGTAGCCTATCTCACAACAATGTTGCAGTGTGAGCTGAATTGTAAATCATTTTTTACTCTAACTCCCAGATTTTTCTCCTCAGTAGTTTGTGGTAAATTGTTACTGCCCATTCTATAGTTTAAGTTCAGACTATGCCTCCCCAGATGCATGATAGTACATTTTCCAACATTTAGCTCCAGTTTGTACTTAGCTGTCCATTTGTGTATGTCATTCAAGGCATTTTGTAGGTTGTTGCCATCCTCTGATATGTTAACAATTGCCACAATCCTGCAGTCATTGGCAAACTTTGTTACCCATATATTTGGATAGTCACATTTAAGGGATGTTACATAAATGTTGAAGTGACAGGGACCCAGTACGGAGCCCTGGGGGACCTCACTTGTCATCTTGTTCATTCTGATAGGACCCCATTTATTGTTACTCACTGTCTTCTCTCACCCAGCCATGTCTCCACCAAATTTATTATGTTTATCCCTAACTTTGTTTCCCTGAGACCCTCACTAGCTCATCATGGGGAGGTTTGTCAAAGGCCTTGGAGAAGTCCAAAAAAGCCACATCCACCACATTCTCCTCATCCAGGGCCTTACTTGATACTCATAGAATACCAACATATTTGTTTGACATGACCAAGTTATTATAAAGCCATGCTGAGATGGATCTGTTAAGTTAACTGCTTCTTGATGCAATACTGTATGATCCTTCAAAATGCCATCTATAATTTTACCCATAATGGATGTCAGACTAACTGGTCTGAAATGTTCAAGCTTGGTTTTAGGGCCTTTCTTTTGTATAGGTACAATTACGGCTTCCCTCCACCCTTGCACTACCTCCCCCAGGTACAGAGATTTCTGAAATATATAAGTAAGTGGTAGGGCTATGTACTCAGAGAGCTCATTAAGTACCCTCGGATATATATCATCTGGCGCTGGTGATTTATTAATGTTGATTTTATGTAGGCTTTCCCTTACATCTTTTAGATCTATTATTATTTTCATGGGCACTGACTTTGTGATGCCCACTTGATTGCCTGTGGTGTTTGCATTGAATACTGAGCAGAAATAGGCATTCTGGATATCTGCCATTTCCTTGCTATTGACTATATTGTCTTTTTTGTTTTTATAGGGACCTATGTTGTGTTGACCTTTCTGTTTATTATTAATCTATGCATAAAAGGTTTTATAATTATCTTTTACTTTAGACACCAATTGTAGCTTGTAATCTGATTTAGCCTTTTTGATGTTTTTTTTTTTGTTTGTTTTTTTTGACTATATCTCTGTTGACTAATTTCCCCTCAGGGTCACCTCCGCTGTGGACTATTCAGAATATTTTGTTATTTTTATTTATCAGTTTCTTAATTTTTGAGCTGAACCACCCTGGGGTATTTTTCTTTTTTCCATATTTCATTCTGCTTGGTATGTAATGGTTCACTCTGATCTTATTTTTCATAACAGGGTCTCCCACATTTCTTTGACTGATTTGTTATCAAGTTTGGTTTTCCAATTCCATTGAACCATGCTAGTTTTGAGAGATGGAAAGTCAGCCCTACTAAAATTTTGTTTGCATGTAGTACCTTTTTAGTTTTCAATAATTCGTTCCTCCGCAATTTGAAAAAGTACAATGCAGTGATCATTGCCCCCAAGTGTACTGTCTACCATAATATTGCCCACAGACTCCCTCATATTTGTCATTATGAGATCCAGGATATCTCTCCCCCTAGTCCCCATATGCACCTTCTGATAAAGCCCAATATGATCTAGGACTGCTAGGAAGTTGTTTTCTATGCTAGTGGTATCCTTTAAGCCCATACAAAATAAAGTCACCTACCAGAATATTTTTTCTGCTGGGTCTAATTTTGATATGTAATTAATTCACAATCTGTCATCTTCAGGTGAGATTAAGGGGGGTCCTATAAATTAACCCTAAAGTAATTTTAGGAGGTGCTCTAGGTAGTATTTTAACCCACAGCATTTCCAGGTTATTCTGGTCCAATAGTATCTCTTCACTTTTTAAGGAGTCTTTTATACATATGGCTATTCCACCATCTCTCCTATGGGATCTGGACCTGGAATATAAGTTGCAATGCCTGATGTTTTTCTCCCATAGATCTGCTTCCTCTCACCAGGTTTCTATTATTAGAGCAGTTTGTATATTGCGGGAGTCTAGGAGATATTGGAATTCTTCAAATTTATTAACTAAGCTCCTAGCATTTAGCAAAACCCAATTACAGCCTTTCTCTTGCTCTATTGTTACAGTCTTCATTTTTCCTTCTGTCACCTCTGGTAGAACCTTCCCCCTTTATCCAGTTTAAATGAAACATAACAACTGCATTTATTTTTTTCCTAAGAATCTTTTCCCAGTTCTGTTTAAATGTAACCCATCCAGCTTGGAAAGTAGCAGAATTATCCATAAATCCAATCTTATTTATTTTACAAAAGTGATGCAGTCAGCTATTTATTCTATGTATAGCCCCATTTTTGTATTCATAACGTCCATGTCCTGTTAATATTCCTGAGATAATAAGCTCTCCCCCCTTGTCTTTAATCCTGTTTGCTATTTTACTATATGTTCCTGGATAGTTGATATGTCACTCCTTCCTACATCATTGGCTCCTACATGTAATATGACTACTGGGTTTTGGGTACCCTCCATTAATCCATCCAGTAGCTTATCTATATCCGTTAGTTTAACTCTGGGGAGTGTGCTCACCACTATGTTCATTTTTCTCCAGCTGCATACTATTGTGTCATTGCCCCTTGTGCTTGAGTCCCCGATTATGAGAATATCCTTTCTTCCTCATTAGTGTTATTCTGCTTGTGTTCAACTTTAATCCCCTTTAGCTGGTCACTTACTTCAGTGTCATTTGTGACCAATGCTGGCTGTATATCATTTTTTTTCCTTCACATTTTCCAGGTTCGGATTAAGATTAATTTCTGCATCATATCCCATTATATATGGAGCCTTTCCTGTCTCCCTTGTCATGTATTGTGCAGCATGGCTTAGGATGTCAAATTTGTTTTGTACTATCATGGGTTCACTTTGAAATTGCTGTCCCTTTCTATGTTTAGTTTGTTTAGTTTTAACTAAGTCCCAATCCTCCACCTCTACATCATCATCAGCTATAGGTTTTGTACCCTGCCTTGGACAGCCTGGTGTACTTGTTTTTATGTCCTGTCCCTGTATAGTTATATTTTCAGCCATAGTGTCCAGGAAGTTTTCCAATTCCCCTATTTCCTTTTTGACCTCCATCCTTTTAATGAGCTGTTTAATTTCTCCCTGCAAGGTTTCTACCAACAAGCACTTCTCACATGTAAAGTCCTTGCTCTTATCTCCTTCTATGTACATTTTGCAAAACACACATTACTTCAAGTTTTTCTTTGCCTTTCTCCTTCCTTGTGACATTTTTCTAATGTATTAATTTTGAGTCTCTAATATATTTCTCAAAGTACCACACACTGTACCTTCAGCCTTAATGAATATGTGGCCTAGCTGCAGTGTTTCACTTCAGGCCTGGTCCTTGGCATCCCCAGTGGACACAGCAGACACATGCAGACCGCACATGTCTCTGCATGTGTCTCCATGTGTGGCCCCATGCATGCTCGCCCCACTCACTCAGCAGCCCCTCGAGTAGCACCAATACCAGAAGTCAGGTTGCTTCCTGCTTCCCTTTCAGTGCTACTGATGTATGCTATTAGATGTGCACTAACTGCAGAAAAAAAGGGCAATCTCTACTCATGCGTAGAGTGCTCAGTAAATACACAGTTCCCTGATGTGAAATAAAGCAAACTCCAACAGTTGGAGAGATGTTGTACCATCAGCAGAGCTGTAGATGCCTCATGTGTCCCACAATCCCCTCTGCTTCACAAGAGATACAGTGAAATAAGAGGGTACACTTTCAGTCAGTACCCTCTCACTATCATATGTGTTTTAAAAAGTTGCATTAAAATAGTTGTTCACAGTCTAGATACCTGTCTCTTTCCAGAGACTCACAGACTCCAGAAACTGCTCAGAGTTTCACTGCTGACCCCACTTGCTCAACAGCACCTCAAGTAGCACTAATACCAGGTTGCTTCCTGCTTCTATTTCAGTGCTACTGATGTATGCTATGAACCACAATTGGCACTAAGAATTCTAGAAAAAGCCGAGTACCTAGACAAGCTAGGGATACATATTTCTGCTTATGATACCATGTTTGATGAAACACTTAAAACAAGTTATTACAGAAAGAAAGAGGTACATAACATTCTGGAAGACAATACCCCATTACCTAGTTATACAAAACCTCAAAATAGATTTTCCACTTTGGAAAAGTTAACAGATAACTAATTTGACATAGAATAAACATGATATTCATAGAACCTTTGGAATGTGCCGTCCTGGAACAATGATGGTCTTAGGCCAAGTTTTCTGATAAAAAATACATAGAATTGATATTAAGCTATGACATAATTATGTTACAAGAGACCTGGTGGTTATCAGAACCACAAATACTACCAGGATATTATATAGTTTATACAAAGTCCAAAATAGTTTAAGAAGCTGGGCAAATGCCAACCAGGACTACTTACAGCAGTAAAATTGCAAAATAATTTAGTCACAAATAAACTCGATTTAAAGATCAAAGACATTTACTGATATTTACTTTAACAGTTTTCTGTTCATAAGTACAGCCTACACAATACAAATGACTGCATAAACAAGTATGCTTGATGTTTTTGTATCATTTATAACGTTTAGGTTCTACATGTTTTCTCACTATGGCTGTTACAGCATTTCAGGTCGGCATTTTCTCTCCTCTCCTCACCAGTCTCAGTCAGATTTAACGTCATTGAAAGAGTGGTGTCTTTTCTCCTAGCAGGTGATGGATTAATATACAGGCTGGTGCTAATGGCAGCTGCCAAATACCAAGCAGGTGAAGACTATGTAATATGCCATAAAGGCAATCTTAATAATTGAGTTCAAAAGTATTTTCTTATAAAAAGAGTTAAAAAATTAATATGATATGGGATCTATTAATTAGGTTCATGTAATAAGATCTCCAATGTACCCCACACTGTCCAGTCATTTCAAATGTCATGCTACACAGCACAGATTGCATTGTTTGTTATAGCTGCTAAGTTACTGGCAAGTGATGAACAGTGTAAATACAGCATCTGTCAAAATGTAGTGGACAGTCTTAGTGTATTAAAGGTAGTGCCAGTTAATTGGGTCAGGTATAAGGCAGAAATAAACTTTTGTAAATGCATCCCTTCCTTTACTCGGCGGGCCCCTTCCTCACCTCCCCCACACACCTCTCAGTGACCATATTGTTAATCACAGCTGCAGTTGCAGCCATTTGCTTCACAGATAAATCAAAAGCAGTGGACTTGCCAGAAGCTGCATGGTTCCAAAATTGGTGGGCGGTTGGGGAGCATGATATCTGAAATGTCCAAGTGGCATGGGGTACACCTGAGATCTTATTTTTATATGAACCTTATTAAAATACCCAATATCCCTATAAAGTTTTTATTCTTTTAATAAGAAAATGCTTTTGAACTCAGTTATTAAGATTGTCCTTAATTGTCCTTACTGCAAATTAAACAGTCTTCAACTGCTTGACATTTGACAGCACCCATTAGTGCAAAGCTGTATATTGAAGTCTTTACAAGCTAGAAAAAAGACATCACTCCTTCATTGATGTAAAGTATGACCGAGATCAGCAAGGAGTGGAGAGAAAACATTGGCCTGGAATTCTGTAACAGCCATAGAGAAAAAACATGTAACACACAAATTTTATAAAAGATACATAAAATTCAAACACACACACACACACACACCACACAACACACACAAACACTTGTTTATACAGATATTTTTTAGTGTACAGGCTGTACCTCTGAAGAGAAAACTGTAAAACTAAATATCAGCATTGCCATTGAACTTTTAATTCTCACTATGTAGTAGCAGTTGAAATGCAAGATTCTCAATACAATTCAATTTTTCTTAATGTGTGTCTTCATCCAAAGTATACTCAAAACTAATTATTAAGATGTGTGGATATATTTGGAGGGAAAGATTTGTAATATTTTAGACATATTCCAAGATTATGAACTTTTTTGGGGAGGAATCGTTAGTGCAAGATGTTCACCAGTACAAGAAGAGTAGGATAATAAATACATGGATCCAGAAATAGAGAACAATATAGCTCTAATAAATCATTTAACTAACTACAGGAAGACAATGGGCACTAAATCCAATGAAACAGGTAAACTAATCCAAAAATTGCTTTCTGACTCAGATTTATTAATCATATGGGAAGGACAAAGGAAGATGTATTATTTATTTATTGTATTTTGTTGACCCAGTAAGCCCACTGGGCCTAGAAGTCCCTTTTTCAAGGGTGACCAGGGGAGGGGATACAGATGGTAACCAACTGAAATTGAACCAGATTAAGCTGTATTAGGTCATTACACATATTATTTGTCTAATGGAGCTTCTCAGATAGACTTAATTACAAATATAAATTCTTTGAACAAGACTATACTGTAGATCTTAGAGTAATTGACAGGTCAGAGCCACTGCATTTGCCTACATTATAAAAATAAGTTTCATTAGAAGAAGTGCTGAATAGTTACAATATACTGAAAAATCTGTGGATGTTATAAAGTCAAAGAAAATAAAATGGTCATCTGAAAATTTACAGAACTTGGAGTATGCATTATACTTTTTGGATTTGAATATGCTCAGGGATCTCATAATGTCATCAGAGGAATGTGATAATACATCATATAATTGGACAATTAAAAAAAAAGACTCCTGGCACCTTCATTGCACACTAATGAGATCACAAATAACAGAGGCAATGGATGATTAATGCAGTATGTAATTTGGAGAAGAAGTTAGCTAAGGACATAAGAAATGTTAGGAAAAATAAAATAAAAGCAAATCTACAAGTACTTAATTAATGTAGGAAAACATATAATATGGTGTTAAAGGATGAAAATTCTATATATTAAGTAAAACTTTGGAACCAACAAAAAGATGCAGTTATTCAGAAACGATACAAAATAAATGTGGCGCTTGCTTGCAAAAGGTACTATTTTTTACTCAACTGCATTAGAAATGCGTGTATAGCCAAAACAGCAGATTATCTTTTTTCAAAGTTTATTTTGATGCAGATGAACAAGGCCACTGATTTACAGTGATTAAAGTAATGAAATTCAATTTTCATGAGTTGTAATTCTCTGAATTGCACTGGTGATTGCTAGTCTAATTTCAGAATTTTACCAGGATTCTACTGTCTTTCTTTTAGAATGTATACAAATAATCAGAATAAAAGAATGCTTAATATACAAAGCATTAATTGAAACAAATTGGGAATAGTCCAGGAAGCAATTATAAGAAAAAAAACAAAACAAGTTTTGTAGCTTTACTGATCTGGCCTAAAATGCCAAATTCCATGACATTCTTTATTTTTACTGGTCTGCAGGCAGTCCAAATTCTAGAATTTTAACAGGTATTTGGTTAAAAAACAAAACTCAATGATCTTGCAGATGAGGAATCATGTTATAGTGTACAAGATATAGTCAGAACCTCATCACAATTTTACAAACCAGTTCCATTCGATTTTACTAAACAGAAGAGTTTTGATGCAGTTACAGCCACTAAATACAGTAAGTCCCTAGACCCAGATAGAATAAATTGCAGATATAATTAAATATTTTCCAGCACTGTGGATTCCACTACTACATTATCTCTATAATTACATGATTCAGAATACAGTTTTGCCTGCTTCCTAGGAAGGAAACATTACCTTCTCTATTCATAAACAGTGTTCTTTGAATGACCAACATATGTATGATCCAATAAGCTTAATTGATGCTACACAAAAGGTCTTCATTAGGATTATTCTTAAGAGACTGGAAACTTCAGTAGAAAACAAACAGGTACAAAATGGATTCTTTCAAATTTGAATAACAAATACATAGCTATAAAGAATGGGATGTTAGCATTCATAATATATATATATATATATATATTTATTTATTTAGTGATGTATATATGTGTTTATTTATTGCATGCTTTAGTTACCTTTGAGCACAGGTGCTCATTTACATAAGGTTCCACTTCAGTTTGTACAGGCACAAAAACACAATGCAAGTACTACAGGCAATTGCAATGTAATGTAATCAAATCAGGCTTATATTAAACAATACAGTATTAAAATACACACATGAATGTGCAAAATAAGGCAGATCATTGTGCAACAAGGTCAACAAGATAAGTGCAGAGGAAAGCTAAGTTTAAAAGTTAGCAGTTGCAACTGCATTCGACTGAAAGAGTGGACCTCAGAGATTTCTTAAACTGATTAATCTTGGATAGATTCAACAGGGTACCAGGCAGTTCATTTAGCCAGTCTGCAGTCCTTGCAGCAAATGACCACTTGCCCCACTGAGTACACCAGAATGGAGCTTCTAGGGCAGAGCTTGTCATGTTCCTGGTGTTATAGTGGTTGGAAACAGTGTGGAAGTAGTTAGTTAAGGCAGATGGAGTGAGACAGAGGAATGCCTTTTTGGCTATCAGACAGGTCTGTAGCTTTATTATGTTAGGTAGTGGAAACCATTTAGTTAGGGTGCAAAGGGTGAAAGTATGTATGTTATTATCTGCACCAAGAGCAAAGAATATGCCTTATTGCAAATTAGTTGTACTCTTTTTAGCACTGAATCATAAGCAGCAGCATATACAGTGAGGCCATAATCTAGTTAGGTTATTCTGGACTTAGTACAGAGCATCCAGTCTTCTGTTGACTACTGTCACTAGATTATCAACATGAGGGAAAAAAGATAGGTTGTCATCCTGGGTAACACTGAGGTATTTAAACATCTCCATGTGTTGTAGATTTTGTCCCAGGTTGTTCTGGTTGACAAAGGATGGAGCTTTCCTTTTCTCTGTGAGGCTAGAGAATAGCATGGCCATTGTTTTTGTTTGTTTGTTTTTTGTTTGTTTTTGTAGTTTAGAACCAGTTTATTATTGGAGAACTATTTTTCCATAGTTTTGAAGTTACTTTGGAGAGTGGTAGTGAGGCACTGAAGGCCAGGGTTATTGGTATAAATTACAGCATCATCAGTGTAGTGGAGAACAGTTCTGCTGTTTTATTGACCTCAAAATGGTCTTTGACAACATAAGCCACAGAACATTATTGGTTACCTTATATTATTACAGAACTGATTTACACTTGTTTGATATTATCATTAAACTTCACAAAAATACTTGGTCAAAAATTCAATATAATATTGATGGAAATATAACTAATCATGACAAATCTTGGCATGTGTCAAGATTGTATAATAGCATCATTAGTAGATATCAATAATATAATAGAACATTTGTATGATTCTGAATTTCACTCCCCACAAATTATGGCAGACCATTCTTATTTTTGGCTTACGCTGATGATATTTCACTAACTACTTCATTTCTTGGATTACAGATGAAGATAGATAAATCCACAAACTATCTCAAAATAAATTATAACAAAACCCAAATGTTAGTTTTTGGAGCAATGAAGAGTAATAAGTATAAAATATATATCAACAGAACCATGTTATAAACAGTAACTTATTATGATTATCTAGGTGTTCGGTTTGATTATATTAAACATAAATTACAATATTCAATCTGTAGCAGAAAAGGTTTTCATGGGTAACTATGGAGGCTCTGCTGTATCTGCTTTAATGCAAACATTTCTTCTTCTATAGTACATGGATCACAGATATTGGGTTTGCAGAGCTTTTTGTCATTAGAGATAATTTTAAATAACCTATGTAGATATCTTTTGGGCCTACTTGAAGACATCCCAACTCATATGTTATGCTGTGAACAGAGACAATGTTCTTTAGAATCTTCAGTAATTACAATAATTATTATATTTATCATGGATATTCAATAGATTTCAGAAAATAGATTCCCAAGACTTTGTCTAGAGGAACAAATTATATTCAACAAGAGAATTCAGCTTTCTGTAGATAAGATTCATGAAACAAAAAATCTTTCCTATGGGTTTAGGGAATGTTCTGAATGATATTTTTAGAGTTCTGAGGAAACAGCTAGTAATTGCAGTCAAAAAACAGTGTGGGGGTATGGCAGTTCAACAGGACATGGCTAGAATAGAATATTCAAAACTTCATATAGGATACAAAATAATAACACACTTTCAAGAGAAATCTATCTGACACAGAAGCCAGATTTCTAAGACACATGTTTACCAAATTCTGACTATAATTGTATAAAAGTAACTCAACACAGGGGAAAGGGAAAGGGGAAATTGTTTAACCAGGAAAGGCACACTAACCTAGAGCTTGTTTCCAGGTACAACTGGGAGCATAAGGAAGTTAAGTGACTTGCTCAGAATCACAGAGTATGCAAGGGGTGAGTGATGAAATTCAAACCCAGGTCTCCAGATTTGCAGCTCAGTGCCCTTAACCACTATGCTGTACTGTCTCCCATATAATATAAACAACACAGAGGTTATCTTCAGTCTCCATTCTGTAATTGTGAAAGCAGTGACCTTGATGACTTGGAGCACATTATTCTAGTCTGTCCAATCTTCAAAGGAGTATGGTAAACCTGACTGTATAACATTCTAAAATATATTTATGGAACTCAATCTTAAATCTTGTTCTAATTATTTTCATCTAGTGACAAGATAATTGTTTTATTTTATTATTTATTTAGCTGTTGTTTACAGAGTAAGTGCACTTGGCAAGACCCTGTCTATTTTCTGGCATGACCCGGGAGAGTACATAACAGGTAAACAACAAATTAACATTGTTTGAGAATACAGACATTTAGGTCAATAAGGAAAGTGCCTAGAATTACAGACTAGTGGTGGATATGAATACAAAGCATTAGGGACAATATCAGAAGTGCCTTAACTTACAGACTAGTGGCAGGTACAAATAAGAGAAGAATGCGGGTTGCAACCCAAAAACAGCTATGGTACAGTAAGACAGGGGGTGGACATTGTAGCAGAAAAAAAGCAGGACTGGACAGTAGGAGTCAATGAGATCAGAGACACAAGTATTTGTCAGAAGTATGAAGGTGGTGGAAAATATATTTTCTGAAGATAGTATGGAAGTTGGAGGCCCAAAGGTGAGCAGGTAGGGAATTACAGAAATTAGGGGTGTAGTGGATGAACACCTGTCCACCCATCTTAGTGGAGCATTTGGAAATGGTCATCGGGGCCTGTGTAGGAGACCGCAGAGTGTATGCATACTCTCAGGAGAAAATAAGGAGGCTAATGAGGCAGGTTTGGAGGATCTAATAATGCTGTCAGTGAAGCAGCCAAGATTGTAGGAATGCCTGGAGTGAAGAGATAATTAGTTTAAGGATGGGTAAAGCAGGCAGTGGTGGGTGAGCTGAGGGAAGGAAGTGGGGAATCTACATACTGTACATTGTTGCAAGCAACATTAAATGTGTGAAGGCAGCTGATGTTGACCTGGGAGAAAGAAGGGAGTGTGTAACAGAGTGTAGGAAATAGAACTCCATGGGCCATAGCAATGTAAGCAGCTGGGATAAGGGCATAGCAGGTACTGTAGGCAAGACAAAGCTTGGAATTGATGGATCTACAAATATAATTAATGTGCAGGGAGATGTCAAGGGCAGGGTCCAGAGTGACCATGAGATATCTAAAGGACAAGGTCAAAGAGATAGGGGGATCCCTCCAGGTATCGAATAGAGAGCTTGGGGGCTGAGATATGTGTCTTGTTGGGGGACCTGAAGAGCATAACCTGGGTCTTGCGAATGTTGAGAACAAGATGGTTGTGGGAGATCCAGGTTTGGAAAGTGTGCAGGTCAGAGGTGAGCTTGGAGTCAATTTCATTCATGGAGTTGGACCCAGTATAAAGTACAAGGCATTGGAGTACAGAAGGGTCCTGTAATGGGAAGGAGAGTTTGGAATGTCATTGATGAAGATTGAAAAGAGCAGTGCGTCCAAGATGGAGTCTTGAAGAACACCTAGTTTTATGAAGGCAGGAGAGGAGATGGTCTTGTTGAAGGATACAAACTGACAGTGGTCACAAAGGTACAGTACAAGTCACATTAAACTGTTCCTCCAATGAGTTGTTCTAGCATTTCTGACTGAGTTACATAAGTGTTGTTGGATCCAGCACAAAGTCCTGCAAAAACTGCTTCTTAAAAGTTAAAATGCAGTTTTGCATTGCATTGTGACTGGACTGCAGGTACATTCCAAATGAGTTGGAAAAATATTTCACAAACATTGCTGTTGAGATGGATAAGCACTGGAAAACAATGCAATATGAGTTACCAGTGCATTGCCAACTGTAAAAAAACAATACTAAACCAACTCATTGGTGGGACAGTTTAATGTGACTTATACTGTAGCTCAAGAAGCATGACAGGGCAGAGCTTGAGAACCCAAGGGACTCCAGCTTATGTAGTAGGAGAGAGTGGTTAACTAAATCAAAAGCTTTAGTTAGATCAATGAAGATGGTGTCTGCAAATAGACATCCACGCATACTGGATCTGACATCGCTAGTGAATAGAATTAGGGCAGTAGAGGTACTATGAGTGGGCCTAAAACTATGCTGGGCAGGGGATAGGAAATTAGATTTTAGCAGTAAGTCAGTGATTTGGGAGTGAACTAGCTTTTCAAGGAGTTTACTAGGGATGGCAGAATAGCGATGGGGTGATAGTTTGTGATGGAGTTGGGATTGCCTGCTTTAAACACCAGAACAATCCTAGCAGACTTCCAAATGGTAGGTGCAGTGGAGGATTGAGAGTTAGGTTAAATAGGAAGATGACCGGGGTGGCAAGGAGAGGGGCAGCCAGTTTAAGTATTTTTGGTTCTATCCTGTCAGGGCCAGCACTACCGTGGGGAGAGATAGTACTGAGGAGATGAAGAACCTCGGGTCACATAACTGAGGGTAGGTGCAGAAGTGGAGTGTCTGAAGGAGGAGTAGAGGGGGAAGAAGAGGTGAGGTGTGGCATAAGAGATTCATAGGAGGATACATCTGAAAAGAGGGAGTTGAAGGCACTGGTAACAGTGGAGGGATTATTACAGCTGATGTTTTCAATCAGTAACTCTCAGTGGGGGTTGACTTCAGTTCTCCCCTAGGAGGCCATTTATTTGGGACCAGAACTTCTTGTGTTCATGGTCCATAGCTGCAAGGAGATTCCTGTAGTACTTGCTTTTTTGGAATGGATTTTGTGCTTGCATGTGTTGCACAAGTTGTGATAGGCAACACAGTAGGCAAGTAAGGGTGATGATTTATACTTGGCCCAGACTTTATCCTGAGTTTTTAACATAGAGAGAAGGAGAGGTGTAGCCAGTTAGTGGGTAACCCTCTAACCCTATGCCTAGTAGTTGTTATATGATTCTGTTGAAGGGAGACAACTGAGGTGAAATATTTGGTGTCAAATTTGATGTCACTGGTAGTGAAAAGGGGGACCAGTCAGTTTGCCTAAGGTCATGAAGAAAGGCACCAGGGTTATAGGCAGAAAAGACAGTTATGGTAATATCCTTGGGGGGGACAGGAGGAAGGGGTAGTGTCCCAAAAGCAGAAGACCAGAGAGTGGTCATTAATAGAATCCACGAGAATCCCAGCAGAGGGAATCCTATCCATCCTATTAGTTAGTATCCAGTCTATGAGGGTATAGTGAGAACCAGCAGTAGAGTGCCTAGTGAGGTCAGAGATGAGTTGGGAGGGGTGGGCCTTGCTGAAGATGGATTTGAAGCTGCTAGCATTAGGTCTGAGCCAATCAAGGTTGAAGTTGCCCAGGACTATGACTTCATTTCTCAGAACAGTCGAGGGCAGGTAATCCACCAGTCCAGTTACTACACGTATACCATTTTAAGGAGAAATGCAGACACATACGATGTGCAGCTTTTTGGCTATCCCAAGAATCAGAAGGGAGTGAAGAATTTCACTAGACAAGAGAGGAGATGTGGGTAAGAGAGTGATATTGAGATGAGACTTGAAGAATAGGGCAAGGCCACCACCTCTTTTAGGTGAAGGATCGTCGGCTCGCAGTAAACTATATCTGGCAAAGGAGCACATATCAGGGATGATGAGTTTTAGCCATGTCTCAGAGGCACCCAAGATGTCAGGGTCATGAAATGTTGTCCACACTTCAAGCTTGGAGAGGTTGGTCATCAATGTCCTGACATTCAGGTGTGCAATTTTTACACCATGAGCATGGGTCCAGGAGTGGGAACTGGTTAGTTTAGGTGTGTACTGAGAAGACAAAGGGGCAGGGTTAGGTTCAATACCATCTGACAGGATTATAGAGAGGGCAGTGATCCAGAGAGTAGCCTGCATGACCGCAAAGGGCAATAAGGCTAGAGAGTTCATGCACTTCTTCTTGAGATACCTAACAAGGAAACCAAGCAGCTATGGACTATGATATAGCTTTGGGCAGGGGGACTGAGAAGTACCAGTAAGCAGGTTAGAGTAAGTGAAGTCAGAAAGATTATAGTCTGATTGGATGGTGGGGGGTCTGATAGGGGTGATCAGAGAATAGAAGACAAAAAAGGCACAGATGGGAACAAGACAGGCTAGGAAGTAGGGAGAATGTAGGGAGGAGCAGAAAGAAGCAGGCTGTGAAGAGGGAGAGCTTATGGTGGCAGAGACAAGGGATTGTCTTTAACTGTGAACTAACACGGTGTGCAAACAGAAGCAGTTTGACAAAGGATCGGGGCAGCTTGGAGAAGGTGCACAGTGGGCAGGGAGAACAGCAAGAGTAGAGCGATCATGGAGAACAAGCAGCGGGGATTGTAGTATAGCCTAGAGGTTAGAGTAATGAACTGTGAATGAGCTTGGTACATACAGCAGACCTGGGTTTGATTCCCACAAAGACCACCTGCATACTGTGTGATTCTGAGCAAATCAGATAACCTCCCTAGTGCTCCCGGGTTGCCCCTGAAAACAGGCACTTATGCCTAGTGGTCCTTACCAAGTTACCAAAAAATAAATAAATAAAAGTAAAATACAGTATGCCTAGGGGAAGCAAGGGGAGAATCAGGAACTAACAGTGAGATCTGAGGGACATGGGAAAAGATAATCTGAAGAACAGCTGACCTTGAATCGGGTCGCTGGCTGGGAACCAATTAGGAGTGATGATAGATAAAACATGGATACCGACCAAGGGTGGGAGGGTGGAGGCCTATGTGGGTGGGCAGTTGCTATGCACACACACGCACCATCCCATAGGTCTGGTAGTCCAGTGGCCATACCTGTGCAATTAACTGCCTTCCTGGGAGATTGCTGGAGAGGGCTATTCCACCACCATCAATACCTTTGAGCATTGAGGGGGAGAAGGCAAGCAGAGTGAGTCTATGTCCAGTAGAGCAAGAACAAAATGGGTGAGTTAGACACTGCTGTTTAAGGGGAGGGAGTAGCAGTGGAAAGGCTGAAATATGAGACAGCAGAGGAAGGATGAGAGCAGTGGGAAAATGGGAGGAAAAGGCAGGTAAAGGTACAATGAATATGAACTGCAGTAGCACAGGTGATTCAGATACACAGGGTGGGATATTCAAAGCAGTTGCACATGCGCAACTGCGGAAATGCACCAGAGAGCGATATTCAGTGGCAGCAACTGCGCAGCACAAGTGGCAGTGCATCAATGAGCAATGGGAATGTATGCATGTGGAAGGGCAGGGGGCATAGCCATGAATATGTGGTACAGTGAGATATTCAACACTGGACAAATGGCACAAGTGTGGAGCAAATGGCAGTTGTGCAGAGCAGACTTGAGCCTTTAAAACAGGGAGCAAGTAGGAGAAGGGCTCATGCCCCAGAGGGGAGCAGGATAGAGGGAGACAGACAGGCTGGCAAACCATACAGTCTGGGACAAGGAGAGAGAAACAGATGGAGACAGAGACAGAGAGGGAGTGACAGTGTGTGAGAGAGTGAGTGAGTGTGAGTGTGACAGGCAGGGAGGAGACGCTGGGTGTATGTGTGTGCCTGGGCGTGACACAGTGGCACCAGGCCCGAGAGGAGTGACACAGGAACCCACAGGGTTGGGAGTCAGAGGCTGCAAGGAACAGGCAGCCAGCTGGGGGCAGGGTACACAGGCATGAGTCCTGCAGAGCAACCCGCACAGCCGCACACAACCGGTAGGGCCTGTGGAGTCTGACACCCGGGGGGACAGGACAACAGGGGCTATGGCCAGTGCAATATTCCAGATGGAGGCTGTAATGAGGGGTGTGGGGAGGCAGGAGACAGGGTGGCATGGCCGTCTAAAGGCCTGTTGGCACTACACCCTGAACAGGCGGAACCTATGAGACCTATGCTGACACCGAGATCATGGGCCGCTACCGGCAGAACTGGACAATTCTGAGGCAGCTGTGTGAGCTGTGCTGTGAGGAGATGCAGGCACCCACTAGACGGAGCCATGCCCTGACAGTGGAGATGAAGATAACAACTGTCATGTGCCTGCTCACCACGGGCACCTTCCAGAGACCAACAGGGGACACCACAGGCATAACCCAGTCAGCTGCATCACGTCTCCTCACACAATTCCTCAATGCCCTGCTGCCACACACTGCGGAATACATCCACTTCCTCAGCACACAGGCAGAGCATACAGCAAACGTGCAGGAGTTCCACAGGGTAGCATGTATGCCTGGTGTGCTAGGAGCCGTTGACTGCACCCATGTTGGCATCCGCATGACACCTGGCCCAGAGGGTGTAGCTTACATCAACAGAAAGGGTTACCCCAGTATCAACTTCCAGGTGGTGGGCGATGCCATCGGGTGCATAATCAATGTCTGTGCCACACGCCCTGTGGGAACACATGATACCTTCATCTGACACAGCTCGGCACTGTGCCACAGGTTTGAGAGTGGGGACATCTCCACCGGTCACCTAGAGGGTGAGTATGCCGAGACCACGGGCAGTCGGGTACAACAGGACATGGGGGGGTCACCAGGGTAGGGGAGCTGCAGAGTGCATCTGGGAAAGACAAGGGGCACAACAACATAGGACACCAGGCTAACCATATCTTCATCCATACAGGTGACAGTGGCTAACCACTCTGGCCCTAGCTGCTCACCCCTATTGGCGCCCGTCTTCCCCTGCGGAGAAGCGGTACAATGAGGCACACACCAGCACATGGAACATCATTGAGCATGTCTTTGGTCTGCTGAAGGCAGGATTCTGTTGTCTGGACAGGTCTGTCGGTGTCCTACAGTACAGCCCCTCAAAGGCCTGCGGCCTATTCCTGGCCTGCTGCATGCTGCACAACATGGCCACTGACCATGGGATAGCTGTTGAGGTCGACGAGGGGAACAGCATTGGGGACAATGCAGCCAACCAGCTGTGTGGCGGTGGGCACCCACCCCAGTGGAGGGATCCATGACTAACCAGGATGGCACGCCAGCACAGGGACACGATAGTGGAGGAGCACTATGACACATGCAGGTAGGTGGACAAACACCCATGTACGGGACGGCCACAGTGGCATGGCACATAGCCATGTGTGGGCGTGCCCTGTGGCCTGAACAGATGGGTGGGGGCATAGGCAGGCTTGGGGCCAGTTCACATGGCCACACACAGCAACATGCAGCACACCCCACATACACACACACACACTGGTGCCCGCAGGCATGCACCCGGGCACTAACACCTAGCATGGATCAGACGCAGAACACCGATGCACAGGCACATCCTGTGCTGTAGTGGCGTCAACACGCACATGCCACACAGGACAGCAGCTGGGCAGGTGTGCACACAGCCAGTGTGTGGCGCAGTCCATGGATGCCATGTCTGTGGCATGCACACACACACGCAACACCCATGTGCACACAGGCTAGTGGCAGCAGATTGTGGACAGGGTGGTGGGCACATCAGGCCCACCTCACGGTCACACAGCCACTGCGGACACATGGACGGCCTCGCCATGGCCACCCAGCAGACTCAGGCCGCGTGACGACCACAGGGGGTGTCTGCTACTGTCCCCCAGGAGTGATACTGTGGGAACGCGATCGTGTCCTCACAGGAGTCTGCAGGCTCCCAAACAGGCCCGCACTGGGCGTGCCTGGGATACCAACAGCAGATCCCGGCATTGACAACGAGGGGGTCGCACAATGCCATGACCGTGGGGTGAACAATGCACTCTATGGGGTCTGCAGTGGCTGGCCATGCCCCATGGCGGCCAGTAGGACTAGGGCGACTGTGACCGCAGTGGTATGGTGATCCATGGCCGCAGTTGTGTCCTCCCACAGTTGATCGATGGCCTCCTGGACCTGCCCAAAGCCCCTTTCATGCTGCTCAGCTGCCTGGTGCACCTCTGTGCAGAATGCACACACCCCAACCATGAGCAGCACCTGTAGTTCCACAGAGGCCCACAGCAATCGGGTGTGCTTGTGCAAGGGATCAGTGCCCGGGGTCGCATAGGCATTGCGCTGACCCACTGGTGGCATGTGACCATGCTGTCCAGCTCCCCACTCAGGTGGGTGCTGCACAGCGTGTTCCCCTTGGGGCTGCTCACTGACCGGCGCATTGGTGGCAGATGCTGCACCGGGCCCCCCAACGTCCCAAGCCATCTGCTGCTGCCGCCCCTCCGGCCACTGCATGCTGGGCAGCACCCCTGCAGCTGTACCACCACCACCACCACTGTCCCCCGGCGGCATGCTGCTGTTGCACACAGTGGCACCAGGGGCGTTGGTGGGCAGCCGACCCACCGCCAACAGGGCACTGGCGGCGCTGTCAGGGATGGTGTATGGTACGGGTGTCTCCTCCTTGACAACATCCCTGCTGTCCAGGACAATGGTCGCATCATTATCAGTGTCGGACCCCGTCCCAATCTGTGTCTCTGCACACTGCACGCCATGGGTGGCGTCCCACTGGAACACAGCCAGGGCCTCGTCCGCTGCCACGCCCAGGACATCCGGCCAGATGGCGGTGGTGTGCTGCAGCTGATCAGGTCCCCAGATGCCAGTGGAGGTGGATGGTTAGTCCTCCGGGGCTGGGCATGCCCCCACAGCAGACTTCACCGCCCCTGCCACTGCATGCTGGCATTTCGGTGCTGAAAGGGAAAACAGTTGCATTAGTGCCGCTGATGCACAGGCCCCCCCAACACTCCCCCACCCCTGATGCCGCTGTACCTACCATAAAGTGATGGGCTCCCACTGGTCTGGAAGCCACCTCCTGGCACCCTCTCGACAGTGCTGCGCTGCATGGTGGCCACCACCAGCAAATCCTGTGGCATGAGCTGTGGCATGTCGTCCTGTCCCCCACCTGTGGCCACCACCTTCTCCTTGATACGACGCCTGTCAGTGCCCACCTTCTTCTTGCAGTCCTGCGTAGATTGCTGGTGGCTGCCCTGCTGATTCACAGCCTCTGTCACCTCCTCCCAGGCTGCGGCCGTGGCCTGGGGTGTGCCAGTTGTGCCACTCAGCAGAGGCACCCTGTCAAGGTACACCTCAAACAGGGCATCCGCCTCCACCTTCATAAAGTTGGGCTTGTGCCTACGTGCAGGCCCACGCTCCTCACTCTCCTCACGTTTGGACATGCTGCTACCTGTGGGCAATGACATGTGGTCAGTGGCTGCAGCAGCCCACACTAGCTGCACATCATGCTGTGCTGTCTGTCCCCTCAGCAGCTGCAACTTACCTCAGATGGTTGCAATACTGGTCCATGGCCTGTGCAGTCCCGTGGCACCTTTATAGTGCATCGCATACCAATGGGCTGATGCACAACAATAATGAGATGCTAATTCCCCCAGTGCACCGCAGGTAGGCTGATGAGCTAATCTGCATATGCCGGCTGAATTTTGCGTTGTTGCACATTGCGCAATGGACTTGTGCCAGCACAAGTCGCCAGCTCAAATGCTGTAGTCTTGTGGTCTTGTCACTACACATGCACCATGGCCTGTGGGTGTACATGCACAGCGTAATCTAGGTGCGCTATAGGCCATATGGTGCTCAGCCGCTATGGGGCCTGTGGCACTTGGGCACTATAGGGCCTATGGTGCCTGAGCACCATAGGCCCTGTAGCACCTGAGCGCCATAGGCCCTATAGTGCTCGGGTGCAATAGGATCTGTAGGGCATGGTGCCCTCAGGCCCCTATTGCACAGCATGCGTTATGGTCCCAATAGCACACTCATGCACAGTGCATGTGCTGACCCCTGACCTATGCCCCCCAAGGACCTCTGCCCCACATGCCAGTGCTGCCACACCCATACCACGCATCCCAAGGGATGCGCGATTGATGAGGGAAGTGCATCTCTGAGCACATGGAGCTCGTGCGCTACAGGGCACCATATTGAATTGCTACACTGGGGAGTAGGCATGCCACGGTGCACAGTACCCAAGGCTCAGAACTGGAGCCAAGTTGAATTGGTGAACCTGGTGGCCCAGGTGGAGCCCCACAAGCTGCCTGCCTGTTTGGGCAGCAGCCCCTCGCCAGGCCCAGGATGGAGGTCTGGTAGGACATTACAGATGGCCTAGAACAGGCTACCGGTGTGCGATGCAGCAGGGAGCAGTGTCTCCACCCTTTTGGTGACCTACAGAGGTGGGACCCGCAGGGGCTCAGGGTGCTGCAGGCCCGCGTCTGGAGGGGGGCCATGCCACAGCCAGGTAAGTGTGCTCCATCTGCATCTGTGAACGTCCAGTGTTCCATGGGGCTGGCAAGGCTGCATGCCATGCTGGGAGGGCACTGTCGCTGCGTGCCCTGTGGCCTGGGACTGCACGCACTGGGTGCGCTGCGCCACCGCACTGTGGCCATGCCATGCTGGGGTGCACTCTGTGCAGGGGGTGAGGGCAGTGGGCACATGGTGTTGCTGTGTACTGATGTCTGCTTGTTTATGTTCCTGGCCTAGGCCCTGAGGACCGGAGGAGGGCTAGGGCAGCAGGCACACCTGGCAGGCCACGGCAGGCTGTCATGGGACCTATGGATGGAGCTGCAGGACAGAGGGCTGGAGCCGCCAGAACAGTGCAAGCAGCACAACAGTGGGCAGGTAGGTGCTGTGCTGTAATACATTGTTGTGCAGAGTGGGCAGTGGGGGCAGGGGGGCGGCCTCGGCCCCCAGTGTGCTGAGCCGCGGCAGCTGTGTTCAGCCCATGGTGTGCATGGCTCCATTCTGTGGCCATTGCACATGTGTGTGGCAGCTGCTGGTGGGCTGTGGGTGCATCCAGCTGCCACCTGTGCTGCTGTGGTCCCACTGCTGCACCATGCCACCTGCCTGCCATTGTGCTGGCGGTCAGCAGATGGGAGGCAGTGTCCAGTGCTTTGCATAGCTGTGGCATGCCGGGTTGGTGGCAGGTGTGGGCTCAACCACTGCGGGTGGCCAGGGTGCCACCCCAGGGGAGCATGTCACCAATGTCTGCTGCGCACAGTAGGTGGGCTGGGGTGCCCTGGACATGTACTGATCACCTGTTCCCTCCTTTGCCATAGGTGTCCGACGGGGTCTTTGAAAGCTGAACTATGGCCTCCTCCTGCAGAGGCTCTTCACCATCACCACTGCCACACTGGAGATTGCCTGAGTCACCAGACGACTCCTGCTGCGGGGCCAGGTCCAGGCGGCGGCGGAACGTGGCCGCTCATAGGGCCTGTTGGGCCTGAACCCGCTGCTCCTGCACCTGTACACCCTTCGTATGTCTTCCCTTGCCCCTTTGTATAGCCCTGTCCCCTATCCCCATCCCTCTCTTCCCTACCTTGTTCCTGCTCTGTAAATAGTTCCCCCTACCTTGTACCCTGTTGCATTGTTTTACTTGATGTTTAATACAGATTGTATATGGTTACCCATCTATGTCCGGGTCTGCTTTTCGGCTGGCGAGTGGAGCCATGCTGCAGTGGCATGCTGGGTGGCTGTGTGGTGCACCTGTGTTGTTCTGTGGGATGTGCATGGTGGTGTTCACCCATCGGTCAGTGGCTGTGCCCTGTGGTGGCCATGGGCTGGCTGTTCGGGATGTGTGGTGTATGTGTTGGGTGCCATTTGCCAGGGTGTGGCCGGCTGTGGCCTGGGTGGAAAGGTGCATGACATCCAGCAGGGGGGTGGCCAGTGGCAGCCCAACCTTGGCCATTGGTGCCACCTTTCCTACATCCACCGCTGTGGTGCACATGGTCGGGGGTCTGCTACATGCTCATGCTCCTTGGGCAGTGTTCCATCGCGGGCCAGCTGTGCCTGTCGCCTGGCTCCACCGCCTCCCCAGCAGCTGCCCTCTCCTCCCTGGTGCCTGGCTCCTTGCTGTGCCTGTGGCTGATCCATATGTATCCTGGTACATCTTCCTCGGCCCCTTGCACATCCATGGTTGCACTATTGCACATGTTGGGTTGCTCCCTGGTGTACCTCTGTCTGCGCTCTGGTGCAGCCATGTGATATTCAGCCATGTTGTGTTGGCACACATTGCCATGCGCAGCCTTTGAATATCATGCTCATTATGCCATGGTGCATCAGACTTGCACTGCCCCGGCCTTGCACTAGCAACTGGCGCATTTCTGAAATTCTCACCCACAGTATTCAGCGAAAGTAACACAGGTTCAGTCAAATGAGTGCACAATGAATCCTCAGCATGAAATACACAAATTATCAGAGAAAAACTGGCAGTCTACTGCTAAAAAACTGTCTTTACTAGTTAGCCAATTTTTATTAAAGCCAAATTGTAAGAGGAGCAGCTGATACTGCTGTGGAATCAAATGGTTCTGCACACCATCCCATAGGTCTGGTAGTCCTGTGGCCATACTGTACCTGTGCAGTCGGCTGCCATCCTGGGAGACCACTGGGGAGGGCTATTCCACCACCCTCACAACCCTTGAGCACCAAGGGGGAGACAGCAAGCAGAGTGAGCCTGTGTCCTGTGCAGTTAGCGGACATCCTGGGAGACTGCTGGGGAGGGCTATTCCACCATCTTCATGACCCTTGAGCAGCGAGGGGGATACGGCAAGCAGAGTGAGCCTGTGTCCTGTGCAGTTAGCTGCTGTCCTGGGAGACCTCTGGGAAGGGCTACTACACCACATTCACATCCCTTGAGCACTGAGGGGGAGACAGCAAGCAGATGACAGCAAGACATATAGCTTGTTATTATTGATGTGGTTTATTAAGATATATTGAATTTTATGCTACCTTTAATTTTCCAAAAACAGTGATATGGAATTTCACAAATGAATTAAGTCATTTACGTTGCTGTTGTTATTAGGCACATTTTTTGTTAGTAGTTTCAATGAGGGCAATACACTTTCAAGCTTTACAAGATATTGGCTGTGGATGCACTCTTCATGGCTATAAATTAGCCTTCAGTTGCTTTTAGAAATATGGGAATACAGGCAAGATTTAAGCACTATACCATGACAGGGTGTGGGTTATGCTAGATTTACCTACGCCTGGAGTGGCTCGATCACGAAGCCGCAGGCTGAGTGAGTAAACCACACCAGAAGTGGGTAAATCCCAACATAACTCACACCCTGGAGTGGTATATTGCAACTATACAATGTCCCCCTTTTTTTGTGTAACAAAAAAATTAAGAAAAAGTTTTTGTTGACGTTTTAAATGATTTTTATTGTTGTTATTGCTCTGCCAGAAAAAATAGTTCCCTGTTGCTAAGTAGAATAATGTCCCGCAAGAGCATGCACCTTTTTCTTTATTCATCTCTAATCCCTCACCATCCCAGAACTAAGTCAGTCATAACTTTACTACAAGAGAGAACCTGTGTTTTGTTGTTGATGTTTTCTTTTGTTATTAGGGAGCATTTAGTTTGACAGTTGCTACCCCGTAACCAAGAGCTTCAGTTGTCTGGATTCAACTCTTCTACCCCCCCCCCCAACTCAGTTTTCTGGATTAAACTCTTCTCCCCCACACTCACACAGCCTCCTACAGACATGTAGACATAGATTTTTTTTCCAAGACAGAGCTGCATTATTTACTGTAGTTACTTCGATAAAGGGCTGCTATCAGAGTCTGTTTTGGGGTTTCTGTGTTCTTCTGGAGGAGAGGAGGTGATGTAAAGTAACACTCTCATTTCGTGTTTGTTTTATTTTTTCTTTTGGGTTTCATTACTGATTGGGAGAGCATGTAAATGTGCTTTCAGGAATGCTGTGGGGCTGCTACTTGAAGATTTGTTTACAGTACCAAGCACTCGCAGCGGAAGCTGGAGGGAGCTAGTGTCCGAGGAGCAAATCGTCAACAGAAGGTGGGAGGGATTTCAAAACGTGATCTGACACTCAATTACATAGAACTAGAAAAAACAACTTTTTCTTCTAGTTCTATGCATAATTAACACCTAATTGTATAAGACAAAGAACATCTGTGCACAAGCACTGAGGCAATGGTTAACCAATGGGCATTTGGCCAGGAAGCCAAGTCTCAAAGAAATACAAAATCACACATGCCCCCACAATGCAAATCACCACAGAATATTATGCTGGTGTTTCATTCTACCAGGCCTTATCATCAGTATGCCTTGTCTGTTTGACACCCCCGTGAAATGAACCAGCTGCCCTAAGCTGGTCTATCTGGGTTATGTTGTGGTGAACCCAATTAAAACAAAAAAAATTTAAAAGACAAAGAATCTCTGTGTGCAAGCACTGAGGCAATGGTTACCCCCAAAGGGCATTTGGCCGGGAAGCCAAGTTTCAAAGAAATACAAAATCACACATGCCCCACACACATGCACAGAGGTTCTTTGTCTTTTAAATTGTTTTTTGTTTTAATTGGGTTCATCACAACATAACCCAGATAGACCATCTTAGGGTAGCTGGTTCATTTCACTAGGGTGTCAAACAGACGAAGCATACTGATGAGTCCTGGTAGGATGAAACACGTGTCTATGTCTTCTGTCAGCACCCTTTGCAAACTGTGTGAGAGGCCTTTCAGCACCATGCATTTCTGCTTAAAGTTGAACCAGCATAATATTCTGTGGTGATTTGCATATGTAGCCCATGATGCTTTGCATTGTGGGGTCATGTGTGATTTTGTATTTCTTTGAAACCTAATTGTATGTTCAGTTTGTGGCACTAAGGCAGTGAATTATGGAAGTATATGGCAGCAAGCAGTGGCAGTAAGGATTTGTAAAGTTTAAAACTATTTTTTTTTAAATTGGGGAATTTTGCAATAAATTTGATGATGAATGCCATGGCCGCAGGTTACCCCCTCTTTGTTTTTTTGGGGGGACCGGGGCTCTGATCAAGATAGGCGTGCTCAAAGAAAGGTTGGTGCTACCAGTTGCCATGGTGGTCCATTGTGTGTATGGTCATCAGCTTCCTTTTACCAAGTAAGACTTGCCGGAGAAGCAGAGATCGGTACTGGGAGCTATGTGAGTTTACTCCGCTTGTCAGCTTTAGCACAGTTTGTATGGAGAGAGGGAGAGGGGGAGAGGGGGGGAGAGAGAGAGAGAGAGAGAGAGACTGATATGTTGGCTATAATGGAGGGAGAAAGATGATTCAGAGTTTTTCTTTTTGTAACTGAACTTCTTATTTGCAACTGCCATTTTTCATGTTGGTTTACTAGGGAATGACACATGGCAGCTTAGATTTTTTTTATTTTCAGGGGTCGGATTGACTTTTTGGGTGGTTTGGGCAGGGAAAGACAGTACTTATTTTGAATATCCCACTCTCCCTCTTTTGTGTCGGGGTTTACTGGGAAATTAATGTGGCGGCTTTTATGTTTTGGCTTCCGGGGGTTGGACTGATTCTCTTTGAGATCCGGCTGACTGGCACCTTTTACCATGGGTTGTGCCAGGATTTACCACAGGTAAAAGGTGCCAGTCAGCTAATCAGATTAAAGAATTCTTGGCCCCCACTGTATAATACACCATTGTGGGTACAGTATGTAGATAGACAGACCCGAACCCGTCAGAGTACTTTTTACTAGTGATGTGTGAAGTTGGAAATCTTCACTGTGCTAATTAAATCATGAATTCACCTCATTTCATGAAGTTAATCTGCCTTGAAATGTTTAAATTCACAGTAAACTGATAAGTTCACGAAATGCAAAGTTGTTAACTTTGCCGACGAAGTTTGGCGCAGAGGCAAAGTTTTCAATGTACTATGGGACTGCAGGTCACATGTTGCTGAATCAAGTTGTATGCCAAGAGGAGGCTGTCTTCAATGCAGTGTTCTGAAGACAGAGTAGGTGTGTGCTTGTCTGAGTGAAAACAGCTTTTTGAATCCAAATTGCTCATAAATTGTTCGAGGGGGCTTTGTGCTGCTAGATTTGTGCTTTTTTGTTTATTTTTTTCACTGATTATTTACTTCAAAGTAATGGTTTCTGTTTTGTCAGCCTGTGAAGCAGTGGTGTGGGGAACGGTAGGTATACTGTAAAGCAAAGCAGCCTGGAAAGATCCAGAGTTTTTTTGTCTAAGCAGGAGATTTGTGCTGTATTCGGGTTTTCTCACTCTTTCTTGCTCATCATTTTTGATCTGTAGAGTAATTTCTCATTATGTTTGCTTGCACACATGTGCAAGAAACATAGTGCCATCATCCAAGATTTCGGAGGTGTGTCACACCCTCTTCCAATTCAGTCAGTGTGTTGGGAGGAGCGGCCTCTGTAAGCTAATGCATGCTGGAGCTGTCTATGACAAGCTCCAAAATGCAGTGGCATACAGTTGAAAGGGGGAGCTACGCTTCAGTGAGCAGCGATAAGATATCTCCTGCCATGCGCGGCTCCCTACACACACTACAGTGAAAGCGCCGCAGCATAGCGTGCCGCCCTCCCAGCACACATATAGCGGCCGGGGTGCCCAATCCCCGTCGGCTGTGCTGCGCCCCCAAAGCCTTCCAAATGCCACGCTGGGTGCCCACCCCATGGCAAGTCGAGATAGCTGACGGGATGTCCAACTCTCGCCGGCTTCACTCTCCCCAGAACAAGGTTCCGCTGGGAGTCCACCTAGCTTGGCAACAAATGCCATTGCCAATGGTGGTGCCCAATCCCTGTCGGCTCCACGCCCGAGCAGTATTTCTGCCATGCTGGGAGCCCACCTCAGAGTGGCAAGCGTTCCACGTCGTCTTTTTTTTTTACCTGTAAAGCAAAACGGTCCCACGTGAGTCTTCCTGCCCCCCAACCCGCACCCACCCACTGCACCCTGCCTCCCCACACCCCCTACCCCATACTTACCTCCGACCTCGGCGTGATGACTTGTGTACCAGGAACATGTCTGCACTCTTCAAAGCCGACCGCGAACTGAGGAAATGCCGGTAAGCTGTATAATGGGCTAGATAGGGTTTTTTCAACTTTGTTGCATATCTCAGGCATTTTTTGGAATTTTTGCACCAAATTTTCAACATGGGGTTTTTGGTACCCTTCTCATGAATGCTGTCACTGTCATGGCATTATTCGTCTCTAAGGGTGATTTCGCAGCCACTGCATAAAATCACCTTTCTGAAGGATTAATGAAATGACACTGCCAGTGCTCATAAGGTGGGCTCTCAAGAGAGCTATTTGAAAATTTGGTGGAAAAATTCCAAAAGCGACTGTTTTACTAGCAAGTCAGCGGCGAGTTCCTATGCACGCTCGTAAGTTCGCGAATTTTCAATATTTTCACTCCAGATTTTCAACATTGCCATTTTACCACACCTTCTTATGAGTAGTACAGCTGTCATTTTTCACATCTCACCCAAAATGAGTTTCTGCCCATGTAGCGCACAATGGCGCAGTCGGTGTGCGTAAATCAATGTAAGGGACAAATTAAAGAAAACCACAGTGACACTGTTCATGAGCAGAGGTCTTAAAATGGCTATGTTGAAAATTTGTGAAAAATTCTAAAATGATCAGGAAGATGAAGCGTACGTTATGCAGTTCTACGCACGTCAGAAGTTCGCTAATTTTCAATATTGTCACTCCGATTTTCAATGTTGCCATTTTACCACACCTTCTTATAGGTAGTACAGCTGTCATTTTTCACATCTCACCCAAAATGTGCTTCTGCCCATATGGCGCTGGCAGTTGCGGTCGGTGTCGCGAAACCAATGTCTGGGACAAATTAAAAACACAGTGACACTGTTCATGAGAAGAGGTCTTAAAATGGCTATGTGAAAATTTGGTGAAAAATCCCTCAAAAATTACTGTTTCACGAGCGTCGTTCGCAGTTCTCGCTTCGGAGTTCACAAATTTTCAATATTGTCACTCCAGATTTTCAACATTGCCATTTTACCACACCTTCTTATGAGTAGTACAGCTGTCATTTTCCACATCTCACCCAAAATGTGTTTCCGCCCATGTTGCACACAATGGCGCAGCAGGTGTCCGAAATCAATGTACGGGACAAAGTAAGAAAATCACAGTGACACTATTCATGAGCAGAGGTCTTAGAATGGCTATGTTGGAAATTTGGTGAAAAAATTCCTAACATTGACTGTTTTATGAGCGTGCATCGTGCAGTTCCTTGCGTCAGTAAGTTCACGAATTTTCAATATTTTCACTCCAGATTTTCAACATTGCCATTTTACCACACCTTCTTATGAGTAGTATAGCTGTCATTTTTCACATCTCACCCAAAATGTGTTTCTGCCCATGTAGCGCACAATGGCGCAGTCGGTGTGCGAAACCAATGTAAGGGACAAATTAAGAAAACCACAGTGACACTGTTCATGAGCAGAGGTCTTAAAATGGCTATGTTGAAAATTTGGTGAAAAAATTCCTAAAAATGACTGTTTTACGAGCGTGCATTGCGCAGTTCCTATGCATGCTCGTAAGTCTGCGAACTTAATATTTTCACTCCACATTTTCAACATTGCCATTTTATTACACTTCCTTATGAACAGCACAGCTGCCATTTTTCATATGCTGCCCAAACTGTGTTTTCGCACATGTAGCGCACAATGGTGCTGTTGGTGTGTGAAAGCAATGTTTGGGACAGATTAAGAAAATCACAGTTACACTGTTCATGAGCAGAAGTCTTAAAATGGCTATGTTGAAAATTTGGTGACAAAATCCATAAAATGACTGTGTTATGAGTGAGCATTGCGCAGTGTCCACGCACCCTTGTAAGTTCATGACTTTGTAATATTTTAAGTCCAGATTTTCACCAGTGGCATTTTTCCACACTTCCTTATTTACAGTACAGCTGTCATTTTTCACAACATGGCTGAAGTGTGTTTTCACACTTTCAGCGCAGAGATGCGTGGTCGCTGTGGGAAATCATTGTTCGGGACAGATAAAGAAAATCACAGTGACACTGTTCATGATCGGAGGCACCAAATGCCTGAGTTGACAATCTGCTGTAAAATCCCCAACCTAATTATAT
Organism: Neoceratodus forsteri; assembly: GCA_016271365.2. Classification (NCBI taxonomy): domain Eukaryota; kingdom Metazoa; phylum Chordata; order Ceratodontiformes; family Ceratodontidae; genus Neoceratodus; species Neoceratodus forsteri. The sequence continues at coordinate 1,762,145,848 of CM057455.1, read as the reverse complement.
TACGGTGTGCGTTGACAGTTTCTATGTACGCTCGAGACTTCAGCAATTTTTAAATATTTTTACTGCAGATTTGCAACATAGCCATTTTTACACCTCCCATGAATAGTACAGCTGTCATTTTTCACATCCTGTTCGGAATGTTTTGCACCTGTGGTGCTAAATGCCGTAGTCGCTGTGCATAAGCAGCTTTTGGCTAACAAACTGATATTCCCCTGTTCATGAGGTGGGGTCACAAAAACATGTTGAACATTTGGGTGAAAATACCAATGAATGCCTGAGGTATTAGGGTTTCCAACCATAACGCCCAACCCTGTAGAGAATGACAGGCATCAGGGTGTGACTTGGGATTCTTGCCTGTAATGCTCATACCATTCCACACCCTGCAGCCAGTGAGAGGCATCGAGGTATGCCTTGGACTCTTCGGCCCCAATGTTCACCCCTTTCTCCTATGTCGCACCCATATCACCATATTTCCTAATGGAATGGGGTGCGCATAAGGGCCAAAGACCCCAAGGAACACCGTGACACTTGTCAGTGTCTGCAGGGTGGGGTGTGGTGAAATGGCATGGCCGTTATGCCTGACGATCCAAAGGCACACCCCAATGCCTGTCACTCTCTGCAGAGTGGTGGTGGGGTTGGGTTCAGTTCAATACTTCACTGCCATTCCAATTACGCAGCTCTGTAACTTCTACACTACCATTGCCAATGCCAGCAAGCAAATATTCGGCATTGACAAATGCTTGCTTTTATGTTGTCTTGCGATTGTGCAAGCAACATCTTGAAGTAGAAGGAGAAATGAAGAGGTGTGTCAGTGTTGGTGAATGCAGGGCATGCTTTAGTAGGTGCGTCGCTCATTCCCCAATTAGCCAGCATGCTAAAATGGTCCATTGTCCTCAGCACCCCCCTGCCCCAACCTATACCCACCCTCTGTGCACCCCACCTCCCCACAACCTCCCCTCACCCCATACTTACCTCTGGAGGGTTCGGTGCTGCGATCTTCGATGGAGTGGGAAAATGTCTGGACTCTTCAAAGCTGAACTGCAAAGTGAAGAAATGCTGGTAAGCTGTATAATGGCATCAATGGGAGGTTCAGCTTAGGTTGATATCTCAACCATTTTTTTGATCTTCCAATTCTCAACATAGTTATTAGACCCGAATTTCATGAACACATGCAGTCAATCTCATTATTCGGTCCTGAAAGGTGATTTTGTGGTCACTGAGTGGAATCACCTTTTGGGACTGAGTAATGAAATGACAGTGCCACTGCTCATGAGGTGGGATCCCAAAAAGCCTATGTTGCAAATTTGGTGAAAAAATTCCGAAAAATGACTGCGTTACGAGCTTGCATTGCTCAGTTTTCACGCACGCTCTTAACTTTGACAATTTTTAATATTTTCACTCCTTTTCAACACTGCCATTTTTTCACACCTCCTTATGAATAGTACAGCTGTCATTTTTCACATCCTGCCTGAAATGTGTTTTCGCATCTGGCGAGCAAGGGCACAGTCGCTGTGGGAAATCAACTTTTGGGGCAGAGTAACAAAATCACAGTGCCACTGTTCATGAGTGGGATTTCCAAAATGCCTACATTGAAAATTTGATGTAAAAAAATCCTCAGAATAATTGCATTACAGACGTGTTTTGCGCAGTTTCTACGCACGCTCGTGACTTCACCAGTTGTTCATATTTTCACTCCAGATTTTCAACATTTCCATTTTTTTATACCTTCTCATGAATGGTACAGCTGTCATTTTTCACATACTGTCCAAATGTGTTTTCGCACTGTGGCGCCAAATGGCGCAGTTGCTGTGCAAAATCAGCTTTTGGCTAATGAACTGATAGTGCCACTGTTCATGAGGTGGGGTCACAAAAAGCTCATGTTGAAACTTTGGAGTGAAAATACCAAAAAACGCCCAGGGCGTTAGGGTTTCCAACCATAGCGCCCCATCTTGTAGAGACTGACAGGCGTCAGGGGTGTGATTTGGGATTGTTGGCTATAATGCTCATGCAATTCCACCCCAACCCCCACCCTACAGCCAGTGACAGGCATCGAGGTGTGCCTTGGACTCTTTGGTCCCAAAGTTCACCCCATTCTCCTATACTGCACTCATCTCAGTGTATTTCCTTATGGAATGGAGTGAGTGTAAGGCCCGAAGACCCCAAGGCAGACCTCGACACTTGTCGGTGTCTACAGGGTAGGGTGAGGTGAAATGGCGTGAGCGTTATGGCTGATGACCCAAAGGCACACCCCAATGCCTGTCAGTCTCTGCAGGGTGGGGATTGGCATCAGTTCAATATTTCACTGCCATTCCTATTATGAATCTCTTTAACTCCTGCACTACCAATGCCAGTGCCAGCAAGACAACATTTGGCATTGACAAATGCTTGTTATTTCTGTGGTTTAGTTTGGTGTGTTTAAGTAAAGTATTCTGCCAGTGTCTTTCTATAGCAGTTTTAGTTATTTTTTAGTTATATTTTTCTTAAAGTGACGGTTTTCAATCACTTTTTGTTATACTTAATATTACGTTACCCCATTACCCCTGTTGTTTTAATCCTCATCTGTTTAAAAAAAGAGAAAAAAAGAACTTTTTTGGTTGTTTTTAGTAGTAGGGGTAAAGGGAGAAACATGTTACAAGTACAATACAATATACAGAAATACAAGTCAAAAGTCAGCAAATTAAATGCGAAGGAGATGGTACACTCTGAGGAAATAGCAAAAGTCATGAACAATCAATATAAATCACTGTAGCAGCCATGGGTAAAGTATGTAATTAAACAAGAATATAGCGACTGTGACATATTAACCTGTGGTGGAAAAAGGTGTACAAGAGACAGCGGTAGGGGTGAAAATACAGCCAATAAACCACAGCAAGTACAGGAACATTTCTGAAGCACATATGAGTGCGTAGTGATGCCGGTTTATGAGGTGCTTGAACTTCTACTGAGGATGCTGCTGCTTCCACCGCCACCCTATTGTGGCACTTTTCTTACACCCTCCATGAACCGCTGCCGGTGGACCACCACCTCTATCACTCCCATTCGCCACTTTCCTCTGCTTTTCCTCCTACTTGGCCCAGTGATTTGCCATGAGATGGGTCCTCTAGCCAACAGTACCTATGTGGGTCCTCTGCTTTCCCCGGGGGACATGCTTACCACATAGGTTGCAAGTAGCCACACTAACACTAACCCTAACCCTAATGTCCCATAGGATAACACTGCAACTTCAACAAGTCATAACTCCACCAATCTTTGGAGTTAAGGGGCATGCTATACATCCAATCAAGGGTCTCATTGGGTACTACAATAGTAACACATAATACCCTTGGAACAATTCATGGGGTGTGCACAACACCCCAAAATCACCTCTCAACTTGACCATAGTGCCAAATCCACAATTTAAGTCCAATAATCATCACAAATGCACATCCTCTTTGACTATAATCATACCAAGTTTCAGACAAATTCGACAACATTTGACCGAGTTATGCCTAAAAACCCAAAAGGAGTCAATGGTGGAAATAATTTTGACCCAGCTTCACCTTTATGTACCCTAAGGAGAAGTTACAGGTGAAGTTGCAAAGCAAAGTTACCATTGACAAATTTCCTATTAAATAGAAAAATTTAGCAAAAATTTGGCAACTTCGCCTATGAATTAAAACTTTGCAACATTTCTACTTTTTACATTTTAAGTTAGAATGAACTAGTGTTCCTCCACCATTATACACTCAGTCATATTTGACTTTCTCGTAATTTATAGTTGGGAAACAATGTTACCAAGGCATTTCTTCATGAAGGAAAGATGTGATAATATTTAACCAAACTATACTATGTTCTCTTTGATGAAATTGTTATTTAAGTACTGTAACTCACATAGATGATTACAAGCTATATTACCAGTAACAACTTATTACTATATTGTAATGTCATTTATATATGTATAAATGTATTGTTTTTATGTAGTATGGGAATTTCAGCCTTTGTAATGACTATGAAATAGTTGATCAATAAACTTGAAACTGAAACTGAACCCTTTTCTAACCCTTTCTCCTGTAATTGCTACCTGCCCCACTTCATGGGATCCCCTTGCGATACTCTAAATGCCTTTTCTTGGCAGAGGCCCACTATTCTCCACTTTGAATACTGAGCACAAGAAGTCATCTAGAACTGCTGCCTTCTGCTTGTCCTATGTTATTAACCAGCCCCACTCTGCCAGCCTTACAATTCCACGTCTCATGTTCCTTTTTCCCTGATGTACCTGAATAACTGTTTAACCCTTTGTTGACGCATGCTACAATATGTCGCTCTGTGTCTGCTTCTGCATCCCTGACTGCCTTCTTAGTATCCTTCATCTTTCCCTGGTATTCTCTCTTTTTCTTAGCCCCCCATTCTCATAGTACCTGATTAAGGCCCTTCTTTTGGACCTCACTTCCTCTCTGAGCTTCTTACAGAACAAGCTTGTTCTCATGTGCCTGTTACCCATGGTAACCATTCTCTGGCATGATTTAATTACTTTGAGAATGGCCCCTTTATTTTCTCCACCCACCCGATTTTGATTTTGACCACTCCAACCAACTTAATCTTGACAAATTCCTTTATCTGGTCAATGTCTTCTCGTCTGAAATCCAGAACCACAACCTTCAATGAGGATATGCTGGTACCCAGGGATAGCTCAACCCATACACTATTATGGTCACTGGATGCCACTGGTTCCCAAACCCACACTCCACCTACCATTTATGTGATGGTGAGCACGCCATGAATGGCAGCCTGTATTGTGCGTTTCCTGACCAGATGCACCATTAGATAAGTTCTCCAACATATCTATCGGGGCTTAAATTCTGGTGTTCTTAGCTACTGGACTGTCCCAATCTGTGTCTGGTAGACTGAGATCCCCACCACCACTTCCTCACTCTTGCAGCCCCCTTCTCATTTTCTGCCCCCTAACTGTGTAACCCCCTCATTCTCCCTGTCCTGGTGGTCAGTAGACAACTTCAATGCATAACTTCATTCCACTGTTGTTGTAAGCTATATCTACTGTGTAAAGATTCTGTCTCCCCATTCCCTCTCCTGCTAAATCCATCCTGTGCAACCTATATGCCTTCCTTCACATATAGGGCTATGCCACCTCCTTTTCCATTGCCCTTATCCCTCCTATTCATGGTATACCACTGTTACTGCCAGGTCCCAGTCATTTTTTCTGGTAGCCTGTGTTTCCATAGTGGTTTTCACCACTTGATGAACATCACCAGGATCAAGCCCCTTCTTCTGTCTGAAGACCTGCTGACACTATTGCATGTCTTTGTTACCTCTAGGCACGATTACTGTAAATCTCTTTACTTTGGGGTCACAGAAGGGGCCCTCCTCAGATTGCAGCTGGTGCAGAATGCTGTGGCTTAGTTACTGACAGGCCTGTCTAGGTCCAGTCATGTGAACCCAGTCCTGTGTGCTCTGCACTGAATGCCTATCAGGCGGAGGGTCCTTTTCAAGGTGGGCTTGCTCACCTTTAAGGCCCTATATGGACTGGGCCCTAGCTACCTGACTGAGCTCCTGTCACCTGCAACCTCTGTCCACTCCCTCCGCTCCTCATCTAGGGGGTCCCTGGATGTTCCCAGTTTACGGCTCAAGGCTACCATGCCTTCAATGCCTCTGGGCCAACCCTGTGGAACTCGCTACCACCCGCAGTCCAGGAGGCCCTCTCGATTGAGGTGTTCAAACAGAAGCTAAAAGCCCACCTTTTTCACCTGGCTTATCTGGAATAAATCTTTTCTGCCCCACTGTTTGAATAAACATCAACACCCTATGATCATACTGTGATTGTGAATTTTTAGTTTTTTATATATATATGTTTATGAATGTTTTATGCTTTGTATTAATTGTATTGTTTTTATTGTTAGGCACCCAGAGCCTCTTGGAATGGGCACCATGGAAATAAAATTTGCCTTGCCTTGCCTAAATGGTATAATCCTGCATCTGCCACCATCACCTGCAGCTCATTGATTTTGTTTCCCAGGCTTTTGGCATTTAGGCAGACTACCTTCCAGCTTGTGCCTATACCCTTCCACTTTGCGTCAGCTCCCCTCATTTTGTACTGCTTTTACCTTCTAAACTTCCTGATTTCCTGTTCCCTATTGGTTTCCTAATCCCCCATCTGGCATCCTTTCCTAACCTATTATGAACCCCTGCTTTGCTGCTTCCATTTTCACTGTTCCTAGCCTCCATGCTAAGTTCTCCCTTTGCTCTCTGTCCTTTGTGGTTCTCCCAGCCTCCATGTTACTCTTCTCAGCTCAGATGTCCAAACAATGCAGTAAAAACTACTATTAAAATTTGTTTCCCCTCTTTTCCCCATGGTTATCCTTGTCGCCTACCCCAGCAGTCGTGTTTACCACTGTTGTGCCCTTCCTCCATCCAGGATAGTGGGCAACCCTGCTCCACAATCTTTCAGCATGGTGAGTGTGAATGTTGAGTGGTCAATTCCCTCAGTCCCTCCCTTCCCCATCTCTCTTCTTCCCTCCCTCCCTGGGGGCTAGGCCTATGTCAAGTATACATTCAGAGCTGGCTCCATTGTGGGATTCCGGGGTTCACAAACAAACCCTAGCCTCACGGATAGCAGAGCGACAAACTGCCTCCATTCCAGGGGGCCAACCCAGGAACAAAATGCATAAAGAAACATACAGTAAGATAGGAAATTCCAGTCCATCTACTGCACCCTTGTGTCCCGGAAATGGAGTGTCTCAATTTGGATGTGTGTTAGGTGAAAAATAAATTGAGCAACAAGCACAATATTAACACTGTTGTTATTAGTTGTTTTCTTCTACCATGTTTTAATTGCAAATACCTTCATGGATTTGTAATAAAGTATTATCTGTAATAAAGTATCATCTGTCATAAAGTGACAAGGCAAGAGGGGTTAGCAGATGAAAGGGGACTTGGGGAAAACTGTAAACTGTATACAGCACCTACTGGGGAACAGCAGAGATACATAGCTGGGGCTGGGATAGGCTGAAAAGTGAGAATGTGGGGGAATAGGAGTTGGTACAGGAAGCAGGATAGCTGGGAAGGGTGGAGGTCAGGGAATACGAGAATGTACAGGAGCCAGGATGGTGAAAGGAGAATAGTAAGCTGTAATGTATGAGGGGCCACAGTCTTTCTGGGAACAGTGTGAAGAGTAGGGGGCTGTCCAGTGTGCAGGAGCCTAGAACAGATCAGGGCAGAGGTGATAATGCTCACATGGGAGCTGGAAAGGAGGGTGGGGAAACAGGGATGCAGAGCAGAGGAGGAAGGGGCAGGTAGGGGCAGCCCTGGGGCAAGTGGACTGTAAGTACGGGCTGGGAGCAGGAAGATTACCACAGTTTCAAGGGATATCTCTTCCTCAAAGATCCTGGGAACCAGGGTGGAGGAATGGCAGGTGGTAAGGGGATCAACAGAAGAGGGAAGGGGAAGGACTGGAAGAAGAAGAATGGGGGTGGGATCTGATGTTGGGGTGTCCTTATTGAACAGGTGCACAATACTAACCAGTTTAGGGAGGGGGGAGGGAGGTGAGTGCAGGATCGAAGACCCAGAATCAAAGGCTGGAGATAAGGGGAGGAGCAAGGTGAGTAACTTGGAAGGCAGGGAGGAAAAGGTAGTCAAGGTGGAGTAAATGATGGGGGGCATTAGGGGATTGGGAAAGGAGAGAAAGATGGTAGCAAGCAAGGTTAGCCAGGAGGAATGTGATCGCGGGGGGGGTGGATAGTGAAAGAGGTAGTAGGATGTTAGCTAGTGCAGATAGGCTGCAGTTGAGTGAGGAGGTGGTTGTTATACTAGGAGAGGACAGGAGGCTGCAAAACACAGCTGAAAGAGATGGAAGATTGGGAATTCCAAAATTAGGGTATCCACTGGGGGAGGAAGGGGGACCCAAAGGCAAGAAGAATGGTGGTTTGTATGCCAGGGATGATAGCAGGGGGGGGCAAAACCAAAACAATTCAGGGACGTTATAAGGGAGGTTGGTGGAAAACTTAACTTAGTCATCCACTTGGGAACCATTGACTTAGCAAGGGAAGTGGTGGGGGTGGAGCAGGGTAGGTTCAAAGAGTTGGCAAAGGCATGCAAAGAAATAGTGAGCTCTTTGGCCTTTTCAGAAGTGATACTAGTCACCAGAGTCAACAAAGTTGGGAAAAGAGGATAGAGGCGTTTAATCACTGGCTGAGGAATTGGTGCAGGCAGGAAGGGTTCAAATGTATCGGGGGCAGGGGTTACATGGTTGAACAAGAGGCTGTATTCAACAGATAGACTGCACCATAGTAGGGAGAGCTCAAATGTACTCAGCAACAAACTTGGGGAATATATAGCCAACAAATTGAGTTTAAACTGCTAAAGGGGGGAGGGGATATGCCAACAGCCCCAGAGACTTCTGGACGAGGAGGTCAGTGGACCCCCCCCCGCACTGGCAGTAGTAATCGGAAGAGTGGAGTGTGGAGGGAAAGGGGAGAATAAAGTATGGGGGTTGAGGGGGAGAGTGCAGGAGTAATGCTGGTCAGGAAAAGTACAGAAAGTGGGCAGGGAAGCAGAGAGTTGAGGTAGAGGGTAGTGTTACTCAATGCTTGTAGTCTCGGTAACAAGATGGCAGACATGCAGGCTCTCTTAGCAGAAAGGGAGGTAGACATAGCAGCAATTACTGAGACCTGGGCTACACCACATCATGTCTGGGACCTCTCAACCCTGGGTTACAAGTTATATCGAAGAGACAGAATGTTAGACAAAGGATGGGTGATGGCAAACATACACATGCACAAGGGAGGAGAGAGGAAAGGGGAGTATGGGAACACTGTGCATTCCGCTCCAGACCAACAGAAGGAGAAAGATGAGGTTGGGGGTGGTCTACATACCACTCAACCAGGAAGAGGAAAGAGACAGGGAGCTGAAGCTGTAAGGAAGGGTGAGGTGGTAATGGTGGGGGACTTTAATCTGCCCAAGGTGGACTGGGGGTATACCAGCCTCGTCCTGTGCCAGGAGTCAGGTGATCCTGGATGTGATACAGGGTGAATTTCTGACTCAGGGCACTACTGAGACCACCAGGTAGGGGGCAATCCTTGAGCTAGTGCTCACAAATGGGGAGCATGTACAAGGGATATTGGTCAATTAACCTCGGAGAGGTAGCAACCACAGCACTGTGTGACTCAGGATGGACATGAGCAGGAAAAGCATCTTTACCAAGACCAAAATCCTGGATTTTAGGAGTGCCAACTTCAGGAGGATGAGAGAGGTGCTAAGATTGCACCTAGAGGGCGACAGAGTGGACATGGGTTGGACCAAAAATGGACCATCATCAAAGAGGCAATACTGGTTGCCACACCAGAGTGTGTAAGCCTTAGGGGGAAGAAATCAGGGGCCAACTCACCCATCTGTTTCAACTCTGAGGTTGCTAGGGCAGCGAGGGACAAGAGGACGGCCTATGGGAGATACAGGAGGAGTGCAAGTGAGGTGGATAAGGAATACTACCTAAAATTGGAAAAATGGCAGGCAAGGTAGTGCAGCAAGCTAAGGCACAGAAGGAACTACAAATAGCTGAAGGGATTAAGAGGGGGAGAAGGCCTTCTTTTGCTACATAAGCAAGAAGAAGGATGAGAAGGATGAGATAGTTAGGCTTAGGAAGGGGGATGAGTGGGTGGAGGAAAAAGGGAGCAAAAGCAGAGATAAACTCTGTCTTCGCTAGGGAAAATGAAGAGCTGGTGCCATGGGGGGAGGAAAATGAGAGGGGGGGAGGAAGCACAGACGTAGTAATAGAAGTGGATAGAGTGAGGAAGGGGCTGCTGGCACTGAAGGTAGACAAGTCCACAGAACCGAACAGAATACACCCAAGAGTGCTAATGGAGCTGGCAGAGGAGCTTGCAGGGCCACTGGTGAGCCTCTTCAATAGTTCCCTGGAGTCGGGAGTGGCGCTGCAGGACTGGAGAATGGCATATGTGGTACCTTTCCACAAGAGCAGACCCAGGGATAAACCAGGGAACTATAGGCTAGTCAGTCTGACCTCTATCATGTGCAAATCATGGAAACCAAACTCAAGGACAGGCTAGTAAGGTATATGGAATAGAATGGTCTACAGGATAAGCAGTAGCATGAATTTATTGGAAGAAGATAATGCCAAATGAACATAGAAATTTGCCAGCAGAAAAAGGACCCATCGGCCCATCTAGTCTGCCCATGTGTTCCCCTCTGTCTGATCATACTATGTGACCGGATATGACTGACTTCTTTGACTGGGTCACCAGAGCGGTGAACGGGGGTCAGGTGGTGGACATCATCTACTTGGACTTCAGCAAGGCCTTCGACTCAGTGCCCCACAAGATGCTGATCAGGAAACTGGCGGGTCTCAGGGTAGGGGAGAAAATGACCAAGTGGGTAGAAAGCTGGCTGAGGGACAAGACCCAGAGAGTGGTGGTGGGGGGGGGGGGAGAGTTATCTAGCACCAGGAAAGTCACCAGTGGGTTTGGGCAGGGCTCAGTGCTGAGGCCAGTGTTGTTAAATGCCATCATAAATTACATTGGGGAGGGCATTAAGGGCAAGATGGGCCTGTTCCTGAATGATACCAAACTCTGTGGGAGGGTGGACACAATGGAAGTGATATAGGGCCTGTGGGAAGACCTTAGAAAACTTGGATTCAATGCCAAGAAATAGTTATGCACATTAGAGACAGGAACCCTAGGACTGGGTGCTACCTGGGGGGAGGGGGTCCGAGTAGCAGCAACAGAGGTAGAAAAGGGTCTGGGGTGGTGATTACTAGTGATCTGCAGCACTCATCACAGTGCAAAAAGGCAGCAGCAAATGCAAACAGGATGTTGGAATGTATAGCAAGGGTAATTAGCAGTAGGCAGAAGGAAATTATACTGCCTTTGCACAGGTCACTGGTGAGACCACATCTAGAATATGGAGTAAGATAATGGTGCCTTAAGAAGGACATCAGCCTGCTTGAAAAAGTCCAAAGGAGGGCAGCCAAGATGATCGTGGGTTGGCAGGGAAAGCCTTACGAGGAGAGGCTGGGAACCCTGAGAATGTACTCCCTGGAGGAGAGGAGAGAGAGGTGACATGATAGAGATATTCAAATACATGAAGTGGATAAATAGAGTGGATAGGGAAGGTCTCTTCAAGCTAAGGGACAACCAAATCATAAAGGGGTACAGTTTAAGGCTCTGAGGGGGGGATTTAGGAGGGATGTAAGAAAGCATTTCTTTACAGAGACGGTGGTGGCCAAATGGAATGCACTTTCTGAGGAAGAGGTCTCACAGAAGACAGTGGGCAGCTTTAAGAGGGCCTGGGATAAGCATAAGGGAAACTATGGGACCATGGGGGCAGATATGGAGATGGGGAGAACCAGGAAGGGGGTCGGGGTCTGTGGTCGTAGCTAGGGACCCTGAAATACTATGCAGACTCAACAGAACAAACTGCCTTCTTCTGCTGGCTTTTTCATATGTTCATATGTAATCTCCTCTTTTTCCCTACCCCCCGTCATGCCTGGAAAAAAGCTCAGTGTCCCTTTCCCAGTTATCAATTTTCAAAGACATAGAGACTAATGGATGGGCACACGCACAAATAGCCTGAGCTGCCACATAGGGGTTCTGATTATGCTAGACCTCGAGAGTGCAGCTCAAAGGGTCTGATGTAATCAGATCCCCGAGGTGGCAGCTCAGACTGGTCGTGCATAAGGTTGCTCATCCAGTGCTCTTTACATTGTATAGTGATAAATATTCAGACATTTTTGGCAGTTCGACCAAAAAGAGAAAAATTGTTTTATTTTCAATCCTACCCCCTTTCTCTCACTCCTGCTTTCCCTCCCTCCCTCCCTGCTCAGAAGTCAGTATTTGTAAATTTAATTTTTTTTCATTGGCCATGTTAAAAAAAGTGTTTATTCTTCCTTTCTGCCATTTCTTACCCTCCACCCTGCTTGCAGCTCATTTTGCATCTATGAACTCCCCACCCTCTCATCACGGCTACCTCACATGCTGTCCATCTTCACTGTTGGTAAATTTAATTTTATTTATACCAGGTGAGGTCTTTTTGTAAAAGTACCCCCACAGTCCTCTCTGCAGCTCCTGTCCATTGTGGGAGATGTGCAGAGGTTCTTTTGATTTGAAAAGAAAACTGATTAGTACAGCCTACTGAGGTTTCAGAATGCTGTTGTACCATATATAAGCCACCTCTCTGTCGAGAGGGACTTAATACTAACTTTAGGGTCCCCCCTTTTTCTTTTCCCCTAGGGTTAGGTTTTTTTAGTAGGTGCCCTGGGGGATTGATCATTTCTGTTGGCTGCCACTTGGGGGCATCAGAGGCTTTTTAGTATATAAGTAGGTAGGAAGGAAGTTGAAAAGGGAGTTGGGGGAGATGGGAGAGTAGGCAGGAGGACAGGAGGCTGTCGGGCCCTGTTAGGGCAGTGTGAAGGGGAGATACCCCCCTCTTGTCAGGTAGGGTGGCCATGCAGAGGTGAGGCACCGGAGTTGGATAGGGTTCTCCTGTGGGTGGCAGTAGGCAGCTTTAGATTGTGTCATATGGGGGCCCAGGGTCTCCTGGGGGCAGGGGTTAGAAGACCCAGTAGCATAGGGGTTTGGTGGTAGGCTAGGCCCTAGGGACATCTAGTGGGCTTTATGAATGAGTGAAAGATACCAGGGCTGTCAGGGCTGTTGGGGCAGTGGCAGTGCTCCCACAGAAGGGGGGGCTAGTGGCAGAAGTCATCCTTTTCCCGCATGGCAGGACAGCCCAGGGAGTTAGCGAGGGGGCCAGAGGGGGAGCCTCTACCCAAGAGGGGCCTGTTTGGAGGGACAGACACTAGGGCTGCTGGCTTTGCTGAGTGGGCCATGGAGTGCCCTGGAGGTCCTTACCCCCCGTGCCGGTTTGCTCTGCTCGAGAACAGGAAGAGTTTGTGGGGAGTGCTTCTACAGCTGCAGGACTGTTACTTTGACTTCGTGGCTGGGGAGCATGGGTTTTAAACCTAAGAGGGGAACAATGTCCATAAGTTTCTGTTCCCCGAGTGGCCAGGTCGGTTTTAAGGGTGCTTTCTGAGTGAAGGGAATAGTGCAGCTATTTTGGTCTGTTGAGCTGTGGGGTCCTGTGTCCCTGGGAAGGAAATTAAGTGTTTGCAGGGACAGGGCCCATGAGAAGCTTCTCGCTTCTTGGGGAGAGGAATGTTCCTGTTTTCGAACATGAGAAGTTTGGGCTGGTACTTACCCCTGCCAGGGAGCTTGGGAGCAACTCGCTTCTGGAAATCTAGTCTGACCTTGGGAAGGGGTTGCTGCATTCATGAGTTTAAGATCTTCTGCCTGATTTCCCCTGCATGACCTCTCTCACCCATTGGAAACTGTAAAAAATTTAGCCCCATGGAGCTGCTTATTTTTCAAAGTTTTAAGTCATTGCACCCATGGGCCCTTCTGGATCATTGGTGGTCCAGGAGAATAACATTCAGTTGTTGGAAAGTGAATTAAGTGTGATTTTCTTCATTCTAGTCACTAATGAAATCACTCCTTAGTTTCCAAATAACCCAATAGTTTTCCTCCTAGAGTGTTTGGGAAGTTTTCCCGGCCTCCAGGAACTCAGATCCAGAAAGAAGGGTGAGTGCTGCTTCAATGAATTTCATGGTCTCCTTCTGGATGTTCAGGAGGGGTGAAGAGCCTACATCTGCCTGGTAAGTGTTATATTTTTCCAACCTGTGTTTCAGAGTCTGTGTTAGGAGCAAGGAAGTAGATTCTATGCTGTAGACACCTCCTTGGGAACACCGGCCACTAGACAAAATGAGGAGGGGGTGGGTTACACATGGGGGCTCATCCAGGATCTCTTGTATCCCCTCTCCCTAAATTAATTAAGTTCCTGGAGCAGAAGGATGGCAGGTCCAATGTAGGCCTTCCTAGGCCATATGGTGCAGTGAAAATTTGGTGGTGGTGTAGGGATGGTCTCTTGTAATCTGCAGATCACGTGGTGGGATTATTGCCATATGATTGGCTGTTGGCTCATGGAGAGGAAAACATTGCTGTGAGCCACCACCATTTTGCAGCAGGGGAACGATGAGAGCAGGTGTGAGCTCCAAAATCTGTGGCAGTGAGAAGAAGAGGAGAGTTTTGCTGTAAGACCAACCATTTACAGCCATCTATTTTCCCCTGGACCTTGGTAGGAGAAATCTTGATGGGTGCCAGTTGAATGAACTCAGTTTATTAGGTGGTGGGCAGAGGGTTTAATTTGGAAGAAGTGGGGGTGGTCTCCTGTAATCTGCAGGTCACGTGGTGGGATTACTGCCATATGATTGGCTATTGGCTCATGGAGAGGAAAGCAGTGCTGTGAGCTGCCGCTATTTTCCAGCAAGGGAGTGGTGAGAGCAGGTGAGAGCTCCAAAGTCTGTGGCAGTGAGAAGAAGAGGATATTTTTTTTTATCATAGAATACTTTTTATTGTTTCCAATAAAACCACACCACTTTCAATAGATCATGTACATAGCAAGATACAGCAGGATAATCCTACATGTAACACATTATCTACAGGCAACTAAAGAAATAAAGAAAAGAACAGAAGCAAAACAGGCATTTACAGTAATCCACTGTTCATACTAAACAAGTGCTACCAATAATTTGGGGCTTACATTCTACCATCAGTGGTGCAAGCCATAAAGACAATGAAAATATAAGCAAATCCCTCCAATCAGGGATTGAGAGGCATATATGGAAAGATGTCATGTGGTGGGGGAGTACCTACATGCAGGACGAGGGTGTCATACTCCTCACGGAAATCCTCTCTATGGGTCTGAATGCTTGGGGGGCTATGTTGCATAAGCTACTGAGCCAGGGGGGTTTTGTGGAGGCGGGGGCAGTACGCGACAGAGGGTTGAGTTAAGATATGCCTCCCACTTGTTATGATATAGTGACAGTTGTCCTCTGCCAGCATAAGTGAGCCTCTCAAAGGTGGCCAGTCTAGCTAAAGCTGAGTGCCAGAGGGAGATATCCGGTGGCAGAGGCTGTCGCCAGGACATCAGCAAGATCCGTTTAGCTTCTAGCAGAGCTGCTAGGACCCATTCCCGGTGCTGTGATGAGATCTGCTCCAAGGAGGTGGCATCTCATAATAGGAACATGGGATTAGAGAGGTCAATAGGTTGCCCTAACACCACAGAACAATCCATTTCCACTGAGGCCCAGAAGAGAACCAGGGTGGGACACTGCCATAATATATGTAGGATGTGAGCTGGGCTCTTGTGGCACCTCCAGCACTCCAAGTGAGGAAGGATACCCCATTTATATAGGGCTGCTTGTGGCGGTACCAGCGAAGCAAAATCTTAAGCTGGATCAGCTGGCTTTTGGCATCCTTATAGGAAGAGTGGGCTCGACGCAGACAAGCCGCCCATCTATCTGGTGCGAGTTGGCAGCTAAGATCTCTGTTTCAAGCAAGTCTACAGTCCTCTGCGTAGTCAGGTTGTGCCTCCCACCATGTACTATAGAACTGAGCCGCAAGGCCCCCAGATGAGGGCTTTAAGTGTAGATTGGAGATCCAGAGCCATTTCAGGTCGGCAGTCTGAGACCAGTTAGCAGACTGAACTATAGCTCGGAGCTGGAAAAATTTCCAAAAGTCTTGGGATGGAAGGGCATAGCGGGCTTTGAGTTGCTCAAAGGACATGAGCGTGGTAGAATCAGGTAGGTATAAGTCCTGAACTATGTGTATGCTGTTCTTGGCCCACAGCACCCAGTTGAATGGTTTCTTGCCCATCATTAGTGACTGGTTGTTCCAGAGATTGAGATACTGAAAAGGCATCCAACCCTCAGATTTTTTAGTTCGAGCTGCGGTCATGAGGCGGAACCAGGCTCTTCTGGTTTCAGCCATGACTGGCGTAAGCAGGCTGTGAGGGACTGGTAGGCCAGTCAGAAGCAAACTGGGGGGGGGGCATCTCATAGGATTTGAGCTTCCAGCTGAGCCCACAAAGCCAGGGGAGAAGGTGTGGGTAGGAATCATTTAGTGGCCTGAGCTGCGAGGAAGGATCAGCGATATCCTTGTAGCCAGGGGAGTCCCAGGCCACCCCTGGACCAATGGGCTCACAACTTATGTACGCTTCATCGCGGTCTCTTACCCTCCCACAGAAACTGTGAGATAATCATGACCAGCTGTCTAAAGGTTTTTTTCGGACAGGGCACTAGGGAGATTATTGAGGAGGTATGTGACTTTAGGCAAAAAAAAAATTTGTATCGCAACGACCTTCCCTAACAAAAAGAGATTAAGCCGGGGCCAACGAGATACTTCAGTGGTTAATTGTTGCAGGAGGGGGGCAAAGTTTTTGGATTTGATATGTCTCCACTAGAATAGTATGTGAATGCCTAGGTAAGTGAGATTGCTGGGGGCCCAAGTGAGCCCTAGGTCCTGGAGGCAGTCCTGGGAACAGATTGCATTTAGAAGGGTGACGCTGGTTTTCCATTGGTTGATTTTCAAACCAGAAAGGCCAGCGAATGTATGTAAGACATCTAGTGCTGGATGCAGTGATTCCCGTGGATGCAAGAGTGTGATGAGCAGATCATCTGCATAGGAGGCCGTAAAGTATACATGCTTCCCCACCTGGATACCTTGGATCTCGCTAGTGGACTGCAGCTTCCAGATGAGAGGATCCAGAGCAACCAAAAACAACAATGGTGACAGCGGGCACCCTTGCTGAGTGCCTTGCTGCAGAGGGGAAGGTGGAGATATGTCTTTATTGGTAAGAATACAAGCTGAGGGCTCATTATATAGCACTTGTATCTACTGCTGAAAGTGCGGGCCGAAGCTATATTGCTGGAGTACCGCATGGAAGTAAGACCATTCAACAGAATCAAAGGCTTTCGAAAAGTCCACCGCCATGGCAGCCATGGGGATAGTGGAATGCAAAGCCAGCCACTTAAGATTAAGGAGCAAGCGCATTTTGTCTGCAGCGGATCTCCCTTTAGTGAACCCTACCTGGGACGGATGCACTATAGAGGGCAGAACATCCATCATGTAAGTGGCGAGCATCTTGGCTGCTATTTTGCAATCTACTGATATTAGGGATATAGGGCGATAATTGGCACAGTCCAATGGGTCGTCTGATTTTTTTGGGCAAAAGGGTGATAAGTGCCTCTCGCATGGTAGGCGGGAGGGTCCCAGAGATATGAGCCTCCTGAAGGTCAGAGAGCAGTGGGGCACTAATTTCCGAATTTATGAGTTGGTATAACTCAGTGGTCATACCATCTGGCCCGAGGGATTTCCTCTTAGCAAGCTAGGACAATGCCACTTTGAGTTCTAACTCGGTGAAAGGCTCATCTAGAGCAACTCTCACATGTTCTGCCAGCCATGGAGTTTTGGTTTTAGAGTAAAAGTCCCTCAGCTGGGTTTCCAATTGGCTTTGTTCCAGGGTAGTGTGTGATTTGAAAAGTTTTTGGTAAAACTGCTGCATACATATATTAATCTGCTTAGGGTCAGTAATCGTCTCTGCTTTATGATTCCTGAGTGCATGAATGCGTGAAGCAGCCTGTTGTTTCTTTAACTGGTATGCTAGGAGTTTACCCCCTTTGTCTCCCCCCTCCCAATAAGCATGCTTAGCCCAGGCCATCAACCACTCCGCCTTTTGGTATAGCATTGTGTTGATGTGGTACCGTAGCCCGACTATGAGTCGGAGAGTTGCTGCATCAGGTTTTCCTGTTGTAGACAGTTTAAACTGTGCCTCCAAAGTAGATAATTCAGCTTGAAGATGGCATAGGTCTGCTCGCCGGGCCTTGTTCTTCTGGGCCACATAGGCGATGATACGGCCCCTCAGCACTGCCTTGAAGGCCTCCCAGACTGTAGCTGCTGAGGTGTCAGAAGCTTAGTTAAGGGCAAAGTAATCCTGAGCAGTGGTCCGAACCATCTCCTGGAATGCAGGTTCCTTGATCAGTAGAGGATTGCACCACCACCTAGTGCTGGAGCCAATTTGCCCTGAGGGGGTATTCACGCAGGAAACCGGAGCATGATCAGAAATTAAAATGTTGTCAATTGTAGAGGCAGTAATGTCATGAGCTGCAGCAGTATTTGCAAGCCAGAAATCTATACGGTTGTAGGTGGTATGTACCGATGAAAAGAAGGAGTAATCACACCCAGTGGGGTGATCCCTCTGCCATACATCAGTCAGCCCCAACTCCTTCATGACCTCCTGTAAGAAAAGCACTGCCTTTGGGTGTGTCTCTGGGGTTGGTTTAGATTTATCTAGGAAGGTATCTAGCACCAAATTGAAATCCCCCCTAACATGATGGGAATGTTGGGGTACCCCGTAGCTAGTGATTCGAGGGCTTGGTTAATGTCTAAGAAGAAGTCTGGGGAATCCACATTTGGTCTGTAAATATTAGCTAAGATAACCTGGCCTCCTGGATAAGAGAACTGGGCTACTATCCATCGGCCCTGAGTATCAGAAAGTACCTTGAAGTGACCCACGAGCATGACTTCCGAACAAGGATGGCTACCCCCTTGGACTTTGTTTGTGGTGAGCTTGCTAGGACTGTACCCACCCAAGTTTTTTTGAGCCACAGTACATTCTTTGTAGTAAGATGCATTTCTTGTATAAGTGCAACATCTGCCTGCAAAGTGCATAGGTGTTTGAGGACCACTGACCTTTTGGTTGGATGGTTCAGTCCCTTGACGTTCCATGAGATAAGATTGACCCCCATCTTAGAGTTCGGCACAGTCAGACCCGAGAGGAATAAATGTGGAGGTACTTACCCCAAATGTCCAGTTAGGAAATGGTGTCTGTGACACAGCTAAGGGAATCAGGCAGAGATAGAGATATGTTTAGGCTGACAGCAGAAAAGAAGGACTGCAGCACCCTGATAGCAAATAAAGGGAATAGATATAAGTAAGTGCAATACACCAGAAAACAACAGTTACAATTGCAAATAGCAATATGTTACAAACACTCAGATAACAGGGAGATCACCTATACAACGGTGGGTTTGTTCTTCCAGATAAAGGAAAAATATAGTAATGGTATAAACAACTTCCTGAATTAGTTCTGTTAAGTAACAATTTACAGGTACCTAGAGATACACACGTGAATGTACCTTACCCTCCAGGTGAGATGGTTGTACACAGCCGTGCTACCCGGGTACCTAGAATAGGGGAGGTTTGAGAGTTTTAACCAATATCGGCTTCAAGACTCTGCCCCCAGCTATGATATGCCACTCCTAAATTACCACCCGTGCCCAAGGGGGCTGCTGGGTGTAGCATCCAGGGGGGAAAGGTTGAGGGAGCAAAATTAAGGGTGATGCTTAATCTCTGGGGTAGGTCCTACATTACATTGTACCAAGGATGAATCCCTCCCAGGCACTTAAGTAGCCCACTGCCAGGTGGAACAAGGGACCTAGCTAGTTGCTCTTCAGTTTAACTGCCCATATAGGGAAGATTCTGAGGTGTGAAGAGTATATATATATATGGGATAGGTACCCGCATGGCCCTTCCCAAATCTCTAATAGTCAGGGGTGTGGAAAGCATAACCGCAAGTGAGCAACACAGCAGGGTTTTGCAAGGCTACAGTGAGGGGGTGATGGGCTTCGTAACTATGGTATATACCACAGCATATACAGTTGATATCAGTATGAACCACGGTGCCCCAGGTAGCAACAATATAGAGAGAAAGCACTTATGAGGCATATCAGTCCGGTGAAGTGTCACTCCTGTTGAGATTGGGACAGCCTGTGGGATTAGCTGGAGCCTTAGAAAGTACTTCAGCAAACGAAAGCAAGCCAGGTTTGATAGGCAGTGTGGTAATGTCCGTGCAGCCTTCTAGTTCAGATGGAATATCTGCCCAGGATCTTGACAAAACTGCTTCCATAAGTAAATCATCTGGAATGTCCAATGACTCCACTTCAGCCTGCGAGGAGATATCATCTCTTGTTTGTTTGGCTGGTGGCACTGCCTCCTGACCTTCAGGGGTTGTACTGTGATCGCCATTTAAACGGTGATGGATTCGCGTTGTTTGGCCCGATTCCTGCTGCGGTCTGGGGAGGAGAGCAGTAGGCATGCTCTGCAGTGGTAAGCTGGACTTGCTGTCTGCTGGTCCCAATGGTGCCATGCGTTCGGGAGACCTGGGGAAAGCATTTACACGTGGAACAGTCCGTTTGTTAATTCGGTCTCCAGGAGCACTGCTACCAGTCAATTGGTTCCCCCTTGTGTATGCACGCTGATCTGGGCCCCAAAGCTTTCTGGGAGTTGAAGTTCCAAGTGGCATCTGAGGCCAGTATTTAGCAAGCCACATTTCAACCTCCTGAGGTGTTTCAGCCATCACTTATCTCCCCTCTCTAGATACATGCAGGTAAGCCAGGTGGCGAACGCCATATTTAAAACCGTGCTGTGCTGGGAATTGTTTGATTGGGATAAAGGCTTTCTTGCAGGCTGCCACTTCAGCAGAAAAGTCTCTGAAAAAGGAGATTTTCATCCCTCGCCAAAGGATTCCCCCCTTATCTCTTGCTGAACACAGGACCCGCTCTTTAGTGGAGTATCTGAGGACATACTCAATGATAGGTCATGGCTGTGAGTTTGCAGCTCTGGGTCCATTCAGAATCCTATGTGCTCTCTCCATATCAATTGGACCCTGCCACCTTTTCCCTAGCATTTTGGGGATTTCTTCATTAAGAAAATGCTCTGTGTTAGGGCTTTCCAGCCCCTCTGGTATACCAAGAATTCTGATGTTATTTCTCCTCCCTCGGTTCTCTTGATCTTCCGCTCTTCACCAAAGTGTTGCCAGTTTGGTATCATGTTCCTGCAGGCATTGTAGCATTTTCACCTGGCTCACCACTAGGCCCTCCGTTCTGTTCCACCATGTTCATTTTGTTGTTTAGAGTGCGGACTTCGGCCACTGTGCCTGCTAACGTGGCCGATATGGAATCCACTCTGGTAAGTAACATCTCATGGAGGGTTGTTATGTGCTGGAGAGAGGTGCCCACATCAGGCAACTGGGGTATAGAGTCGGTAATGGCTGCTGCCTGCATGTTCTGCGATGGCAGTAGGGATGCCATATGTTAACTGGATCAGGCTCCATAGACTTTTCAGAAGTGGGTGAGGGAGGGCAGCCCTTCCAACTGTCAAGGAGAGACAAGTAGTGAATTCCAGTGACCGAGGTAGTAGGATCGTAATGTGGTAGTCCCCTGGTCGGATCTGGGTGTAGCAGCCTAGCAGGTCTGGACAGGGTCGCTCAGGGACTGGCACCAATCGACAATCAGCCGGCTTCTGTGCGTGGAAAGAATCACCCCAAACGGTTGTTCAGCTATCATGGAGGCGTATTATAGCTTCAGGTGCGGAAAACGTCCCTAGATACCGGCATACTAGCGTGGATTGACTTAGCTAGGTATAGAGCTATGGGCTTAGGCGGCCATCTTCCTCGACAACCAAGCCACACCCCAGAAGAGGATAGTTTTGCTGTAAGACCAGCCATTTTCAGCCATCTATTTTCCCCCTGGACCCTGGTAGAAGAAATCTTGAGGGGTGCCAGTTGAATGAACTCAGTTTATCAGGTGGCGGGCAGAGGGTTTAACTTGGACGAAGTGCCTCCCCCAAGGAGCCTTTGTCCACAGTTTCTATGTCTGTCCTGACTTGACTATGGAATAATGGAGGGAAAGGGCATCCAAATGAATGATACACCCGGTGTGGCTTTCAGGAGGAGGGCATCTCTAGGCTGCCCATCTGTAGCATCAACTCCAGCTCTTCCCCTGGAGGCATTTTTGACCCAGCACCGCCCATATTCTATTGGGGGTACCCTCTTAGCATCTCAGAAGGCCTGTCATTGGTGTGGTCACAGAGAAGCTTGGGGTCAAAACTATTTTAGAGGATCTCCTTCGAAGACCCATCCCCAGAGAAACAGAAGCTGCCGTATCCCTCTCCAGAGGTGATTGTGGAAGTGATGGAGGAGGAAATTGGTGCTGTAGGGACAAATCAAGAAGGTGAGGAGGGGCACAGATGTCTGCCCAGCCCCTCATCACCAGCTGCTCACTATCCCTGTGGCAGAGGGAGAGGTAGGGGTCAAAAGAAACTGATGGGTGACTCCCCAGGGCCCAGGGGGTCCCTGTCTTGATCCTTGCCTGGGAGCAGCACTTTAGCTCTGGAGGACAGGCTGGTGGAGACAGCACCTTGTCAACCTAAAACAGCAGCAGCTAGGCTGGGGCCTATTGGAGAAAACCCAGAGTCCACAGTGGGGAAAGGGTTGCCTGAGGAGGATGAGGACTTTGATGACGAGAAGTATGTTGGCAAAAAGTTTCAGTTCATGGATTATGACATGTACCGTGCTCTTCCCAAGCCATTCCACCACCCTGTGACTATCTCTTTGGACCACACCCCATGAATACCCGGGTGCTCTAATCCTCTTAGGTCCAGGATGGATGGGTTAAACCATGGTGATCCATTAAATGTGGAGTACGGGCGAGGAATCTGGTTAGAGCCAGACCATACCCGCAGAACCAGTGTCAGGGATCTGCCTGAATAGAGTTAGGCCAAGAGATGGGTGCAGCGTAGGCTGAAGATTGATTGCCTACATTTGGAAATCCATATGTTTCTGAACAATTCTGGGATATTATTGAGGAGATGCATGAAGAATGGATCTACAGGGAACAGCTGGAGAGGTTAATGCATCGACCCGGAGCGGGAGGTCGTCTGTCCCAGGAGTTAACCAAGAAAGCACGTGCTATGTGCCATATTGCCCCTTGGACAGGACTTGCCATCTTAAAACATTTTGCTCTGATCCTGGATTTCATGGGCTGCAGAGTAAAGTACTATGTGGTGGCCAAGGACTCTTTTGGTGACATTACCACTAAGCCAGATCCGGAATTTTACTTCCCATCTAGAGGTGGACCCGCTACTTAAAATGCCCTTAAGGACTGTACCAGGAAGCTGCTCCCCGGAGCAGGCAAAATAAATCCTATAAAGAAAAAAATGTATATAGACTGATCATTTAGCCAAAGACTGTCGTTTGGTCTATTCTATAGCTGTTAACTTGAAATTTTAAAAAGTTCTTAATTACATTACTAGTGTGAGTGTGTGGGTGGGTGTGTGTGTTGAGTGAGTGGTGTGTGATACCCCTATATTGTTTTCATGTGTTTCATGCCTTTGGGAGAGGTAGAATTAGGGACCTTGGGATTGTTCTAACTTATTTCTAAGTTTTGACAATTTTCCAGGTGTTAAACACAATGTTTGTGTTTTGAAAAAAAAATGTATAATGCTGTTGTGGTTTCCCTTAATGTG
Organism: Neoceratodus forsteri; assembly: GCA_016271365.2. NCBI lineage: Eukaryota > Metazoa > Chordata > Ceratodontiformes > Ceratodontidae > Neoceratodus > Neoceratodus forsteri. The sequence continues at coordinate 1,762,122,653 of CM057455.1, read as the reverse complement.
TTTCCTGTTTCTTAGCTTCTTAGAACCTTCTGGAAGGGGTAAGGTAGAGTATTTCTGCTAGGTTACAGCTAGAAGGGGGAGGGTTTCACTTTGTGTCCACTTGTGAGTAGCCCTGCTGGTGGTCCCAGGAGTGCGCATACTGGACATCCTAATGGGGTATTTGTGGGTTCTTCACCATCATTCCCAGGAGGGAATGATTATCCTGGTGGGGGAGATATAAGTCCCTCTGTCTAGAGGACTTTTGCTCACTTTAGGGTCCTCCCCTCTTTCTCTTTTCCCCTAGGGTTAGGTTTTTTAGTAAGTGCTCTGGGGGATTGATCATTTCTGTTGGCCGCCACTTGGGGGCATCAGAGCCTTTTTAGTATATAATTAGGTAGGAAGGAAGTTGAAAAGGGAGTTGAGGGGGATAGGAGCGTAGGCAGGAGGACAGGAAGCCATTGGGCCCTGTTAGGGCAGTGTGGTGGGGGCCCCCCCTTCTTGTCACGTAGGGCGACCATGCAGTGGCAAGGCACCAGGAATGGAGAGGGTTCCCCCGTGGGTGGCAGTAGGCAACTTTAGATTGCATTGTATGGGGACCCAGGGTCTCCTGGAGGCTGGGGTTAGAAGACCCAGTAGCATAGGGATTTGGTGATAGGCTAGGCCCTGGGGGACATCTAGGGGCTCTTTGAAGGAGTGAAAGGTGCCAGGGCTGTGGGGGCAGTGGCAGTGCTCCCACAGAAGGGAGGCTAGTGGCAGAAGCTGTCCTTTTCCTGCTTGGCAGGGCAGCCCAGGGAGTTAGTAAGGGGGGCTGAAGGGGGAGTCTCTACCCAAGAGGGGCCTGTTTGGAGGGACAGGCCCTAGGGCTGCCGGATTTGCTGAGTGGACGGCTGAGTGCCCTCATTACTCCCTGTGCCAGTTTGCTCTGCTTGAGCACAGGAAGAGTTCATGGGCAGTGCTTCTATGGCTGCAAGACAGTTACTTTGACTTCGTGGCTGGGGAGTCCGGCTTTGAACCTATGTTGGGAACAATGTCCATAAGTTTCTGTTCCCCGAGCAGCCAGGTCAGTATTTGGGGTGCTTTCTGAGTGCAAGGAATAGTGCAGCTATTTTGGTCTGTCGAGCTGTGGGGTCCTGTGTCCCTGGGAAGGAAATTAAGTGTGATCCAGGGACCTGGCACATGATAAACTTCTCATTTCTTGGGGAGAGGAATGTTCGTGTTTTCGAACATGAGAAGTTTGGTCTGGTACTTACCCCTGCCAGGGAGCTTGGGAGCAACTGGCTTCTGGAAATCTAGTCTGACCTTGGGAAGGGGTTGCTGCATTCATGAGTTAAAGATATTCTGCCTGATTTCCCCTGCATGACCTCTCTCACCCGTTGGAAACTGTAAAAAGTTTAGCCCCATGGAGCTGCTTATTTTTCAAAGTTTTAAGTCATTGCATCCATGGGCCCTTCTGGATCATTGGGGGTTCAGGAGAATAACATTCAGTTGTTGGAAAGTGAATTAAGTGTGATTTTCTTCATTCTAGTCACTAATGAAATCACTCCTTAGTTTCCAAATAACCCAATAGTTTTCCTCCTAGGGTGTTTGGGAAGTTTTCCCGTCCTCCAGGAACTCAGATCCAGAGAGAAGGATGAGTGCTGCTTCAATGAATTTCATGGTCTCCTTCTGGATGTTCGGGAGGGGTGAAGGGCCTACATCTGCCTGGTAAGAGTTATATTTTTCCAACATGTGTTTCAGAGTCTGTGTTAGGAGCAAGGAAGTAGATTCTATGTTGTTGCTCGCTCCTCGGGAACACCGGCCCCTAGACAAAATGAGGAGGGGGTGGGTTACACATGGGGGCTCATCCAGGATCTCTTATAGCCCCCTTCCCTAAATTAATCAAGTTCCTGGAGCAGAAGGATGGCAGGTCCAATGTAGGCCTTCCTAGGCCATATGGTGCAGTGAACATTTGGTGGTGGTGTAGGGATGGTCTCTTGTAATCTGCGGGTCAAGTGGTGGGATTACTGCCATATGATTGGCTGTTGGCTCATGGAGAGGAAAACATTGCTGTGAGCCACCACCATTTTGCAGCAGGGGAGCAATGAAAGCAGGTGTGAGCTTTGACGTCTGTGGCAGTGAGAAGAAGAGGAGAGTTTTGCTGTAAGACCAGCCATTTACGGCCATCTATATTCCCCTGGACCTTGGTAGAAGAAATCTTGATGGGTGCCGGTTGAATGAACTCAGTTTATTAGGTGGTGGGCAGAGGGTTTAATTTGGAAGAAGTGGGGGTGGTCTCCTGTAATCTGTGGGTAACGTGGTGGGATTACTGCCATATGACTGGCTATTGGCTCGTGGAGAGGAAAGCAGTGCTGTGAGCTGCCGCCATTTTCCAGCAAGGGAGTGGTGAGAGCAGGTGTGAGCTCCAAAGACTGTGGCAGTGAGAAAAAGAGGATAGTTTTGCTGTAAGACCAGCCATTTTCAGCCATCTATTTTCCCCCTGGACCCTGGTAGAAGAAGTCTTGAGGGGTGCCAGTTGAATGGACTCAGTTTATCGGATGGCAGGCAGAGGGTTTAACTTGGAAGAAGTGCCTCCCCCAAAGAGCCTTTGTCCAGTTTCTTTGTCTCTCCCGACTTGACTGTGGAATAATGGAGGGAAAGGGCATCCAAATGATTGATACACCCGGTGTGGCTTTCAGGGGGAGGGCATCGCTAGGCTGCCTATCTGTAGCATCTGCTCCAGCTCTTCTCCTGGAGGCATTTTTGACCCGGCACCGCCCATATTCTATTGGGGGTACCCTCTTAGCACCTCAGAAGACCTGTCCTGGGTGTGTTCACAGGGAAACTTGGGGTCAAAAGAGCCATCCCCAGCGAATCAGAAGCCACCAGAGCCCTCTCCAGACTTGACTGTGGAATAATGGAGGGAAAGGGCATCCAAATGAATGATATACCCGGTGTGGCTTTCAGGAGGAGGGCATCTCTAGGCTGCCCATCTGTAGCATCAACTCCAGCTCTTCCCCTGGAGGCATTTTTGACCCAGCACTGCCCATATTCTATTGGGGGTACCCTCTTAGCATCTCAGAAGGCCTGTCATCGGTGTGGTCACAGAGAAGCTTGGGGTCAAAACTATTTTAGAGGCTCTCCTTCGAAGACCCATCCCCAGAGAAACAGAAGCTGCCGGAGCCCTCTCCAGAGGTGATTGTGGAAGTGATAGAGGAGGAAATCGGTGCTGTAGGGACAAATCAAGAAGGCGAAGAGGAGCACAGATGTCTGCCCAGCCCCTCATCGCCAGCTGCTCACTACCCCTGTAGCAGAGGGAGAGGTAGGGGTAAAAAGAAACTGATGGGTGACTCCCCAGGGCCCAGGGGGGTCCCTGTCTTGATCCTTGCCTGGGAGCAGCACTTTAGCTCTGGAGGACAGGCCAGTGGAGACAGCACCTTGTCAACCTAAAACAGCAGCAGCTAGGCTGGGGCCTCTTGAAGAAGAGCCAGAGTCCACAGTGGGGAAAGGGTGGTCTACAGAGGATGAGGACTTTGATGACGAGAAGTATGTTGGGAAAAAATTTCAGTTCATGGATTACAACATGTACTGTGCTATTCCCAAGCCATTCCACCACCCTGTGACTACCTCTTTGGACCACACCCCATGAATACCCGGGTGCTCTAAGACTCTCAGGTCCAGGATGGATGGGTTAAACCATGGTGATCCATTAAATGTGGAGTACGGGCAAGGAATCTGGTTAGAGCCAGACCATGCCCGCAGAACCAGTGTCAGGGATCTGCCTGAATGGAGTTAGGCCAAGAGATGGGTGCAGCATAGGCTGAAGATTGATTGCCCACATTTGGAATATCCATATGTTTCTGAATGATTCTGGGATATTATTGAGGAGATGCACGAAGAATGGATCTACAGGGAACAGCTGGAGAGGTTAAAGCATCGACCCAGAGCAGGAGGTCGTCTGTCCCAGGAATTAACCAAGAAAGCATGTGCTGTGTGCCATACTGCCCCTTGGACAGGACTTACCATCTTTAAGCATTTTGCTCTGATCCTGGATTTCATGGGCTGCAGGGTAAAGTACTATGTGGTGGCCAAGAACTCTTTTGGTGACACTACCACTAAGCCAGATCTGGAATTTTACTTCCCTCCTAGAGGTGGACGCACTACTTAAAATGCCCTTAAGGACTCCGGACTGTACCAGGAAGCTGCTCCCCAGAGCAGGCAAAAGAAATCCTATAAAGAAAAAAATATATATAGACTGATCATTTAGCCAAAGACTGTCATTTGGTCTATTCTATAGCTGTTAACTTGAAATTTTAAAAAGTTCTTAATTACATTACTAGTGTGAGTGTGTGGGTGTGTGTGTGTTGAGTGAATGGTGTGTGATAGCTTCATATTGTCTTCATGTGTTTCATGCCTTTGGGGAGCGGTAGAATTGGGGACCTTGGGATTGTTCCAACTTATTTCTAAGTTTTGACAGTTTTCCAGGTGTTAAACACAATGTTTGTGTTTTGAAATAAAAATTTATAATGTTGTTGGGGTTTTCCTTAATGTGTTTCCTGTTTCTTAGCTGTCCTTTTCCTGCTTGGCAGCGCAGTCCAGGGAGTTAATGAGGGGGCTGGAGGGGGAGCCTCTACCCAAGAGGGTCCTGTTTGGAGGGACAGGCCCTAGGGCTGCCGGATTTGGAAAGTGGCGTAAGTGTGATTTTCTTCATTCTAGTCACTAATGAAATCACTCCTTAGTTTACAGATAATCCAAGAGTTTTCTTCCTAGGGTGTTTGGTAACTTTTTCTGGCCTCCAGGAACTCAGATCAATGAATTTCTTGGTCTCCTTCTAGATGTTCGGGGAGTGAAGAAGGCCTACAAATGCCTAGTAAGAGTTATATTTTCCAACTTGTGTTTCAGTGTCAGTGTTGGGAGCCAGGAAATAGATTCTATGCTGTGCCCCGGAACACCGTTCCCCTAGACAAAATGAGGAGGGGTCAGGTTACACATAGAAGGGTACAATAATATTCCATGACCTTTGAATTGTGCTACAAAAACATCTTGCAAGGAATAGAATTCTACACAGAACAATGCTCTACTATGCATAATAAATAAATGCATATAGTGTGAGGAGGCTGATAACCCAAATTCTATAGCTGGAGGTGATTTAGCTTACAATTTATTGAACCATGATGGTCCAGCTGAGATACAGCATCTCATTTTTGTTGGGTGCTGCTTTCTTTCACCCATTTTTATAGCAAGCTAGATTGAGCAGGAGGTTATAATCAAGGTCACACATTATGTAAGTAGTTCTGGTGGGAGTGGGGTGCATGCGCAAGCCGAGGAACAGGACTGATGCTTGAGCAGCTAACTCTGTGCCAGCTAGTAATAGTAATCTGTTCAAAATTGTATAATATGCCTAATTTCCCAGTGGTACTAGTTTGCTTCAGTAGTGAAAATTTGGCTTTTTTGAGCAACCCTTTTCTTACCTTGGAGAATACCGCTAGGTGGGAGAAATCACCTGATTTCTTTGGCAGCAGCAACCTTCAGTGGCAGGAAGATGGCTGAATAGTTGTTGGCCCAGGCCAGGACTTCTAACGTGGACACAAAAGAAATTAAGTCAATGCTGCATCTGGTTCTGTAGGAGAGCTCCTTCAAATCAACAGTTACTATCCTGGAAGAAAAAGATCGAGACTTACAAAACAGAGTAAGGGGTACTGAAACATTTCCGATTTACATCAACAACAAAGATACTAGGCATGAAGCATGCATTCAGGAGTTGGAGCACCTCATAGCCAAGCTTTGGGAGAGAGCTGGAGATGCAGAGAATGGACGCCACAGAAATAGTGGTATACCGTGATGTGCACGACCACGATTGAGCAACCCCTGAAAGGGTGACTCAGTCACAGTGCATGGCACAGTGGCTACCAAGCAGCTACAGTTACCAGATGGTGTGGGTTAGCGACAGTAGCTACAGGAAGTCGCTACAGGTACATGCGTGAATGGGTTTGGGTCCGGGCGCAGGTTTGTTTTTGTTGCGCCTGGCCCGAATTTTATTTTTTTAATGTTTTGCTCACCCCAACATGCACCCCCCTGGGTTGAGAATCCTTAAGTAGAAGGTCTTGGAGACACAGCCCCACATAAATGTAAAAATGCAAGTCCTCAGCGCCATTTGTTAGGCGCTGGGAGTCAGAGACTAAAATTGATTTTCAGTGCTTTGACTTCTTTAACGGCGACGCTCTTTGGCGGTCACCATTATCACATAGAACCTAAATAATCTGCACTTCGTTGGTTTCCCCAAAGGGGTAAAAAAATAAGGACAATGTCGGTTTTCTGCAACGTGAAATCTTAGCCCTATAAAAGCACTCCTGGAAGCTGGTATTTAAAACTGAGCGGGCACATAGGACTCTTGGCCCCTCTCCAAAACCAATGGAGCCTCCCACACCTATCACTTTCTGGAGGAGGCTATCCATTACATCTCAAAGACTTGGTCAAACAAAGCAGAAGACCTCTGTAGAGCTGTGACTCCCCATGGCCCTGCTCCTAATTCAAGTGCTCATCCAGGGTGGAATCTTTATCACCCCTCTCAAGTTTCAAAAAGCAAATGGAGCACTCGATGTGGCAGGGACCAGCAGCAGACCATGAAACCTGGTGTGACTCCAGGCCCCCATAAAGGAAGCAGAGACACTACCTGCTCAGGGATCAGCACAGACTCATCAGGGGAGCCGGCATCAAAAAGAGCAGCAACTGAAGTTTCAACACCATACTCGTCTCCACTCCCTGACATGCCTGTGAGAACCACAACATTACCATCTGAGGACCCTTCGTGTCCTTCCTGGGTAGATCAGGCAGACAAGCTGGAGCTAGCTGACAACCATAGGCATAATCCCCTCTCAATGCCCGGAGGCCATAAAGACGACTGAGGGACATGGCCCAAAACATAACTTGTTTGAACAGTGGGCACTTTGCTAGTGTTTACTGTCCCATACCTCCTGTCAGGTCTTGCTCCCTTCCTTTCATCTCTGAGCTATCAACTTATGGGTGAAGAAACCCAAATGTCTCCCTCCTCTACTGGGTCCCACTCTTGATATTATGCCTATGTCCATCCATATCATTGTTGGGGGCCTTCGCTCCTGTCAATCTTCGCGAACACTGCAGACTGCTTTCATGGAACCTGCCTCTTTAAGAACTTGCGGCTACGCCCCTAGCAGGAAGGTCATCAGTGGTCTTGACCTTTGCCAGTGGGTTAAGGCAAGGATTACAGCATCAGGTGGCTTCTCATCTGCTGCAGCTGTCAAGTATGTCCCCTCTCCCAGTCTTGCCAGTAAGGTACGCCTGCCTGCTGGGTGTTAACTAGCATAGCTGTTGTCGGGGGGGGGGGGTCATCTGGTTCAAAAGAACCCCCTTTTGAAACTCCACCTTTATTTTTCATTATTTGTAACAAATTTTCATCATTTCTGTTTATTTTTTTTACTGTTAAAGAGTGCTAATGCACACATGATGAACCCCAGCACTTTCTCTCTGCATGTGCCCCTTCCCCCCATCTGCTGCCAATCAGCTCTCTCAGTACCAGTAAGATGCCTGGAGCTTCTTTGTGAGTCTTTCTCTGCACCCTCCCCCTATGACTGACTGCCCAATTGGAGCTCACATCAGCATCGTGAATGTGATCTCAATACAGCACAGCCGTTGCCTACAGTTCACACTGTTAGCTAGCACTGGAGGAAGATGAAGCATGATGGCAGGCTCAGAGATGACGTTACCAGGAGAGCAAAAGAGAAGCAGAGGACCTCGACTTATAATAACATCCGTCACCAGCATGTAAATTTTGCTGGCCACTATTGCCAAAGATGTGTCCCTTAATAACTGTATATCAAGGCAAAAAGCAAGGCAAAAGCAATTGGGCAAGGGAGCTTTTCGGGTGAGTGGGCTGAAAATTTAGAAATAAATTATTTAAATCCCCCTCTATACAAAAAGCAAAGTTTTCTTGTTTCATATGTCTGTTTTAACTTTTCATAAGTAAAGCAAAAGAGGTACCACAGTGGAAAGGCATTGTAAGTGTTTGGAAGGGTCTGGCTGGGATCTACACTGCCACCTCACTAATTGAGCTGTTCAGAGAGGTCTCATTTTCATTGTCATTCAGTTCCACTTTTGTCTGTGTCATCTGTGCCAGATGCTGTTAAATCAAATAATTTGTGATGTGTTTTCTCCAGATAACCACATGTGCCAGTAGAATGACATTTGTTGCTACAGTTCAGTGTTTTGAACATACCCACTGTATGTTTGGAAGCATGGTGGGGTGGGGTTGGGGGGTAGGTGTTTAGGAGATGGTAACTTTACACTGGAAATCCCCGCCACTGTCAAATTACCTTTCTCCTCACTCCCTTTGTCATACCTTCCACATTGGAGAATGGAGTGGGGGCAACAATTGTAGTACTCAATATTGAACTAAGAATTATGTTACAGATTTTTTTCCAAGCAGGGTGCCTGTAATAGAAACATAGAAATATAGACAATGACGGCAGAAAAAGACCAGAGGTCCATCCAGTCTGCCCAAGTTCTCTATAATCCCTGGAACCTACAATTTCTCCAGGATACTAACCCTCCCCATCGTCTCTCTAGTCTCCTTCTTGGTTCTGTTGCCTCCAGTAACCACAATTTCCTTTATTATGTCCCAGCTCTGCTTGAATCCTCTGACTGTTTTTACACCCACCATTTCAGCTGACAGACTGTTCCAAAGTTCCACCACCTTTTCCATAAAATAGTACTTCCTCACATCTCTCCTGAACCTACCTTCTGTTAATTTCCATTCATGTCCATGTAACCGACGAATTGGTACTCAGGCTAAATAGTACCCTGCAGTTCACTTTAATTCGTTTCAGGAACTTGTAGGTCTCTGTCATATCTCCTCTCTCCCTTCTGGTCTCCAATGAGTACATATTTAGTGCCTTGAGGCACTCCTCATAGGATTTACCCTGCTGGCCCTGAATCATTTTTGTTACTCTGTGCTGCACTGTCTCCAGCCTATCCTTATCCTTTCTGAGGTGAGGACTCCAGAACTGGGCATAGTACTCTAGGTGAGACCTCACCAGGGATCTATAGAAGGGAAGTATTACCTCCTTTCTTCTGCTATCAATACCCCTACCAATACATCTCAGCATCCTGCTAGCCTTGCTATAGGCCATGTTGCACTGACTCAATTACTTAAATGGTATACTGAGTTGGGGAGGGTTGGGGTTGCAGCAAGGGGTAGAGGGAGTTCAGATATGAGTTATTTAGACTTAAAATAAGCCACAAAAGTGCACCACTGAGCATACCATAGCCCATGGTTTCTGGGGCCTATCAGACCCAGACCCCTGCCCTAGTAGCAAGCCAGCACTGCAGTAAGTTAGTAGTGTACAGTACCCAGCCAAAACCAGCTGTAGACTCTGCATTGAGGTTTAGTGCATTAGCATTTGCGCTCTCTCTCTCTCTATATATATATATATATATCTATCTATATATCTATATATGTAATAGATAACCTACTCTAAGGTGTGTGGTCGCACTCTGATATACGCACGCCTTGGTGTGTGTTGTCTTGCATGAGATCACAGGCCGAGTGCATCAAACACCCAAGGCGTGAGTATATCAGAGGGTGACCGCACATCCTACAGTGGGTTATCTATCTTATAAAATGGCAAAATTGTTTTGGAAGGGGTAAAAGTACAGATGTGCAGTCATGCTCTGATATACGCATGGTCATGTGATGTGTTTTATACAATCAGAATGCTGAAATTATTTACTTTGCTTCCCATTTTATAAATACACACACACACACACACACACACACACACACACACACACACACACAATCTGAGCCACCCAGATAGTAATAATTGTCCTTAGAGCAGGAGGTGGAGGGGAGCTCACAGATGAGTCATTCTGATTTAAAATAATCTACAAAATTAGCCACAGAGCATCTAGTACCCCAAAGCTTCTGGGGCCAGGTAGCCCCCAGACCCCTTCCCTACACACCAGTAGCTACAGCTGCAGATATTAAAACTTGTAACATAATGTATCTGATACAATGTCTTAGGTATATTAAATTAACAGCATCTTGCTGCCCTCCGGTACTGAATACATATGCATTCACCCTGCAGCCAGCCAGATAATTTTGTTTAGAGCAAGGGGTGTAGGAGATCTCAGATGTGACTTCCTTAGTTTCAAAATAAGCCACAAAATGCACCACAGAGCAATTGTAGGATCCCATGGCTTCTGGGGTACTGGTGGCCCTAAGACCCACAGCTTTTTTAAAAAAGTCTCAGACTGCGTAAAATGAACCCCCCTTGTGAAAATCCTGGCAACGGCCCTGACTAGATCCCTGGCAACAGTACTGTGGCCACGTTCTTCTGCTAACTTCCCCCTTTTGTTATCTTTTCCACTGGCAATTCTAACTACACATGGAGTGGATCCTGTCCCTGGCCGATAGATAGCTCAGTAACACACTTACTGCTCTCCTTCCTCAGAATGATCTGCCCAGAGGGATCTGAAATTTTGGTATCCACCCTCCCTCCCTTATACCTCTTCAGATGCTTTCCTTCTTTTCCCACCTTCTGGAGTTCTCCCTTACTCTATAATAGGGTGACTTGACATGGCAAGCCTGCACCCCCTCAATCCCCCTTCTTCCATTTTTGCCATATGACCGCCCCTTTTCTAGCCATCATTTGGCCCTTACTTGGAGCTCAACTTTTGGGACAACTCCATTTTCATGCCTTTGTTCCCCTGCAGTGTTCATTGTGGACAAAATGCTCCTCACTCCCTTATCCAAGCCTTCACCTTCTTCCTCGCCATCTATGGGAAAGACCAGTTGCCTACTTAATTTTGACATGCAGGTCTTGTTCCCAGCCTCATGTGAGCCACCCTCCATTTACCTCCCCCTTTTACCTGTTTTATGAGTTCATATGGTTGCTGGGTGGCACTATTACCATATTTCAGCTGTGCATTCTATACCACATTATGGGTGTGCCTCTTGGGTATTCTGGGTGGCTGATTCGGGATCTCTGCCCTCACATGGGCAGAGCCCAGATACCCATAGAATGTGTTTCTGGGATTTCTGGCCCTTGGCCATCAGGGATTCCCTTATTCATTTTCATTTCTTGTTGTTTCTAGTCACTCCTGCTTTACCATGAGTCTGGTTGTTTACTACTGCAGTTGTTATTCTGGCACCTCATCACAAGCTGTTCCTTTCTATGTACTGGCTTTCGGGGTTGCCTCAGACAAAGACAAACCAACTGGAGAATTCAGCAGTATTCACTGCTTGGCACATCTCATTGTAGATATAGCAACAGGGTATGCCCCCATTGTGAGTGCTTGTGTACTGTCAATGTACAGACATTATATGTCTGCACACCCCTCTACTCTTTCATGTCTTGCACCAATGGCCCTTAGTCCAATCAAATCGGTTTCCTGGAATATTAAGGGTCTCCATACCCATATAAAACATAGAAATGTTTCGGACCACTTACAGAGGGAGGGGACTGGCATTGCTTTCCTCCAGGAGACCTATCTTACTCCCTCTGAAACAGATAAACCTAAAACCGGATGAGATGCACAGGTATTTGGTACTACCTACACCACTAAGAGAACAGGGGTTGCCAATCCAATACATAAGTGTGTTCCCTTTGCATCAGACTTGACCCTTTTAGACCTTGAAGGGCAGCACATCCTTGTCCATGGTACCCTGGACTCACAAGTCATCACCTTGTGCAACATGTATGCTTCCAACCTCATGGACTCCAAATTTTGTAATGCTTTAGTGCAAACTATTACAGGACATACCACTGGTGCCTGGTCCTTGGTGATGATACCAGTACGGTCCTAGATGATTTCTTAGACAGAAACACCCCCCAACACACCCAAAACTCCAGCCTCTAGGGCTCTAGTTGAGATGATCTCAGAACTGGGCCTCCCAGATGTCTGGCAAGTACTATACCCCATGGGAAGGCATTATTCCTTCTTTTCCCATCCCCACCACTCATCCTCCTGAATAGACATGTGGTTTGTCCCCAATAAATGGGTCCCCAACATACTTCAGACAGACATCGGGACAATTATCATTTCAGATAAGGCACCAGTGTCCTTCACATGGTTACCTACAAGCGCCCATATGGTGGCACTTATTTTTGTGAGTCCCTGAAAGCAGATATCAGAAGCTTTCTGGAAATCAATAAGCCCGGTGACACTTCCGTGGCAGCCATTGGGATGCCCTTAAAGATTTTATTAATGGAAGGTACATTAGTTATGCCTCTGATATTAAGAAAGGCAAGGCCAAAGATCTAGAGGAGTAGCTCCAAAAGCTTAAAGAACTGGAATGGCACTATAGAGCAGACCCAAAGCATCCTCTAGAACTCCTGGCCACTATCTTAGGTATCCAATGCAAGGTGAACTCATATTTGAACCAGAAGGCTGAATATGCCCTTTTGGAGAAAGACCTGGTTGACTCCTAGCATACCAACTCAAGAAACATCAGAAGCGTTCTTCCATCCTAGCTGTCAGGAACAGGAGAGAGCACTTGCAGCATAATCCACAAGAGATTAATGCCAACTTCCTAAAATTTTATTCATCCCTTTACAAAAAAGAAGTTACCCTTACCAAAGCTGACCTATCTGTTTTCACTGTCCCATTTAACATTCCTCACCTCACAGCCACAATAAGAGAAGCTCTTGACAAGCAGATCACTCAGTTGGAACTTGAGCAGGCTCTGTACTCCATGCTATCTGGCAAGATTCCTGGTGCAGATGGCATGCTGGCTGAATTCCTCTATGCCTTTAAGGATATCTTAATGAAGCACCTAATGCTGGCCCAGAATGAGGCAACCTCTCTTTGGGAACTCCAACCATCTATGCAAATCACCGTCATCTCCCTTTTACCCAAATCAGGGAAAGATCCCACTCGATGTGGCAGTTACCGCCCCATTTCACTTATCCCTGCAGATTGCAAGGCCTATGCCAAGGTGCTAGCTATGAGCTTGCTTGCGGTAATCTCTACACTGGTCAATGGAGACCAAGTCAGCTTTGTAGCTGAATGCAAGGAAGCGGATAATACTAGGTGACTCAAACCTCTTTTGTCAAGCGTCCTGTCTCAATCTCCCATTGGTGCTAGTATCCCTTGATACAGTGAAGCATTCAATCAGGTAGAGTGGCACTACTTATTCTATGTTCTGGAAGTATACGGCTTTGGGGAAAACTTCATTCACGTAGTCAAAACCCTATATAATCAGGATTCAGCTTCCATCATAGCTAATCAACAAATTTCATCCCCATTCCCTTTAGGCAGAGGGACATGCCAGAGGTGCCTCCTCTCCCCATTACTTTTCATACTGGTGCTTGAGCCTCTCTTACAGGCCATATGTGAACATGGACTGAATATATGGTATACTGATGGCAGAAGAGCATAAAGCATTGGCATAAGCAGACAATGTTCAGCTGACATTGTCACAACCTTCGTAATCTGTTCCAGCTCTTCTGGATCTCCTAACCTGCTTCAGACAATTATATGTATAGAAAGCGGGCATATCCAAATCCTTGATTATGCCTTCTGGGTTAGTGGTCACTCGAATGCCAGGTTATCCTTGGGATCTGTAGCCTGCCACTGGGAGCTTCAAGTATTTGGGCATTCATTGCTCCTGAAAGCTCCATGCTATGGTAGATCTTAACTTTCACCCATTACTCTCGGCTATAGAACAAGATATACCCTGATGAAGTTGCTTCCACCTTATACACTGGGGCCATGCCCACTCTTTTAAACTGATGGTTTCTCCAAAAATTCAGTAGATGTTATAGATAACCTTCCTCTCTATATCAACCCTCATATGTTCAAGCTCATACATATTAAAATACCCAAATTCTTCTGGAGCACCAGGCCAGCATGCATTAGTAGAAAGAAATTAATCCAGTCTTTGGACAACAGTGGTCTAACCAGACTTTCAATTGAAACATGCATCATAAGCCATTTTCTACCTTGTTCAAACCCTTTTGCGAACTCCAGAGAGTCACAAACCAAAACAGGTTACCTGTGAGTCATATCTGCTTCAGCCACAGCAATGTGTGATGATCTTAATGGGGAAACTGCCCTCTTCCCTCAGCTCCCATCATACGTTCACCCACATGATAATGATCTGGCAACACTATGCTAAGCTCACTAACTCACAGTCACCACTCTCCCCCACTCTTCAGCTCTGGAACAATCCACATCTCAGCTTTAGCGATACAACAGTCCACTGGAAAGACTGGCCAAAGAAAGGAATACATAGTTTAGCTGACCTTTTGGATGCCCAGACAGGTTATCTGCAGACCTTTACACACATACAAGCTCAGTATCATTTGAGCAAACATCAACACTGGCAATATTTGCAACTTCAGCATGCTTTGCAAGAATTATTAGGCCAGGAACTCCAAGCATTGAACCCTGGTCCCTTAGATGGCCTTCTACAACTGCCCTCTAGGACAACATTATCTGCTAAATATATATATATATATATATACCAACAGCTAAGGCTTTTGCAAGAAGACCTAACTGAGTCCCTTAGAAGGAAATGGAGTGAAAAACTAGAAAACCTATTTCCCCTCAAGACTGACAGTGCAGCTGGTGAAATCTGAGATGGGCAGCTAGGGACACTAGGAGGCATTTCACACAATATAAAGTCCCTCCTGGGTGGCATAGGACTCCACAAAAACTAAATGACTGGGGTCTAACCTCCATTACAACTTGCTAGAAATGCCAGACTACACCAGGCACCTTCATGCATATTTTATAGGCCTGTCTGCTGCTTAAACCTTTTTAAGATGCAGTCAAGTGCATCTGCTCAGACCTGCTGCAGGCCTCCATCATTTTCTCCTCTCGCCTAGCACTGCAAGGAATCATGGAAGCCGATACATTGGACCTGGCAGTTCCACCCACCTCTAGGAAATGGTTGCTTGGGGCACTTAACACGGCCAGGCAAGTGCTGCTAAAGCACTGGAAAAACCCCCACCTCCCATCATATCAGAGTGGCTCCAGGAGTTAGGGAAATGGCCAGTTTTGAATGTTTACATTATGCACTGTTGGGGAGGAATTCTGATTTCCTAGCCATCTGGGGACCATATTGTGTCTTCTCATATTATTGTATCCCCCACGGTTGTTACATGCTTTCATATATCAGCCTGCCCCATAAGTCATAGTTCTCTCCCCTCCTTTGCTCCCCACTGATCGTGGAACCTTCCATCAAGCCACTATTTGTTTCCATACTTAGATTTTCTCCCCTCTCCTTTATCCCACTTTCTTACCAAAGGTGGACATATGGATGCACCCCCCAACTCTTTTCTTTCTTCCTTCATGGCTTCAGCATTCATGCCCTGTTGACCCTTTACTTTTTATTATTGTTGATCATGTGGATTTAATATACTGTTGAACCTCCAACCACCTGCTGTACTATCTTCCTTGTTTTGAAGTATTATGTGTTATTAATTCTGTTATTGTTGTTATTAGTTAAAAGTTTATTAAAGGAATAATGCCTGACAGGGTGGGAGTTATGCTGGGATAACATCCCACCTCGGGTAGTTGGGCCCGACGCCATTGGCCGAGGGCATCCAACACCCAAGAAGGAATGTTATCCCAGCATAACACCCACCCTGGAGGGCATTATTCCTATTATACAATGGCTTGTTGTTTATACAGAATAAAAAAAAATGTTTTTGTTAGTATGTAAAACTATTTTTGTTTCTTAAGAGAAGATGGATAATAATAATGCTGCAGCAACAACAAATAACCAGCATGGAGGTTATTCCAGGATAAAATCCCTGCTGTGATGGCCAACTGACCCATCAGAAGCCAGGATTCTTTCTTGCCATTGTATAATAAAGTTTACATTACAAAACAAAAGTAAGGGGTTCTGGTGGGATTTTAAGTCTGGATCTACTAGCTCATATCCCTGAAAAGTAACAACTAGACAATACTACCAATTAAATTACTAAGTACCTTATTTTCAAAGTATGTTACCTTGGGCACAGACTGAGAGAAACTCTTTGAGATCTAAGAAACATATTTGTACACCAAGCAATTCCAAAAGTAAAATCTATTAATTTAAAATGTTATAGTAAATAATATGCATTTTAACCTGTTACTTCTCCCAAAGCCTGCTTCCTTGTTCTGCTGGTCTCTGCTGTATTGCTTTTATGTGCTATGGTTGTCCAAACAGACAGGCTTCTCTTTACATGACAGCTGATACTAATAACACGGGTGGGGCTAAGGGCATCTTGTGGCTGGAGCTTGGAGGACAGAGTGGGCGTGCATTTTATGTCTCTGCAAAGGGAAGCTCCAGTGTTGTTACAGGGTGGAGCTTGCTCAGTCTGCAGCAGTTTTAGTGATCCTGGATCAGATATTGTGGACACAATCTGCAGCCACAAGGAGAGGGACCGAGCTCTGGTGTGGGAGGTACAGATAACAAGGATTCATAATGCTTTTGTCAGTGGTGCTGAGGAAGAGGGTCACGTGATACTGAATTTAGATAGAAGGTATGTGACATGAAATCTGTAATCTATAAAACCCAGAAATATCTCTGGTAGGTGTGAATAGTAGTACTGGATTTATGTCAGTTACCAAAACCTTTCATTAAATAATGTTAGAAGCTGGTGGATATTATAAAAACATCAGTAAACACTGCATAGCTTTCCCTGCTCTGCTCAGTAATATGTATGTAGGTTTCACATATTATTACTGCCATTGCTATGTCATAAAAGCATGCCTTGGAATTGCTGAAGTTTCCTTGTGTTACAGAAATTGTTAAGGGATGAAGTTGCTTCTGTTTGTCTTCACCATTAAAATAAGTAACAATAAGTACTGCAAAAATGTACCTTTTTCACTAGAGTTGCAGTTATACACTAATGAAAGGGAGAGAAAACGCTGTTACTGTCTGACATTTTTTTGTAAAGTCAATTGTTTCCCCTGTGGGATTATCGCATTGTCTGTGATAAACCAGACCTTGTGCTATATTACTTAGGTGTTCTTAATCAGACTTGTATTTCAGAATATTCTATTTTTAATACATGTAGAGTAAAGATAAAACATGTGCAGCTTTAATCAATCAGCACATTCTTACTTAATAATGTAAGAAGTGACTGGTCTTCACTGAGCCGGGTTATCCTTCCTAGAGTAGGAGGAAGTCTGTGTTAATTGGATATTGATGTCAAGGATTGATTAGAAGCCTTATTAGTTTTGATCCTAGGAGAGGATTTCAGTTTAAATACCAGATTAAATCAAAAGCAAATGTGTCTCCTTGATTTTTTTTCCAAATGATTATTTAAAAGTTCTCACCAGTGATTTCTTGTTCTTAAAAATGTATTTAGTACATGCATTTTGCTGAATAAATCACATACAGTAGCTGAACTGCACTGTTCAGTTCCTGTAGTTTCTTTACTGAACACTTATTCCATGTAAAATCACTACACTGATATTTAGGAATACTGTCTTTTCTATGTGTTATATTTATGTATCTCAGTGAGACAAAATCATACTAAATAGAATGGATTATGGCCTAGTATGATAGGTTAACATACTCAGGATAAGTACATGAATAATTAGTTTTATTTTATTGTTGACAGGAAGTCCTGGGAATGGCTTAATCAACATAACTTCAATTTAATGGCTTCTGCGGAGCTTCTCTGTCTAGATAACAGACAAACAGGTCTGGCAAACAGCGTGGACTGGGATGTAAACTCCTCATATTCAAAAAATGAGACTCGCATAGCTCTCAAAACATATCCCAGTGAAAGGCAATGCAACCTCCCACAACAGACAATTAACAGAGGAAGACAGTACAACTCAGTGTCTAGAGAAAATGCTTTTGAAGGACCACAGATAAAATACAGCCATCAGGGGTTTCCAGGGGAAATAAAAGTGTGCTGTGATGAAGACTTGGAGACATCCTTCACTTATATAGATGAAAATGTCAATCTCCAGCGTGCAAGCCCCCCAGTGTCCATAAAAAGCTACCATGGGCACACTAATCACAGTTCTTGCAGTGGGATTGGAAATAATGTGTCTCAAGAACTTTCACTGATGTCTGATGATGAAACAGCATCAGAGGGTTCAAGAAATTCAGTTGACTATGGGTTCATTAGTGCAGTAATGTTCCTGGTCACTGGGATTTTATTAGTGATGATTTCCTATGTTGTACCAAGAGACGTTAATGTGAAAAAAGATATAGTTTCTGCAAGAGAAATGGAAAGACTGGAAAATGAAAGTGCTAAACTAGGTGCTCACCTGGATAGGTGTGTGATTGCCGGACTCTGTTTATTAACTCTTGGCGGTGTGGTGTTATCTACTTTGTTAATGATATCTTTGTGGTCTGGGGAGCTATATAGGTGTAGGAGGTTGGCATCTTCCAAAGAATCTGCAAAACTGTATGGTTCCTTTAATTTTAGAATGAAATCTGAATTTGAAAATGGAGCATCAAAAGAGCTATCAGTAGCTGAAGAACATGCAGTCACTGTAAATTAAAATGTTCATGAACGTTTGGTTTCCAAAAGTACTCTAATTACATAATAGTTTGTTTTTAAAAGAATTCAACAGCAATTGATATGACTTTCTATATGAAATGTCAGCTATTTGTAATTAACCCTCTTTCAGATTATGTTTTCTATACATACAGAAATATGCAGTGGATCGCTATTAGCTACATAAACTTTTCCAAAGAATCTACAGCATATTGATTTGATAGTGGTATGCAAGAATAAACATTGCATAGTGCTAATTGGTACAGTACATACAATATTGTTCTTAAAAAGGTGCCCCATCTATGTTCCTTTAAAGGCAATTGTTACATAGGACACTACAGTAGTATCTTGTAGCAAATTAGTCCACTGAAGGATTATGAGTAATCTGACTTTGTAATATCCTGAAGGCTAAAACATGTAATCCAGCAGTATGGCAATCATCTGACTCTACTAATTAAATGTACATTCACCACCCTTTTGGCTGATTTCATGAATTAAAACATTCTACAAAAAAATGCTAAAGAAGATTTAGTCATATTAGTTACACGAGAAGCTGTCTAGGCCTTAAATTTGTCAGTGATGTATTTACTGTCCCCTAATGAACAGTTTCACTTCTCAAGATGCTTAATTTATTCTGTAAGGTATTTGGCATAGCAGATTCATTTGTTCATGTCATATAGTGTTACTTACAACATATTAAGATTTATTCAGTAACTGCATCTGAAAAACAATGAAGGTGTTTAAAAAAACTCAGTACTGCAAAGGTCTCACCCTTAAAGGAAGAAACCCAGTTCACTGGACGCATGCTACACATGTGAACATTTCGATGCCTGTGCTCAAATAGTATGCTCATGAAACTACTAACATTATAATTTTAAATTAGTTAAGATTTTTCAAACAAAATGACAGCTCCAGAAGGCGATATAATCATGTATGTAGAGCACAACTATGTGAAAAAGGCAATACAGGTCAAGGCCCTCTGCTGCCACTGATTTACTGTGTAACTTTGAGTAAGTCACTTGGCCTACGCTCCTGTTCCCAGTGGTTACAGTATATAGGGTATCACAGTCATTTAAGGTCAGAAGAGGCTCAAGATCCACCAAGGTCCCCCCCCCTTACATGCAGGGTATAACATGTATGCTGTTCAAACATATTAATTTATAGACATTTCATTTACATAGAGATAGGTACTATAAAGATGAGCCAGTGCTGAATCTGTAGTTGGTAAACATGCCGCAATTCAACACTTTGATTAGGCCCAGTGGAACTTTTCGGACACATCAGAATCACACAGATGCATAGATGCATAGGTACATAGCCACTGATTGCTTAAAAAGGCACTTGGTCCATCCAGTCTGACCACCCTAACTAGTCTGCCTTACCCTAGTCAAAATTTTCCCCTTTTTTACTGTCCCCTCTTTTTCTAACTAAATCCACCTGCCTGTCTGTGACAGTGTGCATTGGAATTGCCTCTGAGTACCATGTAGGACAGTCACATACTACCAAAATGAATCAATTGCACTTTTTACTTTTGTCTAAGGGGCCAACCACATGCATTGCAATTCTCACAAAAAAACACATCTATCAAGGGAGGGAGCACCAGAGGCACCCTGTCTTTTTCAATCACTGGGGTCACTTTCTGACATTCAGCCCAAAAACTGCAATAGGTAACAACATCCTTATGAATTCCAGGCCAGTAAAATCTGTACAACAGTCTGGCATGATTGAAGTCCCTCCCCGAGTTACCAGCAAAAGGCTATCATGTGCTGCCTGTAACAGTTCAGTTCTATACTTCACTGGTATGATCAATTGTTCTATCAGGCTGAGCCACTGACATGCGATAGGTTTTTGTGCAGCTTCTAACATTATACCAGGAAATATTTTGCGTGGCTGCCGTTAATTACCCTTGGGTGCTGGTATAGGAAATAGAACTCTGGGGTCAATTGCAAGTGGATGTGACGGACCTCCGCTAGCTCCTTCTCCAGCTCCAAGTGGAAGGTCAATAGGCTAGGCCAGTCCCACATAACGTGTGTGGGTGGCTTGAGGCTTACCACATCCCCTCCAGCAGGTTGCACTGCCCCATCCTATATCCTATTACTGGTGTCTTAAATTAATGGATAACCTACTTCCAAGCATATTAACACCAGACATGGGATGAAGTAACTCTCCCCATCTCTATGCATCTGCATTCCCAAACTACCTGTGTGATTTCATGACCCAATTTGTCCCCCCATTTTGCTGCTACATAGAATATATTGTACAGTCAAATATCCTGAATAGCCCTATTTATAAAATGGGACACTGAAATCTTCAAATCCTGAATGGCTAGGACCATTCACATGACCCTGCATTAATCCAGCACTACTCACGGTCATCCTGGTATTTCACCTTATCACGAATCACTACGCAAACAGAATAAAAAAAAGTTTAGCAGCCATTTTTTTCTCATTCACTGAGCAAACAAACCCTAAACTGGAAAGCAAGCAAATAGAAAAATCACCATTAATGTGTTCCCTGTACAACTTCACACATTAACATAGCCATGCCCTGATGCCCACTGCATCTACTCAGTACTTTGAGTAATATTTTTGTTATTTTATGTTTCAAATATATTTATTTGTTTAACTGCTGACATGAACTATGGCCCATCTCTACACTTGAACCAATACTGTACCTGTCTTCAGATGTTAATTGCATATCTGCCCCAGCCAGCTTCTGTTCGTATTGTATTGTTCCTCAAAAATAAAAATAAATTGCATTTTTAAGAAACACTTGCCAATCAGGTAGGTGGCAGCAGGGGACACTATAGAAGGAACTCAGCATAGTCACCAAAACTCCTGCAGTAACTCTGTCTGAGATTCAGCTCCAGTAATCCCGGACCTGAATTCTGCTACTTCTGATGGACAGACAACTCGGCAGGGTAGGGGGAGCTTGAAAGCCCACCTCCTCCTCCTCCCATAAATCTCCCTATAGTCAAGTGGCCCTCCCACATGCAGCCTTCATGTGAAGGACGCGTGCAAAGGACAGCATGAGTCTGCCTGGGAGTCAGCCATGGGAGGCTGCCAGGGCCAGACATGCTCTGAAAGACAGCAGAGCCTCACAGGTACTGAACACATTGTATTATCCTCTGGACTGTAATGACTATGTGCTCATTCTAGACTACCATGGTGGGCCTAGGTAATCTTTCTGTTCTGTATTCTGTAACCTGTGCAGTGGTCTTGATTAATAGGGTTACTTTTCAACAGTTACCAGTGTACTGGTTTTAGGTACTTACTGTTACGATTCTGCAGTTATCTTTGAAAAGGCATTTGATACCTATTCCTGCATTACTATTGTCTAAATACAGGTTTTTGGAACCTACTAGTACATCTTAGCAGTATTCTGTGTAGCGGGCTATTACTGTTGAATCGCACTACCTTACTTAACACAGGGCCTGCGCTACCTGCCTTGAGTACACCCCTGGGTTATTATCACTGTCTAAGGCTTATATACAGTATTTGATGACTGGTGTGAGCTACGGCATTGTAATTTTAGTATTATACCTGTAACCCTCTTGATACCCACACTCCCTCTGTGGTAAACCATTTTGGGGGAACTCCTGCAGGTAAAGTCCTATTTCTCTTAGGCTCTGTGTGTAACTGTCCAACCTTATCAGTTGGGTACAGCATCTTTCCGTAAGTTCATTCTGACTACTGATTACTTCCCTAGAATAAGTATGTGCCTTAACCCTACTGTAGGTGTTTTGTCTTTCTATCCCCCAAAATTATGTGCAAGGGATTGGTCTCTGAATTTTGAGTGTGGTGTGCCTCTTAGTTAACTGGGGGGATCACTCTTTCCTCACACGATGGCTCCTACAAAGGTTCTGTCCACTGCCACACTATATATGTACTGGTTGTCCTCAGTACTGAGCTGGTCAGCCTTACTCCTGCTACCCGCTCCACTTGCTGATACCAGTATCTGTACCCCTCCCCTGGAATTTTCCCCCAGCTCCCTAAATGAAATAATTTCCTGCTAATACTTCATGACTTGTACAGTAAGGGAGCTTGTTATAATTTATTTTTTTCACTATGCTAAGGTCAACTCTAATTAGACATACCATATCCCCCTCTGTAGAATCTTCTCTTCTCTAAAACTGCTCCTATCTGGAGACATAGAAATGAATCCTGGTCCCACCACACCCAACTATGTATTCTCCTCCCCCTCTGATGCTTGCTGGACTAGAACACGAGGTCTAAAACTGGTACATCTTAACATAAGCAGCCTAAGGCCCAAAATCCATGAACCTGAAGGCTGGATCAACCAATAACCCAGATATAATAGTGATCTCTGAAACCTGGCTAAAGCCCTATATGCCCCCTTCTGAAATTGAGTTATTGGAGTACTCCACCTTAAGAAGAGATAAGCTACAAAAGAAGGAGGGAGGCATCCTTCTCAACATTAGAACCTCCCATCTCAGATTTCTATCCCCGAATTTGATAACTCAGATGCTGAGACACTATTAGTTAAGTTACTCCTTGGAGACACCAAACCACTATATGTGGGGTGCATATAATATCCACTTAAAGTGGTATCTCCTGCCCTAGATATCCTTATAAAGACCTTATCAGGCAAGCCCCTAGGAGAAACCACACTACTTGGTGACTTCAAAATGAACTGGCTTACTGAGTCACTTGGGGGGGGGGGAGGGCAAGGCATCCATGCTAGATGCACAACTCACTCAAATCATTTCAATGCCCAAAAGGAAAACAACAAAACAAATAACACCCTTCTCAGCTGGGTCCTTGTCTCCAAGCCAGACTGAATCCAAGCTGCAAGCATCCTTGCTGACTCCCTAAGTGACCACTCCCCTACATTCTGCAAATGGAAAATAATTCCCCTAAATCTATACCCAGGTTCTTCATGTCCCAGGACTACTCCAATTTCAACTCTAGCTCCTTCCTAGCTACCCTATCTGGCATACACTGGGCCACAATAAGGGCCCACCTTGATGTCAATTTTGCCTTAAACTTCCTTGTCAGTAACTTCCTTTCCATTCCACTTTGCATGATTCTTTCAAGCAGATTAGGGTCTAGAACCAGCAGTCAAGGTGGCTTAACCATAGCCTGTGGAAGTTGATGAAACAAAAAGATAGAGCCTGTTTTTATTTTTAATCCTGCCTCATGTCAGATTGGAACAAGTATAGGGAACTCAGGAATAACTGCAAAAAAGACCTGGAAGCCGCCAAATGAAAGGTTCTTAAAACCTGCAAGAAGTTGGCCAGCTTGTCAGCACAGTAGTTGGATTTCGGCTTGCAACACCAATGACCCGGGTTCGGGAATGGACCCAGGAATCAGAGGGCTGGCCGGGTTAGAAGGATCAAGTGTCCTAGGGACTGCTCTCCTTCTCCGGGGGGGGGAGTGTCTGGCACATCATAGACCCCTAGCAGAGGCTGGGGTACCACCGTGACCTGTGCCAGTATGTTCAGGGGTGGGGTGGATGCTGGCCATTATTGCACATTCCTATCCCCAAGGGATCCAGCATTTGATAAAAGCTGACCCCCCCAGCATAATGACCCGCCCGCTCCACCACTCTCTGCTTCTGACATCCACCGAGGGGGTGTCCCTCTCCAGTGGCCCAAACCCAGGGGTGTTAGGTGTCCATTGGGGAGCCCTCCCCCAGTGGCCCCACCCAGGGGAGCAAGCCTGGGCATGGGGTTGGCGGGTGAAGGATCCGAGTTCAAGGGGGAGTTGGAACCAAAAATAATAAAATTAAAATAAAAAAACTGCAAGATGCTAACCTAACTGACCCCAAGAGGTTCTCTGCACAAATTAACTCCCTGTTGAAGGGTCAAGCCACCCCGGCAGAGTGTGACATCGAGACTTAAGGTAAACACTTATAAGACCCAGTTTCTGTTACAAAAACCTTTAATAATTTTTTCACAGCCCTCGATAGGTTCAGACCTTCCACCACTGACAGTCCCTCCCATTCTGTCTGTCAACCTTTTGCAGAGTGATCATAGCCTCAATTCCACATTAGATAAATTATGAGAAAAGATGTCTTGGCCCTTCTAAAGCAATTAAAAGCCAATGGTTCAGGTCCGAATAACAAACTGGAGCCCAATCTTCTAAAATTAGCTTCCCCTGCCATTGCCTCCCTCATAGCGAAGCTTTCCAACAAACCCCTAATAAAAGGTAGATTTCCAAATAGCTGGAAAGTTTCCCTAGTTGTTCCAGTGCACAAGGGGGGGGGGGGGGCCCAGGGAGTCCATTGAAAACTACCACCCCATCTCACTTCTTAGTACCTTGTCCAAAAGCCTGGAAAAGCTGGTTTTCAATCAGCTGCAGGATTACCTTAACCAAAATCACCTCCTGATGGACAGGCAACATGGATTCTGGAAGCATCATGGGGTTGACACTGCTCTGGTTCGACTAACCACTGGCATCATGTGAGCAATGGACAAGGGTCTGTTGGCAGGAGCTATCTTCACAGATTTAACTAAAGCATTTAATCTGACAAATCACAGACTATTGCTGGCTGAATTAGAGAAGCTTGGTCTTAACAAGCTTTCCTGCCAGTGGTTCTCCCGCCACCTATAAAACAGATTCCAACTTGTAAAATGGAAAGGTTCCCAATCCCGCAAGAGACTCATAATGGATGACAACCCCCAAGGCTCCATCTTAGGTCCCTTGCTATTCTCCCTTTTCATTAATGAAATACCAAGTCACTGTGGTGGGCCAACATACTATTACATGCTGACAATGTCATGCTTAGTAGGTGCTCTGCTGACATTGCCCAAATAAACACTCAGCTTCCCACTGATTTCTGTGGGCTAGAGAACTGGTTCCTAAGCAACAAATTAGTCCTTAACACAAAAAAAAACAAGGCCATCCTATTTTGTCCTAGGACTTTTGGGCATAGACAGAAAGCATCTGCTAACCCTAGCTACCCCATCTGGAGATCACATTGAGCAAATTGATTCTATTAAATATCTCAGAGTCTACATAGACCAGGACATCACCTTCAAGGCACACATACGCCATATTACAAAATCCCTACTTTACATCAAAAGACTGGGCTTCTCTACCACTTGAGCAGTTTTATTTCTAGGGACTCCTAATAGAAGACAGCCAACAGCACTCCACTCCCTGTGCTACTATATGGCATTCCAATTCTACAGACCCTAAGGCACCATGAGGCAAACAGACTAAAAGTCCTTTACCACAAGATTGAATGATATGATGCTGGAGCTATCCTCAGAACATAACATTGTAATGTCCTCAGCTCTCTAAATTGGCCCTCTTATGAAGGAAGGTTCAGTTATCCAATCCTTTGCCTTGCATTCAGGATCCTAAAAGGTGTTACTCCACCTAGTCTCAGAGAGGTTCTAGCTATAAAACAATCAAAAAGATTGCACTGGTCCTCTAACTCCACCTTGCTTAAGCTGGCTAGGACTAAATCCAGGACTGGCAGAATACCACTTGCTTTCTCTGTTCTCTCCTTGTGGAATGCTCTTCCTTCCTCCCTACAAGATGGCATCTCACTGGGCATGTTCAAAAAAGAGCTTCAAACATTCATCTTAGAGCATAGTTTGTGCACTTGCAATTGTCAGCTCCCACCTGCTCTGTCCACTATTTGTTGTCATAATCATTATTTGTGAGCTCTGTTAACCTTATTGATTATGTTTATTTGCCATTGTCATAATTTGTATTGTTCATGTATTTCCTTGTCGACATGTAATTAATTCCAGGTCGCCCCTGAAAAAGGGACTTTTAGTCTCAGTGGGTCTACCTGGTTACCAAAATTCAATAAATAAAGAAGTTTCCAACTGTCTCCCTCCTGATTTTGGCTGCAACTCTTGCTCTGCTGTTCCAGGATGCAGTGTACTCAGCCTGCTCTGCTCACACAAAAGAAAATGTGTTGACAAGAAGAAAATGTAAACTGCAAGGGGGGGGTGAGTGGTCGGATGGCCTACACAAATGAATAGGTGGGCAGCGGTAGTTAGGAATGCACAGGTGGGCAGGTGGCCAGTCAGAGACAAACAGGCTAGTGGTAGCCTGTCTAAATGTACTGGAATAAGCTTACCAGTGGCTGAACAGGTGGCAGCAGGGGACACTACAGAAGGAACTCAGCATACTCAGCACAACTCCTACAGCAACTCCAATGTATGCTGCGGTTGTAAGATCAAGGGAAAACAGTAACAAACTACCAGATTAAAACTAAAACTAAAACTACGAAATCTGCATTAGGTCAAAAGACCTAATGCAAAACAGTTTGACACTGTCAATCTTTTTTGCATCATATTCTTTCTAGGTAAATACTCACATTTTATGATTGCTTACCTGCTCTGAAATTCATTAATGTTGCTGGCTGTTTTCTCTGACCCCTTGCTTAGTAGAACTGAAATGCATGATAATGTACAGTATAGTTATACCCCAGCCTTGTTTTGCTTTAAATCATTGAACTACTCTTACTGCATACTTCCTGAACATTAGAAACACTCCCAAAACAGTGCAGCCACTCATTATACAATAGTCTCCTCTAGTCCCACTGCATAATGAGTGGCTAGACAGAGTGGGGGTGTGGTCCTAAATCCAGAAAAGATGTGGTGGGCATCAGTTAAGGAATGTAAACAAACATGCTTTTGTGTGGTAATACCAGTATGGCGGACAGATCATTTCTCACTTTTTAAAAGAAAAAAAGAACTAGTATCAAACAACCAGCTACACCAGCAGTCTTACAGAATGTGAACAATCTAGGGTATTAAAGGAACAGGCAGATCAACTGGCAGGTCCTATCACTTGTCTGTTTCAACAATCCATAAGAGAGGGAGTTGTACCAGAAGCATGGAAACAGGCAGAGGTTGTCCCTATACATAAAAAGGGATCTACACAGAATGTGGAAAATTACAGGCCAATTAGCCTGACTTCGGTCTTGGGTAAAGTACTGGAGGGTATTATTAAAGATTACATTATGGACTTTCAACAGCAAACTGGAAAACAGATAATACAACAACATGGCTTCAAAGGGCAGATCATGTCAGACAAATCTCCTTGAATTTTATGGTAAAGTGAACAAGGCCGTGGACGATGGGAGATCTGTTGATGTGGTTTTCCTGGACTTTGCGAAGACCTTTGATAAAGTGCCACATGACAAACTGATTGATGCACTTAGTAATATGGGGATACATTCTGATATTATTCATTGGATTAGGTCATGGCTTATCGGAAGACAGCAGAGGGTTTGCGTAAAGGGAGAATATTCTGAATGGATAGATGTGACTAGTGGTGTCCCACAGGGCTCCGTGTTGGGGCCATGTCTGTTTAGCATTTATATAGGGTCTATGCATTCTGCGCCGGAGGTATGGCTATCAAAATTTGCCAATGATACCAGAGTGGGCAAGGTGATAAATGGTATAGAAGATGCTAATATTCTCCAGACCACCCTAAACAGCTTGGAAGAATGGGCACAAAAGCAAGGGTCAACTTTCAATGTAACGAAATGTACAGTTATGCATATTGGCAAAAATAATATGCATTATCAGTACACGTTGGGAAATGAATTATTAAAGGTTGTCACCAAAGAAAGTGACCTGGGAGTTAAAATATGTAATAACCCAAGCTTCAGGCTATATTACAATCAAATAATAAAAAAGGCTAGCAACATACAATATTGCATAAACAAACACATAAAGAGCAATAATAAAGAAGTTCTCCTACCACTTTACACATCTTTGGCGTGCCCTCATATGGAATACTGTGCCCAGGGGGCAGGGGTGATATAAGATCTTTGGAGAGGGTACAAAGGAGAACCACAAAGAGGATAGCTGGGGTCCAGGGGCAGGAGTACGAACAGAGACTGACAGCTTTGGGCCTGTATACCTTGGAATATCGAAGAATGCGTGGAGGACCTATAAGCTTAATATATAGGGCACTCAAATGACCTCACACTTTGGGAACAGCTAATTTGTATTAAGGGATAAACCCTATGGCACTAGAGCTCATCCATTGCAGATTAAATTTGATAGGTTTAAAACCCTCAGAAGAAAGTACTGGTTAACGGCGAGAGTGGTTAAGATCTGGAATAGGCTTCCAATTTAAATAATAGCAGAACAATGGAATCCTTTAAGAAGCTAATTGATCAATATATGATCAAAAATAATATTCTGGGATATACATAAATCAATGGCGAGTATATGGACTATAGTCTTTATAAACTCTGAAAACCTATGAAATATGAAACCTATGAAAAAATCTAAAATGTGTTTTTTAAGCTAGGGCACTTTGAGGCCTAAGGGGGTTGACAGTGTCCCTTTAATTCAAAGTAGTGCCAAGAGGTGTTAGGAATATTTTAGGTAACAAAATAAAATAATTACATTTTTACAAGTTAAAAAAATTGTATCTTAATAAAAAATAATAAAAAAAAACTTCTTGTAATATAAAAGCCCATTTTATAAATGCAATAAGACATGGTTGGATGTTGATAGTACTGAGATACCTACACACTAAGGGGCTGAAGGCACTCAGCCTGTGGCCTTGTGCCTCACTATGCCCCAGGTATGCAAGAATCTCAGTATACCAACACCCAGCCATGTCTTATTGCTTACCTCTAGTACAAGTAAGATGCTGTGCTCTGGGTAGGTTCATATGTGCTGCTAGGGTGGAGAGTAGCAGAGGTGTCTCGGTGTGGTCCCACACCACAGCCAACTGAGACTCCAAAACATGGTTGATCTAAAGATAATGAAGGAAATCTATGTGGTCCAGGCCATACTGTGTCTGGAGGTCACCAAAGAAGCATGTCTTAGAGCTGAAGTCAAATTGCCATAAATATACCAGTCCTTGGATCCATGCTTGCCATACTGAAAGAGTCTCATAAGGGCTATTCAGCAGATCAAGATCAGAGCTGAGGTGAGGTTCAATGCAACCACCAGCTTATGCCACACCCTCCCTGCCTGTTCCATCCAGGGGTCTGACACAGACTGGCCCTATATAATAGAGTGTGGTCCAAACAGGTACTACAACATTTCCCAGTAAGGGAGTAGTGTGAGTTCCATGTTTAGCCATTGTGGATCCCGTCTGTCATGTGCCATTAAAATAGGATCCAAATATGGGTTGCTGCATGGTACTTCCAAAGATAGGGGAGGGTCATGCTGCCTTTAGCTTTTAGGAGCATTAAAGTGTGAAGTCAGAACCTCAGCTTCTTACCTACCCATATATATCTGGATATACCAGCTTGCAATTTTACTAACATACTAACATACTAAAATGCCAGCAGAATAGGCCTAACGGTCTTTCGTGTCTGCTCGTTTGGTCAGTCCCCAACCTGGGTGCTGACCTTGCTGTCCCCCTCGCTTTCTCTGGCTTCTCCCTTCCCAGTTCTGGATATTCTTGCTGCATTGGATTTTGCTTCCAGAACCCTTCCCCTGTACCTGTCCCACCCCCTCTTGAACCCCTCCACTGTCTCTGCCTCCACCAGCCCCTAGGCAGTGCATTCCATGGCTCCACCACCTCTCAGTGAAGTAGCACCTCCTCCTTTCTCACCTGAATCTTCCCCTCCAGCTTCCAGCCATGCCCTCTAGTGGCCCCTTCCTCCTTCCTTCAAGCACCCGACTGTTCCTCCCTATTTACCTTCTTCATGTACCTAAAGACCTCATCATGTCCCCCGGTCCCTTCTCTCTTCCAATGTGTACATATTTAGCTCTTCAAGCCTCTCCTCATAGGTCCTGTCCTCAAGCCCCAAATTATTTTGAGTTTGCCTCCTCTGGACCCTCTCCAGGAGGTTAGTCTCCGCTTTAAGTGTGGCCTCCAAAACTGCATGCAGTACTCAAGTGCAGCCTCACCAAGCAGTTATACAGAGGGAGTATCACTTCCCTCCTTCTGGAGGTGATCCCCCTAGTGATGCATCCCAGCATCCTGTTGGCCTTGGCTGCTGCCCTCCTACAAGTCTCAGAGTTGTTCATCTTGACATCCACCACCACCCCCAGGTCCCTCTCAGCCATCGAGACTTGTAGCATTTCCCCCCCCAGGGTGTACACTTGACCTGGGTTTCTGGCCCCTAGGTGGAGTACCTTGCATTTCCCTGCATTGAACCTCAGCTTCCACTTTCTAGACCATCTTTCCAGAGCCTCCAGGTCCCCCTGTAGGGCCACCCTCCCCTCCTCCCCATCCGCCACCGCCTCAGTTTTGGAGTCATCTGCAAAGAGACTCATCTCACCCTGATTCCTGTCCTTATGTCAGATACGTAGGCATTGAACAGAAGGCCTCAGGACTGATCCCTGTGGGACCCCACTAATGACCCTCCTTGGGGATGAGACTATCCCACCAACTACGACCCTCTGGGTCCGGGTCCTGGAGCCAATTGCCTATCCATTTGATCATCTGGTTCCCACCCCATTTCTCCCAGCTTATCCAACAGGCCCACGTGAGGAACAGAGTCAAATGCCTTGCTGAAGTCTAGAAAGAGGACATCCACTGGTCTACCCAGGTCCAAGGCACTTGTCACCCAGTCATAGAACTCCACCAGGTTTGTCTGACACGATTTCCCTGGGATGAATCCATGCTGTCTATCGTCCAGGCACCCTGACTTATCCAGGTCCCCCCCTAGCCTCTCCTTGACAATGCCCTCCATCACCTTGCCCACCACCGAGGTCAGGCTGACAGGCCTGTAGTTCCCTGCCACCTCCCTTGATCCCCCCTTGTGGATAGGCACTATATGTGCCACCTTCCAGTCTTCCCCCCTCGTGATCTGAAGTCAGGACCGGGACATTTTGAAAAAACATAAAGGAACCTCGGGAGAACAATCATCCTTACCGTGTCCACCCTGTGGATCAATCTAAGAGTGAGACTCTGCCAATGCTGCAAGCCCATTGTTAGTTGTCCATGTAGGGGGCCGATGTTAATATTATAGAATCGCTCAAAGCACAGGGGGAGCCTGATGCCCAAATACTTCAGGTCTGACAAATCACACTTAAAGAGAAACTGCAATCCCTGAGCTCTAGAGGGTGACTGATGTAAAGGCAGGACCCTGTTCTTCATGGTATTCAGCTTATAGGTGGATACTGCTCTGAACTTGTCTAACAGAGAGAAAACCTCTGGCAGGGTGATATCTGGATGTGTCATATAGAGGAGAACATCATCTGCATAAAGAACATTTTGGTGGTGCACCCCTCCCAAAATGATACCTGATATAGTCATGCTTTCCCTGATGGCCAGCAGCAGGAGTTTAACAAAGGCAGCAAACAATAAGGGTGACAGGGGACATCCTTGCTGGGTGCCCCTGCCCATTGAGAAGTAATGTGAGATACACTCATTCACATTCGCAAAGGCTTGAGGGTTAGAATACTGTACATTGGAGAAGGGTTATGAACTCCTTGGAGACCCCAATTTTCTCAAGAGTGGCAAGGAGACAGGGCCATGAAACCCTATCAAATGCCTTCTTGCTATCTAAACTGGCCAACAGGAAGTGAGCGGGTTAGGTGTGTATCTGATGGAGGAGGAGGTGTAAGGTGTGCTGGATATTGTCCTCAGTTTGCTGGGTTTGGACAAAACCCATTTGGTCGGGATGAATAAATTATGGCAGTAAAGGGTCCAGACTCTGAGCCAGCACTCCTATAAACAATTTATAATCTGTATTTAGGACTGAGACTGGTCTATATGATTGACATTCACTGTTTTTTTTTTGGCTTGTGCTTTGGGATAAGCGAAACTGTAGCATGTTACCACATGTGAGGAATGTCCCCTACCTCCATAACCTCAATACAGACCATAACCAGTTGGGGAAGAAGCAAGTTGCACTGGGATTTATAAAACTGCGTTATGTAACTTTCAAGGCTGGGAGCTGTCTGGGTGGGTGCCCTGTAGTATGAGTTCCAATTCCTGGACTTGCAAGGGACATACAAGAGTGGCATCCAGCTGTTGAGTGAGTTGAGGGAGTGCCATGGGGTATAATTAAGCATTAATCGCCATCATGTCTGAAGGGGTTTCAGTGGTATATACCTCCCCTGCATTATGGAGAAGGGCCAATGTAGTGGCCCTGATCTTTTGCTTCCAAATGTGATGGGCTAGCACTCTAGTTGCCCTAGTGCCCATCACATAATACCTATGATGGAGAAACAATAAGGTAATTTATGTTTTCTTAAATAGGATTTAGTTTATATCCTGTTTAGTTTGTTCCAGTTGATGGAGGACTGATCTGTTGCCTTGCATGTAAACAAGCTATAAGAAGTGTAGTGAGTCCTCCAAGTCCACCAGTCTCTGTTGTCTTTCTTTTTGCTTTCGAGAGCAATATTTAATTATGTATCCCCTCAGAACCATCTTTAGGGTATCCCATAGAACAGCTTTGAAATGCCCCCTCCTGATTTAGCTCATTAATTTCACAAATTTTCTCTAACACAAAAGGCTAGAATTCTTCTGAACACAGGTAATACACAGTAAGCTGCCACTGTGTCTTGGAGACCTCTTTATCCAGATGCAGGTATGTCAAAATTGGAACGTGGTGTGAAAGTTGGATATCCCCAGTCTGGCAATCTTTAACATATTTGAAGAATTCCTGTTGTGTATAAGTATAATCTATACATGTACAGATAGAGGGTCAGATATTCAAAACTTTGCCCTGGGGCTAAATTAGCAATGCCCAGCAGGCAAACTTAGCCCGGAGCAGAAAGCAAGCTGTATTCAAAATGAATAGCCCGGTGCAAAACCAGCTAAATATAGCAATCAAAGGGAGCCAGGCAAACAGAGCCAGGAGTGCAGGGCAAAAATTGCCCAGGAATAAGACAGCACTGAATATAGCAACAGGGAAGTGCACACTGCAACTGCAGCTCATTAGACTCTGTAGCAAGCCAGTGTTGCAGGTAGAGAACATTGTGTGTGATTGCACAGAGATGTCTCACATCTACTGCAAACAACAATGTAAGCCACACACTGCAGAACTGTGCTATGCTGAAGTGTTGTTTGCCCAAGGCTAACCAGATAGCACAGTGTTAACACAATAGCTTGGTTCAAACTGGTAAGCCCAGGGCAAACGTGAGCTATATTCAAAACTCCCATGCAAATGAGCCTAATTAGGTAATCCATGGGCAAACAGGCACATTTGCATCTCATTATGTGCTGCTTAGCATACATTATCATGCAGTTTGCCCAGTGCTACTCCATGGAGCACACAGCTCCACCTTTTGGTTGGAATGGAAGTACAGGCTGGATGCTGCAGGCCAAGGCATGCCCACAGCATCCCCTGTTGGTCAGAATGGAAGCACAGGCTGGAAACAGCAGGAACTTTGTGCTGGCAGGCACAAACAGAGCAGACAACCTGTCCATGAATCACTGCAAGCAGTACAACACAAGGTACATATATATAGTGTGAGAGAGAGAGATAAAGAGAGTGATAACTGTGTGATACATAGCTATATATACATATGATACACACACACACGCACACTCGTGCACACACACATATACAGTATATATATACAGTATATATATATATATATATATATATATATATATATATATGAATGTATAGATAGATATACAAACACACATCCTGTGGCCATATGTGCCCTTGTAGATGCTCCCCCCAACAACATAGGCACCCCATGGCAGGTGTGCGTGGAACACAGTGAGGGGGGCCCAAGAATGCATGGGACAGGCATAAGGCATGCCTGGTGAGGGTGGGAGGCATAGGCTGTAGGTCAAGTAGGGCTTGCAGCATATCCATTCAATAGGGAACTGAGCAGACTAGCTGAGCCAGGCAGTCCTCTCTGCCGTCATGGTACCTGTGTTCATTTGTGCCTGTTGCACACCCTGGTAGTCTTGTGGTCCCCCTCCTCCACCCCCCAGGCACAATCTCCATACGCCGGTAGCCACTAAAATGGGTTTTATCCATGGTGGTGTAGTGGTCCCCCAACCCCCCAACATGATCCCCATCCTCCGGTAGCTGTAAGAAAGAGTAAATGTCATTGGTGGTTAAGTGGTCCCCCACCCCTCAGCATGATCCCCAACCCCGTAGCCATGGTAATTTAAGATTTTACCTGGTAGTCTGGTGGTCCCCAAACATGATCCCTGTCCTCCAGTAGCCGCGAGAAGTAAATTCCATTGGTGGTGGTTCCCCAGGCAGTGCACCTCCATTGTCCCTCGAATGCATCCCACGGAAGTCGGTGATTGGTCAGCCTTCTCTCACCACCATGGTCAGGCTGCCGACTGTGTATGTATGAGCGCTACTGAAATTAATAATTAATTTCAGTAGTGCTCATTCATACCGCAGTCAGCGGTAGGCCGTGGTGGTGAGAGGAGGGCTGAGCTGGTCGCCGGTTCCCATAGGATGTATTCAGGGGCAACGGGAGGTGCACTGCCGGGTGGGGGGGACCACTACACCACCAATGGAATTGACTCTCTCTCGAGGCTACCGGAAGACAGGGATTGTGTTGGTGGGATTGGGGACCACTAGACTACCAGGTAAACTATGAAAATACCGCAGCTATGGGTGTTGGGGATCATGCTGGTGGGGTTGGGGGGACCTCTAGACTACCAGGTGAACTATGGAAATACCGCGGCTATGGGCGTCGGGGATCATGCTGGGGGGGATGGAGGGACCACTAGCCTAGCAGGGGGATTATTGATATCCTGTGGCTACAGGGGTCCATGATGTGGGGGGCACCACCGTATTACCGCCAGCTTTTTTTTGGCAGTATCTAGCACCTCACTACAGGGTGCGCTAATGCCTGCAGCATGGCGCTATACCTTTGAATATGCCATGCTGCTGCCATTCCTGGGTGCTCCCCTATCCATGCCCCTGCATATCATTATCTATTAGCATCGGCGCTACCACACAGCACCAGCGCTAATAGGGCTTTTGAATATTGCAGCCTCACGCAAATCCAGCGCTATTCCAGCACTACAGATTTGTTCTAGGCGCAAAGGTTTGAATATCTGGCCCACAGTGTACTGTCAAATAGTATGTATAGTGCCTGGTCTGTGGATGGAGGGCTTGCTAAATACCTACCCATTTGTGAGTCTGTAGCATTTTTAATTGCAATGTTTGTCAATATTTTCAGACAGGCAAAACTCTCCAAGGCCCTACAAATAAACAACCAGGTGGAGATGACCACATTTGTGGTATATTTTATCTGGTGCACATGTGACCTGGGTAATGTGGGTAAGATAGTCAGAATACTAAAGGAGCTAATTCAGGAGCACAGGAGCCCTTGGGGGGGTGGAGAGGCATGATGGTCGCAGTGCTACTCCACTCCCTGCCACACCGTATTTGCTTCTCATCGGCTGCCTTTAAAAAAAGCCTTTGGTAAATCCCCAAGAATGAAACTATAGATATTTTATCTTACCGGCTCCATGCGAATGTTTTCAGGTAAATCTGAAGACTACAAGGCACTTTTTTTGCCCCTGAAAATTCGTCCAGCCAGCCACTGATTTTCATCGTTCTGGTAGAAACTCATTGAGCCCAAGTGAGACTGGGTTTTGGAGAGATGCTGATGGTGGACCCAGCCACTTTGAATTAAGTTTTATTGCAATTCTTTTACCTGCCAAGATGTAAATGACAAGTGTTTGAAATGTTGGAGTATAAGTATTTAAAAAGTATTTAAAAAACTTTGTTTTCTAATTAATAAGGCAGCACGGCCCAAAGCTAAGTGAAAACGTCAGGAGCTGCAAACCCTCACCTCTGAATATTTAAGTGTGGCTGGCTCTGTTTAAGCACACAGTTTCAAAACCCCAGTAAAATGTTTTGCTTTGCTTTTAAATATTTAAATATTGTGTCAGAAGATGCTGGTGCTGCTTCGAATATTTGAAGCACCTTTAAGCGTCCCAAGTACTTTGAGATAACTGTTGTGTCAAATTGCAACATTACTAAAGTTTTAAAGCAACTCCTTCATTTTTGAGATGGAAATGGAAATTTGGAGGAGTGAAGAATTGAAGCTGAATGGAATCGGTGCTGTACTTAAGGATTTGATTTCTCGGTGAGAGGGAATCTGAGAAGCTAAATGCACTGTCTATGCTCTAAGGTTGCCATATCAATTTAAAAGGTATGCTAATGTTGCCTAAGGAAATGGGGTGCTGCTTTACTATTAAGAAAAATACTATGCTCAGAGGAGCATTTTCTCCCTATTTTATTTTTCAGACAATTTTGTGGAAATTGGACAAAAGAGGATGCAGCCCTATATGAAGGTTTGAAAAAACCCCCTCTACAATCAGTAAAAGAATTTCCCATCTATGGAGAAATGGCGAATTTAAGAGAGGTCTTTTTATGAAATTGGTCCCGGGGCTCTGGAGATACGTTTATGTTTTACCTGTGGTAACCCCCCTGTTACAAATTTCACAAAGAAGTTGGGCGACGACTGGAGAAGTATTCACTAGTGGTAAATACCCCCTCTGAGGTACAGATTTATTCTTTATAACAAATGTATTGAAACCCAGCTTAACTAAAATCAAAAATGATGAGACTTGAATGCCAAACAGCCTCTCCAAGTTGTAGAGCTGGAACTCATACAAATTAGCATTCGTAGCCATAAAGTGTTTTTGATGGGTTTTTTTTAAGCAGTGAAGGTAATTCTTCTTTCATGGACCTTGTTGTAGGACTGAAAGTTAGGATGATAGGTGCCTTCAACTGCTAAATAACCTTGCTGGATGTTACTGTTAACAAGAGGTCTGTACTGAGTGGGGAATGATCCTTCAAGCTGTCCTGATCTCTTTTAAGCCAAAATGCTTCTAATATTATGAACCAGTTTCAGCATTTTAGTCAAGAACATTTCTATACAGTCTAAGAATACAATTATAACTCTTATGATGATTTTCATTTGAATTTTTCTTATACCTGGTGGACCTCATATTGCAAACATAAGAGGCTCAGGTGATAATTCCAAGAGCCAGCATCTGTTTATAGGCCTGGAACAGCATACAGCCAATCTTAATTAAGACAATCTCTGAAAAATCTCAGAGGTTTAGCATCTTTTGTGTGATTAGGAATGCTGGTGACTTTAATTGAATTCACAAACCTTTTCATAAGAGGAATAAGTCAGTCCAGCAATCTTTTTGCACTGATTTTGCCATAATGCTGCTATTTTGTAAGCTGTTGATATTTAAATGCAGGTTCTCAGTGCTGCTATTTCGTAAGCTGTTGATATTTAAATGCAGGTTACTAAACTCCTTTAAGACTACACATGAAGCTCTCAGCCCTTTATTCTAACCTGTACATTCCTGATTCATGGAGCCTTAAACATTTGAGTTTAAAATTCATGGACTCCTAAGCTTACTGGAGACATAACCCTGCCTGCTAGGAATTCTTTTTTAACATGTTATGTTAATTGACAAATGACCTGTTATTTGAATTATTGTCTGTATGGCCTGAAACATTTTATATTCCAGCTTAATAGCTTTACCGTGTAATTTTGTCTTTATGTCTGAAATGTGTTTCTAGACTTGAATTGGGAATCTTTTAAAGGAAAAGAATTGAAACTAAATTGGTACAATACTGAAAAAATATTTTTCCCTGGCTGGTTGGCTCTTTCTTTTTTCCTGGCATCCGACATTCCGGCCACCACTGTCCGTCACACCAATCTTCCAACATCGGGCCATCACCCTTTTACCTCCATGGCTTACCCCCAGTGGTGGGCTGGTGGGGAGCCCCATAAATCCCACACCAAGATTGGATTCAGTATGGGTGATGCCCTCTGGATGATGGAGCAACACGTCGGACAGCCATCAAGCCACTCGACCGGCTGCCTTTTTCCCATTTTTCTGGTGGCAGAGCATGCAATGCTGGCAGTGGGCATGCCACACGCACGTCCACATGCAGCATGCCCAATGGCTGATCTAGTTCCATGCCCCATACTGTACTGGGCCAGGCATGCCAACACTCAGCCTCTGCTAGGTGTCAGGCAAATGCCAGCCTCAGTTCCCCACCTTCCCCGGGAGAGGAGAGATGTCCTCTGGATGTTCAATCCTCTCAAGGCATTACTGCCTCAGCCCTCCATGCCACAGGGCCAGCTATACTGAAATAATTTTAAATGGATTTATGACATGTTATTGCTCCAACCTTTAGCTGCAGGTTGATGTTTACTATACTGCTTGTTGATATGTACTCTTGTTTGTACCTCCGAAGTGGATTTGAATATTCATATGTATGAGTAATGTATTGTGTAAGAAGTTTGGACGCTATACCTAATTTCTTTTTTTTTAAATGTTGTAATGGTTTGTAACTGACCAACAATAAACTTGAAACTTTCAGAACATTCACTCCATTATAAACAGGAGACTAGATACTGTACGTTGATCGGGACACATTTCTTGGAATGTCATGATGCTGACTCTTAAGTACCTCAAATTCATTTGCATTGAATGTGTGAAGCTTCCTAGGAGGGGAGGGGATGACCTTTACTCCTGAGAAGAGAGAGTCTTTGTGTATGCACATTAGGTACCCTAAATCCCACAGGCCTCAGTGAAATGTGGGATCTGAAACCATTTCTTTAAACTTCTTAATTATGTTATTATGGTTTGCTGTAAAACAAAACCCTCCTCCATCCACCCTAACTCACCCATTTGCATCTCTGTTCTATAGAACAAAAAGGTATGCCGACCAAACAACGACTCCGGGATAGTGAAGTCCTTAATATTAACAATGTCAACAGGTTTTGACATTGTAGATGTTAAGGACCTAAAGGGGGAAATCTGCACTTTCGCCATCTGTCACCCCCCTTCGAACTAACTCAGTCTCAAAGTTAGTTATATTAAGAAAGGGGGTGCTGGGTTGCAGCCTCCCGCATGGGGGTACAGGGGGCACAGCCCCCCGAGAGAAAGACACCAATGTCTGACAGGTGAAATTTCACCTGTCGACATTGGTGATCGCGCCATGCTGAACTTCGACAACACTGTTGTCATTTCGGCATGGTAGTACCCAACAAAAATGTTCCTTTGTTCCCTTAAATATACCTCAGGAGTAGGGCGCCACATATAAATAAACTGTACTACTACTACTACCCCCCCCAATCCCTTTTGGCTACCTTGCAGGGTAATAATAATAATAATAGTGTGTACTGATTGTCATTTTCTCAATTGTTGTACAGAGCTAGAGTCTTGGAAACTATGCACCTCTACCTCACTACACTCTCTCCCTACTCCCTGGACAATATTACTGTAGATCATCAAGGAACTGTCCAAGGAAATGTGGGATGATCACATGATGGGTCTGTGGGAGTGAGAATTTTTTTCTTTTAGCAAAAAGTTTTTACATTATATTTTTAGTGTTTAGCTGCAGTACTTAATTGTGATAGGATCCCAGATTTAAGCAGATGTGTAAATATTATCCTTTATATTGTTTGGTATGGGTTTCCTAATTCACTTTTTTTAACTTAATTCACTTTATTAAAAGTTTCAAACACCGAACATTAAGATGTCCAACAAGATAACAAAACCAAACAAAAGAAAAAGGAAGAGAATAGATACAGCAATGGAGCAAGGAGTAAATATCATCCACAAATAAAGCTATGTCATTAGGGTGGCGATAAGAAAGAAACATACTAAACAAACTCTGTCCATACTGAGGATAATTCAATTAAATCACTCTCTGACTTCCATAGAGATTATATTATATCCAGCCATATTAAACTGATAGAAAGATTATAATATCACGGGCCAGATATTCAGAAATGCACCAAAGGGTGGTGCAAGTCTGGCACAGCACAACTCAGATGCTCCATGATGCAATGAGTGCAATATTCAAAGACTGCGCATGGTGAAATGCGCCAGTGCAACATGGCTGAATATGGCACGGAAGCACCATGGTGCAACCAGAGATGCGTCCAGTGTGCACGCAGACCTGTGCCATAGCACAACCAGAGATGCACCGTGGCTGGCAATGGCACTCCACAGTGCGCACACTGAGAGTGAACCTCTCTGCAGGGCATGGCAGGCTGCCTTGCTACCCCACAGTACAGCACTAGGGCACACATGCAGCATGGGCAGACTTACCTGGCTGTGGCACAGCCCCCCTGCGGATGCGTGCCTGCAGCTACCTCAGTCACTTTGGGTCCCACCTCAATAGGTCCCCATACCGGTGGTGGCATTGCTCACTGGTTCTGGCCACCCTGGTGTCTTGCACCAGCCTGGTGGCATTAGCCTGCCAGACCTCCATCCTGGCCTGCTGTAGGACACCTGGCCAAACAACCCTGGTGCATGTGGCTGCACTTGGGCCACCAGACTGACAAGCTCCAGGTCTGACCAATTCCTGGCCCTACGAACAAGTCATGGCAACCACGGCATTCAGTGGAGACAAGATGGTGGCCAGAGTTGCACGTATGCACAACGTGCGTGGGATGCATGTCTCGATTAGACATATGCTGCATCTGCCAATCACGAATCGCCATGGATGTACAAAATGGGTGTGGCCCACCAGGCACTTGGTGGTGTAGGCCTGAGGGGTCAAAGGGTGACAACAGGGGTCAAGGGTCACAAGGCGGACAGTGCACCACTGCGCTATAGGGACTATGGCACACTGTGTGCACCATGGCCCCTATTGAGCAGGGGGTGCACTGTGCACAATAGGTGGTGACACACCACCTGCCGCATGCACACTGCGGTCTTGTGCACTGTGCATATCTGGACATTACACCTCGACTTGCTCCAGAGCAAGTATGCGATATTCAGCCACCACATGCAAATGAGCCCATCAGCCAATGCACGGCACATCGGGGACATTAGCATGTCATTACCGTTGCCCCAGTGCTCATTTGCATGCAATGTGCTATAATGGTGCCTTGGAACAGCACAGGCCATGGACTGGTATTGCAACCAACTGAGGTAAGTTGCGCTTGCTGCTGTGTCCAGCCAGCACAGCAGGGTAGATGGGGCAGGCACCTGCAGTCACTGACACACATGTCCCTGTCCATAGGTAGCACTATGTCCGAGCATGAGGAGAGTGTGGAGTGTGGGCCCCCATGCAAGCGCAGGCCCAACTTTTCTATGGCAGAGGCCAATGCCCTGTACAAGGCCTACCTTGACAGGGAGCCACTACTCAGTGGTGCCACAGGCACACCACAGGCCAGAGCTGTGGCCAGGGTGGAGGCGGCAGCTTGTGTGAATCAGCAGGGCAGCTACTAACATTCTGTGCAGGAGTGCAGAAAGAAGGTGGGGACAGACAAGCACCACATTAAGGAGAAGGTGGCGGCCATAGGTGTAGCCTGGATAGCCACTGGAGGGGGACCAAGTGACGTGCCACAGCTCATGGCACAGGAGGAGCTGGTGGTGGCTATCATGTGGTGCAGCACTGTTGAGGATGTGCTGGGTGGCATATTCCAGATGGGAGGGAGCCCATTACTGCAAGATACATATGTTGGGCACACACTGCAGGTGGGGTGGGGCGGTCCATGCATCACTAACACATCTGTTTTCTCTTACAACACCTGCACACCAGTATGCGGTGGATGGGGTACCAGCAGCAGCCATGGAGGCAGGCCCAGCCCTGGAGGACCATCCATCCCCCTTCACGGACATCCGGGGGCCTGATTGGCTGCAGCTCACCACCGCTGTCCAGCCGGATGACCTGGGCATGGGGTCAGATGAGGCCCTGGCTGTGTTTCAGCAGGATGCCAGCCATGGCATCCTCTGCATGGAGACACAGATCAGTATGGGGTCCGACACTGATGACAACCTGACCATTATCTTGGACAGTAGGGGTGGTGATGTGGGTGAGACGCCCATTCCTAGCACCATCCCAGGCAGTGCAGACAGTGGCCTGTTAGCGGCGGGACAGCTGCCCACCGCCACTGCTAGTGCCACTGTGGGTACCACCACAGTGGTGCCATGTGGTGGCAGTGGAGCATCCACGCAGGCACTGGCCAGTGTACAGCGGCAGGAAGGGCAGCATCGGCAGATAGTAGGGGACATTGGATGTCCTGATGCAGTGTCCACTGCCGGGATGCTGACAGGAACTTATCCCAAGGGGACCCCACTGTGCAGCGTCCACCAGAGCGGGGGGCTGTGCAGCACTGTCATACACCACCAGTGGGTTGGCAGCCCGCCCTGGCTCCCCTTGGCACCGACCCATTGGCAGAGCACACTCGAATGCTGCAGGCTTCTGTTGAGCAATAGGTGCTGCTCATAGCTGGGGTGCATGCACTGCATGCGGAGGTGCACCAGGCAGTCAAGCAGCATG
This sequence comes from Neoceratodus forsteri, assembly GCA_016271365.2. Taxonomy (NCBI): domain Eukaryota; kingdom Metazoa; phylum Chordata; order Ceratodontiformes; family Ceratodontidae; genus Neoceratodus; species Neoceratodus forsteri. The sequence goes on along the minus strand of CM057455.1, from coordinate 1,762,080,078 downwards.
AAAGAGGCACTGCGCAGGTCCTGGAGGCTATTCAGCACATACAGAAGGATGCGACCGCAGCCCTAGATCACATTGCCAATGCGATCACGGTTGGCCTTGCTCCGCTGGCTGCCAGAGGGTATAGCTGGCAGCCCCACACATTACGCAGTGCTATGTCCACCTCACAAACCTGGCATCGAGTGACACCCAACCTGTCAATGCCAGGCTATGCTGTTGGCATCACTGGCAGGCCTGGGGTGGGCCTGTTTGGGTGCCTACACACCCCTGTGCGGACCCCATTGCAGTCCCGCAGTATGACCTCTGGGGGGAAGTTGCATACACCCCCTGTGGTTGATGTGCAGTCTGTGGCAGCTGATCGGCCCTGGCATGACTGCCCCCGTGTCTGCGGTGGCCATGGTATCGCATGGTGGACCTGATATGTGTGCTGCCCTGCCTTCAGTCTGCTGCCACTGCTCTGTGCATGCATGGGCAGTGTGTGTGAGTCCATACCACAGATGTAGCACCTGTGTGTTGCGCCGCATACTGCCTGTGCGCATGCCTGCCCGGCCGCTGGCCCTTGTGGCGTGGGTGTGATGAAAGCAGAACTGCACCGGTTGCGCCTGTGCACTGGCACCCTGCATCTGATCAATGGCACACGCCGATGCCTGGACGTGTGCGCGCGCGTGTGTGTGTGTGTGTGTGTGTGTGTTGCAGACCACTGTGGTCCTGTGATCTGCTGTTATGTGTGGCTGTGTGGCACCGACACCCAAACCCCTGCACCATGCCTCTGTGTGCGCTTGCCCATTGCCATGCATGCCCCTGTCTGTGTGCCATTCCATTGCGTGTGGCCAATGCATAGGTGGTGCTCCACCTGCCTGCGGGCACCATAGTGCTCCTGTGCAATCATGCCTCGGTGCAGGTGTGCCATCCACTGGAGATGGGGATCCCTCTGCCTGGGGGGCTACCCACTGTCCTTCAGCCCATTGCCCTCATCATCCCCACTACTGTCCCCTCATTGGCCTCAACATCTATCCCATGGTCTATGGCCATGTTGTGCAGTATGCAGTGGCCAGGAATAGGCCACAGGCTTTCGAGGTGCTGTACTGTCGGGCATTGCCAGACCTGTCAAGGCAATGGAACCGTGTCTTCACCATCCCAAATACACACTCAATGATGTTCTGCATGCTAGCGTGTGCCTCATTATACTGGTCCTCTGCTGGGGATGATGGGCATTGGTAGGGGGAGCAGCCAGGGCCTGAGTGGGTAGCCACTGTCACCTGTGTGGACATATACATGGTTAGCCATGTGTCCTCTGTTTCTGTGCTCCTTGCGCATCCCTGGCACCCTCACCAGTGCACCCACCCTGCCTGCCCTATCCCATACCCTGCTCAGCCCAGTACCCCTTGGCCATCCCATACTTACCCACTAGGTGGCCCGTGGGGATATCCCCTTGCTTGAACCTGTGGCACAGCGCAGGGCTGTGCCAGATGAATGTATCATGTTATACGCCCTTGGCATTGCACACCACCTGGCAGTTGATACTGGGGTAGCCCTTCCTGTTGATGTATGCTATACCCTCAGGGACAGGTGGCATGCAGATGCCCACATGGGTGCAGTCAGTGGCCTCAAGAATGCCAGGCACTCGTGCTACCCTGTGGAACTCCTGCATGGTTGATGTACACTCTGCCTGTGTACTGGGGAAATGGATGTATTCTGAAGCATGTAGCAGCAGAGCACTGAGGAATTGTGTGAGTAGGCATGATGTGGACAACTGGGATATGCCTGTGGGGTCCCCTGTTGGTCTTTGGAAGGTGCCCGTGGCAAGCAGGCACATGATGGCTGTTACCTTGGTCTCCACTGACATGGCATGGCTCCGTCTAGTGGGTGCCTGCATCTCCTCACTGCACAGCTCACAGAACTGCCTCAGAATTGCCCTGTTCAGGCAGTACCATCCCACAAGCTCTGTATTGGTGTAGTTCTCGAAGGTGGTGCGGGCATGGTACCACCTGTTCCAGGCATACCGCTGCCGGGCCCTTCCATGGCCACATCACAATTCCTCCTGCCTCCTCACACCCCTCATTATAGCCTCCATCTGGAATGCTGTGCTGGCCATGGCCCCAGCTGTCCTGTCACCCCCTGAGTGGTTGGCTGCTGTGGCCTATTTGTCACCCTTGTGCAGTGCCTAGCACTCTGCCTGCCACTCCCTGTTACTCCCTCTGCCCCTGGCACACCCTCCTCTGCCGCCTCTGTCCCATGCCCCTGTGGCAGCCTGTTTCAGTCCCCCTGTCCCTCACAGGCTCTCCCTCCCTTGCTCCATCTGTAACCTCCCTCCACTGTCCGGTACCACACTCTTTCTCTCTCTCTTTCTCTCTGTCTCTCTCTCTCTGTCCCTCTCTCTCTCTCTCTCCCCCCCACACCTGATGCACATGTTGTCCATGTCCTTGCACCATGTATTCATAGGTTCATGTCTGCTTGGCGCATCTGGGTGTTGCTTCACACTTGCGCCATGGGTCGGCAGTTGAATATCTCACTGTGATGCATATTCATGGGCACACCCCCTGCCCTTGCACATGCATTAATTTGGGTTGTGCATTGGTGCACTGTGACTTGTGCTGCACATTGGCTCCCACTGAATATCGCTCTTTGGCAGATTTTTGCAGTTGCACTGGTGCAGCTCAGTTGCACCATGCACAACTGCTTTAAATATCCCACCCCACAAGTTCAGAAAGCTTAAAAAATATTGAATGTTAGCCATGCAGACCTGTAAAAACAATCCCCACTGGTAGTATAACCCTTGCCAGTTGTAAGACAAAACCATATGAGATATTTAAAACATACAGTCATAATTAAGGTGAATAGTTTTTCCCATCTGTTACAAAAAGAGGGGTGAAAATGTTACACACTTGTCACCAATTTTTCCATATGCAGAATTACCAACATTTCGTTATGCCATTCTTGATAAGATAGGACTTCACCATCCATCCAGTGATGTAAAATAATCAGTTTAGCCACTGTGGATATTAATGACATATGAAACCTTGGTGCCCCCACAAGCTGCTCAATCCCTATACCCACTAGGCAAAGTGAGGGGTGAATGCCTTCTGGAGGCCCAAAAGAGGGTCAATATGAGATTGAATCTTTGTCCAAAATGTATAAATCTTGGGACAGTCCCACAATAAATGTTTCAGCATTCAAACCACTTCCGAACATCTTGGACAAGTGGGATTCAGTAATCAGCCCATTTTTTACAATCTCTGAAGGATGGACTAGGCATTGTATAAGAATTTATACTGTGTGAGCCTTAATTTATCCACCCTTGTAAAACGAGTTATGCAATCCCAAGGAGCTGAGAGGGCAAAAAAAAATCCAAAAATTCTGGAAATTCCTTTTCCCAATAACTAGGTTTAATCTGCATCTGGGTACCAATTACATTTCAAAGGGCTTTGTACAGCAATGAAACCACATGTGCCTTGGAAACCAGTAAGTCAAAATTCTACAGAACTGTAAATTGATTTGCACTGACCAACCAATAGGACTAGGGCATAAAGAATGGGTATGTTCTTCCAAGTTAAGTGAAGTAGGGCTGTTGGGCAAATACCATGAACATGACATAAATGTAGTTCAATATCTTTCCAGAGAGGAGGGGGGTCCCTGGAACTTTACCCAAGTCTGGATGACTCCAGTCCAGAAATTTACTAGCTTGAGTAGCCAAATAGTACCAGAAGAAATTAGACAAGTGGAGACCTCCATGACATTTAGCCAGGGTTAATTTAATGAAAGCAACACAAGGTTTCTTTTCTTTCCATAAAAAGTCAGAAATAGTACTATGTAAACAGGTAAACCATGCTTTAGGTAACATCACTCCTATCATGGTGATGGGATAGAGAAGGCAGGGTACAGTATTCATTTTTATAATGGAAATCCTGCCCCATAATGAAATTGGAAGGTTTTGCCACTGAGTCAAGTCAATAGAAATGGCTTGTGTCAAAGGACTGAAAATTCCAGAGATTAAGGATTGGACACCTAAAGCTATTTTGATACTCAAGTAAGTAAGATCCAACACAGTCCAACAATTCTGTAGTACAGGGGCACGTCATATCTATATGACTTAGAATTCAAGGGCATAATGACTGTTTTAGTAATATTTAACTTATAACCAGAAAATGCTCCACATATTTTTAGGACCTGTAAAACTTCTGGGAGGGAGGTTGCAGGATAAGTAAGATGCAATAAAATGTCATATGCGTAAGTAAATATTTTAAATGAGTAAGGCCCTATTGGGATCCCTGTGATCTGATCATTCTGGATAATATAATCAGTAAAGGGCTCAAGATATTGATTAAATAAATAAGGGGAGAGGGTGCATCCTTGCCGTTTGCCTCTAAATAACATAAAAGGATCGGACAACACTCCATTACAATGAATACAGGCTTTGGGGTTTGAATAAAGCAATTTAATCCACTTAGTATCTAAAGGGAAACCAAAGGCAGCCAGAGTTTGAAACAAATATTTCCAAGAAACCCTATCAAATGCCTTCTTGACATCCAGGAAAACCAGCGCTGAGCAAGTGTCTGAGTCTCTGGATGCCGAGAGCAGATGAAAAAGCTTCCAGAAGTGGCCCGAAATCAGATGCCCCTGCATAAACCCTGTCTGCTCCCTACTAAGTAAAGTGCTTAAAAAACCTGCCAATCTAGAAGTGAGTATGTGGGAAAGAATTTTCGTATCAACATTCTTTTTATTTTTTTGGCTATCTATTTATACTCCTCCTACCTGATCATTTCTCATTTTCCCCACATCTTAGAGGGATTCTGGCTCCCGACCGCCTCTGCCGTACTTCCAGCTGACCGCTGAAACCCTGTGGCTTACCCCCTGCAGCAGGGTGGCAAGGGTACAAAAATTACTAACATCCAAATGATCTTTACCCAGTTTGGGAATAAGTGTAATGTGGGCATCCAAAATGTCAGGGAGGAGGGCATTATTCTGGAAAAAATAATTAAAATAATCTGTTAGGTATGGGGCTAGCTCCTTCTTAAAGGTTAAATAAAAATTAGGGGCGAAACCATCCGGCCCAGGGAAACTTTCTGGAGTAAGGGAGGAGATAGTCCTCTCTACTTCTAGAACAGTAATAGCCACCTTAAGGCTGGTAGCTATCTCTGGATTCAACTGAGGGAGGTTACCCTTCTGAAGAAAGTATTGGATAGACTGGCCCAAAGCCCTAGCAGAACCGTCTTCCTGATATAGATGTTCATAATAAAGCCTGAATTTCCTAACTATTTCTCTAGGTGAGGTTAAGATTAAATTCACAGTGCTAGAACAGATACCTGAAATTAAATGAGACATGTTTTGTTGTTTTAGTCTAATTGCGAGTAACTTATTATGTTTCTCCCCATACATATCATAGGTAGCCTTGGCTTGAAATAATGTATATTCAGCATTTTCTCAATTTAATTCAAAATATTTTTTTTATTTTTTTTGTTATTTATTTATGGTATAATCGGATTTACAGCCTTTCGTTTACAAAGGTACCTCATCACAGAGAGGACATACAGAGTCAACATACCTACTGAATACGATCATACAGAATAACATAGTTTTACATAATCACTTGAACACAAAGAGTAATTAAAAAACATTTCAGAATTGATAGGTTTAGTACCAGCAGGTACTGGCAATGGAGAGGGAGGCCATGGGAGAGTGGGGGGGTGGGGTGAGGGGGAGTTCGGCCCAGAGGGCTATGTCAATAGTGTTTTGAGAGCAACAGAGCATCTGTTAGAGATAGGTGCAGCAGCAGGTGTTGAACAATAGGTTCCATAGGGCAGTTTTGAAGAGGGCAATTTTGGTGGTGTTGGAAATTACTGCAGGGAGCGAGTTGAACCAGGATGAGGCTCTGTATCTGAATGACCTCTGTGCCAGGGTGGTCCTAGTTCTACTAGTAGGGTGACCTTGTCAGTGATTCGGGTAGTGACTCTGGAAGGTGTAAGTTGGATGGAGGCAGAAACCTCGGGGGGAGAGCCAGAGTAGAATCTTCTTAGTTAGTAGACACGTTTGGTAGTGGAGGTGTTCATCGAGGCTAAGGAGTTTGGCCATGTCATAGAGCTGACAAATGTGGGTGAGCCAAGGGGCACTGGTCACTAGTCTGCAAGCCTTGTTTACGGTGAGTCAAATCTTATTGAGGGCTGTGGAGTCAGCAACAACATAGACTGGAAGGCCATAGTCAACAAGGGACATTAGTGAGGACGTAATGGCAAGCCTGAGGGCATCAGAAGGGAGACAGTCCTTGTGACGGTAGAGGATGCCAAGATGAGCGTTAGCGGTGGAAGCGAGGGCTGTAATGTGGGCATGAAAGATGAGGGCTGAGTCAAAGGTGATCCCAAGGTATTTGTAAGAATAAACTTGTTCAAGTGATTGATGAGCGCTGGGAAAGATTTGGAAGGGGTTGTTGCTGGCTTTGTTCTGGTGGTGGGCAAAGAGCATTGCCTTAGTTTTTTTCAGGTTAAGGACTAGTCTGCTCTCCTTAAACCAGTTCTCAGCTTCATTGAAGGAGTGTTGGAGGGAGTCTTGGAGGGAGGTGGAATTTTTGTGGGCAGCATAAATAACGGCGTCATCGGCGTACAGGAGAATATTGCCAGAACAGGCACTGGGCAAGGTGTTTAGGTAGAGGCTAAAGAGTAGTGAGCCCAAGATTGAGCCCTGGGGAACCCCTGAGCAGATGGGATGGGTTTCCGAGAGTATCCCATTGTTTTTGACATGCTGGGAGTGGGTTGATAGGTAACTCTCGCACCAAGCGAGGGGGCCAGCAGAGAAACCTGTATGGTCGAGATCATTTAGTAGGAGGGGGTGGGAGACAGTGTCAAAGGCCTTAGAGAGGTCAATGAGCACTGCTCCAGCTAGGGAACTGGAGTCCAGGGAGGAGTGCAAGAAGTTGGAGAACTCCATTAATGCTGTACTTGTACTGTGACCAGCGCAGAAGCCATGCTGTTCCGGGCATAGAATGTTGTATTTTGCTAGATATTCGGTAAGTTGAGTGGCCACCACTTTTTCTAAGGCTTTGGAGAAGGGGGGAAGGATGGAGATTGGACGATAGTTGCTGGGGGTGGACCTGTCACCTCCTTTGTGAATAGGTGTGACTATAGCTGGTTTCCATGCTGTGGAGAATTGCCCCAGACAGAGGGACAGGTTTAGTAGGTCAGTGAGTGGGACCAGGACATCATCCAGGACCAGTCAGAGTATTTTTGGATCCAGAGAGTTGCTGTTAGGACTGTTGCTGTTTAGCACTTTAAGTAGGAGCGGTCTGGCTTCCTGGATGGATGCTTTGCATATTCAGCCTTTTCTTGGTTAAGATGTATCCAATCTGCCTCTGAGGACTGGGGGACAACTGTTTTTCCAGCACTCAAATGGATTTAAGAAGATCTCCCACTTGCCCCTCTCTTCGCCTCTTCCCCACGGTAGCCAAACCTATAAACTCACCTCTAAGAACACACTTAAAGGCACTCCAAATTACATCCATGGACTGAGGGGAAAAGAATTTGACTGAAAAGAATCTAATATTGATTGTTTAATCTTATTAATGGACCAGTCTTCCTGTAACAAAAAATTATTCAATCTCCAACACTCATCCCCCTCAGAGTTTGAGGATAAGCAAATAGATGGTGATTGGGCATGATCAGAAACAATCTTACTCTGAACCTCACAGCTCTGAACTCCCAGAATAAGGCTAGAACTTAACAAAACATAATCTAGGCAGGAGTAAGGGATGTGAACTGGAGAGTAAAAAGTATATTCTTGGTACGTCAGGTGCAAAATTCTACAAATATTTATTTAGTTTTTGTTGACCGGGTAAGTGCACTAGACAAATTCTGCCTATTTTCAGGCACGACCCGGGGGAGGGGGATACAGATGAATGCCAACTGACCTTGAACCAGATTAAGCTGTTGGCGGCATTTTTAGTGAATGGGGTAAATTTGACCAGGACACCAGGGAAACTTCCCCTACTGTTTTCGAGAAGTGCCATGGGATCTTTAGCATCCACCTGAACCGCTACCAGAACAGGCAGTTGGGACCTCGGTTTAACGTCTCATCCGAAAGACAGCAGGATATTAACCCAAGTGCCTAGTGTGGGGAAAAAACCCACAGTCTTCTGATCTCCCAGCCTCAGAGGTGAGTGTGCTACCTGCTGAGCCACTGACACTGCACCTTAATATTAACCAATCCCCCAGAATCTATTAAATCTCTTAGGGTTCTTCATGCCAGTGACACACTTTTCCTATTAATACCTGACCTATCCAGAGAATCATCAATGGTTAGGTTCCAGTCTCCCATGATGAGAACTGGGAGAGGAAGAAATTCTGCAATAATGGACCCCAACTGAGTAAAAAATGAGGGAGAGTCGATAAAGGGGCCATAAATGCATCCCAAGACCAATTCATGTAGCCCAATTTTGGCCTGCAGGAAAATAAACTGGCCATCTAGATCTGTGATTTCTTTAAGAACTTGAAACAAAAGATGTCTCTTAACCAAAATTAGAATGCTAGCCCTGTGGGCACTAGAGCCCGCCCCATAAGCATGTCCTATCCAAAGACGTTGATAAAAAAGGGTGTCCTTACATGGGACATGCGTCTCTTGTAACATTGCTACATCAGGTTTTAAAGTGGCCAAATGTCTATGGACTTGTGTTCACTTTAAAGGAGAGTTACCCCCTTTAATAGTCCAGGATGCGCAAGTTAAATGGGAAGTCTCCATGTTAACAATAGACCAAGGACAATAAAAATATTATACAGCCCCTCTGAACACAAAAAAGAACAGGTCTGCATCCCAACAGTATCAAACACTAAACCCCCAGCATGGTCCCAAGTATCATCCATACACATAGCCACCCCACCCACCAACATTGAAGGCTCCGTGCAAAAACTGGAAAAACTAGGGAGGAAAAAACAATAAACAATAGTATCAAATAGTGAAGAGCAAACTTGATAAACACGCTCCCCAGTTCTCCCCTCCTATAACTAAGGGGGGGGGGGTAGGATGGTAAAACTCCCCAAATGATGACCAAAGGTCTTCAGACCACTAACAGGTCATGATGGTCCAAGACTGTTGCACAGCTTAATTCACATTTTTGATATTATGTTTTCACCTCTATCTACCAATTATATTTGACAGCATCACTTTGGAATTATTTAAGGATGGGAATGTCTCTAATTATCTGCCTTCTAATGAAGCCTTGACTGACAAAGCACTGGATATTAACTTCTGACAAGGTGACCGGCTGTAAGCTCTGTGTGTAAATTTACTGCATTCGGCAAATAAAATTCTTTGCAGTTGAGACACATGCTTGAGCTTAGTTTGTATTAGGAGTAACGCTTATCTGGTTTCTCTGCTGGCACAGACTTTATGTGCCATGGGTTGCCTGGGAGGCCTTGGACTAGTGGTGTCCCAAGTTGTGGACCTGAGTAAATTAAAGTCTCCTGCCAGGAGCAACATCCTCTGTGTGCTTACCAGAACTAAATCTAGAAGCTGCCACACTTCAGAGGATGCAGATCCTGGTGGGGTACAAATGTGAACCAGCATAACCTCTATGTGACAAAGAACACCCTGAACTACCACCAGGTGCTCCTCCCCTATCTGCAATGATCTTAAAAATCATAAAAATGGTAGTGTGGGGAATACAAATTGCCAACCCCTATGCTTATCTTTAGGCTTCTCAGAACTATAAACCCATTTTAATCCAAATTTGCCCAGTTTCCCATGTTTGACTGCTTCAATGTGCATCTCCTGCAGAAACTAGAGATCTGGGCATGTCTTCTTGATGCAGGAGAGCACTTTAGACCACTTCACCAGGTTGGTCAAACCATTCTTATTTAGAGAATACTATAACACCTCCCTACCCATTCCAGACAACAGTGTGTATCTTCCCCCGTGCCCCCTTCCCCCGCAAACCACACCTTATAAAAAGTGTTTACCAACCATATAGAGACAAATAGTGTGCTTTAAGAAAATCAAAGTCAGTTTGTCCAGAGGGGCCAACTGGGGTCTCACTGTACCCCCTGGAGGAAGTAATACATTTGGAGATATGGTCTGAATGGTGCCAGCTAGGTAACCATTGCAACAGTTACCAACTTAGAAGATAAAGGGGAAAAAAAACCATAACATGCCAGATAGGCCGGCACCTAGGAGAATGGCAGTGGGGGTCTCCAAGGTAGGGGCTCATGTTGAGCCCTGTGCTCACGGGTGCCACCACAACAAGGGATGTCCCTCCCAGAGGTTGGGGATCCCTCAATAGTGCAGAAAATATATAGGTGCAGGGTAGTCTGGAATTGATGCCACCTGGGGTTCCTAAACTCATCGCTCCCCATAATCCACCACCAAAGCAAATATCAAAGAATAACTCACTCAAGAAGAATAAACATGAAGTGCAAGAAGTCTAACAGATAATACGCATAAGCAGACAACCACAAGGTTGTATTGTATAGATAGTACAGCACAGGAAAACCAGCCAAGCCCCCCAAGCAGCACCCTCAGTAAGTCCCACTGCCCCATAGAAAGTTCAAAGGTATTAGTCCTTTTGCCCAGGTGGGTGGCAATGCAGCAATCCTGTTACTCTTTTAGCAATAAAGTCCATAGTGCCAAACAAGAAAAAAGCCATAGAGTAGGTGGTATAGTTTACAGGTTCATTCTAGGGCCATAGATGCAGTACCCCTCATGTGTGACAGAGATACTGAAAATGTCTCTACAATGTCCACTGGGGATAACATGACACTCTCGTCCCCTTCCAACCCTCCCTGCCCCCACCATCTGGGGGTTTGTTCCCCCAGCCTAGTGCCCCCCCCAGCCTATAAGCCCCCATTCGGTCCACCTTCAGAGCAACATTAGTTCTGACAGTCAATAGCTCGGTTTACATTCAATAGAATGGTGAGCAGATTAAGTGGCCGTCTGACCTCATTAAATCTTATACTGTCTCAGCCAAGTCCTACTGGCCACTGTCAGATCATTGTGGGGTATATTTACCAGCAGAATAAAACTGCAAAAACAAGAATACACAGGCCACATCTCCCACCTCGACGGCACACCAGCCACCGAGCACACTACTCAGATCCCTTGAGGTGGCTAGATGCTGGGGGTACCCCTTTATTCAAGCACTTTGGATAATGTACTGGTGCTATGCTGTCTTACAAAAGGCTCAGAGAGTAGGTATACCATGATGATAGCAACAGCATATGGCCGACTGTCAAAACAGCGACCCATATAACGGTGCTATCATCGTGGGTGATGGTAGGGGGGATGGCGAATATTGCGACCGTGATGGTAGGGTGGGTGACAGGAAGGGAAGGTGAGTGACAGGACATGGAGGGATGGGGAACAGGGTTGTAACCATGTAGTGTGCCTGCTTCTGCTGAGCCAACTGTGTGGTGTAGTGGGTAGGGTGGTTGACTCTGACAGAGCAGGTCCTGGGTTTCTAGACTGCAGGCAGGTACAATTTTGCTGTGTTCCACTGCTGCAGGGCTTAATTTTTTTAAAACTGGGCTATGCCCCCCTCCCCGACATGCACCCCCCGGAGTTGAGAATCTTTAGTTATGGGGGTGTGGTGGGTGAAGCCCTCCGCGGGGATTGTGGTGGGGTACAGCCCCCCCACATGCACAGTTTCCCAGTCGCCTTTTACTGCATATTGCTGAAAAACTTTTCTGCGATAATGCAGGTCGTGATAATAGGGATCACCTTTCAGCAGTCACTATTATCACATAGAACCAGAGATTGAGAGGAATTTTGGTGGCAAGCAATCCTAGGCCAGATCAACAGCCTATAAAACAGGCACGTCCCAGTGATGGGACCTAAGGAGCTCCCAGTGCAGATTGGGTATTTAGACACCTAGAGAAGCGTGGCCCCAGGAGAAGCAAATAGACAGCTACGGGAGTAGCAGAGGACTCACCTGAACACCTTGAGCTGTCACTGTTGATCCAGTTTTATCAGGAGTTTCTCAAGTGGAGTAGATCAGTCCAGTGGCTGCCGATCTCCTGCCTTGGCACTTTTTCCATGGAGTCACTGAATGATTTGCTGCATGGTCAATGACAATTGTTGCCATCTCCCCTATACTGTCTTTTAGGCTTGGTGGGCAATCTTGGATACCAAGGTAGGAGTGAGTGGTTTACATGATGGGGCCTGCACTGTGATACCTCACAGTATTTTAAGTCGTCTGTGACCTGGTCTGCTATGAGGTACGTGTTTTGCTCCTCAGGAGAGTTCACAGCAAACTTGGCTTAAGTTGGCTAGATAAGGTATAAAGAATTTGACGTTCTGTCCCTTAAGTGCTCACATAAATGGCACATAAGCCTTTCTTATATAATAAAGTGAGATAGTCACTGCCATGGTAGATTCTGCTGCCTTGAAATCAGATCTACTTGGCTTTCCAGGTCTGGGAAAGAATGTCCTGTTCATCATTCCAGTGCAGAAATCTAGCAATGACTGAGTGGGACCATGCATCTGGTAAGGAGGGTTTTGGCCCCAGTGCCTGATAGGTTTACTTGATCTCCACGGTTCTGTCGGGGGGGGGGGGTAAAAGCTGGAGAGGTGTGCACAAGAAAGTTGCAAGAAGGTGATGAGGTTTTGGCCCACCACTCCATCCTAGAATCCATAAAAATGCAGGTTTTTCCTGCAGTTTTGACTCTCAGCATCCTACAAGTTTTCTTCAATTGCTTGTACTGTGGAGTGTAGCTGTACAATTGCTGCTTCTGCCATGTCCATGCGGCTATTGATTTTCAAGAGCAGCTCTTCGTGGTCATCTGCCCTCTTTTCTAATTTGGTGACATCCATCCAGAAAGTGGTTGTGGCAATCCAAACCTTTTCGAAAAAGTCCCAAAGTTCTGAAATCAGGAGATCCAGTTTTCAGTTTAGATGCTCTGTTGATGGGGATTGATTTTTTTTCTTTTTGCCCTGTCCATCTGTGACCCAAGCAGGAGGAAGTGATAGAGTCCTGAAAGTGTTCACTGTCGGAGCCATCAGCTCTAAATCTGTAGGCACCCTACCTCTCTGAGTCCATGTTTCTAGTTTGGTGACGCTCAACCTATCTTGTACTTATTCCCATGGAGTATTTTGTAAAATAAGCATGAAATCAAATAACCGAGAGGGGTTTGCATGAAGAAGCTGCCACTGCTAGAGTCCTCAAGTTGCCATCTTGAGGATGACATCACCGGAAGTTCTTACCCCATTTTTTGAGTTTATCATCGATACATGATTTTTTTTTCCTTTTTTAGTTTTGTTGAAGCAAACAGTGGCTAACACATTGTATTGATACTACTTTTCTGCACTGATAGAATGTATCAGTGCTATTTTTTTACATCATTATACAAAATGACAAGATTGTTTTAAAAAAATTATAATTTTTTTCCAAATTTTGATAACGCTGCACATTATTTTATTAGAAACTGCATGTTTTTTGAATTTTCATTCTTTCTATTCCCATAATCATATTAGTGCCTATTCACTAAAGCAGGTGGGGGTACGTGCGGAAGGCACAAATCCCCCTTCCCCGCAGCTCCACACCCTTGGGAGAGCAACGTATCAGCCATATTCCTGAACAGCAGCCAACGCACATCTCCTATCTGTGGCCCCACCCCCCCCATGCGCAGGTTCACAAGGGTTCACAAGGGTGGTGGTTGGGTGCTGAGCTGTGTACCCCAGCAGGCGGCCAATCAGCTGCCTGATCCAGGCCCCTCGGTGGATCTCTTGCGCCCCATGGGGCACCATATTGGTGGCTGGCGCATATCATACCAAAAGCACGGGGTGGAGATGCCCCTCAGAAGTCTGCCCCCAGCCCACCCAGTGTGCCCCAACAGCTGGTGTGGCCTCAGGGGTTCCGGTGACCCCTGCCATCCCCACCATGACATGCGGTGGCATCCCGAGGGCATGTAACAGTTAAAGTTGCCTTCAGAAGGCATAGCTGTTGAAGAAAGCATTTTTGATGGAGTGCAAAGGACACTGAGGGATGTGGGAATCGTACACACCATGATTTTTCCTGCGAGGCACCGGATCATGCATCAGGGGAAAGTCTTTTGATTCTCGGACCCAGTTGAAGCCGGCAAATGGGCCATGAGTATGGCAGCAGCCTCCAGGAGCTGAGGAGATGTCACCGACAGTGATGATCTGGTTGGAGACACTTGAGCCAGGGGCCTTTCCAGTAGGCCTGAAATACATTAATACGCCTCGATAAGCTAAGTGACTGTGAACATCTAATATTTTATATTAAATGTTTTATCTGCTTTAAGGAGATGGTGTTTTAAAAATAAGTTTTTTGTTCTGCTGTTTCTCAGTCTCCAAGCTGTGCTTTGTAAAATAGCCCTGTTTTCTTCTTAATTTCAACTTTATACTTTGCTCCTGATACAATGTAGGTGGGCATTTGTAATTTGAGCTTAAACTCAAACAAGTAACATATTATCTTTCTACCTTGGTTGAATTGAGGAGGGGAAACATAAATCCTTGTTTAAATGTAGTTGCTAGATAATTCTGCTGCAAAGTTTATTCTGAATCATTTTTTCTACATTAAGGTTAACATATGGCACCCTTAGTCTCTATGGGGACTTGTTTCCTTTCAATAGGCTGGACACTGTTAGACAATTTTATACTTTTTAGTAAGCCATGTTGCTCCTGGACTCATCAACACAGCATATGTGGGACTTTTATTTCAAACTTTTATTAAGGTACCCTCTAATGATGTATCACTATATAGTGGAAGCAAACTATTGTATATCGTGTGAGTCAGGATTATTTCACATTTCAAATGGTCTGTTCACTATATGCTTTATATATTGTCATGTATAAGATAAAAGATAAGAATAAAGTTGAAAAAGGCATAGCTGTTGTCCCCTCCGTGCAATGCCCTTTGCGCCTTCCTGAATGGTGCGGTGTGTGGACATGCCCCCCCACACTGGCCCTGGTCTGCCCCTGCACGGAGCTGTGCATTCGGACAAAGGTTCAGGTGTGTAGGAGTCATAGTGGCACTGTGAATGCCATACAGGGGGCAAAGTGGGTTCTGGCAGGTACGAACAGGTGCAGGGTGGGCTATGTGCCAGGGTTGCGTGGCATGTAGCCACTCCATACCATTCGTGAATAAAGCCTATTATGAACATTTTATTCTCATCTCTAGTAACCCTTATTCTTCCTTGCTTTCAAAGACAAAGCATACAAAAGTGTTAAAAGACAATACATAACATGGCCTTCCATTCCTTTAAAAAATGTGCACAAAAAAACTCCAGCATTTCATTTAACACTGTGCATCATGAAACCTCCCCAGCTCAACTTCTATACAATCAGCCATACTCTTATTGACTGGGTCCTCTCCTTCCACTCTACTGTACTGTAGAAATGGGCTCTCTCTCTCTCTCAGTCACCCTCATCAACCATTGCATTGACTTATGTGTGCGTATGATTCACTGCCCCAAAGCTTCCCCTAAGGTAATTCAGGTCAGATCATTTAGGTCCCTCTGCCTGCAGTATTTTCCATACTCGCTGACTACCAGTTGATCTTTCATTATTTTCATTCTAATATTCACTGCAATCTGGGACAAGAATACCCCTCTCTGGAGTGCCTGTGTCCAAGGTTCCTATCTCCATGGGTCTCTGCTAAGCTTATTGCCTGCCTAAATATTCATGAAACCCATATTCTTCACATATCTTCTAGCTCACCTGTGGACCTAGCAAGAAATATACAGCTATGTAATACCTGTACAAAAGCCACCAGACTGGCTAATCTTAATACTCTGCTTTCAAAGTCCAGCTCAACCTTTTTTTAACTTACTCTTCCCCTGCTGTCCTGACCTGTACACCTTTGGCCTTACTCCACAACCAGCCCCATCACCTGACTTCTCTAGGGCATACCTCTTCCCTTTTTCTCCCCAGCTTATCACCCAGGGCAGGGCCACTGGGAGGTACTCAAACCCCTAGCATAGTTAGAGGTTGCTGTCAGGAGAGCACCTTGGTCAGTGGAGCAGAGTCTGCGATCTGAAGTGGGTGTCATTCTGCTCGGTCAGGGGTGTTACCTGAGTTCCCATGATGCCCATGGAGCACCCTCCATGCATGCACATGCTGACGTGTGCCACACTCTCAGAGCATGCCAGCCTCTATCCTCCCTGATCCTTGGCTCTTGCCTGCACCACCACCTGTGGTCTCCCAGGTGGTGATACTGTGGTGGAGATCAGAGCCCTCCATCCCTGAGATGGAGAATGGCTTTCCCTGACACTCAACCAACCTCCCTCGGTTGGCCTTCTGATGACCCAGGTTCATTCCTGAATCCAGGTTAGCAGCATTGCAAGCGGTAGTGCTATCGATGTGCCAGTGGGCCTGCCCAAAGTTCAGGTAAACCTTAACAAAGCATCTAAATTACTGTAGATTATTCAGTCCATTTTATGACCCCCACTCCCCGAGTCAATCTCTCAATCTGCAGATTTGACTCTTCTTTAATCTCTGACTCCTCAAGGAAACCCCTGAATTGAATAACTTTCCCTACTATTCTCTTTCCCTCTGTCCTCATCACTCCATTTCCTTCCCATTACTCTTCCTCAGCAACTTCCCACACCTTGTCTCATTCTTCCACCACTGCAGCTATCTTCCTCTCTACCTTACTACTCCTCTATTAAAATGTAGCAGTCTCAATGGACTTAAATTGATTTGAACATCACCTCTCCGTGCCAGCTATTTCCTCTTCATTTCTGTACTGCTCAAGCTCTCTTTCATCACTGGTAAATTCATGGGCCAAAGTTCTCTCCTGCACAAGGACAGTAACCTCCTCTATGCCTGTAAAATAATATCCTGTCTTCTTCACCCCTGCAAAGGCCAAGTTGCAGGAAACACTTGTATTCCCCAGTGCCTTCTTCCTTGACTTCTGAGTAAAATTTCCATACAAGTTGCATCATAACAATACACAAGATGATACTTAAGATACAGAGTAGATATTACACCATGAAAGTCAAAGTACTTATCAAATACACTTGCTAGCAGAGTAGGGAGGTATTGGCATGAAGCAGCTACAGCATTTTAACCAGGAAGGTGAGTAGCTGGTATATTTTATAAATGCAGGGTCTGCAATTGAAAATGGGACAAGCCAGGGTATTAAGCAAAAATACAAAGAGCAGTGTGATGATCTGAATGTCGGGGGAGGCAAGGGAACATTTTCTTTGCCATTAGCTTTGAGGATAGCTGGAGTTGGCTGGTGGGGCTTAGCCAGGAGTTAGAGCAGTTGGCTATATTTAAATCTCCTGTTAAACTGTGTGTTTCATAACAGATTAGGGAAGTACATTATTGCATCTAACTGAGTCAGATAAGACATTTTGACCTGGAGGGTGAGTAGTCAGTATACAGTATTTAATAAATGAAGAGCATGCAAGCTAAACTGGGACCAGTTAGGTCATTAGGAATAAATACTAACAGCTCTGGGTGCCCAGAGTTCAGGTGAAAGCATTTAAAAATTATCTTTGCAATCACTATGACTCTGGGGATAGCTGCTAGTAAGTGAATGGAATTAGCCAGGAATTGGCACAGTTGGCTGCTTGCAGCTTGACATTTAAATCCCCTAGGTTTAAGTGACCCCTTGCATGAGTAACTCTAGAGTGTGAGGACCAAGTTGCAGGAGAATGGCATCTTGCAGGTCTGCAGGGGACTCTGCACATTGTCATCTAAACCAAGGCAATAGTCATCCTGCTTAAGCCCACTAGTGGCATGTTTGAACCTGCAGAGAGTGTTGCCATATCAACAGGAGAGCATCTAAAACTTGAGAACACTGTGGCATATGTAGAAACAGAATATCATAGCTAAAGCCTATCTAGGGTCTCCAGATAGTGTTTTGTGGTTGAGGGTACCTATGTAGAAAACTAGTGGCAAAATCTTATGTGGGGTATCCTTAACTTTGGTGATGAAATATAGGGTGTGCTGATAACTGAGGGTCATATCATAACCCTTTCTAGTACAATACAATATTTAAAATAATGTTAGGTGTTGGTGTTTGATGCTAAAGAGGCTGAACTTA
Source organism: Neoceratodus forsteri (assembly GCA_016271365.2). Lineage (NCBI taxonomy): Eukaryota > Metazoa > Chordata > Ceratodontiformes > Ceratodontidae > Neoceratodus > Neoceratodus forsteri. The sequence continues at coordinate 1,762,062,095 of CM057455.1, read as the reverse complement.
AAAAAAAAGGATTTTTAAACTCATTCCTTCCTGATGATGCCATATGGTGTCATAAAAAAATATCTCTTTTTTCCTGATGACGCCATATGGTGTCCTAAATCATGTGCTTTAGTGCCTGATGACGCCAATTGGTGCCCATATCTTTCTCTTGGTGCAGCTCAAGCATTTGTTTACATTTGATGAATTGAGTTGTACCAGCTAATAGGGGACATCGTACCCTTACTGATTTTACCTAATATAATATGCGTTCCCATTGGCTATTTTTGAGAAAACAAGCCTTAATACATAAATAAATAAATTTACTATTTTTTTGCATGTGCTGTGAAAAATGTACTATATTCATTCTGCCATTAGTTTGTATTGGAACAACAAATCATCTTGTTTTAGTGTAACATGTTAAGCTGATCAGGTTGACACTATAATTAATTTCATAACTTATATTTTTTTTTATTCAAGCAATCCGATTGGTCGTCACCACCTTGGTGTATTTTTTGTCTTTTGTGGTATTTTTCTACAATAACATGTTGTCATTGATATCATGATTGTTATAACTATTAGTCCATTTATACCACTAAGTGAGCTAAATATTTCTGTATTTAAAAATCGAGCTCTGTGATTGGTCGGATTTTCTGACATCATCAGTTCTGAATGTAATTGGTATAAAGGGATTGTCTTAGATGCAGGCACCATCCCCCTGATGAAGCCTTAGTTATCGAAGCACCAGGGAACCTGCACGCAGATCTTTTGTTGTGCCTTCCACTATTCTATTCAATGTGTGTGCCTGAAACGTTAGACTAAATCCTTATTTAGCATTCAAACAAGGACTCATATTTTTTTACAACCATCACTAGAGGGAAAGTGGCTTTCTGGGCTCTGGAGTGTACAGTGATTTTTTTTTTTGATGTTTCAGTTAGGGGTCTCAGCCCTCACCTGCACCTGCCCTAGCTCTGTAGTACGTCACCATTTGGTCATATTGATCCTCAATGTTGCCATGCTTGCTCTATGCTTATTGCACACATCACTATTTCCATTAACCAGTCAGAGCGCCCACTGGTGCAGGAAGAGCATGGTGACTGGAAACTTAGTTTCAAGATGGAGGTGCTACTCTTATCCTAAAATACTCACTTCATTTTGGTGCCAAAACCTCGATTTGTAATCTGTATTTACTTTATTTGTTTTTAATTTTATTTATGATAAAAGTTTTCATAGTTGTTACTTTGTTCATTTTGGGATAATTTCTGGTCATCCTGTGTGATCACATCTTATGGATCCGCCTGGCATTCCTGATAGGAGAGAGTGTTTCTTATGCATGTACTAGATGAGGTCACATGAATTCAGCACCTTTTGTTACTTTTTAAAGAGTTTATGTTCAGATTATGGCTATGTTAAAATCTATGTGGCATGTTGCTCCCTGCGTTATGGATGATAAACGGGTTAGGGTCAGTAGCATGTTTGTCTCATGCTCTGCACTTGTGTTTTCTCTCTAATACGCAGTTGCTGATTGTTTAAAATGAAAAAATAACGGTGTTGCCTTCAACTTATCTGGCATCAGTCCAGCTCCAGTCTCTGATGCATTGTAAACACCAAATCAGTTTTGAATCCCTCCACAGTCACTGGTGTTGTCCATTGACTCATATGATGTCAGTCCAGACTCAGTCTCTGATGCACTGTAAAGTGTTGTTCAGGTTAAAATCCCTCCACAGCCACTTGTAAGATCTAGCTCCTTACCATGCATCAGTTGAGCCCCAAACTGTAGTGAACAGTGAAGTGCATTTCAGGTTCAGATCCCTCCTCAACTGATGGTGTTGTCCATCGACTTACCATGCATCAGTCCAGACCAATCCCATAATGCACTGTGAAGTGCATTTTATGTTCAAACCCCTCCACATCCACTGGTGTAGTCCATCAATTCATATGACATCAGTTCAGCCCCAATCTGTGATGCACTGTAAAGTATTCTTCAGGTTCAAATCCCTCCATAGCCACTTGTAAGATCTGTCTCCTTAGCGTGTGTCAGTCGAGCCCCAAACTGTAGTGAACAGTGAAGTGCATTTCAGGTTCAGAACCCTCCACAGCTGATGGTGTTGTCCATCGACTTACCATGGATCAGTCCAGACCAATCCCATAATGCACTGTGAAGTGCATTTGATGTTCAAACCCCTCCACATCCACTGGTGTAGCCCATCAATTCATATGACATCATTTCAGCCCCAATCTCTGATGCACTGTAAAGTATTCTTCAGGCTCAATTCCCTCCACAGCCATTTGTAAAATCTCATGCTCACATCCCTCCACAGCCACTTGTAAAATCTATTTCCTTATCATGCATCCGTCGAGCTCCAAACATTAGTGAACAGTGAAGTGCATTTCAGGTTCAGATCCCTCCACAGCCAATGGTGTTGTCCATTGACTGATCTGGTGTCAGTCCAGCCCCAACCTCTACTACACTGTAAGTGCTGTTCAGGTTCAAATCCCACCAGAGTCACTGATTTAGTCCATCTGTCTATCAGTCTTCAGTCCAGCCTTTATCTCTGACACTCTGTGATGTGCATTACTGATATGGATCCCTCCTCAGTCACCATGGTGTAGTCCATTGTGCGCATCAAGATTCATTCCAACACTACCCTCAGATGCACCGTATTGTTCTATTCCAGTTTGAATCACTCCACAACCACTTTAGTCCCTTGTGCTCATAATGCTTCAGACCATCCCTTACCTCTGATGCACTGTGATGTGATCAGTGCCAGTGTATGACTTATACAGTCCATTAAAATGAAACATAGCACATAGTACACATGTGCACCAATGAGCATCACTCCATAGTGCAGGCATACCCACACTCCTTCCCACCTATACAGTGCGCCATACTGAACATAGCAACATATCACATATGTATGCAGGCAAACCATGTGACACAGCACATAGTACACAACCTTTACAGGTGCCCATGTCATCACCCTGTATGTGTACCCACAATGTTTCTGCTTGGCATATGAACACCATTACCAGGTGCAGGCAGCCCCACCTGCTTCCCTACAACTGAGTATACCCCAAGGACGTGTGCCAATTCATGATGCAAAATGACTGCAGTGCCTATGAGCATCATTCCTTGGTACAGGCACACCCACCCCCTTCCCCATGACACAGTATACCCCAAATTACCAGTGACTTTTCATTAATTTTATCATCCTATACATATACACATAATGTATCTACAGTGTCTGTTAGCACCATTATTACATGCATACAGCCCCTCTCATTTCCCCAGAACATATGAAGTGCATCTGCGCCTGTGTTATGAATGCAGGACCCCACCCCCCCACTAACACACAGTGCTTCATCATACAGTCATTCCCTCAGCTTAAACCATCCCATAATACAACCCCCAAAAAATAAACTATGCCAGGAAATTAAATAATACACAGATTTATGTAACCTGTTTACTGAAAGACTGTGAACCTTTACATGAACAACATCATGCTTCATTTACAGTATGATAAAGCAAACAGCACAAATAAAATACAGTTTCCTATACTTATTATGAGATTTTATTACAAAAATAAAATAAAATAGTTTATTTCAATGAAATTACACATTTTAACTACAGCACATATGCAATTAATCATAGACAGACCTCCAGCACTAACAAATGTATCCATTTCCTGTGTCAGCTCACTGACCTATACTGGAAGTGTTCTTCCAGTTTACATCACTTGACCTCACAAAGCACTTCCTTCCTGCATCACTTCCTGATATGTACTTCTAAGGTAATGTATAAATATGTTCTTACTAAACTAGGGGAAAAACAAAACAATTGATAATCAGATTCATAAACTAAAATCAGTAGGTAAGAAGAATTAAACACTGCAAAAATTCCAACCAGTGGAGTGGAACAAAAAAATCAAACTGTAATAACAAGAGATTCAAATATTGATTTCTGACTAACAAAATGGTAAACAACTTGCAAAATTTATATTTAGACAATCAAAGATGTTTATTGTATATTTTTAACAATTTTAATCAACAATTTTACAGAAATGTAATATTTTTGCATGACTAACTAAACAGAGCATAATTATATTTAGATAAAATCATCAGCATTTATTAAAATATGAAAACAACCTTACACAACATTAAATTCAGTTAAACAGACATTACCAAACCTCACTCATTTTCAAAAACTTTTTGTCCTGAAAAACTTTTCTTTTTACAGTTTTAAAATGGGATGTATGTTTTTTAAGATATGTAGATTTAAGCACAGTGTATTTGTATGAATGCTGCAGATCTAAAACCCCTTCAGGAACACATGTGTTCTAGCAACAGGCAGAGGGTACTCGAACATTCTAAGTGACAATAGGATGGAATGAGTTAAGAGTTGAGACAGGAGTCACAGTCTTGTGCGAACTCTGTTGTGTATTTGAAGTTATCAGTAAGGGCTTGCCAGCAAAGATTTGGGGAAGAGGGTGTCATGACCTAAGGTCCTTTGATGTAAGTCTCCTCCAGGTGATGTCTGGGGATCATCACAATGCCCTGTGGCTGTGTTAGCTGGAGGGATGCTTCACATATATACCAGCTCTGCCACAGAATATACAAGGTACTCATGTGCTACTAGAGGGATGAGCCAAGGATGAAGCTCATGAGTGTGGCTGGTTCAGGACTCAGGACAGGAGAGTGCAGTTCCCAAAGTGGACTCTTGCTTGGGATCAGAGTGCCTGTTACCCTCAAGCCAGGGGTGGCACAAGGTCCTGACACCCAACAGCAACAAGTGGGGTCGAGCAGTACGTCTGACACTTGGCATGGCCAAAAAGGGGCCTCAGGCACTTAGATGTTCCTCAACCTGAAGTGAAGATGAGGTAGTCAAACCCATGGTCTACAGTGGGAAAGCTGGTGGGATCCCAAGGAGGGAAGGAAATCTTGAGAGGTACACCCTCAGGGACTGCCACCTTATGGCCTGTGTGACATAAGGAGGATTCCCATGAAGTGGGGCTGAAGGCTATGTTTGTGGGGTGAGTTTTAATATACCAGGCAGCAAAGCCATCCAGGAATGGTGATGGATGGAAGTGAGTGAAGATCGGAACTGTGTGCCTGGTCGGTAAGGAAAGTCTCCAGGGAACTGGTAGGAGATTGTTTCCGAAATGTGGTGAGGGTTCCAAAAATGAGGTAAAGCCGGGCACTAGTGGCAGCACAGATAGGCAGACCCTAAGGTATGGGCTAAAAGGTGCCACAGTGAAATCAGAGCTTTGGTAATGTTTTCATTGCCATGCAAGCAGGGACATTAAAAGTTCTTGGTAGCCAGGGCGCAGTTAAGGGATACCGGAGTCATGGACTAAATCTGTTAAATACATTGAACAATTTCTGGTCAGCTTCTTTGGTGAGCCATTTCAGATATGCACATTATTACTGTAATTCAGGGAACTTAGATCCCCAGTGTTGATAGCTAAGGTGAGATTAAGAAGTCTCCAAAGGACTGGCATTGTCAGGGATTACAGGGACCGGAAGATTCCAGGACAAATATACAGATCAGGATATGGCTGCAGTGCCTGGTTCTTTGAACTGATTACTGGTAGGTTTATGTGACCAGATGAACTAATTGTTGTGCTGCAGAGAGAGAGGCGGAGGCACTGTGGATCACCCTGGAGACAGGAAATGGCACTGCCATTTGCACTGGTGTGATCTGCAGATCTCTCACACAAGGGGATGAGCTGGACAGGGTACTTGTAGAAGTCATCCACAGAATGATAGCTAAAGGGGAAGTGCTCCTGGCAAAAGACTTCAATCTGTGGATTGGAGCAACCATGCTACAGCCTCAGCCAGAAACAGAGACATCCTGGAAGCCCTGCAGGGGGCATACCTAAGACAGCTAGTGACAGAGCTCACCTGACAGGGAGCGACTTTGGACTTCATACTCACCAACGGGGACAGAATTACAGACTTAAAAGTGGGCAGCCATCTGGGATCAAGCAATCACTGTACAGTGTGATTCAATGTGAGAACAGCAGAAGAGTCAAACCACATGAAAACAAGGGTCCTGGATTTCAGACGGGCTGACTTTACAAAGATGGGGAAATGTCTTGGGAAATCACTGACAAGGAAGGAGGGGGTGGAGGAACAATGGGAGCATCTTAAAGGAGCTGTAGCAGAGGCAACAAGCCTTTGCATTAGGCAGGTAAGCAAAACAAAGAGAAGGGAAAAACCACTATGGTTCTCATAAGAAGTGGCTGAGAAGGTAAGGGACAAAAGGATAGTATTCAGGAGGTACAAGGAAACACAGGGAAGAAAACAGGAAACTGCATCTGGAAAAGCAGAAGGAGGCAGGGAAAGCAGTCAGGAGCACAAAGGCATAAGCAGAAAAGAAAATAGCCCAGGCAGTAACAAAAAGGGACAAGAATGTTTTCAGGTATGTTAGTGAAAGAAAAAAGACTAAGGGTGGAATTTTGAGACTAAAATAGGAAGGACGGAAGTGTGCAGAGGTGGACCAAGGAAAAGCAGAAATCCTGAACAAGTATTTTCCTTCAGTATTCACAGAAGAAGGGGAAGGGGAAGGACCAATGTTAGGCGATGGAAGCACCATTGGGAGGGAGGTAGACACCAGTCCATTAAGGCGGAGAGAGTTTTAAAGGAACTCACTATTCTGAAAGTGGACAAGGCAATGTGGCTGGATGGGATACATCCCAGAGTATTAAGAGAACTCAGGGAGGTGCTAGCAGCACCACTGACAGCCCTGTTCAACAGTCCACTCGAAACAGCTGTGGTACCAAAGGACTGGAGGAGGGTGAATGTAGTCCTCCTCAACAAAAGTGGGAGCAGGGAGGAGGTTGGCAGTTACAGGACAGTTAGTCTGATCTCGGTGGTGGAGAAACTAATGGAATCACTACTAAAAGAAGGGGTTTTGATATATCTCAAATCCAGCGGAGCACAGGATCTGAGGCAGCATGGATTCACAGCAGGAAGATCTTGTCTAACAAATTTGATAGATTTCTTTGACTGGGTGAAAAGGGAGATGGATCAGGAACATATGAACATATGAAATTGCTGGCAGAAAAAGGCTCACAGGTCTAGCAAGTCTGCCTGATTGTGTAGCTCTTAGTTTCATACCACTGCAGCTGCCCCACCCCCACACAAACCCCTCCCTCCATCACCTTTACTGGTCCTTCCCCCACTGTGTTCTTGTCTGTACTAACCCTGCCCCTGACTCTATCCCAACCCTGCTTAAAGCTATCCACTGTCTTCAGTTTGATTAACTACTCCGGCAGTGAGTTCCATCCCACCACCACTCTCTCTGTGAAGTAGTACCTCCTCATCTCCCTCATGAACCTTCCCCCTTCCAACTTGAGCTCTGAGCTGCAAATTTGGTGACATCCAGCAGACCAGACCTGAGTTTGAATCCCACAGCTTCCACTTGCATACTTTGTGACCCTGAGCAAGTCACTTAACCTCCTTGTGCTCCCAGGTCGCTCCTGTAAAAAAGCTTTCAGCTTAGTGTGCTATACCTGGTTAAACAACTAAATAAAAAAAAAAAAAAACCTCAGACTGTGCCCCCTAGTGACCCTGCCCCATTTAAGTGGAACAATCCTCCCTATCTGACTTTGTTTGTGCCTTTCAAGTACTTAAAGGTCTTTATCATGCCCCCCTTCCCTTCTCTTCCCCAGTGAGTACATGTTGAGCTCCCTCAATCTTTCCTTATACAGCAACTCCACTAGTCCCATGATCATTTTTGTAGCACTACGCTGCACCCCCTCCAGTGATCGCGCATCCTTTTTGAGGTATGGGCACCAGTACTATACACAGCACTCCAAGTGTGGCCTCACTAGTGATCTATACAAGGGCAGGATGACCTCCTACTTTCTTGAGGTGATCCCTCTGGCAGTGTACTCCAGCATCCTATTTGCCCTTGCTGCTGCCCTCCTTCACTGGGCTGATACCTTCATGTCCCCTGTGACTATTACCCCCAGGTCCCTTTCCTCCTCTGAAGCTGTTACCTGCACTCCCCCCAGCCAGTAGCTGGTCCTGGGATTTCTGTCTCCGAGGTGCATGACCTTGCACTTCTTAGTGTTAAACCCCAACTGACACTCCCTAGTCCAGTGTTCATGTTTAGCTAGATCCTCCCTGAGTGCCTGCTTCCCTTCCTCACTGCCCACTTTTGCACAAATCTTAGTGTCATTGGCGAACAGGCTGATCTTACTCTTGACCCCCCTCTTCAATGTCTCCAGGGAAGATATTGAACAAAACAAGGCCCAGCACTGAACGCTGCAGTACCCCACTTGATACTGGCTTTGGCTTGGATGTCTCCCCCCTTACAACTACCCTCTGTTGTCTTCCCTGCAGCCAGCTCTTAACCCACCCCACCAGTTTCTCCCCTGCTCCCATATCCCTCAGCTTGCTCACTAACCTCCCATGTGGCACTGAGTCAAAAGCCTTGCTGAAGTCCAGATACAGGACATCTACAGCATGGCCTTTGTCAACTGCCCTAGTGACCCAGTCGAATAACTCGATTAGGTTAGTTTGGCATGATCTTTCTGAGACAAACTCATGCTGTCTCTCATCCTGTCGATCATTACTATCAAGGAAGGTTATCAACCGCTCCTTCAAAATGGTCTCCATCAACTTCCTCACTATAGAAGTCAAGCTCATCAGTCTGTAGTTGCCCGGCTGGTCCTTGGGTCCACTCTTGTAAAGAAGCATCATGTGAGCCATCCTCCAGTCCCTGGGTACGTTCCCCATCTCCAAGGAGGTGTTGAACAGGTCTGTCAGAGGGCCTGCCAACACCTCTGCCAGTTCCTTCAGGATCCTTGGGTGTACACCATCTGGTCCTGGTGCCTTGTCCACTCACAAGACTTTAAGGCCCTTCAGAACTCTAACCTCTTGGATGACCACATCTGTTCTCTCTGACCCCCTCCACCCTTGCCCCCTTTCCCTTGCAGTATTGGGCCATCCCTTTCATTCATGAACTCTGAGCAGAAGTACTCGTTGAGTGCCTCTGCTTGGTCTTCCCCTTTTTCCACCCATCCCCCCTCCCTTTTGTTTCTAACAATGTCATCTCTACAACTCCTTTTCTCCCTTATGTATTTAAAGAACCCCTTTTCCCTGCTTTGATCCCCTGAGTCAATTTCAACTCCTTTGCTGCATTGGCTGTCCTGACTGCCCTACTCACCTCCCTAGGTGCATTTTTGAACACCTCTCTGTCCTCTTCACACCTAGATTTTTTGAACTTAGTGAAGCCCAGTCTTTTTTCCCTCACCTTTCCCTCTACTTCCTTGCTGAGCCAGCAATATTTTTTTGACCTGGACTGCTTACTCTGAGACTTGGCACACCTGTCCATTGCCTTATTCAGCCCCATCTTAATGGTTGCCCACTTCTGTTCAGCATCTATCTCTGGGCTAATTTCAGCTAAATACCCCTCTAGGATGCTGCCTGTTCTGGCAAAATCTGCCTTCCTGAAATCCAACCCTCTTGCCTGGTCTTAGTCGACTCTCTCCCTGTGTTAAGGAGGAATGACAGTGAATGGTAGTCACTTCCTGCTAGAGGCTCCTGTACTACCACATCTGGGACTTGGTCTCAATTTGTTAGCACAATGTCCAGGAAGGGGCGTGGGCCGTGGCCTACCTGGAGTTCAGCAATGGCTTCAACACCATCCCACATAGGAGGCTAGTGAACATGCTGGGCAACTTGGGAGTGGATCCCAGGGTGGTAGACTTGGTCAGAAATTGGCTAATTGATAGGACACAGAGAGTGGTGGTACATGGAGTTCAATCCAAAGAGAGGGGGTGACTAGCAGGGTCCCACATGGATCAGTGCTTGGTCCAGTTCTCTTTAATGTCTTCATAAGTGATATTGCAGAGATGCTGGAAGGGAAGGTGTATTGCTTTTCAGATCACACAAAGATCTGCAACAGGGTTGACACTCTAGGACAAATAGAGAAAATGAGAAAGGACCTAAGCGATCTTGGGGAACAGAAATGTGGAGGAGGTATACATGATGGGAGGAGGTACTGATGGCCACCAGACAGGAAAGGTACCTGGAAGTAATCATATCTGATGATCTTAAGGTTACCGAACAATGTAAGAAGGCTGTGAGGATAGCCAGTGGAATGCTGGGGTGCATAGAGAGAGGTATCTCCAGCAGAAGGAAGGAGGTGGTAATGCCATTGTATAGAACATTGGTAAGACCCTCATCTAGAGTACTGTGTCCAGTACTGGAGGCCACATCTCTGGAAGGACATAGACAGAGTAGAAGCAATTCAGAAAAGGGCAACAAAAATGGTGCAGGGGCTGCACTAGAAGTCATATGAGGGAGACTGGAGGATCTCAATATGTATTCCCTGGAGGAGAGAGGAGAGAGAGGAGTTATGATTAAGACTTTCAAATACCTCAAGGGTGTAAATAAGGTACATGAGGGTAGCATCTTTTTAAAAAAAGAAGTTCAAGAACAAGGGGGTATGATATGAAAATAGAGTGGGGGTAGACATAGGGGTAATGTGAGAAAGTATTTTTTCACAGAAAGGGGTGGTGGATCCATGGAACAGCCTCCTGGAAGAGACATTAGGAGCAAAAATGGTAGGGGAATTCAAAAACGCATGGGACAGACATAAAGGAACTGTAGCGATAGGAAAGAGAGGGTAAGCCTCAGATCATTTAGTATCTGAGATATATGAAACAGCTAAAGAAAAATAGGAGACTAGGTGGACCAAGCAGTCCTTATCTGTTTTCAAATCCTATGTTTTATGTTTCATATACCATCTGCATCAGTAAACAACAGTCACTGACTCAGATACATGTGTCTGTGTGTTCATTTCCAACAAGTATAGTGCCTGTCATGCAGATCTTGATAAAGAAGTAAGAGAAATGGTAATTGTTTTCAAGTGTCATCTGGCAAGCTATAACCAACAAGATACCCATAAACAGAGGAATACCCTGTGACCTACCCACCTCTATCAGAGCAGAATCACATCAGTCAGTGAACTGAGTAAAAGGAGAGGGTTGTAGTAGCTAGATGGGTATTGCAGAAATATTCATCACTAACCCCAGTGCTTTCTCATGTGTGGATGATGCTTTGCCAGGTCACTCTGCTTGAGTAATGAGACATAAAAACACCAGGACAGGGAGGAAGGTTAAGAAACATATACTGCAGTAAATGTCCACTAATATCAGAACCATACATTTGCACCATGACTGGACATGTAAGCAGATGGGAGGGAGAGCTGTTCAGGTCAGGGTTGTGGTGCCATCATCTTCTAGAACCTGCTCTGGATGCACAGAGAATGCTCACTGTACAGGACAGTTGGGTCCCTTGCTGATGAGGTCACTGCACCAAGGGGCAAAAGGAGATTCCTGAGAGGCATCTCTGGGCAGTGTACCATGATGATGACAACTCCATTACACCTGATACCTCAAGGGTTAGTGCAAGACTATGGACTGTGGTGGGGCAGTGCAAGTATGAGAGAAGTGGTTCAGAGCCGACACCAGTTCAGCTTTGAGTTGGGGCCTGAAATTGTGGTTCAGCTTCACCAACTTTGCTGAGCCACTTCAGTTGCTGCACAGGGGTAATGCCAAACCTCACCCAACAACTAACACACCAAAATCTGGCCAATGGAAAATCATGTACACAAATGCTCACAGCCTGGGGAATAAGATCCCAGACCTGCAGGCAATAATGTCAAGAGGCTAAACTGGACATAGTAGCAATTAGTGAGACGTGGTTTACCAGTAACCACACTTGGGAGACTTCAGTACCTGGCTATGTATTGTTCAGAAGAGACCGAGGTGCAAAAAGGGGGGAGGAGTGGCCCTGTATATCAATGAAAATATCAAAGCTACAGAAATTCAGAATACACATAAGGAGCCAGAAGAACTGTGGGTCACCCTGGAAACAGGAAATAGGACAGCTATAAGAATTGGGGTTGTCTACAGGCCCCCAGACCAGGGGGAGGACATAGACACATTACTGTTAGAATATATGCAAAACATGACAGCTAAAGGGGAGGTTCTGATAATGGGAGACTTCAACATGCCGGATACAGATTGGTCAATACCAGCAGGAACATCTGCCAGAACTAGACACATAGTGGATTCCCTTCAGGGGGAGGGCCTCAAACAACTGGTACAGCAACCCACAAGAGACAGGGCTATCCTAGATCTAGTACTGACTAACATAGAAGGGATCACAGATCTCCAGGTAGAAGGTCACCTGGGGGCCAGTGACCATCACATGGTATGGTTCAATTTGGCTACTACATCTAAATCATCCCATTCCAAGGCAAAATATGGGACTTCAGAGGAGCTGACTTTGATAAGATGGCCAACAGAGTTAAGCTAGCCCTGGCAAAAGAAACACAGGTGAGGGGTACAGGCAAACTGGGCAAGCATTAAGGATGCAATACTTGAAGCAACATCCCATTGTGTTAGACAGAAAAGGAAGTGCAAAAGAAGAAGGAAACCACTTTGGTTCTCAAATACAGTAGCAGAAAAGGTCAGAGCCAAAAGGCTGGCCTTCAGGAAATATAAGGGAACACAGCGGGATGAAGATAGGGAGGCATACCAAACTGCCCTAAGGGAAGCAGCGAAGGCAGTAAGGCAGGCAAAGTCCCAAACTGAGGAAACACTAGCACGAACAGTAAAAGAAGGTGACAAGACTTTCTATAGATACATTAGTGAAAGGAGAAAGTTCAGAGTGGGTATTGCTAAGCTTAATGGAGAAAAGGGAGCATGTGAGGAGGAGGACCCTGTAAAGGCATCTATCCCAAATAAATACTTTTGCTCAGTATTTACTGAAGAGAAGGTAGGGCAGGGCCCACAGCTCAGCACCATGGACACAGGGAGGAGGAGGGAGGGAGGTGAGCACTACTCCCTTCACAAAAGAAAGGGTCCTACAAGAGCTTGCTAAACTCAGGGTGGATAAGGCAATGGGACCTGATGGCATACATCCCAGGGTACTTAAGGAGCTAAAGGTGGAACTAGCAGAGCCATTAGCAGAACTGTTTAGTGAGTCTCTGAGCACAGGAGAGGTCCCAGAAGACTGAAGAAGAGCTCATGTGATCCCGCTCCACAAGAGTGGTAGCAGGGAAGAGGCAGAAAACTACAGACCAGTCAGTCTTACATCAGTAGCGGGCAAGATTATGGAGGCACTCCTTAAGGAAAGGATAGTGCAACACCTGGAACCCATAGGAGCACAGGATCCAAGACAGCATGGGTTTACAAAAGGAAGGTCCTGTCAAACTAATCTCATAGATTTCTTTGACTGGGTAACCAGAGTGGTGGACCAAGGGGGAGCAGTTGATGTCACCTACCTTGACTTCAGCAAAGCTTTTGACACTGTTCCACATAGAAGATTGATAAGTAAGCTGGGTAGGCTCGGGGTGGGTCAGAAGTTGGTCAACTGGGTGGCAAACTGGTTGACGGGCAGAAAACAGAGAGTGGTGGTAAATGGTATACAGTCAGAAGAGATGCAAGTCACAAGTGGGGTACCTCAGGGATCAGTTCTGGGGCCAGTCCTCTTCAACATCTTCATTAGTGACCCTGCAGATGGACTTAAGGGTAAGGCTTGTCTATTTGCAGATGACACCAAGATCTGCAACAGAGTAGATGATCCAGTTGGGGTGGGCAGAATGAGAAGAGATCTGGATAAACTAGCAAAATGGTCAGAAGAGTGGCAACTGGGATTTAATGCAAAGAAGTGCAAAATCATGCACATAGGAAGAGAAACCCTGAAGCCACCTATAGGCTGGGAGGGAGTTGCTAGCAGTCACAAAGGAAGAAAGAGACTTGGGCATCATCATCACTGATGACCTGAAATCATCCAAGCAGACTTCTAAAGCAGTAGGTGGGGCTAGGGGGTGTTAGGGTGTATTAGTAGGGGTATCACAAGTCATAAGAGGGAGGTAATAATCCCTCTTTACAAGACACTGGTTAGGCCCCATCTGGAGTACTGCATGTGGTATTGGAGGCCACACCTTCACAAGGACATTAACCAAATTGAGGCAGTCCAGAGAAGCACAACCAAAATGGTGCAGGAACTGCATCAGAAGACATATGAGGACAGATTAACAGAGCTCAATATGTATACCCTTGAGCAAAGGAGGGAGAGAGGTGATATGATCGAGGCATTCAAACACCTTAAGGGCATGAACAAGGTCAAAGAGTCTAACATGTTTAAATATAAGAAAAATAGCAGGACAAGAGGACACAGCATGAGATTAGAGGGGGGCCGATTAAGGGGGAATGTGAGGAAATTCTTTTTCACAGAAAGGGTGGTGGATGCATGGAATGGCTTACCACAAGAAGTGGTAGCTATGAATACAGTGCAGGGCTTCAAACAGACATGGGATAGGCATAAGGGAGCAATACAAATGACTATGAATAGATAGGCCACTGACAGAGCAAAGGCCGATGGCACATTTATAAGGTAGAAAAAGAAATGGGCAGACTGAATGGGCCTTGTGGTCCTTATCTGCCGTCAACTTCTATGTTTCTATGTTTCCCAGTGCAGTAATTGCCACAGGGTGAAACAGATGGCAAATAGGGGATGAAAGAAACATGCAGTTAGGGATGGATATGAATAACTGTAGTTTACTTGTTGAAGGTGCTTTTTGGCATGCATCTGCTGTGGATTGCTATTCATGGTGTAGAGAGAGTCTACAAAACCCATCAAGACTGCCATGACCCAGTAGATTAGAGTCTGTGTCATCAAAACAGACTCAAATGGATGGTAGATCCAAGGTGTAAGTAGTACAAACATTAGGCAGACTGGATGGACAATTGGTTTTTATTTGTCACATTCTATGATTGTAATTAATTTCTGACCTCAAGATGTATACCCCCCTATAGTCCATGACTCTCCATTTTACCTCATGCCAATTACTATGGTCTCCCATGCAGTGCCATAGGTTTAACAATTATATTTTTATGTTATGATTATTATTTTATTTTATCTCTTCTATTCTTTTATTTTTATTTCAAGTATTTTATGTATTAGATAAATAATAAATAGTAATATAATGATAGTGATCTAAGTTTTGTTATTAATGTCACATATTTTTATTTATATGACAAAACACAATCTGTGAAAATGAATGTTTTTTGTTTATAAGAAATAGCAAATTTATGTGGTTTCACTATTACTGTAATTTTATTATTTTTTTAATTTATATACAAAGAAAATAGTTTTATTAAAGTATAATAATATGTGTAAGGAAGCTAATTAGCATACAGTATGGCAATCAATGCCGCAAGCAAAACAGCATGCACTGAAATAACATCGGTTAAAACACCGACTACAACACAAACAGCGGACACTATCAAATATAATGAGAATTTCTGTTTTTTTTTCCAGGGGGCCTCATCCATCACACCACCTGATGTGGGACTTTGCCCTGACACCCCCCAGAATTAAAATGACCAGCTCTGAGGGGGTGTGGGTTTCAGGGATGGGGAGAAAAACAAAAAAACTGCAACTCTGGGAGACCTTGGGGGGGAACCAAACCTAGTACTCCACTGCAGGGAAAGTCTGCCAAAATAAGACAAATATCAGCAGCATATGCAATGTTCTTTATCTCTACATCATCACGTGTTACTGAGATCCCTCTAATACTGTTCATACTGTTTACGTTACTGAACAATTGTTCTATTCGGTCCAGTGGCGCTGAGGGTTGAGACGATGGACTCCACACCTCGTGCTGCACTGGCGACCTGAGTTCGGGAATGAGCTCAGGTTGTCAGGGGTTGGCAGGGGAGGACTGGGATTGAGCATCCATAGGACTGCTATCTTAGTCCTGGGGTGGGTTCAGGATTCCTCCAATGCACTAGTGACCCCTGGTGGATGCTGGGGCTTCTGCAGTGCATGGCAGCAGCAGCATGGGGATAGGATCATGGCAGATGTCTTTCAGGTGCTTGTGGGAGCATGCACATGCTGGGCAGGACATCATTGCACGTCTGACCAAGAATCTCCCTCTGCCTTTGGGTGAAGCAACAGCGAACATAGGCATGCTGACCCACCACACGCCCAATGTCGGCTGACTCTCTGGAATTCCCTGGGGTCTGGGGGCCTCTTCGTGGGGCAGGGAGAGCTCCAGACCTTGCTTACCTGATGTAGCCAAGAGTCATTGGTTGAGGTGGGTGGTTGAGTTAGGCTACTGCAGATGGGACCCTGAGAGATGCCCCGAAGGTAGGGTGTGTAAATAAAGCATACAAAAAAAAACCCTAAAAACAAACAAACAACAAAAAAAAACAATGGTTCTAAAGTCAAAATATACAACATGGGGCTTAATGGGCATCCCTGACACTGCTTGTTACTCTGCTAGTCTCCCCCACCCATCCATTCACGTATGGTGCAACTACTGCATTATTGTAGCATGTCTGAATCTATTGAACAAAAGTCTCTGGAAAGCCAAATTTTGCATACATTTCCACAAATAGGAATGTGCCACCCTATTGAAAGCTTTGGCTTGGTCCAAACTTATAAGAAAACCTGTTATTTCTTCTGAGTTGCTTTTCTCCATATTTTCATGAAGGAGGATTAAACCGTCCATAATATGTCTTCCTGTAACGGAGCAAAATTGTGTGGGATTCATGATGTATTCTAAAATTACTGCTAATCTATTGCTAAGGATTTTTGTAAGAATTTTACAGTCTGTATTAACTAATGTAATGGGTATCCAATTTTTTAGTGAATCCCTGTCTCCTGATTTATGAAGTTAAATCAATAAACCCCTATACATGCTTTCTGGTAATTATTTCTGTATTAAACTTTCATTTAACATCTGTACCATTTCCACAACTAGATGTTGTCCAATTATAGTATACAACTCATTTGGTATATCATCTTGTACTAGTATCTTACCTGTTTGTAAATGAGTTATCACCCTCTGTACTTCAGTGACTATAATGGGTACTGTTAAAGAAAAAAACTGTTCTGGAATTTTATTTAGATTACAATTCAGCAATGTTATCCTCAGCCAGCTGTGAGTCTGCTGTGAACATGTTTAAAATATACTTTTCTATTTCCCTCAGGACTTCTTTCCTATTTTGCAAAATTTTCCAATCTTGTGTCTTAATTTGTCACATAAAAGCCTGCCTCTCCTGAGTCCCAAACCTCTGTTCACTTTCCAGAGATTTCATCTGATTGCATTTTTACCATTTCTTTCTTTAAATCTTATACAACATTTTGGTCTATATTTTCCCCTTTACTCTGCATAAATTGTAACGTATATAGCAGTTGCCTCAGCTCTCAATATCTGTTCTTTTTGTATCTCCCTGAAATCTTCCCTATAGTTTGAAAATATTCCTTAAAATCTTTTTTACTGTCTTTCCACCATTCCTGTTTTGAATCATAAAGGAAAAAAAAAATGACTTCCTAGCTTCTATAATATTCTGAAATCCTTCTGTCACGAGGGGTTCTTCTAATAGCGATAAATTAAACTTCTAGTACCCTGGTCCCTTTGTAGTTTCCTGGAAATTTGAAATGGTTAAGCTGAGTAAACCATGGTCTGAAGTATCTACTGGAGAAAATAATGGGTTCCAAAAATTTGAAGTATGGATTATAAACCAGTAATCTATTCTAGTAGATTTCTGACCTTGAAAAAAATATGTGAACTGTATGATTTAAATCCAGGAATGCATCTCATAACCCTATCTGGTCAATAAAATTATTTAAAAAATAGCATCGCAGTAAATCTTGTTCGTGTTTAGGCCTCTATCAATGAGAAATCTACTGATAATCTCCTCCAATCAGAATGTTCTTACTAGTATATAGATTCGGTTGTATCAGTTTTAATAATTCTATACAAGCTACCTTCCCTTGAGATGCATAAATATTGATTAATCGAAAATCAATCACTTCTATCTGAACATCTAATACCAGGAAGAATATCTACCATGTGTGTTACTGTTGCAGCCATATTTGTAAAGCAAATGCCTACCTCTCAATACAGATCCTGACCCCTCACGATCAATAGCTTGATCCCCAAACCCATGCAGCTGAAGCAGTATCAAAGTCTTCCAAGGATTACAACCTAGTATCTTGAAAGAAAACTGTATCATACTTATATATGGAAAATAACTCATATGTAGCCAATCTCTTTTTATCAGACCTAATGCTAATAGTGTTCAGGCTTGCTACAGTCAGCTCATAATGTTTTAAATCCGGTTTCAAAGTGTCAAGTCACAGCTGCCTTTTTTCTGGTGCATTTTCTTAACCCCTTTATCCCATACATTTTCCTTTTTTAGTTATATTTAAATGTTCTTTACTGATTTCAGACTCAGAGGTGGCATCCATCTGGGATGACATAAGGGATGCAGTATCCTGAGTCTGGATCATCTTCCATTTTTTCTGATTGTAAAGCTTCAAATTTTTTGGTCAGCTGTAACTCTTCCAGAGTGTCACTCACCTCTGGAGACTCCATACATCATTTTCTCTTATTAGAGACCAATTGGAATTCCGGCTAAGGAATGAGGGGACATGGTATTTATGTCTTGCACAGTACGGGCTTGCTCTTCTGACTGTGAACCAGAGGTCCTTTAACCGATCACCTTACATTCCAAAAGCCTTCACTGTCCAGGATGGGGTCTGGAGTCCCCTGTAGAGGACAATGTTTTTCGAGCCAATGTAGAATGTTAGCAATATTGACTCCCTCATTTTGAAAAAGCACCATTATCACTCTGAAGGATTGTTTCATCAGCAGTATAACTTGGAAGGGAGTCCACAGGGGGTTTGTTTTTAGGACTAAATGTTTTTCCCAAAACCATCCTAATAATTCAGGCATACAGAAACTGATGTCAAATGTCTGTTCCCCTGTGGCATGAATCAGGGCATATGCACCAGCTGGGTTAAAACCAAGCAACTGTTTTGTCAAACATTGCCCCACATATTGTCTGTCTGGGGGAGTTTCTAAACCTCCCAGATAGCTAAGGTGTATAGCATTTCTCCATTTCACCAGTTCAACTGGCTTCTGAAACAAACTTGCATAAGTGGATTTATTCATATTGATATTTTGCTGAGGATCATTATTTTTAGATTCCCCTTCAGTTCCCTACCCTTAGCTACTTTCAACTTCTTGTCCCAAATCGCCTTGTTAGGAATCAAAAAAAAGTTCTTGTTGAGACCCCATGGGAGAAAAAGAAATGCTACCCAACTCTGTTATTGTTGTTTTCTCTGCCATAACCTCCTCCAATGTTTCACAGGCACATTGGGTTCCTTCTGTGGCCCAAGGGCCTCTGGTGAAATATTTGGTGTGTCTGGGCTGTAATTAGAGTCCATGACTCATTTCCCCATTGTATCTTGGATCCATCCTGCCTTCTGCAAAGCTGATTCAGGCATCCAGGCATCCTTCTATCCTGGAAGCTTTGTGTCTCACCTTTGTGCCACTTCCTGTCCGGGTGTCTTCCCTGGGTCTATGTTTGCTGCTCCAAACACGAAGACTCAGAGGTGGCATCCACGCTTAGAATCATTAGGAGTTTAAAATCACAATTCAATAATGAAATCAGTCTCCAATTTGCTATCATACACTTGTTTCTTTTCTTGAATAGAAAAACTAATAGTCCTTGTGAAATTGTTTCTGGTATCTGGCCTTTCTGTAACATAAAATTATAGACATTTGTCAGTTCAGGTTTTAAGTTATGTGCAATTATTTTCCTATGAAATTCTACTGGCAATCCATCCATACCTGGAGCCAAACCTGATTTGAGTTGTTGAACAGTAGTATACACTTCCTTAACTGTTATCATTTGTTGTAAGATATTGACAGAGTCATTTGTAATACTAGGTAAAATTCTATTGACCCAGCCATTGTCATTTTGAAAAACAGGGGAACTAAAGGACGAAGATTAATTATTCTACTATGTTCAAGATTCCTGTATAATTTGTTATTAGAGAGCCAGATTCATCTTTTAAAACTGGCATCATTCTGTTTATTTTCCAAGCTTGGAAGCCATCAAAAGGCTTAATAAAAAAAGATTTGCCTTGAGTACCAAATTTCTGTTCTTGATATAGAGAGGCAAGTCTATCATATTGGCATTGTCCGTGGATCCCTCAAAAAATAAACCACACCTTACCACTTTGAACTCTTAGGATGCTCGTTGGCAAATTTATTTATTTTGGCACACCAATTATCTCTTTCATATCCCAAACATCATTGTCATCACCATAAAACAATTTATCTTATTACAATTCTTCTCCTTCCAGCTTTGTCTTCTTCCTGGTTGGTTCCTTCCTTTTCGGTGTTCCAGGTCTGGACACACTGAATCCAGCCTCCTCCTCCATCACCAGAACCAGTCCGGTTGCTTGTTTATATCGGGTCTCCCTCTCCAGGCCCGGACACTATGCATCCAGCACCCAGACATATTTCCCCTACCCTCCTTTATGCCATGCCTGGCTCCTTGCCTCAGCCCATGGTCCTACCCCTTCCCCTTTATTTTGTCCCCCTTCTTACTTCTTCCCCTATTCTTTTTATCCTCTCCTATCTTCAATAACCCTGGTGGGCATCAGACTCTTTATCCTCTCCTATCTTCAATAACCCTGGTGGGCACCAGACCTGCCCACCACCAGCGGGGCTCCACCTAGCCCCCCGGCCCTTTGCTGCCTCTTCACAGCACCACCTTGGTTGCCCCATATGATCAGAGCCTACTGAGCACTCCTCCATGCCCTGCCCGATTTCTTTCCTTGTGCCAATTTGCCATCTGAAAAACCTCTTTATACAGGGTGAGTGGGTGGGTAATTTCCAGCAAAAGAGGGCTCTCTGAGGGTGAGCTGCCCTTAAATACCCCCAAGGACCCAAAATGAGGACCCCTGTTGACCCTGCCCCAAGCCAGTCCATTGGGATCCTGGCTGCCTGTTGTATGGTGCTGTCCAGGACCTTCCCCCTCCCCCAATGATGTCACTTAACACACTCCCTCTCCCCTTTTCTGTCCCCTCTCCTTTTCTGCAATTCCTGGGGAGGCCTTGGGACAAACTGGCCTGCCTTTTATGGACAAGCCTCATTGCATATGTCTAGTTTTAACTGGGCTATTTGTTGGGAAAAATCTTTGTTCATGGAGTTTTGAAGGGAAATTAAATTGTATAACTTATGATGTAGTTCATGATAAGAAATATTTTTTTGTGTCCCTTTCAGTCTGCCTACCAGCTTTAAAAAGTC
Source organism: Neoceratodus forsteri (assembly GCA_016271365.2). Taxonomy (NCBI): domain Eukaryota; kingdom Metazoa; phylum Chordata; order Ceratodontiformes; family Ceratodontidae; genus Neoceratodus; species Neoceratodus forsteri. The sequence goes on along the minus strand of CM057455.1, from coordinate 1,762,040,977 downwards.
AGTTAAATCTTTTGTGGTGTCTAACCACCAATTCACAGGGGTATCATAGAGAAAGTCCACTGATTTTCTTGCTGTCATGACATGGTCTAGGCCTTGTAAAATTTCTTTGTCTTCTAACAGGGTAATATTTAATTTCCAACATTCTTTCCCTGATGTTGTTTTTCTAAAGTTTGCTATAATAAGTTCTACAATATCATGGTCAGATGAGGGGTAGATTGGGTTTGTGCAGAAACTAAAGGTAAAGTTGGGGAAATAAAGAAATAGTCAATCTGTGGGGACAATTTCCCTCTATGATAAGTGTGAGCTGGTTTAGTATGCAGTTTTGAAAAAATATCTATTAGTCCTGTTTGAGACAGTAAATGGTTTAAGAATAAGATATCACAAAAGATTTTATTTGTGAGGTGACCTGTGTCCATCTTCAGACTCCCACAGTTAAAATCACCCACCCAGATAATTTGTTTTGAGGTAAACAAAAAGCGCTGTATTGTTTTAAATAAGTCAATTCTACCCGCCTTTGTCTGCCCCACATAAATATTTATCAACCTAAAATCCATGCTGTTAAAATTAGCATCTAACAACAGAGCACATCCAGGGTGGATGTCTACCAAGCGTGTGACTTTAATATTGGGATTATTTATGCTAATTCCTAAATCACAACAGAGATCTTCCCCTATTGACTACTCACTATGCCCCCAAAACCATGCAGATTTGGCCATTGCTATTTCTCTTGCAGTATGAAGCCTTGTCTCCTGAAAAATAAAAATAATGCATTTCAAAAAATTAAAAAGTTGAAACTCTTTCTCTCAGACTTTATACTATTAGTGTTTAAAGATGCAATTCAGTGCTATATAAATCCATGAGAGAAAAAGAGAATCAATCTTTTTCTAGGGGTCTTTTTCTTTTTCTTTTTTTGGCATCAGCTCTGGTTTTCCATTTTTTCCCTATGGGTTGTTTAGGGTCAGATTTCTCAGGTTCTTCAGAATCCGAAGAAATGTCCACCTGAGAGGAGGAAATGGAAAGTGCATCCATTTGATCTTCTATCTCAGTGTCTTGCCATTTTAAAACTGAGTAAGTGTTGAAAGTATGAATTGGTTCTATCTCCACAGGTGGTACAATCATGGATTTCCGTGTATTGGGGGGAACTGGTAGGAAATTTTCCTTTTCCCCTGGAGCCTCTGAGATTGGGGCTGGAGGTAGCATTGCCGTGTCAAGAGGACCTGGTGTTTCTTTTTCTGGGATAGGGGTTGCTGCATGATTGGTGATTATTGTTAAGTCTATTGGGGGGGCACTTAGTACTGCAGTCTGGATGTTCAAGGCCCTGTCAGTGCGAGAAGCTTTATGTTGTGCATGACTTGCCCTATTAATATAAAAATCCTGCTTGGCAAAGTCCGAATTCGTAGTGTTGTGGGATGCCCATGGACACATTGTAAATATTGTATATACTCGCATATAAGCAGAGAATTTTAGACCAAATTCCTACTGTCAAGTCATGGGTCTTGGCTTATACATGAGTCAGTCTGTGCTTGCTAATAAATCAATCCAGCGTTTTGTCAAGCACCTCATCCATGGCTGTTCCCAGTCACATACCCTATTATTGGTAACCTATGCTGAATAAAATATCACTCAAAACAGTATCCATATAAATGCCAAAATGATAGAAAAACAGAGCTCTTATGGTGCAGCTGCATGCTGTTGAATATGTGGAGACCTCCAAAGCTTTTACATTATTCCATGCTTACTCATCCATAAGCAGGCATTGAGGATCCACAGGAACCCAAGTACTGCTCCACAGGTGCGGCGTCTTTTTTTTGCATTGACAAGGTGGTGCTCAAGGTTGGGTCAGATGTGGGAAATGAGTGAGACAGTCATCACTGTATTTACTAATACCACAATCAGGGTTCAGGAATGGGAGGGGGTACACTAGACCACCAGGGCTCTTCAGGGAACATTACTAGTATGTTATTTACTAAATCTGTGATCGAGGTTCGGGGACAGGAGGGGGGTCCACTAGAATACCAGGGCTGTTCGGGGAACATTACTGAGTTGTTATGGACTTGATCTAAGTGTATAGTACCTACAGATGCATTTTTTCACTGTCTGTTGTGCCAGACTTTGTAATAAATTGATTACCAGCTTATACACGGGTCAGTGTGCTTTCTACTTACAATGTAAGGCATTTTGGGGAGGTTAGCTTATAAGCGGATCGGTTTATCTGCTAGTATATACAGTAGGTGTTCTTCTACATCACATAAGTTACATTTTGGAGTGGCTGTGCAACAAAAGACAGCATGACTCAAGGATCCACACACAGAACATTTTAATTGTTCACTGTTAGGACTGCTGTGTCATGAGGATCCACATTTAAAGCACACTCGATGCTGGCCTTGGTAAAAAAGGATCCCTTTTTCCCATCCTAGAAAGAAGCAATTTGACATATGTTCTTTGCTTTCCAGAGTGCTATGCAACGTTAACTTATATTTCCACCCCCCTGGCCAGAATCCTTCTCGATCAATAATTGGTTCTGAGGAACCCTGTATATCACATTTTTTTTCTAGCCAGTATGTAATGTCTGTTAGATTGACTCCCGCATTTCAAAATAAAATGGTAAAAATTTTTAAGGAAGATTTGGTGAGTGGAATGGCTTGAAAATGTGCCCAGATAGCCTCATACTTTTGTGCTGAATGAATCACCCAGAATTTATTTAAGAGGTCTTCCATGTGAAAACTGATATCATATGTGGTTTCACCAGTCGCATGGATTAGGGCATAAACTTCAGATTATGAAAACCCCATTTGTTCTTTTATGAGTTCCTTACCAACAAAAAAACTGTCCTGTGGGATTTGCCTACCACCTAAATTTCTGAGACATATGGCGTGCCTACATTTTGCATTTTCCACTGGTTTGTGTAGCAGGCTCGCAAAGGTGGGTCTCAGTGGCACAGGAGTCATGTCAGTCTCTTTATCTGGTTGTACTGGCTGATGTGTTGTGTCTGTTAATGGCTGCATATTATGTTCTATGGGCGAAGACTGAGAGTCATAAAAAATCTCCTCTCCAGTATCTGAAGGTACCAGGAGAGGGTTATCTGTAGGTTGCTGCAGTCCAAGAGTCTCAGGTGAGGTTGCCAAAGTGATGTTTATTACACTAGGGAGTGCAGTAGGCAGTGGAGCGGTCACAATATTAACATCCAAAGGTGGCAGGGATACTGGTTTCAATGTAGGTGGTCTCCATTCAGGTGTGCCCAAAAGAGGGATGTCTGGGACTGGGAGCCAACTACCTGAGTCAGCTTTTTTCCAACCTGCTGATTCCAATGTTGCCTCAAGTGACCATTTTGTGGATGTGGATGCTCTGTCTTTCTCGGGTGATTCCAAGGTTCGATCCGAGGTCTCTGGTGAAGCACCAAAACAGAAAATATTTTGTAATACAGTTTTTTTTTACCAAAACGTGCTGGTGAGGTATTCTGAATTTGTTTGCATTTTTTTCTCTTCCTCCAGTTTTTTCCTCTCTAAATCATACTCTTTCTCAATGTTCTGTAACTGTTCTTGTAATTTTTGTTTTTTCTCCTCTAAGGATTTCTGTAATTGGTCTTCCGTTCTGGCAATGGCTTCTTCTTCTTCTTCATGAGGTATGTCTGGATTTAGTAGTTGTCCATCTTCAGTTATTATTGCTGGGTGGTCTTTCAAGCCTCTCTCAGATAGGAACGTGATGTGTCCCTCTACACCTCCAGAGCCCAACTGGCTGGAGTCTGCCATCTTCTCACACATAGGGCCCCCTACTAGAAAGAGTAGGAGAATTTTTCTTTTGAAATCATAACAAAATCATAACAATATATATACAAAATCAATATTGCAACAGACATAACCATAAAAGGAAAAAGAAACAAAAACAGAACATAAAAGAGTAAGAATAATAAAAAGAAATTATAGCAAATATGGAAAAATCATTAATACATTAACCAAAAACCTCCCCCTACCATATTGTAAAAATATGAGAATGTCTGCATCAAAAACAAATCATGTACAGATCATAAACATGGAAAAACCAATATCAATAACATATACAGCAGCAGAACATCTCCCCTTCCTAGAAAATAGAACATGGAAAATTTTGTCAAAATTGTAACAGTCAAGGAGTTGTGCTAACCAATATTAGAACATATCTAATCAAAAAATAATTAAACTTTTTTTCCCCTTCCTTCCTTCACCCTTTTCTCCCCCTTTGCCCTACCTTCCCTGTTCTTCTCATCCCTTCTCAACCTAAAACTGAACCATAATAAAGTCTACAAGTATAAGTAATAACCAAAATTTATAAGAAAACAAAGCTGTTCCATTTCCTTTCCTGTTGTTGAGAAGAGAGATGATTACATTCTTTACATTTTAATTTTTGCAATTCATTTATAATTATTTGTACCAAATTAGTTTCAGGAATATCCTTTTGTTGTAAAACTAAACGGCATCTGCTAAGTCACAGCCAATACAAGAAATGAACATGAATAATTTGTAATGTGCCTATACAGATCCCTTCCTTTAGAGCTGGATGAATACCATAATATAGTGAATCTTTTGCAGGAGGAAGTAGTAACCAACTCATGCTATGTAACCATCTATTTTTTAACACATCCCAAAATCTAACCACATATGGACATTGAAAATACAAGTGATTCATAGTTTCCAGTTTACCTTGACAATCTGATCTTGGACAAAAACGCTCTTTTAGTGCCTTGTGTTTCTGATTACTCTTTACATTCACCCTATTGTGAATCGCTAACCAGACGGTATCCCACATATGGTCCGGGATCCTGTTATTAGTAATATAGTTAGAAATCTGCTGTTGTTGACAATCTAAAAATCCTATCCAAGGGGTGTCTGAAAAAAATGTATCCATTATAGTTAAATAAAGGGTTTTTCGTGACATTTGTGATGCACTCATATAACTTATATCCCATATTTTTATTTTATCAAAAACCACTTCCCATAAATCTAATAATCTAGGTTGTTGTTTATTTTTATGTAAAAAAATGACCACTTCTCCATTCCTAACACATTTTTAATGTTTGTAAATCCAAATTGTATCCACCATTTTGGTTCATTTTTAATTAAAGGGAACAAGTTTATGGAAAAAAAAATTGTGAAATAAAACACGATTGGGTTAATCATGTTCAAGCCACCTTCTTTAAGTTGTTTATACAAAATATTCCTTTTAATTGGGTTTAACCTACTACCCCAAATGCAGGTGAAGAAAATCCTCAACACTGAAGCCTCCAATTGTTTTTTTATATGGAATACAGCACTTAAATAGAAAAATATTGGAATTAAAAATGTCTTTGTGTAATAAACCCTTTTTTTCATTGTTTTCCAATGATTCCATACCTCCACCTTCTTCTTTGCTACCTCCAAAGCACGTTCCCAGTTAAAAAGGGGCATATCCTCTCCACCCCAATAAATCCCCAAAATTTTACAAGGCTGTTGGGCCACCCGAAACCCTCCAAATTTTTGAGGAGTGGCTACACGCTCATTTAATCTTAATTTTTTTGTTTTAGTAAGGTTTAAAGAGGCCCCTGTTATTTTCCCTATTTCCTGGATAAGACCTCTTGCTAAACCAAAGGAATGTTAATTTTTTAATAACAGACACACATCATCAGCATATGCTATCACTTTGTAATTAAGAACTGTAAAACCATGTATTCCTTTTATCAATGGAGACCTGGTAAAAACCCTCAAAAGAGGGTCCAAAACAAACACGTACAATAATGGACTTAAAGGGCAACCTTGCCTTAAGCCCGTATATATGAAATGTACATCTCCTTTCCAACCATTTTCATATGGAAATACATATGCCAGAGCATAGCAAAGCTTTATCCACCCAATAAATTTCGTGGGTAACCCAAAAGCTAATAAAACGTCCCACAAAAAAGAGTGAAATACTGTATCGAAAGCCTTGGCTTGATCCAGGCTATTAAATACCCTGGTATCTCTAGTATATCTTTATCAGTCTGTGAGGCATTTATAACTTCTCTTATCATTAATAAGGCATCGGAAATATGCCTACCGGGAACTGCACAAAACTGCATGGGGCTTATTAATGAAGGCATAATTTCCGCTAGTCTATTCCCTAATAACTTTGCAAATATCTTAAAGTCCACATTCAACAAAGTCAGTGGTCTCCAATTACCTAACTCCTTATTAACACCAGATTTATATAAAAAGATTAATAGTCCCTCATACATCTGATTAGGCAAAATATTTTCTTCCAAAAAAAATTATAAATACGGAGAAAAACAACCAGAATCACAGACCATATTACTTTATATAATCCGCTTGACAAACCATCTGAACCAGGAGCTACATTATCATGCAAAGAGTGTATTACCCTGTCCATTTCTTGCAAAGTAAAAGGACTAATCAAAAGAGAATTTTGAAAGCTGGTGCACTGAGGGAGTAATGCCATCTGTAAAAAAGTATTGGCTGATGAAACAGTGTCTTGTAAAGTTCCAAAAGTGTTCTTAATATATTCCTCAATAACACCCATGATACCTTTATTGTCCCAATGTTCTACACCAGCAAAATCCACAAGACTTGAAAAAACCTGTCTATCTGTTCTAGTTTTGCAAGCCAAAAATGGATTAACTTGTTCTGATTTCCCCTGAGTACCAAACATTTGCTCCTTGCATAAGGACTGCATTCTAGAATATTGATAATCTTTCATTTGTTGCCTTATACTATCTATATGATCCTTTAAATCAGTTTCCCCCAAACTTTGTCGAGATAATAATGTACTCAATTCATATCTAAAGTCTAAGTATGTATCCCTTTTTGTTTTCGCTCTATATGAACCCACTATTTTAAAAAACCACATTAAACATATTTTCAGATCTGACCACCAAAGTCCTATATTTTCATACAAATCTAAAGTAGACACTTTATCACGTATTGCCTCTTGTAATTCCTGCAAGATATTCTTATCTAATATCAGGGACACATTTAACCTCCATACACCTTTCCCAGCCACCCGTTTAGGGGGGCATTCAAACCGAAAACCCAATAGCCAATGATCTGTAATCTCAATAGGTATTAGTTTAGGAGAAAACACTTGAAATCTCTGATTTACAAAAAGAAAATCTGTGCAAGAAGAGAGGTAACCTTTAAAAAAAGTGGATTTCTTAGCCAAAGGGGTGCCTACAAAAATATTTTTTAAAGCCGCCTGAAAAATCACCTGTTTTAGGAAATTCTTATCACAGTACTGTTTTCCTTCTTTCTTTTGCACTTTAAAATTAATATTGAAATCACCCCCGAAAATCAAATGATGATTGGTGTATAGATAGGGCTGTATTTCCCTTAGCAAGTCATTCCGTAATGATTTTATTTGGGAATTGTAAATATTTATCAAATGTAAGAAAATACCATAAAAATTAACATCTAACAAGAAAGCCCTACCTGGCTCTATTTCTACTTTCCTGATAATTTGAACATCATAAGTTCAGAAACAAAAGCCCACCCCACTACAGGGTTCAATTCCTGGTGACCAGATAGAAACCCCCATCCCCGATCCATAGCGGACTGCTGAATTTCCACCGTACCTTGTAAACGCACATCTTGTAAAAATAAAATATCATAGCAAAGAGGAAGTAAGCTGTTGGTTAACTAGGATCTGTAGCTTATCTGTTAGGTAGGAAAATGGGCAGACTAGGTGGGCCAAGCGGTCCTTATCTGCCGTCAAATTCTATAGCCCAAAGAATGTAAAATGCTAAACATAATAAACCTGCATTTCTTATTTTTTATACTATTAACATTTAAACTCGCTATAGAGAAATTCACCATTTATGGGGGTTTTTTCTTTATTTTCCCACAGGACCTCGTGACCCGTTTAACTGGAAAAAGTACACCTTTCCCTTCAACTGTCAAATCTGCCTTTCCCTCTATCTCTTGTTCCTGTGTGGGCACACTCTCAACCCAATCAATATCAATAGGTTGATCTTGTTCCATCTGATCACTCCAAGAAGTAAGGGAAGAAAATCTATTCGAAAGCGTTTCCGGGGCCACATTAAAGGCAGTCTCTTTAATTTTCTTAGATCCTGATTTCTGAACTAACACAAACTGCTCTTTTTCACCTAAAGAATCAGAAAATCCTAAATCATCCACAAGAACTTCCACTGCTTGAGAAACCCCTTGTGAGCCATCCACAGATCCAGTGAGTAAAGGTGTCTGGGGCCTGGTTGGAGAACCTTGTGGGGTAACAAAAGGGGTATCTTCCCTTATGCATGGGGTTTGATCAACACCTGAAACATTATTTTCTAAATTCCTAACACTCATTTGAACATTAGATTGGAATGGGTGAGATGCTCTATTCAACCCTCTCGCAGCCCCCCTCCCCCGACGTCTCTCAACTGACAGAATTCCGAAATTGAGAAGTAGTTTGAGGTTCTTGGCTTTATACAAAAAATGTGCATGATCAGAAGCCGCATTTAAATCAGTTGTATTCCAAGGGCAATCCTCAAACCCATGCTCGATTCCTCACAACTGTATTACTGGGGGCTTCACACGCCCGTGCCCAAGAACCCCACAGGAAAAACATTTTATTGAGTCACAAACTGTGTTTAAATGATCTAAAGAACCACATTTATAACAGCTTTTTAGTTGACCTGCATAAAAGATTATTCCCCTATCCCTTCCTAAAAAAAAGGAACTAGGTAAATGCTGTATTCCAGAATCATCCTGGGATAATTGAACCCTAAAAGTCCAACCACCAGTCCAAAACCCATTATCATCTATAATAGCTCTGGGATTCTCCATTATTTTACAACGCTGCTCCAACCAGTACATTATATTTGCTACATTGACACCTTCATTCCGAAACAAAACAGTCACAATTTTGATGGTAGGTTTGGTGACAGGAATTGCTAAGAAGTCTTTCCGTATGTCCATTTCTTTTGCCTCGTAATAACGTTTCCAAAATCTATCTAATAAATGCATGGAACAGAAGCTTATATCATATTGAGAGTTACCAGGTGAATGTATGAAAGCATATACATCCGAGGGTACAAACCCTAAACTGTCAAGTAAAAGGGTTTTCCCCACCCGTTGTCTATCTGGGACAACTGGAGCTAGTCCCTTATAACGAAGTCTGACTAAAAATCTTCATCTTGCCTCTTGTGCAGGACACCGAAACAAACCTGCAAAGGATTTTTTCTGCCCCATTTCTTTATCTGCAGTAGAAACAGCACTGTCTTGGCATTGAGAATCACCATTCTCACTAACAGAAACAGTAGCACCCGAAATTATAGGATTAGTACTTGTTATTTTAGGTGGCCTGGTATTCCTGTAACTGCTGTCTGCCACAGCGTCTGACGCAGTCTTGTTCATGACAGCCTCTCCTTCAGCTGACAGTTGCGTACTCCTGCCAGAATGGGACTCTGATACTTCAGGCTGTAATTCGAAATCCATTGGCCCAGAGACATCTTGCATGGAATCCTGCTGGAACTCAAAAGACGAAAAGGCAGAGTCAGGGACCCAAATACCCTTTTGCCACAGCCAACCTGCCTTAATAAGAACATCATTTTTAGATCGAGTCCCGTTGTCATCAGCAAATGAGGGAAGCGTTCCATCCACCAAAACTTCACTACACGCACTTGTGGCTGCAAAAACAGATTGTTCTTCAGAAGATGTAATAGCAGGTAACCTTTTATTACCTATTGATAAAGGGCTAGCAAGTGAGCGCTTTCTTTTCTTTTCTTTTCTTCTTCTAGTCGCTCTTGACATAAACCATAATCTCTTTCTGCTACTTGTATTAAATTCAGCAACTGTTTTTTCTTTTCTTCCATTTCTTCATACAATACAGACTCTTTTTCATCACCAGAAATCAATGTATCTGACGACATGTCTTGTTCTTCTGTTAGCAAAAGTCCGTCTTGTGATTCAAGGCACTCTGATTCCCTCACACTAGCAGTAAAAGCATACGAAGGCTTCAGGGCTCCAGAACTAGAACCGTCCTCCTCCACTACCTCCTTTTGACTGAGGTCTTCCATCCCTGCAGACAGACGGACAGCGCCACCCGTCTACAGAGTAGGGGAATTTCTCCGGTGTCCTGGCCAAATTCCCCACATTCACTAAAATACCACCAACATAATCCAGTTATGTAAGTCAGTTTACATCTTTACAAATATTCTTCTTCCCTTGCCCCCGGGTCTCACCTGGAAATGAGCCATGGCTCGGTGTGCCTCTTCCGGTCACCAACTTTCAAATAAATAAATAATATGGACAAAAGCAGTGTCCATTCCATGATTTTCTCTAAAACTATGCTAAGGTGGTGTAGCTCCAAGTAGTACTGCAGCTGGGTGTTCACCAACTTCTCTTGAATCATAGCTAGCGTGATAACGAGATATATGTGTCTATAGTTTTTGACTGGTGTGGGTAATGCATGATGAGGAAAACATGATTTACAATGGACAGAAGAAGTGGAAGTGAAAGATGATGATGTGTTGTTTTCTGAAGCTAGAAACATTTTATGGATTTTAGGTGCCGACAATCATAGCTTGCAGCATGTCTTGTGGTGCATACTCTTTTCTCCATTTGCCAAAGAGTAGGATTACATTCAATTATTTGGTTACCGATGTCATTGCTGATGTCAGTGACAGGGTCAGCTTGGAGTAGGTTAGCAGACAGTGGAACTATTAGGTCTATGTTGCAGACAGTGAACTAAATTAGTTCCAGCTGTGGCTTGTGTGTTTGAATGCAGCTTAAATAGGAAGCATTCCAACTGCAGCTGTGTTTGTTGAAGGGGTTCAAACAAAACTGCAATCACTCGCATCATGGAGGGTCACATTAGTGGGTCTCACACCAGGTGGTAAAGGATGGCTGTCCACACCAGAGCTCAGTTCTTCAGTAATTTTGTATTCACCAAGTGAGTGTCAGAATTTGCAAAGTATAGTACGCAACTATACAGTAGCAAAAGTATGATGCATGCTCAGTATCAAAGCATATCTGGTCGTTCCTAGATGACCCAGTGTTTCACTTAGAAGAGCTTCAAGGTGGGATCTATCCACAGAACTGCACACCTAAATTCCAATGTGGTCCTGTAAGATAAAGGGCCTAAGATTGTCTGGTTTGCTTACTAATTACAACCAAGTTCTATTTTCATAGGCTGTATGACTTCACTTCAAGATGGCAGCCATGCTGGGCTGACCATTGGACTGGGAGCAAAAACATGACATTTTTTAACCTACTTTATTGTGTTTTATAGTATAGTATTTTATTTATTTTGTTTTGTACTTTATGCATTTTGTGTTGTAAGCTTAGAAGAATATTGAGAAGCAGTCTGGGTGTGGAAATGTGTTGTAAAATTGCTGCTGAGAGTGGTGTCTTGGTTGGACTGAGCATTTTTCACCTCTAAGCATAGTGAGGAACCCGTAATTAACTTGCAAGATTTTTCATCACTTTGATAATGGTTGCCAACACTCTGAATGAACTTGTGAATTGCTAAACAGCTAAGAAACTGAACATTCTGATGACTATTACTGTCTGGAGGAGCAAGGTTGTCGGCTGGATTGTCCAGGGGTCCTGAGGTCGTGGTGTCAATGGCAGAGTTGAAGGCTGAAGGTTGGAGGAATGAAGGAATTCTGGTGACATGGAGTGCAATTGTGACCTGTGAACTGGAGCTGATTCTAAGGAACTGCCCTGGACTGTAGTTTGTGGGACTCATTCCTGTGTGAGAGTTTTGGCCCGGGGGTTTCCCATGAAGCGGCTGCTGAAGGGTGGTAGCTTATTAGGGGGAGGTCCTATGGGGTGGCTGCCGGAGGGTGGTTGCTGGTGTGGGGGAGTCATTGGGTCATCGGATAGCTTGGGGACGGGTCCCAAGGAAATTTCAGCTGAAAGATCTGTGGAGTTGGGGGCAGCTTGTGCTTGGTCTGGTCTGCAACCAGGATGCTTCCTGTGGGTCAGCTGCTGGAAGGCGACCAGTCTGTGGGGGCAGCTGGGAGGCTTGCCACTGCTTTGTGGGGGGGGGCTACGTCTGAAAGGATTCTTCTTTCATTAGAGAAGCTGATCATCAGGACTACTGCTGGGCAATCTTTAGAGGGACTACTATCACCTGGTCTGTGCTGACCCTGGATAGCAACAGTTTTTTTGGAGGTTGGCTGGTTGGTGACTTCCTTTTTTCTGCTGAACTGGGCAAAAGTTTTGTTAAGTGAACATTTTAAAAAGTTATAAGAAATGGTCAGACTCAGGAGGTTAAGAGCCTCTTGGTGCCTGTACATATTGGGCTATAGAGGTGAGAGCTCTATCAGCATTTTCTTTACATATATCCTGCTAGTTGTTACCTAGGAAGTTGAACTTGGGAAGAATTTTATTCTGCCAACAAGTCTGTACTTTTAAAACCAGACTGAACAGCCATCATAGACTTTGCATTGTTGGACTGGTGTTTGGGATTTTAATGAGTGTTATTCATTGTATGTATGTATAATTATGGGATTGTGTGTGTGTTTGGGGATTTGTATGTGTGAGCGAGTGGTTTTTGAATTTAATTGTAATTAGCATTTGTGCATGGTGGGTGGTTTAAGGGTGAAGAAACTTTTTTTTATTACAGTTTTGGGGTTTTCTTGATTGTAAAGTTTGGAAGGGTTGTGGGGTGGTTTTTGTTAGTGAACTGTTGGATTAGTTTGGTAGTTTGCTTGGGGTTTTTAAGACATTATGAGTTTGGGACAAGGACCCTTAAGGTGCAGCTACTCTGGGGTCTCCCTTCAAGGCCTCCATCCCTTCAAGCTCCCAGCACTTCCTATGGAAGTGTATAGAAGGTGAAGGGCACTAGGGATAGCTCGGGGGATCCATAGGGGAACTTGTTCGAGTGGCTGCTGGGGTGTCTGGGATTCATATGGTGAGGCCAAGAAGATACCCTGGGGTGAAATGGGAACTGGAGAAGGGTCCTCCCTGTTTGGTTCCCATACCCAAGGCTTCCACCTTGGGAGGTAGGCAGATGGATGACCCAGCAGCCTCCCCTAATCTTACTCGGGTTGTGTTGTGCAATGCCAGGTCAATGAGGAACAAGACTGCTGTAATGGTGTACTTGATATCCTCAGTCAACCTGGCTTGCATCATGGAGATCTGGCTGGATGAGAATGCTGCTCCCATTTTGGAGGCGGCAGTGCCAACCATGTATTCCATGAAACACACACCAAGGGAGGATCGTAGGAGCGGGGTTGGGGGGGCCATTTGTTTTAAAATTAGCCTGAACCTCACAGTGCTACCTGTTGGTCCAAAAGGATCCTTCAAATGTGTGGCTGCATGTGGGAGTCTTGGTGCAGGCTTCAGAGCCCTCCTGCTGTATTGTCCCCTTGGAAAAGATGGGGATTTTCTGAAGGAGTTCAATGAACTTATCACCGGCCTGGTGTTGGAATCCCCCAGATGGTTGATTCTGGGTGACTTCAATGCCTGAGTCAATGATGGGCTCTTGGGATTTGGAGGTGATCTCCTTAGGAGTATGGAGGCTCTGGACCTGGCACAGAATGTCATGACAGTGTCACATGCATGTGGCCATACATTGGACCTTGTTTTTTCTTTAGGCCTTGACATTAGTGACCTCAGAGTGGATCTGGTAGTCTGGTCAGATCACAGCACCGTGGGGTTCATGCTTAGAGCTCCCCAAATGGTCCTGCCGCTGTGGAGATGGTCTGGTACTGCTGTTTAAAAGGGGTTTCCTCAATTGGACTTCAGGCAGTGCTGGACCTATTGAGTTTGGAGGCTGCATGTGTAATTGGGATGGAGGAGGCAGTGTCAGCCTATAATGGGGCTGTCGCACTGCCTTTGACTCAATCACACCCATTTATGTCCTGGCCCTTTCTACTCACCAGAGACCTCCATGGTATGATGAGGAACTCAGGGGATTAAAAACTAGGGACCAGAGGTTAGAGAGGTGTTGGAAGAGATCTGGCCTAATGGAGGACAAATTGGCCCTGAAGTTGCATTATGCTGACTTTCAGGGGGCACTCTCCCCAAAATTGTCTGAATTTTGTTTCTAAGGAGATTGCTGCAGCAAGGAACAGATCAGCTCAGCTTTTCCACATGGTAGATGGGCTTTTATATCCTGCCTGTTTCCGTGATGGTGGGACAGGTTCAAGCACTAGGTTCAAGGAACTTGTTCTGTTCAGGGCTGAGGGCTCATCGAATACATCTCAAAAGAGATAAGGGGTCCATCCTGAGCCATGTCGAAACACTCCTACTGTCTGGCATGAGTTTGAGCTTGTTGGGGTGGAGGAGGTGATGGAAATTGCCTTGGGGGTGCAACCAACACAGTGTGATCTGGACCTAGGTTCGACTTACCTGTTAGTTGGATGTTTGGACCTGACTGGACCTGTGGTTGCAGAGATTGTCCAGAGTTCTTTGAGGATTAGGGTCTTCCCATCAGCCTTGAAAGAGGCCTTGGTTAGACACCTTTTGAAGAAGCCCTTGTTAAACTCAGACTGTCTCAGCAACTACAGGTCTGTCTCTAACTTCCCAATTTTAGGGAAGGTTATAGAAAAAGTGGTGGCCATCCAGCTCGAAGAACATCTTGCCTCCTCCTCCACCTATGAGTCTTTTCAGTCTGGGTTCTGAGCTGGGCATAGTATGGAGACTGCTCTGGTGAGGGGTGCTTAATAATCTCCTGATGATGAGGGACAGGAGAGATCATACCATGTTAGTCCTCCTGGACTTCTCAGTTGCATTTGACACCATGGATCATGAGGTGTTACTTGATCACCTGTGGTTCTAGTGTAACCAGTCTGGCAATGTCATCAACTGGTTCAGGTCATAACTAACAGAGAGCAAAAGGTGATGATGGGGTTAGCCTCATCTAACCTGAAGCCTCTGTGCTGCAGGGTTCAACAGGGTTCAGTCTTGTCGCCCTTATTATTCACGGTGTATATGCAGCTGTTGGGAGACATTATCAGGTGGTATGAGTTGGATTTTCACTACTATGCAGATAACAACCAGCTATACCTGTCCTGTGCACCCGATACTCAGATGGCAACCTCTGTATTTAACAGTTGCCTAGAGAAAATCCAGACTTGGATGACTCAAAACTGGATCAAACGTAACCCAGACAAGACTGAGGTACTGGTGGTAGATCCAGGTCATCATCATGGAGGGGGGTCAGGGGGTACCCCTGGGTACCCCCTGGCTTAGTGCTGGGGGGATCCGCCTTACTCCATCTAGACAGGTGAAGGACCTGGGCATGATCCTGGATGACAGCCTGACACTTGATGCTCAGGTGTCTGCCATTGTTAAAAGTGGATTTTATCATCTCAGGAACATTGCCCAGATTCAAGCCCTGATGCCACCTGAGGACCTGACTACGCTGATGCATGCTTTCATCATGTCCAGGTTATATTATTGTAATGCCCTGTACCTAGGGTTATCTGGTGGCAACATCCACTAACTGCAGCTGGTGCAGAAAACGGTGGCTAGATTGCTGACGGGTACAAAAAAAGGGTGAACATATCACTCCAGTCCTCCATGAACTACACTGGCTGCCAGTCAGGTGGAAGATTGTCTTCAAGGTAGGGCTCCTGACCTACAAGACCCTACATGATAGGGGGCAGGTCTACCTGCAAGATTTCCTTGTCCCCTACCGTCTGGCCCGGGCACTCCATTCTGACAAGGGCTACATTCTTGGAGTTCCCAGGGTTAGGCTGCAGCACTCAGGAGATCAGGCATTTTCAGTAGCCGCACCCACCTTGTGGAACTCATTACCTGGTTATCTGAAGGAGTCTCCCTCGGTAGAAGCTTTTAAAAAGGGTCTTAAGACCTACTTGTTCCAATAGAATTTTAACTGTTAAAATTTATTCAATAAATTATTTTAATTGGGATAGACAGATAGATTAATAGAGAGATTAATTAATTGTTAGCGCCCAGTTAAATTTATTAATGTCATATGATGCTGTGTTTCTGTATTGTTTTTTAATGTACAGCACTCCGAGCTTTCAGAAAGGGGTGCTTTATAAATAAAGCATCTATCTATCTATCTATCTATCTATCTATCTATCTATCTATCTATGATCAATGCCAAAACTGAGAGCACTATTTTTGGAGTAGAACATGTTTTTTTCCCAATTTCATAGTACAGTCTTCCTAAGTTTGGCTAATTTTGCCAGTTTTACAATCAGTTTTGACTTAGTCATAACTTCCAGGTTTCTCATTTCTTATTTTTCTTTCAATTGTACAGGATAATCCATTCTTAAGTTATATATTCTTTTGTGTGTTGCAACAGATATAATGAACCACTCTTGCATATTTAACCATAATCAAAAGTTTATTCTTTGTTGTAAAGTCATCACAGCCTATTACTTCAGAAGTATCATCAAATGCAGTTTTCAACCCTGATAATTGGGCTTGCCACTAAAAGGCAGGCCAGGTTGTTTGATGACCGCTGTCAGGAATGAACACAAAGGGGAGGTGGGGAAGGGGAGGGAAATATCAGGTAGAAGGGTGGGGCTAGTGACATCACCAGGCAGGTAGAAGGTGTAATATGACCAAACGATGTCAGAGCCCCAGGGATTGTCCGGGAGTGGAGCCCCAATGGGTCCTGACCAGGGGTCCTGTAGGGGTATATCAGGCCAGGACACAGGCAGGATGACCTCTTTTTGCTGGGAATTTTCAGATTGAAGAACTCAGCACATCGTTGACAAGCATTACGTAAGGCACATGGGGTGGTTAGGCCTTGTAGGCCATGGTGGACCCATGCAGCTGGCTTAAATTGTGATTGGGGTTATATTGTTGTGTGTAAGTTGGAAAAAGCCTGGTCTGCAATAGCATGGTTCACTTGGCCTGATCATTTCCTTTCCTTTCCTTTCCTTTCCTGTTTAAAAAGAAAAAAATGGTGTTTAATGAGCATGGGTTTTTAAAGTGATATTGTAGGTTCTCTCATTCTGTGAGCTAGAAAGAAGCTCTGGTGGCTTGGCTAGCTAAGCATTGGCCTTTGATGCTGTGGGTTCTGGTTTCAATACCTTCCCTTGGAAAGCTTGTGAAATGCTTGGACAGGCTTAGCATGGGTCGCTGGTATCCTTGTTTGGTGTACTGGGTTAAGTGGCATTTGAATGAATGCAGGGCTTGTGGGGTTTGGAGAGAGTACGCTGCATTTTTAACACGAGTCAGGCCTGACAAGATAGGATGTTGTTTCACCTTGAGGGCTCAGTTAGGCATTTTTGTTTAAATGTGGATGAAAGGCAGAGCTCCTCGCAGTGGTTTTCCACTCAGCGTTTCAGTAAAAATGGCAAGAAGTGCTCAGCTAGGTGTTTGTTTAAGTGGGGAGGATAGGCAGAGCTCCTTGTGGTGTTTTTTTTTTTGGCTCAGCATGTGCAAAAATGGCAAGAAGTGCTCAGCTAGGCATTTGCTAAAATGTGGAGGACAAGCAGAGCTCCTCATGGTAGTGTTTTGGCTCAGCATGTTGAAAGGGAAAAGAAGATTGGGTGGGTGAGCACAGAGGCATGTTCTCTCCAGGGCCCTCAGTTTTCATGTTATGTAGGGATAGGCAGGCTGAGACATCTGTGAGCTGGTGGTTTTCTGTGGCAATTTGGATTGGTGGTGTGCAGGCAGAGTAGTTGGGCAAGTCTGGTGAGGGCCCGCTTGCTCTGACTAGGTGAAGTCCAGGCCCAGAGATCACATGGTGCATGGCAGCTGGCAGAGGATGAAAGGGGGGCTTTCTTTCCCTACTTAAGTTGGGGCATGGGGAAAGAGTGTTTCTGCATTTGTGGGAAGCAAGGGGAAGCCAACAGATGATGGGGTCAGACTGCTTCATTGTTTGAAGGTTACCCGCAAGCCTCGTGGTGCCTTTGGTGGGGCCTTTCTCCAGGAAAAGCTAGGGATGTGGGGCAGAAGAGCAGCATTTGCTACAAGGGTGTGTTAGGCAGGGCACTTGCAGCAGGGGTCTTGGGCAGCGCCAACAGAGAGGCGTCTTATTATCAGGACCTGCTGGCGGTGGAAAGGTTGGGCCGGCAGGAGCAGGAGCAGCGGAGGAGTGCAACCCTTGCAGGCATATGCACAGCGGTCAGCATGGGATCAGGGCATCACGTTAGTTGTTTCTTTTTTTTTTTAATAAAAAATTAATAAATAAATAATGTATTAATAAAAAATAAAAAAAAAAGGACACAGACGCCCCCAGCCATTTCAGACTAACGGGGGTCCTTTTGTGTAGTATGGCAGAGTTGCGTGGCTATGCTGGGGGGGATGTGAACATGCGGGTGGATCTGGGGCCTAACTGGGCAAGCCCACGGCAGAGGTTCAAAGGGGTGCATGCTTCATGGGAAGTGGCATTCCACATGCCACAGGAGGAGGACCACAAGGCTGGGGGCACCTAGCTGGCAGGGTGGGGGCCAGGCGGCCCTAAGGGGGCTGTGCACTTTGGCCACCAGAGAGGCGACAGTCGGTGGCATTCCATGGAATAGGGACTGAAGGGGTTGGTGGATGGTGCAACCACTTTTCACACCCCAGGACTGAAGGAAAGAAGCATAATGAGGAGGAAATAAGTAAATACAGGCCTAGGCTGGGGCACTGGAGCAGCGAGTGGCCAGCTGGGTGGGTAGCCATCGCAGCAGTACAGCGTTCAGTGAATGGGGCTGAAAAAGTTGGCAGGCTACAGCATGATTTGGGGGGGGGCGCGCATCACAGGTGAGGGATTTAAATGGCATACAAAAAAAAAAAGGAAAGTGGAACAGAGTTTATAGGTAGGGTATGGTCACAGTGGCACAGGGAGTAGTGCATCTGCCTCTGGGCCGGAGGAGTGTGGGTTTTATTACCCAGTGGGACAGGGAAAAATCATAACTGCTTGCACCCATGCACAGTATCATGGGATGCTGTTCTACTGGAGTGTGTCATGGGTAGATGCAGCAAGGTGCAGACCTCCCTGCCTGGGGCCACTAGGAGTGTTACAGCCCTGCAGGGCAGTTGGCAGAGAAAGTATGGTTAAAAAAAAAAAACCCGAAAACATATTGCTCGGTACAGCAGCCCAGTGAGTGGCTCACTGGGATGGTAGGCCTGGATCACAGGCATGGGAGTTGGCCCGGCAGAGCACGTAGGCAGGGCAGTCCTGCAAGGCCGTGCAACCTTGGTTTAAAGGGGATGGTTTTGTTGTCATATACAAGGCTGAGCATTTTATTTTCTTGCCCCTCTGCATGCAGTGACAGAGGAGCAGCCATGGCACCCACGTGAGCCCAGTTGTCCATGGAGAAGATGATGCAGGAGGCATCCAAATTGATGATGCAGATGTCAGAGCTGGTGGTGGCAGCAAATCAGAGAGAGGCAGAGGAAGAGGAGCAGAGAAAGTGTAAGGAATAGGAGGAGCACCCGGGCAGGTGAAAAGGGGGTAAGAGACCCAAACTTGAAGTTCCACACCCTGCACCCATCCCAACACCCCTTCCCACACTAGAACCAGACAATGGGAGTCCGGATGGTGGTAAGAATGACATGGACCTCATGGATGAAAGCAGTCTGAATGACTATTTAGAGGGGTTGCTGGGCGGCATGGGGGACGCAGGGATCAAAAAGATGGAACAGGCCATACAGGTCTTAAAAAGTAAAGGGGCTGGGGTAGAAAGGTGGGACAGGGGCAAAAGACAACAAGAATTTGTACCAAGGGCCCCAGGCTGCTTGGTTGGGGACCACGTCCCGGCCTCAATCAAGGACAAAATATGGAAAGGAGAGTATGTCAACATATTCGAACTGGTGGACAAGGACACGGCCACGAAATATGAACAAAAGGAGTCAGTGGGAAAATCTGAAATGGCAGTGGCTCTGGTGGAGGTAGGACACAAGAAGGAGGAGGCGAAGTACAAAGGCAAGACCATCGATAATTGGCAAGGGGGTTTCATCATCTATAGCGCATTGGTGCTTGAGAAGCAGCCAGAGCTAGCCATCCTCTTGCTGATGTACATGTCTATTATCAGAGATGCGTACAAGGTGAAGATTGGGTATGGATGGCTCAAATATGATGAAGCATTCAGAAGAGGATGGCAGCAAAAGGGGATCTGAGATGGGATTGCACCCACTCAGAGTTGTGGGTGAGGACCCTCTCTGGGAAGGGGGTGGGACTGGGGTCAAGCAGGAAAGGAAGACCACTCCTGCCTCAGGATCCAAGACCTGTTGGGGATATAGCAAGGCCACCTATACATGGGGAAGCTGTAAGTCCCGACATGTCTGTTCCAAATGCGAGGGGTCGCACCCGGTCTCCAACTGCCAACAAAATGGCAACAGAGGAGGACCGAACAGGGGACAGTACTATGAGCAGTCCTTTCGGGGTGACCGGAGGGGACAGAGCAGAGACCGAGGGGGCAGCCACGGGGGGCAGCACTACGCCTTCAGAGGTTGGTGTTAACATGGCACCCAAGGGAGGGTGGTGGGGTTACGCTCTGGCACATACTCCCATTTCCCTAGCAGTGGTGGAGTAGTGGACCGTGGAATACCTGAATAAGGGGGCAGTGAACCTGCTCAGGGAAGGTTTCCAGATGGGCTTCCCACTGGGGTTTCAAGAGGGGTGGGCAGAGATGTGGGCCAGGAATCTCGGGTCAGTGAAAGAGAAGGAGGGGATAGTAGGGGCCAAGATAGAAAAGAAAATCAAGGCAGGCCAGGTGGAGGGCCCATTGGGGGCCCCCCATGCACGCATTTCTGAGTTTCCCCACTGGGTATCATACCCAAGAAGGCGGAAGGGGAATTCCGCTTGATCCATCACTTATCCTATCCTGAGGGCTCATTGGTGAATGAGGGCATACCAGATCACCTTAGGGTGGTGTCATGTGCCTCTCTAGAGCAGGCCATAACACTGATCAAGGCAATCGAGGGGGCATAGCTAGTGAAGACGGACATCGAGTTGGCATTTTGACTCTTGCCCATCAGGCCTGAGGACTGGGACCTGTTGGGCTTTCAATTCCAAGGGAGCATCTATTTTGACAAAGCCATGCTCATGGGGTACTCAGTGGCTTGTTTCACCTTCAAAGCATTCAGCATCTCAGTGCAGTGGATATTCATGGCCAGGTATGGGCACAGGAGGGTGTTGCATTACATGGATGATTTCCTCCTGATCGGGGAATCAAGAACAGAGGCACAGGGCATGTTGTGGGATTTTATGGAAATGTGCTGGTGGATAGGGATACCTCTGGCACAGGGCAAGATTGAGGGCCCCACCCGGAGATTAGAATTCTTGGGCATAGAGGTGGACATGGAGGAGGGCTGTTTCTGACTTTCTGGGAACAAAGTCATGCATCTTAAAGGCCTGCTGGCCCAGGTTATGGGGAGGAGGAGGGTGCCACTGGTACAAATGCAACAACTGCTGGGGCACCTTAATTTTGCCTACAAGGCCATTAGCCCAGGCAGGGCATTTACAAGGCAGCTGGGTAGGGCCATGGGGAAGGTTAAACTGCTGCACAACTGAGTGGATGTGTCAAAATGGGTACGGGAGGACTTCCAGATATGGGAGGAGTTTCTAGACAGCTATAACAGGGTGACATTCTGGCAAGGTGAGTGGGAGCAGAACACGGACTTGGAGCTGTTCACGGATGCTTCGGGCACCTGGGAATGGGGGCATACTTCCAAGGGGAATGGATATCGGAATCTTGTCAGGCATTGTGGGCAGAAGGGGGAATATTGAAGGACATCACATTCTTGGAGATCTTCCCGATATGGGTGGCTTTGGAAGTGTGGGGGCATGGGATGAAGGGAAAGCACATCTTGTTTTGGTGTGACAACAAAGGGGCTGTGGAGGTCATTAATAGGCAAGAGGGAGGACGGAGATGGTAGGCAGGCTGCTTAGGTGCATGGTATTGTTGGGCTGCAACTGAACCTGTCTTTCAAAGTGCAGCATATTGAAGGGCTGAGGAACGAAGTGGCTGACAGTCTTTCCCATTTGCAGATTGAAAGATTTTGGGAGCTGAGGCCTCAGGCAGTGCCACACAGGACCAGGATCCTGGACCAGTTATGGGAGGCTGGAGGGACTCAGCCAGGGTGCTGTACTGGGGGTCCTGGTCAGCAAATATGCTGAGGGCCTATGAAGCAGGGTGGGTGAGATTTCAGTAGTTCAAAAGGAAACACGGGTGGAACAGGGATGAACTGGTCCAGGAGGAGCAGGTAAGGAGGTTTGTAGTAGAGAAGTGGCAAGATGGATTGGCCCACGCCACAGTGGTGGGTCACCTGGCTGGCATCAGTTGGGTATGTCAGGACAGGGGCTGGCCTGATATAATGGCCAGCTGGACAATAACAAGGATGGTTTCAGGTTGGCAGAGGGGTCAGGTGGCCAGGATGAATGGGAGGCACCCCAAAAGAGGGCAGCTGCTCAAAAAAGTCTTGGGGTAACTCAGAAGGTATGCACCTCTGCCCAGGAGGTGGCCCTATTTCAGGCTGTGTTTGCGGTCATAGCAGCAGGGGCATTCCAGGTGGGGGAAGTGGTGGCCTCATGGAAAACAGCTGCTGGACAGGCCCTGCAGCACAAGGACATCCTGTGGGGACCTGATGGAGTGGTCATTAACCTGGCCAGGTCTAAGACGGACCAAAAGGGGAAGGGGACCAAGGTGTCATTGGTGAGGCAACCACAGTCTGCCAACTGTGCAGTGAGTGCATTGGAGGCATACGGGAGCGCTCGAGGGAGGGCTGGGGGGGCCTTGTTCTGACAAGATGATGGTTCTCCAGTCACCAGTTTTCAAGTGGGGTTGGTACTCGGGAGGGCCCTGATCTTCATCGTGGAAGAACCTGGTGAATTCACCCCACATTCTTTTCTGATTGGGGCAGCTATGGAGACAGCAGAAAAAGGGGCTACAGTGAAAGAAGTAAAGAAGGTGGGGCGCTGGAAGTCCTGCTGCTATAAGAAGTATGTCAGGTATTGATAACAACGACTCACACTGTTTATCTTGTTTCCATGGCAGGTTCCAAGAGGAAAGTTTGGATAGTGGGGCACTCCTTCATCTATTGGGCTGAAAGGTTTGTGGTCACCACTTCCAGAGGAGCAGAACTATGTTACAATACTGAGCACACCAGGGTGCTGTGGAAAGGCATTAGGGGTATGAAGTGGACACAGCTCCTGCCACTAATGGAGGAGTTAAGACTGTAGTGGGGCACACCAAATTGCATTATTATACACCTGGGGGCAATGACATGGTGTGACTGCCATGGGGGGAATTGGGGCAGAACATCCTGGGGGATTTAGAAAAGCTATAAGGGTGGTGGCCGGGGGTGACAATCTGCTGGTCCGACATCACCTCCTGGTGGGTTTGGAGGGGGGTCAAAGATGTCCAGCTGATTGAAAAAGTCAGGAAGTGTCCAAATAGAAGGGAGGCAAAGGCAGTAATTGAAATGGGGGGAGCGCACCTGCAGCACAAGGACATTTCCTTCGACCAGGCTGTGGTGTACAAGTCTGATGGAGTACACTTGTCAGAATTTGGCATGTACCTATTCCTGAGGCCAATTGGGGTGCTAGTGGACAAGATAGCCCACAAGGGGGAGCCCCTCTGTCCATCGCAAGCTGTAGGAGGAGCAGTGGAAGAAAGAAAAGGGGGAGAAGGGGGGGGAAGGGAAAAGGGAGGGGTAGGATACATGGGCTGGGGACAAGGAACCCAGGCGTGGTGTTAAAGTGGGGAGGGGGATAGGTCCAGGCACCAGATTCAGAAGTGGCCGGGCCTGGAGGCCGAAAGCCCGGGTAGGTGGAACCGGCCTGGTTCTGGTGTGGAGGAAGGGGCCAGATTCACAGTGTCCAGGCCCTGAAAAGTCAAGATGGAGGAACAACCAGAAGAAAGAAGAGGCCAGAACCAAGAAAACGTTGAATTAATTATTACACGTGTAATTTGAAGTAATAACATTGTGGACGTAAATATTCTTTGTGACAAAAACAAATATTGCCAAAGAGCAACCAAAAAGTGAAATAAATGTAGCGTCCATTATTCCTGGGAGGGATTCAGGGGACAATTGGGCTTGCCACTAAAAGGCAGGCCAGGTTGTCTGATGACCCCTGCCAAGGAAAGAACACAAAGGGGAGGGTGGGGAGGGAAAGATCAGGTAGAAGGGTGGGGCTAGTGACATCACCAGGCAGGTAGAAGGTGTAATATGATTAGATGATGCTGGAGCACCAGGGATTGGCTGGGGGCGGAGCCACAAGGGGTCCTGACCAGTGATCCTGTAGGGGTATATCAGGACAGGACACAGACAGGACAACCTCTTTTACTGGGAATGTTCCACCCACCCACCCTTATTAAGGAAGGCTCGCGGGGGGGATTTGGTTGGCACATCTAGTCCTGGACCCAGTCCCTTCCAACTGCGTGAGATAACTTATAAAGAAGTAGAAGATTCTCTTCTTAACTTAGACACCAAAAAAAGTGCAGGGGACGATGGCTTAGAACCCTTTTTCCTAAGGTCAGGCTATGCTCATCTCACTGCCCCAATTCTCCACATCTTCAATCTTTCCATTACATCTGCTGCTGTGCCGTCCTGCTGGAAATCAGCACATATCCTCCCTCTATTTAAATCTGGTGACCCATGCGATGTAAACAACTATAGGCCTATCTCCATATTGCCTATCCTTTCTAAAGTTCTCGAAAAACTGATCCATATTCAGTTAAAATCTCACTTGGAAACCTTCTCTCTCATTAACCCAGCTCAATCTGGCTTCCGGACTAATCATAGCACAATCACTGCACTAGCAAAAGTAACCAATGATTGGATCTCTGCTATAGATGCTAAGAAGGTAACTGGTGCAGTCTTTTTGGACCTCAGCAAAGCTTTTGATACTGTTGATCACAAACTATTAGTCAATTGCCTTGCAAAGTTGGGTGCCACATACCATACCACCCAGTGGTTCTCTAGCTACCTAACTGGAAGATTCCAAAAAGTAAAGGCGGAAGGCTTTTTTTCTGCTGCCTTGCCAGTTGCAAAGGAGTCCCCCAAGGATCCATCTTAGGCCCTATCTTGTTTTCTCTGTACATCAATGACTTAGATGCTAACATTTCTACGTCCAATCTGCACTTTTTTGCAGATGATACTGTGTTGTATACTTCTGGCTCATCGTTATCTGAAGTCAAGGGAGTGCTTCAAGCAGACTTCGCACAACTTGAGCATAATTTAATAAAGGCAAAGCTTCTGCTCAATGCCAAGAAGACTAAAGTGATGATATTCTCCCACAGTGCTGTCTCAGCCCCCCCCCAATACTCTTGCCCAAGACTTCATTGTCACCACGCTAAACGAGCCTCTGGAAGTTGTAATCAAATTTAAATATCTAGGTATCTGGATCGACAATAAATTATCTTTCAGTGACCACATCGAAGATGTCTCTAGAAGGTTAAAAGCAAGGTTAGGTTTCTTCTACAGAAATAGGCCCCTTTTCCCTCTTGAAACTCGAAACAAGCTTGTACAGGCCACTTTTCTCCCCCTACTCGACTATGGCGATGTAATCTATTCCTCCACCACTCTTGCAAATCTAAGTAAACTGGACATCCTTTGTCACCGTGCGTTACGGTTCATTACCAACTCCCCTTACCGTTCGCACCACTGTGACTTATATGCAGCTGTTGGTTGGACATCCCTTACTACTAGACGCCTGCTCCATGCTGGGCTATGGACTCTTAAACTGCTCCTGCAGAAATTGCCAAGCTATCTCTCTTCCATTATTAGTATCTCACATAGTGCATACTCGTTAAGAAAATCTGACTTTATTATGCTTGACATACCAAGGACGCGGACTTCCTTGTAACGTGCTATGCCCTTCCCTCCATTTGGAACCAACTACAAACCTGCATTGAAACTAACTAGCACAGTTTCAATAAACTTCTACAAATCGCTAAGTTCAGCCAAAATAAAAGACACCTGTAACTGTCATTAAGTCTCTTCCTTCCCATGTGTCCATATTTATCCACTGGTAAGGTATAATTGATTTGTCATATTAACTGCTTTCCCTTCCCCTTCTACTCCTGGCTTATCTTTGCTTACGCTCCACTGCTACTCTATCAAATTTCTCCTCCCTCCCATATCAGTTGTAGACTGTTGTTTGTTCTAGCTGCCAAAATACTGTATATTTGATTTGATTTGATCTGATTAAATCAAATCACACCAGTCATCATGTTTCATTTATCAGTATACGACCTATAAGTCGCTTCCCTGTCTCACATCAATGTTTACCACCTGCGGTCACCCTATGTGGTACCCTTGTATGTATATCCAGCCTGCATCATGTAACGTGTATTTCATGTATATACTGTTATTACCTATCTGTGTTTGTACTTTAAGTGTTTATGTCACAGGACCTCCTTGTGAATGAGCTTGCTCAATGGAGTTTTCCTGCAATAAACTTGAAACTTGAACTTGAACAAAGATAGGCGGAGGGCAGTTTGAGTGCCCTAGGGGCCCCGGGCAAGAGGCTGGTATGTTTGCTGCAGGGAGGCAGCTGGAGGCCGGGGCTGGGCATAGTCCCTGGGGAGGGGCAGTAAGGCCCAAAAAATGGCAAGAAAGATATGAGTTGGAAGAAAGAAAAGGGGGAGTGGGGGAGAAAGGGAAGGGGGAGGGGGGAGAGTACATGGGTTGGGGACAAGGAACCCAGACGTGGTGTTAAAATGGGGAGGGGGATAGGTCCAGGCACCAGATTCAGAAGTGTCCAGGCCTGGAGGGCAAAAGCTCAGGAAGGTGGAACCGGCCTGGTTCTGGTGTGGAGGAGGGGGCTGGATTCACAGTGTCTGGGCCCTGAAAAGTCAAGATGGAGGAACAACCAGAAGAAGGAAGAGGCCAGAATCAAGAAAACATTGAATGAATTATTAAGTGTGGAATTTGAAGTAATAACGTTGTGGATATAAATATTCTTTGTGCCAAAAATAAATATTGCCAATAAGCAACCAAAAAGTTAAGTAAGTGTAGTGTCCATTATTCCTGGGAGGGATTCGGGGGACAAATTCATACATATCATATGAGAAAGGATTTTTAAGTATATCTGAATTCTCATACTCAGTTCTTTGAACCCTTCTTAATGTAATTATTGCTTTTACTTCTGCTAAACTATGCAGTTTCAACTGTTCAGTAATGGACTATTTGTGTATGGGGGGGGGGGACCACTACCTCTATCCCTGCACCAGTAGTATTCTCATTTTTCTCTTCTGATAATTTTGAATATTCCTTGGGCCATCCTTTCCTTGTCTTTTGTACAGAGTATTTGTGCATTTGGTATTTCTATAGCTGTAAAACTCAACATCTGGAAATCCATTTTCATTAATGGCTTGAGTTGTTTTATCAAGGATTACGTATACTGAAGATTATTTGTGTAATTTCTGGTTTCTTCTCTGAAATTCTAATATATCAGATGTGCTTCATTATTTGCAACATCTTCCTTTAGGGATGCAATTTCATTTTTTATACTACTAGCTGTTATATTATGTCTACACTTGCCATATGTGTCTTTTAAACCTCTACCAAATTTTGCATCTAAGAAAAGAGGGTAAGTGATCTGTCTCTCCATTTTATTTTCATAATTTTTTGTTTTGTTAGCAATTTCTTTTAATCCTATGATTGGCTGATGTAGCTCCTGCATTATTTCTGAGATCTGGAATGCAATTTGCTGAGAATGTCTCTTGGTATAGCCCCAGTTCTCTTGGAGTTTACTCTTATCCAGTGTTAAAATTAGAAGGCTCTGATAGCTGTCCTGCAAAGACTCTTGTTTACTTTCAGTAGAAAAGACTTGCTTTACCCTTTCCATTTTAGGGCTGTCCTCCAAACTTAGTTTTATACTATTACTTTCTCATTGTTTGTCAATATTTATCAATGGAAATCTCTTTTTTTAATTAAATGTACTTTATTGATTTATATCCATACATACAGGTAAAGCAAGGAGTTGCACAGGTACAACTTGATACAGGTAAAACAAACAGGAGCCTTAGGGTTACATCAGCTCAATTTACACAATCTAACTATCCTCAACCCACCACCTCCCTCCCCAAACCATCCCACCCTCCTACCCTATTTCACATATCCTTGTAATATATGTTTATAATTAAGACAACAAGTTAACCGAGCAGAATGATTTCTACTTGAGACAAGTTTCCATACTGAGCCTGCCCCTTGATGAAACAAAGGGCTTTGCCGTTACCATCGACCCCTGAAGTACTGTGATTTAAAGATTTAGTAAAATTCTCACAGTAGGAGAAGCCTTATTTGTTAGGTAGGGAGTATAGTGTATAAATTTTGCCCTATCTCCTATCAAAAACAGCTGGAATATGTCTAAGAGATGCTATCATTTTTTCCGTCCGCAAGTTGAACAGGAAATCATTTAACCACTCAGAGTAGGAGATGGTGGTGGAGTCCTTCCAATGTTTTAATATCAGTTTTTTGACTGTGTGGGAGATAAGAGTCATGGTATATCTTATTTCATTTACCAGGATCTGTAAGAAATCCCCCAGTATACAAATTTCAGGCTTAAATAGATCTTCAATTCCCAGTAGGGGATCTGCTCTGGCCCTTATCTCATTCCACAGTGGTCTAATTATGGAGCAGTCCCACAGGACATGAAGTAAATCAATGGAGATCTTTCTAGGGCGCCGTCATGATTAGGGTTCTGATTTGGATTTTTTTTTAATTGTATGGGGTTCAAAGTGCCAGGTGTTTGAAAGGAATATTTTATTGTTTGTGGTTTTCTATCACTTATAGGGTTGGAAGTTAAAATGCTAGCTTCTTGGCCCACTCCTATATTTTTCTATTTCTTCCATTTGAAGTGGTCAATAATTAAAAGTTAGCCTGCATCAAATACCTTTCAAGCTATTAGTTTTGTTTTTCTTATTTTCTTTTTTATTACCAGAGGTTTTTAGAGGCTTTTCTTTTATGACTTAAACTTTTTTTATACTGTTTACCATATTCACCGTTGCTCACTTCCTTTTCCATGTTTCCTTTGCTTAAATTAGAATTCTTATTATTCATTTTTTACTTCTTGCCCTCATTTTACCCACTCTTAAATTTTGTTAGTGCTATGTTTATAATCAGTTTGTTTTCCACACTTTGCTGTTGCAAAAAAAGTAATACATTCTATATGGCAATAAAAACGTTAAAAATTCCATGGCAGCTTAAAGAATGTGGTAGCAGTCTCACCCCAACTGGTCAACTACTATATGGTCCAACAGTTTACACACTATAGAAACTGTTGCCATACTTAAAAAAAAAAACAGTCAGGATACAGAGCAATAAAATACCTCTTTCCCACCTTGGAAGTAAAATATTTAGCACTTATAGTGCCTAAAACCATGTTCATTATCAAAATTAAAATAGATTCAGAGTTTAGCACAGTAGCATAAAAATAATGGGGAACAGAGATCAGAAGCTATCAGCTGATGTGTGATCCAACAGCCCAACTCCCACCTGTACAACAGTGTCCAGTGCCCTCAGCCCTAGATTTTAGCAAGGCATTTGACACAGTCTTACACAAAAGATTAATATACAAGTTAGCCAGCCTTGGAGTGAGTCGCAAGGTGGTAGCCTGGGTAAAAAAAACTGGCTGGACAACAGGATGCAAAGGGTAATAGTAAACAGAGTCCACAATGAAGAAAGGAAGGTAACTAGTGGGGTACCGCTGGGTTCGGTACTGGGACCGGTCCTCTTTAATGTCTTTATAAGTGACATTGGAGAGCACCTGGAAGGAAAGGTATATCTCTTTGCAGATGACACAAAGGTCTGCAACAGGGTTGATACACAAGGTGGGGTGGAAAGAATGAAAAGGGACTTGACGAGGTTGGAAGGAATGGTCAAATATGTGGCAGCTCAGATTCAATGCAAAGAAGTGCAAGGTAATGCATCTGGGAAACAAAAACCCAGGGGACGAGTACACAATGGGGGTGAGTAAAAACAACAACAAAAATCGAAAGAGACCTAGGAATAATTATATCAGATGACCTAAAGGTAGGTAAGCAATGTGAGAAGGCAGTAAGGAGGGCTGGGGGGATGCTGGGATGCATAGGGAGAGGCATCAACAGTAGAAAACAGAAAGTTGCTATCCCTCTGTACAGACAGTTAGTGAGACCCCATCTGGAGTACTGCATGCAATTCTGGAGGCTCCATCTCCGCAAAGACATAGACAGAGTGGAGGCTGTTCAGAAGAGGGCAACTAAAATGGTACAGGGTCTGCACCAGAAGACATGTGAGGAGAGACTAAAGCAGCTTAACATGTATACCCTTGAGGAAAGGAGGGAGAGGGGGAACATGATAGAAACTTTAAAGTATCTCAAGGGAATTAACAAAGTCCAAGAGGGTAGTATCTTTCAGAAGAAGAGATGTGCAAGAACAAGGGGGCACAATTTGAAGATAGAGGGGGGATGGCTCAGAGGTAATGTTAGAAAGTATTTTTTTCACAGAGAGGGTTGTGGTTGCATGGAACAACCTTCCTGAGGAGGTTGTGGAGTCAGGAACAGTGGGAGAATTCAAGAATGCATGGGACAGGCATAAGGCAATTCTAGTGGGGGGTACGAGGAAGTAAGCTGTTGATTAACTAGAATCTGCAGCTTATCTATCAGGTAGGGAAATGGGCAGACTACGTGTGCCAAGCGGTCCTTATCTGCTGTCAAATTCTATGTTTCTATGTAGAGGCAGATCACATGTCACAGGTCTTTCTGGCAACAAAGCCGTGTCCTCCCAGGAGTGTGGAAACCTTATTCCCAGCCATTAGTAGAAAACCGGCTAAATTTTGGTTTCAATTTTAGGTTTCAGTACATCCTCCTGTCCCAATCTAGGTTTGATACTGAATGACTGTAATCGCTTTTATAAATATTAGAGGTGCAAAATCACTCAGTGTTGTTCAGCAGGCTGCCTCCATCTTCCTCATACTCAGCCCAGAGACTTCAGAAACTTCAGAGAACTGCATTCTCCACCTTCTTGGTGTTCCTCCTTTCTGCATCTCTTGCATCTTTGCACTGCTTGCAACCCTCTCTTGCTGATTTCTCTGGTTCCACCTATCGGTCTCAGTGCACCCGTTCCTTCTGGCTGTTCCACTGGTCTTTGCTCCTTCACTTCTTCATCCCATCCCCATCTCAGCTTCTCTCCATTCCTTCAACCACCTGCCCTCCTGAAAGAAAAAGATCTCAAATAATAAATGAATATAGGCAACCAAAAACTTAGCTGTGGAAATAACAAACTGAACCAGAAGTTCTATACTCACATATGCCTCATTGCTATAAACAACTGAAAGAACTTTTTAAAAAAAGAAATGAAAAAGTGAGGTGCAGTATGGGAGTTGATTCAATAGGATGTGTAAAGAAGAAAAACAGCAAACTGGCAAAATATATGTAGTATACAAAAATAAATCTAACCAAAGCTAATATTCACAAAGTAAAAAGGCTTAGAAAACAGTATGACACTTACTTAAGAACTCAAAAGCTGCCCACCAGAAAGAACTGTGGGAGAAAATGATTACTGCATTGTAAAATGAAGATAGCAAATAATTCTGGAAATTGGTTACTATGAGAACTAATCATGTACACTGGTTTACCATAATTGATAAAGGGAAAATTCTGTTTTACATGTGGGAAACAACGGTATTATCGCCAGTGCCTGCACCACCCAAATCAGTTTTTACTGATGTTCTATCCTTGTACCCTTTTGGCATGTGTATAAATATTCAGAATAAATGGAGGCTAAGTGTACATCGAATTAAATGAAGCAAAATGAAAATAGCACAGGAAAGAATTTATAGAAAAATGCAATTTTGGAAGATTCACTGATCTGGTAAAAAAAGGGCAAATTCCATTAAATGTTTTCATTTAACCAGTGTGTTTATACTGACCAAATTACAGAATTTTACAGGATTTTCCAGTAAAAACTGAAAATCAGTGTCCTAGGAACTAATCAATACAAGAACCAAATAGATTCCTGTTTCACCTAAAAAATGGTCACATTATTTTAAGAGTATATCTTTTAACACACAGTATCTTTCTGGACAAGAAACTGATGAAATAGAGGGACCACTCTTTTGGATTACTAAAAATGAAGTGGAGGATGCAATAATCAGCTTTAAGAACAATAAATCTCCAGATCCTGGTGAAATATCTGTTGAATTCTATAAACTTGATCTAGGGTGGTGGTTCAATCTATTAAATGACTTCTATTTACAAATCCATTATGTATGGATTACCATCAGATACATGGAAAGGTAGCTTCATAGCCCCAATTTTCAAAAAAGGGGACAGAGAGAACTCCTCAAATTATAGACCAGTAAGCCTATTAGATAATGTGACTAAAATAAATGCAAACATACAATTAAACAGACATCTGAATTGGAGTGAAACACACAAATATTCTTTCACCTCTGCAAGTAGGTTTTAGAAAAGAAGTAGGAACCACCATACAAACATTTTCACTGTCACACTTGATAGAAAAAATACTGCACCATTAAAAAAAACAGAAACTTTTGAAGCTTTTGTGGATTTTTCCTCAGCCTTTGATTCTATTATAGGGTCATATTTATGGATTAAATTAAGGGAACTTGGAATTGATCAAAATGTATTAGTTCTGATAAAACGTCTCTACACTGTTACATTGATGAAACTTAAATACACCAAATATGGAAATCTAACTGAAAATATTGAAAACCATTTGGGACTGCAACAATGGTGTGTTCTTCCTCCAATCCTGTTTATGTTGATGTTTAGCCTGTTTATTAATCAGCTATCTTCTACCTCTAGTCTCTGCAATACACTCTATGCTGATGACTTAGTTTTATTTTACCAATCTAGCTCCTTGGTTAAACTCTCAGCTGTTGTCGAAATGGACTTTGCCAAGATTAGCAGGTGGTTCAGTGATGACTTAATTCTTCCTTTATTATACATGACTTTTTATGTGCCCCAATTGATCAGGTCTCAGAATTTAAATATCTGGGTGTGTTACTGGACCCAGAACTATCATTTAACTCCCAGGTATTATCAGTTAGTTGTACTATGAATCAAAAGCTAGGTGCTGTTTATAAAGAAAAATCTTTTTTCTCCCCAGAAATGTGTAAAGTAATTGCTTTAGGTTTTCTTGTACCTCACTTTGACTATTGCTCAAGTTTGTATTTGAACTTGGGGTCAAGGGAGATGAAGATTTTGTCTGTGGTATACAATAACATCTACAGATTTGCTACAGATTCATCTTTCAGAACACATCACTGTTTATTATATTCAGAACTGTCTTGGTTATCTCCACTGTTAAAAATCTCTTATTATTTTGGTTGTCAAATTTTTAAAGGTATTCATTTTGGTTTACAACCTCCCTTAGGAGACTTGATCCACGTTAGGACTTCTAAAGTCCCACTACGTTCTTCAGATGGTACAGTTTTGCAGGCAAGTTTGTTATAAAATGAAATCTGGTTCAAGATCATTTTCCTTGTCAGCTCCAGCATTTTGGAATAAGTTACCAGCTAGTCTCCAAGATTCTTCTTTGCTTCACAGGTTTAAAGTCAACTTCAGACAGTTTTTATTATCTAGAGATAATTGTAATTGTTTTTTGTAATGTTTATATATTGCTTGTTTTACCATTTGTGATGTTTGTATTCTGTGTCAGGCCAGACTTGAAAATGAGCTAGTTCCAATGCCCTAACCCGGTTAACAAAATAAAAATGAAATGAAAATAATATTTACATTCATAAAATTGTACTTCAATTAAACAAATCAGAATACCATTCACCAAAGATTCTAGAAACATAGAAACATAGACTTTGATGGCAGATAATGACCACTTGGCCCACCTAGTCTGCCCATTTCCCTACCTATTGGATAAGCTGCTAGTTAACCAACAGCCTACTTCTTTCTACCTCCACTAGAATTGCCTTATGTCTGTCCCATGCATTCTTATATCCCCCCACTGTTTTTGACCCCACAATTTCCTCAGGCAGGCTGTTCCATGCATCCACCACCCTCTCTGTGAAAAAATACTTCCTCACATTGTCCCTGAGCTGTCCCCACTATCTTCAAATTGTGTCCCCTTGTTCTTGCACATCTCTTTTGTTGAAAGATGCTACCCTCTTGGACTTTGTTGATTCCGTTGAGGTACTTGAAAGTTTCTATCATGTCCTCCCTCACCCTCCTTTCCTCAATGGTATACATATTAAGCTCCTTTAGTCTCTCTTTGTATGGCTTCTCTTGCAGACCTTGCACCATGTTAGTCACTCTCCTCTGGACTGCCTTCATCCTGTCTATGTCTTTGTGGAGATGGGGTCTCCAGAACTGCACACAGTACTCCAGATGGGGTCTTACCAACTGCCTGTACAGAGGGATAACAACTTCTTGTTTTCTAGAGGTGATACCTCTCCCTATACATCCCAGTATTCCACCAGCCATCCTTACTGCCTTCTCACATTGCTTGCTTACCTTTAAGTTATCTGATATGACTTCTTCCAGGTCCCTTTCCATTTTTGTTGTTGTTCATACCTCGCCCCGATTTTGTGTACTCTTCCCCTGGTTTTCGTTTCCCAGGTGCATTACTTTGCACTTCTTTGCATTGAATCTAAGCAGCCATACTTCTGATCATTCCTCAAACCTTGCCAAGTCCCTTCTCATCCTTTCCACCCCCCTTTGTGTATCAACCTTGTTGCAGATCTTTGTGTCATCTGTAAAGAGGCATACTTTTCCTTCCAGTCCCTCTGCAATGTCACTTATTAAGACATTAAAAAGGACTGGATCCAGTACTGAACCCTGCTGTACCCCACTAGTAACCCCTTATTCTTTGGAGTGGACTCTGATTCCTCTTACCCTCCATGTCCTGTTGTCCAATTAATTCTTTACCCAGACTACCACCCTGGAACCCAATCCCAGGCTGGCTAATTTGTTTATTAATCTTTTATGTGGGACTGTGTCAAATGCTTTGCTAAAGTCTAGGTAAGCCATGTCCACAGCCCATCCCTGGTCTACTACTTTGGTCATCCAGTCAAAGAAATCTATTAGATTCATCTGACATAACCTTCCTGCTGTGAATCCATGCTGCCTTGGGTCCTGTTACCTGCTGGCATCTATGTACTCAATAATTCTTTCTTTAAGAAGTGATTCCATCATTTTCCCAACCACTGAGGTCAAGCTAACAGGTCTGTAGTTTTCTGCCTCTGCTTTAATCCCACTTTTGCCCTCCTCCAGTCCTTAAGTACCACACCATCCTCCCATAATTTGTTAAAAAGGGTAGCTAGTGGTGTCACTAGTTTTCCCCTTAGTTCTTTCAGAATTCTGGGGTGAATCCCAGCAGGCCCCATTGCTTTGTCCACCTTCAGTTTTAGGAGTTCTTTCAGAACCATTTCTTCTGTGAAAGAACTGGTATTGACCCCCCCCCCCATCCAGAGTGCTTCTGTTGATTGAATTAGGTGCCTCCCCCTCCTCTTCTTTTGTGAATACTGAGCAGTGTAGAAAGCAGAGTAAAGCAGTATGTTCCTATCCTAGCATACCCTGATGATCTGGCAATTATTTCCACTAGCAAATTAGGATTACAAAGAAGCCTAAGAAAACTTGACAGTTGGGGCACAATTCTGAAAGAGCCCTTAGATCACTGCAAATATCTGGTGATTCAGGGCTGCGACACACTCCTGGTGTGCCAGGGACCATATGTCTATTCCATAAAATTGGGGGTTCCTGCACCAAAAATCCAGGATTTGCCACAAAGGCAGGCTATCGGTGAATGCTTGATGCACATGTGGGACCTGCCACATGGGTCCACCCCCCACACCAGGTGCACAACAGAATGCAACACTAGGAGGGGTCCTGGGCCAGAAGTGGCACAGGTGATGCCATTAGGGAGTGTTAGAGAGTGGGTGGGTATGCCAGAGGGATGATCAGGCACCTGGCTGTGGTGCCATTGCTGGCACCAGTCACATAATGGCGTATGCCCACTGGGTGATCAATCACTCCTCTGACATACCCACGTGCTCCCCAACACCCCTACAGTACTGACCTGCCTCTTCTGCCCTGGACCCCACATACACAGCCCCCCACCAGCTCCCCACCTTAAGAGGCAATGCCACAAAGGGTGCAGACCACCTCCTGGCTGGCCTAGTGTGACCTCCTTACTACAGCCATGATGGGGCTTTTGGAATTCCGGTGAAGGGGATATTGCAGCCCGCGTGGTGCATGCCTCCTTGTGACCTGGAATATCCTGATGCTATTCACAAGGGTGGCACAGTGCCCCTTTGTGCAGTGGCATCCCGTTCCAGTGGAGACCACATTCTGGAGTAGGGATCCCCACAATTTATGATGCAAGGTGCACATTGTGTCATTGATGTCTGGCACAAGCACCTTGCATCGGTCGTAATGCTTTTGAAATCGGGTCCTCTGCCTCTCAAACTAAATCTTATACCTAACACCAAAGAACAAAAATGATGGTTTCTGGTGGTAAAAAAAGATACAGAAACTTATATCTAGAAAATAAGCCTCTGGAATATGTTCAGGAATTTCCATATTTTGGTATGATATTTAGTTATAATATGAAATGGAGTGAACATATTAACATTCTAGTAGTAAAATGCAGATTATGAACTGGGGATCATAAATACAGGAAGCTGATTGGCCAAGAGGATTTTGAAGCCATGATGGTATCGGGCTACATCATCACGGCTTCAGAAAACCTCCGGTCACCTGCCTCCTCACTCACAAATCATTCCTCCGTCAACAGCATTCTGCAGATCCCTCACCACGCTTCACAAAACTGTTCCCACACAGAACATGCCCTCCTAGACACTAAAACACAGATTTCAATGTAAAATAAGAAAAAAACTATGAATCAATCCAATCACAAGGCGTAGCTGCCCTGAACTTGCGGTTGGTAACTCCAGACTTGCAGTTTCGATCGCAGCAATGAGTGAGTGTCAGCAACGGGTGTCTTTTTTTTTCTTCAAAGCAAGACTAGAGTAACAACTACTCACGGCCAAAGATTAACAGTGCTACCTGTTTAGATGACTGCACAACCCTCCCCCATGCTGTTCCTTACCACTAGTAGTCCTTCTCTCACCCCAGCTGCATTCCTGTAAACTTATTTCTCCATGCTGACTCGTGGCATCAGCACTCCATTTCACTGCACAGCTTTTGACTCATTTTTAAAAAAAAACTGTAAGCTCCACAAATCCCTTACATGCCGCTCACTACAACAAAGGAACAGAAACAATTCACATCCGGATGCAATGTAGAGTGAGACATGAGTTCACACGGACACAACAGCCCCATCTCTATCAACTGCGAGTATAATAGCGCCACCTACTGTGTCAAGAACTATTTTATCAAAATGTGACCCTACGCCACCCAAAACTCATTTTAAAACATTTTAAAACCTCTTTATTTTACTTTTTTATTTTTAAAACTTTAAACCCAGTTCATAATAGCAATAAGTCACTCCAGGGTGTGGTATATCATGGGATATCGTCACTTCTCGGACGATTGGATGCACTCGGCCTGCGGCCTCATGCATACCACTTGAAGCATGATGATATCCCATGATATACCACAACCTGTCTTGCCTTATTGCTTAATTACGGTAGTAACATTAAAGAGATATAATAAAATGCTTGGTGGTCTATCAGCGGTGCTGATGTTGAAAGCCATTAATGCCAAACTTGTAAATCAAGGGCTATACAGTGTGCTATGGAAGTATGGGGACATACAGATGTGAATCCATTGGATTCTGTATTAAATTCCTTATATAAGCAAATGTTAAAGTTGCCTAAGGGAACCCTAACTCTTTGATTAGGACACAATTAGGACAGTTACTGTAGGTATAAATAACATTATACACACCTGTATATAAGATGCATTATTGCTTAGATAAAAATGTTGTAACAGTGTTCAGGAACAACACTGTCTGACTGCATTAAAGAGAAAAAATAATTTATTCAAAAGGATTTTCTAGAGAACAAACTGTTAGACTTGTACAATATTACCAATCTTGAAATATTAATGAAACAAGAAATAATGATAAATCAATCTTACACAACATGTATTGCAAACTATTTCAACAAAAAGCTAATGAAGGGGATCTGGTTCAAATTACTAAATTAAAAGTCTCTTAGTGGCTAGTAAAAATGCTAAGGAACACTCACTGAAATTCTACCTAAATCAATACTCAGTCCAAAATACAGGGACATTCTTACTATCTTCAGATCTGAGGCATTTACAAGCAGTGTTAAAAATCACAGATACAGAAATAATGATGTTTCATCCACAGATTGTGAATAGTTTACAGAAAGTTGAAGACTTACTGCATATAGTATTGTGCTACACCTGGTATACTCCAATCAGAAATACATTTCTAGGTAAGATAATAGGAACATTACATGTTTTTTTTGTGTTTTTTTTTTTTATGACTTTGATAACCGGGTAGGTGCGCTGATCCCAGGGACCATTTTCAGGCATGACCTGGGCCACATATTGTGGCACAGAGTTAACATAAACAACAAAGTATAGAATAATAGACAGTTGAGCAAATAATAAAATGATTACAATAGTAAACAAGATACAGGTAGCAAAAATAAATAAATTCACAAGATTCAGGGTTGCAGAATACATAAATCCAATATGCATATGCAAAATTAAGAAAATACATATACATAAAGTTGATCTACTGTACAGCAAGTTGCATAGGAAATAAGCAATGTTCATCTGTAGATGTAGAACGAAAGGATAAACTGGGGCAAGTGGAGGGGAGAAGAGAGGAAGGGCTGGGATGGGAAGGGGGATTGGAGGATTTACAAAGGGAATTGTATAGGCACAAAACTCATGTGGTATGGGCAGTCGGGAAATGAGGATCTACCCAGGAAAGCAGTGACAGCAGGAAGTCAACAGGAGCCAGCCTTTGAGGCAAGATTTGAACTGGCAGTGGGTGTGAATGGAGCGGAGCTTGGCAGGCAGTTCATTCCACAGCATAGGGGCTGCCACTGACAAGGCTCTACTGCCCATGTTGGTGGATATCCTGGGAATATTCAGAGGGGGGATGCTGTTACAGCAGATGCTGTGGTGTGAAGTTTAGACAGTGAGGAGGGATGCAAGGGGGGATTCCTGGCCAATACGGATGGCGGAATTCACCATGCAGCAAAGAGCAAGGTCAAAATAGCCTTGCAGCAGGAGCCATCCTAGTGAATTATAAAGGACACAGTGGTGTGTAGTGAAGGAACCAGCAAGGTGAAAAGACAGGCACTATTGTAAGCATAAGAGAGAGTGGTCATAAGGGTTGTGGACATCCTAGCATAGATAGGGGAGCAGTAGTCCAGGATTGGGAGTAGATTTCCCTGGAAGATGGTGAGTTGGGCGTCAGGGGTGGGGGTAGTGCTGCAATATGTATGCAGCACCTAATTTTGGGTGAAATCTTCAAAGTAATGAGTTGATGTGATTAGAAAAAGAGAGGGAGGGATCGAGCAGGTATTTGAAAGTATTGACTTCTTCAAGGGCTTGGCCATCAGGTGAGACAATGTTGAGAGGGGAGTGAGTTTCAGATTTGGCTAGGAAGAGCTTGGATCTGAACAGCATAGATTTCATTTTACTTGGCAATAACCAGGAGGAGGTTATCTACAAAACCAGATATGGGCGCAGCATAGTTTAGAGTGAGAACTGAGGAAATGTGGGGAGATTTATCGCTGTAGAAAAGTACGAGGTCATCAGCATACAGGAGTGAGTGACAACTGAGACTGTCTGAGGGGAGGGAGTTAATAAATAAAGAGAATAGAAGGAGGCCCAGAATGGAGCCCTGGGGGACACCTGTATGCATCAATAAGATTTATGCTGAATCTATTATTTAATGCAGAAAATATGGATATTTTGGAAAAAATTGCCACATTCCTGTTGAAAGCTGTAAAGATTAAGAATCAAATTGTTCAGGCAAATAACCTGTCAAAATACACAAGCTATACTTTCTAATATACATTAAATGGGCCACATTACTGAATCTTTATTTAGAAAAGTCCTACTGTACTTTTATCTGTCCCTTTTCAGGGTATGGAGATTACAGGTGACAAAATATTGTATTGTGCATAGGTATCCAGAACCAAACCCTACAATGACTTGTTTAAACTTAATAAAGAGCAGCACTTCTGCTCTTAGATCAGTTAGCTAAAAACCCTTAAACAAAGTGCCAATTTTTATCTAATTGTTTTAGGTGCAGTATATGTGAATAGCCACTCATTTTATTTCATTTCACTACTGTAAGAAAATCAATCCCAAAGGGATATATTGGGAGAACTGCTGAATATCTCATTTTTAACAATATGCCACTGTAATAAGAATTTACTTATGTACATATGTAAAGTCACACTCAGCTGATATGGTTTTACATGAGGAATGTCTGTAATGAATGCTACTGTAATGTGAAGTTATTTATGAATATACATGAAGTCACACTCTGCTGATATGGTTTTAAATGTTGAATGTCTGTAATTAATAATGATGTTGCACTTTTATTTTTAATATGAAATGACCAAATGGTTAAATAATAAAATTTAAAATAAAGTGTACTAGTTACAAAGTTGCTATTACCTTTGAAGCAAGTCATACAAAAAGCATATCATAAACCAATGTGACAATACATTCATTTCTATTTACAAGTAAAGAAAGAATCACAAACGATTTCAGTATAAAGACTACAATGTATTCAAACAGAGGAGGTATTGTAGGGTGGATGGGGGCAGGGTTGGGGAGTGGGGTTAGTGGAGCAGGGATGTAAGGTGTGAGGAATACTTTCTTTTTTTTACATCAAAAGTTTCATTTATTTGTTTATTTTATTTATTTCAAAAGTTTCACCAGGAAAGACATATTGCGCTTGTAACAGCTCATTTCCAGATGCCTCCTGGGGGGATTGAGGAAGGGGAGGAGTATGCAGTACAGGATGTGCAAGTGAAAATACATAATGTATGGTGCAGTAGTCATAATAACAAGTACAACAAAATGCATTCAGTAAAACAGAGTAACAATAAATAGCAGTGCACAGTCACAATTTGTAGGCAACAATATTCAGGGCTACAAAAATAAAGATGAAATGTAATGCAAATTTAGATACATGTGCTATACAGTTCAGTAGATGATGCCAGAATAGTAGCAGGGTTGGAATTACCCCAAACTGCTAAATTATGAGCTTACAAATTCAGTGCAGGAGTTAAGCTCAGGAGCACGATAATAATAGATGGATTAACTGATTAAAGGGACACTGTCAGTTTTTCAATGTAATTTTTGGTCATCTGCGACCAGTTTGCCTGCAGGTGCATACTAATCAACCTAACTATGTTGAAAGCCTCCACATGTAAATTAATTCATTATTTTATCTTTCAAGTCACTTTTTTCTTTCTGTGGTCAGTCCGAGCAGTCCTCATAAATTCCATGCCACTGGAAGTAGATGTCCTCCATGAACGTATGTCTGGAATGTTGCCTCATTGACTCAGTAAACTCTTGCATGCTGCTTTCCAATTTTTTAGCATGTGAATTTCATGAGTGATGATATCTGAGATGGAATGTGATGCAAAATAAGATGGTATTACGTTGGTAAAACAAGCATGAACAGTGCTGATAAATACTTTGAAACTAGTCGAGATCCTGCATATACATATCAGCCTGAGCTCAGATGTGTATGCACAAGATCTCAGCTCCATTGACCAAACGCACCTCAGACTTTTAAATGTTGAGAGTAATTACAGAAAACTCACAGGAGACTTCCTCAACACTTTTCGTAAGCAGTTAGACCCTGTTGGAACATGGTCTAACTACAAAATGAATCAACATAAAGGAGTTTGAATTCCTCTACCCAACCTTCCCCACCACTCCAACCTTCTATGTATTCCCTAAGAGGTATACAAATCTGGAGCAGCCCTCCGGTCATCCCATTGTGACAGGAACTGGGTCATTAACAAACAATTTAAGCATTCTTTCTGAAAACTAGGCTGGTTATGGTCTGCTCTCATTTACTTGACACAATACACACCCTAGTTAAACTACAAGACGTTAGCTGTCAACCAGATCATCTCTGGGTAACTTTTGCTGTGGAAGCCCTTTACTCTTTCATAAGTCATGAGGATGGGCTGAGTGCCTCTGCATATTTCCAATCAAAAGAGGAGGGGAATGCATGGGACAGACATAAGGCAGTCCTAGTTGGGGGTAGGAGGAAGTAAGCTGTTGGTTAACTAGGATCTGCAGCTTATCTGTTAGGTAGGAAAAATGGGAAGACTAGGTGGGTC
This sequence comes from Neoceratodus forsteri, assembly GCA_016271365.2. Taxonomy (NCBI): domain Eukaryota; kingdom Metazoa; phylum Chordata; order Ceratodontiformes; family Ceratodontidae; genus Neoceratodus; species Neoceratodus forsteri. The sequence continues at coordinate 1,761,998,881 of CM057455.1, read as the reverse complement.
AAGCGATCCTTATCTGCCATCAAATTCTGTGTTTCTATGTTTCTAAGAATGCTACTATCCCTAAGGAACACATCCTTGCTGGCATGGATTTTATCCTTCATCATAATTACTCTGAATTTAATATGAGTTCTACAGTACTTTCAGCTTTATACAACAGCAGTGGAGGCCTCAGTAGCCCTAAAGCATGCAACTCTCCTCTTGGGTTACTGTGAAGACATGGTTAATTTTGACAGGAACAACAATCTGTTCACAGACAACATCATCAGTTGGCATTGCTTTATTGATGAGAGTATATATGTATGGAAAGGCAGTGGAGAGGAACTACAAGAAGTCATTGACTGGCTCAATGAAAATAAGTTTAACTTACATTTTACGTACACTGCCAGTGAAAGAAAACTTAACATTTGGGATGTTGAGCTTAGTAGAGACTCATTTAATAAGGCCAGCAGTTCAAACTACAGGAAACCTACAGCAAGCAGCAGTCTCCTGAATTCTGAAAGCAGATTGCTGTCACTCCAATTCCCTCATTCAGTAAATCCTAGGTGGACAGTTTACTAGGTTAAGGAGTAACTGGTCTTACCTCAAAGGGTTTGAGTAAAACTCAACAGAACTAAGAAACAGATTTTTAACAAGGGCCCCTGAGTGTACAGTAGAGAAAACAACAGCCAGTCACTTTTATTATGAGCTTCAACCCTTTATTAAAAAAAGGGGTAACATTATTAAAAAACATTGAGAAATACCATCCATGGATACTGATCTATCAGACAGTATAGGAGGAGCACACTAGAATAATCTACAAAAGAGGGTGCAATATTAGAGATATTTTGGTACACAGTTGGTTGAGTAAACCAGATGTTATCAGTCAAAACTGACTACTTGTCAGACTCATAATTTTTTTCCTATTGTGGCAACTGCAATGTGTATAAAGATGCATTATACAATGGCAAGAAAGAATTCTGGTCTCTGATTGGTCAGTCTGGAACTGGACCCGTGATGTTATCCCAGCACAACATCACGGGTCTAGTCTCAGCAATGTGAACCCATTTGGGTGACCATTAGGATGACCATTAGTTACTCTTTTTTTGCATCTTCTCTTAAGAAACAAAAATATTCTTCCACACTAACAAAAACGTTCTTTAAAATTATTTTTTTTTATTCTGTATTACAACAAACCATTGTATAATAGCAATAATGCCCTCCAGGGTGTGTGTTGTGCTGGGGTAACATCATACCTCAGGTATTGGACTTACTTGGTCTACGGCCTCATGCCCAACCACCTGAGGCGTGACATTATCCCAGCACAACACACCCTGTCGGGCATTATTGCTTAAATGCAAGCTGGGGGATTTCACCATCCCCTCTGAATACATAACATTGGAAGTCAGGGAATTTATCTCATGCACTACCTCCTTTATTGTATGTGCACTGTGATGTGACTGTGGTAAATTTTACATTGGCAGGACAAGTGGACAATTAAAAACATGTTTACAGGAACATGTTAGGTTGATTGTCAACAATAAAAAAACACACCAATGGGCATACGCTTCAGGGAGAAGTAGACTTCACATCCTAAAATCATGATGTTTATGGGACTGGAACAGGTAGCACCATGAAAAGAGAAGGTGGCCATCTGAATTTATGCCTTAAAAAGAAGTTTAGATGGAGCTACAACCATAGATCATTGAGACCAAAGGATTTAAATGAAGAATTCAAATGAAAATTGTACTTGTGTGATTGAAATGAGAAATACCTTACATTACAGTTCAACAAAGAAACTGAATTATAGAGTATGCTAAGGTTTATCATTGTACTTCTTACCATGAATCTTCCTCACATGACAGTTTTACTCTCTTTCTAGATGCTTGATTTGAAATATGATGAAAACTACCTTCTCTATGTCTCTCATGAACCAATCATACTCAGTCTTGGAAGTGGTTTCCATAAGGTTTGGTTTTCTATTTTTTTCTTTAAATGGAAATTTGTGTGCGCTCTTAAAGCCATGACATCCTTATAGTTAGTTTAGTTTATTCGTTTGACCAAAAGTCATTACAATACAAAAAGACATCTTATAACGTCCAAGCAATAACAAATATACAGAACATAATTAAAATGTTTCACTCAGAGGGGCGTGGTTTAGCCGCTGAGAAGATGGCAGCTTAACTTGAGAGCTCTCTCCCTACCGAAGCCTATCCCCACTTGTATGCTGTGATCCTGTGGAGTTTCTACCCCCCAGGAATAACTTTATGCACGGGTGAGATACTTCTTGCTGGGCGGTGTGTTTCGTTTGCGAATTTTGATGTAATTTGTTTAGTTCAACAGCGCTGGGCCCTACCATAATCTTGGCCTAATCTAGCCGCGCAGGCCCTAGGTCTCACAGTACCTCTGGTTCTCTCTATTCCTAGCGCGTACTGGGCTTCAGCTAGTGCACAAACAACGGCTGAAAATAACAGGCTACAGGCACAATGAATACTGCGGTGAACAGCACCTTGTTGCCCTCTACCACTCTGGTGCCCGATCAGCCCACAGCCATGGGAGAATCTCTACAGCATATTACAAAACTCCTAGAAGTCTTGCTCTCAAGAGTAAATGACATCAGCCTCTCTCTTTCAGGCACAGTGTTGGAAGTTAAACAGCTACAAGATAGAATGAATGTTGTTGAGCAAAGGGCTGAAGCTTGTGATCTCAACAAAATCAGGTTTGGCAATGCCTTCAGCAGCAAGAGGCGTGTCTCGAGGCCCTTTGATGAAGAACAGAGGATCATGAGAATAGGAATTGCCGCAATAACTTGTGGATCATTGGGCTGCCCGAGGGAACAGAGGGGCACTCGGAGAAGTTTTTGAATGAGAATCTCCCCCACACGCTGGGAGATTGATGGTGGGGACCCACAGAATTTGAGAGAGCTCACCATGTCTCTACTCATTTTAACAAGCAATCAGACATCCCTAGAGCTGTGGTCACCTATTTTCTGCGCTACTCGAACAAAGAGAGAATACTATGGGCTAGAAGGGACTTAGGGGGACTCAAATGGCAAGGAGCCCAAATAACTGTATATCGGGATTTTGCCCAGAAAACCTCTGCAAAATGATGAGCATTTGGTCCAGTTAAGCATTTCCACTATCAGAATGACTCCAGATTCCGATTTAAAAACCTTACTGGACTGTTTGTCTCCAAAGATGGGCAAGAAACCACTGTGGACCATCCTGCTGAGCTGGAAAGATGGTTGGGTTGATTCTGGCTAAACCTTTAAGTTCCAACTACAAATTCCAGGAGGCTATGGGAGCCCTCCCATGCAGAACCATCATGCAGGAACCTTTCTTCCGCCTCTCACTCCCCAAGGGGCCCTATTTCAGCTGGATCAGTCCCTCACCAACCAAGTCCCCCTTCGTCTAGCGGCGTTCTACCAGTGCTGCAACAGTCCCACTCTAACCAGCCCTCCATGCCTCAAAGAACTGGCTCTAAGGCTCAGCAATGACCCAGAAGTGGACCACAACAGTCACCCAGTAAATATTCTACAGCATCACCTGCAAAGATCTATAGGGAGGATATCCCATCTGTGCTTAGTTCCCCAGATTCCGAAATGGATATGATGCAGCCAACTTCCTGGATGCCTCTTTACTAGAAGCAGTGGACAACACCTCTCCCATCAAGCTGGGTTTGGTTACCTATGCAGCAGCCATCATGGGGACACCCACGGAATCCAGAGATACCTCTTGGGTTAGCCCCGAGCTGGCCGAAGGGCAAATCACATGAACTCAACTTAGGACACTGCTAGCATCTACAAATATAATGTTATTTCTTTCTTCACCAGAGTCATAGGGCTGGCTTATTAAATCTTTAAACTCTCCTGGGTTTTTCTATGTCATACCGCTCATAACCTAGCTCAGGGAACGGTACATATTGGGCTTCTCCCTAGACTCCATCTGGCAAGCCTTGGATTTTGTCTGTTACTGGGTCTGCTGCTCAAAAAATGATGGTATTTATCCAGCAAGTGGATACACCTACCATCCCACATCCCCCTCTTTTCATACCCCCTCTCCCTTTTCCCACCTCTCCTGTTCTACACTACCCCTCACCCCTCACTCTGCGTGGTTGGGTCACCCGACCTCAGATAACCTTTCGGTCGGGGTGATCACACCAGATCAGTTAACCACATAATACCTTCTGTACTGAGTGCTGGAGATAGCATAGATGAAGGGTGGTGATACACCCTCGTTTGCTTTGACCTCCTCCCTCATAGCATTCTATTTTGCTGTTCGTGTTGCTTATTGACAATTTAATAATTGAAATTATTGGGCTATTTTGGCCCATATTGCTCATTTTACATAGCTGTTTGTTAATCTGTTTTTCTCTCTACTCCTTCTGCAGCCTCTTCTTCACAGGGAATAACCCTTCCTGACTTCTAAAGCAATGCGTACACCCTACTTAGGATCAAGGCTTGGATTTCTGGTAGTGGTCTGTCTCAAACTCCTCAATTCCTCAGGTACAATTGTCCCCTCCCCCCACCCTCCCTCAGGAACCACAGTAAGTACTGTACCTCCTTATATTTGTCAAGGGGGAATATGGCCTCAGACTCCCACACACCTAGAGGATAACGCTGGATTTCCTGGAATATCAAAGGGCTTAACCACCCTGTTAAACGCACGAAAGTACTTCAGCATCTTAGGTCCTTAAAAGCCGATGTTGCACTTCTTCAAGACACACATCTCTTAGCTAAATCAACTGCGTGGTTAAAGAAATCATGGGTGGGGGATGTTGTGTCCAGCTCTCCTGTCACAAAATCAAAGGGGGTGGCTATTCTTATTCATCGCACTTCCCCATGGAAGGTGGACAGCATGAAGAAGGATACCCATGGTAGATGGTTGATAACTAGACTATCCTCACTGGAAGGTTCCATACTGCTAGGCAATATATATACCCCTAATAACGAACACACAGAATTTTTTATGGACACCAGTCAAACCCTGTCTGATATGCAGCCGGATGGCTCCCTGCTCCCTATTATTTTGGGTGGGGACCTAAACATGGTCAATGATATTTTCTTAGACAAATCTCGCTCCACCCCACATGTGGCCCCTAAAGCTAGACAGTCCTTCCAAGACCTGATGGAAGAATCAGCCCTTACTGATGTTTGATGCAGGGACCATCCTACTGGCAGAGATTATACATTTTATTCAATGCCCCACCAGACATATAGCCGCATAGACTGCTGGTTAGCTAATGATCTGGCAGCCAAGGGTCTTACAAATCCCAATATCGGCTCCATCCTGATTTCAGATCATTCCCCAGTTTCTATTACATACACCCCTCCAGGTCACTGCCCCAAAGGAGTCCACTGGTGCTGTAATCCACTTCTTCTCAAGGACCCAGAATTCTGCCGTATGCTAACCCAGGCTACCAAAGACTATTTTTCACTCAACTCTGACTATTTTTCACTCATCTCTGAATGCAGGTTAGGCCCAGCCATGGTGTGGGAGATATTTAAGGTACTCATATGTGGCCAGATTATCGCATTTTCAGCGGCCCATGATAAGGCTCACAAGGTGACACTATCTAAGCTGCAGGCAGACCTAACCATATTAGAAAAAATTCTTTAAACGTACCCATCCGGCCGGTATAGATAATAGACTGCACTGACAAATTGTGGACATTAAGTACCAGATCCTACACCAAAAAGCTGAATGGCTTCTTCTCCACTAAAAGCAGGCATTCTGGGCTGGCGGAGAAAAATCCGGCAAGCTACTTGCTTTTTGCCTTCGTAAACAACAAGCAGAAATGCAGATTCATGGTCTTTGTACCACATCGGGCTCCATAGTCTCAAACCCTATAGACATTAATATCCCCATGCAAAAATTCTATGAATACCTCTACCAATCCCACTCCATTAATGCCCCATTGGAGCTGCAACAAAAAATTTGGAGTTTCTGTCGCCAGGCCTCTCTTCCGATCCTTACTCCCATACAGAAAGAACTGCTAGATGCACCTATCTCTTGCGAGGAACTTCGGCTAGCACTCTCGAAAATGGCTCATGGGAAAGCCCTGGGCCCAGACGGCATGTCCATGGAACTGTATCAAACCCTGGGTCCGAGCATACTCCGCCGACTACAATTAGCTCTCCAGGCATCTGATGAGGTAGGCTGTTTTCCATCTACTATGAGAGATGCACTCATCACTTTCCTCACAAAAAAATCTACAGATCCATTTGATTGTGCAAATTTTAGGCCAATCTCCTTGTTATCTGTGGACACAAAACTTTTGGCCAAGGCTTTTGCCACTAGAATTATAACTGTTCTCCCATCCCTTATCCACCCCATGCAGGCGGGTTTTATGCAAGGAAAATCCAGAACCGACAATACCAGGCTCCTACTTAACCTTAAATGGTTTGGCTCTAAAGCTCCCCACCCCATGGCTGCATTTGCAATTGATTTTTCCAAAGCATCTGATTCCATAGAGTGGGACTACTTACATGAAGTTCTCTACCTTTATGGGTTTGGGGTATGCTTCAAACAATGGGTGCATATGCTCTACTGCGCCCCTACAGCCCGCTTCTTCACTAATGGAGACATTTCCTTGCCTTTTCCCCTGCATAGAGGTACTAGGCAAGTGTCTCCTCTTTCCCCTTTCCTTTTCTTAGTAGCCTTAGACCCCCTTATTCAGACACTCATCTCCTCACCACTGATTCAGGGCATTGTAGCAGCAGGCCACCCCTCTTTGGTGGCAGCGTATGCTGATGATCTCCTCCTAGCCCTGTCTAACCCTCAGCAATCAATACCCCCAGTGCTTCAGATCTTGAGCACATTTGTTTGCCTGTCGGGGTTACAAATAAATCAGAAGAAGACCACTTTGGCCCCTCTAAACACCCACTGCACCAAAGACTGCATCCAGTGCACCAGCCTATCTTGGGCTGAACAGGGTTTTGGTTATCTGGGAATCTACCTACCAACTAAATGGTCTGCCCTTGAATAGGCTAATTTTTCTCCCCTACTAACACAATTATACTTGAAAGTTGAAAGATGGAGTAAGCTACAACTATTGCTGCTAGGAAAAGTGGCGGCGGTCCGTATGCTCCTTCTTCCCGGGGTTCTGTACCTCCTCAATAATTTACCTATCCCCCTCTCGTCCAAACTTTTTGTTTCTCTTGAGTGGCTGAACTCTCGCTTTCTCTGAGACCACAAGCCACCTAGATGGAGTAAGAATAAATTGAGAGCACACTGGTCCCGCGGTGGCCTTAATTTGCCCTGGTTCCTAGGCTACGACTTGGCATGTTTGGCAACCCATGCCACTAAATGATTTATGCCCCCCTTATAGGCGCTCCTCTCTGGGTCCAGCTCGAATCTGACCTAGCAGGCTCCACAGCCCTATATGCTTTCCTTACACTCCAAATGCACCCGCCACAGTATCTTCCACCTACAACTGTAGCAACATCTTGCACCTGAAAACACCTTATGTTTATGTCCCACACACCTAAACAATCCTGGTATCCCCCAACTCAATATGCCTCACTTTGGAATAATTGCCTCATTCAAATCGGTGAATTCCTGGACCGCTGACCTTCCTGGCAAAAATGGGGTATTCAGATGGTCCAAGACTTCTCCTTACCAAGCACCACTACTTTACTACCCTTCGAGTGGCTGCAAGACAAATTCTCCCTGCCAAATAAAGATTGTTGGCAGTATTTACAGCTCTATAGTGCCTTGCAACCTCTTCTTACCAGCTGTACCACAGATCCAGCCTGGCAATGGCTAACTTATCTACATACCCATCCAACATCCAAAGGCCTTATGGGCCACTTTTATAATACATGGAGAGATGCACAGCTAAATGCTACCCTTCCCTGTAGGTCAAAATAGGCCAGTTATATGAGTTCCCCTATTTCTGAAAGTCAGTGGAACTAATTTATTATAAATACCCACTGAGCACATGTTGACTCCAACAGTCGATTCTTGCAGCTAAAAATCCTACTGTGCTGGTACCATACCCCTGCACTCCTCCACACCCGAGGTTTGTTGAACCATAGTCAATGTTGGAGATGCTCACAATCTGAAGCACATATTTTACATATACTATGGACATGCCTCCACCTTACCGTCTATTGGGCTATGGTGGCTACAGACCTCTCTAAAGTACTCAAATTTCACATTGGTCTCACTGACGCCAAGCTGCTACTGGGTGACACTGCATCCCTGGCTAGTTTACCTAGACCACACCAGGACTGGGTACTGTGTGCTATACTAGAAGCTAAACATCTTCTCCTTGGACTTTGGTGCCAACCCCAACTGTCAACCCAGAAAGCCTGGCATGCAGCTTTAACTCGCTTCTCTCTTTTTGAAAGATTGTCCCATCTCCATAGGAACAATATGTGACCATACATGGCCAAATGGAATCCTTATTTGCACTATGACTTTTGTAAAATCTCAGCATCATCTGTAAGCTCTTCCCCTGCTGGATGACAAGAATGCCCCATATGTTATATTGCACATGTGTAAGTTGTGATGTTATTCTCTTGGGTGTAAGCATAGGCCTCATCTGCTACTCTGTCCCTCTCTTTTTGAATAGGGTTATTAGATACCCTTTAATGGTTTATATTTGTCTTCCTACTGGCTTTTAGAGCTTGTTTGTAGCACTGTTTCATAGCAATGTTACATACTCTGTAATTTCTAAATTGTCCTGTGTATTAAATTATGGCTGCTTCATTTGCTGTATTATGCACTGAAAGAAAACTCAATAAAAAACCTTCTACGATAAAAGAAAAAAAATGTTTCAATCAATCACTTAAAACAATATCTTGCAGTGCATAACTGGGTCCAGTTAAAAATTTATAAGAACAATACACAATCAACTGTGCCATTTATAAATGCCTTTTAACAATGCCAGTTTTTTAATAAGCTGACCTGTAACATTGTACTCAGTGTTTCGAGGATTACCCCAATGATCAGTCCTCAGAGTGCCTCACTATATTCCCTGTACATTTAAGCTGTTAGCAGTTTAAAAATAGATTAAAAATTATAATGAGCTCTTATTATTATACTTTCCTCACCACAATGAGAGTATTTCAATATACCTGCGGACAAAAGGATTTAAACAGTTATCACCCACAGCAAATGTTCATTAGAACTGTCGCCTTTTAGCACCCACTAGATTTGCCCCAAGTAAACATTGTCAAATATAACAACTGAGTTTCCAGACCCACAGCCATCAAATGCCCAATCCCTAGAGTATAAATTGACAATGGCATTAGGCCACATAAACAAGGAGGAGTCCAATTTTGTGACCTTTAGAATGCAACCCAAAACAGGAACATTACAGTTCCTGCCCCTTGGATTAACCAAAACAGTGTCCAAAAAATGGATCCTTGTACTGCACTTGTCCCTTAATAAGTCTGGATGTTAGTTACACACACGGCCACTAGCCTGATGTCTGGACCACACCATAGAAACATAGAAACTGTTGGTAGAAAAGGATTGCCAGGCCCAACCAGTCTGTCCATAAGCCCTATACTTGATTACGACCTCTGATCCTATCTGGTCAGTGGCTTTCCCTTCCCTCTGTCCTACTGCTATGCTTCCCTTATGCTTGTCCCAGGCATGTTTAAACCTCTCCACTGTGCTCACCCCAACCACCTCCTGTGACAGTATATTCCATGTGTCCACCACCCTCTCCATGAGGAAAATCTTTCTCATATTCCCTCTTAACCTGCCACCTTCCAGTTTCATATCATGCCCCTCACAGTACTCCAGATGAGGCCTGACCAGTGTTTTATACAACTGCATCACCACCTCCAGCCTTCTGCTAGTGATACCTCTGCCTATGCACCCAAGCATGCCGATTGCCCTCCCTACAGCCTGTGTACTCTGCTTTGACATTTTCAGGCCATCTGAAATAATAACCCCTAAGTCTCTTTCTTTCTTGCTGATTGTCAGCAATCCCTCCCCCCCAATCCTGTAGCTCTCCAAAGGATTTCTTTGTCCCAGGTGCATAATTTTGCACTTCTTTGAGTTAAATCTCAGTTGCCACACCTTAGACCATTTGTCAAGTTCCCCAGGTCCCTTCTCATTGTCTCCAGCCCATCTGGAGTATCCACCCTGTTGGAGATCTTGGTGTCATCTGTAAACAGGCAGACCTTTCCCTCTAGCCCTTCTGCAATTTCACTAATGAAGACATTGAAAAGGACTGGCCCAAGAACTGATCTCTGAGGTACCCCACTGGTCACCCTCCTCTCCCCAGGTTGTATCACATTTACCACCACCCTTTTCCTTCTGTTCATCAGCCAGTTCCTAACCCAGTTTATCACCTTATCCCCCATGCCCAGGCTACCCATCTTGTTAACCAGCCTCTTATGGCTGCCTCTTATGGATGAGCCACTTTCTCTTATCACTTCCCAAGCATCTGGAACTTCCTCGATTTAGACATCCGCTCTGCCCAATCTACTCATTCTCTATCTCATGTCCGCCAACATTTCATATCCCCCCTCCTGCAACTGCACCTGACCCTCCATCCCTTTTCTTTATCAACTCTCTTCCTCTTCTCACTTGGCTTGATGTTAACCCAATACACTAGCTTGGGTTTGCCTTCAAGAACTGTCCTTGCCCCTTATGGGGTCCTTGCATCCCGAAGGGGTGCAGGCTCACTTGGATACCCAATCTCCTTATTTTTATCCCCTGCAATCCCCTTGTGGGGTTCTTGCATCCTGAAGGGGTACAGGCCCTTTTGTGTACCCTATCTCTTCTCCCCTCTTCTTTCAGCATGGCTCAGTTGGTAGCACATCCGCCTCTGGACCAGAAGGTCATGGGTTCTCGTCCCACACCGGGATTGGACTTGCACCTAAAAATCATTGGCATCCGAGTGCAGTATCGGGGGGTGCTGTACTGCTGGGGTGTGCCGTCCTTCGGATGAGACGTTAAACCAAGGTCCCTTCTGCCCATCCTAGTGTTGTTCTGGTGGGTGTCCAGGTGGAAGTAAAAGAACCCAGGGCACTCTTCGTAAAGAGTAGGGAACATTCCAGGTGTCCTGGCCAACATTCCCCTTCCCATAAAACCGGTTCATGCAATTATCCAGGCTGTGTGTGGGTGATGATGTGCGATATAGCCGTCACCACACATTCAGTCACTTCACTACCAGTCTAGCATTGCTTGTAAAGCGCTTTGGATGTATGAAAAGTGCTATATAAATGCTGATTCTTCATCTTCTTCTTCTTCTTCCCTTAGTCTGACTAATGACCTCAATTCCTATCCCACGTGTCTTAAAGTATAGCTAAAACTGTTTGGATTTGGCACTAACTCAAGTGAGCGTGTCCATGGAAATGAATTTATAGCATAGTGTGCATGTATGTACAATCTGGTTTAATGTACAGAAAATGTAATTATTAAGCTTATATGAATGTGTATGTAAACTGCATATCTTATTTAGTCCGCCCTTAATGACATGTTCTGTCTTCCTATCGTTCTAAAATGCTATGTTTATTTTGTAACTGTGTATCATGCTGTATCCCCCATCCCCCCCCGACACATCTGGAAATGAGCTATTGCAGTTCAGTATGTCTTTCCTGGTGAAACTTTTCAAATAAATAAATAAATTATTGGGGATGGTGTTGAAGGCCTTGCTGAAATCAAAGTAGTCGACATCCTCCCCCCCCACCAATTTATTTATTTCATCACCCAGTCAAAGAAATCTATCAGATTCATCTGATATGACCTACCCAGTATGAATCCATGTTGCCTTGGGTCCTGGGCACCATCAGATTCCAGAGGTCCCACTGTTCTTTCTTTAATCAGTACCTCTATGATCTTCCCCACTACTGAAGTGAGGCTGACCAGCTTATAGTTCCCCACCTCCTCCCTACTGCTGGATTTATGTAGATGGATAACATGTGCCCTCTTCCAGTTCTCTGGAACCACTCCTGTGTTGAGTGACTCAGTGAGCATGGCTGCCAGAGGCACTGCTACTTCTCTCACAGTTCCTTCAATATCCTTGGGTGTATGCCATCTGGTCCCATCGCTTTGTCCACCTTCAGTTTTCTGAGCTCCTTCAGGACTCTCTCCATTGTGAATGAACTGATGTCTATCCCCCCCCCCCACCTTGGCATCTGTTGCTCAGCTGTGGTCCCTGAACCTCCCCTCTTCAGTGAATACTTAACAAAAGTATTTATTCAGTATTTCTACCTTCTCACGGTCTCCCTCCTTACACTCCCCTTCATCCCCTTTGAGTCTCACAACCCTCTCCCTGTTTTTTTTCCTTTCACTGATGTACCACACCTATAGATTATCTTATCCCCTTTCTTTACTGTTTGTGCTAATCCTTCCTCAGTCCATGCCTTTGCCCTCCTAGCAGCCTTCCCTACTTCCCTTAGACACTCCAGGTGCACCTCCCTGTCTTCCTCCCTTTGGGTCTCCTTGTAGTTCTTGAAAGCTGCCCTTTTTGCCTTTACTTCATCTGACATCTCTTTTGAGAACCATAGTGGCTTCCTCCTTCTCTTACCTTTGGATACCAACCTGATGCATCGGTTTGTCACTTCCACTATGGCTCCTTTTAGGTGTCCCCACTGCTCTTTCACCCCCCCCCCTTCTCCAAGGCTATTCTGATACATCTGCCATTTCAGCAAAGCCTGCCTTCTTGAAATCCAAAATTTTCACCCTTGTGTGATTTGCCTGAGTCCCTGTCTCCATGCTAAACCACACTATATGGTGGTTGCTGGATTCCAGCTTTCCTTCTACCCAAACATCTGTGATTCTATCCCGTTGGTCAGTCCTAGGTCCAGAATCACCCTGCCTCTAGTGGGATCAAGCACAAGCTGCTTGAGACCAACCACAATTCATAATTCCCTTTTTAAGGATTAAAACAGTGAGGTGCATGTCCAAATTACAATGGCCACAAAAGATTGCCACATGAGTTGATCCACGTGCCCCAAAATAGTTTAGCCATGCAACAAAGCTTAAGGAGCTTGCCGTTATAGAATCTCTTCTCCCTTTAAATTATAAAATACTCTAAATACTGTATTCTATCATTATTGAAGATGACTAGGATGTTGTGAAGAAATTCTTAGCAAACTAAATTATATTTTTAAGAGAATACCTGAAGTATGCTTAGAAAATACTTAAAATAGTAAATTAATACATACTGAAAATCTCAAGCCAATATTATGCAAACATTTGAAAACTAGTTAATCACTTCCCCTTAATTAATGTGACGCTAAGGCCTTGGTATGGCACTCTTATCAATTCATCACACGCTAAATCCTTTATACGGCACTCTTATCAATGCTAAAAATCTAGACACCGATAAAGATACAAAACACATAAAATCATTTAAAAATAAAACATTGAGTATGTCAGCTTTCATCACACTCTTCATAATCATAAAGTTCATGTGAAGTACGTTTGCAAAATTAATGCTCTTTTGAGTTTAAAAGGTGAATAAGTAGGATCAGAATATAATCTCAGAGCTTATTTGTCAGAAATAGAATAATAGATAGATAAGTGTGTATTACAAGGCAGTAGTACTATCAAGAGGTTTTGGGGACATGGAACCTCAAGAGTGAAGCTTGAGAGGTCCTAAAGTCCCCCAAACCTCGAGATGGTATTACTGCCATGTAAAACACTTATCTTTCTGTTATTTTTTGTAATATATGTAGCCATTGATAATACTACAGTTGGAGATGACCTTTGAACTGTAGTATTATCAGCAAAAATGATAGTATTATCACTTTTCAGGATAGTATTATTGAGAGTAGTGATATATTACTGGGAAATGTTTGTATAACTTAGTATATTATTATTGAGGCTTATCCATATACAGTATTACAGTTTAATTACAGTGTGTATTTGCCACAAGATCAGGGCTCATTTTTACAGTAACTCTCCTTGAGGACGTAATCATGTTTTGTTTAAGCCGCATCTCACAGGTGCCTGAAAATGTGAAAGCAGTACCTGCAAATGCAGTTCCTCTCAGGAGAGACTCCTTAGAGACTCCTTAGTGAAAAAATGAAGCAAGTAAAATTGCCATTTATGTTGGTCAATTACATGGGTTTAAAAACAGCCAGCACTTTAGACTGATGTCAATTAGTCTCATAAAGTTTTCTGGTCAGTGCTTTCCCCAGGGTCTTGTCCCCCTTATTTCAAACACAACACCTGCTGGAAAAATTTCCCTAGCAAAATTTGTTTAGACTGTATTACTCAGCTTTTATCCTCGACTATTCTTATCTCTGTAAGGTGATTGTTTTACAAACCACCTTCTTCTTAAAACTGCAGTGTACATGAAAAACATGAAAAGTATGATCAATCTCTTCATTTAGGGGCCATTTATCACAAGTCCAAAAGACACCTGAAGTGAAGGGCCTTCCCCAACCATATTAACTGGAAAAATAAATTCAGCACTCTCTTAAAAAGCAGTTGTGGCTGGTTATGTAAGAACTGGTTCAGAACTTTTCATATCTTACCAAGTATTTGTTTACTAGCCCCAGGTCAGAAGAAAGGCTGTCTTTATGATCCTATTAAAAATTTGAGAGTATGTTGTGAAGCAGTAAAGTTTTCTGGGCATAAAGACTGAATTGCATTTCAAGGTTCCATAATGAATATTCAAGGTTTTTAGCGACACATGTGAATATCCATGTAAATGAGTACATAAGAAGTGTTACCTTTTGAAGCAGGAAATACCTCAAGGTGCTTAATGCACTGTTCCAAAATGTATAGCCTGCTGGCCACCAAGTCATGAGTTCCAGAGGAAATAACCACAGTTTTAAAAATTCATATAGAGGTAGATTTGCACATCTGAACCATGTTTCTCACAGTAGGCTTTTGTGTAAGCACTTCCAAAGGTAACCCATGAAGTGGGCACATGAGGAAGGGTGCCGTCCATTATGGCGACACTATCCCCGTGAAATCCACTCATGGTGATGGACAAATAGAGGCGACCCGGATGAGGGTGGGTGAACTAGGTGACAGGATATATACCTCATTATCTTGGCGCAGGGTGGGTGGGAGGCGAGCACGGTGAGTGTGGGCTGGTAGGAGGTGGAGAGGCTGTAGGGAGTCTTGCTGCAGTTGCCAGTTGAGCTGTGTCGTAGTGCGTTGAGGATTGGCTAGTGGTTGGGGTGGCTGAGGTTCTGGTCTGGGCGCTGGTGCGATTTTATTGCACCAGAACCTTTTGATTTTTACTGCTTTCTCCACCCCAACATGCACCCGGTGAGAATCATGAAGTAGGAGGGTGTGGGGTGGCCCCACGAGGGGGGTGTGCGGTGCAGCCCTCCCCCACAGAAAGCAGTAAAAATATGTCCTGGCACCATTGTGCTGGTGCGCCGGGGTTGTCACAGTGCCGAAAATGTGTTCGGCACTCTTGCTGAGCGATAACGGTGATCACCTTTAGGCATTCGGCATTATCACATAGATCCACTTCCAAATAATCCCATCTTCCTCCAGTCTCCTGAGCACTCTTAGCTTAAGCATCCTTCATTAATGATCATTCACCTTCCTTATAAATTAGGTATACCTGTAGAATAAGAAAAAGTAACGTTCCACTAAGCACAGTAAATTTCATAATATATCCACAAATAGAGAGACTCCCCAGTCTCCAGCAATGCTGGCATACCTCTTAAAAAAGGCCAGCAGACATATCAGCATAAATAACGCATTAGCAGCATCAGCTGGTGTCTGTTTTCCTTTCTGACTCCACTTGAATGTCCGCTAGAGGGAAAGGATGCCAACTAGTGAGCCACCACTGTGTACTGGCTATACTGCCAAAAAGTCAGTGAAAGCAAGTAGCAACAATAAATGCTGTTTCTTAACTTTATTTTTTATTTATTTGTTTATTTGGAAAAATTCCTTTGAGTCAAAGACTCCTTTTCAAAGGTTCCACGTCAGACACAGATACAACCTGGAGAACCGTACACAGTGGTTCAGCAGGAGGACACAGGTAACAAAGTAACAAAGAATGGAACATGAAATACAGTAAAAGGCTAACATTTGGATACTGGTAGATTCAGCGTATTAGGTTCAGGAACCATTTCACAAGTTGTTGCACTTATAATCTACACTAATTAGCAATTCGGTGGGTACAGATGGTGGGGGTCAAGAAACAGCCAGAGGCTTTTGTCAGACTAGGAAGGGAGTTGGGCTGGGCTATGATCCATGGCAGTCACAGGGATTGGAAGACTATAGATGATTCCTGAGGTGTGCTTTGTAGGTGCCAATACTAGTCATGTTTACGATGGTGCTAGGTAGGTTATTTATCCATGTAGGGGCTCAGAAGACAAAGGACCTTTGGAAAAGTGAGGTGCAGCAGCGAGAAACTACAAGGAGTTGCCTGTTTGTGCTATGTGTGTGCTGATAAGTAGGGGCCTGTGGGCTAAGTGATGAGAGACCGGGGGGGGCTAGGCCAAAGGTAATCTTTTTGGCCATGAGGTAAGTATGAAACCTGATTCTGTTATCTAGGTTGAGCCAGTTTCTAGCATTATATAGGGAGCAAGTGTTTGTTAGCTGATCACAGCTCAAGATGAGGCGACAGACTTTGTTGAGGGAAAGCCGGAGCCTTGTCAGTGTTGATGAGTTGGCAGCGCTATAGATCAGGAAGCCATAGTCAAGAAGGGAGAGGACCAAGGAAGAGACTGCCAGGTGAAGGGCATCAGGGGTAAGACAGTGCTTGTACTGGTAGAGGAGGCCAATCATGATATTGAGGGTATTAGACAGTTGATGAATGTGTTGGTAGAAGTTGAGTGCCTGGTCGAATGTGATACCCAGGTACTTAAAGGAGTTCACTTGTTCTGCCAGTCTTCACAAAGGCAGCATAGGCAAAGCCACAAAAAATGTGGTAAGTCAGTGAAAAAAAGCTTATGAAATCACTTCAAAAGCACAAAAAGAGAGGGTCAGAATGGAGCGCAGCTGCATTGCAGCCATCCTGCTGCTCCCCCCCCAACCTTCCATGTTGTGTTGGATCCCAAATCCTTATAAGCAAACACTGTTATTAACTTCATAATAGGTCGTGGGAGCATTATTTGACACTCCTCGACCAATCATAGCACTTCTTTCAGTTGCGCGTGAGATACTCTTACTGTCATTAAAATACCTCACACGCTAAGCACTGTAATGAGCTTCTTGATGACTGCTGCTTGGCCACAGAAAGGAACTTTAAAGAATTTTTTTTTAAGTTATGGCATTCTCTATAATAAATTTATAGGAGCACTTTGAGGGCCTCTTATGGATATACGAGTGTGCCTCTTATGGATATGACATATGAATGTCACCTCTTGCGTCATTTGGCACCACAACTGCTCACATTTGGTTTGCAGTTCTCTTGACCTAAGAACATGTGAGGTGACACTCTTATACCCATAAAAGGCCCACCTAGCACCCCTATAAACTTATGTTAGAGACAGTATGGCTTTTTCCAACATGTTCTCTCTTTTGCTGTCTGTTGAATGAATTTGAAAGTGTATGCTGTGTTATACTGTACTCACTAAACTGTCAAGTTGTGGTGATGGACAAGGAATATTACATTAAGAAGCATTGGACCAACTGAGAAATAAAGCAAACTATTCACTGCCTTATAACAATCCTATACTGATTTTCAAGAAATGCCTGAATTCTTTCTTGGACAGCAGTTTATATGCCAACCACATTGCAAAGGATGAATTTTACTTCTTTAGGCAAGAGTTCCCAAAAGCCCTGACATTCTATATGTTACCAAAGGTCTACAAGGACCCACTATGGAGGCCTATTCTTTCTAGTAATTGCTCCCTTACTGAATATTTCTCATTTAATTGATGACTTCCTACAAACGATGGTAGTGAACCTCTCCTCGTATTTACAAAATACAATGGCAGTTCTGGAGGTTATGGACTCCTTGTATTGGGATTAAGGTAATTTGTGGCTCATAACTGATGTAGTATCATCACTGTATATACCTGCATCCATCATTTGGGACTCAATGCACTATGATAGTTCATGGACAAATTTGATACTGAATCTGTTCTGGCCTCTGATTTTGTGCTTGATGCACTCAGCCTGATCCTGTCCAGTAATTTCTTTATGTTTTACTCAGATTTTTATTTACAGGTTTGTGAAACTCTGATGGGGTTGGCAATGGCACTGTCCTACACCAACCTATTTATGGATTGGTGAGAGGAGATACTTATAACCCAAGATATAACAAGTATTTGGATAGGATCAGGTACTGGGAACAATTCATTGATGACATTTGGTGTATTTGGGGGGCACAGAAACCAAAGCCCAGGAATTTATTGAGAGGGGAATTGAAAAAAGGGGTAAAGATCAGGAGCGATAAGGAGTGGGAGAGATTAGAGCCAATAAGTGTGAAGGATTGGGGGTGAGTGCAAGGAGCACAGGGCAGCTGGAGGTGGACTGCTTGGGGGGTATAAGTGCTTAGATAGGGAGCAAGTGTAGTTCAAGGAGGAAGAGGCTTTGATGTTTCTACACACTCAACAGGGATTGATTAAAGTGTAGTGGGAGAGATTAAGAGTATAAGTTGGGAGATCATGTATCGTTCCTATAGGCAGAAGCACCAATATTGACAAGATGTTGTTTCAATTCTAGCTTGAAGGTTGAGAGATTCACAATATTGTGTATCTCAGCTGGGCCTCATTCAGCCAGAGAGGGCCCTATGTGAGAATGAGCATTGTCCCAGAGTTCCTCTTCTGAAAGGGACGCTGAGTGTACTCTGAGCTTTACCTCTGGTATCGTAGTGAGAATGAGCCACTTGAAGAATATTTATACTGCGGGGAGTGTTTGACCTAATGTGAAACTACAGTGGGCTCACACTGGTCTAAATTTCACAAGTCAGACGTTAGCACTTTCAGATATATGGGGATGGACTTTGTTTCATACCATAAGGGAAAGCTGGCTTATTTTTTACCTTGGGAGCTTAGGCACCAGGGGCCCGATTTTCAAAAGTCTGCACTGGCACATATGGGTGTTTGCCCGCCCAAACCAGGTTTTGAGTCTGGTGTGTGGGTGTGGTCTTTTTTCAGACACCCTCATAGTGCTGGCAATTCCTGTTAGCACCTGAGTGTTAAAGTACTGCTGCACCTATGCAAAGGAGGGGTGCCATCCCAGCATATGGGTGCAGTGGTATATTTAGATGTTTGAACCAGCAGTATGTCCCACCCAAGTGGGTGCAAATTACCACTATTGCAAACCCCCTTTTAATGTGGTGCAAGGCCCTGGCAGTGGCCAGTGGTACTGCAGCTGCCGCCCTGGCCCGGCCTGTCAAGGATGTATCTCATGCCTACTGGTTTCCCATCCTGCCAATCGCTATTCCACCCATAGAAGCATTATCCCCAGTACCCAGTGGTCCCCCTCCCTCCCTCCAATCACTGTCCCATTTAACAACTTGGCACAATGTAGGAAAGCAACAAAATGCTGGCTTGTATTGCAAGGGGTATATCCTCGAGGAAGGAGGAGGTGATTCTGCCACTGTATAGGTCATTAGTGAGAATGAACCAGGAGTACTGCATGCAGTACTGGCATCTGTATCTGAAGAGGGACACTAAGTTACTGGAGGGGGTGCAGCACAGGGCAACAAAGATGATCAAGGGGCTGGGGGATTTATCATACAAGAGGAGGCTTAGGGAGTTGAATATGTACTCACTGGAGGAAAGGAGGCACAGGGGGGACATGGTTGAAACCTTTAAGTATATGAAAGGAATAAACAAGACAGGTACAGAGGGGCTGTTCAAAGTAAGGGAAGGGAGGGACACCAGGGGTCATGAAATGAGACTGGAGGGAGGAAGGTTCAGGAGGGAGATGAGGAAACACTTTTTTATAGAGAGGGTGGTGGCTGGATGGAATGTGTTACCTGCAGAAGTGGTATCCAGTAGAACAGTGGACTTCTTAAAAGGGGATGGGACAGAACAAGGGGAGGGTCAATGAAGGGGAAGGGTGGAAAGGAGGGGCACCTGCAGAATAAGGGGTGCTAGCTGCACATTCAAGCAGACTTGATAGACCTCTAGGCCTTTATCTGCTGGCAAATTTCATATGTTCGTATGTTCATAAAGGAAAAGACATCACTGGCATCCAGTGGTACTTTCTGTTCTCTGAGCCCCTGCCACAGAACATTAAAGAAACTGTCTGGTGTCCAGTGGTCCCCCCTGGTCCCAATTCCCATCCCTGTTATGAAACTTTTGAAAACGAGTCCTTGACTCAAAGGTATTATTCCTAGACTGAAATAAATAAATAAATAAAATATAAATTCAGAATTTCATGCTTTTTCTGGATAATACTAAGATCTGTGACAGGGTGATAAGTGAAGAGGGTGTCAAAATTATGAATGAGGATATGGGTAGATTGGAAAAGTGGTCCAAAATAAGGCAGTTAAAATTTAATGCCAAAATGTGCAAGGTGATGCACATAGGTGCAAAAAAATGCTAATACTTAATACAGAGTGAATTCAATGCAAAGGGGGACAACCAAGATGCTCTATGGACAGCAAAAAAGGATGCATGAGGAGAGGTTGGCTGATCTGAGCATGTACGTGCTTGAGGCGAGAAGTGAGAGTGGGGATATGCTTGAAACATACAAATACCTCAAGAGGGTATATAAATTGGGTAGCATGGCATTGTTCAGACTGAGTGGGAACACAACACAGAAGCAATTCCATGAAGCTGGTGGCAAAATGTTTAGGACAGGGAGGGTAAAAAAGGAGGAGGAGTAGCTCTCTACGTAAAGGAAAGGATCAAAGCAACAGAACTAAAGAGTAAACAGGGAGCAGATGAGGCACTCTGGGTCACCCTGGAGACAGGAAATGGCACCACAATCCGCATGGGGGTTGCATACAGACCCCCATCTCAGGGGGAGGGAATGGACAAGGAAATGATAGAAGGCTTTCTTAGAATGGCAGAAAAAGGGGAGATATTGTTGATGGGGACCTGAATATGCCAGATGTTAACTGGAGCACCTTTGCTGCAGGCACATCCAAGAGCAGGGTCGTTCTTGATGCCCCACAGAAGGCATGCGTCAGACAGCTATTATTGGAACCCACTCAGGAGGGAGCAATCTTAGACCTGGTACTCTCAAATGGAGATGGAGAAAGAATCTCAGATTTAGAAGTGGGTAGCCATCTGGGAACAGGCGACCACCAAACAGTGTGGTTCACGATAAATACAGTCATACAATCAAGCCATACAAAGCAAGAGTATTGGACTTTAAGAGGGCTGACTTTGAGAAAATGAGAAAGTGCCTCAGAAAAGCACTAGCAAACAGGCAAGAAGGAGGGGTGGAGGAACAATGGGGAGTAATCAAAACAGCCATCACAGAGGCAACAAGCCTTTGTGTAAAGCAAATCAATAAAACACAACGAAGGAAAAAAAGCTATGGTTCTCAAAAGAGGTGGCAGGGAAGGTTAAGGAGAATGGATAGCATTCAGGAAATATAAGGAAACACAGAAGGAGCAGGACAGAGAACTTTATCAGTTAAAGCAGAAAGAGGCTGGGAAGGCAGTCAGAATAGCAAAGGCCCAAACCGAGGAAAGGATAGTCAATTCTGTTAAGAAGGGGGATAAGACCTTTTATAGGTACATTAGGGAGAGAAGAAAGACCAAAGGAGGGATACTGAGGCTTAATAAAGGGGAGGAAATGTGGATAGAGGGTAACAGTGAAAAAGCAGGGATACTGAATGAATATTTCTGCTCAGTATTCACAAAGGAAGAGGAGGGGGAGGTACCTAAACCAAACAAGAGAAACTCTCTGAAGATGGGGGTCGATACCAGTCCATTTACAAAAGAAAGGGTTCTGAAAGAACTAATAAAATTGAAGGTGGACAAAGCAATGGGGCTGGATGGGATTCACCCAAGAATTCTAAAAGAACTAAGGGTAGAACTAGTGACACCGCTGACTACTCTCTTTAACAAATCATGGGAGGATAGGGTGGTACCCAAGGACTGGACGAGGGCAGATGTGATTCCTCTTCACAAAAGTGGGAGCAGGACAGAGGCAGGAAACTACAGACCAGTTAGTTTGACCTCAGTGGTAGGGAAAATGATAGAATCACTTCTGAAGGAAAGAATTGTTGAGTACCTAGAGGCCAGCGGGGCACAGGACCCAAGGCAGCATGGATTCACAATGGGAAGGTCGTGTCAGATGAATCTAATAGATTTTTTTGACTGGGTGACCAAAGTAGTAGACCAGGGAGGGGCTGTGGACATGGCCTACCTAGATTTTAACAAGGCATTTGATACAGCCCCACACAAAAGATTAATACACAAGTTAGCCAGCCTTGGAGTGGGTCCCAAGGTGGTAGCCTGGATAAAAAATTGGCTAGACAACAGGATGCAAAGGGTGGTAGTAAATGGAGTACACAGTGAAGAAAGGAGGGTTACTAGTAGGGTACCGCAGGGTTCAGTACTGGACCAGTCCTTTTAATGTCTTTATAAGTGACATTGCAGAGGAACTGGAAGGAAAGTGTCTCTTTGCAGACGACACAAAGATCTGCAACAGGGTTGATACACAAGATGAAGTGGAAAGGATGAGAAGGGACTTGGCAAGGTTGGAGGAATGGTCAAATGTATGACAGCTCAGATTCAATGCAAAGAAGTGCAAGATAATGCACATGGGAAACAAAACCCAGGTGAAGCGATACAATGGGGGTGAGATACTGACAACAGTAAAATGGAAAGGGACATGGGGTAATTATATCAGATGGCCTAAAGGTGGCAAGCAATGTGAGAAGGCAGTAAGGAAGGCTGGGGGATACTGGGATGCATAGGAAGAGGCATCAATAGTAGAAAACAGGAAGTTGTTATCCTCTGTACAGACAGTTGGTGAGACCTCATCTGGAGTACTTGTGCAGTTCTGGAGACCCCATCTCTGCAAGACATAGGCAGAGTGGGAGGCTGTCCAGAGGAGGGCAGCAAAATGGTGCAGGGTCTGCACCAGAAGACATATGAAGAAAGACTAAAGGAGCTTAATATATATACCCTTGAGGAAAGAAGGGAGAGAGGGGACATGATAGAAACTTTCAAGTACCTCAAGGGAATCAACAAAGTCCAAGATGGTAGCATCTTTCAGAAAAAGAGATGTGCAAGAACAATGGGGCACAATTTGAAGATAGAGGGGGGACAGCTCAGAGGTAATGCGAGGAAGTATTTTTTCACAGAGAGGGTTGTGGATGCACGGAACAGCCTCCCTGAGGAGGTCATGGAGTCAAGAACAGTGGGAGAATTCAAGAATGCATGGGTCAGGCATAAGGCAGTCCTAGTGGGGGGTAGGAGAAAGTAAGCTGTTGGTTAACTAGGATCTGCAGCTTATCTGTTAGGTAGGAAAATGGGCAGACTAGGTGGGCCAAGCGGTCCTTATCTGCCATCAAATTCTATGTTTCTGTGTTAGATGGCAGGAAGTGCTTTTTAACAGATAGTGTGGTGGAGGGGTGGAATAGGCCGTCAGTGGAGGTGGTTTATCAAACATCAGTAAAGGGATTCAAATGAGAATGGGACAGGTACAAGATCTTAGTAAAGACTACACCAAAAATTGAGGGGGAAAGGGAGGGTTAAGACTCTCTAGGGCTCTCTCATTTAAGATAAGTTAGATGAGAATGGACAGACATGATAGGCCAATGGACCGGTTGTTGGCAACAGATTCTAAGGGCTCAGTTTTGTAAAGCCTGAGAATGCCACAAGCCCCTGGTGAGCGTATCAAATGGCACACAGGGCTAGCGGATTCTCCCAGCACCTCA
This sequence comes from Neoceratodus forsteri, assembly GCA_016271365.2. Taxonomy (NCBI): domain Eukaryota; kingdom Metazoa; phylum Chordata; order Ceratodontiformes; family Ceratodontidae; genus Neoceratodus; species Neoceratodus forsteri. Next base: position 1,761,975,215 of record CM057455.1, on the reverse strand, counting down.
CAGGATTTACATTCCTGTGCAGCACATACTGCAAGTTAAAGCAGCCCCCCCCCCCCCACAGGTAACATGTGGCATGCTGTGGACCATTTTCATGGGGCTTGTGCCACATATTTTGTGCAAGCTGCTGTAAAGTGTGGAAAGTGTAGCAACTGCATCTGATGTACTAAAATCAGGTGCAGTTGTGTCAAGGGGGTTTGGCATAGCTCTACCAAAGAATGGGCCTGATACAGGGCTTGACACAAGCCCTACATCAACCTTCATAAATCGAGCCCTATGTCTCTATATTTATGTAAAACTGATTTATGTCTTTGTGCTGGTGTTTCCCAGAAAAATAGAAACATAGAATTTGTTGGAAGAAAAGTATTGCTTGGCCACCGAGTCTGTCTAGGTTTTCCCTGCCTAATCTATCCTTACAGACACTAACTGGTGTCTGGCAGCCTTTCCTCCTCCCTGCCTATTTTCTAATACACTCCTTTGTCTATCCCATGCATGTTTGACGTCCCCCACTGATTTCACCTCCACCACTTCTGTTGGCAGTCTGTTCCAGGCATCTACCACCCTTTCAGCGAAGAAATGTTTCTTCACTTCTGTCTTAAACTCCCCTCTCTCCAGCTTCATCTTATGCCTACTGATCCTGGTGCTCTTTCTCATTTGAAGGAAACTCCCTCCTGCACCCTGTTTGCCCTTCTTGTAGGTCTCTATCGTGTCACTTCTCAAGCTCCTCTCTTCGGGGGTGTCCAAATTATGCTTTGTCTTTCAATCAAATACCCAATATTGTTTGTGTTCATTCTTATCACGCACAGACTTAGTTTGCTTGGCCTCTTCGATTTTCAAACAGTAATTTTCCAAGGGTTGTGTAACGGTCACTATTCAAGTTAACAAAGCTTGAGGTGTCCACAAACTGTTGGAGTGCTGTTTCTTTGAGAGATCTGATCTAACAGCTCCACCTTGATATCCTAGGAGTTGACAAATGTCAGCTCTGGGAGCTGAAGTGAGATGTTCAGTAAAATATTGTTCTACCTTTGAATAAAAGGAAGCCTCCTGCTGGCTGACATTTTTAATAGGCAGATGCCCAGTGGCACCCTGTTCACCTAGATATATATACTGTAAATATAAAATTCAGTATTGCAGCGCACCTCTAACCATACAAAAAAGCACACCAATGCTGTTGAATTTATGTACATACATTCAGCAGCATTGGTGTGCTTTTTTGTATGGTTGGAGGAGCACTGCAATACTGAATTGTTTATTAACTGTTTGGGCTAGCAACCCTTTGCAGTGAGCCGCTCGAACTGCTGAGCACAGGGAATTTAGTTTTTGTTGACCAGGTAAGTGCACTAGACAATTCTGCCTATTTTCAGGCATGGCCTGGGGGATGGGGATACAGATGAATGCCAACTGACCTTCAACCAGATTAAGCTGTTGGTGATATTGTTAGTGAATAGGTGGAAATTTTGTCAAGGGCACAGGGAAAATTCCCCTATTCACCTGTTGGGAAAACTCCATCTGAAAAGGTGGGCACTCTGTCTGGAGCCCAGGAGGGTGCAGACATGTGGGGGGTAGAAGAGCCATCCTCCTTCTCTGCCTCATCCCTGTAAAAGGCTGAACTATTTTTTGATGCTTCAGGATCTATGGAGCAAACAGTTGTACAGGAAAAACAAATAGCAGTTATGCTTAGTGACTCTCATAATGATGACCAGCAAAAGGAGACCCAAACAGAGGAAGATGAGAGGATACAGGAGCCCAGTGCTGTTGTGAGTACAGCAACAGATTTGGAGCACCTTTTAAGAGAGGAGTGGGAGAGACCGGAGCTGCGGCAAAAGGAGTTGCAAGCAGCGATCCAGACACTGGCTGAACAATGCCGGCTAGCAGAGGAACCACACCTGGAAAATCTACAGAACCAGATGCAGCCTGCTGTTGTAGCTGATGTCACATCAACAGCAGTACAGCTGCAAAACCAGACAGCAAGCACTGAATCTGACAAGTTGGGCGACGGTGCACCTACTGTGATGGGAGAGTCAGCAACAGCCAGAAATAAACTTCTGCTTTAAACCAGATACCAGTGGGGAACCACTGTTTGTATTTAAGGATAATAAGTGTAAAATGTTTGGCAGTACCCCATCCGAAATGCAAACATAGAAAGCGAGAATCCTGGTCTAAGACGGAGTACTGATGGCATAACTGCTGGACAGGTATCAAATGACTGGTCTGTGGAAGCAGCATTGACAGCTGCAGGGTGGGAAAAACAAATGGAGACAGGCAAATGGGTTTTAGACAATTATCCTATCCAAACAATTGGCCTGCTGCAGGACAGTGTAACAGAAACAAGGCCAGAAATACAGCAACAAAATAAAGAAGAAAACATGGAGGGCATTAATGTTGCACCCATAACCCTGACTGCCTCTCCTCTACATTTAACTCAAAGTCTGCAGTTGACAAATTCCCCAAGAATGGAACTACCTGAGACCAGCATACATATGGGGGCCCCTCTGTGCACACAGATCTGCCACAGTCTTCTAATGGTAATAGTGGAGAACAACTTACTAATGATAGTCACAATAGCAATAATAACCGTGATGAAGGGGCAAGACTTGGATCATATGCTTCATTTTTTAGAGCTTCAACATACCCAGCTAAAAGGCACAACACAGTAAGGTTACTGTACAAAGGAGGCCTGGACTTATTCCCAGATTGAAAATTTATTGCTAGATCTTTGTTGAGGGGCACTATGAATTTCACAGCTCAATAAGCATATGCCCTTATACATGTATCTGGGGAAACAATATTTGACATTAGTTTAAAACTAAATATTGGATTACAGAAATTCTGGACAAAATACCAGCTTTAAAAAAAATCCTCATTATGGCTTCCATTTGATACGATTCCACTTTCCAAACCAACCAACAAGACCATTACAGTCTTATTCAGAATTGAAGGTGTGAGTGCGATTGATTTGTTATACTGGTTGTGACAGAGATGTACTGTGCAGGGAAATCCAGAGGCAATTTTTGACAAAGATAATATCTGGATTGGGGATGGAGACTCAGAGTACTATTGAATTGCATGGATGCAGGCATTCAACATTTACCATTTTTTTTTTTTAGGGAAAGACTGTGGCGTCCTGTTTTATGCAGGACAGCCTAAGGCCTGCTATCACTGTGGAGAAACCGGACATATTAGCAGCCTATGTGACAAACTAAAATGTTCTATATGTAATGAAATTGGTCACACTAGCAAGTTTTGCAGAAATGAACAGAAGTACAATCTTTGTGATGTAGCAGGTCATACTTATCACAACTGCCCATGGGCAACTCATAGCCAACCAGGACATAGAAACATAGAAACATAGAATTTGATGGCAGATAAGGACTGCTTGTCCCACCCAGTCTGCCCATTTCCCTACCTAATGGATAAGCTGCAGATCCTAGTTAACCAGCAGCCTACTTCTTCCTACCCCCACCCCCTAGAATTGCCTTATGACTGTCCCATGCATGCTTGAATTCAACCACTGTTTTTGACTCTACAACCTCCTCCAGAAGGCCGTTCCATGCATCCACAACCCTCTCTGTGAAAAATACTTCTTTACATTACCTCTGAGCCGCCTCCACCTTCAAATTGTGCCCCTTGTTCTTGCTCAACTCTTTTTTTAAAAGATGTTACCCCCTTGGACTTTGCTTATTCCCTTGAGGTACTTAAACGTTTCTATCATGTCCCCCCTCTCCCTCCTTTCCTCGAGGCTATACATATTAAGCTCCTTTAGTCTCTCTTCATACATCTTCTGGTGCAGACCCTGCACCATTTTAGTTGCCCTCCTCTGGACAACTTCCATCTTGTCTATGTCCTTGCGGGGACTGGGTCTCCAGAACTGCACACAGTGGTCCAGATGGGGTCTCACCAGCTGTCTGTACAGAGGGATAATAACTTCCTGTTTTCTACTGGTGATGTCTCTCCCTATGCATCCCAGTATCCCCCAGCCCTCCTTACTGCCCTCTCACATTGCTTGCCCACCTTTAAGTCATCTGATATGACTACCCCCAGGTCCCTTTCCATTTTTGTTGTTGTTAGTATCTCACCCCCCATTGTGTACTCTTCCCTTGGGTTTTTGTTTCCCAGGTGCATTACCTGGCACTTCTTAGCATTGAATCTAAGCTGCCATACATTTGACCATTCCTCTAAACTTGTCAAGTCCCTTCTCATCTTTCCACCCCACCTTGTGCATCAACTCTGTTGCAGATCTTTGTGTCATCTGCAAAGAGACATACTTTTCCTTCCAGTCCCTCTGCAATGTCGCTTATAAAGACATTGAAGAGGACCGGTCCTAATACTGAACCCTGCGGTACTCCACTAGTAACTCCCCTTTCTTCAGAGTGGACTCCATTTACTATTACCCTCTGTGTCCTATTCTCCAACCAATTCTTTACCCAGGCTATCATCTTGGGACCCACTCCCAGGCTGGCTAACTTGTATATTAATCTTTTGTGTGGGACTGAGTCAAATGCCTTGGTAAAGTCTAGGTAGGCCATGTCCTCAGCCCCTCCCTGGTCTACTACTTTGGTCACCCAGTCAAAGAAATCTATTAGATTCATCTGGCATGACCTTTCCGCTGTGAATCCATGCTGCCTTGGGTCCTGTGCCCCTCTGGCCTCTAGGTACTCGACAATTCTTTCCTTCAGAAGTGATTCCATCATTTTCCCTATCACTGAGGTTAAACTAACAGGTCTGTAGTTTCCTGCCTCTGTCTTGCTCCCACTTTTGTGAAGCGGAATCACATCTGCCCTCCTCCAGTCCTCAGGTACCACCCATCCTCCCATGATTTGTTAAAGAGGGTAGTCAGTGGTGTCACTAGTTCTACCCTTAGTTCTTTAGAATTCTGGGATGAATCCCATCAGGCCCCATTGCTTTGGAGCTCTCTCAGGCCACTGCTCTTGCCGACTCGTTCTACCGCCCGCTGTGTTCTCCCGCCATCTTTGAGTATGTCACAGTTCCCTGGGTCAGGGGACGGCAACCCAAGGAGACCGCAGGGGGCAGTGGCAGGGAACCAGCATTGGACGTGAGGCGGTGGCACTGGCAGGGCTGTTGCCTATCCAAGCTGGAGAGGTATTTCTCTCCTTATACTCCTGTAGGTGCCCGGAGCCCCCCCCCCGTGCGTGGTGCACATCTGACGCTGGCACATGGCAACCCTGCCTGCGTCAGCCACGCTCTGTTACGTGCAGCTCTGGCACTCTGTGGCGCCCCCGGTTTCCACCAAGGGCTGCCAGAGTGCAGAGCGATCCCATACTCTCCCTCTGGGAGAGGAGAGCAGCCCTGCAGGTGCTCGATCCATCTCCCTCCCTGCCAACCCCCGAGCTCGCTCCCGAACTCAGGTCGTCAGCATGGCACGAGGTGTGGCGTCCAGCACCTCAACCCTCAGCACCACCGGGCCGGCTTCCATTTCCCTGACTTAACTAACCTAGTTGCAGTTCTAGTTTAATGCACCCCATTTGCTGAACTTCTACCACACTCTTAATGTTTATGCATCTTCTCTGTTATGGGTCTTCTCTTCCCAGAATTTGTACCGCTGCCCTTGTCACCCTTTCAAAATATTTACTTATGTCCTGCACCTCTTCCTAATTTGTAATTCTACCCTGTCCCCTGCTGATGTTAACCCTTTATTCATCTTTCCCAAAATGTGCATCTCTTTCACTATACCCTCACAATATTTACATTTTCACCCCTCCTCTGTCAGAATTTGCACTTGTACTCCTGCACCCATCCAAATATGAACCCCATCTTCTGCACCTCTCACAATTAACGCTTTACCCCCACCGCCATATATGTGTGCATTTACACCTGCACGCCTGCTAAATGAACACCACTTGCACTTCTCTCCAAATCTGTACTCACAACCCACTCAAAATCTGCCCCTGCACCCCTTCTGAAATTTAAACTTGCTCCCCCAAAATTTGTACCCCTGCACCTGTCCTGAAATTTGTACGCACACTACTGCATCCCTCCCCAAAACTGTATTTGCCCCAGCATCCCTTCCAAGTTATACTTGTACTCCTATATCCTTCCCAAAATGTGTACTTGTACCCTGAACACCTTCCAAAATTTGTACTTGTTCTCCTATACCCCTCCCTAAAGTTGTATTTGTACCACCACACCCCTCCCAAAATTTGTACTTCTACCACTGCCCCCTCCCAAAATATGTACTTGTATCCCTGAACACCTTCCAAAAGTTGTACTTGTACCCCATACCCCTCCCTAAAATTTTATTTATACCACCACAACCTTCCCAAAATGTGTACTTCTACCCCTGCCCCCTCCCAAAATCTGTACTTGTATCCCTGCACACCTTCCCATATTTGTACAGTACTTGCACCATTGCAACCTTCCCAAAATCTGTACTTGTACTCCTGCAAACCTCCCACAATTTGTAATTTCACCCCTGCAAAACCTCCCAAAATTTGTACTTGCACCCCTGCCAAAATATGCAGCACACCTTACAAAATCTAGACTTGCAGCCCTATACCCCTAAATGGAATTTGTACTTACACCACTGCAACCCTCCAAACATTTGTACCTTTACTCCTACACCACTCCCAAAATATGTGTATGTACCCTTGCACTCCTCCCTAATGTTGTACGTGTATCACCACACCCCTCCCAAAATTTGTACATGCACCCCTGCTGAAATTAGCATCCCTCCCAAACTTTGTTTCCCTACCACCTCACATCTCTTAAACTGTACAAAGGGCTGAAGTGCAGACTTGGGGAGTAGCGCGTGAAAGGTGCAGCACATCATTTTGGAGTAGTGTGGAGCAAAGGGGTACTAATTTGTGGAAGGGTATACTGGTAAACGTGTAAATTGTATGAGGGCTGCAACAGAAGGGATGCAGATTTTTGGCAATCTTGCCATTTGCTGTGTGTCCAAGGAACTGGGTAAAACATCTGGGAAACTGGATCATTCAATGAATTTCGGGAGGGGTATGGGTAGAAATCAAGGGTAGAGTGGAGGTAGGGGTAAACAGTTTTCAGTGTGTGGCACAGAGGTAAAACGTTAGATGCTTTCAGAGGCAGGAGTGCAAATTTTGGGAAGCGAGTGTGAGGTACATACAGATTCTGTGTTGCGTGAGGGGGCAGGAACTTGCAGAAGGTTGCAGGTTTGGGGGAGCTGTGCAGGGCAGGTACAAGTCTCAGGAGTCATGCTGCAGGGAGTACAGATTTTTGGAGAAGTATATTTGGTATAAATCTGGAATATGCACAGATGGGCACACATCTTGGATGAGTGGGGATGGGGTACAAATGTTGGGGTAGGTAGGGTGGGAGTACAAACTGTAGAAGGGGAGTGAGGGTTTAGTATGCAAATACTGGGATAGATGCAAGATAGGAGTACAAATATAAAGGGTGAGGGGGCAAATTTAAGGAGGAATGCAGGGTGCAGAGGTACATATTTTAGGAGGGGTGTATGCTAAGTATACCTGTCAGGAGGTGTGTGGGAGAAGGGGTATAGTCTATAAGAGTGGTGAAAGGTAGAATTAGAAACTTGGGAGAAGTGGTTGGTATGTTCTGGAATAATTTCAAGCGAGGGCAGAGTAGATGTGTACATTTTTGTGGGATTATAACATTTGGGGACAGTTACTGGGGTAGCAGTACACTTTCTGTGAGCTGTAGAAACCTCAGCAAAGGGAGTGACTCTGAAAAGAATAAACAAGAAAGGAGTTGTGATGCATTCAGGGCTGGAAAGGGAATGTAGGAAGCACACATTTACATTTTAAGAATATAAGTTTTTTTTTGGGGGGGAGGCTCAAAAAGGTTGGTGATCAACCTAGGGGACTTGCCAGATATTTACCATTTTGTTCTACTGGTATAAGTCCATTAATAAAAGCCCCATCAGAAAACTGGTACCACATAATGATTTTTGCCATTTCACAACATCCCCACCACAAGTGCCCCAAATCTATAGCCCTCCCTGGTGCGGGCATCCAGGTATCAGCTGTGGCATTAATCTTTTCAAAGAGACTTGGATCCATAGGATACACACATCCCTCTTGGGGGACAATGAATCAAATCCCAGTCCCCATACTGGCGTTCAACCTAAGACTACTTCACAGTGGTTCTCAGACAGGGGACTAAGGATCACCCACATGAATGTTCGGAGCCTCACTAAAAATAAGGCTGATATGGAAGCATGGCTATCATACTACTCACCTGACATTCTGGCATTAACAGAGACATGGCTAAAGCCCTCCATTCCTGACTCTATATGTGCAGTACAGGGCTAAAAGCTGCTCAGAGTGGACTGCCTCTCCTCTAAAAGAGGAGGGGGTGTTGCCCTCCTCTTCAAAGAATATTTAAACATTAGGGCTCTGTACACAGCACCCTTCATGCAGTCCTAGTGCTGGGGAAGACAAAGAAACTTCATATGATATGTGCCTATAACCCACTAACATGTGGCATCACTGGTCTAAACAACATCATTGACTATATTACTAATCTAAAGGGCAATTATGAGATACTGCTACTAGGGGACCTAAATCTTGACATGCATGGTAAAAATGCTGCTACCTATAACTCTGTTCTAGGAAACTTGCTGCTCACTCAGCTCATTAGCTGCCAACCAGAGTCCCTACTGGTGGCATCAGTCATTCCTTGCTAGACTGGATTGCTACTAATAGAGTGGACAGAATCCTGGCAGCAGGCACTCTGGCGGACTCCATAAGTGACCACAAAGTCACCTACCAGTCTACTGTGCATTGAGTGCACGCAGGCAGAAGCCTCCGCTGAAGGAAATTCAGTTTAGGGATTTCGCGAAACTGAATGAGGGGGCACCAATAGCGGATGTGCGAAATGAGGACTGGTCTCCTCAATATCACACCATGAATGTTGAGTGTGCTTTAGACTATCTCTTAACCACTATTCTGGCTCTTCAGGATAAACATCCTGCCCCTTTAGAGGAGACGTGTATGGGGCACTATGACTAAATGGCTTCACAAGGACCTCCTGGCAGTGATGAAGGAAAGGGACAGAGCCTGGGCCAAAGCTAAGAAATCTTCACTACACGGGGATTGGGAAGAGTACAGGTGATGGAGAAATGCCTGCAAGAGAGAGAGATCCAGGAAGCAATGGGAGCCTATTGTAAGAAGCTGCTACACAACTCTGTGAGCGACTCCCGGGGCTTTTGGTCTCATATAAAATCCCTAATGGGTCAGGGAAGCAAGACAGATATCACCGAAATGACACTGAATGGTGTCTACTGTAACAACCTGCATATTATAATCAATGCTATGAACTCTAATTTATCCGACCTCTCAGAATACACCAACCTACTAGGAAATTCCCTATATCCCCTCACTGTCGGTAAGGATAACAGACCATGCACTTTCAAGCTAAGGATGGTAACTACGGGGGAGGTTTAATGACTCCTAAAATCCATCCCAGCCTGTGGATCTGCAAAGTCAGATGGACTACTGCCAAAATTCCTAAAAACAGTTGCCTCTGCCTTCGCCACACCTGTAACAAGAGTTCTCCACCTATCTATCACTACTGGAGTGGTACCAGCGGTCTGGAAGATTGCAAGGGTGGTACCTGTGTAAAAGAAAGGCGATCCCCTAGGTGTAAATAACTACCGCCCTATAGCCATCCTCGATGTCCTAAGCAAGATCTTGGAAAAGCTGGTTGCAGCACAAGTGTCAGACTACCTTCATCACAGCAAGCTACTTACCCCTGCCCAGCATGGATTTAAAAAATCCCACAGCACAAATACAGTGCTCTTACAGCTCACCAATGACATAAAACAGGCAATGGACAAAGATCTCCTCACTGGGGCTATCTTTGTTGATCTCTCTAAGTCCTGTGATTTGGTCAATCATCCATTACTGATGGACCAGCTAACCTCACTTGGTTTCTAGCAAGATGCCACCACCTGGTTCACCTCCTATCTCACTGGTCATATTCAGTTTGTGGAGATCAACAAAATCAAATCGGATCTTGCTCCTACCAGCCTTGGTGTCCCCCAAGGATCCATTCTTGGACCGTTGCTGTTCTCCATTTTGATCAATAACATGCCTAAACCTCCCGGTCTCTCCTCTATTATCCTTTATGCAGACGATATGGTGCTTTACACCAGCAACAAGGACCCAGCATCCATAAACACCACTCTAAAGACTGACTTCGATTGTCTGAACACCTGGCTGTGGCAAAAGAAGCTCCTGCTAAATGCCAAAAAAAAAAAAAAGACTGTGGCCATGATGTTTGGCTCTGCCCTCAAAATCAAGTCCTGTGCCGTACCTCTTACAATTCCTAGCCCTGATGGCCCTACCTTGGAGGTAGTGGACAACTTAAAGTATCTGGGAGTCACTCTTGATCCCTTGCTCGACTTCAGTCTTCACATAACCAACACCTGCAGAGCTGTCATGCCAAACTGGGTATAGCGTATAGAGTCAGATCATCTCTAACGGCTACTGCAAAACTAGCCACTGTTCAAGGGGTTCTCAAGCCGAGACTAACCTATGGCCTTATGGCTTTTTAGAACTCTAATAAAGGAGCTCTGCAAAAATGGAACACTTACTACAATAATATCGGTCTTTTCGCCTTGGCTGTCCCCACACTTACCCACCGTTATATGCCCTACACTAGTCTAGGGTGCCTGTCCCCCCTTCATCCACTCATCAATACACAGTGGACTGCCTCATAGACAACATTATCTGAGCTGGAGCGCTCAAATCCCTGGCTGGTATGCTACACCATAGCTCTCAACCATACCCACTGAGATCTGCTGGTAGATCGTTACTCCATGTCCCTCGAAGCACAATGAAAAAGGGGGAGCGTGCCTTTGCTGCAGCTGCACCAAGGCTCTGGAACATCCTCCTGGATCACATCAGGAGCTCACAGTCTCACCTGACTTTTAAGAAACAGCTCCACTCGTTCCTACAAGCTAATGACAAATGCTCCTGTGCCGTGCCCTGAGTCTCTCTTATACTTTTAGGCAATACATCCACTTAAACCTTAGCACTTAGTCACTTGCTTTAGCTATAAGGTTGCCTAATCGACGGCTTCCTACTACAACTCTGCTTACCCCTAAAATGTCCTTGTAACCTGATGCTGTTGTATCTTCTTTTGAAGTTATGTTGTGTTCTACTGTTTTATTGTACTGGATTGTCCTATGTTATCTGATGTTCTATTTCTCCCGGGTTATGCCCGAAAATGGGCAGTTTCTGCCTAGTGCACTTACCCGGTAAACAAAAACTAAATAAATAAATGTACTGTGTGTACTCAGCTGACAGGACCTGGAGGAAAATCATGTCATTGTTGCTTGAATGACATCAGCACTCACCCAAGATTCCACTGGCTGGTTTGAAAAAGTCTGAAGGATTTTTATAAAACCATCAAATAAGACAGGCAAACAAAATAGCATTTATACATGAGTAATTGCAACTTGTTGAACTTTATTTGTAACAAATTATACCTAGATGTCCTCATGGTGGGCAAATACTACATTTTAAAGCATTTGCATTTGAGCTTTAAGAAAGATGCATTCAAAATATGATAACATCTTGTACTGGCCAGGGTTGCGATCACTTTAACGCTGCACTGTAAACAGGAGAGGTGTGGCCTTCTAAATGGTGAGCTCCCCAGTGATCACCTGTGAGCCTCTTATAGGGCAGAGCATACTACTATAGGAAATGAAACTTGAGAGCGGTTTCCCCACAAGAAAGAGAGAAAGCAGGAGGACCTCAACGCACAGTGGCATGGTAAAATTTAAAGTGTAGTTTCCTGACTGACGAGTGAGTCACCTTGCCGATAGTGGTCAGGCTGATTATGATATGGCCGAATCATAAGACCAAGAACCCCTGTAAATGTTAAAATGATGGAAAATTATGGAATAAAAACCAAGAAAATCAAATTGATTTAAATGAATTGTAGGCTTTTAAGCAGCTTGGGGCGCACTGGTACTAGAACGATTTGCTGAGGTCTACGTGCTCCCACCCTTCCATGTTCCAGAACTGGTTGAGGGTGAAGGCTGGCCAGTCTAGGTCAAAGTGTGCAAATCACAGCAGTCAGTCTGACAGCCAAGAATATTTTTCTCCCTCTATAGGATGCTCTGCAGTGTGGGTTTGCAATGCATGCCTCCACCTCTTGTCCTTCCCAACCAACTCGGCTCCATGCAGCCTCTGTACTGGCCTCTTGCTCAGCAGTGCAACACTGTGCCATGTATCATGCGTTGACACCAACCCATCCAAGCTGTGAAGCACTGCTGCCCAACAACACGTCTCCCCAAAGCAGCATGGTTACGCTGAAATAACCAGACCATATGTGATTGTTCTTAGTCAATCAAATTGCTGGATTTCTATAGATACAGAGATTGTTTATTTCCCTGTATACCTGTAACTACATATTGATTAAAAGTATATACCTACACTAATCAATTAAATGTATATACCTACACTGATAAGTAAGGATTAACTCACAACAGTGCATGAGTTACTGAGGAATTAATCCATGCCAGGGGTTGGGGGGTGTTGTCACTCGAGGCAGCAGGCCGAGTGCCGACAACCACCCAGGCGTGGATTAATTCCCCAGGTAACCCATGCTCTGGAGTGTTGGTTTTTTTTTGGTAGACTTTATGTATCTCCTACCTTCTGGTGGACTCTCTCCGGTGGGGATACTCGGCTGGAGCTCTGCTGCCCGCCTGAAGCCCCCGACTCGTGCACACTCTGGTGCGCCCTTCACCCCCCAACCCCATCTGGCCACATGACCCCCTGGCTCTGAGCCCCCCAGGGTAGGACCGCCAACTCCTTCGGCGCTCTATCTATAATCAAGTGGAGTGATCAGATAGGAGGAGGGTGACTGGGAGTGTGGTTCAGTAAGGCCCGGCACTGATCCCCACCATCGCCTACCACCAAGGTAGGGTTTTTTCTTGTGGTTTCCTTCCATTGGGAAGCAGCATGCAATGGCGTCCTGTGCGGCTCTCATGCTGCTGGTACCTGCCAATGTCCCACCCCTTTCTGCAGCCCGACGCCTGCGCTGCCCTGGTCTTCACAAGATGCCGCTGCTGCGCTTGGGTGCCCCAACAACCCATCCCGGAAAAGAGAGCAGTCCTCTGATGCTCAATCCTCTCCTCCCTCCCTCCCTGCCGATCTCTGACAGCCCAGGTCCATTCCCGAACCTGGGTCACCAGCGTGGCGCGAGGTGTGGCGTCTAGCACCTCAACCCTCAGCACCACCAGGCCAGCAGGACTGGGTTAATACTCTTATAATACAGCCAGGGAAAATGGGGACTGTATGCTGACATACACATACACGGCAGACAAATATTGCTAAGGCTGGCCATGTTGTAAGCCTCATTTCACTGACAGGGAACTGATTCTCCATAAAGCCTGCACTGACAAGAGGCCGAATGGCAGAGGATTGAAATTTCTACTGTACTTTGATTGTAGTACTTCCACCCGCAAAAATCTGTTTTTAGTTGCGTGGAAAAATGCAATTCTTTTCGGATCCTTAAAAAGTGGAGGATTTTCTGAAAACCCACTGGGATGAAGAACGATGACATAAACCCCTGATGTTTCCAATCTGGCAATAGAATAGATCCAGAAAACTTTGCTGAGCAATCCACATCAGTTGTGGCCCTGGAACAGCATACTGATTTACAAGCACAAGGAGCTCGGGGAGAAGGTTCTTCAACAGAGAAGGGTGTAATTTGGACTTGGAGGGCTCATTACAAGACCAAAGGACACTGATGCTGTTTCTTAATTCATTCTCTCTAGCAATCTGCTGAGGACTTTCTGAAAACAATGACATAAACACTCTCCAACAATCTGCACAAGTGTTTCATTTGCTTTCATGCAATAACGCTATGCCACTGCAACCCACCAACTTATAACATGGCCAGGAAAAATGGCCTGCTCTGATTTGTCAAGAGCCGTCTGTGTCTCAGCTGTGCAGGGAGCAACCATGGATTGAGTATTAATGCATGGTCACCTAATGCAGGGGTCGATCTTAACATGGTTTTACTAGTGCAAACTGACCAGAGCTAGTACAGCTAACTCTCTACTTGCCCGGCTTGACTATTGCAGATTTTCATGGCTGTTAATGAAGTTAAAAAAAGTCTCTACTTTAGCATTCTCTAGTCCTCATGCTAATCTCTCTCTCAATGTTCCAGATGGCCAGGTGTGATTAACAGCTCATTAAGAGCTGCAATTATCTGGCAGTCCAAGAGAGGGAACCCACAAATGACTCAATGTGAGTCATTATCACTCCACTGTTAAGACTTTCAGCTAGTGTCCAGGGTGTGATCAAGGGTAGAGTGCTGTTAAGTCACTAGGTTCCAGTTTTCTGAATGTGTCTATGTCTAACAATTTGTCCAATATTATTAAGACCAGTGCCCCTCATTTCTCTACATTTTGAGTGTTTGTATCCAACATTTCAGTGACAAAATGCAAAGAAGTATACAGGATCAGCCCTGCAGGTGGTGGGTTTTATCCCAGCCTCACCATAACTTCCCTCTCCCCTCCAAATCTCCTAACTCTGTTCTTTCCCTGGACAACACTGCAGACTAGACTCTGAAGTGACCATCCATAGATCCATAGCTACCATTACTGGCAAGTGTAGGGGGCCCTCAGTTCTTCTAAATGGACCATGCCAGCCATCACCATCCATACAGTTCCGCCCTTATGCCACTCAGCATGTCCTTTCAGCCTAAAAACAAAGCTTTGGATCATGTATGGTACAAAAAGAAACCTTGATAAAATTCATAATTTGAAACCTTGAAATAGGCATTCCTGGGGTACGTAGATCATCCTAGACAGAAACAGAACTAGTATAGTGTTATGCCTGTGTACTGTTTCCCCTGGGCTGATGAAAGGATAATGTTAAAGAAAAATCTGTTATTGTTGGTGCAGAGCATATTAAAATCAATGTTTTTACAAATAAAAATGTCATAGTTTTCTATTTTCCAAGCCCCTTAGGTTTGTCTAGCCCCCACCCCAATGAAATCTTAGATGTGCTCCTGGCTCACTTGAGACTGTACAAAAACTTTAATAAAAAGTGCAGGTCTCCAGTTGACTATAGGGTGGGGACCGTGAGTGTCTTTCTCTGCCTGACTCTGTGCATTGTGCCCTGTGGGTGGTGTTGACAGTGTGGTGAGGTGCATGATGATGCCAGCTACTGTGTGCGCAAAGCTAGGACTGCTTGATTGAACATTTGCTGATATGATATCCTCTCTGTTTGGTGTGTGTGTGTGGGGGGGGCAGAAAGAGGAAGAGAGGAGGCAATGGTACAAAACAATGGGGGGGGCTCACTGTCTGTGATGGATGGCACTGCAGTCTTTTCTTTCTGCTGGGGAGCTGGAAGCAATGTGGGAGCAGGATAAATGTGCAATAATCAGTATTTCTTGGCTCTGCTTGCATCGTTTCCTGTATAAGTGAGCAAAATTTACCATTATAATTAAGGGCTAGTGCAACCATCTGCGGGCTAGAGCAATTTTGAATCAACTTGCCCTGCTGTCTAGTGCAAGAAAAGGTTAAGGTTGACCCCTGACCTAACGGCTCTTGACAAATCGGAGTGAGACATTTTCCTTGGCCATGTTATAAAAAAGTATATACCTACACATTATGGGACAATACTAATACCACAATTAACATATCATTAGGAAACTAACCAAACAGTGCAAGAACCTGGAAAAAAAAAACAGACACTTACACAACACACTCCCAAACCCAGAGATCCCCCAAACTCCTACCTGCAATCACTACACACCATTCCCTCCTAGCTGCAAGAGACCTTCAGGTGCGGTGCTATAATGCAATTGCAAATGCGATCTCCATAATAATAACCATCCTAATGTATTATATTCAACAAACAATAGGTAAAGGTGGCACACTCAGAAGTATATCTATCTCGGGGGTTAATTAGGGTAATAAAGCTACTCACCCTTCAAGCTTGTGGCCTTTTAGCTCTCCCTTTTTTTACCGTTTGTTAATGGAGTGCTCATGAAAGGTGCTAGCTTAACAGCACTGGAATCTGAAGTCCTCTGTTTAGCCACATTACAGGTACAGCATGGGCAATCATGGTGCAAGCTTCTCCACACTGCCCCACCAATGTGCCTCAACCACCATGTAGCTGAGACGGTAGTTCACACTCCATGCCCATTCAATCTTTGGCCTCTCAAGTGAGACTGCCAATAAGGGTACCAGTTAGTGCCACTTAGCCCCCTTGATGGGTATACATTCTTGTATACCACCCTTACCATTATTTATTTATATATATATATATATATATATATATATATATATATATATATATATTATGGTAGCACAGTAATGCTACCATAGTTAGGGTTGAGTAGCACTTTTAAGGTTAAAGGGTCAAACTTTGCACCTTAATAACCTTGCCATCTTTCAACGGATTTGCCTGAAATTTGGCATGCATAATCAAGAACCATATGTCTTGGGATCTGCCAACTTTCATACTGGTCGAATATACGGCTGCGGAGTTATTAAGTGTGATCTGCGCGTGCATTTACGGTTTCTGGTGAATTTTTTGCTTGCGCCTACAGGTCGCACGGTTTGTGCGACTGATCCAAAAACTTCAGGGAATGTGTGGCCGGGGTCCCCAATGTGCCTTTTGAAGATTTCGTGAAAAAATATTAAACAGTTCAAAAGTTATTCAAAAAAAAAGTTCCCATTATAAGTCAATGGGAAAAGTTAACAAAGAGTGTGACAGTGTCGCAATGCACTTTTTAGTGTCTCAAATTGCCCTAGTAGTGTCGCAAATCTGCCATTTTGTTTTCAGTTGGTGATCAGAAAAATGCTTGGCATTTAAAATTGGGACCATCAAGGGACAATTCTTTTTGTGTTTACCTAGTCGGACCCTGAGGATGCTAGGCATGTCTTTATTTTGGGGTTAAACACCCTAGAAATAATTTTTTCAAATTTCTTGAAAAAGGAGTGTCACAAAGTAGTGTCACACTCATGACACTTTTGCAAATGTTTGCGAAAGCTTTCGCAAATCACGACACTACTTTTTCAGACTATGGCCAAAATGACAGCAGTTCTTTGCCACCCTGCTGCAAAAGAACGGTTTGGTCGTTTGAGCTGAAATTTGGAGGGAACACAGCCAACATCTCACAGACATGCATTTTGGTGGTTTGGTGAAAAAATATTGCATGGCTGCAAAGTTACGGTACTCCGAAGTTGGCATTTTCCCCATAGACTAACATGGTGGCATATGCCGTGCCTTTTGGGGCTCGTATCTCGAAAACGATGCAATATACAGATCTTTTGTTGCGAGTTACATAGCCCTTAGGGCTATGTAATAACAAAAGCCTAGCCAGGAAAATCATGATTTCTGTGAAATTTAAATTTTTTTTCTATGTCGTGTGGTTGCTGAGATATTAGCAATTAAGTACTTTCAATGCTCGTTTTAAGCTTCGATGCCTATTACAATGCATACATTCTTTGTATACACTGTGTTTCTCTATGCACCTGTTCGGCATAAACAGGGTATGCACTTCCGTTACTGTTACAGTTACTGTTTCTTCTTGCTTTTATGTCCCTGTTTGCGTTACCGTTCCAGTGTACGCCACTGTGTGCATTACCCTTTGTGTTGTCATTTGTGCTTGCATTTTCGTTACTGTTACCATTTGCATTTCCACTACTGTTTCTGTTTGCATTTTTGTTTACAGATAATGAGGAACAGAGACTCTTCATGGCAATTGCACAAAGAAGGAAACTAGACAATAGGCTTTACATTAGACAAACAGAAATGTTTCACATTTGCCAGAGCAACACCAAAGAGAGGAAAACCAAACCCAGACAGCCTCTGAGGTTACTGCTGAACCACTTCCTCCCCCTTAGACACAGAGATAGAACCTAGACAGGTAGAACAAGATGCATCAACTGGTTTTACAGGGGTAGAGGAGGAAACTATGGACAGTCAGGACTGTGGTGAAAGAACTAGTCAGGGTCACAGCAATCTAGCTCCATCATGGGCCCCCCCCCCCAAATCCTACACAAGGGTGGGTAGATCAGGGAGATGCAAAGATGCTCACCAGAAGGAGGCAAAACTGGGATTTGCCAACTCCCAAAATCCCCAAAACCATGGAAACACCTTTATCCAATAGATGTGTTTTAGCAGAACCGGTGAGGGTCTCTGACAATGATTTGGATGAATCTTCTCTTTAGTAATACTTGCCTGACCATGGATCTGAAAGGGAGGATCCCCTTCCCAGCCATACAAGTAATACAGGATGTTCAGCAACAGGAGAAATCCATGCAGAAACATGTGCATCCAGCTAGGAAAAAAAAGAAACCCCCTTAGACAGTAACTCTGTGTGGATATAGTGTATGTAGTATGCCACCCTAACTAAACTTATGATAGTGCACACCTTACACCTTTGCACCATAAATATAAATAGTATGAAAAATCATAGGAAATGGTTGGCAGTGTTTGCACACTTAGGCTCAGATATTCAAACTGCGCCAGGCTGTAGCGCAAGCCTGGGTGCAGCTCAAATTGGCTGCATAGGGGCGTAGACTGGGCGATATTCAATGGAGCTGCACCATGGCTCGGCATCATTGAATATCACACCCTGGCCACCCGCAGTGCGCATGGTGCAGTGGCACTGTGCCAGCGCCAGTGGCCAGAGTTGATCATGGGGATGTGCTAGCGCAAGTTCCATTGCGCTCGGTGCAACTACCATGATATTCAAAAGCTGACATGCAAATGGGGCCATAATGTACACAAGGCACAAATGGGGCCATTTGCGTATCATCTCTTCATTGCATGCAGGTGCGCTGATCCCCGACGACTTGCGCATGGCGCCCTGCCAGGCAGCAGCCGTCGGGGACCGACACCCCTTGCAGCATGGCAATGTGCCCCACAGCCGAATCGTGGGCATTTGTAAAAGAAATAAACTCTCTGATATCCCTGATAGTCCAGTGGACCTGTCTGCCCGATCGTGGGCTGAAGTAAAATAAAAATAAACCTCTATCCCTGGTGGTCCAGTGGACCTGTTTGCCCAATCATGGGCTGAATTAAACAAATAGATACCTATATCCCTGGTGGTCCAGTGGACCTGTCTGCCTGATCGCAGGCTGAATTAAAAAAAACAGAAGCCTATATCCCTGGTGGTCCAGTGGACCCCCCCCCCCCACGCCACTGAGTCCCCACCACCCTTCCCCCAGTCAGCGGCAGGCGGCAGCATCCACCGCCTGCTGCCCTGCCGCCCACTGACTGACACGTCAATGGGGCTGTACACCCATTGGTCCATTGGTCCATAGGCGTGAGCCAATGGGCATGCAGACCATACTGTACTACACATTTCAGATATGTGAATGAATCCATTCACATATCTAGAATAATAACAATGCGGTATGGCTACTGCACATGGTTCCGCAATAAAATGGTGTGCAGCCCTACTGGCAGTAATCAATCAATGAGACAGTGGGGCAGCAGGCAGGTGAGGGTGCTGCTGTCTGCAGCTGACCGGGGGGCGGGGCAGTGGGGATCAGTGGGCGGGTGTGGGGGCCACTGAACCACAGGGATATTGAGTTTCTTTTTTAATTCAGCCTCATGATGAAGAAGACAGGTCCCGCTTTCGACCACCAGGATAGAGGTTTATTTTTTCTTCAGCCCACGATCGAGCAGACAGGTCCACTGGAGCACCAGGATAGAGGTTTATTTTATTTACTTCAGCCTGACATCGATCAAGCAAAACTCAATCCTGATTATTATAAGGGTTTTTTTTTTTACTTCAGCCACTGTCGGGCAGACAAGTCCACTGGACCACCAGGGATGTAGGGGGTTTTATTCATTTTACTAATGCCCACAATCGGGCATGGGGGGTCCCACCACGGAGGTGCAGCCAGAGCTTGAGTGGCCACCCACAGGTGGCAGCTGCCGCATTGTGCCCTGCAATGCAGCAGCTGACCTGTGGTGGCCGACTGTTGCTCCTCTTTTTTTTTGCTTAACTTTATGCGGCACAGGTGAGGGGTTGCGCATGCATGGGTCCACACATCCCGGGCTGAATATCCAGGCTGTGCAGGTATGCATGGGCACAACCCCCTACCTGCCTGCATACATTACTGATGCGGCTCCGGCACATTGAGATTTTGCCAGGCGCAATTCCCGTTTGAATATCCGCGGGCGCATCAGTGGAGTTGCATGGTGCAACACTGTTTACCATCACGCAACCCTTTTGTATATCTTGGCCTTAAAATCCTTACAGGCAGGTATTTGTTTCCTCCAAGATACAAGACTGCATACCACTATGGAAATAAAACAAACATTCTGCCAGTGGTCAGTAGGACCAGCATACTGGTCTCTGGCTACTGAAACATGTTCTGGAGTAGCTGTTTTATTTCATAATATAGAGTCAAAATTAATAGATCTCATACTGGGAAGGGTACTGATTTTGGATATAAAAATAGGGAATATACTTTATGGATTCATTAATATTTATGCTCCACAGACCAAGAGTGCAAGAGTAGAAATATTCCAGGCCATTCAACCATTTTTACATTCATCACAGAATATATTCTTGGGAGGAGATTTTAATTGTAGCCTAGGCATTGCAGATAGAGGGAGAAAAAAAACTACCAAAAAATATTCTGTGACATGGCTTTTTATTTATTTAGGAAATCGGAATTACAACCCTTGGAGTCATAGACTCATTTCCAAAGGCTCCATGTCAGAATAAAACATAGAAATTCATACAGTACATACATAGAATAAATGTGGGTGAGCAATCATACAGAGTATAAGTACAGTGAGCACTGGTTAATGCCTATACATTTGGTAGTTAAACAGGGCAGAGCTGTCGACATATTTTACCTAATGAGCAGTTAAGACCTATACAATTGGTAGCTAAAGCAATGCATGATATGAGTTGGTAGTTTTCTTAGAATCATGATACAAAATGCTAATTTAATTGATGCATATCATAGACATTGTGGACAGTCTGACCCCACATTTCAGAAAGGTATTTTGGCAACTAGGATTGATTTTTCATTATACAGTATCACAAACATTACAGATTCAGAAAGCCACTATTCAGCCGGCAAAATTTTCAGATCATAATACATTACATCTACAGACTGGGAAAAACCACAGCCCACAAAATGGCCTGGGAAACTGGAAATTCAGCTCCTTCCTATTATTAGAAGAAGATTTGCAAACCAAGCTACTGTATTTTGTTCAGGCACGTAAATCTGTCTATGTTATGTACACAGACCAGGTGCTGTGGTGGGAAGATATTATTTCTGACCTCACATATGCACTCAAACTACATTGTAAAAATCAAATGGGACTCTAAACATTTAGAATATTTACATAATAGGAGAACGCTTCAACACTTATTATCAATAACACACACTACAGGACAAAATCTACAAGAACAAATACACTTAATTAAGGAAGATATGAAAAAATTCCATATACAAGAACAAAATGTTATGTACCAACAAAGGTTCAGTTTGCAAGGAAAAAAAAGAGAAAATATGTCTTTATGAAAATAATAAACAGAAAATAAAACAGAAACGTATGGATAGTTTAAAAAATGCTGCAAAACTTGAATGTCACAATGCTAGAGAGATAATGATGATTGTCACTGAGCATTCAATGAAATTATTCAGTCAGACCCAAGATAACTTGCTAGATCCAGAGCCTTTTTCTCGAACATTTCAGGTCCCTGCTGCAACAAAGGACCAGAATATATGTTTGGAATCAGATATTTAGGTAGCTGAAATAGAAACAGCCATTTCTTCACTACACAATAACAAAACACCTGGTTGGGATGGGCTCACAGCGGAATTTAATAAATTATTAGGAAAGGCATTAGCTGTGTAACTTGCAGAAGTATTCATTTTGATTTTAAATAATCAAAATCCTTCTTTAAGAATGATTAATGGTAGACTGATATATCTACATAAAAAAGAGGACCAACAAGATATAGATAACTGGAGGCCAATCAGCCTTCTAAAAAACTGTGCCCCAAGCTTGGTGTCCTTTTCAGGAACCGTAGTTCCTTACAACTACCTGTTAGGTGTAATCTTGTTCAGAAAATGATACTCACTAATTTTAACTATTGCAACATAGCCTACAGTGCTGCTCCTAAATCTTCCTTTACCAGGTTGGATACTCTCTTCAATGCTTTCTGTCGCTTTGCGCTTGACTCCCCCTACTGCACACATCACTGTATCATGTATCATTCTATAGCTTTCCCCTCCCTTGAGTGTAGGCATCTCTCACTGTGCCAAGTTCACTTCTAAATTCTAGTATGGGACTCTCTCCTCTTACCTCTCCTCCTTACTCTCTGCTCCACTTCCCTCCTCCCACCCTTTCAGATCTACTGATGCATGCACTCTAGCTATTCCTCATCCCTCTACCGTCACAGGACTGGAAGCTTTCTCCTACCAATTTCCAAAGCTTTGAAACTCACTGCCACCTCCTATCAGACTTTCCCCTTCCCCATCTTCAATTTCCTTAGCTCTTCACAATTTCTATTCCCCTAACTGCACTTGTTCTTAGCCCTCCTTCAACACTCCCCACCCTGGTGCATTATCCTTCAGCCCTACTTTACTTCTATTCTCCTGACTGGACTTGTTCTTAGTCCCCCTTCACAACCCTCCCAACTCTTGTGCACTATCTCCTACTCTTCTATTTCTGACTTACCTCCTGTCTCCTAACTGAACCCTTCCTCTGATTACTTCCTCACATGCTACCTCCTATTATACCCCTTTCTCCAACCCCCTACCACAACCTACCTTGCCATTTTGACATTCTACTGCCATCCACTACCTACTGTTCTATTTCAACACTCTATGGCTGTCCTTCTCCCCCACAACCCCCTCTTCCCCCTACTGATGCACTCCCCTTTTTCCATTCCTAGTTTACACCTATTTTCTCCAGCCTTCCTGTTCCTTATTCCTCTTCTTCCCTCTGGTCACCCGCCATGCTCCACTTCTCCCCCCCGCTCTCCCTCCTCCTTTTCTGCCTCGTCTTGCCCCCCTTGCATGGTCCTCCATCATCCCAAAGGGATATATATCTCGGCTCCCTCTCTTCTGTCCCTCTTCCTTTCCTTCCACTTTCTAATCCTGACCCCTTTGCAGGGTTCTCTGCATCTTGAAGGGGTATAGATTGTCTCTCTCTCTCTCTTTCTTTCCACCTCTCCCTTTCCTCCACTTTCAAATCCATCACCTGCCTACCTCCCTTCTTACTTATCCCTCCCTCCCTCCCGTCCTGTTCCCCTGCCCTCTCTTCTCTACAGCTCTGCTCTGTTTCTCTCCCATTCTCTTTCTCCTGGTCCTAACCCCTTGCAGGGTTCTCAGCAACCTGAATGGGTATAGATCTTGGCTGCCTCTTTCTCTCCCTTTTTCATCCCCCACCCTCTACCCCTCACCTGTCTACTTCCCCACTTGTCTTATAACTGCCCTCCCTTGGGTATATAATAGCACTTCAAATTTTGTGCTCAGTCTACTAGTTCTACCACTTCAAATGTGTTATCCATCCTCTAACCTTTACCCTACTGGATCACCTGCTCTTGAGTTGTTGCAATGTATGCTATATCAAAATATGGTTTTGTTTACCCTGGCCAGTTGATCTTGGTTATTTCTGTTCTGTAATTCTACTACATTGTTTTGTTTTAGTAATTGTACTTGTATTGCTATGTGTTTGCTTGTTCTCCCAACTCTTGCCTCAACCTCCCCCAAGGACTCTTCTAGAAATTAGCTGTATACAGCCGATGTTATCTTTCCTGGTGAAACAGTTTCCAAATAAATAAATAAATCAATAAATCGAATAATGATTTTAAAATCTTAACAAAAATTCTAAATTCCAGAAACAAGGATCAGGTGTAGCCAACCTCGGTAGAAACAAAAAATATATATGAAAGAAGGGAGTGGCTCACTACCAATCAAGGCTAAAGGAACAAACTGAGAAATTGGGAGAAAAGTAGCTGACTCACCAATTACTAAACACTCTGGATGCACCTTCTGTTATGGAAAAACTCAGTGCGCCACACTTACACTCTGGTGCATCCAGAGTGTAAGTGTGGAGTGCTGAGTTTTTCCATAACAGAATAAAACAAAATTCCCTGTAAAATGAGGAAGCAAATGAAACTTGAAGTGTAGAGATTTTCTTTAAAATGGGATTTACAAGGAAAATGAAAGTATTAAGTATACAGATGCCAGGATGGAATTTTACGGTTGAGATGTTAGTAGCATATGTATAAAAGCTGCTTAAGGTATTGGCTATACCACACTGATGAAGGACTAAGTCTGAAATGTTTGTGGTTTAAATGTACACTGTACCTAATGAAACAGTGATGAAAAAAATAGAAAATAATATCTAAATTTTTTTTTATATTTGGTGAGTCGGCTCTTTTTCTACCAATTTCTCTGTTTGTTCAAAAATTCTAAATGCCAGACTAACAAAAGTGGCAAAACTGATTACATCAGATGCTCAAACCTGTGCAGTCCCTGGCAGATCCATTTCAGAACATTTGATTTTACTAATAGAGTTGCTTTCTCAGAGCTATCAGGGAAATATACAATAAATATTACTTTCATTAAATCAACAGAAAGCCTTCAATTTTGCCAGTCATCATTTTTTGTGGATTATGTTACAGAAATGTAACATTTCACCTAAATTTACTTCATGGATCCAGGGCCTGTACAAGAATGCTACTGTTACACCAGTGGTAAATGGGTGGTCACGGGCTATGATTCCTGTACACAGAGGGGTAAGACAAAGCTGTCCACTGAGCCCATTGTTACATGCATTCTGCATATACCCACTATTAAGGCCAATTAATGATTCTACTGGAATACAATTCATAAATACAATAGCAGGTAGACTTCCATATAGGGATCTTGCATATGCAGATGATTTGTGTACATTAACACAGGATGCACAATCTGTCAAAGAGGCTGTACACATATGTGGAAACTATGGTAAGGTGTCAGGGGCAACTCTAAATATAAGGAAATATACAGGTTATCTCTTTAGTGCAGATGACAACACAGATATATAGACAGCGGGTATTACTGTACAGGAAAGCCCTATTAACATATTAGGTATTACGTATGGAACAACTAAAGATGAAGTGGTGAACTGGGAAGGGAAATTACAGCAGGGACAGTGCTTGGTACAGCAGTGGAATAAATGGAAATTGAGTAAACAAAAGAGAATCTATTTAATTAAAACTTATTGTATTCCAGTTTTTTTTATATTTGAGTTGCATTTTCCCTCACCTAAATAATTTGAGACTACCATTCTAGTTATCTTTTCTCAAGCAGTCTGGGGCACTAGACTCAACCTCATTAAAATAAATATTTTGTACCTCCCTATTAAACAGGGAGCATTAGGCATGGTGAGCCCCATTGCATTTTTTTATATAATTTTCATTTTTGCCAACTTACAACCACTATTGTTGAATAAAGATTATAGTTGGGCTCCTTTAGTATATGCCACTTGTCAAAAGTTGTTTCGACAATTGGAACTGGGCAGACTAGGACCTATAAAAAAATGTGGTCATTCCCAAGAATATCTTAGGGAAATCTTAGGAAAAATAAAAACTTGTAAAATTCCTAGTCAGTTACTAATAACTAAACCTAGAAAAGCCTTACATGTTTGGTTACAAGAGAATAATTTTCGAGAAGCTAAAGTATTCCCTAAGTGCCCTTCACAGTATTTGCCAGAATTATTGCAACTGTTAAAAGAGAAAAGAGTACCCCCTAAGATGTGGGACAAAAACAATCCCCTTTTCACACCCTATCTCTTTTACTGCTCCTAGCAGGTGATGTTCATCCTAACCCTGGCCCTTCAGCACCAAACAATACCCCGCCTGCATCTCCACCCTCTTCCAGCCTGCCCTCTGCCTCTCTCCCCAAGGGCCTTCGCATTTTCCACCTCAACATCAGGAGCCTCCTTCTGAAATTGGATGCCTTCTCCACTTGGGTCACCCAGCACAAACTGGACATACTCTGCATCATGGAAACTTGGCTGTCTGCCAAAATCCATAACCCTGAATTGGCTATCCCTAACTATGGCCTCTCCTGCCAAGACCGGGGCAATCAAGGTGGGGATGTAGCTCTGGACATCAGGGACTCCATCCCTCACTCTATCATGCTCAGGGAGTCCTGCCCTTCCTCCTACGAAACCATTGTTGCACATCTCAGCTTTCCTTCATCTACTCCCCTCAATATAGGAGTTCTATATGCCCCACCAAAGACCTCCGCCGACTCCCTTGTCAAAGCCATCTTCGAAATCTCCACTAAAACCTCAAATGGGGAACTCATATTACTAGGCGATTTCAATCTCGACTGGCTCTTCCCCTCCACGAAACCCACTACGCTTAGGGTGGAAGCCCTAAACCTATCCCAACTAATCCAGAAACCAACCTGCCTCAACCACCGGTCCTCCAATCACACCCTACTGGACTGGATCTTATCCTCCCATCCTCACAGAATCTCCTCAGCTGGCACCCTCTCTGATGCTCTCAGTGACCACTGCGCCACTTACTGCATCCGCAAAATTCAGACCCCGCACTCACACCCCAAATTTATCCTGTCCCACCCACTTCACCTCCTAAATGTACTAGCCCTGCAGCATGGCCTGACACACGCAGATTGGTGTTTAGTATTTTCAGCACCAGATGCCGACACCACCCTATCACATTTCTGTGACATCTTCCAACGTACATGGGACCTCCATGTCCCCCTCGGGAAAGTTAGAGTAAAAAGGCACCACCACCCATGGATTACACCTGACCTAATCACCATAAGCTGTGTTAGCGATAAGGCATGGTGACTATACAAAATCACCCGCTCCACTCGCGACCTCCAATCCTACAAGCACCTCTGAAACAAGTGCACCTCAGCTATACAGAAATCTAAATCCTCCTACTTTCAAACTCAACTCACCCGGTACCAAAACTCCCCTGCATCCTTTTGAAAGGTAATAAACTCCTTGATCAAATCCCCTCCCAAGCAGTCCTGTCCTTTCCTTATCATAGATGGCAGACATGTTTCTGATCCTGTTTTGGTAGCTGCTATCTTCAACTCGTTTTTTGTCTCATGTGCCCAACCCGTCTCCCCCTCAACCACACCTGACCCAACTGAACATTCCCCCCTCCAATGGATTCCTCCTTCCTCCTTTCACAACCCAAGAAGTCTACAATGCAATCATCTCTCTCAACCAGGCCAAAACCAGTCCCGATGGCTTGCACCCCAAGCTTCTCTGCATCTAGGCCTCAGCCATCACAGCTCCTCTGATGCACATTTTAAACCTATCCCTCTCCACAGCCATGGTCCCATCAGCTTGGAAATCAGCCAGAATCCTACTTCTGTACAAAGGTGGTGACCCCTCCTTACTGGAAAATTACAGGCTAATCTCGATCCTTCCCTTTCTTGCCAAAATCCAAGAATCCCTCACCCAGTAAAAACTATCGGACTTTATCTCCTTAAATGGCTCCCTCTCACCCTATCTGGCTTTAGAAAGCACCACTCCACCACCACCACCACCACCTTGCTGAGTGTTACAGACTCTATCCTATCGGCTATAGATGGAGGTCTGACTACCACCACCATTTTTATCGACTTGGCAAAAGCTTTTGACTCAAGTCTCCCACACCCTGTTGCTCCAAAAACTCAGCCTTTTTGGCTTCGCCCAACCCACCATAAACTGGTTCCACTCTTACCTTCAGAATAGACAGCAATCTGTTCTAATAGGGGATACTGTCTCCCCCCTTTACCATCCTCTCTGGTGTCCCTCAGGGTTCTATTCTTGGCCCCATCCTATTCTCCTTATTTATTAATGACCTCCCCTCTGCCTGCCTCACAGCTAACGTGCATCTGTATGCTGACAATGCAATCATTTTTGCACCTGGCCCCCTCACAAGACAGTGTCCTCCTGGGTCTCCAAACCAACTTCAATAGAGTACAAGTCTGGTTCCATAAAAATCAGCTAAAACTAAATGACAAAAAGACTGTCACCATGGCCTTTGGATCCAGAAAAAAGCTTACTTCCCTTCCAGCCCCCCCCCCCAGCGATCACCACCCTGGATGGCTCTCTCCTAGACCTTGTCCCCATGTTCAAATACCTAGGATTCTGGTTCAATAATCACTTAAAGTTTTCTACTCACATAGCGGCCATCTGCTCTAAACTCCGGCCTAAACGTGCCATCCTCTATCAACACAAAGACAGTCGTCCCCTTTCCACCCGCAGTGAAATCATGCATAAAACTATCCTACCAATCTTTGACTATGCAGACATCATGTATTGTACTGCACCAACCTCATCCCTCTCCAAACTCGACATCCTACTAAACGCATTCTGTCGTTTTGCCACTGCCTCCCCTCCACTTACTCACTCCTGTATGGGGTATATACAAAAACGTCACAGAAATGGGAAAAAAGCACTCTGCACATGATATTATTATGTATAAAATGGTACCTTTGGAATGCCAGAAGTTTGCTTCACTTACAGCAAAAACATATGGAACATGAAGAGATTGTTAGTAAAATCACAACTGAATTGAAATCTATATATCATTTTGAAAAAGGACATACTAACAGAAGAACTTTAGAAGGGGTGTGGAGGAACTTACCTTGGATCACTGATTCAGATCTTCCAATTACTTGATCTAATAATGATTTGGAATATAAATATAATTTAAGATATATGGGTTAAGTATAAAGTATAAGTTACGATTTAGGGTGTGTAGGTATTGAATGACATATGACAAGGTGGCTAGGAATGTACATATTTTTATTATTAATTTTGTTATAATTTTTCTATCTCATTTGATTATATGACAGTGAATTTAACAGTATTCAATGTATGATGTGTAATACTTTTTTTGGTGATGTACATGTTGTTTCTTTTAATAAAGACCCATACTCTTTTCAAGAACTGCCATGGGATCTTTAATATCCACCTGAACTACCACTAGAACAGGCAGATAGAATCTCAGTTTAACATCTCATCTGAAAGATGGCAGCTCAGGAGTGCAGCACCCCCCACATGCTGCACTACAGTGTCAGTATTGGGATTTAACCCAACTGCCTGGTGTGAGGATAGAACCCACAGCCTTCTGATCTCCCAGTCTCAGAGGAGGAGTGTTGCTGGTTGACACTGACATTGACACACACACACACACACACACACACACACACACACACACACACACACACACACACACACACACACACACACACACACACACACACACACACACACACACACACACACACACACACACACACACACACACACACACACACACACACACACACAGTATGGCTTCAGTGCATCTCTTTTTTAAATGCAAATTTTAGAATGTAGTGTTATCTAAAGTATCATGACTAACCCATTAAATGAAAGTGCCATCAGAGTGCACTTTTTGAGATGAAGTAAATTCACTCCATTTGTATCTGATTCATGCCACTACTGAATTTATGAACTACAACCAAAAACCAAGGCAAAGATCAAAATATTGTTGCATGGATGTCATTCAGTATTAAAATCGGTTATTGTTGACATAGACACCCTTTTTATTGACTTCGGATATAAAGCATTCCACTATCAGAATCTACTAAATGTGTTGCTATTGTTAAAATCAATAAAGGCTGCAGAGCAAATGTAATTAATTTCTTTCTGTGCTATTATTAAATATGCCGTAGGTCAAATACAATTATCAACTATGTTATTCCTCTCCATATTGCACAGTAAAAGTAACCTTACATGAGTGAGTGAGACACCATGCACAATATTTTCTAACACCCTAATTCTCCAATAGGTACAAAACACTTTATGTTAACATGAACAACTATAATGGTTCTGCTCTTGTAGTTCAGACATACATTCTAGACAGCATGAAAACTGTCTGTTGCTGTTCTGTAAGACAAAATCAGAGATCAATACATTCAGTTTCAACATAACTCAAACACATAGCTCAGTGCTGAAGCAGAAGCATTTGTTCCTTCCTATGATGAAAGCTCCTCTCTAGTAAAAGAGTTGCCTTGGAATTTTCCCTGAAATTCTAATGTACAGTAATACTTTTATCTGAGAACAAGGGTTCAGTATGTGGGCTGCAAACAGAACGAAAAAGGGATCTTTAATAGGCACTGACAGATGTTTTTTTTTTCTTCAATGTAGGAAGCAGCTTTTGCTTAAGGTTAAGTGATATTTGTGATACCAGTTAACATACTCCGTTTCTATATTCATTATATTTTCTTGTTTCTCTTAGTTATGCCTTTGACAATGAGCTATGATTTTCCTGGATGACTGTGAGATGACTAACAAAATTCTAGGGTAACTCTTAACCATCCACACATCATTATTTACTCTACAGACCACACATATAACTACAAGGCACAGAAAGCCAATTTTATTTTCCAGGAGCCTATCCCAGAGGCTCGGAGTGTCTTACAAACAAATTACAACACATTTAAACAGAATAGAGCAACAATTAACATAAAATAAATGTCATCAAAAATTAATTAGAAAAAATCATATTTGGGTAATTAAAAAAATGAGACCAAAACATTTTAAAAGCATCCACTGAGGGGGCCACCATGAACATATGGTGGCCAAAAATTGTAAAGCAATAGTTCGGTCACCACAAAGGCCCTTTTCCCAGGGTACCTTCAGCATAGACCATGGTAAGAAAGAAGATCCTCCTTGGCAGAGTGGAGTGGAGTGGAGTGGAGAGCAACAGAGCGTAGTGGGTGTATAGGGTCATATAAGGGCAGGAGATCTTTTAGGTAGAAGGAGCTCAGACTATGTATGGCCTTGCAAATCATCAGGCGTATCTTGAAGTTAATGCCTCACTTAATTTGCAGCCAGTGCAGCTCACATATCACTAGCATGATGGGCCCCAACCAAGATGCTTCAGCAATTAACCAGGCTGTAGTGTTCTGCACCAGCAATAGGCAGTGTACCAACCCTCCAGACAACCCTCTAAAGAGCATTGCAATGGTCAAGTCCAGATGTAACAAAGAAATGTACTACAGTATCATACTCTGGTCCACCAAGGCAAGAGCATAAATACAGATGAACAAGGAGATAGCAAAGGGGGAAAGAGCATTA
This sequence comes from Neoceratodus forsteri, assembly GCA_016271365.2. Taxonomy (NCBI): domain Eukaryota; kingdom Metazoa; phylum Chordata; order Ceratodontiformes; family Ceratodontidae; genus Neoceratodus; species Neoceratodus forsteri. The sequence continues at coordinate 1,761,944,148 of CM057455.1, read as the reverse complement.
GGATTTACCACATGATCGTGCTAATCCATAACTTTCATCATAGTAGATTAGCAGCTGGACATACACATACCAACAGAGGACAACAGCATTAAATAGGAGACAGCCATAGATTGCAATTCCATCTGGAGAAATTGAGAAGAACACATAGTTAATCATATATACTGAAAAAAAGATTCAGCATCAATAATAACTTGCTAGACAAATCAAATACTAATAACCCTTCAGATTTATAACAGAAATGATCTGAGATGCAGTTCTTCTTTCAGACCGAATGGTCCAAAACTGTTTAAGTGGTATAACCAAATGCTATCCTAACATTAAATGGAGAGAAGTCTATCAACTAGGTTGAGTGTGATTTCATAAAAGCAGTATTGAAACAACCCAACAAAAGTGAATTCCTTAAATGGATATCAAATGGAATGGATCCATTCACATATCTGGACTGTGTAGTACGGTACGGGCTGCACGCCCATTGGCTCACACTGTGGACCAATGGGTGTACAGCCCTACTGTTCGGTGTCAGTCAGCAGGCTGCAGGGCAGCAAGCAGGTGGGGAGCTGCTGCCCACCACTGACCGGGGGGGCAGAGTGGTGAGACTCAGTGGGCAGGTGGCTACTGCTAGTCCACCAGGGTTGTTTTGGGGTGGCATTATTTTCTATTGACGCCCGCGATCGGGCTGTGAGCATTCCACTGGACCACCAGGGATAATGGATGGTTTATTTTTATACTTAAGCCCGTGATCGGGAGTGAAGTGGTCCACTGGACCACCAGGGATATCGGACGGTTTATTTTATTACTTAAGCCACTGTCAGTCATGAAGAGTCCACTGGACCACAGGGCTTTGGACATCAGTATATTCTACATATGCCGCGGTGGGCAGTGGGGCACTGTTCGCGGTGGGGGCATCGGTCCCAGAGCGGCTGCAGCCTGGCAGGGCACCAGGCGCAGGATGCCAGGGATCCAGCGCACCTGCATGCAAATGGGGCCATAATGACATGCAAATGGCCCCATTTGTGCCTTGCATGCATTATGCCCCATTTGCATGTGCCCTTTGAATATTACAGTTTGTTGCACCTAGCGCAATGGAACTTGTGCTGGTACATCCCCTGCTCCCTCTGGCCACTTGCGCTGGCACAGTGCCACTGCACCATGTGCACTGCGGGTGGCCAGAGTGCGATATTCAGTGATGCTGTGTCATGGCGCAGCTCTGTTGAATATCACCCTGTCAACGCCCCTGCACAGTCAAGTTGCACTGTGCCCAGGCTTGCTCCACAGTCTGGCACAGTCTGCATATCTGGGCCATTATGCTTTAAGTAGAAAATATCAAAAATTTGATAAAATCTGGGCAGAATGTGGACAGATAATTGAATCAACACAAAGTGCAGAAATATTAAATTAATAACAATGAAATAAATTAGAATTAAAGATACTTGGCCAAACCCATAGAATTCACCCAGAACCTTAACTGGCTGGTTTCAAAGCACTGGATGTTTATCTTCCCATTTGTATATTCCAAGTATAAAAGAAAGATAACCTTGGTATAACGTAAGGCTTGACTCCATGTAATTATGTGCGATGAATATGTTGTTAACATACTGGCAGTCTATAAGAAATGTTATATCAGAATGACAAGGTAAATGTATAAGAATGTTAAGACAATAAAATAACTTTTCTTAAAGAAAGGCCATGCATTAGTATACATACACTCCCACTGGCTGGCTTATTTCTTATTTGTTTTGGTTTTTTTTCTCAGCCTCAGCTGTTATATCATTCATCTTGCAATTTTTTCTGCATTAGCCTTTACATGTGTATCTTTTGTGATAATTCTCATTTCCTTCCTATTTCAGTTTCTCTCACCTCCATTTATGTCCCTCCCCTTCTCTTCATCAGCGGAAGTCTTGTTAATGATTGTGTAGATTCGTTTCTCAAATATGCTTGCTCCTTTGCTTGTCTGGTGCAGTATACTTCCTGAAAAGATTATCCCATCCATTAAATGTTGTCCAGTTCCTAAGCAAGGTGAATCCTTCCTCCTTACATCACCAACTGATCAAAGCATTTGTCCTGGATTCCCCCCTTTTCCCCCACAAAAGACAGAGACCATTGTATGTTGTTGTGCTCAGACTGGCAATTAATTTATTATATATTACAATTACAATTTCCATTTTGTCATCATTTCTCATTGTGTCTTTCACCATTTTATTTTATTGTATCCATATATCAATCTCTGATCATCCCTCTTTCTTCCTCTTCTCCCTCCCCCAGGTCAAAACCTGGGTGCCTCCTTCTTCTCTTTTTCTGCTAGGTAACGGTAAGAACCGAGACCATTTTTTCTCCTTCAGCTTCTTCTTCCTCTTTTCATCCTGTTTCTTTTTATTTCCCCCCTTCCCCCTCTTTTTTCCATTAGCCAGTCTCCAGCTTGCTTTGGATGACTGGCTTCCCCCTCAATTTCAGGTGTTGTTTCTCCATCCTTTAGGGGACCTCCACCGTTTTCTCCCCCCCTTTGTTTTTTACATTCCTGCTTGCCACCTCCAAGCTTCTATAAAGCCCATGGTTTCTGTATTAAACATATCTATGGCTAGATCTGACAGGTGCACTCCATCCGGCCTGTAGAAATCCTCTACCCACTCTTCTACTCCTTGCAGTATTACGTGCCCCTCCACCCCATTTTTCTTTCCCGCATTCCTACCCTTCTATTCATTTTCCTCCTAGCCCTATCTATGGCTCTATGACTGTGTTCATACCTCCATACCCTTCTTGGGATCATATCTGACCATGCAAGTCATACCCCTGGCCACCACTGCTGTATTTTCTCCAAGTCCCTCTTAATCTGCATGTACATGTCTACCCATGGCTTCCCCCCAATGTCGTTGCCCGCTAGATGTAAAATAATTAGGTTTGGAACTAGTTGCCGCTCCTTCAACTCTTTCAGGATAGGAAGCAGCTGTGCCCATCTCATCCCTCTGATGCCACGCCACACCAACCTACATTTTCTCACATCCTGGTAAAGCTGTCTTCCCCCAGTCTTTCTCTCAGCTCTCTTTTCTGCCCAATAAATATTGGAGTGACCACAGATCCATACTTCCGATATCCTCCCTCTTCCTATAGGGTTTAACCAAAGTAAATGTATTATATCTGTTCATTGGCTCCTTTATATATCCCCAGCTCTATGCCCCCCCCCATGACTCCATGTCTGCAAAAGAAAACACAGGTGATACATTAGTCTCCATTATGCAGTAATCGAATGTATCTCTTGTAACTGGTGGACCACCAGCACCCCTTCATCAACATATTAGTCACTGTTTCACCTGCTGCTGCCCACTGTGTAGCAACCCCTATTCATAGAGAGTGAGACAAGTAGTTGCATGGGTCCTCACCAATGAATTGCATGCCCTTCTTGAGCATGGCCGTAATCTGATAACTTGTGATCTTTTTCCCATCTCCATGCACAAGTAAACTCCCCATCCTACCCCCATGCTCTGCGGTGTAAGTCCACAAAGCCTTCACTGGGCACACTGTGTCATCTACCTGCACCTTTAAGGTTACTGTACAGCCCTGTCCCCCTTGATCCGTCTTTAACTTCTTGATTGTGACTTGTATCTCGTTCATCCCCCAACTTATGTCCTCCCATTCCAACCCCCCCTTCCTCATCCTTTCTGCCGTGACCCACTGCATCACTCACTCTCATGGCTCCAACAAACATTACCAGATAGATTGTATGGAATAGCTGGGTCTCATCTTTCGATCTGCAGATTGCCGGTAATACCCCTTTTAGTCTCGCAAGCCACTGTTCCCCTATTGGTCGTCTAGTATCAGTAGCTCTTTGTCTTAACCTCCCCCATCCTTGCATCATTCTTCTAATTAACATTGACTTTGTCAGGTCCTTCCATCCCTTCAGGCTGCAGACCAAACTAAACCCTGCTAAATAGACTCCCATCGTTGTGTGGGCTGTTCCTCTCTCCCATTGCACCACTGTAAATTTTCCTAACTGTTCCTCTGTAAGTGGCCTACTTACCTCTATGTGGTGTGTTGCCCTGAATGTCTGAAACACCCACCAGGCCCCCTCATTGGCTCTCAGAGTCCTTGGTGCCCATGAGCTGCAAAACAACAGTTCTGCTCCCTCTTGCCAGTGTCCCAGATGTTTGTTGGTATGGGTGTTTTTTGCTCCTCTGCTGTTGGTGCCAGCCTCCAGAAATGATCCAGCTGCAGATGAGAAAGGCTGTCAGTCAGGGTATTGTGTACCCCTTCTATGTGTTTGGCTCTGAATGACATATTCAATTTCAAGGCCCTTAGCATCAACTGTCGTAGTACCTGCATGACGATTTCTGACCTGGCTCCTCTGTTGTTTAGAACATCTACTACTGCCTTGTTGTCGCACCAGAATGTCACCTTCTGATTCCGCAGCTCTTCCCCCCACACCAGGGTGCAGGCCCAAATAGGCATAATCTCCAACAGTGTTATGTCCTTAACTTTCCCATCCCTCACCCATTCTATAGGCCATGGTTCTGCAAACCATCTGCCCTCAACTAGCCCCCCATGCCTAGCCCCCCTCCCGCTGTGTCTGTGTAGAGGTCGAGGTCTGTGTTATAAACCCAGTCCTCCTGCCAAAAGGAGCAGCCATTATAGCTACTGAGGAACTCCTCCCACACTTTAAAATCTTCCTTAACTCCTTTTGACATGTCTACCCAGTGGTGTGGTCTGGTTACGCCCGCTGTGGCCCTTGCTAGTCATTTTGTGAAGGCCCTCCCTGTGCCAATTGCCCTGCATGCAAAGTTCAGATGTCCCAGTACTTGTTGCACCTGCTTTAGCTGTACTCTCCTTCTACTTATGTGCACTTGAATCAGCTCCTTCAACTTAGACACTTTTTTGTCTGGCAACCTAAAAACCTCCCTCAGGGCATCTATTTCGATACCCAAGAATTCTAAAACCTTACTAGGACCTTCTGTCTTCTCTGGTGCCAGAGAAACCCCTTATTCTCTGCACAGATCCTGGAAAACGGATAACATTTTCTCTGTCTCCTCCTTCCCGCTGCCTATTAGAAGGAAATCATCCAAATAGTGAATGACCGTCTTGTAACCATTTTTTTCTTGAAATATCCACTGTAAGCAGGTGCTAAATGTTTCAAATGTAGCACATGCTATGGAACATCCCATAGGCATTGCCTTGTCAAAATAGTATTGCTCCCCTATTTTAAAACCCAAAAGATCCCAGTCCTCTCTCCTAACTGGAAGCAATCTGAACACGGACTCTGTATCCATTTTTGCCATCCATGCATCAGCCGTTGCTCTGATGATCTGGACTGCTTCTTCTAATGTGGCATATGTCACCTTGCTATGCTCCTCACTGATAAAATCGTTCATGGAGTCCCCTTCTGGAAATGACAGGTGGTGAATCACCCTGTAATCTCCCTGTTGTTTTCTGGGGACCAAGCCCAATGGAGAAATTCTCATATTCTCCGGGGGGGGGGGGGTGTCAAATGGCCCTTCTACCCTCCCAGCTGCCTTTTCCATATCTATTTTCCATTTTAAGATTTCCTCTTTCCTTTTTACTAAACCCAAATTGCTCGCCTCTCTCACTTGTCTCTGGCCCACACACTGTAATGAAAACCTTTTTTGATCATCTCTGCTGCCTGTCTATTCGGGTATCTCCCCAACCAATCTTCCCATGCATCTATCCTGATGGGACTTCTTGCCTCTTCAAATTGATCCCCTGCCCGTTTTCCTTCCTTTCCCCCCAAACTCCCCACTTTGTTCATTCGCTGGCCTTGCTGTTCAATAAGTTTGACCCCCTACTGCATGCCCCTGCCTCTCCCCTCTATACCACGCCTGTCCCTATACCCATGCCCTCCCGAAAACTGCTGGACCATTCCTTGTGCCCCTGACCCTTGGGCCCAAGTCGTTCTGCATCTGCTCGCTGGGTGTGATCCCCCACATTTCAAGCATGCGTGCCAAAATTGGCATTGTGACCAAGAACAAAAGGCCCTATTGTTACCCCAGCAACATCTCTGTGGAATCGCCCTCTTCTTACCCATCTCCCCTTCTGGTGTGGATTGATCAGTTACGTAATCCGTCCACAGATCTAATTGTTTTATGTCCCATCTTACATCCCCATACTTCACCATTCTTTGTTGAAAGAATTCATCATAGTACATCCATCCCACCCCTCCCTTAGCCTTCGCCTGCCTTACTATCAGGGAGTATGTGATGAGTGGGATGCCAGGCTCTGGCTTCTTTTCCATCACTATTGCCAAGTAAGTGGCAAAACCTACAAACCATCCCTCCCATCTTCCCTTTTGTAAATTTATCCTCCTCTTTCTTCCCCAACAAAACAACGGCTGCAGCCATTTCACTCTTTCCTATATTCTCTGTTTCGTCGTATTTTTCTGCCGCTTCTCGGCTTACTAAGGCAAAAATATCCACATATTGCCCCTTCCATATTTTCTCCTTTGTGGCCAACGGGACATGTTCCCCTACCCTCATTCCTGGAGTTCCTATTTTCCTTGTCCCTTTTCCCTCGCTCTTCATTCTTTTATCCCCTCCCTCCGGCAAACTCTTTGTCTGGCCTAATTTCCGCCAGTGCTGCCTCCATCTGCCCCAAGCCCCCCTGTCCCAAGTGCCGAAATAATTTGGTTTATATATTCCTTTATGCTTTCTCCCAACACACCAGGTACTCTACCCGTGATCCTGTTCGTCCCTTGTGTTCTGCTGTCATCGTGATGCCCTGGGATGCTCCCTTGTGGTTGGATGGCTGGATGTAAGCCTAGCGGCTGTGGGGGAACCACTGCACTCAGGGGCTCCAGCCTGGGCTCCACTGGGGGAACCACTACCTGGTCCTGGGGAGGTACTAATGGTACCGGGTCAGAGGGGAGCAAAGGTACTGGACTAGCCGCCCTGGGATGTACCACCATCAGTGGCCACACCCTAGTTGGGCTGTGTGGCCTCTCAGCCAGCCGTTTTCCTCAGCCCCCTTTTCCCTTTCCCACTTTCCGCTTCTCCCCAGAGCACCCGGGTTCCTCCTCCTACACCATCTGCCACATTCTGTTGGCTTTCTCAGCCAGCTCCACAATAGCCCTGTAGGCATCCTCTTTAGAAGGCCTGTTCTTCCTTGAAGCCATGTCCGCCTTTCTTTTTGCAAATGAACTGTAAAGACAACTGAAAAAAGGTCTCTTATTAAACCCTTGTTGTAAACATCCATCTGTATGGCTAGGCCCACTTTTCTTCCTTTTGTTCCTTTCCCTGACTGTCAAAAACTAGCCCCCCATTACATTCTCCAGGCTCCCCTACCTATTACCCACTTATTCATTTATATTTATTTATTTAGTATGATTATTATATTCTTTTTTTTTTTTTAAACCCCCACGTGGCCGTCTGGGCTTCCTGTGCCAACCTGGCAGCCCCTGGCCTAGGTGGCCCCCATGCTCAGTGGTGCTTTGTGCCCTAGCTTGCAATGCCAGCACCTCCTCATGGCACTTTCTGCAGCCCCAGGTCATAATCCCAATCTGCTGCTCTCCTCACTCTGGGCTATTTCAGCCCTTCTGCCCCTTTTTTTCATCCTCTCGTCCCTTTTTTCTGTGCCCTTACCTTGGCGTGCAGACATCATGCCTGTGTCTGGGCCCCACTCTGCCATTCTCTCTGGGGCCTGACCTCGTAGCTCAAAAAACGGGCTAAATTCCAGAAAAAAACCCATCCAAGAATGCCCCCCTTGCACCTAGCCCCTCAATTAGGCAACCCAAATGCTGCCCTACAAGCTGCTCCTCCTACTGTTCATTTTCTTTCTTGTGGCCTGCCCCCCCTCGGTGTGTGATGTCATGCCACGTGGCCGATCTCCAGCCCCCAGCCAGGCCTCTCCCTGCACCTCTCACTGTCCCTCTGTTTAACCTTATATTTATTAATTCTTGAGTCTTTTCTTCATGAAAAACTTTCCCGCTGCTCTTAGGCCCTGGCTTCCCCCACCCAACCCCTGCCATGCAAGCCCCTTCTCTCTGGCATAGTTTTGTTGCTTCTCTCCCTCGAGCCACCTGCTCATCCATGCACTACGCTGAGCTGTGCCACATGCGCAAGACGCTGCCCCCTTTTATCCATGGGATTCCATCGTTTGGTCGCTGGCCCCCTGTCTCCCCTCATCCCACTGAATGCTGTTCAGCAGTCGCAAACAACTAGGGTGAAGGCCCTGCCTGCTCCCTTCTCTCCCACTTGCATTTTTTGTGCCACCAGGCCCCAATTCCACAAACTCTCTCCATTCTGGCTCCTGACCAAAGCAACAGCTATCACAACTTCAGAAAAGAGCAAATCCCCTTGCAGTTTCATTACCGCAAGCTCCCCTCTGCCTATCTTATAGACCTCTACACCTGGGCCAAAAAAAAGGACAAAACCAAAACCCCGATGAAATTCCACCCACAAATCTCATTAAAACTAGCTCCCTTCAGTGTTTCTTGCGCATTCTAACCCCCAACCCAGAAAACATGTCTTACCACATTGAAGTCAGTTCCGATAATACCACCCATATAAGCTTTATTATTCTGGCTCTCCTCATTATTCTTTTCAAATTCTACCTTATTCAAGTGCCAACTTCTTAAACAAGCTGCACATTGCTCTGTACCATAAAGGTTACCTTATGAAGTGCCACAAATATTATTTATCTATCTATTCTCAAACATCAGTTTTGTTTTAAACATAGCTTTTTTTCCTTACCTGCTGTAATCTTGTGCCCAAACCTCTGTTCTAATCGCTGCCAATCTGATGCGCTGTAGTTTTCCAAGCTAGATCAAAACTTCAGCAAAAGTGGCTGAGCCACTCCTGTGCTGACCATTATGTACCCCCTTTAGCCCCTCCCCTTCCTGTTTCCTTCCTATTGTTCTGTCTCCCGGTCCCTCCCCTTCCCTTCCCTCCTCCCTACTCTGAGCACACCATCTTCAGGAAAGGGGAAGGGGTGCACCAGGACAACTTGGTCTGCCCCAGTAAAGGGCAAACTCCATTATCGTCTGAGGCCTGCTTTCCATCTTCTGTCTTCAGATTCAATAAATAGCATTTCTTAGAAGATGACTCTACTTTTCTGTCTTTATTTTACTTATACTTAATTGAGATTATCATCAAACATTGCACATACTTTAATAGATGGGACATCAAGCTATTGGGCAGAGACAGATTTCCCCCATAAGGTTATCAACTGGAAGAAAGTCTGGAGATCTTGCCACTCACACATTACACAAGATCGACTGTGAATTATGCAGTTCTCAATCCTTCAGAACATGTATCTGACTCTGATAAAATTACATAAGATGGGCAAGCTCCCCTCTCCAATTTGTGGGTGATGTAACCAAGCTGAAGGCAATTTGTACCATATCTTTTGGGACTGCCCGCTTATTGCCTCAATATGAGAGACTATCATGAAAAAAGCAGACCCCCCTCTTGGGCCTAGAGGATTTATTTACCCCAGAGATATGACTAATGGCGGACTTTACCAGAGTCAGGGTCCCACAACACAGATTCCACAGGTCCATGATTGCTCTTTCCCTCAAGGCCCTCATCCTCCGTCATTGGAAAGATGCTAATGTCATATCTTACACAGAGTGGCTTCAGGAATTGTTATCAAACCTAAGGATGGAGAAGATGGTGGCAAGCCTCCACAATCGTATGTCTCTATACAAGGATAGGTGGGAATCATTGCGCACTTTATACAACTTATAGTGTAGTATTCCTTGAGAGGACACTGTCTAGGCTTTCAAGTGGATAGACCTGATAGAGATGCCATGGGGGAAGGGGGGGAGGAAGGGAGGGGCATATGTCTGTGTTTAATTGTAAGTGGTGTCACCCATTATTGTATTGTGCTGTTTCATTGTTCAGTGTGTAATTCTGTTTTGTATGTTATTTTGGAAAATCTTAATAAAGAATAAAAATTAAAAACAAACAAACAAAAAAAAAACAGTGCACATAGTATAGCACCTAAATGGAAAATCTAGACATAGTTGTGCAACCGCTGGTACACTCAAATATGTTAATACAAAGGATTTGCAGTCCATGTTTTATGTGCACTTGTAAAGCATGCGAACATATTGGTATTATGGGTCTAAAATGTTATTGCAGTGGGCACAGCTTGTGTTGGTGCTGGTAGCTGAAGGTGCCCAGAAAGGACATCGATGTGGTGAGAGTAGGAGAGGCAGGAAATCCACTTCAGGTGGTGGCAATAGGTGGCACATGCCAACTAAGGAAGATTTAGCAGATACCATGGTCAAGCTGGTGAGACGGGCAGGGGTCCATTTGCTGGTAGCTGAGGAGGTGGGGATGAGTGGCTTAGGCTTCAAGTGAGGGAAGTGTCATAGTTCAGGCCTCTAGCCAGCTGATCCTATGGGCCAAATAGAGGAAAGCTACGTGGTAACAAAACCATCAGCCTACACTGTGGTGATCGGTTCAAACTGATCCCCCCCGCCGCCCCAGCTGAACATGGAGATTGCCATGTCGAGGGAGAGACTATCTGGAGGAGAGCCATGAAAAGGAGACAGCAGTGCAGTAGAAAATCCTCAAAGCTTAGTCATGACATGTATAGCAAGGATATAAGCAAAAAAGTCCTCTTTGTATTTCATACAACACAGAAAACAGGGTGCAGCAGAGATTGAGAAGTGCACACTGCATGTATCCCAGAGTGTTGATCAGTGCTGTGACATGGCAGGGCACAGATTGAGGGAAACGCCAAGGAGGCCCTCTTAAGCCTTCTTTGCACTCTAAAACTGGTGGGTGCGTGTATCAGCGATGAGCAGCAGGCGGGCTGGGTACACTATGCGATACTTAATTTCTTCAGCCATTAATTTTGACTTTGTGCTCCAGTACTCCCACTACATCACTCTGGTTTGAGGGAAGGGTAAGATCATTAAATACATAATATGACTTGCCTTATCATTGCAGAGGTCCCTGTCCCTGTGCTTTGCCTGAATATGCTGCTTCCCCAAGACGTTAAGCATCTTGAGAATAATGGGTCGAGGCCATTCATTCGGTACAGGCATCAGCCTTAATGCCCTATGGGCCCACTCAGTCATACGGGTAGTGTCATAAGGGTTAGGGCCTGCAAGCTCAATAAACAGCCATTGGATGCAGCAGAGAGTATCAGTGCCTTCTGACTTCTCAGGAATGCCTATAGCAATGAGGTTATTGTGATGATTCCTGTCATCCTGATCCTCAACATGGGCTTCCAGTTTCTTCAGTTTACATTTTAACTCCACTACTTTGGGGTTGAGGCGGGCTTGATGATCTTCTTTAGAAGAGATTTGTGCCTTGGCATCACTGGCTGTTAATGTGAGTGCATCAGTGGTGAGCTGAAAGGTCATTAGTTCCCTGGAGATGTCCAAATCACCTCTTTGATCAATCTCAAGTCATTGAAAAACCATTTGGCAGTAAACTCAGAGCTGTCAGGATTCGGGGATAACTTTGTTGGGGTGGTCAAGGCCTTGAGGTGTTTGGAGCCCTGTTCCTGCCCTGGTGATGGTGGCATTGTGTGCTGTGGCAGGGTGCCGACCATATGCACCTCATCAGAGCTCATTACAGCAAGTGTGTGAGCCAGAGAATCTAAACGAAAACTGCATCTGCTGCTGGTAAGAGATGAAGGGAAGTGAATATGCAGTGAAGCTCACCAGGAGTAAACCCAGTTCTGCAGCATTCTGCAGCATGCTGTAGCAGAGTTATTGTGACAAACAATGTAATTTCAATGTCAATTAGTCCCTTTTGTCATGCAGGACACAGTGACATTCACTTCATCCTGACAGTGTCACAGTTTCCTGCATGACAAAAAGGATTCATTCCTACTGAAATTACATTGCTTACTGCAGTAACTCCAGTGTAGCATACTGCAGCATGCTGTAGAAGTGGGTTTAATCCTAGAAAGCTTCACATGTATTACAGGAGTACTGTTAATGACTGTAAGAACCAATCTTTTTGTAAAATTTAAACAGTGGGTCTGTGGAGCTCCAGGCAATGTGTATACTCTAACCAGGCAGCATCAAGTGACTCCTGCAGTGAAAATATTGAAAGGTAGTGAAGTAATGAGTGAAAATTGAAATATCTTAACCTTCATTTATGACTTGGTCATTTTACTATATTTTTACACCAAATTTTTAGGGTTGCTTCTAATGATCCTACCTCATTAACTCTGTAGGTGAAAATTTTAAACCCCCCACCAAAACGTCATTTTGTGCCACAAGTATGAAAACACATTTTGGCCATGGCCAGGATGTGAAAACAATGGCTGTCACATTCATGAAGCAGTGTGAAAAAATGGCTATGTTGAAAATTTGGGTCAAAATATTGAAAATTACAAAGTTATGAGGAAGCAAAGAAAAATTTCAATGTATGCACATAACTGATATTTTTTTAAAATATTATGGGAGTGCTATAAATGACTGTAAGTAGCAATTTTTTAGTAACATTTAAACAGTGGGTCTGTGGAGCTCCAGGCAATGTGTATACTCTAACCAGGCAGCATCAAGTGACTCCTGCAGTGAAAATATTGAAAGGTAGTGAAGTAATGAGTGAAAATTGAAATATCTTAACCTTCATTTATGACTTGGTCATTTTACTATATTTTTACACCAAATTTTTAGGGTTGCTTCTAATGATCCTACCTCATTAACTCTGTAGGTGAAAATTTTAAACCCCCCACCAAAACGTCATTTTGTGCCACAAGTATGAAAACACATTTTGGCCATGGCCAGGATGTGAAAACAATGGCTGTCACATTCATGAAGTAGTGTGAAAAAATGGCTATGTTGAAAATTTGGGTCAAAATATTGAAAATTACAAAGTTATGAGGAAGCAAAGAAAAATTTCAATGTATGCACATAACTGATATTTTTTTAAAATATTATGGGAGTGCTATTAATGACTGTAAGTAGCAATTTTTTAGTAAAATTTAAACAGTGGATCTGCGGAGCTCTGAGCAATGTTTATAATCTAGCCAGGCAGCATCACATGACTCCTGGAGTGAAAATATTGAAAATTAGTAAAGTTATGAGTGAAAATTGAAATATTTCGATCTTCACTCATGACTTGGTCATTTTACTATATTTTTGCACCAAATTTTCAGTGTAGCTTCTAATGATCCCAACTCATTAACTCAGTAGGTGAACATTTTCAAATCCCCACCAAAACATAATTTTGTGCCACAAGTACAAAAACATATTATAGTCAGGATGGTTAAAACAATGGCTGTCACGTTCATGAGGTAGTATGAAAAAATGGCTATGTTCAAAATTCGGGTTCAAAATATTGAAAATTACAAAGTTATTAGCAAGCAAAGAAAAATTTCAATGAATGTGCATAACTTTGCTGTTTTTTAAATATTTTGTCCCCAAATTTTCCACATAGCCTTCTTATGACCCCACCTCATGAACTCTGTAGGTGAAAATTTAAAATCTTGCCCAAAAGATGATTTTGCATAGTGGCCCCAAAATCACCTTTCATGACAGATTTGAACAATTCTGCCCTTGTTTATGCAATAGAATCCAAAAAAGGCCATGTTGAATATCTGGTTTAAAAATATTAAAAAACAAGACAATGCTATAAATAAAAATTCAAACCTCATTGCAATACGTTAAACTGGACTTACCTTATTTTGTCACATCACTGTTGCCAGTTCCAGCAGCACATTTCTTTAATCAGAGAGTGGATTTATGTCTTGGAACAGCTTAAGGTGAGTGAGGATGTCTGGGGGTGTGAGGTTGTGGGGGCTGAGTAGGTGGTTGGAGTGTTGTGGAAGGGGGTCTGGGGGGTCAGATTCCCAATGGACCATTTTCATTTTTTTAGGTTAAAAAAAGATCAAGGGATGTTTTTCTTTATTTCAGGGGGACCCAAACTTACACTGGGGATTGAGCACCCCAGTGTCAGGGGGATCTTCAGTGGCACTGGGATGGGAACCCTGGTGCTGCCAACCATAATTGTGTAAGGTGGGATGGTGACCTGAAAGGGAGGGGGGAAGAGAAGTGGTACCAGTGGTGGGCACCTCAGTCCACTTAACTTTTTATTCTTAAACATTGAGAAGGGGAGTGGGAGACCTACAGGGGAGGTAGGAGAAAGAAGCAGTAGCAGGATGGGCACCCTATACTGTTTACTATATAATATTTATATAATGAGATAGATAGATAGACAGACAGACAGACAGACAAAGAGAGAGAGCAGATGATCCAGCAATTGCCAGCTCAAGGTGGCAACAGCATTCCAACTGTGACTAAACAGAAAAATAAAGTTCTGCTGCTGAACTCACACAGTTGAGCTCAAGAAAGAACCACAGTATGAGCCCTCAATAAGTCTTCACTAAGGCTTCCACCAATATTTTGAGGAATTCCCCAAAACAAGATGGCAGTTTGGGCGGTGCAAAACAAATACTATCCGGGACAAATACACACAAATACAGCATGTTTTACAAATACAGATATCATTCTTAAATATTTGTATTTGTGTTAGACCACATAAAGTAGTATTAGACCTTGGTTTAGACCGATATGAAACACCTGTGACTAGTACTTCTCATCACATAAATGCATATTTTCTTGATAACTCTACAAATTTTATTGAATCCTCTCAAACCCATGGTCTTGTGGCATCATTAACAACAGAAACAAGTCTGAAATGTAAAATAAAATATTTTGCAAACACTGATATACAAACAAATACATACAGTTACAAATACCAATACCAGATACACAAATAGAAATATCAAAAATCAGCCCCATGCGCATACCTAATGGCAGCCATATGAAAGAAGATCTTTTTCTCATGAAAGAAGAATTTTGGCTCACAAAAGAAGAATCTTCTTTTGTGAGCTAGAAATTCTTCTATTGCATCAGACATATAAATGAAAGACCCTACTGAGCATGCTCAGAACTGAAATTTTAAATCCTTATCTCAGGAACCAGTTCATATTTTGTTTCACCAAACCAATAAAATGCATTCTTTCTAATGCAAGACACTTCTACCCTGACAATTTCAGAACAAGATTCCAAACCATCTGGGCTATAGGACAGAGCAAAAAAAAAAAAAAAGAAAAGGGTATGCAACCATCACAAAACTTGCCAAATCAAGAAACCTTGCCCCCCCCCCAGAACCACATATGCAAAATTTGATGCAATTCCATTGATGTTATTAAGGAGCAAAGTTAGGTGTTTAGCATTAAACACCCTATTCATGCCCCTAGCCCTACTCAACCCTAACTACAAGGACACTACTATGCCCCTATAGTATATTATATAGGTGTGATCGTACCTATATATTAGGGTTGAGCAAGCACTTTAACCCTTTGAGAACTGAATATGTGTGACTATATGTATATTAAGGACGTATACGCCTGCGGTCTTCTGTTAAACCCTAATTTTTGCACCTTAATAACTTTGCCCTCATTCAAGTGATGTACTTGAAATTTGGAAAGCTCAGAGATGGTGCCAGTATCTCTGGATCCTGAAAATCTCTTAGCACTTGGTTTATATGAGGGCAAAGTTACAGAGGGGCAATACAACCAAAATCATCAAAATTAAGATCTTGTTTTGATCAGCTATAACTAAAAAAACAAGAAGGACTGGCAGGTTTGATAGAGATTGGTCCAAGGTGTGTGCTTTTGTGGTTTTAATCTCCCTAGTTATAGTACTTTTTAAAATAGTTAAGAAAAAAACATTCCACTTTTGACCATGCACAGTTAAAAAAAAATAAGTGTTCTAAAAAGAAATGAATTTTTATGACCAATTGAAGTCATGTGGTTGTATTATGTAAATGCTCCTGTTTATATATACAGACACTAGGGTTCCCACCCTGGTGCCAGTTTGTCTACCCCTTTTGTTTTATTTTCAACCCCAAATTTCACCATGTTACTCTGCTGATGTTGTGGTGCCCAATTCTCGATGACAGGATACTCCAACCCTCCCCCCAACCCTGCCAGTCTAAGCAGAGGAAGTGTGCTCAGGCAGAAAATAGAAGTCCAGTGCCAGTCTGGTGCTGCTAACGCTGTCAATTACTACTAACAAACCAAGGAGCTCGGCACTCAGGTGAGTGCACTGAGTATTTTAAATCACCACACCAAATGCAAGAATCTTCATTGGTGCACTGGTGCTTTATTTAGAAAAACAAAGTTGTGGGCCAGTGTACTAGCCACTGAACATCCCATCACTTCGTTCACAGTGTTCATCAGGGGGTGGAGTTACAGTTGCAAATGCACTGCTTAAAAACATAAAGCTGATTGCCCCCAGCTGGGTGCATTTGCAGTTAATGCCATTCTTTTCAATTGCTGGCTAACAGAAAAGCAGCACATGAAAACTGATGACATTACAACAGTGATACAACAACAACAACAATTATAACAAACTGAGTGGTAATAAAGATACAAAGAAAGGTTGGGGGGGAAGGAACACAGATAGGAAGATGTAACTTATTGTCAGGGATTTAACAAGCAGCAATAATATATACAGCATATATTCATTCTTTATCTGTACCCTTACTAAAAACGTATTACTAGAGCTGCTTAATAAAATCAAAACCTGAAACAGTCATGAAAAACAGACAAACCTTAATACATTTCAATTTTTTATGTAATGCTTTGAAAGGATTTACTGATAAAGACAGAGGTGGCATCACAGTGGATCTATGATCTCCTAAGTAATTTTATTTCTGGTATTCCATCATTGCATTGCTATGTGAAATCAGCAGGCCCTGCTGCATGCCAAACAAATTCTGCATTAGAAAGAAAAGGAGAAAAAGTATCAGATTTCAGTTTCTACAGATCATAAATCTTGCACAAAAGTTGCATATGTTACAATGGCCGCATTTATGCACTTGTTACAAAACAAATGGGTTCTTTAGTCCCTAGTCTTCTAGATTTAGCCTGAATAAGGCCCTCACTTCATATTCTAGCTTTAAACAGTGCCTCATCTAAGACTTCCCTTCTATAACCCCTATCCAAAAATCTCTGATACAATTCTTGCGATACAGTGTCAAATTCTTTCTCGTGGAAACAATTCTTGTGTACCCACAGGAATTGTCCATAAGGTGTGGAATTAATCAACATTCATGGATGCACACTGTCTGCCGTCAACAGACTATTTGTGGTTGTGGGCCTCTGGTACCACTTAGTCTGGACCTTTAACTCTCCATCTATGTAAACGGTGATGCCCAAGAAATGTACACTCTGCTTGCTCCTAGTCACCGTAAATTTCAAATTTAAATGGT
Source organism: Neoceratodus forsteri (assembly GCA_016271365.2). Classification (NCBI taxonomy): domain Eukaryota; kingdom Metazoa; phylum Chordata; order Ceratodontiformes; family Ceratodontidae; genus Neoceratodus; species Neoceratodus forsteri. The sequence goes on along the minus strand of CM057455.1, from coordinate 1,761,926,959 downwards.
TCTCTTTAAGCCATGTGATAAACTGGCCTGCCTCTTCCTCGGTGCCCTCTCATTTGCATATTATATCATCATTATATATGTGCCACTTAATAATGTGGCCCTGACCCTGTCAGCAGTCTGGGACATTGGGGGTGTCAAGTCCTTGTTGCCTCCAAGTATCTCACTGACACTGGATGCCCAATCCCCAGTGTCAAAGATACATTATGTAAAATAAAGAAAACTGTCCCTTCTACCTCCTCTCCATAATGTCCCCCAAACTCCCCTACTTTCAGCTCACTGAAACTGAGGTGCTCAATCCCCAGTGTTGGCAAAAACAACCTCTTGGACACTGGGTGCCCACCCTGGTGCCCCCAAGTGTCTTCCAGACATTGGGGTGCCCATTCCCCAGTGTTGGAGGTACTTTTGAAACAGCCAGTGCCATAGCATCTTTTGCCTTTTTTAAACCTGAAATAAAATAGTCCCTTATCGTCTGCTGTCATACCCCCACCCCCCCACTTAGCACCTACCACCCCATCCCACCGCAGGCTATACTTACCCAGCCCAGATCCAGTGTTGTAATCCTTTCAGAACCAGAGACATGTCTTCACTCTTCAATGCCAGACTAGCTGCCAAAGCTTTGACCAACTTTTCAACTTATCCATATACTCCTTGAGTTCCATTATCCCTTTCTCCATGTTTACTCTTGCACAGATCTTTGTGTCATCTGTAGAGAGGCAGATCCTGCTCTTGATGCCTTCCCCATGCCACAGATGAATACATGGAAAAGGACTAGACCCAGCACTGACCCCTGAGGTACTTCATTTGTTACTTCCCTTACCTCTGAAAACTCCCCATTAACTACTACCCGTTGTGTTCTTTCCATCAGCCAGGTCTCCACCCAAGGTTCCAGTTTTTCTCCAGGTCCTAAGTCCCTTATATTCCTGACCAGCCTACTGTGGGGAACAGAGTCAGAGACCTTGAAGAAATCCAAATATGCCACATCTACTACCTGTACCCTGTCTGCTCCCTGGTTACTCAGTCAAAGAAGTCCACCATATTTATCTTGCAATACCTTCACTTCATGAACCCATGTTGTCTGGAGTCCTTTAGCCCATAATAGACCCTTCACCAAATCTGAATGATGCTTTATAGCTAAAACTCCCTCAGAAAGGTTAATGAGATTCAAGCTACATTAAATTGAGTGGGTCCATCAGCTTATAGACCATTAGGCCTAGAAACTCATTTGGCACACACATAAAAGTATTGCACTTTTCTGATTTTTGTTTCATATAATACATTATGTTAGCCAAAAATAACTTAATTTGTAGGTTTTCATGGATTGTGAAACCTTTCCAGCATGGCAGAAGTTAAGCTTGTGAAATTCTTCTATTTGAGAGTTGATTGTTGCTTGTTCAGTGTTTACGGAACAAACATTGGGTTAATTGTTGCTATGGCTGCAAGTTCGGTTCTCCAAAAGAATCAAACACCTCAAACTTTCGGTGCCAGTTCTTTCAGACTATGGCAAACTACCAGAGGAATCAGGTGGATTTTTTGGTTCGACTGGTTCACCATGGTCCAAATGGTGTGGACTAGGTGAACCAGTCTAACCTCAAATCACAGTTCACAACTGAAACATGAAATATGCCAAAGATGTGCCGAGTATAACCTTCCAGGAGTCCCAGCAGCCATGTGCCTACAAAGCACCCCTGTCTCTTACTTCTTCCATCCCATTTCCCTATGCCCAACCCAATGTTTTGCCCTGAGTGAACTAGAGCAAACCGATCCACCAGCACAAGAACTGTTGTGAACCTCACATCGTTTGATTATCAAAGTTTGCATGGCTGAACTTTGGGAGGTTTGCACAGCCCTAATTGTTGTCATGGTTGTTAATTGTTGTTTTTGTAGCTTGAGGTAGGCAGAAATTTTTTACACAAATGATGCGCTTGATTTGGGGGTAGACTAAGAGACGAAGATGAATTCACTGTGTCCCTAGCTGTTATTTTCAACTGCTTTATAATCTGTCACTTTAGAAGCATTTTTCTGCAGATCAGTGGGTTTATATACTGTGCCACCAACACATGTACATGTTCTAAAAACCTATACGTTCTAAATCTTCTGGCAGCCTATGGGTTAAATGTGCTTTGTGGTGAATTAATAATTTTAATGTTTTGGTTTGCACTGGAGAAATCAGTTTAAAGTCCAGAATGCTTTGATGCAACTTTTTGAGTGGAGTCTTATATTTTATCTATTTCCTAAATCAGTATAATTTGTGCATGTTCTATGTTTTAAACAAAGTGCTGTGAAGGCATAATGGGTAGCTTCACTATGAAGCTTGCTGGGGGTGGGGCTACATTTGAACAGTATGTAATATGTGCTGTCAGTCTTTTTTACAGTGTTGCTTTTTCATCCCTTCAGGGCCACAGGAGCCTCACTCCTTCAAACATTCTCATCTGTGCTGCTTCTTTGCCCACTGTGCTTACAGTTACTGATACAATCTGCCTTCCATCTTCCACTTGTGCCCCTTGATGCCTGGTTCAGTTCTATCTCTCACCGGGGGTTCTTCTACACCTTGGAGGACTACAGAAAAAGAAAGAGAAGCATGCTACTGAAGTTGTTGTCTGGGCACCGGGGACTGGGTAGTGGGCATAACATTGGTGAGTGACAGGTGGTATTGGGGAGTGAGCGCATCAGGCCACCGCCCAAGACTGTCTGTTTGGACATTTTTCTATGTTCTCCTTACCAACCCTCTTCCCTTTCTATTAGCACCCTGGGGATGGGGCCAACTGACGTGTGATCACTCACCATGGCTAGGGCCTGACACTACTAACAAGGGCCACTTTCTAGGTGATGCACGCCTTCCCTTTTCTTCAGGAGTAGAGCATCCTTAAAGATGTTACTTTGCTGTCCCTGCTTGCCTCTACTTCAGTCTTCCTGGGTTCTGTGTGAGCCCAAATCACCAGCATACCAGAGCTAACCTTCACAGCTCAGAACCTTAGAGCTGGTATAAATGTAGTTTATATTTTTATTAAAAACAAGGAAAGGAAAGGAAAGGAAAGGAAAGGAAAGGAAAGGAAAAGCCATGTCAAAACTTGTATTCATAGTGCCCCATCATGTTTACAGAAAATGAATCAGGATATAAAGGGAAATCATCCAAGATGCTTGACAGAAAGGGGATCAATATCATATATATGGTATAGTACGATTGTCACCGGTAAGAAATTACAATAAATTATTTTGAGGGGGAAAATGCATATGTAACATGGTGCTACAGCAAAGTTAATTCAAAAAAAGGATTGTATTAATCCTTTTAGAAGTGACTGCAATCGAATGGGACATGCAGTCTCTGAAGGGTAAATAATTTCAGTCAGGATTTATAAGTGCTTAAAACCTTTTTTTTGTTTGTTTTAAACAAAAAGATAAGGAACCTCCTGATTTTCAAATGTTGTTTTGTTTATTGGTGGGTACTGTCAAATTAGATAAAAATACATTATTAAAAAACCTGACAATTTTGAAAAGATGTGGGCTGCATTTAAAAGTTTCATTTTGAATGAAGGAGTTTCTTGATATAGCCACACTGTAAAACAAAGTTACATAATGATTTGTGCTCCAGACCAGATTGCGCATTAACAGCCACATTGGTGTATTTTGGCTCTGCAGCCTATTATAGTTGTACTGGTTATTTCGAAAGTCTATAACATTCTAATACAAACAAGCATTTGTCAATGCTGAATGTTGTCATGCTGGCATTGGCATTGGCAGTGCCAGAGCTAGAGACACATAATAGGAATAGCAGCGAAGTATTGAAGTGACGCCAACCCCACCCCCACCCTGTAGAGAGCGAGAGGCATTGGGGTGTGCCTTTGAGTCATCAGCTATAATGCTCATGCCATTGTACCTCATCCTACCCTGTAGACACTGACAAGTGTCATGGTGTGCTTTGAGGTCTTTGGGCATTATACTTACCCCATTCCATAAGGAAACACACGGACGTGGGTGCAGTATAGGAGCATGGGGTGAACATTGTGGCCGAACAGTGCAAGACACACCAAGATGATTGTCAGTGGCTGCAAGGTGGGGGCAGGAGCTGGAATGCATTAGCATTACATCCGATGATCCCAAGTCATACCCCTGATGCCTGTCAGTCTGTACCGGTTGGGGTGCTACAGTTGGAAACCCTAACACCATAGGCATGTGGTGGTAGTTTCACTCCACATTTTCAACATGGGCTTCTTGTCAGGCCACCTCATGAAAAGCAGCACAATCACTTTGTTAGCTGAAAGGTGGTTTTGCACAGTGGCTGTGGCATTTGGCAACAGAGGTACAAAAACACATTTTTGGGCAGGATGTGGAGAAAGACAACTGTATTGTTCATGAGGAGTCATAAAAAAATGGTAACGTTGAAAATCTGGAGTGACAAAATGAAATATTGGTGAAGCAATGAGCATGCATACAAACTGCACAACACACGTCCGTAACCCAATTATTTTTGGGAGTTTGTTAGCCACATTTGTAACATAGGCATTTTGGGATCTCCCCTTATGAACAGTGGCAGTGTGATTTTGTTAATCTGTCCCAAAAGTTGATTTCCCACAGTGACCACGCCATTGTGCGCCACAGGTGCAGAAACACATTTTGGGCAGGATGTGAAAAATGACAGCTGTACTGTTCATAAGGAGGCGTGCAAAAATGGCAGTGTTGAAAATCTGGCATGGAAATATTGCAAATTTGCAAAGTTACGAGGGTACGTGGAAACTGCTCAACTCACGCTTGCAACACAGTCATTTTATGGACTGCCGGCACTAACTTTTCAATGTAGGCTTTTTAGGACCTCTGCTCATGAACAGTGTCACCGTCATTTCCTCAAATTGTCCCGAAACATGATTTTGCACTGTGACTGCGCTATTCTGCGCCGGATGTGCGAAAACACATTTCAGGCAGGATATCTAAAATGGCAGCTATACTGTTCATCAGGAGGTGTGTAAAAATGCCAATTTTGAAAATATGGAGTGAAAATATTACAAATTCATGATGTTACGAAAGCAGTAGAAACAGCGTAACGCGATGTCAGAAACAGCTATTTTTGGGGAGTTTTGTCACCAAATTTGCTAAATAGGCTTATTGAGAGCACCCCTCATGAACAGTGGCACTGTCATGTCATTACTCAGTCCCGAAATGTGATTCCATGCAGTGACCACGAAATCACCTTTCAGGACTGAATAACGCCATGAGTGCCAGAAATCATGAGGAAGGGTCCCAAAAACCCCATGTTGAAAATTTGGTGCCAAAATTCCAAAAAATGCCTAATGCTAAGGGTGCTAGCTATGCATTCAAGCAGACTTGGTAGACCATGAGACCTGTTTCTGCTGGAAGACTTGTATGTTCATATGTATGTTCATTTAAATAGGTTGTAGTACAGACTGCTGGATAGATGGAAAGATCTAGATAGATAGCTAGCTAGACAGACAGACAGATAGATAGATTGATAGATATTCAAACCTGCCATACCTAAATCTGCCATTCTTAAACCAAGGTGCAGAACAATATCAAACAACATGGCAAAAACAATCAAAAACAAATCCCCAAACATTAAAATAATTTGCTAGCTTATTTTCCATAAATATGTAAACAGGTATGTCCCAAAACCCCCTAATATGAGTTAATCATATTGACAACAGTTTTTTTCTACAGCTACAGCATAACTTAAAATGAATTTCAATGCATCTAATCCTCAAAATGGCCTGGTTAAAGAACTATGCTTTGGCTTAATTTCAAAGCTGTTCACTGATGAGGCAGTCCAAAAGTCCAAGGGAAGGATGTTCCAAAACTGATGGACAGAAATGGAAGAAACTCAGCAACTACCAATCTTAAATGAGATTTTACTTTTTTCATTTTATGGTCCAATCTGACCCTTATTGGTGAGTCGCCAGTCTTGCGCTGCCTCATGTAGCACCTGCCTCCAGACACTTTCCCCCAAGAATCCCAAAATTAGCCCCCAGGGGTGGAGTCACTGGCTTCCCAGTGAATCTGAAGCAGTACTGGGGGAGGAAGCTTTCCCATATTCCAGATTGCCCCCTCCAGATGGAGCTGCGCTTCCTGGTAGTGCTACATCAGTGCAGGTGAGGTGAGGACCCAATCCGTGATGTGGGACTGGCGCTGATGTCATTCATCAATGTACCTATTTTAACTGCTGGATCCCTGGGGGTGGGGATGTACAATGACATCCAGCATCCACCCTTCCCCCCCTAAGATTACGATGCCTGCCACAGTGGTACTCCCAACCTCCACCAGGGGTCCACAAGCTGCCAGACACTCTGACCCCCTTCCCTCAGAGAAAGAGCATGGTCCCCAGGATGCTCAATCCTTCTCCCCCTGGCCGGTCCTCTGACTCCTGAGTCCGTCACCAAACCCAGGATGTCGGCACCATATGTGATGTGGATGCCTGGCCGCTTGACTGGCAGGATGGCTATATTAGATGAGTTTTTAGAACTGCCACAATCTGAGAACCAGAATGTCTTAAATCTCAGACTTTGGTATGGGTTGCACTTGCAAGGAAGTACTGGAGATAATGGGGGCCCAGTCCATAATGGTCCATGTAAGTCTATAGCAAGACCAGAAAGTCAGTTCACCATTTTACTGGTAAACAGTGCAAGGAGTACAAAACAAAGGTAATATGCTTAGATCTTTTAGTAGAGGTTAGCCACTTCACAGCAGAATTTAGCATTAGTGGAAGATGACATATCATTCTAGCAGGTAGACTCCAGTAGAGTGCATTGCAGTACTTACGCAGCATTATGACAAAACCTCCAATAAATCTATTAACAAAAAGGTGGACTTTGTCAAGATAAAGTACCAGGTATGTAAGGCTCCGGGGCAGGTGCATGATGTTAATGCAGCAGTGCACTTCTGGAGTTCTGGCAAGATGTGTTGCGACACAGCTCAATGGTCAGTGCTTACTGAAAAATGGGCAGCCAGCCCAACACGTAGCACCACAGAGAAAAAAGAGTAGCACACAGTGTGTTTTTTATGCAAAATGACTTACTGAGGTAGTAATAAATTCCAAAAGTGCACAAATGTACAGCAGAAATAAAAAACACACAGCAGTTAAACAACCAGCCTAGCAGACACCCAGCACTTCGACACTAATGAGTCTTCATCAGGGGGTGGCACCAGTGAGGAAGAGTTCAAATTTAAACATCACACTCATGAGTATTAAATGCCCAAAGACCAATCAAAGTGTAACAGTGCTATACAGAAGAAATCACATTACCTTACATAATGTATTTAAAGTTTAACAAAAAAGTATCAAACAAAATACCACATTTCATGTGTTACATTATAGTACAATTATTTATAACCAAATTCATCAGTACGAAATGCATATTGTCAAATAGCAAGATAAAGCAGCTTAAAAGCACTATATTATGCTAAAATAGTGTAACACAGACTGTGGTGAACATTAAAGAAAAAGCTCCCAACCTGTCAAGTTTATATTCAAGGCATCCAAAGAAGGACCTCCTTGTAATTGAGATAACATTATGCAAAATTAAAGGATAAATGCAGGATAACAATCCCTGACAGGTAGTGCAAAGGATTAAAAAGAAGACCTATGAGAAAAATGAAAAACAATGTTATTATTATAAGTTATAATATATATGTATATATTAGCTTATTAGATCTATAGAAAGAACATCCTCATAGACATCTGTAACAGTAAAAACTCCATCAATACCTAGCTTGTTGCTTTAAAAATGGTTTCATATCCCATTGGTTGTTAAGACCTTTGGGTTTTACAGTATTCAACTTATAAATCTATTTACTTTCTTTCTGTAATAACACATTCGGTCTATATCTACCCAGTTTTAATGGTTGTACACATTCAAGGCCTGTAAACTTAATAACCCTTGGGTCAGAGTCATGATGCAATGCAAAATGCAAACCTACAGGAGTATTTCTGTTAATATTTACAACAGAAAGAATATGCTCTTGTTTGCGTTGTTTAAGAGGTCTGATTAATTTGCCAACATAAACTGAACCATAACTACACCACAAAGCATGAACAACATAAGCAGTATCACAAGTTATTACCTCCTGACTTTTAACTTGTAGTTCAGAGCACGTTGGGTGCTTGCTTATTGCTTCCATATTTACAGACGTTGCATTTACCACATTTGTAAAAGCCACTAGCTCTGTTTGGTAACCATGTTCGTCTGATTTCTCTATCTTTTGTACTATGACTTTGTACAAGTTTGTCGTTCAGGCTATTAGCTTTAGAGAAAGTGACTCATGGTTTGTTGCCAACTGCTCTCCCCACCATATTACCACTCTATAAAATAGGCCAGTTCCTGTCACACACATTTCCAAACTTTCCAGAGATATGATTCTACTGGGTAATAAAGATACATGGCAAATTCTCCATTTCAGTTTGTTCTTCATTTTTCTTTTCCAGAAGACTAGCTGCTGAGATTTTACCCACCCTATCCTTTGTCTTTCTTAACAAGTCAGGATCATATCTCTGTGCCAAAAACCTGTGCATCAATTCACTGGCTTGCATATCAAATGCTCTTTCAGTACTACAATTCCATCGTAATCGTAGCAACTGATTGTAAGGGATGGATTCTTTCAAACTTGGAGGGTGGGTGCTAGTGGCTAACAACAAAGAATTAATCGCAGTAGGTTTGTGGTAACATTGTGTATCAATAAATCCTGACATAATGTTAGCTGATAATGTAAGGTCTACGAAATTGATAGATTCCTTTTCTGAACAGTAAGTGAAATGCTAATTTAACTAATTTTGATTTATCCAATGTATGAGCTCAGGAATTTGTACTGTATCTCCTTCCCAAATACAAAGAATATTGTGCACAAAACAAAACCAAAAAGCCAGAGATGGTAAGGTTCAAAATGTTGTTTCTCACAACTGTATGCTCCCATCTTCCCAGAAAAAGATTGGCATAGCTGAGGGTCATAGAAGCCACCATTGCTGTGCCACAGAAGATATACATCACCTTCAAATTCAAAGTAATTATGTGCTAACACAAACTCTAAAGCCTGCATTAAAAAAGTATTTTGGTAGATGGTCACGTACATCTGAGTTCTCTAAAAAATAATGAACTGCTTGTTAACCCTGGTGATGTTTAATAGAAGTATAAAGTGATTCTACATCAATTGACAGCCAAGTGTAACTATCTTTCCATACTAGTCCTTGTAGTATTTTTTATTTAGTCACAACTGTCTTTGATGTAAGAATCAAGAGTTAAAACCTCATGCTGTAGAAAAAAGTCAATAAATTTGCCCATGTTCTGTGTTAGTGAGTTTGATCCTGAAACAATAGGGCATCCAGGTAGGTTAACACTATCCTTGTAGATTTTTGCCAAAGCATAAAAACATGTGTGGTGGGGTACTCAGGCCAAATGAACTGAAATTCATTTTCTGGTATCTCTCCTTTATTTAGGGCTGTTGTCAAAAGATTATGCAGCTCCTTTTTAAAATGTCATAGTTGGATTGAAATTAAGTTTATTATAATTACATTTCATCTAAAAGTTTCAGCACAATCTCTCTGTAATGTTATAATTATGTGGTTTAATGTCAGTTGTTATAATTTCTGTAACTTGTTGTCTCACTGCTCTCTCACAGGTAACCAAAGCTGTGTTGGTAATTATGGGGAAAACATCTGATCTTAATTTAAACATGTTTTTTCACATAGCTGCAATCTTTTGGTGAGCCCCCACCATACCAGGTACTGTAGTGCTGTGGGAGGTCAAAAGGTTAACAGGTCTAAAACTCTCATTTTCTTTGAGTAAATCTTCTAAAGCATCAATATCAGCTATAGAAACACCATCATCATGATTTACTTCATCAAGATCACCAGATATATTTAGTAGACCAGAATTTATATCAAAATTTAAACCACTTTCTTGCTGGCTATTGATAACTCCTAGAACATCGTCAATGTCTTCCACTTGTGAGGCCATGCTTTCTGTAGCATCTAAGTGATCCATATTGAAATGAGCCTGAACTGGATTCTGAGGTTCATTAACAGAGATACTCAGTGTCACAGAGGTCTGCATCCCTGACAGCAATAAAGGGAAAAGGGTTACAAACCCCCTGGCACAACATAAAAACATAAATATTGTTTGTCAGAGAATAGCCAGCTGGCTCATCCAGCCTGCCATATGGATTTTCTGCTGTCTAGACGTCTGAGTCAGGTATGCCTACCTTTTTTGAACAGCACTCATTTGCACGTTTTGTTAACTGAAACACTGCTGAGCACTTCGTCAACATCATTGATGTTGCATTGATTCAAGCAATGTTATGGACTATGCTATGCCACAATTAAATATTTTCTAAGTGCAACTGACTGGCAGACTTATTGAGTTTGCATCTGGCTACCTGACCTGTGTGCACTGAATCTTTCCTGCCCATAGATATGTCTCAGTTGTGAAATTAGCCACTCCATCAGGTGCACTCTCCTGGCACTGGCTTTGTACACGGACCCATTTTCCTGGACACATAGCTTGGTCAAAAACCTGTCTAGTGTTAGGAACTGTCCCTAGTGGACACTTCCCTCTCTCCCCACATTTCCCCATTCACATCCTTCTCATGTACCTAGCCCACACCCCTTTTGAATCGCCTACTGTTTCAGCACATACAACCTCCTGAGGGAGTATGTTCCATTTTTCTACCACCTTTTCCATAAAGAAGTGTTTCCTGGCATCCTTTCTGCCAGTCCTGCTTTACTCAGTGATGCCCATCATAGGTACAATGTTTGGAAACAGCAACAGGCTCACTCAGAAACAATGCACATGTCCTACATGCCTCAGCAATGCCAGTCATGTGCAAAAAGTTCTGGAAACAGCAGCAGACTCATTAAGAGCAGTTGTGCCAGTCTTACCTGCCTCAGTAATGCCCAATATGGGTACTGTTTTTGGAAACAGCAGCAGGCTCACTCACAGCAGCTGCTCCTGTCCACTCTGTCTCAACAATGCCTATCCTGGGTCATTTTTTAAACAGCAGCAAGCTTGCTTAGAGCAGCTGTGCCTGTCCTTCCTGCCTCAGCAATGCCTATCGTGGCTTCAGTACAGAAGCAGGTTCACACTGAGCAGCTGTTCATCTTCTACCTGGCTTAGTATTAGTAATACCCATTATAGGTACAATATTTGTAGAGAGAAGCAGGCTTCCTCAGGACAGCTGTACCACTCCTACTTGCCTGTTTCACAAAGGCTATGTCACTAATGCATGAGGAGCTGATAAGGTAATAGCCCAAACTTAGCTCCTTATAATCTAAACTAGTATTTTAATTTTCCACCATTCATTATATACATGTCCAGTCTTTTCTTAAAGATTTATTTGGTTTCACTTATAATTATGTGTTCAGGAAGACTGTTCCAGAGGTTCACAACCCTTTCTGTATAAAAAAAATATTTTCCTTTATTTGTTCTAAGTCTTCTAACCATATTCTACAATGCATGCCCTCTTGTTTTTGAATTAATATCTTTAAAAAACAATGTTTAGCTCATTCATGAGCTAGGGGTCATGTATTAAGTCATAGAAAAGTAGTAAGTTACCTCTTTTCCTGCTTTCCTCTTAAGTATATACGTTCTGTTTTTCTGTTTTTTCTTCATATAAATTATTCTTTGTTTCCAGTACAATTTTAGTCACTCTATGTAGTACCTTCTCTATCCTGTCTACATCCGATCTCCTCTATGGGCACCATGCAGTAACTGACTTCAAAAATCAAAATGTGGTCTTATATATGAGCTGCACAGTCACACTAGGACCTCTGCCTTATGTTTTTTTATGTTCCTTTTTATGTCCCCTAATACTTTGTTTGCTTTAGATACAGCACTGACAGATAACTTTTTAAGATCTAGGTTGGTGTCTGTAAGTATTCCCAGGTCTTCTTCTCTGTTGGTGGATTTTAATATTGTATTGCTCAGTATTGTATGTACTGGTGCTGCATATTATTTCTACCTAGATGCAGAATGCAGCATTTGTCCAGGTTGAATGACATTCCCCATTTAAACACCCCGTTTGTTATTACATTCAGATATGTTTGGATTCCTTGAATTTGTTCCACTGTACTGCTTGGGCCCTCCAAGTGTTGTATTGTCTGCATATTTAATAATGCAGTTCTGTATGTTGTCACTTAAGGCAGTGATAAAAAGTTGGAATATTATAAGGCCCAATACAGATCCCTGAGGCACCACACTTGTGACCCTTCCCTCACCTGATAAGTAGCCATCTATTGTTATCCTTTGGGTTCTATCAGTGAACCAGTTGGTTACCCATTTCACTATGCTTTATCTGTATTGAGTCTTGTCAGTTTTACAACCACTGCACAGTGTGGAACGGTATCGGAAGCCTAACAGAAGACTAGCAAGACATCATCTGCCACTCCTCTCTGATCGACCTGTAACATCCGCAAACGTTTTCATAGAAGCAAATGAGGTTTGTGACACAGAAATGGCCAGAAGTGAAACCATGCTGATCTACGTCTAAAACTTCAACAGATTTTATATGAAGAATAGAGATGGGTGAAATCCCAAAAATTCGCTCATCAAATTAATTTGCAAATTTCATGGAATTCTCAAAGGGAAATCAGTGAAATTTATGTAATTTGCTGTTGGAAATTTGTATAAAATTCACCACAGATCATGAAGTTTTGCCCACTTATTTCACACTTCACCAGTGAATTTTGCAGATGGTGTCGCAAATTCATAGAATTTGAGGGAATAACTTTGCATTTCAAGTTTCCCAGGTACTGGGGGCCTTTGCAAAGCTCTGCAAAGCACACATTTTTGAGAATTCACTAGAACTTTGCAGGCAAAGTTTTACTTCACAACATCTGTAATGAAGAAGCTGTCTGTCCTTTGCTAATGATTCTAATATCTTACCTGGTACTGATGTCAAGCTTATAGGATGGCAGTTCCAGATGTCCTGCCTGCTCCTCTTCTTGTGAATTGGAGTGATTTGTTTACGGTTTTCCAGACTGTTGGGATTTCTCCTGTGTTTAGGGATTTCTTTGAATAATATTTGCAATGTGATATGAATACTTTCTCTCATTAGTTTCAGCATTTCTGGTGTTATGTTATCTGAACCTGGAGCACCAAAAGGTTTAAGCCCATCTATTTTCTTTTTTACTTCCTTTTTTATACACAATAGATGAATGGTATATTTTAGTCATAAAAGGCTTTCCATTTCACTAACTGCAGCAGAGACTCAGGATGGCTATGAGAATGAGGAAAAATGCCCTATAGTCTCAATTTGTCACCACTTTTAGAGATAAGTCGGTGGGTTACTATAAAATGATCCTAGAGACAAATGCCTTATATAGCAATAAAAGGCAATATTTAAACAAAAAAAAGTAGCAGGCTCACTCAGAGCATTTCCTACCTACCTCATGACAGCCCTTTGTGATTTCAGTTTTCTCTGTTTTGAGTTGTCCAACTGAAGTTTTTCACATTTTTTTATGGTCAGAGTAGATTAGTAGGGTAGTATAAAAATCAGGGTGGTAACTATTCAACTCTAACCAACTACCTATTTATTAGGGTATTGTAGGTAATTTAGGGAAGTTTGGAGGTAACCACCGGTAGCATTTGCGGTAAGGCATTTCCTGCCTACTTGTGCCTAAATTAAACTCACCACATATTAAAACAGATTTTGATTTTGCTAATATAAGAAGAATTGGGCCATTAGTTTTATGAAAGAAAGGTAAGTAGTTATTCCATTTGAAAGTGCAAGAACAAGAAAAGTAAGTATAAGATATGGTACAAATTTGAAAACACACGGTAATAGAGCAAATTCATTAGAAAATGCTGAGTTTGTTAATCGCATTCCATCATCATGCTTAATTGCTTAAGTTGTGCAATAAAAACTATGGGTTGAATGGGGAATACCACTCTGCCTCTGATTTGTATATAGTGCCTGTATGCTCTGGAGTCCCACAGGGGTCCATACTGGGCCCACTCTTTTTCAGCCTGTTTTTAAACTCCCTACCTCAATCCAGCTTGGAACAAATCATCCTGTATGTGGATGATGCTGTTGTCTTCTCCACGCATAAGGACCCCACACCACTCCAACTCAGCCTACAGCTAGGATTTAGTGCCATTGAAACTTGGTTCTCCAATCAAAAACTAGTCCTAAATCACAGGAAAACCAAGTCCTTGCTTTTCTGTAGTTCTCATAACCGTCACAGGCATCACCCCCTCGCCATCTCCACCAAACAGGGATTTGTCCTCGAGCAAGTATTCCCCTTCAAATATCTAGGGATTTTGCTTGACCCCAATCTCTCTCCTACTCTGCTCACATCAAGAGTGTGGCCAAAGCTACCAATACATGCCTTGGATTGCTCTACAAACACAGGCAACATCTCACCCCAGAGGCCCTGAAGATTGCCATCCAGAGTTTGGTGGTGTCAGTTATTGATTATGGCCTCATTATCTATGACACTACCTCAACATCTACCCTCTGTCGTATAACAACTGCCCTAAATAAGGCTTGCTGACTCACAGCTGGTGCCCACCGCCTCACCCACACCTGTGCCCTCTATGCACATGCTGGATGGCTCTAACTCTCCAACTGGATAAAGTATCTCACCTGTGCTATGGTGAGGAAAAATCAACCTTGGCCTAATACCTCCTGGTGTTTCTGCCTTATTACATCAAAACACTAACCAGTGGAACACCAGGAGTTCAACAACCCAGAATCTACAAGTCCCTCGCTGTCGCACAACACAGGGTCAATGCTCCTTTGCTTTCAGGGCTCCTCTATGGCTGAATGGTCTCAGCAACACCATCGCCTCAGCTGCTACACTAGGTCTGTTTAAAACCAGGCTCTGGGCCCATCTCACTGCCTCTAGCTCATGTGACTGCCTCTCCTAGCTCATGACCTACACAGCTCTAGCCCTAACTTATACACTGCTCAACCCCTGGCTCCCCTCCCAGTCACCTTCCCCCAGACTCCTGAGGCACCAGCTCAAAAACCCAGGTCTACTTACTGCCTCATTAGTCTCCCCATGCTCCTTTTGCTGCACTTATTCCTCCCCCTCACCCTGCCCCCTTTTCTCCTCCAGCACTCCTTCCCACTTTTCTTGACAAATGCCTCTGGCTGCATCTACCTTCTCTCCACCTCTCCTCTCATCCCTGTTCTTTGCCGCGCAAGGGCACCAGACCTGACCCACTCCTTGGTGGTCGCTTGCATCCTGATGTGTTCTCCTTATGCTATAACTGCCTATGTCAGCCACCTACATTTCTCCTCCTCCACCTCTACACCATACTCTTCCTATACTTGGCCCCTTTCAATAGCACTGCAGTACCAGAATTGTTTTACTGTTATCTCAATGTTGTTTCCTTGTTATATGTTTATCCCTGATGTGGAACCTTTATAAAAGAGCCTTCGCTCATAGGTACTTGTAATCCTAGACTAAATAAATAAATAAATAAATAAAAACTTTCTAATTGTTGTGATACACATACACTGACTAAAACATATACACATATATATTCCAGTATAACATAGGCAAGACAAGGCAAATTTTATTTTTCTGGTGCCCAATCCCAGAAGCTCTGGGCACTGTACAAACAATATAAATATTTAAAAACATCCTTTAATACTATAATAAATAATTACATAAATCATGTAAGCTAAATCAGCAAATACATAATGACCCTATTTGCTGAAAAGGGGCTGATAATATGAGTTCTTATCCAGCATCAGGGAATGCCTGGCTAAACAGATGGTATTTTAAGTGGGCTTTGAATACATCCACAGAGGGGGCTTCCCTTACCAATAATGGAAGCAAATTCCACAGGACGTGGCTGGCGACATTGAAAGCTCTGTTGCTGGCAGTTTTCAACCTCATCCTGGGAATCGCCAGGAGGCCCCTCATGGAGGATCAAAGGGAGTGGATTGGGGCAGTGGGTGTAAGAAGGTCCACCAGGTAGCAAGGGCCCAGTCCATGTAGGGCCTTAAAGGTGAGCATGCCCACCTTGAAGAGCTCTCCCCACCAAACCGGCAGCACACAGCACCGGGGTGACATCACAGTATTTTGACTGTCTAGTCAACAGCCTGGCAGCTGCATTCTGCACCAGCTGCAGTCAACGGAGGGTGCCTCCAGAGACCCCGAGGTATAGTGCATTACAGTAGTCAAGCCTAGATGTTGCAAAAGTATGCACCAATGTGGGGAGGTCCAGCGGCAGAACCAGGTGTTTTATCCTGGCAATGTTTCTTAGATGGAAAAAACTCACCTTGACAATGGATGACACTTGATATTCTATTGTCAGACCACTGTCGAGAACCACACCAAGATCACACACCCTGGAGGGGGCCATCAATGGGACAGAGCCAAGAACTAATCCAGTATCTGCACCAGAGGCCATCCTATCACACCTCCTGTTCGACTCCACCACCAGTACCTCCGTCTTATTGGGGTTCAGTTGCAACCAGCTAGAGGCCATCCAGTCATTGATCTTGGCAAGACAGTTGTTTAATACTTCCACCACATTTGATGTCCCAGGGGCAAAGGAAAAGTACAGCTAAGCATCATTGGCATAACAATGAAACCCCAAGCTGTACTTCCTAATGATCTCACCCAGGGGTAGCATATACACTGCAAATAACATCGGCAACAAGGCCGAACCTTGGGGTACTCAACAAGACAGAAGGCTAGGGGAGGAGGAGAAATTATCCATCACCACCCTTTGCCTTCTGTTTGTCAAAAAGGACTCAAACCAGCTAATGACAGTGCCGGTGAGTCCACAAAAGTCCCCCAGGTGGTTAAGTAACACATGATGCTCCACCGTATCAAATGCTGAGGAGAGATGAAGGAGAACAAGAATTGTCCCCTCTCCTCAGTCCTTCACCCTGAGGAGATCATTCTGCACCTGAACTAATGCAGTTTCTGTAGAATGTCCTGCATGAAAACCCGACTGGAGTGACTCATAGATCTCAAATGCCACAAGGTGTTCTCCCAGCTGTTGCACCACAATCTTCTCCAAAACCTTTCCCAGAAATGACAGGTTAGAGACTGGTCAGTAATTCACCTTGATGTCAAGGTCCAATGATGGATTTTTCAGAATGGGTCTAACCAGTGCCTCCTTCATGGTATCTGGGAAGCCCCCCTCCAACAAGGAGCACCAGACAATCAAGGCAAACACTGGGCCAACAGTGTCGACACATCCCATTAAGAAACAAGTCAGCACCGGGTCCAGCTCACAATATGTGTGCTTCAGCTTCGAGGCCACCTCAATAACATCAGCCACCTCTACTGGTTTAAACTCCCCCCAACCAGACGGAGTGCCTTGTTGACGATCCAGGTGACCACTGTAGGCCATAACACGGCTCACTGGTGGAATTCCCTGCATGATTGCAGACATTCCGTCTGAGAAGAACCAAGCAAACTCATTACACAGAGTCTTAGAAACTGCTTTTTTTGGCTGTAGACAGGCTGGATGTAAAAGCCTGTCCACCATCTGAAAAGGCATAGCTAGTCAGTTCTTCCCAGCAGCAATCTCCCTGGACAGGAACACTGCCTTCTTACGGTTGATTGCCCCCGGAACACACTATAGTGTGTACGCAGGGCCAATTTGTCTGCCTCAAGCATGGTCCTCAACCAGCAGCACTCTAACCTCTGACCCTTGATCTTCAACTCCTTGAGCTCTCCATCAAACCACAGGGACCTCAAGTGAGAAGATCTGGGTCATACACTGACTGGTGCAAGGCAGTTGAGCGCCTCAGTCATCGACCTATTATAGGCAGCAACTGCTTCACCCACACCACCCCTGCATGCACTGTCCAAACTAGATAGGTCCACTTCCACCAGAAAACCCTCCGGGGTCAAACCTCTTAAAGGGCAGTAGCTTACCATCTCTGCAGGGAGATGAAACTCAGGGGGGACCCTGAGCGAAAACTCCACTGTGCAATAATCAGACCAGATGACCTGATCAGTCCTGAGATTCTCAATCTCAAGCCCCAGTGAGAAGACCAGGTCCAACATGTGGCCACCATGATGGGTCGTGGTAGTAACTACTTGCAACAGGCCCAGAGGTGTCATCATCTGGAGGAAGTGATAACCCAACCTAGATGACTCGTCGTCAGCCCAAACTTTGAAGTCCCCCAGGACCAAACACCTGGAGAACTCCAATGTTTCACCGACGACAAAGTCGCCTACTTCCTGTAGGAACTCTCCTGCCAACCCTGGTGGGCGGTAAATCAGGAGAATCCTGCAACTTGCACCCGGACCTCCACGGATGGCCACACATTCAAAAGAACCTGGCATTCTCACTGGGTGCACAGTGAAGCCTAGCTCAACTCTAAAACAGATAGACACCCCCAGCCTCTGCTTTCCACTCTGGGGCAGTGCACAATGGAGTACCCAGGAGGGACAGTGGTCTCTAACACTGGGCCAGCATCATCCCCCAACCAGGTCTCTGTAATGCATCCCAGCTTGACCAAGGAAATCAGATCTGCAATAATTGGAGTCTTATTCTTGATCAACCTGGTGTTGCACAGCACCACCCTCAGGGGATTGGTGGACAGTACAGCCCTTTTAGCTACCTGCCGACTCGGTCTAATGGGAACCCTGGAGACAGGAATTAAACATGTCTGGCATCTCTCCAAGCCCCATCGAATCCCAGGGTGCCTTCTGCACCCAACTACCTCTATTCTGCTCCCCTCGACCATGCATGGGGTGTCCTGCCAGCTCCTTTCCAAATGCCTCCTCCCAATCCCTGACTCCCGGCAATGATGGGCCATGATATTAGATATTGGGAGAGAAGTGAAGGGCTATAAGTCATGAAGTTGGGACGCCCCATACACAATCCTAGCCTGCCCAAAATTGCCACTCCCTCCGTCACATATTTAACAGTCCAAAAGCCCCCCCAAAAAATATGATATAGCCCACCATACTCAATCACTCATACACTAAACAATCCTTTCCCTTAACCATACACCCCACGCATACACTACCCGCCATAACCCCTCCCCTCCAATAAAATGTAATACTAATAAGGAGAGTGCACCCAAAGAGTGTGAGCTGTAATATAACAGATACAGCATCATACAGTTATTAATCCACTAGGAATCAACAATTCAGACAGTTCTCAGTTCAATAACTGCAATCCAGAACCAAGATCTTCTAGGACTCCCTTTTCAAATGGCTCCTCTCTCACCAGAGACACTAGTACATACTGAGTCACTTGAGACAACAACATATGCCAGCACTCACCCCTCAACATCCAGACCAGGGAAAACAGTCAAAACCTTAGACCTCTTCCAGTTGTTCACACCATTTTCATTGGTGGGGGAGCTGCACAAACAGTTCTCAGCACCACCAACCAGTCCAAATTTACTCCAAAGCTCTTCACTGGAGAATTCTCACCTCCCACCCCCACTGGCCCACCACTGCAGCCTCGGACTATACTTCTCAGGTCACAGGCACTGACCCCGAACTCCCACTCATGGGAGTCAGAAGGGGCTCTCCTGGGAGGCAGTGGAGCTCCCATCTTCTATCACCCAGTCACCTCTGCCGCTCAACCACCACTTCAGAGCCCAGGACAGCAAATCACCCGCCACCTCACCACTTCCACAAGCTGCAGTGAGCACCTGCAGTGGCCCAGCCTTCCCCCAGGCTTCAATTGCTGCACAATTCAGTTCTCTGCACTGCAACACCAGCAGTGCACTGTCTACACACACAGAGCATCCTCACACACACTCTAACACACATACTCTGCCTTATATGGCATTTATTTACTTATACATCTAACCCTGACTTTTACTGTATTTAGGATAAGCTCTGTGGTTTGCACTATATCATAGTACTAATCTATGGCATAATTGGGTCACTAAGGTAGTGGACCAAGGAGGTGCAGTGGATGTGGTCTATCTGCACTTCAGAAAGGTCTTCAACACCATCCTCCATAGAAGGCTGATTAACAAACTGCGCAGCCTTGGGGTGGATCCTAAAATAGTTCTGTGGGTGGGGAACTGGCTGAATGGCAGGTGTCAGAGGGTTGTGGTAAACAGGGAGTACTCTGGAGAAGGAGAGGTGATGATCAGGGTACCACCGGGGTCAGTGTTGAGGCTGGTCCTCTTCAATGTCTTTATTGGGGACATTGCAGAGGGATTGGAGGGGAAGGTATGCCTCTTTGCAGATGATACAAAGGTATGCAATAGGGTAGACATGCCAGGGAGTATTGAAAGAATGAGGGAAGACCTTAATAAACTGGAGAAATGGTTTGAAGAATGGCAGTTGGGATTCAATGCAAAGAAGTGCAGGATCATACATATAGGGCACAAGACCACCATGGAAAAAATGAACTAGGTGGAGAGGTACCAATAGTTACGAAGCAGGAAAGGAACCTGGGAGTTATCATCTCAGAGGACTAAAGAGAAACTAGGTAGTGTGATAAGGCAGATGGAAAGGCCAGCCAGATGCTTGGTTGCATAGGGAGCGCTATCACGGTTAGAAAGAGGGAGATCATCTTGCCCCTAAGACACTTGTGAGACTGCACCTGGAATACTGCATCCAGTTCTGGAGGCCCCAACTGAGAAAGAACATAGATGGGGGGAGGCGGTGCAGTGGAGTGCAACTAAAATGGTGCAGGGCCTGTGGGATAAGACCTATGAGGAAAGACTAAAGGAGTTAAATATGTATTCCCTGGAGGAAAGGGTGGAGTGGGGGACATGAATAAGACATACAAATACATCACCAGTATAAATAGAGTACAGGAAGGAAGTATCTTCCAAAGTAAGAGATGCTCCAAGTCAAGGGGGGCACAAAATGAAGTTGGGGGGGAAGGCTCAGGGGAAATGTGAGAAAATATTTTTTCACTGAGAGGGTGGTGGACACCTGGAATAGCCTTCCAAAGGGGGGTGGTAGGGGCTAAAATGGTCACAGAATTTAGGAAGGAGTGGGAAAAAACCAAGAGTATCCTGGAGGCAAGGGGGGTCTCCAGAGTTCAGTTTGGGCATGGAGCCTCACACTGTATATGGATTAATAGGGCAGACTGGGTGGTGATGTGACTCCCACCCCCCAGCCAGAGCTCCCACTGAGCACCCACCACCCCACAGCCCCAGACTCCCCCACAAACTCTCACTCACCTGATAAGGTCCCAGTGTGAAGATTCACTCTCCCATCAAAGACACGTCTTGCTGCTGGAACTGGCAACTGAAAAATGACAAATAAGGTAAGTGCAGCTCATTGTATTTTGGTGGGTTTTCAACTGCACCTTAGCAGTTGCCAGTTACAGCAGTAAGATGTGTCTTCCATGCTTCCATGGGAGAGTGGATCTTCACACTGGGATCGGTTCAGATGAGTGAGGGTGTGTGGGGAGGTCTGTGTGGGGTGGCAGGTGTCCAGTGGGAGGTCAGACTGGGAGTGTAAGGTTGCATCAGCATTGGACATGTTTTTACAGGTTAGAAAAAGACATCGAGGGACCATGTTCTTCTTTTCAGGCTCCGAGATCAGCAGTGACATGCATAAGGCTGAAAATGGTCTAGCTAGTGGGGCATGTAGACTAATGATTTTTAAACTAACCACTGAGCCGCCAAACTGCACTTTCTAATTGTTGGGATACATACCCTGACTAGTACATATACACATATATGCATATATATTCCAGTATAACATAGCAGTGCACGGTAGCCTGTGACGTTGGCACCTGAAGTAAGGCACCGTCTGAAATGGTGATGCGTTATGGATGAAAGCCCAAATGGCAATGGGGAGGGTAGGGCGACCAGATGTGGTGGGGTGGGTGAATGCAGCGACAGGATGTCGCTATATGTACACGCGCGTGGGGGGGGAGTGAGCACGGTGAACGTGGGCTGGGAGGGGGCGGAGGGGATGTAGGTGGTGGCACTGCAGTCAGCTGCTGAGCTGTGCCATGGCATTGGGGCTTGGTCTGCAGTTGCAGTGCAGAAGGTACCAGGTTCAGGTCCGGGCGCTAGTGCAAATTTTTTGCAACCGGCCCAAAACTTACTTTTATTTTGCTTTCACCCTGACACACAATTCCCACTGAGCGAGAACCTTAGTGGTGGGGGGTGTTAGCAAAGCCCCCAGCGTGGGTGTGTGGGGGAAAGCAAGAAACCTAAGTCCCCAGCACCATTCTTCCATGCACCGAGGATGTCAGAGTGGCAAAAATGTTTTTGCCTCTCTGACGTCACAATAACATGGCTTGCTGTTTGGCACTCGCCATTATCACATAGAACCGCAGTGCACTGTCTACACACATTTTTACAGATAAAAAAAAGACATTGAGGGACCGTTTTCTTCTTTTCAGGCTCAGATGAACATCGGAGGGTGAGAAGCTGCCACTAGACACCTCATAACAGTGCCCTGTATACACACACAGAGTATTGCCACACACACACACACACACACACTAATACACATACACTGCCTTAGATGATATTTATTTACTTATACATCTAACCCTATCTTTTACTGTATTTAGAATAAGCAGTGTGTTTTGCACTAACTCATTGTACTAATCTGTGGCATGACTGGGTGACTAAGGTAGTGGATCTGGGTGGTGGGGTGGATGTGGCCTATCTGCACTTCAGAAAGGCCTTCAACACTGTCCCCCATAGAAGACTGATTAACAAACTGTTCAGCCTTGGGGTGGATCCTAAAATACTTCCATGGGTGGAGAATTGGCTGAATGGCAGGAGTCAGAGGGTTGTGGTAAACAGAAAGTACTCTGGAGAGGGAGAGGTGATGAGCAGAGTGCTGCAGGGGTCGGTGTTGTCTTCGGTCCTCTTCAATGTCTTTATTGAGAACATTGCAGAGGGACTGGGGGGGAAGGTATGCTCTTTGCAGTTGATACAAAGGTATGCAATAGGATGGACAAGCCAGGGGGTGTTGAAAGAATGAGTGAGGGAAGACCTTAAAAAAACTGGAGAAATGGTCTGAAGAATGGCAGCTGGGATTCAATGCAAAGAAGTGCAGGATCATGCATATAGGGCAAAAGAACCCAGGGGAAAAGTACAAACTATGTGGGGATGTACTGACAGTCACAAAGCAGGAAAGGGTTCTGCGAGTTATCATCTCAGATAACCAAAGAGAAACTAGGCAGTGTGATAAGGCAGATGGAAAGGCTAGCCCAGTGCTTGGATGCATAGGGAGGGGTATCACGAGTAGAACGAGGTAAGTTATCTTTTCCCTGTGTAAGACATTTGTGAGACTGCAACTGGAATACTGCATCCAGTTGTGGAGGCCCCATCTGGGAAAGAATATAGACAGTGGGAAGGCGATGCAGTGGAGGGCAACTAAAATGGTCCATGACCTGCGGGACAAGACCTATGAGGAAAGGCTAAAGGAGTTAAATATGTATTCCCTGGAGGAAAGGATGGAGTGGGGGACATGATTGAGACATACAAATACATTACCAGTATAAAAAGAGTAAAGGAAGGAAGCAACTTTCAAAGAAACAGATGCTCTAAGTCAAGGGAGCACAATATGAAATTAGAGGGGGAAGGCTCGGGGCAAACGTAAGAAAATATATTTTCACTGAAAGGGTGGTGAATGCCTGGAATAGTTTACTATAGGGGGTGTTAGAGGCTAAAACAGTCACAGACTTTAAGAAGGAGTGTGGTAGACACAAAGGTGTCCTGGAGTCAAGGGGGTGGGTGCTCCAGAGTTCAGTTTGGGCATGGGGCCTCACACTAGATAGAGCTTAATAGGGCAGACTGGGTTGGCTAAGGGGTCCTTATCTGCCATCAATTTCTATGTTTCTATGTATGTATCCATGATAACCAGCAGGACTAGGACAAAGTGCCACACACACTAACACACACATGCACTGCTTCGTGTTCTGAACTGTGCACTGCTAACATACTGCATTACAGCCATTTCCAAGCTGACTAGGAAAAGGTTAATCTACCAGAAGAGGGTTAACAGAGTGACACACACACACACACACACACACATTACCTGTTGCAGATCTCCTAAACTGGTAACAACACTGGTTTACTCCCAGGCTCAGGAAAACACAGCTGTTAGGATTATGAATGTGTTTTATCTGGACATCCCATATAACTGAAATGCCACACAGGAGGGGGAGAGAGAGAGAGAGAAAGTGGGAGAGAGCTTTGTTTTCTTTTTATTTTCTAAGTAGTGCAGTTACACGGGGTGCATTCAATGACTGTAACTTGAGCTGGCATGAGTATACTCCATGTAGAAGACAAACAGTTTGAGTTTCACTCTCTCCAAAATGGTGCAGAGCAGGGACACACTAGAGCCAAAGTGCTCTAGCAAAGTAATTCTAATCCAACTCCAGTTTTGTGAAGTCTGTTTGGAATCTGACGATCTCCATTTTTCTACTATGATAGCAAGAT
Organism: Neoceratodus forsteri; assembly: GCA_016271365.2. Lineage (NCBI taxonomy): Eukaryota > Metazoa > Chordata > Ceratodontiformes > Ceratodontidae > Neoceratodus > Neoceratodus forsteri. The sequence goes on along the minus strand of CM057455.1, from coordinate 1,761,902,650 downwards.
TTCTGCAGGGCTCTGCCCACTGCAGCCATAAAAATTGCCTTTTGATGCAGTGTACTCTTTTTTTTTTTGTGTATGTTCTATCCCTTAATAACTGTGTAAGGCCCACTAGGAACAAGGCCTGTTTTCAAGGGCAACACAGGAGCACTGAAGAGGTTAAGTGTCTCATTCAGAGTCACACAGTATGCAAGTGGAGGTTGTAGGAATCAAACCCAGGTCTACTGGATGTACCAAGCTCATTCATGGCTCGTTACACTAACCTCTAGGCTACACCATCGTCCATTAAAGTATCTTGAGGTAATTGTATTAAATTACCATTGAAGACAAGCATCATTGCTTCACCTACTGTAGCATTTCAAGCCAATAGAAAGCTTTTGTATGATTACCACTGTACTGTATGTGTGGACCCAAAGCAGACAATACAAAGGAAGGGAATAAAGAAAATACAGTTTAGTGGCAACAAAGGCTAATGAGGCTAGTATTTTTATAATTGTACTTGACCTTGTCCTGTATGGTGTCTATAATATGAAGAGTCCCTAAAGTAAACTTGTTTTACAAGCTAACCCAATGTAAATGCAACATCTCATTTTCAAAGGAATTTTGAGGCTATCAAATTCTGCAACATGAAACACTGAAGCACAGGGAGTTTGAGTAACATATATAAATTCAGGTGGTGGGTAAGTGCTTGTGGTCACATTTAAACCTGTTTCTCCTAGTTCCTAAGCCCCTTTTTCTTACTCTCACTGTAGCACTAGACCACACCTCTTATACAATTTTAAATACTCAAATTTCTACTCCTCCAGTGGATTTTAACTTCCTTCAGCCCCTCCACAAACCCCAGTCCCATCACCGTAAGAGCAGGATGAGTATCTCCAGAAAACACGACCTTGCTATCTCTGTTTTCCTACAAACATATAGAGACTTCCAATCTGCTCTTATTGCAGGGTCCTCAGCTTAAGCTACCTGACTCTGCACCCTCACCAATCCGCCCTTCCCCTCTGTCCGCCTCCCCTTGATCCTTACTTTTCCCTTAACTTTATCCCAGCCTCTCTTGAAGCTGCCAAAATCATCAACAAAACCATCTCTTCTGGAAGCATGTTCCAATCCATCACCACCCTCTCCATGAAGAAGTACCTCCTAGCCTCCCTCCTAAAGAACCCAAGAGACTTTTTTGCAAAGAGCAGGAGAATTTTTTTATTGAACATGAAAAGAAAAATTATGCAAACAGGAAAACTTCACATCTGAATAATAATGAAACGAAAAGATAAGGAACACACAAAAAACCCAATCATATCCCTTTATGTGCAATAAAAAACAGAAACAAATATTCTCCCTCTCCCTCTCCTCTCCCCCAGCATAAAAGGAAAATCTGCAGGAAAATCAAAAAGCTTACAAACATGTACTGTACAAAAGGGGGAAAACATGTTAGAACCAGGGAATCGTACCCCAGAAATTCTGCCATGTGCCAGAATCCATTTTAGAAAACTCTGTAACCTTAATATGCTGTAAATCATGAATCAAAATATTATACAGATCCAGCTGCTGTTGCTATAAGACATATCGACAACAGACCTGCCAAATCCAATATGTAAAGCTTACAAAGATTAATCAAACACTGCTTACATGAAACTTTTTCCAAGATAATGGTAATATACCATAAAACAGAATTGCTGGGGTAAGGTGTGAAAATAATGAAGTCTTCCATCGTTCTTTCAAAATGTCCCAAAATTCTAAGATAAAGGGGAAAGTGAAATACAAATGAGTCATTATTTCTATTTGTGAAACACAGGAGTGTCTAGGACAATATTTGTCAGACAATCCTTTGTGTTTGTGGTTCCCTTTGGTGTTTATCCTCCCGTGAACCCCTAACCAGGTGGTATCCCACATTTTAGACAGCAGTGGATCCGTCAGCAAAAGCTTTATCTGGGCTTGCTTTGATGGAGAAAAAGAACTAAAAGGGTGTTCTATAAAACAAGTACGGAAAATATCCAAGTATAATTGTTTCCTCTGTGTATTACCAACATAAGTGAATGAAATCCCCCAACATTGAATATAATCAAAAATATAAGTCCATAAGACAGCTAATTTAGGTTCCCTTTTGTTTTCATGCACAAAGGAACTATTAGACCATTGCATCAAAATTTCTGATACCGTGGACAGCACCCATGGCATCCATATTTTAGGTTTTGATTTTAAAAGTGGGATAATATTAGCAAAAAGAAAAGTAGTAAAAAAGAAAATAATGGGGTTAGGCATACCTATGCCTCCTTCCTGCAAAGATTTATATAAAACATTCCTTTTCACAGGGTTCAGCCGGCTGCCCCAGAAACAGGAAAAAAACTGCTCAATAAGGCTGTCTCATAAGACTTTAGAATGGGCTAAACATAACTTCAAAATAAAAAAGTAGGAATAAGAAAACTGTTTATTAAGAAAATTTGTTTGAGTTTCTCCATATGACAAACATTCCAGCGACAAACTTTACCTCTCCCACAGGTTAAACATAAATCCCAGCTATAATTCACCATATCTCCATGGCCAAAATAAAATTCCTAATAACTTACAAGGTGACATTGCATCCAGAATGGTGCCTATGTCATCCTCTGTAATAGTAACCTCCTGAACATTAAAACAGACTCTCTTTGTAGTGTTAATGCAAGTGCCTAAAATAACAGATATGCAGTAAAGTAAATTATAAGCTATCCTGCCAGAAAGTACATCTGAAACCAAAACACACAAATCGTCAGCATATGCAACACATTTAATCTCTAAAGTGTGTGGCAATGATATCCCTCGTATCCTAGGGGAGGCATAAAGAATCCTAATAATCGGATCCAAGGTAAAAAGATACAATAAGGGACTAAGGGGACACCCGTGTTGCACCCCAACCTCTACTCTACATCTAGACCCTAGCTAACCATTATCATATGGACAAATGTAAGCCAAGGCATAGAACATTCTAATCCAGTGAATAAAAAACTTCGGGAAGCCATAAGCCTCCAAGCAGAGCCATAAAAAATCATGGAGACTTTATCAAAAGCCTTATACTGGTCAAGGCTCATGATATAACCAGTCACAGCTTTATTATTTCCCTGGTGCATCACATCTCTAAACAGGATGAGGGCATCAGTAATCTGACAGCCTGGAACAGAACAGAATTGAAAAACATGTATTAAGTCATCTAATACAGATGACAAACGTTTGCTCAATAACTTAGCAAATATCTTAAAATCAGTATTCAACAGAGTTAAAGGTCTCCAATTATCAGTATTGGATCTTTCCTCAGATTTAAAAAGAAAATTCAGCAACCCTTCATATATGTCGTTGAGACAGGGTGACCCCTGTCATAGTGAACACCCCTGGAGTAAATTGAAACCCTTTCCCCAAGCAGTGTATGTGTTTTGTATAATGTCCAACATGCTGATTGGCTGGTTATAACTTAAATGCTGAAGTACTTATAAAGCTTTCTGTGCATATTAACCTAAAAATAAAACTAAGGGGGTAGTTTTTCTGGAGGAATGGCAAAGGTTTGTGTCTGTTTTTTCTAGATGTTAGCAACCCCCTTCTAAGATGTATTTTGCAGCAGACAGCATGAGGTAATATGACCATGCAGGAGAGTTTAAAAGAGCACAGAATGCTCTGACCTCAGCTCTGACCTTTAATAATGTTATAAACAAGTTATGTAATGTACTCCAGGTGCCGAATAACTGTTCTCTGTGGTGCAACAGTGGCCCCTAGTGGCTAGTTTCATGTTATGTCTGTTGTTAATCAAAAGGCAGGGGAAATTGTTTTTCCAACTTCTAGTGAGCTTATAAAAAGCCCTACCTCAGTGTTGAGATAAGATAGGATAGATAGGAATGTGAAAGACCTCCTTGTAGTGTGTGCTTTCATACTGTTTGATTCATGCTAGGCTGAAGAAAAGCCCTAGAAACTGTTGAAGCTAAGCAGTTGTTTGACTTACCATTTTGCTTTCTGTATATTTTACTTGATGAGAATACAATGATAAATGTAACCATGCATTTTTTATGTACCTGATTTGTGGTCTGCCTGAAATTGTGTTATCCTAAACCCACGCCCGGTGACAGTCATCAAGTAATCTATCATCTCGTAAAAAAGCATTTTACAAATCAAGGAATTCTATGCGCATAACTTTCCAAAGGACTCTATAGAGTTCCCCCAGTAAACCTTCAGAACCAGGAGAGGTTCCAGGCTTAAGAGAGCCAATGACAATATCTAATTCCTGTTCTGCGAAAACCTCTAATAAAAAGGCAGCCTGATCCACATCCAAAGATGGAACTCGTGTTGCTTGTAATATCTCTTTCATAAAGCTATTTTCAGGTATTGGGATCCCAAATTATGCACATGCATGCTCTTCCAAGATGTCCATAATACTAGTATTGTCTGACATTGTGACACCCGCAGAGTTTTGCAATGTCACGATATGATGCTTAGACAACCTATTAGAACAATCTACAAAGGGATTTACTTGTTCTTGTTTCCCCGGAATCGCATGATAAGGGCATTTGTTTGTTGGCTACTTGCACAAGGGCGACGACAGAATGGCAACTGGGGGGTGGGTGACGTTCAGGTAACAGTGCTGTGCAGGTGGCCAAATCACGGTGATGTTAGGCGTCATAATCCCAACTTTCCATTCTGGTGACTGAAATACTGGCGAATGTGCACAATGGCAACAGCAATACTGGCGAAGGAGTCTACGGTGACATTAATAATGGTGAGGGAGGAAAAAAGCCAGTGGAGGAAACTGCGACTGTACCCAACAAGAGTACAAGGCCAGAGCTGTACACCAGGAGCAGTGGAGGTGCATGGTGCCCCCCACCCCCACCCACCCGTGCAGTGCATCATGTAGCTAGTCCAATTCCCCCAGCTGCAGCACACAGATGCATTCCCCAGCAGCAGCACACGGGCACTGCTGAGAGCATGTGGCAAGGCCCCCCACAACACAAAGTAGATGCACGTCTGTGGGGCCAACCTCTGAACCACTGCAGTAGCTCACAATGAGGATTAACGCTGCCAATGCAGCACTGGTGTCTGGTGTTGAGTGCCTATCTGCTGGGAGTTCGAGTCCCACAGTAGCAGCCTACAGCACACATACCTTGCAGTACTAATTAGCCACCTGTTCGCCGTACAAACAAGGAGCATCACCGGGCACAACAGAGCACAACAGAGCACCACAACCTGGGTGCCTGTACTCACGGAGGATGTCCACACACCGGTCCTGCGGAGGTCTGTCACTGCACATCCACTGCTGACATCCAAACAACTGGACATAACTAAGGTTTTCAATTTCAGTGGGGCTAATTTTTCTGAACTAAAGGATAACATGGCTAAATGGAATTGGGCTAAGTATTTTCAAAATAAATCAATTCATGATAAATGGAACATTCTCTGCAAAAAACTGGAACAAGAAACTTCTAAATGTATACCTGTCGAATTGAAATACAGCAACCAGGGGGAAATACCTAAATGGATGACTCCTAAAATTAGAGGGTTAATCAAAAGGAAAAAAAAGCTGTTCAAGAAAAACAAAGGCAGATGGGTTGAACCAGGGTGAACTGTGTACAGGGAACTCAATAAAAAGGTGAAAAAGGAGATAAAAAAAGCAAAATCATCTGTTGAATTAAAATTAGCTAATAAATCAAGAGATAACTATAAAGATTTTTATGCACGTAGAAATAAAACCAAGGGAATAAACAATTCCATGGGTCCCCTTAGAAACAAGGATGGAAAGACAATAAGTGATTTAAACCAGATGGCTGATATGCAAAATGATTACTTCTCCTCAGTATGCAGCTCTAAAGTGCCTATTACCTTGAATCAAAAAAATAAGGAAACAAATAATCTGGTCTCTCCAATACTTATACAAATACAGGATGTAGAAAATAGGTTAAAACACGTAAACTCAAATAAATCCCCTGGGCCAGATAGTATTCACCCGAAGATTATTAAGATGCTTTTCACTGAATTGGCACCACCTATAACCCACATCTTTCAGGAATCCGTAGATAAGGGAGTTGTGGTAGAGGCCTGAAGGATGGCCACTGTTATCCCACTCCATAAGAAAGGATCTAGGGCAGACTCGGCAAATTATCATCCCGTTAGCTTAACATCTATACTGTCCAAAATACTTGAGGGCATCCTTAAAGATCATATCATAATGCATTTAGCACAGGAAAACCTCCTGGACAAATCTCAACATGAATTCACCAAAGGGAGATCTTGTCAAACAAACATGTTGCAGTTCTATGACAGGGTGAATAAAGCTTTGGATGAAGGAGCCCCAGTGGATGTGTGTTTTTTTGGATTTATCCAAGGCTTTCACTAAACTGCCACATGCTGATCTGATACTTGCACTTCAGAGATTAGGAATACATCACAACTTGGTATCTTGGATAAATTCTTGGCTCTCAAACAGGAAACAAAGGGTGTGTATAAAGGGAGTTTTCTCCAAATGGAAGGATGTGACCAGTGGGGTTCCTCAGGGTTCAGTGCTGGGCCCATGTCTGTTTAATATATACATCTCCTCTAGTCAATATGTCCTGTTTCTGGGGCAATATGTGATAATATCTGGTTGCCACAGTTTGTCAATGACTGCAGGCTGGGGACCACAGTAAAAAATCAGGATGATGCAGCTGTATTCCAACAGGCTTTAAACGTCATTCAGGACTGGACTAGCAATCGTAAGTTACTTTTGAATCAAGACAAATGCATGCTTATGCACATGGGGAAAAAGAATCATAATTACAAATATACATTAAATGGAATAGCCCTATGTACCACCAAAGAAGAAAGGGATCTGGGAATTATGATTACACAAGATCTTTCTTTTAAAACCCATTGTAGCAACATAGCCCAGAAAGGGAACAAAATCCTAAATTGTATACTAAGACATATTGAGAGCAGAAATAGGGAGGTGTTGGTTCCCTTGTATTTATTTCTGGGGTGGCCCATACTTGAATATGGAGCCCAGGTCTGGTCCCCCTATAAAAAAGAGAAGCCCAGATGACTGAAAAGAGCTACTAGGACCATAGAGGGCCTAAGACTTACCAAGATAGGCTGAGGGAGTTAAACATGTTTACCCTGGAGTACAGGAGATTAAGGGGTGATACGTGTTTAGTGTATAGAGCATGAACAGATAATGAGCTATGGGACCTTCTGTGCCTACAGACCAAGGTGCAGTTTCATGCCACCAGATCACATCCTCTGCAGTTAGAGGACAGTCAGTGTAAATTAATGAGTAGCGGCAGATGGTTTAGTCAAAGTATCATCCCTATTTGGAATACACTCCCCTTAGAAGTTGTTGGCAGCAAGACAATACATCAGTTTAAACTAAAGCTAGACAAACACTTTGGCGGAAAAACACTTTGTCCCTAAATTAAATAAGAGAGCACTATGGACGAAGGTCTAAATATAAGCTCTGTATTACCTATGTTACCTATGTTGCTGCACAGTGCACAATGGCCACTGTAACTATAGTGCAGTGCCCATCCACGGCAATACATTTTATGCTGCTGAGCCATGAGTGGCAGGGCAACGCACACACACTGACACGCACACATGCCACCACATGACCTGCACTGGCCCTTGAAAGGTCAGCTATGTGGAAATGTTGACTTCCTGACTGAAAGGTGAACAGAACTGAGGGTTGTTATGTCATAAGCCAGAAGGGGAAGCCGCTCCAAGCCCACCAGGGATTCCTGTACCAGCGGGACAAGGAGGTAAAGAGTAAGGTGTATTGGCGCTGTGTGCAGGACCACTGGTTCAGCTGCCCTGCAGGCGTTCACACAGAGTCCAATGTGGTGGTGTTCATAGGACATCCCCACAACCATGTCCCTGATGCAGGGGAGGTGGGGTCCATGAGGTCCTTGCCAAGGTGCATAAGCGGACACGCACAAGCGTGGAAGGCACCTCCCAGGTGCTTGCCTGCTGTACCACCGGTGTGACCAAGGCCGTGTCTGGCAGGCTACCTGTGCTACCACTCATGAAGTGAATGGTGCGGCATGTGCAGCAGGCAAGTAGGGGTGCCCCTGCCACACCAACTTTGCTGCAGGACATTGTGATGCCCACTGAGCATGCCATCACAGGGGAGTGACGACACCTTCCTGCAGCATGACAGTGGTCCATTTGAGGACTGACTCCTCATTTTTGCAACCCAGAGGGCACTGCAGTACCTTGCTGGCAGTGCCAACTGGTTCTTGGATGGCACTTTTTGCTGTTCACCACCACTATTTGGGCAGATGTACACCGTGCATGGTATGCGCAAGGGTGTTGTCCTACCAGTGATGTACGTCCTCATGCCGGCCCGGACTGAGCGAGCCTACACACAGGTGTTTGGGAAGGTCAAGAAGCTCATGGGTGGTGTGCATCCTGAGACAGCCATGATAGACTTTGAGAGAGCAGCCTGGCATGCATTTGTGGCCACCTTTGAAGGGGCAACATTCAGGGGCTGCTTCTTCCATTTTTGCCAGTCCATCTGGCACAAGATACAGCAGACCCCTGGGCTGCATGCCCATTATGCCAGGGAGGAGGAATTTGCTCTGAACATCCGGATGCTCCTTGCCCTGGCCTACATACCCATGGATGCCGTGGAGGAGGCCTGTGGTGACCTGCTTGACCTGCCCTTCTACAGGTCTCAGGAGGAGCTCCTGTGACCACTACTTGAGTATATAGAGGCAACATGGGTCGGCCGGGTGGTGGGCAGGACAGCACGCTGCAGACCTCTATTTCCAGTACCCACCTGGAACATGTACAGTACCAGGAAACACTGGATGGGCTTGCCAGGACAATAACTCCATTAAGGCTGGCACTGAGGCTTTTTCACCAGGATGGGTGCCAGCCACCCAAGCCTCTGGCAGTTCATGGACTGCCTACTTGAGGAGGAACGCCTATCAGGGGTCTGGATGGGGCAGCTGCTGTCTGGTGCTGGGCTGGCATGCCTGAAGAAATGTTACTGTGACCTGATCAGGTGGATCGAGGTGATCGTCAGCAAGTTTGGCAAGAGGAACACACCCAACTACCTACTTGGCCTCACCTGTAACTTCCAGCTGCAGGTGAAGTCGGATGTGGTGCAGGTCATGATGTTGCCCCTGCTCCGCTGGCCACCCTGCAGCACTGACCCTTCCCTCATGGGACATGTGCCTCTCTGCTGCATGCCTTCATGAGCTGTATCAGCACCCTGGATACCCCTGTCAGTGCCCGTCCTGCAGTCGGCTTCTTTGGTGCCCTCTGCGGCCATCCTCCAATGCACCTATGCAGCACAGCCATGGACCATACTGTACCTCTGGCCCATGGCCTCGTGGTGGCATCACTCTACTGCGCTCTTGCCAGGCAGTCTGTGTCCCCTGTCCCCCTCCAGTGTCCTTCCTCCACATGAGTGTTACTCCCCCCCCCGCTATCTCCCCCCAGTTTGTGGGATCCCCTGTTTGTGTTTGCTTTTTAACCCACCCCGTTCACCCTTCTGACAGTTGCTCCTGTCCCTTCACACTGTCCCAGTTTCCCCATTGTGCTTGCATCCTTTTCCATGGGCTCACAGTCACCCATCAGCCGGTCGCGCTACTTCCTGTGCACCATCCAGGTTTTCTTGGTCATGCAGGTGCCCTGTTGGTGATTGCAATTCTGCAATCACTGTTATCACATAAAACCTGCTTCCCCCTGAGTTCCAAATTTTTGTTTCTGTTCAAGGGATCATTGCCTGTTGTACAGAAAGGCAAACATCTTGCATTTGACTTCTGAAATATCAACAAAAAGATCCTCATGAGTAGTTTCCTGTCTAGAAAAGAGGGACTGTAATAAAGTCCTCTGAGCCACATAATTCTGACAATCAGAAACTGCTTTTTGTCTAGAGGTCTGCTGAAAAAAAATCAATCAGACACCACTTAGTATCTTCCCACCAATCTAAAACTGAGTCATATAAAAATAATACAGATTGTCTATCCTGAATTTTAATTTTAACATCAGATAAGACCTGGGTGAGAGACAGAACACTAGCATTCAAACACCATAAACCAGGTCCAGGTACTCTAGGAGGCATAGAAGAAACCTGAATGCCAATTAAAGCATGATCTGAGGTTTCAACATACAATGTTTTGGTATGGACTATAGGAAGAGAGTTTGTAATAAATCAAAAGTCTATCTGAGAAATCAATGTGCCTTTAGAAAAAGTGCCTTTCGGGGCTGGCCAGAAATTAATATAGCATCCTTTAGCATAGTTTGTTTAATCATGGCTTGTAAAAAATGTCTGTCGCAATGTATCTTAGATTTCTGACTGGGATCTTTTGTCATATTAATATTAAAATCTCTCTCCCCAAAAAACTGTCTATTGGTATGGAGATAGGGTTGTACTAGCCAGTAAAGAAATTCTCAAAGCTTTCGACTGGGGAGCATAAATATTAATTAAACGGCAAGCCAAATCAAAATACAAAATACCTAGAATTAAAGCCCTCCCTGGCTCAACTTCAATCAATTTCTGCACAGTAACATTAGTAGTAGAAAAACAGATACCCAGACCACAACATGAATCTTGTCCAATGGACCAAAAGGAATGGCCCTGAAACCATTCCTGAGTAGCAACCAAGATATCCAAATCAGCATGTAGCCAAATGTCCTGCAAAAAATAAATGTCATAGGTCATTTGTTGCAGGATAGCCAAAATAGTCTTGTTTAAAGTCAGACAATACTAATAGTATTCAGGTTTGCCAGCTTGAGGTGTGGAATAGCATGATGTGAAGAGTAGAATTACTATTCCTTTTTGCTAGAACGGGTTACTTGTTTTGTTGGAGCTGGTGTCGACTCTCTCAGAATGGGCATCCCTGGCTCCATAGAGCCATCACTATGCAGAGAACGGGAAGATGTTTCAGACTCTTCTGCCTCCATGGCCTCCCCTGAACTCAGCAGAGGTGCATATCTGTTCCCAGTACTAAGTGTTCCAGATTCAGAAGGTAAAAACACCTTCAGTGGAGAGGGTGTATGTCCCTGCTTTCCAACTGTTTGAAAAGGAGTAGTATTGTCGTCTTGCACATCCATGGCAAATGAAGGGACAGGTTCTGGAATAAGCATAACAGGTGTAGGTTCTGGGCCCGTGAAGGGGGAGGGTAATGAGGATTTCACAAGTAGTTGGTCAGTGGCCACAGAGGTGTCTAAAACAGACATAGGAGGAACAGAAGAAACTGTAGAAATAGATGAGGGAGGAACAGGAGTCACCTCAGTAACTGGGGGTATTAACAGGAGAGTACTAGGTGGTAACGAGGAAGGTCTCTGAGATGAGGTAGATGCCTCAGAAAGTTTAGACTGCTGTGAAAGCACTGGTCTGGTCTCAATAGGAGAACAAAAGGGTTTCTTAGCCAAATGTAGATAATAGTCTTGTTCAGTAGGTTCTTTTGAGTTATGGGTAGTCCAGAGGCAAGATCGAAAAGAATGTTCATCATCGTCACATAAGTTGCAGATGGGCAGAACTGTACAGAGAGTCACTGTATGACCCAATTCCCCACATTGGAAACATTTCACTTGTGAACAATCAGTGCTTAAGTGAGATAAACAGCCTCACTTACAGTAGGATTTCGGTTGACCGGGTAAAACAGAATTCCCTAGTCCCTCCCTAAAAAAAAACAGTTAGGAAGATGGTTAATTCCCTGGTCAGTATGTTTCAACTGGATATGGAAGGTCCAACCCCCAGTCCAAAACCTGTTATCATCAATTATAGACTTGGAGTGACCATGAATATCACACCTTTTCTCCAGCCAGAAAGTGGTATCATCCACACTCACATCCTCATTGCGGAATAAAATGGTCACTGCTCTCACTGTAGGTTTAGAGATAGGAATAGCAGTAAAAAATTGCAACAGATGTATCTTTAACTTGATTATAAAGCTTCCAAAACTTGTCCAGTAATGCAGCTGTACAAAAACTGACATCAAAATTCAAGTCACCAGGTGCGTGTATAAAGGCATAAACATCATACATAGATACATAGATACATAGATACATAGATACATAGACAGTGTCGGCAGATAAGGGCCTATGGCCCACCTAGTCTGCCCATTTGAGCTTGTAAGTTCAGTTTGTTTTCCTAGAAGTCTATTTACCCTTACCCCTGACCTCTAGAATTCCTTTATGTCTATCCCATGCATTCTTAAATCCCGTGATTGTTTCAGCCCCCACCACTTCCTCTGGCAGGTGTTCCACTTGTCCACCACCGCTCTGTGAAGAAATTCTTCTCATGTTTCCTCTGAATCGTCCTCCTCCAACTTCATCCCATACCTCTAGTCCTGAAACATCTTTTGCTTAAAAATAGTGTTTTCCTGCACCCTGTTCCTCCCTGTAAGATACTTGTATGTCTCTATCATATCCCTCTCTCCTCCTCTCCTCCAGGGAGGCATGTTCAGTTCCTTCAACCTGTCTTCATAGGACTTGTGATGCAACCCATGCACCATCTTTGTTGCTCTCCTCTGAACCTTCTCTACCCTGTCTATGTCCTTACGTAGGTATGGTCTCCAGAACTGTACACTGTACTCCAGGTTGGGCCTCACTAGTGTCTTGTATAGCGGAATTATGACCTCCCTTTTCCTGCTGGTGATGCCCCTGCCTATACATCCCAGCATCCTATTTGCTTTACCTGATGCCTTGTCACACTGTTTCCCTACCTTGAGGTCATCAGAGATGACAACCCCAAGATCCCTTTCCTGCTTGGTGCAAGCTATATCCTCACCCCCCAACTGATATATTGTGCCAGGGTTTTTGTGCCCCATATGCATTATATATCATGAGGAATAAAATGCATAGAGTCCAGGAGCAACGTTTTCCCCACAAAAAGCCTATCAGTAACCGTTTCCATACCCCACTGAAAATGCAACCTTACCACAAAATGCTGGTTTGCAGCCTCTGGCAGTTTTTGGAATAAACCTGCATAGCTCTGAGGTTGTTTTATAGTAGGGTCATTCCCTTCAATTAAGGAAGCCCCCCATTCCAGAAACTGCAGATGCGATCTCCCTCTCACTCATGTCTGTTGTCGGTAACTCCAGGGATACTGTTGATGGAGAAACACCTTTGCCATCCATTACTGTGGTCATGTCAGTAGCGCCTGACGCAGTAACAAAAGATGCCAGCCTCTGGGAGGTGCATGTAGCTGCAGCATCTGTCACAGCTCTCGGTGAAGTGTACACAGAGTCTAGAAGAACCTCAGTATCTGCTGCAATAGAAATCACCATCTGCTGTCATGAAGGAGTAACTGGAAGAGGTGTCTGAGGGTCTGGAATGCAGTTACCCTGTTCAAAAATCCAACCTGCCTGTTCTAAGGCAGCTCCAGGCATCCACTCTCCAGAGGATCAAAAATCCAAAGAAAAAGAGCCTGCACTAGCATCCTTTGATACCGGCAGGGTGCCGATATCACCTTGAGGTTGAGAGACCACTGTCTGGGAAAGCAAGATAATATGTTTGCCTGTCGCATTTATAGGGCTCACAGTGGAGCTTTTTCTTTTCCATTCCTCTTCAAGCTTCAGTTTAGTGTCTGAAAATCCGTGCTCAGCTTTGGACAGCATGGCAAGAAGCTGAGACTTTTTCTCATCCAATTCTAGTTGCAAGTGCCATTCTTCAGCCGACAACTCATCTACAATGTCCATTCTAGATAGAGTCTGGTGGTCACTATCACCTGGTTCATCCTCCTGTGCAGATAACATTTCTTCGATATCCTCGTCTGTATCAATAGCAGCATTCAGGTCTACAGGTCCATACACTAGATTAGCAGCAGCAGTCCCCCGTGCTGCCATCAGGTTACAACCTTCTTCTTCCTCCTCGATCAAACTTGGACCGGGATCCTCCATTCTCCCGCAGAGCAATAGTGCCCCCTGCAGGAAGAGTAGGGGATTTCCCCCAGTGTCCTGGCCAATATTCCTGTTCCCATAAAACCAGTCCATGCAATTGTCCAAGGCTGTGTGTGGGTGTTGATTTGTGAAATGGCTGCCACTACACATTCAGTCACTTCACTACTGGTCTAGCATTGATTGTATAGCACTTTGGGAGACAATGTGTATGAAAAGTGCTATATAAATGCTAATTCCACTTCTTCTTCTAAACCTTCCCCCTACCCCATTTGAGAATGGGTCTCCTCATGTTTTGTTTTCTGCTTAGCTTAGAGATCCTCCTTATCCACTTTATTTATTCCTTTCAAATTATTGAAGGTCTCAATCATGTTCTCTCTCTCTCTCTCTCTCCCCCCTCTCTTCCAGGGAGTACATGTTTGGGGCCTCCAACCTCTCCTTGTATGTTCCACCCTGCTGGTCCATGATCATCTTTATTGCCCTCCTTTGAACTGTCTTCAGCAGGTTAATATCCCTTTTACGGTATAGGCACCAGTACTGTACACTGCATTCCAAATTCAGCCATACTAATGACCTATACAAGGGCAGTATTACCTCCTCTCACCTGCTGCTGATTCCTCTGGCAATGCAGCCCAACATTTTATTTGCCTTTGCTGCAGCCTTCCTACACTGCATGGAGGACTTCAGATTACTAGTGATCGTCACTCCCAGATCTTTCTCCTCCTCCAATGCAGATACCCGGACCCCTCCCAGACTGCACTCCTTCCTGGACTTGCCCTGAAAGTGGAGCAAACAGCCAGATAGAAATGGTTGGAAATATCCAACTCCATGGGGCTAGATGGAGGACTGATCTAGCATGCTGATGACAAAGGGCCATGCAATGAGCCTGGGACATCAGGAGTAGAGGCCAGCAGGTAGTGTGCAGAAGATCCATGCAGACACTCTTCTCCTGGAGATCAGACTCCTTAATGCATATGGCTCACAAATACACATGGTGGTGGCTTAGAAGCAGGGCCATAATGCCTATAGGTCTTATGTGCCCTCTAAAAATTCTCTTGGCATGACATCCATGCTTAGCATCATGTCGCTCACAGTGTGGGTGACACACATTGCAGGCCTCTTCTCCCAGGTGTATCACAAGCATGGATGCCTAAGTACAGGGAGGTGGGCAGAGACTTTGAGAATGCATGTAGTAATTATTTGTTCATTACTTTTGAAATCCTTGTTCAGTAGAGTACTGTATGTATTTGTGAGTATTCTTAGTTGCATTTTGTAGTTTGCCTGCAAACTGACTATACTGTACAAATGATATAATCAGGTCAATGGCCAAAGTATGCATTCACTTGTACAGGGCTTGCCAACTATAGAGTTATCTTGTGTAGAATAATGTTATTTATGTGTCTGCAATCAATAACCTGAAGAGGTAACCTTGTTATGTTAAGTGACCTGGAACTGTGCCAATTTCCAAGGATTTGAATAGATCTGTATATGAACTGAGATTGCTTTGATCCTGGAGTTGTTCCAGAAGAACATCCTAGAAAAATGAAAGCTTTTAAACGAGTTTGTTGGTCTGCATAAAGAGATGCAGCTGCATTCCTGAAAGCTGTTTTAGCTTTTTGTATTTATCATAAGGTCAGTGCATGTTGTGTTAAAATATTTGAATCTCTACCTTTGTTATATTTTTGATTGCCTTTTTTCTCCTGTCTCGTATGACGCTGTTTTCACCCAATTTTAAACCTGCATAGCATTTTTTAGATTTTTCCTTTATAGAGAATGTTCTACCCCTGAGACTGGTCATCTCTCTCTGCTCTAACCCACCTCCAACTGGCAGCCAGCCTCCCCTGGTACTTACCAGCCATGTTCCCCTATGGTCTGCCCCTTGTGGTGGGGACAGGAGGAGGAGGAGGAGGAGGGCTGCTCTCCCCCTCTACAGCACTATCCCATGGAATTAGGAACACTTGGTGATGGTGGTGTGGGTAGGGCAAAGCCAGGTGTCCTCTGCATGTCTGCTTTCCCTTGTTTTGTCCTCTCAGTCAGATGCATGCAGTGATGCAATTGTGAGTGAGTGCTGACTCACCTGCTGCCCTGCATGATACCTGTATGTGGCGGCAGCATTGCAGCAGTGTGATAACATCTGACTCCTTGAGAGAGGAGAGCCATCTGTCAGATGCTTGCTCCTCTCCCCCGAGTTGACCCCCAATCAGTCTGCATATGTTCCCGGATCCAAGCTGCTGGTGTGGTCAGAGGTGTTGTGTAAAGTGAGTCAACCCTCTGTGCCACTGGGGCAGACTCTTTTTTTTTTTTACTTTAACTAATTGGGTCCAGTAGATGCCATATGGTGTCAGAACCATCCATTACAGAACCTGACCCAAAGAGGCCACCAGGACTCAATGAGTTAAGTGCCTCAAAACACTCCATGCCACTTGGACAGATTTTCTTTTTTTTTTTTTTAGATTTTAAGGGACACTCATTTTGAAAAGGCTATCCCAAGGTTTACATCAGTATTGTCAGCTGTTTGTAAACACCCAATGTTCTATACGTTTGAAGAGTAGTATCTTTTGCATGCTACAGTAGTTCTCTTTAGTCACCCAAAACAATTATCTTAAACAATAGGACCAGACTTTTTAAAAAATACATGTGTGACAGTTTACCTGCTTTCTGGCAAAAAAAAAATGATGTGTCAAAATTCTGTCACATGCATCACATTTGGAGTGCAAGTTGTGGCAACTGCACCCAGATGTTAGACCACCTTTTAGGAGGTAGAAGTATCTGGGAGGATGTCATGAAGCCGCGGCCAGAAAATGGATGCAGTCATTCAAAAATGCTACCCTTCAAGTCCTTGTGACTAAAATCAAGGTATTCAAAACAGAATGTAAAAAAGATTGGGAAACCATTTAGTCATCTCCAGCTTTTCTGAATGCAGTGGAAGTGTCTTGTTTACTAGACCAAACCCCTGAAAGGCATAAACAGAAACACAGACAATGAAGGCAGAAATAGGCCATCTAGTTTGCCTGGAGTTCCCTATCCAGCCCGGGACCTTATCCTTCCTGGTCCACCCCCATGCTCCCTTTCCTACTGCTAGCAACCTTAGTAACCACTAAACCCTTCACTCTGTCCCAGCCATGCTTGAAACCATTTATGGTCTTGGCCACCACATACATTTAGCAGTTCTTCAAGTGTAACTGATTTGGCAACTGAGTTGATAATGTTCCATTTGGTTTTATGGTGCCTTTGTACACACTGCATCCCAAATCACTTTATAAGCCATGAACATTTGCATCAGCCATTAGGAATGTACAGGGAGGTTTAAAGAGACTGAGACAGGACCAGAATAGGGTACAGAAGAAGAGCTCAGAGAGGTTATAAGGACACTGTCAACCTTTTTTGCATCATATAATGTTTAGGTAAAAACCTACATTTGATGATTTACTTTCTCTAAAATTCATTGATGTTGCTGGTTGTTTTACCTGCCCCCTTGCTTATTAGAACTGAATTGCATGGTAATATATAGATATGGCCAGCTTTGTTTTGCTTCAAATTGTTGAACTACTATTAGTGCACACTTCCTGAACATTAGAAACACTCTCAAACAGTGCAACCACTTATGATGTAATAGTCTCCTCTACTCCCACTACGTAATGAGTGGCTAGATTGTGTTAAGGGTGTTCATGAGACCAGGAAAGATGCAATGGGAGTGGTCCAAGAACTGTAAACAAACATGTTTTGGTGTGGTGACACCGGTATGGTGGGCAGTCAGTTTTTCTCTTTTTAAAAGAAAAAAGGGATCTGAATCAAACTACCAGCTGCATTAACAGTCTGTATAGAATGTGAACAATCATAAAATGTGTTTTCTAAACTAGAGACATTTTGAGTCCTAACTGGGTTGACAGTGTCCCTTTAAGCAAAGAGAGGTTAAGTAATTTGCTCAAGGTTAGATGGTGAGTGTGACTGAAAGGATTCAAACCTAGGATTCATAGTTTACAGCTCTAATAGGCTACACTGACTACCAGGTTTTTGCTCTACTGGGTGATGTTTTGGGTTAGGAGGACATGTGTAACACAGATCACATATTATCATTACTTATAAGAAAAGCTGCCTGCATGACCCATGAAAAAACATTTGAACTCATTATTGTTTATTAGGCTATCCAAAGGTTCAAGGATGCACATATGTGCAAGTCCCCAGTGAAACATAATTCATATTGATCGCATAGCAGCTACTTATGCATATTGAGATAAGTTATGTGCCCCAAACTGAGAAAATGTTGACACATTTATTTGTCTCTGGGCAGAAAGCAACCAGACAGTATCAAGAATAGAAATCTCACTGCTGCCAACTGGGATACTGGTAAGTATCAACAAAGAAATAGGAAGTGTCTTTTGTTGTCAAAGTTCACAGTAAACAAACCTTTAGAGGGCTTCAGATTGCTAGGTAACAAAAGAAAAGACATTTTATGTACTGGCAGTAGCGGATTATATCATCTGTTTAGGCCTTTTTCCCATAGAAAAAAATGCTGCATCATTTCTGCATATTGTACACTTCTGAATCTGTATTGCATACTTTTAAAAAATAAGCCATTTTTTGGCTAACACGATGTGTTGCATAAAAGAAACAATAGAAAAGTGCCATGTTCTAGGGCAATAATACCATCTCAGGATCTTAAGAGCTTACAAAGCCACTTGCTTTTCCATGGTGTAAATTCTTCGTATACAACTCTTTTCTATCATTTATTCTATATGTAACATTTTGATAATCTTCTAAACTCATGGCATTTTATTTACTTAAGTGATAAGGATAATGACAGTGAAAATATAAATTGTCTCTTCCCCTTCGCAAAAAATACCATTCACTAGATCAAGCCCTCAGCCTCACTCAGTTCATTATGAGCCAACCCATCTCATCCCCAACTCCACAAAGAATTCCTTTATTGGCTGGGTCCTCTCCTTACACACCTGCCACATTATTTCTGTTGGCACCCTATTGGATGCTTTCAGTGACCATTGCATGGTCTATTACATACATAAGATCCAGCACATTAAAGTCAAACCTAAATTTATCTAGTCTAGGTTGCTCAAACCCTTGATCTCCTGTTCTTGCTAGAAGATCTTTGAGTGACCAACTGGTCAGCACTCACATTATCCAGTGATATAGATGTTACTGTTACCTCTTTTATATACAAATTCATTGCAACACAAAATAAACATGCCTCTCTCAGGAGATCTCATTTCTATGGGTCCCACCTTCCTTGGATCTCTGCAGAGATCACTGGCCTTCTCAAAGCTCATGATTCCACCTGGCATCTACATAAAGCCTCTACCTTGCCTCAGGACTTGTTGAGATACAAACTGGGTAACACCAGCACTAAGGCTGCCAGGGAAGCCAAATCAGTTTACTTCACCTATAACCTACAGAACATCCTTATATCCTCTGATGGGTTCTGTCGGTTATTCACTCCCAGCCCCCTACCCAGTCTACCTCCTCCATCCTCAGACTAGGAAACACACATCTCATACATAGAAACATAGAATTTGACGGCAGATAAGGACTGCTTGGCCAACCTAGTCTGCCCATTTCCCTACCTGATGGATAAGCTGAAGATTCTAGTTAATCAACAGCTTACTTCCTCGTACTCCCCACTAGAATTGCCTTATGCCTGTCCCATGCATTCTTGAATTCTCCCACTGTTCCTGACTCCACAACCTCCTCAGGAAGGCTGTTTCATGCATCCACAACCCTCTCTGTGAAAAAATACTTTCTAACATTACCTCTGAGCCATCCCCTCTATCTTCAAATTGTGCCCCCTTGTTCTTGCACATCTCTTCTTCTGAAAGATACTACCCTCTTGCACTTTGTTAATTCCCTTGAGATACTTGAAAGTTTCTATCATGTCCCCTCTCCCTCCTTTCCTCAAGGGTATACATATTAAGCTGCTTTAGTCTCTCCTCGTATGTCTTCTGGTGCAGACCCTGCACCATTTTGGTTGCCCTCCTCTGAACAGCCTCCACTCTGTCTATGTCTTTGCGGAGATGGGGTCTCCAGAATTGCACGCAGTACTCCAGATGGGGTCTCACTAACTGTCTGTACAGAGGGATAACAACTTCCTGTTTTCTACTGTTGATGCCTCTCCCTATGCATCCCAGTATCCCCCCAGCCCTCCTTACTGCCTTCTCACATTGCTTGCCCACCTTTAGGTCATCTGATATAATTACTCCTAGGTCTCTTCGATTTTTGTTGTTGTTATTAACTCGCCCCCCATTGTGTATTCTTTCCTGGGTTTTGTTTCCGAGATGCATTACCTTGCACTTCTTTGCATTGAATCTGAGCTGCCACATATTTGACCATTCCTCCAACCTTGCCAAGTCCCTTTTCATTCTTTCCACCCCACCTTGTGTATCAACACTGTTGCAGATCTTTGGGTCATCTGCAAAGATACATACCTTTCCTTCCAGGTGCTCTCCAATGTCACGTATAAAGACATTAAAGAGTACCAGTCCCAGTACCGAACCCTGTGGTACCCCACTAGTTATCCTCCTTTCTTCACTGTGGACTCTGTTTACTATTACTCTTTACGTCCTGTTGTCCAGCCAGCTTTTTTATCCAGGCTACCACCTTGGGACCCACTCCAAGGCTGGCTAACTTGTATATTAATCTTTTGTGTGACACTGTGTCAAATGCCTTGCTAAAATCTAGGTAGGCCATATCCACAGCCCCTCCCTGGTCTACTACTTTGGTCACCCAGTCAAAGAAATCTATTAGGTTCATCTGATATGACCTTCCTGCTGTGAAACCATGCTGCCTTGGGTCCTGTGCCCACTGGCTTCTAGGTACTCAACATTCTTTCCTTCAAAAGTGATTCTATCATTTTCCCTACCACTGAAGTCAAACTAACTGTTCTGTAGTTTCCTGCCTCTGCCCTGCTCCCACTTTTGTGAAGTGGAATCACATTTACCCTCCTCTAGTCCTCAGGTACCACCCCATCATCTCATGATTTGTTAAAGAGAGTAGTCAGTGGTGTTACTAGTTCTACCCTTAGTTCATTTAGAATTATTGGGTGAATCCCATCAGGCCCCGTTGCTTTGTCCACCCTCAGTTTCAAGAGTTCTTTCAAAACCCTTTCTTCTGTGAATGGACTGGTATCGACCCCCCTATTCAGAGTTTCTCCCTTGTTTGGTTTAGGTACCTCCCCCTCCTCTTCCGTTGTGAATACTGAGTAGAAATATTCGATCAGTATCCCTGCTTTTGCACTGTCACCCTCTGCCCACATTTCCTCCTCTTTATTAAGTCGCTGTATCCCTCCCTTGGTCTTTCTTCGCTCCCTAATGTACCTATAAAAAGGTTTTATCCCCCTTCTTAACAGAGTTGGCTATCTTTTCCTCAGTTTATGCCTTTGCTATTCTGACTCCTTCTGCTTTAACTGATAAAGTTCTCTGTCCTGCTCCTTCTGTGTTTCCTTATATTTCTTGAATGCTATCCTTTTTTCCTTAACCATCCCTGCCACCTCTTTTGAGAACCATAGTGGTTTTTCCTTCATTTTGTTTTATTGATTTGCTTCACACAAAGGCTTGTTACCTCTGTGATGGCTGTTTTGATTATTCCCCATTGTTCCTCCACCCCTCCTTCTTGCCCTTTGCTAGTGCTTTTCTGAGGGGAGTCTCTCATTTTCCCAAAGTCAGCCTTCCTAAAGTCCAATACTCTTGTTTTTGTATGGCTTGACTCTATGGCTGTGTTTATTGTGAACCACACTGTTTGGTGGTCACTTGTTCCCAGATGGCTACCCACTTCTAATTCTGAGATCCTTTCTCCTTCCCCATTTGAGAGTACCAGGTCTAAGATTGCTCCCTCCTGAGTGGGTTCCAACACTAGCTGTCTGAGGCATGCCCCCGTAGGGCATCAAGAACGACCTGCTCTTGGATGTGCCTGCAGCAAAGGTACTCCAATTAACATCTGGCATATTCAGGTCCCCCATTAACAATATCTCCCCTTTTTCTGCCATTTTAAGGATGCCTTCTATCATTTCTTTGTCCATTTCCTCCCCCTGAGATGGGGGTCCGTGCACAACCCCCATGCGGATTGTGGTGCCATTTCCTGTCTCCAGGGTGACCCATAGTGACTCATCAACTTCCTGTTTACTCTTTAGTTCTGTTGCTTTAATCCCTTCCCTTATATAGAGAGCTCCTCCTCCTCCTCTTTTACCCACCTGTCCCTCCTGTAGACTATGTTTCCTCGTATGTTGACATCTCAGTCATGGTTCTCTGTGTACCATGTTTCAGTGACTGCCACAATATCCAGGCATCCCTCTTCCATCAAGGCCACTAGTTCAGGGAGCTTGTTGCACAGACTGCGGGCATTGGTACTCATCACCTTCCATTTCTTTTTTATGGTCTTACCCCTTTTAGCCCCATCCCTGTCCTTACTGCCTTTTTCTGCATTTATCCCTGTCCTGCCCCCTACTGACTTCTCTACCTTGGTGTTTACCTCTCTAACTACTGTGTTTTGTGGGGGGAGATTGGGATTTCCCTGCTCCTTTTCAGTGCCTCCCCCCTTGGCTAGTTTAAATGCTTGCCAATGAAGCATTTATCAATCAATAACTTTATTTTACCAGGCATAAACACCATTGAGCAAGCTCATTTTCAAGGTGGTCCTGGACAAGAAACAAAGAACATTACCTGCAATACAATAAGTACCTAAGCATATAGAAATACAGTAATTTTACAGGAAGTACACAAAATGGTCAGCAACAGCTAACCTGTCAATATTCCAAGCTAGGCAATTAAAGTATATGAACGTGTGGAAAGTTAATAAGTCTCAACAACCACCTCTGTTAATAGACATGATAGGAGAAGCAAGAAGCAGCTGTAGAGGAAAGGAGGAGAGAGAAAAAAAGAGCCAGGGTGGGTACAAGAACATACTGATTCCAGATTAATAGGAAAAAAGTATGGAGGGTCATCTTTGTCTGAAACAATTGCAGTTTTCACTCAGGAAGATAGTAACTAGCTTTTTGAATGTGGATGGGCCTAAGAGTGATGGCAGTTTTAGTGTGCTTTGCATGGAGTTCCATAGGGATGGAAGAGAGAAGCTGATTGCTGCCAAGCCATAGTTTGTATTCACTCTAGGAATCTGAATGCAGAGCACAGAGAAGTGTCTTAGTCTGTAAAAACCCTTGGCACGCACAAATAAGCTAGATATGTATGAAGGGAGATTGTTTGAGAGTGCTCTGTGGAGCCAAAGAAGAGCATTTCTTTTCCTCCTAGCTGATAAAGACGGCCAACCTGATTCTGGTATAGTAGACAATGATGAGTACGTAAGGGTAGATTGTGAATAAATTTGAGGGCCCGGTGGTATAAGGTGTCAAGTTTACTGAGCAACATTAGTGGACAATGAGAATACATGAAGTCAGCATAATCCAAAATAGGTAAGAAAGTAGATTGTACTAGCCTCTTTCTAGCATCTACAGTTAGATGTTTAAGCCTATAAAATAGGCCCAACCGCTGCCTTAGTTTCTTCCAGATTTCATTCAGGTGGCATTGGAAGTTCAGTTTGTTGTCCAACCAGAATCCTAGGTATTTAAAGGTTTCAACTAATTCTAGAGGTTCATCTAGGAGCGTTAGAATCCAAAAACTGGATGTCTATCCAAGGCCAGCTTTTGGTGCGAGAACCATAACTTTTGTTTTTTTGGCATTGAGGAGGAGTTTGTGCTCAATAAGATTATGTTGAAGCATAATAAAGTCTTGCTGCAGCTTTTTCTGCACCACATCTAAGGAGGGGTTTACGGTATATAGTACAGTATCATCAGCGAATAAGTGTATATTAGCTGCTTGCAGGTGACTGTCCAGTTTATTGATATAAATTGCAAATAGGAATATGGAGCCTTGGGGAATGTCTCACAGAAGGGTTTTTTGAGATGACAGGTCACCTGCAGCTTTGACTTGTTGCAGTCCATTAGTGAAGTAGTTAGAGAACCATTTGATTGCAGAGGTGTCAAGTCCAAAGCTGCTCAGAGCCTTAAGTAGTTTGTTGTACTCCACAGTGTAGAAAGCTATGCTCAGGTCTAGGAAGAGAGCAACCACATATTTCTTAGTATCTAGTGCAGTTTGCCAATCTGTGGTTACTTTCACAAGTGCTGATACCGTACTGTGTTTGGCTGTAAAGCCAGATTGTGCCTGGTTTAATAAGTTATGCATATCCAAGTGTTCTCTTAATTGGGCATTAACAATTTTTTCGAGTCATTTTGACAGTGCAGGAAGTATAGATATAGGTCGATAATTGTTGAGATCGCATGGGTCTGCCGACTTGAATAGAGGTAGAATATGAGCAGTTTTCCACAGCTGGGGAAGTTCTCCATGCATTAGTGACAAATTAAATAGATGTGTAATGGGGGCAGTCAAGTAATGATATCCAAGTTTAAGAAAGTATGGTTTTAAGTTGTCTGCACCTGTGCTTTTTTTAGTATCCAGTGACAGTAGGAAGTCCTCAACCTGTTTAAAAGTGACTGTATTGAAGGTAAATACAGGAAAATACGGTATGTTAGGATTAGTAATGTTACTAAGGTCAACAGCAGGGTCACCCTGAGGAGTAATTTTACTAATGGGTGGGTATCAAAAGCAAGTCCTGCAGTGGCAAAGTGATCGTTTAGCTGTCCAAGAATTTCGGCTCTGTCAGTATGCCCATTGGACAATATTTTGGCTGGAAGGGATGATTCTGTCTGGTTTCCTTCAACTTCTCTAAGTACGTTCCAGAATTTGGCAGAGTTGTTTTTACTGGCTTCTAGTTCAGCTTGGAAGTACCTGTTTTTTTCTGACCTAGCTAATTTAGTGCAGGCATTTCTAGACGTATGGAATGCTAACCAGTCTGCCTCCAATTGTGATTTCCTCACTTTTTTCCATCAGTAATCCCTGTCTTTAAGTGCCTTCTTCAAAATAGAAGAGAACCACCCAGGGGATCTTTTCTTCGATCTAATCAGCTTTAGTGGGACATGTTTATCGATTAGCTTAGTTAGGAGGCTATGAAAGATATTGAATGCCTCACTAATGGAGGAGGCTAGATAGAAGCCCTGCCATCTGATCCTGCTTAGGTCTTCCAGAAATTTGTTCTGTGAGAACTTTTTCATGCTTCTTCTCAGTATAAATTTTGTGGACTGGTTTAATTGCAGTGGGTGCCTAATACAGGCAGAAGCACAGTGGTCACTTATATCATTGAAAAACACACCTGCATGTGAAATGTTGTAGGGCTTACTTACAAGCATAAGGTTCAGTAGGGAACTACGCTCTGGGAATTTTCTAGTCGGCCTAGAATTTGTAGGAGTCATTTGTGCCAATTCCACAGTGTCACAAAGGTCCTTCAGGCTTTTAGAACTGTCATCATTCCAATTCAAGTTAAGGTCCCCTAGAATGATACACTCTGTATTAGCGGAGGCAGTAATGTTTTTGAGATGAAGGAGGAGGGCCATACCACCAGACGGAGGATGGTAGCAGGCTATAATTAGAAGTGATTTCTCCTTAGTAAGGAATAGTTTAAGGGTCAGGCATTCACATTCTTTGGGCTTTGTAGTAACATCTATGACCGTCAGTGCAAATTTGCTCTTTGCATATATTAAGACCCCTCCCCCTCTAGTCTGTCTATCACAACAGTATGTATTGTAGCCCGGATTGTTTATGGATTTATCTGGTAGTGATGGTTTAAGCCAGGATTCTGAGATCATGAGGAAGTCAAGGGCTACATGTATAGCCCAGGTCTGTATCTCATCCAGCTTTTTCAGCACGCTACACGAATTGATATGTAGGAAGCTAATGCCTTTATATTGGGGGAGATTTTCAGGGGTTTCCAAAGGAGCAACTGGTCCTGGATTTAGCTCAACATTTTCCGAGCAGAGTAGAAGAAGTAATAGTAATTTTTTGAGGTATTGGCTTAGCCTGTTAAGAAATCTTTTTTTGTAATGTCTTGCATTTGTATTTTGTACTTCAGTGAAGGCTTTTGATTGGATATTGTCATAGGTAGGTAAAGATAATGCATATATAATAGTTAAACTTGTCACCTAGGATCCTAGTTTCCCCCCGGACAGATGCAGACCATTGCACAAGTATAAGCCTCCATCCCTCCAGCTGGCTCCCCAGTCCCCAATGAAGCCAAATCCCTGAGCTCCACACCAGTTTTTCAACCATTCATTGAATCCCATGGTGCGGAATACCCTAGCATCATCCTTGCCATAGACCAGCAGCACCTCCGAGAAGGTTACCGTACATGCTACTTGTCTAAGGCCCCTCCCCAACTCCACAAACTCCTCTTGCACCACTCTGATCCCATTTACAGCCAGGTCATTTATCCCTAGGTGGACAATGACATCCAGCTCCCTCCCTCGTATAGCTGCTCCCACGATCCTGAGGATTCGCTTCCTGTCCCTCCAAGTCATGGCATAAAGCAGGCACCTAACCTCCCTATCCCCTTCCTTCCCCACTTCTACCCCCCTAATGATTGAGTCCCCCACCAGGAGTTGTTTCCTTCCCCTGTGGGGTCTCGTGCCACCCTCCTGTGGGTCTCCTTTGTGGAGGTTCCAAGCATCCTCCTTTGTCTCCACTGCAGGTGCCTCCATAGAGGAACCACTCTTTGCCAGAACAGCATATGAATTGTGAAGAGGTACAACTGGAGGGATGCACCTCTGTTCCACCACCATCTCCTGCCCTGAGCCCACCTTGGTCCAACCGCTCCTCTTTCTTGGCAACCTCTGAGGTAACGGTGGTGAACCTGGTGGTCCCTGGGTGGGGGAAGAGGTTTCATGAATCCTAGCCAGGTCAGCCTGGAGACAGGCAACCTCCTCCCTCAGACCAGAGAGGTGCCTGCGAACAGGGCAGCATCGCAGCCTCCAGAATGTCTCCCAGAACACTGCTGCCCCATAGCCATTGCCCTGTATCACTCTCATCTTTGACTTATTTTGTGTCTCCTTTCCTGTTGCTTTGTATGCTTACTGTTGTCTCCCTCTATGTATTTTTACACTTACTTTCCTACTGCCTATGTGCCCTTACAACTCTCGCCCTTCCTGTTCTGGGACAGGAACTTCCTGTAGTCTTCAGTAGTCTCCTTCTTCCATGCTTGGATTCAGACCTCCAGCAGCCAGGGGGGGAGAAAGAGTTATTTTTTTAGGTTCCTTCAAGGTTGATGAAACTAATGTGTCTCAGTGATCCTTCCCTTCCTACTGCCAAACAGGAAGTTCCTGTTGTAAGTCAAATCCAGTGGCTATAAAAGTAGAATTGGCTTTGGGTGGGAAGGAGGGCAATTAGTAAAAAATCTGTAGTTCTAGACTTCTGTTTCTTGCTCTGAAACCAAAGTTCTCTTCTGTCAGAAACAGCAGGAAGCTGTAATTGGAGACAGCTGCTTTTGTATACCTAAGATGCTAAGCCACACCCCCAATTAGATTCACCCTCTGCTCTGACTCAGTAGATTAAGCTGATACAGACCCCTTCCTCAGAGAAACACACCGTGACTTTCTTCTTTTTTTTTTTACTTAAATGAGACCCCCTTCTTCTTTATACGCAGTGGAGAATGCTAACACCTTTTGCAATTTCTTTAAATCCTTTGCCCTCTCCCTACTTCATCTTCCCCTCCCTCTTTCCCTCTTCTGCCATCTCTGTCTCTCTCTCTTCAAATGCCCCCTTTACCTGTACCTGTACCTGTACCTGTACCTGTAACCCCACCCTCAACCCCAGCATTTTTTCCTTCTCCCCAGTCTCCCCAGAAGCCACCCATACTTTCTTTCTCATTCTTAATTCCTGTAAGGGACACAACCTAAGTGATCTGCATACTAATCTTCTTTATTTGTCTGCACCAGTCATTGCTGCCTCTCTTACCTTCTTTTTCAATCTTTATCAACTTTGATCCATCCTGCAGTCCTAGAAGCAGGCTAATGTACCCCCCCCCCAAAAGAGGGTGGGTCTTAATCCAAAGTATTACTAGGCTATCTCACTCTTCCCTATGGTACAGGAAAAATGTGTTCTCTGCCAGGTATCCACTTACCATGGCTCCTCCTCTTTTCTCTCCCTTTTTCAGTTTGGCTTCCACAAACACCGCTTCAGTATCACCTCCCTCCTCCAGATCATTGATTTTGTGCTGAAAGGCATGGCATAGGGCCTGTCCACAATGGTCTTTTTCATAGACCAAGCAAATGCCTTATATACTGCTGCCTATCACTTCTTTCATTAAGTTAGGTACTCTGGGGCTATTCAACCTGGCAGTTGGGTGGTTCTGATCTTACATTATGGATATACTCCATTTGGTCTAAGTTAATGATGCCCTATCCACCCATCTGCCCATCAAGTGCAGTGCCCCAGCACTCCATCTGTGGCCCAGTCCTTTTCTCCATCTTTGTAAATGACCTCCCCTCTGCCTGTGTCTCATCACACATACACATGTATGCAGATGACACAGTTCTATATGGTTCAGATGTTTCAATCTACGAGCTGGAATCATCACCTCCAGCATGACTTTGAAAACATCCAAAATTGGGTCTGCTCAAACCAGCTCTCACTAAATGCCAAAAAAAACTGTCTCATTGACTTTTGCCACAATATGGAGACTAGCAAGGCTCTAGCATGCTCCTGTCTTCAAAACTCTGGATAGCAACCCACTTAAAGAGATAAACTCTTCAGGTATTAGGGGTGCGACTAAACCAAAATCTTAGCTTTCCCACTCACATTGATATCATCCATAAGAAAATTTGCCCTGTGCTGCTTGGTGTTCTGAATCAAAACAAATCCAACTTTCCTCTCTTGGTCTACAGAGACATCATCCTTAAAATGACCTTACAGTGTTTGACTACCCACATTTATAACATGGGTTGCATGAAGGAGAGCAGCCAATTGGTCAAACAGCATCAGGTGACTGTGGATTAAATTCCCTTTTTAATCTGCACTTGGGTGACCTGCACGTCTTCTCCCAAAGCAAGTGATGTGATTTTCCTCCCCAAATCATATCCCTACCCACAGATGCAGTATAGTGGTGACACAGAAAATGTTGCTGATTACTGTAAAATCATAAGCAGAAATGGAAAGATTTTCAGCAAGTAATTCTATACATATTGACATGTGATCATTAGCAGTAATGTGTTTACATTTTTTTTTGTTTACTTACCTTGTATTTTGCCTACTGCTAGTTGAAAAGACTCCAACTGAATCCTTGCATTATGAAGTCAGAAACTACTGGCAAGGATATTTACACACCCATAATACAGTGCTTGCAACTCCTGGAAGGAATGTATTCTCATACATGGTAAAAAGCAAGTAAAACAGATGTTCTAACATATTGTATTGATTACTGTAGGAAAGGAAATGTGTAGCTTTGCTCTCCTGTGTTTTGAACACTAAAAAGAAGTATTAAAGTATTTATGCCATTACAATACAAATAAACAACAGTCTACTCATATACTCTGGGAAGCAAATGATTATGTAAGGAAAAGTATTACACAGGTATTCTACTGCTGATTAAAAATAGAACAAATGCCCACAGAATTGTGCAGTCCCTAGCAAGTTTGGCAGTGCTCAGTTGTATTTTACACATATTATATTTTACTTAATTTAGATGTGATTATTAGCAGTAATGTGTTTACAGTGCTTTTTTATTTTACAGAATTGTTACATAATTCTATACATATTAGCTTTACATTTACTAACATACTAACATACTAATTGCCAGCAGATTAGGCCTTATGGTCTATCAAGTCTGCTTGAACCTCAGATCCCTAGTTGGGTAGCGAGGCCCTCCCCCACCCTTGTGTTCCGGAAACCCCTATCATCCACCCCCACCCCCCGGGCCAGGCCATCATGTGATACATCCGCTTTCTGTATCTGTCCCACCCTCTCTTGAAGCCCTCCACTGTGGATCTCTGAACCAGCTCGCCAGGCAGCGTGTTCCAAGAATCCACCACCCTCTCAGTGAAAAACCTCCTCCTCTTTCCCCCTCACCCTGCCATCTTCCAACTTCAAACCATGCCCTCTGGTGATACCTCCCTGCTTTAGTCTAAAGATCCCCTCCATGTTTACACTATTTATTCCCTTGAGGTACTTGAAGACCTCAATCATGTTCCCCTGTCTATCTTTTCCTTCAATGAAAACAGGCAGAGCTCCTCAAGTCTGTCCTCATATGTCAAATCCCCTAGTCCTCGTATCATCTTAGTTGCCCTCCTCTGTACCCTCTCCAGGAGCTGTATGTCTCTCTTCAAGTGTGGTCTCCAGTACTGTACACAGTACTCCAGGTGTGGTCTAACCAGTCCATTGTACAGCAGCAGAATCACTTCCCTACTCCTAGAGGTGATCCCCCTTACGATGCATCCCAACATCCTGTTTGCTTTGTTAGCCGCTGTCCTACACTGCTCAGAGTTATTCATACATGCATCCACCATGACCTCTAGGTCTTTTTCCCCTGTTGAGGCCTCCAGCACCTCTCCTCCCAGGGTGTACCTGTGTTTAGGGTTTCCCTGCCCAAGATGTAACACCTTGCACTTGATGATATTGAAATTTAATTTCCATGTGTGAGCCCACCTTTCCAGGGTGTCCAGGTCCCCTTGCAGTGCCAACCTCCCCTCTTCCCCCTTAACTACTGGAGTCATCAGTGAAGAGACTCATTTCACACCCTATACCCTCCCTGATGTCCGATATGTATGCATTAAACAGGATCGGACACAGGACCGAGCTCTGCGGTACCCCACTACCGATCTCTCTAGGGTTCAAGAGCTCCACACTGACCACTACTCTCTGAGTGCATCCAGCTAGCCAGTTTTCAATCCATCTGACCATCAAAGGGCCTACTCCCAACCCCATCAGTTTCTCCACCAGACCATTGTGGGGGACAGAGTCAAACGCCTTGCTGAAGTCCAAGAATATTACATCCACAGGCTTTCCCCAGTCCAGTTCTGATGTTACCCATTCGTAGAACTCCACAAGATTGGTTTGACATGATCTACCTTGCACAAACCCATGTTGCCGACTATCCAGACCTCCCACCTCCTCCAAGTTCACCCCCAATCATTCCTTTAGTATACTCTCCATTAATTTTCCCACCACCGAGGTCAAACTGATGAGTCTATAGTTACCTGGTACTTCCCTCGACCCCCCTTTATGGATTGGCACCGCATGTGCCTCTCGCCAATTCCTAGGTATCCCCTGTCTCAAGTGACCTGTTGAAGAGCTCCGCCAGGGGTGCAGCCAGGATGTCGCCAATTCCCATAGTACTCTCAGATGTATGCCATCTGGCCCAGGAGATTTATCTTTCTTTAGGGTCTTAAGGGCTAACCACACCCTTTCGGTGGAGATAGCATCATCCGTCCCCTCCACCTTACTGGCCTTTTTATCCTTATCCTGATGTGACACCCCTGGGGTACCTCTCCCTCCCTCTTGCTCCATTTCTGTTGCTCCCCTAATCCCACTCACTACCGCTTCTATCCCAATCATGCCTTGCTTTGTAGATATCCTATCCCCTCCCTAGTGAACACAGAGGCGAAGTACTCATTTAATACCTCTGCCTGGTCCCTCACCTCTTCCACCCACCCTCCTTCTGATCTCAATCTGCCAAGATGGCACTTAGTTTTTCTCCACTCCCCAATATACAGGAAGAACCCTTTTTCCCCTCCTCATATCCTCTGTGCCAGCTGTTGCTCTTTACTGGACTTTGCCCCCGCACTATCCGGGTGGCTTTTCTAGATGGAAGATTGTACATTTCCTTTTCCCATATCCCCTGTCGTTGTTTTATATTTTTTGCAGGCAGCTTTCTTTTCTCTGACTGCTACCTGAACCTCATTGAACCACCAGCATGGTTTATGTGACCTTGCTCCCTTATGCTTCACCTTAGTGCAGATCCTGACTGCCTCATGAAGTCCCCATTTTATGACCTTCCATCTCTTTTCCACATTTGTCATTGTTGTTATCCTCTTCAAGTGATCATTGAGAATATTTCCCATGCCCACAAAGTCTACCCTCCTGAAGTGTACTGCCAGTGTCCTAGATCTCTCCCCCTTCCCCCCATGCTTATTTGAAACCAGACAGTATTGTGGTCGCTCCCAGTCAGGGGATCCTCTACAACCAGGTCCCTTACCAGATCCCCATCCACCAGAACCACATCCAGGACATGCCCCTTCCTTGTGGGCTCCATCATATGCTGTGTTAAAAACACATCCTGGAAGCAGTCTAGCAGTCTCTGCTCCTTGGCCACCTTAGGGGACATGGTTCCCCAGTTTGTACCTGGTATATTAAGGTCCCCCATCAACACCACTCCCTGCCCTTTTGGTCCACACTGGGCAATGATGTTGTCCAGCAAATCATCCTCCAGAACATCACCCATCCTGGAGGGCCTATATACTACACCCAGCTTAACCTTACCTCCTGCCGGGGTTTGTAAGGTGACCCATAAGGCCTTCACGTTTCCCTCTGCCTCTTCTACCCTAGCAATTTCTATGTCATCTCTAATGAACATAGCCACTCCACCCCCTCTACCCTCCTTTCTATCCTTCCTTAGCATAGTGTACCCCTGCACGTTTAGGTCCCAGTCATGGTTTTTGTTGGCCCACATTTCCGTGACTGCCGCCACATCCACTCCCTCCCCTCGAACAACATGGTCTGGAAGTCTGGCAACTTGTTTCCCAAGCTCCTGGCATTTACTAACACCACCCCCACCCCTTATCCTTCATCCCCTTTGTTGAACCCCACACAGGTTCCTTATATTTCCATCCTCCCTCTGTTCCTCCCAAAATCTCTTCCCCCAGTCTGTTTCTCCCTTCCCCCTCTTGGGTTTGAAGGCTACTCCCCTCATCTGGAGGAGAGGGCTTCTGGTCAGCCCCTTCCTTATCCCTCCCCCCCTTACTAATATAGTACTTTTTTCCTAATATACTGTCAGCATCAACTGTTCAGAAATATATTTCTCAGAGAATGACATAGCTACTGCATAATACATATTATTTACATATCCATAATGCAGTGCTTGCAACTCATGGAAGTAATGTATTCTTATACATGGTAAAAATCAAGTAAAACAGATAGTGTAACATGTTTTTATTGATTACTTTAGGAAAGGAGCTGTGTTAATTTGCAATCCTTTGTTTTGAACACAAGAAAAGCATTAAGGTACATAGGTCATTACACTATAAATAAACAACACTCTACTCACATACTTCAGGAGGCAAGTTAATATGTGAGGAAAAGTGCCATACGCAGTTATTCTGCTACTGATTAAAAATAGGACAAATTTCCACAGAATTGTGCATTCCCCAGCAAGCTTGCTAGTGCACACTTGTATTTTCCACATGTAGTGCTTCACTTAGTTTACATGTGAGTATTAGTATTAACTTGTCTTCAATGCTTTGTACTTTACAGAAAGGTCTGACTGAACCATGAAATGTTTATCCTCAGTCTATATGTGGAACTATTTTTTTCAGATGGAAGGATACACAATAGATATAGTCTTTTCCGGCCTTAAAATCACCCTTTCTGAGAATTATTTGTATCCTTCATGCAACCCATGTTATAAGCGCAATAAACCACTCCAGGGTGTGGGGTTATAGACATTTAATTCATGCCTGGGGCACTGTGAGGACACTCAGCCTGCAGCCTCATGCCTCACAAAGCACCCCAGGTATGGATTAAATGCCTATAACCCCACACTCTGTCATGGGTTATTGCTAACATAGTCCAGAGTCTGCCCCAAAGTCTGCACTTTCCAAACTGGACCTCCCCTTTTCATTCCTCCTGCTGCTTTGTCCTTAGTGTTCCATCTTTCACATATCACTGCTCTCTAAATGCTATTCTGTTTTTCCCCTCCCTTGTGGCCCAGTGTCTCACTCTATGTTTTTTCTCTGGAATACATTATTTATTCTGTGATTTTATTGATCATGTACATGCACCTGCTGTTGTCACTTTGTTATTGTTATTTCCATCCCTGCTGTACCCTCTCCCCGGATAGCACCTGGAAATGAGCTCTAGCTCAGCGTGCTAGTCACAGTCACCATATCTTAAATAAATAATTAAATGTGCTAAATAGGTCACTATTCAAGGCAATAATGTGACTGGTGAGTGAATACCAAAGGCCAAGCACTTTATCCTCATGAGACAATCTTATTGCTGCCAAGGATAGTGAGCCAATCAGCACACTATCACTGTTGTTTCATGTGTTTGAAAAAAGCTAGTGCTTTTTTTTCTAGGTCTTCCTATGGCAGCATAGTGAGAGCTATGTTGATGTATTGCTATTATGTAGCAGAAAAAGGGGTCTCTGGAAGCACATGACTGGATATATAATGTACCAGAGCCTGTCTCCTTTCATCGAGTGGAGTTGAAGCACATCTCTCCACATCCTCTCCATTCAGCACAGTGTGGTTGCTTCCTCACCCCCCACCACACTATTTTCTTGCTCCCGACCCCACTGCTTGATTTGATTTAATAACACTGTAAGAAGGAAGCTCCATTCCATGCTCAGCTGAGCGTGTACAGCGATATTAGATCACAGCAGGCAACAAACTATGGTGAAAGAAATTCTGGTCAGAGGCAACATGTTTGCTATGCATTAACCTAACACAAAGTCCATCCTACTCGCTGCTAGCATGGAAACAAAAACAAATTGACAGCTCTTAACAAGTAACTGTCTGCAGTAAAGCAGCATGTTATTTATGTATGCTAAATTGTACACAGTTTAAACATGTATTGTGTGCAGGAGCCATCCACTGGCAACAGCCCTTCAACTTATTTCATGCAGCACTTTCCAGATCAAGAACCAAACAAGTAACAGTGTAACCCATCTCTGGGCCCAGTAGCACCCCTCCTCCTTCCTCTTGTGAAGCAGCCGCAGTCTGTGCCTCTCAGGATCTGCCACCTCCCCATGTCTAACTGTCAGAGAGAGTCCACCCCCCTCTGTGCAGCAGCAGCCAGCCTTACCCTTCTGTTTTAGCCCCCAAGTTGATGCAGTCATCCTCAGTGATGCCAGGCTTCTTCAACATGTCCCTACTATTGATTTATTTATTTATTTAAGATCTAGGATTACAAATATCTATGAGTCAGAGACTCTTTTATATAAGTTCCACATCAATCAAGACAACAAGAGTATATAGAGATATACACAAAAAGCAACAGGAAGCAGTTGCAATGAGCTTCCAAGATTCAGAGACTAGGTTAGGTTAATACAGGTATGTAAAACAAGCATCTCATCAAGAATATAAATGTGTTATGTGTAACAAGATAAATAAGACAAGAAAATCACATCAGTAAAAAACAAGATTAAAGATACATACACATATAAAAATTTCAGGAGGTGGTTGCAATAGCAAGCATAATATCAAAGACTAGGTAGGGTTAAAACAGGTATTTATAACAAGATTATTGCAGTAAGTACACATACTAGAAAATTATTTGGTTATTAGTGGGTAAAATAGACTGGGGAGGCAGCCAGAGGTGGCTTTGTCAGCTGAGGTGAAGTCAGCCTTGGTAGGCTTCATCTGAAGGAGGGTGGGGGGAGACAAAAGAATCTATGGGAGAAAGAGAAGGAAGGGATGAGGGACAAAAGGAGTGGCCATGATGGGCAGCCAAAAAAAGGAAAAAAGAGGTCAGCAGGAGCAGACAGGGTTTCTCTTTCTCTCTCTCTCTCTCTCTCTCTCTCTCTCTATCAGTGGCTGCCTGCTCTCCTGGGGACTCTAAGCCATGACTATCTCAGGCCTCCACTGTTTTCATTTCATTACCCCAAGCCTAATCTACAAATTCCTTAAGATGAGTTAATGTCTGTGTTTGGTCCTGATCCTGAAAAGGCAGACCTTCTTCAGAAATTGGAGGTCTGCATCCCATGACCCTCTTATAGTCCATGCATAAAAATGAGCACAGGGTAGAGAGCTTT
Organism: Neoceratodus forsteri; assembly: GCA_016271365.2. NCBI lineage: Eukaryota > Metazoa > Chordata > Ceratodontiformes > Ceratodontidae > Neoceratodus > Neoceratodus forsteri. The sequence continues at coordinate 1,761,866,981 of CM057455.1, read as the reverse complement.
CTCATATCCGGCTCCTTCACTGTGGAACTCCCTCCTCCTACCATTAAAGACTGTCAATCTCATGGTACCTTCAAACTCACCCTTAAAGAGCATTTCCTTTCATTACTAGTTGTAACTGTTGAAATTCCACTGCTCAACCTGAGATTCTGTGCCATAACCCATTTACCACTCTACAGACCTAGTAACATTATGTAATTGACTGTCCTCACCTAACTGAATTCTACTCCTGTTTTCCTCTGTCTCATAAATAGCATTTCCTGGCTAATATTGTTGTTAATTATATTCTTTGCAAAAAACTTTGTCAATGCAGCAGTTAGGGTAACTTAACACCACAAAAGTAGGGAAATGCGATGTTAGGGTTTCCAACCCTAACTCCCCACCCCCACCCCCAAGCAACAAAAGGATAAAACATTAGGGCTTGTGGGTCTCTGGAGTCATGGTGAATAAGTGGTGGGATCTTGCTTGGGATTGTGTACTCTAATGCTCATCCCTGCCCCCCAGACTATAGCCTCCAGTTTGAAGCACAAGGTACAGGTCCAAGCCAGTGCCTCATAGTGATACATGATTCTAAGGTACAGAAGTATGTCTCACCACATGTTGTTGACACAATCGCATTCTTCATGCAGGGCCATGCGGGTCTTGCTTCAAGATAGGAGATCATGTGCTCAGGGAAAGGGGGTGGGCATTAGGGTTGAGAACCCTAAGGAAGACCACACCACTGATTCGCTGATACTCTAGAGACCCCAAACCCTAATTTTTTTCCTTTTACTGCTTGGGTGGGTGGGGGTAGGGAGTTAGGGTTGGAAACCTTAGTCCCACATTTCCCTACTTTTGCAGCATTAAGTTACCCAAACTGGTGCATTAACAAAGTTTTTTTGCAAAGAATTTCCTTTCTTTTTGAGATAGTGGAATCATATCCTTATTCACATAGGTCCCTTTGGAACCTGATGCCCTGTACCAAGGGAAGACTCCATCTGCCTTCAGAAGTGCAGGGCCCTTGTGGACCTTGCACTTAAGTGAAGTAACGGATGTGAAGAAATCATGGGGCTGTCTGGTGGGCTACAGAAGTGCAGGGCCCTGTGGGCCTTTCAGCTTCCATGTGGTGGCAGATACAGATACATAGGGCAAATAATTAATTTGTCAGCCAGTGTACAGGGCCTTCTATCACCCGGGGGGTGCAGAGGTCCAGGGCCCTATGGCAAGAGGACAATTGCCTTTACTATATTGTACCCAGGCCAATGTGGATAACCCTGCAACTTTCATTCCTTGGCTGGGGGGTTGCATAACAACACCATCCCCCACCCTCACCCCATCCAGTTGGGTCACTGAGATTACCCTCAAACTCAACTCGCTAGCATGGGATCACAAAGCATACCCATTGGGGTCAAGAGTGGCACCTCACACAAAGTTTAACAACTGTGTATTGTTTTTTTTCAAAATTTGACCCCAAATTTTCAAGATACCCATTACTACTCGTTACTATTTATAGTATACTGGCCAAAATGTCATTTTGCACCTGAAGTGTGAAAACACATTTCATCTAGGATTTAAAAAGTGACACACATCATGTTTATGAGGTGGTGTGGAAAAATGACTATATTAAAAATCTGGAGTGAAAATTGCGAAAATTAGTGAAATTATGAGTGACCATTGAAATACTGCAACATCCACTCATAACCTGGGCATTTTACTGTATTTGTGTCCTCATAGCCTTCTAATTACTCCAACTCATGAACCCAGTAGGGAAAATTTTCAAATTCCTGCTGAAACATCATTCCACGGCATTGAAACGTCACTCCGTGAGACAGGTGTGAAAACACATTTTGACCAGGATTTGAAAAAAGACAGCAGTCACATTCATGATATGGTGTAAAAAATGACTATGTTGAAAATTTGGAGTCAAAATATTTAAAATTATTGAAGTTATGAGCAAGCATAGTAAAACTTAAACACATGCACAGAACTTTACCATTTTTACATATTTTTGACCCCAAATTTTCAATATAACCTTCTTATGACCCCACCTCATGAACAAGGGTGGTAAGAATTTTCAAATCCTGCCTAAAAGGTGATTTTGCCAAGCGAATGCAAAAACACCTTTTGGGCTTGATTAGTGTAATTCAGCCTCCATTGGTCATGAGATGGGGTCCCTAAAAAGCCATGTTGAAAATTCGGGGTCCAAATATGCAAACATGACAAAGTTATGCATAAAAGTTCAAAACCCCATTGAACTACATTGAACCACACTTACCTTAGTTTCTCATATTGCAGTTGGCAGTTCCAGCAGCAAGACATGTATTTGATCAGAGCATGGATCTTTGCCCTCAGACATGTTCAGTAAGTGAGGGGGTGTGGGGGTGCAGTGTGGTGGGTGCTCAGTGGGAGGTCAGGGTGGCGGAGTATGATCAGCGAGGAACCATTTTCTTTTTTTACAGGTTTAGCAAACAAACAAACAAAAAAACTTTGAGGGATGTTTTTCTTCTTTGCAGATTGTACTAATGTGGGGATGGTGATCGGAGGGTGGGGGGTGCCACTAGACAAAAGGGAAAAAAATGCACATGTAAGGGATGGTGATTGGAGGGTTAGGGGGTGCCACTAGACATGAGGGAAAAACACACAAATAAGCGGACAGTGATCAGAGGGTGGGTGGTGCCACTGGACACCAGGGAAACATAATACATAAGGGAACAGCAACTGGAGGGTGGGAGCATGAATAGACACCAGAGAAACATACTATACATGAGGGGACAGTGATCGGAGGGTGAGGAGCACCACTAGACACCAGGGAAACATTGGAACCCATAAGAGGATGGTGATAGAAGGGTGGGGGAGCCACTATACATAAGGGTAGAGTGATCGGAGGGTGGGGCACCTCTATGCACAAGCTCCACCATTTCTCCCCACCATCATTACCTATCAGGGCACCTCAATTACAGATAAATTTGTCATACTTGACAAACAAAATGAACATTTTGCCACAGCTGGTCTTGCATTCAATTCTTCTCCATCAGCCAGCCTAAGAACCTCTCTCCTTCACCCACCTGCACCACCCAACATCCCAACACACTCGCCCTTCTGTTTCTCACCTATCACCTTTAAGCAGGTGGAAAACTAACTGCTCAGGTTGGATGTTAAAAACAGTCATGGTGCGGGCAGCATTGACCCTTTCTTTTTTGAAACTAGGCTATTATTTTTTAACTGCCCCATCACTCATTTATTTAATCTCTCACTATCTGAAAGTATCGTGCCCCAAGATTGGAAAGTTGTACACCTCATACCCTTTTTCAAATCTGGTGAGCCCAGTGATGTTAACAACTACCGGCCTATCTCTATCTTGCCTTCCCTCTCAAAAATTCTGGTGAAACTGGTCAGTATCCAACTCAGATCCTTCCTCAAAAATTATCAGTTGCTAACTCTGAAACAATCATATTTCAGACCCAGTCATAGTACTGTCTCGGCCTTGTCCAAAGTTGCTAATGACTGATTGGTGGCCATGGACAGCAAATATGTCACTGGTGTGATATGTTTGGACCTTAGCAAGGCCTTTGATTCAATGAATCACCCCCCTGCTGCTTGACAACTTGAAGTCCCATGGCTTGTTGGATGCTATAGTATCCTGGTTTGCCAGTTACCTAGGAAATAGATATCAACGCATTAAGATAAAGGGAACCTCCTCGTCACTCTTGTCAGTTGCAAGAAGGGTCCCACAAGGATCCACCCTGGGTCCATTGTTGTTCCTAATCTAAGTAAATAATCTGGGATCAGGCATCACAGACTCCAATATTCACTTATTTGCAGATGATATGGTCCTCTACATGTTAAAACCTACAGTTAGTCAAGTATGTTCTGTTCTCCAGTCTGATTTGATCAAACTTCAGCATAGCTTGATAACAGTCAAACTGCTCCTAAATGCAAAAAAAAAACCCAACAAAGGTTATGTTCTTCTATCCTCCTAATGTCCCCTCAGTATGCCCCATGTCAAACCACTATGCTCACATCGCCACCCTATCAGGAGACTCACTCAAAGTGGTGAATCACTTTAAATACTTTGGCTTCATACTCAACTCACACCTATCCTTTTCATCACATGTCCAAGCTCTCACAAAAAAAACTGAAATTTAGGCTTGCCTTCTTTTTCAGGAGCAAATCATTGTTCTCCAGAGACTCCAGAACTAAACTGGTACAGGTCACCTTCATGCCTCTTCTTCATTATGCTGATATTCTCTATAACAATTGCGCACTCATCTACCTGCATAAGTTAGACACGCTCTATCACCGGGCAATCCATTTCATTACCAATGCACCAACCAGAACCCATCATTGTACCTTGTATGAGGTGATGAAGTGGACCTCCTTATCCACCAGGAGAATGGTGGACATTTATACTTGGACATATAAAGAGCTCCCCAATAAGCTACCCCCTTATATATCAGCCTTCTTCTCACGCTCAACTAGCACCTACGCCCTCAGAAAATGTGCATATATTACCCTGAATGTGCCAAATTATAAGACACGGTTTAGTAGGGCATCTATAAGCTTTTCTCTTCCCTGTCTTTGGAATAAGCTTCATGCTACCCTAAAACTCCATACCCTTATCCCAGTTAGGGCATTCATTGGTAGGGTACATGAGATCACTGCTGAGACCTGCAACTGCACTTAGCTTCCCTTGTGGGTCTACCTTCTCCCATCCCTCTTCTTCATTATGCTGATATTCTCTATAACAATTGCGCACTCATCTACCTGCATAAGTTAGACACGCTCTATCACCGGGCAATCCATTTCATTACCAATGCACCAACCAGAACCCATCATTGTACCTTGTATGAGGTGATGAAGTGGACCTCCTTATCCACCAGGAGAATGGTGGACATTTATACTTGGACATATAAAGAGCTCCCCAATAAGCTACCCCCTTATATATCAGCCTTCTTCTCACGCTCAACTAGCACCTCGCCCTCAGAAAATGTGCATATATTACCCTGAATGTGCCAAATTATAAGACACGGTTTAGTAGGGCATCTATAAGCTTTTCTCTTCCCTGTCTTTGGAATAAGCTTCATGCTACCCTAAAACTCCATACCCTTATCCCAGTTAGGGCATTCATTGGTATGGTACATGAGATCACTGCTGAGACCTGCAACTGCACTTAGCTTCCCTTGTGGGTCTACCTTCTCCCATCCCTCTCCTATTGTCCTTCCTTCCTTCCTTCCTTCCTTCCTTCCTTCCTTCCTTCCTTCCTTCCTTCCTTCCTTCCTTCCTTCCTTCCTTCCTTCTTTCCGAAGTTGTTATCTCCCACATTTATTAGGTGTGGTAAACTTACTGTTAAGTGATGCTTCTAATTTATCTCTATGTATTGCTAAAACCAACCTATTCTACGTACCATTATATCCCTGCTGTTTTTCTATTTTGTACTACTTGTATTGATTGCCTGTGATGATTTTTATTAGGTAGTAGTAAACTTACTGTCATGTGATGCTTTTGCCTTTACGTATTTGTTACAACCTGTCTACTCTATGTACCATGATATACCTGCTGTATTACTGTGATGTATCCTTGCACTGACTGTCTGTGATGTTTAGTACTTTGTATCAGGGACCTCCTTGTGAATGAGCATGCTCAATGGAAGCTATGCCTACACAATAAACTGAACTGAACTGAGACACCAGGGAAACATATAAATAAGGGGACAGCAATCAGCAGGTGGTGGGCACCACTAGACACCAGGGAAACATTATATAAATAAGGGGACAGTGATCAGAGGGTTGGGGTGACACTAGACACCAGGGAAACATTACATCAATATAGGGACAGTAATCAGAGGTCAGGGGTGCCACTAGACACCAAGTAAACCTAACATACTTAATGGTATGGCAATTGAAGCATAGGGGGTGCCACTAAACATGATGGCAACATTACATACATAAAGGGAAGGCAATGGGGGGGTGCCGCTAGACATCAAGGAAACAACAAATTGCTGCTCTCAGAGAAGCCTGCTGCACAAGCTCCAGCTCTGACTTCAGAACTCAAGAAAGTCCTGCTGCTGGGTACCCTGGGCCCAAGTGAGTATTACTGACTTTTACATCAAACTTAAGTCCTATTCCACTGGTTCATTGAAGGAAAATATGGGCACTTTCTTAAAGGAATTTTTTGAGGAAAAGGTAATCTTAGAGGAAGTACTTAATTTCCTTATTAGTTCTACCAGAGAAACCATTTATGTACTGCCCATGGTTTATATGGCCTTGAGAATCCCCAAGGGCAGGCAGTAGTCACTAGTATTGGTAGTCTGATGGAACCAATTGCACAATTTGTTAATGCTCGCATCAAGGGGATGGTGACGTCAGTACAGTCATATTTTAGGGATACTACAGAAATTTTGTTTGCCCTGAGAGATATTCAAGTTAAATCTGAAGGGCTCCTTGTCTCTCTTGACACTGAGTCTTTTACACCAACATTCTCCATAGTGGTAGTCTTAAGGTGGTACGATATCGGTTGGATACCAAACAAGCTCTGGATGAAAACTTTAAGGAATTCCTGGTTAAAGGCTTAGAGTTTGCCCTACAATCGAATGCATCTTTCTTAGGGGGATTTTCATCTTCAAAGGAAAGGTATAGCTATGGGGGCTACTTTTTCCCCCAATTATGTGAATATGTACCTGGGAAAATGTGAAAAAGAAAATGTCTATGAATACACTGTTAATCTTTATTATGATAGGATACACATTTGGTGCCATTACAGTTGCAACCAAAGACATGGCCAAATATTTCCTGAAATGTCTCTGATATCTCTTGAGAAATTCCCTGCCTATCTGCAGTACCATTGCAAGTCACCAGAGAGAATTTCTTTAGCTATATTGCAAAATTTCTGGAAATACCTAAAAGTATCTATGGCTGCAACTGTATATAGACATCTTTTTGGTGTGGTACAGGAACATGGAAGAGCTTGAGACTTTTGTGAAATACCTAGAGGCATCAAATTAGAATCTTAATTTTTTCAATACACACTGATTCTGATCATGTGCTCTTTCTGGAGTTGACGATTATTTGAGAATAGATCAGTTCAGAAAGGCCATGGGCCAAAACAGCTTTCTTCAGTCCTCCAGGCATCATCCATGCCACACCATTATTAATACTCTCAAAGGCACAGTTTTCAAGGGTCAGATTAAATTCCATTGAGGAGGGTGATTACCATGCAAGGGGCTAGGATCTTAGTGATAGGTTTCTTAACTGGCTATGGTGTAACTGTAGTGCAGGAGGTTTACCAGTATGCAATGGTCATGGAAAGAGCTAACCTTTCATCAGAGGGTGAGAGAAGGTAGCAAAGGGCACCTAAACTCAGTTTTGTCCTCACCTTCTTGAGACAAGCTGGTTCAATTGAGAATGTGCTGGAAGACAATTGGCATATAGTACAATTGGTATGGAGATTGAGAGAAGTTGTATCAATGCCATAAAGGGCTGTGTATAAATGTGGAACCAACCTAAAGGATAAGCTGGTTCACCATTCTCAACCAAAAGAGGTTAAGCCAAGGGAGACTTAATCTTCCACCACTACCTTGGTGTTGCGATATATAAGTTCTGTCCATCAGTTCAGAAAACAAAGGCATTCACCACAACAGGTACATTCACAAACTTATAAAATTAGGAATGTTATAAATTGTGAGAGAGGCAATATGGTATATTTGTCAGTGTATGAGTACAGTGCTTTTAGTGATGGGAAAATCTCCTGCCCTTTCAAGATCAGGGTGAGAGAACATCTAAGGAGCACAGCAAAAGTGGATAAAAATAATGCATTATCCCAATGGTACTGGGTCAATATAGTGCTGCCGAAACAGTGTATGAATAATCGCAGTGCAGAAAGTGCGAAAGTTTCTTCAGTGACAGGAGTTTCTGAGTATGCAGTAGTAACCGCTACACCTGTTGCTGTAGGCTCACATGGGGGAGTGTCAAGGAGGCAGACAGTGCAGTGCATGGTAGAGCCACTCCTGTGGTGGAGTGGCTAGAGCAGCACCATATGGCGGGGACCAGGGGTTGTGGTTTGGTTTCTCCCAGGTCCCATAGTGCTGCAGCTTTTTTTTTTTTGCGAAAAAAAATTTCCCCCCATCCAGTGCTTTGCCCCATCCCCAAAGTCCACACTCCCTTGGAGTTAGATACAATTAGTGTGGGGGGCAAATCCCTCCATGTCAGGGGGTGCAGGGGGTGGAGTCCCCCTTAATAAAAACAGATAGTGCTGTTTCTTGCTACGGTGTGCACTTTTCCTGCTATGGTTGGTGTTTTTTCCTGACCTTTTTTAACGCACAATGTTTTGTCTGCAGCCTTGTTGTTTTGTATGGTTTCAGCCTCAACATTATGACCCCATGCCGTCCCAACATATGATGAACTGTAGTAGTGATGGACTGCAGCACCACTTCCGGTTTTGTGACATAGAAAGAGTTAAACTGGGCCCTAGAGGAAGGGACCTGAGCTGGGCTCTGTTGAAAAGGCAATCCAACTATATTTGTATCCTTGGAGCTTTGGTCACGCCAGGCCTGAACAACCGGTTCTATCTAATACCATTCTCAAAAAGGTAAATAGTAGTTATTATAATGATCTTTAAAGTTGACAATGTGAAAAGTACATTTTCATTTGTTGTAAGGTGATTGTTTAACATTGTTCTTATTTGTCTCCATAGATCATGAAAAGTGCCGTGGTTCTGTGTTCCGGCACCTTCAAAATATACAGTACATATCTATAGATTGTAAAAGTGCTGTGGCTCTGTGTTCCATCACCTTCAAAATATAAATATCTATGAGAAATAACAATTGTGTTAGACAATTTCAGCCTTTTGCAAGGAATATTTAGTACTGTGCAGCTTTCTGATGTTTTGCAAAATTTGGGATATACTGTAAAGTGACCCCTTTGATAAGTAGTCCTGGCACAGTTGTATCTGGTAACCTTTATGGCTAGTAAAAATATTTTGGTACATCAGTTTGCCTCCTTTATACTGTTTTGGCAGATTAAGTGCTTTTCTGCCTTTTTAAGCTTCATACGTATTGTAATTTTGAATGAACTTTATATTGTACTTTTGTACTTTATAGCAATATGTTATTGCATATTTACCTACTGAATTTAAAATCGCAGTCCTTACCTGCATTTCCTCCTCACAGAGGATGCATTTGGTGCAAAATTGGTCAGAGGTTTTGTGGAGTCTCTCAGTGGCACTGTCTATGTTGATACCAGTTTGTTATGTTTGCTTGCGTACATGTGCAAGAAACATTATGTGGCAGCTTAGGAGGGAAGCGGGTTATGGAGGCACAGCAGTGTGGCAGAGAACGGAGGCACTGCATTTGGGGGCTTGGCAGTGGTGCACCAATGGAGGCACAGTATGCTGATGACACTGGCTTCCAAAAGTGCCACCAACTTCTAACATTTTCGCTGCAGCAATCAGGGGCCGCCTCATCATTGCAGCGTCAACCATTCCACTGCAATGAGGGAGTGACCCGTCATTGCTGGGCGGAGCATTGCTACTGTAATTTTGTTTGTGAATATGGTGGCGGCTTGCGGCCGTGTTCACAAACAATATTAATCAGCCCCCCACTGCCGAGGGGGTGCCCAATCCCCCTCAGCAGCATGTACCCCCTACAACATCTTTGTTTGCTGATGAGGGCCCCAATCCTCATCGGCTTCAGTCCCTTCAGAGTTAAGTTGCCGACGGAAGCCCACCCCCATCGGCATAATGTACTCCCTCCCAGTTTGATTTGCCAATGGGGGAGCCTACTCCCCATCGGCATAATGTCACCCCAAAACAAAACATAGGTTTGTGCCGAGGGGGGTTCCCAATCCCCCTCGGCTCTGGCGCCTCCCATATGTGCCAACAGGGTGCCCAATGCCCTATCGGCTACAGCCAACCCCCCCAAAACAAACACTCATTTGGCATGCTGGGAGCCCACCCCAGCATGCCAAATGTCCCTTTTAAAAAAGAAAACCGTCCCGTGATTTATTTTAGTTTTTTGTTGTACCTGTAAATCAGAAAATGATCTCTCGTTGAGTCCGGTCACCCCGCACCCAACCTCTGCGCACCCTGCCTCCCCTTACCCCCCTTACCCCATACTTACCTCTGGAGTCCAGCGCGATGATCTTCGGTGGACCAGGAACACATCTGCACTCTTCAAAGCCGACTGCGAACTGAAGAAATGCCGGTAAGCTGTATAATGGCATAAATAAGATTTTTTCAACTTTGGTGCATATCTCAAGCATTTTTGTTAATTTTGGCACATGGGTTCAGCCACTGTCATGGTGTTATTCGGTCCCGAAAGGTGATTTCGTCTTCACTGTGTGGAATCATCTTTCAGGACCGAGTAATGAAATGACAGTGCCACTGTTCATGAAGGGGGCTCTCAAAAAGGCTATGTTGCAATTTGTTGAAAAAAAATCCAAATAAATTGCTGTTTTACGAGCGTGTGTTGCTCAGTTGCTACGCACACTCGTAAGTTCACGAATTTGCAATATTTTCACTCCAGATTTTCAACATTGCCAATTTTCTTTACCTCCTTATGAACAGTATAGCTGTCATTTTTCACATCCTGGCCGAAATGTGTTTTCGCACTTCCGGTGCAGAATATCATGGTCGCTGTGCGAAATCAGTGTTCAGGATACATTACAAAAATCACAGTGACACTGTTCATTAGCAGAGGTCCTAAAATGCCTATGTTGAAAACTTGATGATGAAAGTCCATAAAATGACTGTGTTACAAGCGTGCATTGCGCAGTTTCCACGCATGCTAGTAACTTCTCACATTTGCGATATTTTCACTCCAGATTTTCAACATTGCCATTTTTCCACACCTCCTTATGAACAGTACAGCTATCATTTTTCACAACCTGGCCGACATGTGTTTTTGCACTTCCGGTGCAGAATAGTGCGGTCGCTGTGGGAAATCAGTGTTCAGGACACCTTAAGAAAATAGTGACACTGTTCATTAGCAGAGGTCCTAAAATGCCTATGTTGAAAACTTGGTGATGAAAGTCCATAAAATGACTGTGTTACGAGCGTGCATTGCGCAGTTTCCACGTACACTCATAACTTCGCACATCTGTAATATTTTCACTCCAGATTTTCAACATTGCCATTTTACCGTAACTCCTTATGAACAGTACAGCTGTCATTTTTCACATCCTGGCCGAAATGTGGTTTTGCACTTCCATCGCAGAACAGTGTGGTTGTTGTGGGAAATCAGTGTTCTGGACACTTTAAGACAATCACAGTGACACTGTTCATGAGCAGAGGTCCTAAAATGCCTATGTTGAAAATTTGGTGACGAACGTCCATTAAATGACTGTGTAATGCGCATGAGTTGCACAGTTTCCACATATGCTCAGACATGTGAGCATTTTTATTATTTCCACTACAGATTTTCAGCATTGCCATCTCTTCACACCTCCCTATGGATGGTACAGCTCTCATTCTTCAAATCCTGCCGGATCTGTGTTTTCGTACATGTGGCACAGAATGGCACTGTCGCTGTTGGAAGTCAATGTTCGGGACACATTGACAAAATCATACTGCCACTCTTCGTGAGAAGAGGTCCCAAATGCTTTCATGAGGTGGGGTCACAAAAAGGCCATGTTGAAAATTTGTAGTGTAAATACCAACAAACACCCGAGGCATTAGGGTTTCTAACCATAACGTCCTACCCAGTACAGAATGACCGGCATTGGAGTGTGTCTTTGGATTGCCGACTGTACTGCTCATGCCATCCAACCCCCACCTCCAGCCACTGACAGGCATCGAGGTGTACCTTGGACTCTTTGGCCCCAGACTTCACCCCATTCTCCCATGCTGCACCCATTTCAGCATATGCCCTTATGGAATGGGGTGACTGTAAAACCAAACACCCTAAGGCACACCTCAATACGTGTCGGTGGCTGCAGAAAAGGGTGAGGTGACATGGCATGACCGCCATGGGTGATGACCCAATCATTTACCCCAATGCCTGTCTGTCTGAACAGGATGGAGGTGGGGTCGGCGTGAACTTCAATACTTCACTGCTATTCCTATTCTGCATTTGTCTTACTCCTGAATTTCCAATGCTAATACCAGCAAGCAAACATTCGGCATTGACAAATGCTTGTTTTCTAATGTACTAATAAATACTTTTTTTATACTGGAATTGCATTGTCTGGCACAGACTTTTGTTCCTGCATGCAGAACTGGTTGGACCAGGCATTGATCTTGTTAGTGGAGTGTTGTTTGCTGTTGCCTATAATTACAAAATTACCTATTATCTGAGAGACTTTCTAAACCTTAAAATAGAACGCCAAGAGATAAGAACACAGGATTCTACTATATTGACGGAGTCTCAGAATTCAACAGGCCTTACGAAAGCAATACAAAAAACTAGAGAATGATTCTTCATGATAAGTACATAGTACTGTAAAGAGAAAGAAAAGGGGCACAACCAAATTAGTAGTTCTTGTGATGTATTTATACATACCATAACCTCCCCTAGCAAAGGTAAAGGGGAGGAGCTGATTTGATTGTACAGACAAGTCAACTAAAGGGTAATACTTTAGCAGAGCTAAAAAGCTTCGTAGTATTAGAAGTGATATAGCAAAAGAACAATTTTTTTTCTGGCTTAACTCATGAAGAGCAATGCAAGAAATAAACATTATTTAGATGACTTCAAGAAATTTCTGACCCCACTGATGGGGCTGCAAACTGAATAAGGGCTAAACAGTATGGGAATTCACAAAGTAGCTGCACTCCAGAAAAAAGAATACAGAAGAACAAATTCATACAGACTCATGATTTATTCGGCCTCTTTGTTGTTGGCGTGGCACAAAGCTGTGGTGATTCGGGCTATCATGTGACATACAAGTACCTTATGGGGAAGAACAGGATGCAGGAACACGTTATTTTCCAGTGAAAAAGATGTTATAGGCCTAGAGGGCATGGGATGAGGTTGGAGAGAGGATGATTCAGAGGGAACATGTGGAAGAATTTCTTCATAGAAAGGGTGGTGGACAAGTGGAATACCCTGCCTGAGAAAATGGTGGGGGCTGAAACAATCATGGGATTTAAGAATCCATGGGATAGACATAAGGGAATTCTGGAGGTCAGGGGTAAGGGGCAACAGATTTCTAGAAAAACTTATAGTGACCCTACAAGCTTAAATGGGCAGACTGGATGAGCCATAGGCCCTTATCTGCCGACAGTATCTATGTATCTACATTCATCATGGGGAAAGGAACACAGGTACAGTTGTCCAAAATCCCCACCCCCCCAAAATTAAGAGACACCTGATATTGTGGGTACTCAGATCGGCAATTAATTTAATATTGCATTCCATATTCATACAAAAACAACCACCACTTCTTTACAATATCATAAATAGGTTCCAATTTTTAATCATCATCTTCCATTGATCATATCTACATAATTTACATAATTTGACTCATCAATATTTATATCTATATCTTCTTGTCCTCTTCTTCTTCTTCCCCTAAGTGTAAACCTGGAGGCCACTTCAGCTCTTCTCTCTAGAGGTAACGGTGTAAACCGATACCACTTTTCTCATCTTCTTGTTGTCCTTCCTAATTCGGTCCCCCAAAAAATATCCCCCTGCCCCGTGCCTCTCTTACATTATTCATTTTCCACTTCCCATATTTCCTTCTATGTCATCCTTAGGTCTCCAATCCCATTCTCCTGGCCATCCACCCCCGCCGTCCATTAACCTGGAGACTCCCTTCTCTCTTATTTTTTATCTGCCATCCACCTTCGGCAGTCCACTGAAACATCGGGTGGGTGGGAGAGTAAGTTTTTTCTAAAAGTAGCAAAAAGAGGCCGATACCCTCTGTGCAGCCCTTTAAATACCCCTTATTTGGGGTCCTCCCCTTCTCATTCCTCACCTATCACTTTCTTTTTCTCTGTAACCCCTCCTTCCCTGTGATGTCACATGTCCACCCATTTTTTTTGAGTTCCACTCTCATGCTGCCAAATTAGTCATCCAAGAACCCCTCCCCTAATAGAGAGAGAGAGAGAGAGATCCCTCCTTCCCCACCCCCTTACTGTCTCTTCCCCTCTGATTACCTTATCCTTGGATGGGGGGCACTGGGACAACTGTGTCTGCCTTTTAACAGGCAAACCTCATTGTCCCAGGTCCCCCCCCCAATCAAGACAGACACCTGATATTGTAGGTGCTCAGATCAGCAATTAATTTAATATTGCATGCCATATTCATGCAAAAAGAACCACCACTTCTTTACAATATCATACATAGGTTCCAATTCTTAATCTCCATCTTCCATTGATCATATCTACATAATTTACATCATTTGACTCATCAATATTTATATCTATAGCTTCTTGTGCTCTTCTTCTTCCCCCAGGTGTAAACCTGGAGTCTGCTATGGCTCTTCTGTCTGGAGGTAACAGTGTAAACCAATACTGCTTTTCTCATCTTGTTGTTGTTGTCCTTTGTAATTTGCCCCCAAATCCCCACCCCACCCCTGTGCCCCTCTTACAGTTCTCACAGCCTGTCTCCAGCCTGTGTTGGATGACAGGCCTTCCCCTCTTTCTTTTTACTTTCCTATATGTCTGCACCATTTTTTAATAGCCCCCATCATCTCTGTAATAAACATGGCAACTCCCAATTCAGATAGGTGAACCCCATCGGACCTGTAAAATGCACCCACTCTCTCATCTATTCCCCTTCTAATCACCCCCCCCCCATAGAGAGGAACAGTGTACTGACCCTCCTATTCATCTTTTTCTGGCTCTGTCCATGGCTACATTGTTCTTTTAAAAATGCCACACCCTGCGTGGCACTATGTCGGACCATACTAGGGTCTCATGTGGCCACCATTGTTTTAGCTTTTCAGTGTCATGCTTAATTTGTAAATAGATGTCTAACCAGGGCCTGGACCTGATATCATTTCCCCCCAGTTGGACGATGATCATGTCCAGTGTCAGTCTTCTCATCCTCATTTCCCTCAGGGTGGTAATAACTGGGCCCACTTCATTCTCCTGATTCCTGTCCACAACAACCTAACAACCTACAGTGCCTGGGGTCCTGATAGTGCTGTTTTCCCCCCTTCCTTCTTCACTGCACTCCTTTCTGCCCAGTAAATGTATCAGTGCCCTGATATTCAAACCTCCACACGGCATCCAGGCCCTAAATGAGATAAAACCAAAGACCTATGAGTAATTTCCTGAAACTTTGTGCTTTTCCCCCATCCCCTTTTAATGTCCACATTACCTGCCCTACCCATTACTAATATCTGTAAGACAAAAGAAAATGAGTTAGTGTGTTTTTCCATCCAGAGACCTAATGTACCTATGTAAGGCTAGGGAGATGTTGGGGTGTATTATTAGGGGTATCACAAGTCATAAGAGGGAGGTAATAATCCCTCTTTACAAGACACTGGTTAGGCCCCATCTGAAGTACTGTGTGCAGTACTGGAGGCGGCACCTTCACAAGGACATTAACAAAATGGAGGCAGTCCAGAGAAGGGCAACCAAAATGGTGCAGGGACTGCATCAGAAAACATATGAGGATAGATTAACAGAGCTCAATATGTATACCCTAGAGCAAAGGAGGGTAAAAGGTGACATGATCAAAACATTCAAACACCTTAAGGGCATTAACAAGGTGAAAGAGTCTCACATGTTTCAATGTAAGAAAAATAGCAGGACAAGAGGACACAGCATGAGATTAGAGGGAGATCGATTAAGGGGTAATGTGAGGAAGTTCTTTTTCACAGAAAGGGTGTTGGATGCATGGACCGGCCTACCTCAGGAAGTGGTGGATATGAATACAGTGCAGGGCTTCAAACAGACATGGAATAGACATAAGGGAGCAATACAGATGAGTACGAATAGATAGGCCATTGACAGAGTAAAGGTCTATGGCACATGCACAAAGTAGAAAAAAATGGGCAGACTGGATGGGCCTTGCAGTACTTATCTGCAATCAACTTCTATGTTTCTATGTTTTGTAACATTTCAATTTTCATCTGCCTTTTTCTTGTATCTGCCCCTTGGTACCCCCCTGATGCCGCCAGTTGCAATGCTGCCCCTATCCTAAAGGAATGGGATGTGAACCTCTTTGTGTCTTCTCCCACAAAACTCATGCTTTTTTTCAGGAGTGCTATGATCTGATAACTTGTTACTAACTTCCCATCCCTGTGAGTGAACAACTGTCTGGTGCTATTCCAGTGCACTGCAGTGTAAGTCCACAGTGCCTGAACCAGACGTATTATCTGATTAAATTGTTTCCCCAGTTTGATCATGCAGCCCTTTCCTATTTGGTCCATCTTGAAATATTTTAAAAGTATTATCACCCCTTCAGTTGTCCAAACCAAATCTTCCCAGCAGATCCCCACTGTCCCCTTATCCAACCCATGACCCACTGCTTCACTCATCTGGAGTGCTTTGTGGTACATGATCATAAAAACGGTCCAGAATAGCTATGCTTCTTCCCCTGATTTGCATATTCTAGGCAGTGCTTCCACTAGTTTGACCAGAAGTTGTTCTGACACTGGCTTCCTATCATCTGTTTCCTTTGACCTTATCCTCCCCCACCCTTGCATCATTTTTCTTGCGAACATAGTCTTTGTGGGGTCCCTCCAGCCCTTAAGATTGCATATTATGCTGATGGCTGCTAAGTGTATTCCCATCATGAAGTGTGCTAAACCTTTCTCCCATTGATGAACTATGTATTTTCTAAGCTGGTCATCAGTGAATGGCCCACTTACCTGAATGTGGTGTAGTTCCCTGTATGTTTGGAAAGCTCACCATGCCCCCTCGTATGCCTTCAGGATCCGAGGTGACCAGGAGTACCGAAACAACAACTCAACTCCTTCCAGCCAATCTCCCAAATGTGTGCCGGTATGGGTGATTTGTGTTCCTCCACTCTTGGTGCAATGGCCAAGAAACCTGTCCAGCGGCAGACAGAATAGGCTGTCAGCTACTGTGTTCTGAACACCTTCAATGTGCCTAGCCCTAAAGGACATGTTCAGTTTCAAACCCTGCAGGACTAACTGTCTCAAAACCCTCAACACTGAATCAGATGATGCTCCCCTATTGTTTAGCACATCAACAGCCACTCTGTTGCCATACCAGAAGGTCACTTTTTGATTCCTCAGCTCCTCCGCCAAAATTAGCATGCTTACCCAAATTGGTATTATCTCCAAAAATGTGATATCCTTAGTCAGCCCCTATGAAATCATTCTACCGGCCATGCTTCTGAGAATCATCACCCTCTAAAGTATCCTCCCATACCTAGCCCGCCTGCTGCATCTGTATACAACTCCAGGTCCGTGTTGTAGACCCATTCCTCTTGCCAAAAGGATACTCCATTGAACTGGCTGACAAATGCCCCCCCATATCCCCAGATCTGCCTGCGTGCCCTTGTCTAGGTCTACCCAGTGATGTGGCCTGACTATTCCCTGGGCGGCCTTCGCCGACCTTCTCATAAAAGCTCTGCCAGGCCCGATCACCCCGCAGGCAAAATTGAGGTGCCTGATCATCTGTTGTGCTTGACTCAATTGCACCCTGTGCCTATCCCTTGTGTCCCCTAACAAATCCCTCAGTTTCTGCACCTTCTTATCTGGCAAGCAGAAAAACTCCTGTTGTGTATCAATTTCAATGCCCAGGAATTTGAGAACCCTACTGGGACCCTCTGACTTTCTTTCTTTTTCTCTGTAACCCCTCCTTCCCTGTGATGTCACATGTGTCCATCCATTTTCTGAGCCCCACCCTCAGGCTGTCGAATCAGTCATCTAAGAACCTCTCCCTAAGAGAGAGAGAGACCCCTCCTTCCCCCCTCCCCCTTGCTCTCTCTTCCCCTCTGATTACCTTACCCTTGGGTGAGGGGTACTGGGACAACTTTGTCTGCCTTTTAACAGGCACACCTCATTAGCTCTTATATTTTAAATGATTAAAGGGATACTGCCACAGTTACTAAGCACTTTATTGCTTACATCTGTTTAATTGCCATCATAATCAAGTCAAAAGTGTTATATAATATATCAAAAATGGTGATAAAAAGAAAAAAAACCCTTAGTAAACAAGTTATAATAGTGTACAATATTAGGGCTGGGACCTATAAGAAAAAGTAGCAATGTTATAGATGGAAGAAGAATTAGAGGGGGAGACATAGGCTAGTAAGCAAAATCATTGTGAACAAGCCAATAGCAATCAGAATACAAAAATCATTCTTATTAATTTCATTGGAGGACCACCTATAAAAATAAAGTCCAGAAACAAAATATAATAAGATTTAAAATTACACAGGATAATCACTGTTGAAACAAGCCATAATCGTACCATAGAGCAAAACATGGCTAACATGCATAAACGTGTAAAAAGAAGCAGCTGTAGTGGACACAAAAAAGTAAATAAATTAATAAGGTATAATTCCATAATATCTGATGATGTGACAAAAACGGCCAGTGGGCTTATAGTACAGCCATAACAATTACTTGCAACATGTGCTGTTTGCAGTGTAAATACACTTATAAAATATTATTCAAGGAATAGCCATGTCACTTCAAAAGGTATACATAAAAAAGTAATGTAGGGGGAGAACGGGTGAAGGGCCAAGGACAAAAGAGTGGAGAGAGGATAAGAGGAGACACTCCTTCATGCATAATAAATATAACAGAAAAATGGAAATGTTATCCAAATATTAATTTCCATAGAATGGATGTATAATTATAAAAAGGGGCTGAGAAATGGAGCTTTCTGATTGGCTATAAACATTCTAACAGCATTATGTTTATTAACATACATATAGTGTATGGTGGAACATTGTTATGGATAGAAATCAATAATTAGAATGGAGTTGTTTTGCTGCGGTAGCTATGTCATCGCTGCTGTTATGCTGCACTAGCTACATAGCTGCTGCAGCATAACAACATGGAACGCACTTGCACGTTTGGATTATAATTGCCAAAGAGGAAGTGGCCACAGTGGCGAGAAAGGCAGCAGAGGAGAGTGGCTAGGATAAAATCAGTTACCTAGTAAACACTCAGTTAAATTGATTGTTTTTTTTTTCCATCGTGATAGCAGCCCATACTCTATAAAAGACAATTTATGGGCCACTATGCATAACAAGCATGAGTAGCCACCTCGTGGTTGTCATGGCGACCAAAACCTCTTGCGCTATGCTCTCAAGGTTATAACAGTTGCCATAGACAACCGTTCTGTGGGTACTCATGCTTGTTATGGATACTGGCCTATACATTATCATCTATGTAGAGCTTAATAATATGCTGAACAATGTTTAACACTATTTAAAAAACATTTTTATTATAATAACATTAAGGCAGTCCCAGGGTTTATGTTAATGGTCAGTTAATCACACTCTTGTGCTACATTACACCTTTAGAGGGTGATTAACAGACCATTAACATAACCCCTGGTTATGCTTGCTTGCTTAATTAACAAATACAATCCGAAGACAGTAGATGGACAGAGGTAATCCCAGACTTCCATCACAACTCTCACTAGTGCTGCTGACAACCTGTTTGTTTCAAATAGATCCCTACAAAATATATAACACAAAAGTTAGTCTAAAATCTATATATTACATGTTTATTTGTGTTTTCATTGCATAATAATAGTTTTTACCGAAGAAATAAGATAACTAGGAATCATTAGAATGCAATCTCTTTACTACTGCTACCATTACATCTGCGTTGCATACCAATAATTTTATAAAAAAGTAATGCCGTTCAAATCAATCAGTGAAACAGTCTGTGGGACAGATTTTCAAATGTTCTAGACCTCAGCAAGCCCCGTTGCATCGATGATACGGCGCATGGGGCTTGTGGCAATCTAATGTGATTTTCTATCCAGTGAGGCCATTGCCGCAAGTTAGACCAATGTTTTCTGGTCTAACTTACGGCAATCCTTGGGGCCTGTTTTATGGAACTTGTGCCAAATATTTGGTGCAAGCTTCTGTAATTTGTGAAAACTCTCACAACTGTGCCCAAGCTTGCAACATCAGGTGCATCTGCAGTGAAGGGTTTGGCACACCACCAGAACCTAAGTGTCGTAGCGTAGGGCTGGACGCATGCTCTGCGTCATGCTTTGAAAATTCTGCCTTGTAGCATGTCTGCATGTACATCCATTTTGACTCTTTTTGTAAAAGAATCTGCATTCTATCTCCCTCTCTAAGACATGCAAATACTCTTTTGATTCCCATGAATTTAAAACCCATGGTACTTCCGCTGTACTGTAGGCTGTTTGGAAATATATGCTAATTGGTGCACAAGGCTCATCCACAGAAACATAATGTTTATGTTCCTGTACAGTTCTCTTTAGAGGACACATAGTGTGTCTGACATACAGTATAGCTTCGGACAGGAGCACTAAATAACATACACAATGACATCAGAATCACAACCAATAAATTCCTGTATCTGTACTGAATGCATTCCAAGGGGGTGTTCAAAGGTATTTCCAGTGATGCTGAATTTGCACACATTAGATCTCCCGCAACTCTAGTATCCTGAAGATGGTGGGGGTAGCCAATTGGTGTAAGTTTTGGTCAAGGATGTATTTTTAAACCAAGAATGCGTTACCATAGCTCCTATATTTGGATCATGGTGATAGGTAACCCTGGATTGACCACCAACTGTGGCAAAGAGGGCAGGATCACCTCTTATCACATTCCAGTGTTTGGTGACAATATTGGATATCTGAGATGACAAACTGTTGTACTCCATTACCGTAATAATTGTAGCCATACTTTCACTTTCAGTGTGTTTTTGTTTTGTTTCAACAGGCAGTCTCTGTCTAGCCTACCTGGGTTGCCTATATACTCGTCTAATATAGCTCTTGGGTACCCTCATGCTGCAAATGTATGGTTCCATGTGATATGAGTAACAATTTAAAGGCGACTGACATTATAGCAACTACAATTCACTGAAAACAAAACTGGCGATCAGCACTATATCAACCCATCAAAACAGTGACGGCAGTATACATTTCAATAGGGGGATGATGTACACTTACTTTTAATGAGTGTCCCCCACTCTGAGCTATAGCAGGAGGATACATTAACTTACAATAGATGCCTGCTTGAAAACAAGTTCCAGTTTGGAGTGCCCCATTACTGACCGTATCCATGGATACCTGAATGTTCAAAGCCAGTAGCTTCCATTTCTTTCCCCTCACTTAGTGAGGGATGAGATCCCCCACCCGCCACCCACCTCCGCTCAGTAGTATTGCCCAAGAGTTACAGCAAGTGAACAACTTTCATCAGTCTTTTCACATTTAAAATGAAAAAAATTACAGGTTTTGTAGTTGAAAGCAGTAGCACTGACATGTCATGTGTTCAGCGCTACTCTGACACAGCCCAGCTCAAGTTCACTGCACATCCGCTGGCCCAATACACAAAAATGACAGAAATATAGGATACTGTTTTTTTTTGTAGAGGAAAATCAATTCCCTGACCTGCAGTTACCTGGCCATGCTCCTCTCCATCAGCCAGCCATATTCAGTACAGCCTGCTTTACACTGTTCTGTTCCCGTATTTTCCTTAGCATTGTAAACTCAAAAATCACCCCCCCCCCAGTTGACCATGTTTAAACAACCAGATGAAGAGTGATGCTGTTTATACTTAAAAAAATAATAATTTACACAGCTGACATCCTACATCAAACTTGCAGGTCTCCACTTCCAGGTTTTCTGAAACAAGGTCACGTGCTAAACAGCCACATCTTCCAACTGGGGAAAAAAAGGGCTTGAAGGAATGGAAGAGTACTGTTTTTCAAACTAAGCACAAAATAAAACATGCCAGTTTGAACAAAACTTTTAAAGTTCACAAGAAACTCCATCTCTTGAGGTGGTAGTTGGGGGGAGGAGATAAGTAGAAAGGAATGACTCTGTGGGTGGGGCAACAGGAAACATAACAGCACAAAAAGGGATTGACTATTTTACCAAAACAAGATTTTTCCAGTCTTTGTATTTACTTAGAAACACATTTCCTTTCTTATTTTATTACTTAATTAAAATTTACAGAGATGCCCATTTTCTAAGTGCAATAATACCCTCCAGAGTGGTCTGTATGGGCAATAATGGACCTTCCAGGGGCTGTAAGGCCCTCCACCTGTGATGTTGGGTCTCATTACTCCCCTCAATGGTCCGCTATTGCCCATTTTGCACTGTTATTTTTACCATAATAACATTATTGGGTATTATTGCTTGCATACTCAACTACAGGAGGGGTGAACACTGGGGGACAGGAGAAAATATGAGAGGGGGGGCTACCCCATTGGGACACAAGAATGTAGGGGGACACCACAACTGGGGGGAACAAATTCGGGGAACAGGAGGACACACACACACACACAAAAAAAATTGTAACAGCTACATCTCACAAAATATTAACCTACATGCAGTTCCAAACCTGGGTCCACGACCTTTACAGGTGGTGACCGTATCCACAATGCCAGGCAGCCAGCTCGGAAGCTGCATGCTAAATTACTCCATTTAGCCTATGTAACTCTACACTCTCTAGTCATTCACCCTTGCTATTATGTCCCTCCACACTCGCCATTTATTGCCCTCATTGTTCTTTCATGGTCACTATTTCTTCAGGCACGCAAATTGAGTTGCTCAATTTGAGTCACTCAGTTTGTTTTGCCCATATCACTGGATACCAAATTTACTTTACAATTCACTAGCCTGTTCCTCCAATACTGTACAGCACTATCTGTATAATTTCTATGGATGCACACAAATTGGCCTCAAGGGCAGCATGTATAGTATGTTTAGGATGTGCACACTGGGCCAGTAATAGGGTATCTCTGCTTGCTGGTTAATAGTGTGTGCTGATCTGCACCTTCTCATTATGATCAACATCAATTGATAAATCCAGAAAAATGGCATGATATTCACGAATGCTAGCTGTAAACTCAAGATTTAATCATTCCAGTTTAAACTACAAATAAGAGGCAGAAGCAGTATCTCCCCTTAAGATGACAATAATAATGTCCATATACCTGCCCCAGAAGGCTATCTGTGGCAGGTGTGGTTTACTGCCATAGATGAATATCATGGTCTCCTCCCAGCAACCTAGAAAACATTTGGCATATTAGAGGGACATGGTGGTGCCCATATCAGTACCACATATTTATAAAAAGAACTCCCTGTCCAAAACAAAATAGTCAAAACAAATATACTTCCTGCATTATCAATTCAGCAGGGAAAGACCTGGCAAGTTGGTATGTGCATAGGTGATACTGTAATGCCTGAATGCCCAAGAGATGGTGTATGGAGGTGTACAGAAAATTAAGTTGAACCAGCATAATTTACTATGGCAATTTGCATATACTGCCCATGGTACAGTACTTTGCATTATGGGGGTATGTGTGATTTTGTTTTTCTTTGAAACTTGGCTTCCCGGCTAGTGCCCTTTGGGGTAACCATTGCCTTAGTGCTTGCCCACTGAGGTTCTTTTTTTGGGGGGGGGATTCACCACAACATAACCCAGATAGACCACCTTAGGGTAGCTGGTTCATTCCACTGGGGTGTCACACAGATGAGGCACACTGATGAGTCCTGGTAGGACGAAACATGTGTATGTGTTTTCTGTTAGCACCTTTTGCAGACTGTGTGTGAGAGACCTTTTGGTAACATGCATTTCTGCTTAAAGTTGAACCAGCATAATGTACTATGGTGATTTGCATATATAGCCCATGGTGCTTTGCATTATGGGGGTATGTGTGATTTTGTATTTCTTTGAAACTTGGCTTCCCGGCCAGTGCCCTTTGGGGTAACCATTGCCTCAGTGCTTGCCCACTGAGGTTCTTTGTTTTTTTTAACAACAATAGCTATCCTTTGGTAAGTTGGCAGCCAATCAAAATCCTTTATTTTGGACAATAAATCCATAGTGCCCTTTATGTGAGATGAGACAGTGCGCACAAGTTGCTGAAGAAAGTAGTCCAGAAAAACTAAAATTCTTTTGATCAAAGAATACTGACTGGATAAAAAAGCTCTACCTGGTGGACTCTTTCAATGTTTGTGGGATCTCGGAAAGACATACAGTATAATGTTGGAGTCTTAGGATGTTGTGCCATCACATAGTTTCTTTCTTGAGGTGTAATTCAATGGAGACTGCACAAGTTAAACAAGAAAATGATCAACTCCTCTTTTTAAAAGCTTAAAGTGGGATCACTGGATAGTTTCCTATAATTTGTTTCATTGGATGATAGTCTAGCAATTTCTGAATGAATAACTTGGCCATTACCACAGTGAGTACCACTTTGTCTGCAGGTTTCATCTCAACTGCTGTATTGTTTTTCAGCTCTGTTACTGCCTGCTGTCCCTCTGCAGACAGATTTACATGCTGTTTGGGCCATTGTGAATGCATCAGCTTCTTCAAATCTTGCATTACAAGTGTTTGATATATTTGTAATGATGGGAATCCCATTGCTGATGGATGAAAAGCTGAAGGCAGTTTAAAGTATGTTTTATGCTTGCTACTTTGTAATATATCAAGTGGAATAACGTCCATTTGTATCTCGCCCCAGTTAAGTGCTTCTCCAGTAAGTGGCATTGTCCCACCATCCAGATGCTGTGGTTCATTTTCCTCAATCAGATTTAATAGGGTTTGTAAGTCATAGTCTATTTATTTATTTTATTTATTTGCAATCTTGGAATAACACCTTTGGGGGCAAGCTCATTACATAGGTTCCATGTCAGGGCAAACAGACAATAAGAACATAGTACAGATTAGGGAGGAACAAATAGTAATGTCCTAGTACAGGAATGGTTATAACTAGTAAAGTCACAGTCGTGCACTATGTACAAATAGCCTGAGTCAGTTATGATAACTTTGGCATTATTACAAAGGCTATGTACAAATAGCCAAAGTCAGTTATGATAACATAGGCAATTAATACAGAGGGTGTGGGACAGAGAACAGACATATCAAGGCACCACATAGACAAGACAAAACAGGGACTAGAGGAGAAGGGAAAATGAAAGGAATAGCCCTGCAGACTACAGCTGACAGAAAGAGACCAGCTCCTCTGGCAGTGTGTTTTATGCTGCGGGGTGGGCAGAGGTGGGAATACAGGTTACTGGGCCTGTAAGTGGGAATGGGGGGGTGAACTAATAAAATAAGGAGTGGAAGGATGGGAGGAATATGGGTGGGGGGGAGGAAGGCAGGTGAGGATGGGATACTATAGGGGAAGTATGAGCAGAAGTGATTAAATACCAATCAGAGTGGGAGCCGACAGGAGACAGGATAGGTGCAGTGCAGGCTAGGTAGGTGTGGACCAGCCACTGGATGGGATCCAGAATAGGCGGAACAGTTTCTAGAGTTATAGCAAGTAAGATACAGAAAATAATCACAGCTGGCATTTGCAATTAGCTATTGTCTCAGTTTTTTTTTTGAAGGGACCAATTAATGTTAGGGATGAAACATCAGCATGAAGGGAGTTCAGCCATCCAGGGACATGGTAGGTGAAGGACCTTTGACCCATGGAGGTGTGACAATGGGGAATTTTAAAGATGTGACTATCCAAACTGTGGGTGGGTAGCAGGCCAAGACTAACTTTGTTTGACAACAGACAGGACTGTTAGAGAAGTCTGCCAGAAAACTGTAGCCAGTTTGTCTGAGCATACAGGTAAAACTTGTGCATCAGGTGTTTGGCTCCTGAAACAAGTTGTCAGGCTTTGTTTAATGCTACTTTTATGTGGCAAGGGGGGGGGTTGTCTATAGCAGAGCCATAAATTACCAGCCCATAGTCAATGAGAGTCACCAAGAAACTTTGCACAGCTAGCTTAAGGGCATCAGGGGTTAGACTGTGCTTGTGCCGGTGCAGCAGAACAATGCAAGTATTCAGTGGAGTAACCAGCCTTTTAAAAAGTGTATGTACAAGTCAGTGACTCTACCCATTTGGCTGGGGGTCTGGGGGCCACCTAGGCCCCCAGAAAATTATGGCATTTTTGATGCTTTATGGTGCATTTTTTGGCCAACTGTGGGAGTATACAGTACCCTTCTACCATAGCCTTTTTACATACCAGTACCACTGTTCTGGCCACTGGTGGCTGCATAGTTTCATTTTGGCACCCACTGTTGATGCCATCCTTGCAGTGCAGGTATACAGTTAGGTACTAAGCACTTATGAAAATGATGAGTGCTTAGTAAGTAAGCACTGGAGACTGTTTAAAGTGTTTAAAAATTATAATATAGAATAGCACTGGAACAAGCCACGGGTCTGGGGGCTGCTAAGGCCCCCAGAAAATGTTAGTATTTTTATTGCATTCTGGTGCATTTTGGGGCCAGTTGTGGGAGTTTTACAGTGCCCTATTACCACAGCCTGACATATCACTACAGTTCCACTTTACTAGCCACTGGTATGCAATATACACATGATTTAGGTCAGGATAATTAAATGCATTAACAAAATAGAAGGAAGTTGCAGTCTTCCTTCAGAACATTTTCATTATCAGAATAAGATGAAACATTTGCTATTTTTTTCTTATATAACAATATACAGTCACACACAAAAAAAATTACATATGAGCTTTTTCTGCAGCGCTGTTCCTTTTCTGGGTCCACTGCCACACCTGGCTGGGTTACAAATGGATTGACAGGTGAGAGTACCTGCACTGAAGTACTCTGAATGCAACCCAGCCAGGTAAGCCATGAACTCTGAACTCAGCAAAACAGGGACACCAGCACTAGAAACGGTCAATAAACTCAAACTAGGAAAAAAAAGCCATGCAGAGAGAAAGTAAAAAAAATTACTCGAAAAGCACAACAACTATGGGTGGAGGGTCATGCCCCACCCACACACTTCATTAGCCCCCCCCCACCACTTATGGAAACACTGGGGTTATACTGTCTTCCAACACCTTAGGAGACTACCAAGACTCCAACCTGCAGCAGCAGCATTCTAAAGGACACCCAAGTCCTTCCCCCCCCCACAACAGTCAAGCTTACATTCCCACTGCCTGAGACACACACAGTTAACCAGTCAAACAAAAAGCCTTGCCTGGTGTCTCATTTCCCATTCCTCTAAGAGGCACTTACCTAGAAGATAGTGTTGAATTGCAGCCTGTGGTGGACTTACTGGACTGACTGGTGGCACTAGGTGACACTCTCATATCCAAGAGAGGCCCCCCATCCAGACCCATAAATGTATATTGCAAAATCCACACAACCCATCAAGGTAAAAGTACCAATGTATATAATTGAAAACATTTTAAAACCAGGGTCAGCATTTAGTGGAATTCAGGGTCATATCAGATTATTTTCCAATAAGAATTTAGTATTTAAATCTTTTCTACGGTCACAAGCTTGTTGGAGCACAGCATAAGGAATGTACTTTATCAATAAACCAATACTGCTATCACCATCACCAAAGCCAGAGAAAACTGAGAAAGAGCATTACATTTCAGCAAAGTAAAAGGGCAGTGTGTGACATGCTCCAACCAATACAAGTGCAAGTAGGAGGCACTGTAGCAACTGACCCAAAAACACCCACAGTACTGTCAAATTGCCCAACAGTCTGAGCCACACTATGCATATGCTGCTTAAAATGTATCAACACAGCAGGCTAGATTCCACTGCTCATTGAACCATCTGAGGCCCCACTAGTTAAATTCGAATCTGTGGAGATTTTAATACCAACATTAACAATGCCTCCAGGTCCAGAACACACACTTTATAGACAGTGACAGAATATTGAACATTACACTGCTAGAGCTACAGCCATATACTGTATGGATATATTCATTTCCTAAAAGTAACATCAAATTCAATCAGCAGCTAATGTGTGGCCTGCCCTCTCTCTTCACAAGGCAGCCTGGATTGCTGAGGGAGACAAAGATGAACCCTAGTTTGGATAGCACATATTATTGAGGATGTGCAATACAGGCACTGCAGTAAAATATTATGGGTCAGGATCACTAGAGGGGGAAGAGGGGAGCGGAAATTGCTTAACCAGGAAAAACACACTAAGCCAAGCGTGTTTCCAGGTGCTACCTGGGAGCGCAAGCAAGTTAAGTGACTTCTTCAGGATCACACATTATGCAAATATCTGGGGGCTGATGGGATTCAAACCCAAGTCTCCAGGTTTATAGCTCAGTGAGCTGCAAACCTGGAGACCTGGGTTCGAATCCCAGCAGACTCCACTTGCAGTTGGTGCTCTTAACCACTACACTATACTGCTTCCTATAGCCCATTAGTAACTTGAACACTTATTCACTTTTTTTGCTTATGGTTGTTTGCTAACAAAACTTCACAACTTATTGCTCCCAACTTTTGCTGTGAATACACTGCATTGCCAGTGGAATGGTTCAGACTTTCTGAACAGCATGCTGAACGGAAGTGATGACTTTATGACTATGAGGTGTTAGCCTGAGGCAGTACTTTACTGCTGAAATAACACAGCGTATATATTTCAACCCCAAATAATGAAGTTTAAAAAAATGTTGGCACCAGTGGAACTTATTGAACCCAGTGGGGTCAATAAGTTCCACTGGTGCCACAGATTACATTACATCTTAGCTCCCATGCCTGGGAGGCTTCTAAAGGGAGCATTGAGTTCGACAGCTCTGGGGGAACAGAAGGGGGCGGCCTTCTCATTATGAGTGGCAATGAGACATCAACTTCCCTCTTCCACCGGCCAATGCTGGCAATGGACTGACTGGCATAATTGCATCAGGGGAGGCAGGAGAAGCATATAAGGGGCAAAACAGTACCATGCTTGCTCTCTAAATGACAGTCAGCCACCTACTCACTACATTATCAAGCCTAGAACTGATTCCATGGGCAACAGCAGGATTGCAAAACTGGGGAGGGGGGCAGGCCCCCATATGTGAATTTTTCCAAAAAGAGGGAGGTCCGGTCCAGAGGGATTTTCCCCTGCTTAATCTGATGCAAAATGGTGCATTTTAAAAGCACATGACATCTGCTTCAAGACAAGCATAATCAACTAGCTAATTTTATACACAGTCTTTATTTACTGGGGCTAAAAACAAATACCCTGAGACAGTAGGCAATTAGGGATGCAGCAAATGCAGCCTTTATTTTTCCTGGAGATAATCTGCCCCCTTTCTCACTAGTAACACAAGCCAGAGATAGTGTAGCTATTCCCTCCCCGTCCCCACCAGTTACAAACGCAAGCAATGCAGCATCAGTTGGTATTACTCCTCCTCA
Organism: Neoceratodus forsteri; assembly: GCA_016271365.2. Classification (NCBI taxonomy): domain Eukaryota; kingdom Metazoa; phylum Chordata; order Ceratodontiformes; family Ceratodontidae; genus Neoceratodus; species Neoceratodus forsteri. The sequence continues at coordinate 1,761,837,823 of CM057455.1, read as the reverse complement.
CCAGCTACACCCAGCAGCTGAGCTACGCTTCCTCACCAGTTACACAGGCTACCATATGTAGTACCAGCAGCTCCCCCCCCCCACTGAGATACACACAGCAGCAGCTACCCCGTCCTCATTAGTATTACCAGTTTTGCACACCAGTGGCTCAGTCAGTCTCCATTCCCTTTTAGCTAGGCTAGTGCCAAGGTGTTTGAGGCTTACAAGGTTAGGTGAGTGAGTGGCCAGGTCAATCGACGATGATGAGCAACGAGCATGAGCCCAACTCTGTCTCCCACCCGATGCAATCCAAAGACTGAGACTGTCTCTCAAGGTGGCTGTAATATGTACTTTCACTTTCACCCTAACAGCTAAGCCGATGCCAATCCTGATCCCAAGTGAGCAGCAGGCGGGAAAAAAATACTACAACTTTGGTTAGCGGAGAAAAAACAACACATGGTCAAAACTGTCCAATTGCTCCACTGCATACCGAAACTGCAGCTGTTGCTTTGAGAGTGCCACCAGTGCCAGCATGTAGGATTATTTGTGGAGCCCCCCCCCCACGTGCTAAGGACTGGTGGACCTGACCAGGGTTCGACCAAATTGGAAAAAATACAATTAAAAAAAAAATAAAAAACTGTGATTGTTCGGGGATTTTTTCTGTAAGCACGGGCGTACAATAAGTATGCATGGTTACGCCACTGCAAGTATTTACAGCCTTAGTAACTTTGTTGATGTGGAGATCGAAAGACATTGTGCTAGCCAGCATCCTCCCCCAGATATTTGAAATGTTGCACTGGTTCTAGTGGAGAACCCGCCTCGTTTGAGATGAGAAGTGGGTGAGTTCTGTACCAATTTTGGGCAGTGGAGAACATCATAATTTTTGTCTTTTTGTAGTTCATCACAAGTTTCTGTTCTTTTAACCAGCTTTCTACAGCTGAGAAGTTTCTCTGGAGTTTACATTCAAGAGTGAGGGGGTTTGAGTCACTGTCAAACAGAATAGTGTCATCTGCGTATAATAGTAAATGACACTGGCGAGTGGATGGGAGTTGGTTTAGGAAAATGCTGAATAAAAGTGGAGCCAAAATGGACCCTAGTGGCACTCCTGAGTTGACTGGTCAACTATCAGATAGGGTATTGGCAATCTTAACTTGTTGAGTCCTGTTCTGCAGGTAGCTCGTGAACAAAGCTACAGTGTCAGGAGAGAGACCAATAAACTCTAGCTGTTTAAACAGTGGAGCGTGGTTCACCGTGTCAAACATTTTGGATAAGTCAATATAGGCTGCACCGATAAGAAGATCTTGGTCGAGGGAGTTGTGTATGTAACCTGAAAATCCAAGCAGCGCTGTAGTGGTGCTGTGACCCTTTCTAAATCCATGTTGCTCCAGGCGTTGCAGCTGATACTTTCCAGGTATAGAAACTTTCAAGTATCTCAAGGGAATCAATAAAGTCCAAGAGGGTAGCATCTTTCAAAAAAAGAGGTGTGCAAGAACAAGGGGGCACAATTTGAAGATAGAAGGGGGGCGGCTCAGAGGTAATTTAAGGAAGTATTTTTTCACAGAGAGGGTTGTGGATGCATGGAATGGCCTTCCGGAGGAGGTTGTGGAGTCAAAAACAGTGGTGGAATTCAAGCATGCATGGGACAGTCATAAAGCAATTCTAGGGGGTGGGGGTAGGAAGAAGTAGGCTGCTGGTTAACTAGGATCTGCAGCTTATCCAATAGGTAGGGAAATGGGCAGACTGGGTGGGCCAAGCGGTCCTTATCTGCCGTCAAAATCTATGTTTCTATGTTTCTATATTCACCAAGCTGATCTGCAATTATTCTCTCAAGTGCTGTATTTCTAGTAACATGTGAAGCAGCTCAGTATTGTGTTCTGTTTTGTTGTGATTTTTTAGTGCCCGCTTGCTTGGGTCAGGGAGTGGTGTGGGTGTTCTCAAGTAAAAACCTGATGATTCTTGTAATCTGCACTGTCTTTGACAAATTTGTTTTTCCTCCTGTCTGAGACTTGATTTTCATGCACTGTGAATTTCATAATTTCCTCAATAATTTGCAAAGTCTCAGTGGTCTTTCAGCGCTAGCAACTTTTTTTTTCTTCTTCAATTTCCATAGACACATTTTTACAGATCTCTTCATCCTGATCAGTGAGTATGTCAATTCATTTGAATAAGTGGTAAATGTGTTCTCCAATCTTTGTATATTTCTGAGATAAAACCATCAGTTAAGCCGGCCCAGTGGCGCTGAGGGCTGAGGCGCTGGACGCCACACCTCACACTATGCTGGCGACCCGGGTTCAGGAATGGACTCGGGTGGCCGGGGGTCGGCAGGGAAGAGGGAGGATTGAGCATCCCAGTGGATGCTCTCCTCCCTCAGGGGTGGGAGACCAAGAATGCACTAGTGTTCTGCATCCCTTCAAGCCAGTGGAAGCACTGCAGCAGTAAGAGATGGAGGTGGCTCTGCAGAGTTGGGGATGGGAGATGTTGGACGTCCCATGAGGGGTAAGGCATGCATCAGCACGCCACCCCTCGGGATGTATGTCCCACTCACTGGACGTCTCAGAGGATAAGGAAGTACAAGAGAGAAAAAATGGAAAAACACCTCTCGGCAGCCCTAGATGAAAGCCTGCTCTGGTTCCATCCAACACCACCAAAAAGGGACAGACCCCGCTGTGCAGGAGGTAAGAGATGGAGGCGCTCTAGGGGCAGATCCCAAGAAGGTGGGGTGGTGGAAATGAGTGGATGGAAGGAGTGGGCACCAAGAGGAGACAGGAGGGAAAAACACAAAGTAAAAAAAAAAAACCAGCAGTTATAACTTGTCCAAACATAAGCCCTCAAGGTGCCCACCCCTTCACTTTATAGAGTTTAAGGCAACAGTGCAATGAAATTGGGCCAACATTTGGCCCTACCTGTTTTCACTATAAAAGATTCCAGGCATCTTCCAGTTTAATTTGGTGGTACAGTTTTCTCATTCCACCAAGATCTGAGTATTTTATAAATGTTTTAGTTGATTTTTTTGTCAAGAAAAAAAGATGGCCACCACATTTTCCATATAAATAACATTGTAGACCTGGAAAGGGTCAGGACAGAAAAAATAAAAAGGTTTCATGGTGAATGGCATAGAAGTCACCTAGACAAGTACATTTGACAGGTGTACTAATATTTTTAATTGTAGCTGAAACTAGCTTTTTTGGAAAATCATTTTTCACTGCACTGCTGCTTTAAATATCCTTTTGTTGTAAAAAATGGTAAATTCTCTGTTCTTTAACTTCTCATAGTTGCCAAACAGTGCTTTCAATCCTGAATCAGATTCTGGTAACTCAGTGTTACTTGAAAAAAGGTCACCAGCTAAAAGGCGGTGTCTAGTAGATGCAGCCACACTTCTGAAACAGTTCAGAAAGTTTTTTGCTTCGTGTTCGGGTGCAGTTCTACTACCTTACTGATGTCATCATCATTCATGTCCATTTTGTTTAAAGCAGACCAAACTACAAACTGTAGTCCTTTGATGTACTAATGAATGGCTTTTACATCAGGGAAAGTGAGAGGGGAAGAAAAGAACTAAAGAAGTGAACTGTGACAAAGGGGTCAAATAAACCACGGTCATTGACAGATGTTAAATAATCCCACATGCCTTGCTGACCACAATATAGTTCAATGATGTTTCTCAATCAGCACAGGAGACTAGAATGTTTCTAAGAGCATGATTATGTACTGTCTTTGCGGAGCTCTGTGGTAATGGATTTATGTGGTAGGACTCTCAAGCATGTCATAAGTACAGACTCAAATCAAATGGGGGTGGGTCTGTGTGACTCTAGAAATGAGAAAATTTGGAACAAGATTTAAAAAAAAATAGATTGTGGGGACAAACTAAATGTTGAAGTGGCATAATTCAAGTCAGATCTAAACATAACAAGCATTTGTCAATGCCGAATGCTGCTTGCTTCTATGTGCTGTTTAGGAATTTGGAAGTCATTGGAGTGCAAATATTGAAAATTCGCAAACTTACGAGCGTGCGTAGGAACTGGGCAATGCACGCTCGTAAAACAGTCATTTTTAGGAATTTTTTCACCAAATTTTCAACATAGCTATTTTAAGACCTCTGCTCATGAACAGTGTCACTGTGATTTTCTTAATGTGTCCCATACATTGAGTTCGCACACCGACTGCGCCATCGAGCACTACATGGGCGGAAACACATTTTGGGCAAGATGTGAAAAATGACAGTTGTACTGCTCATAAGGAGGTGTGGTAAAATGGCAATGTTGAAAATCTGGAGGGAAAATATTGAAAATTCGCAAACTTACGAGCGTGCGTAGGAACCGCGCACACACGCCGTAGTCAAACATTTATTTTTGAATGTTTATCAATTTCAAAATAGGCTTTTTGAGAGCCCACCTTATGAACACTTGCAGTGTCATTTCATTAATCCTTCCAGAAAGGTGATTCCAGTGGCTGCGAAATCACCTTTCGGGCCTGAGTAACGCCATGACAGTGACATCATTCATGAGAAGGGGTCCCAAAAACCCCATTTTGAAAATTTGGTGCAAAAATTCCAAATATATGAAATATGCAATAAAGTTGAAAAAACCCTATTTATTCCATTATACAGCTTACCGGCATTTCCTCAGTTACGCGATCGGCTTGAAGAGTTCAAACGTCTTCGGTCCACGAAGATCATCACACCGGACTCGGAGGTAAGTATGGGGTGAGGGGTGTGGAGGCAGGGTGCACAGTGGGTGGGTGCGGGTTGTGGGAGGGGGTAGGGAAGCGCCAAGGGACAGTTTTATTTCCAGGTTTTTGTTTTTAATGACGATGCGGGACGTTTGCCACGCTGGGGTGGGCTCCCAGCGTGGCACAAGGATGGTTGGTGGGGGGGCGTGGAGCCGACAGAGGATTGGGCACCCCCGTAGGCTAAACACATTTTGCCACAATGGGGTGGGCTCCCAGTGTGGCACCTGGATGCTTTGGGAGGGGGAGACAGTCGAGCCGACGGGGGATTGGGCACCCCTGTCGGTCAGACAGTGTGGGGAGGGGAAGGCGCATGAGCACGCAGGTGCACAAGGCCGCTGCTGCATGTGTAGTGGGGGGAGAGCTCTGCTCACTCAAGAGGAGCTCTCCCTTTCAACTGTATGCCACTGCATTTTCAACTTGTCATAGACAGCTGCAGCAGTGATTAGAGAACTGGGGCCGTGCCTGCAAGCACACTGACTGCATTGGAAGAAGGGCTGACACATCTCCGAAAACTCGGTTGATGGCACTATGTTTCTTGCACATGCATGCAAGCAACATAAAAATAAGAAACATCCTGAAGAGGAGCAGACAGAACAAGTAGTCAAAATAATACAGAATGGAAACAAAAACACTGAGAATCTAAACCAAAAGAAAATAACTCAATATGTGATAATAGAGGAGCAGCCCGTAATTGAAGTTTTATCAGAAAATGACAGTAACGTAGAGGTTTGGAAAACAGTCAAAAGGAAATTGAGAGAGAGAATTAATGGAAGTAAAGCATCAAAGCCCTCTGACTCAAGAGGACTCAGTTTCTGAAGAATGTATGGTTCCAGTTAGCAGTAGATTTGAGATTCTAAACAGTTCCAGAGCTACAGTTAGTGCTGAATGATGCCATTAACAAAATAGCAAATACTCCAGCAAGCTATAATGGGTACTGGTTACAGTTGTTAGTTTTATATAATAGCATTATGTCATTATCATTGTGCTAGAATTGTGGCAGCAGCAGAGTGGCTGTGTTTGTGATGAGCTTCCAGAACTAAGTGCTATTTACAATATTTTTCAAATCAATTCTGGTGATTGTGAAAAAGGACATTGCTGTCTCTGGGAAGGTATAAAACATATGTGGTAGATGTTGGCTGGATGTCAGGACAGTCATCACACTTCTTTTGAGATCAGTCAATTCTGATGTAGTTCACTGTATTACTATATTTTACAGATTGCTGTGTGTACGTTTTGTGTTGTCTGATCTTGAGAACCTAGGTGTCATTTCCTGGCATTTTGGCTGCTTTTCGGGCTTTTTTAAAACATTGAGTTTGTCTATTGCTATTTGCCTAATATGCAATAGCACTTCAGATTTTATTGAGCCTTCTCTGGTTTTTAGGTGTCCTATCTTTTGTATTTACTGATCTGTTGTTGTGGCAGCCTGGGAATGGTGTGTTGCTGAGATCTTCTCTTGTTTAAATGGACACTGTCAATCCCCTTAGGCCCCAAAGTGTCTCTTGTTTAAAAAACACATGTTGTGATTGATCACATTCTGTACAGATTGCTGATGTAGCTGGTAGTTGGATTCTGATTCCTTTTGTTATTTCAAAAGTCAAAAACAGACAGCTTACCATACTGGTGTTACCACACCAAGACATGTTTGTTTGCATTCCTTGATCAGCTCCCACTGAGTATTTCCTGGACTTAGGAACACCTCCAACACAGTCCAGACACTCATGATCCAGTGAGAGGGGAGAAGACTGTTGCATCTTGAGTGGCTGCACTGTTTGGGATTGTTCCTAATGTTCAGAAGTCTGTAGTATGAATAGATCAAGGATTTGAAACAAAACAAGGCTGTGTGAAATTATACTTAGAGATGTGTGAAATTGGAAACTTTTGCCTAGTGAAATATTTTGCGTAGTTCCCGCCTCTGATTTCACTTTTGTGTAATGTGAAATTTCACCCAATTTTTCCAATTTTGCTTTGGCGTAAGGCAAAATTTCACCATTATCCTGAATTTTACCAATGTTTTTCAATTTCACCAGCGTAACTGCAACGCATTGTGGGTAGATAGCTGAAATATCATGTGCAGGCTGTTTCCAGCACAGTATATTGTCTGTTGAGTCAGACAGCAGTTCAGTGTGGTGCATCACAGCCAATAAATCCTTCAAAAACTTCTTTATTTGTGATTTTTGAGAGTTAATTGCTCCCAAAATCTTAATTTAGTTCCTAGTGCTGCTAATGAACCTTTTTTTTTTTTGGTATCTTTGGATAATACTTAGTTAAACTTAGGTAATGTTTTCAATTTTCTCTGTGTCTGTGTCTGCAAGAGAGTTGAGTAGGGCATGGTTGACCGTGTGGTGTGTGTGTGTGTGTGTGTGTGTGTGTGTGTGTGTGTGTGTGTGTGTGAAAGTAGAACAGGCTAGTTCCTAATATTTGACAGATTTCTCACAAGTTGTGAGTGAGTTTCTGTAATTTCTTTTAAGTCTTAATATTTTTGTTGGTGCGCTACTTGTTAGTTATATTTTTCTGACATATTAACTCTTTTTTTGGGTAACTTTATCTGAACAGTTATTCATTCTAAGTACTTCTGTTCCTGTTTCCCTTTGCTTACTCACTTTTGTGTTTCATTTTTTTATAGAAAGTATTTATGTACATTGACCACATGACTTGTCCATATCCAGGTGCACTGCATTATTGAATTGCTCACAGAAATTAAACTTGTGATCTAGCCTCTGCATTGCAGCGTTCCTGTTTTTCTATTTAATTTGCTTACCATATTAACCCTTTCCTCCCTGTTACACCACTGTTGTTTACTACCTGACCCTACTATATAAAAAAACTACATTGTTTTCAAGAGAGTGGTGGTCTCTGCATGTTTTTTGGAGGTGACTTTCTTTGTTCATTTCAAATCTTGTTGTCCCTTCCGTCTGATATATCTATAAACTAAAACTGCATTTAGTAAGTACTAACACATTGCAGTACTTGCCTTATCCTGACACCACTTATCCAGACCGTAGTTCATATTTTGACTGAGAGGTGTTCTGTGCAGTTGGTTTACAGTTTAGTTTTTGTGAACCTACCAGTACCTACCCAGTTATTATCAAGTAGTATAATAATCATTCCATTTAAAAACTGACATTTGATTAAGAACTACTTAAGTATTTTTTTCAGATTTACTGTACATCCTTGTTGTGGGGGTGTTCTTTGTGGGTTTTGTATTGAAAGTCTCTTAATTCTGTCCTGTTGCCCCACGTTACTTAACTCATGTTTTTGTGACTGAAAAAATAAAATAGTGTTTTAACTCTCGAATGGGCTACAATAGCAGTTGTAGGTAGTTATATACAGTACAGTGCAACTACCTGTTCTTATTTCTGTTTGCCCTTTGTAGATAGCACCGCAGGTGTTAAATCACACTTATTTAATAGAAATACATAACAATATTATATTTCCAGAGGAAGTAAAATGAAACAATCATATAAATATGCCTGCCAAGAGACATTCAACTTCAGGTAAAGGCACCAGGGTGAGAGGTGGCTCAAAGAAGTCTGTTGGAATAAGCGAACCTCTTTCTGAATCAATGCCCTCTCTGGCTTCCGCTGCTTCTGTGACAGCCAGCAGCAGCAAAATTGAAGTTAGAAGTGGCTTCAAGTCTGTTTCTATTTTTTCTACTGCCCAATCTGTAGCTAGCATGCTTGTTGGGGATGATACTGGGAGTAAGGGAGACACTCACACCAGTGGAGGCACAGAGGTCCAGTAGGAGGTTGAAAAAGTTGTCAGTGTGTCTGTTGTTCCTGCTCAAGGAGGAGCTGATGGTGCTGAGGGTGATAGTGTCCAGCTTCAGTCTGTTTCCCTTGGAGAAGGAGATAAGGAAAGTCAGCCCCCCACTGTAAGGAGATGCCAGAAAAGGGAATAGTTTCTTTGGAAGTAGACAGTGATAGGGAGGAGGAAGATATAACATATTTTGGTACAGATGATGACGAGATGTTGGATCCCCTGAGGGAGCCAGAAGTGAAAAAGATGAAGGTTGGTGATGTAGCTCATTTGGATGACAAGACTGAGGGTGAGGATATCAGCAAGCCTAAAACATGCAGTCCAGTCACCCCACCTCCCAAACGTAGCATAGTGGAAATCATGCAAATGGCACAAAAAGCAAAAACTTTCACACCTTTGACTCCACTGTCCAAGTCTCAGTGCAATGTCAAATCTAGAAGTGCAAAGTCCCTAGTTTAGGATTTTTTCATGCTTGATGCAGCTGATGACACCATGGCTCGAGCACATGTAAGTCGTGAAAAAAAGGCTGGCCTCATAGGCACCAGTGGCCAGCACACCCACTTGAAAAACATGCACCCACTGTGCAGGCTGTGACACCAGAAAGATACCAGAGCTGTTGGCAGGACTTCCCTTGTCAAGCTTAATGGTAGTGACAGCAGTGCAATAGAGCAGGAGGAGGGAGGGCTAAGTGTGTCGGTGGAGGAAGAGTGTGAGGAATCATTTTCTCTCTTGAGCAGTGGGCACAGTAGCAGTGGAGCTGCCACTTCCTCGAGTAATAAAAGTACACCATCAGTCACCAAATCCACCAAAATGACCAGTTTTATACATGCTGCACATCCCAGACCCCAAGAGTCACCTGGTACCCCAGCAAGAACAACAGTGGTGGCACAAGTAAAGCATTTTTGTCAACCCACTCCCAAGATGCAGCCCACATTGAAGAGTACATTTGAACGATGCTCAAAGTATCCCCCAACCATGCTGTTGCCCATGAGCTGAATGCAGCTACTGCTGAAATGCTCTCCATCAACCTGTTGCCCTTCTCCTTTGTGGAGAATCCAGAATTCTGCCATTTTATGGCCCGTGCCTGTCCCAAATGGCAGATGCCATCGTGAAAGTATTTCTCAAAACATGCCATGCCTGAACTGTACAGCAGAGTTTCACAGTACGTCCTACATGCCATGAAGCATTCTGCCTCCAAATATATCCACCTTAGTATGGATATGTGGACAAGTGGGCAAACAGCAGGCAGCTCATATCTGTGCATGACAGCACACTGGGCACAGGTACCTGTGGTGGTTGTTGAGTTGGGGCCTGGCAAAAGCTGCATAAAGCAAAATTGTGGTGGTAGCAACACACCTGGTATTTATCAGAATGCCACCATGACTATGCAAAGTGTTACGGGGTCTCACACTGGTGTGAAAATGCTGAATGTGCTGCTAAATCAGATTGGTGAGTGGCTAAACGCATACTCACTCACAGCGGGGCATATTGCCAGTGACAATGGCTCCAATGTGGTTAAGTGCATTACTGACAGTGGTTTTTTTCAGAGTTCCCCACCTGGCACACTGCCTTAATCTAGTTGTGCAGCAATTTCTGAACCACAATGAAATAAAGGAAACTGTGTCTGTTGCCAGACACATCTGTGTGCACTTTGCTCATTCTGCAAAGGCCCGTGACCATCTGCGTGAGCTGCAGCACACTAACTATCTGCCTCAGCACCGTATGAAGCTTGATGTTGTTACCAGGTGGAACTCCACACTGTACATGCTGGACTGGCTTTATGAGCAGTATAAGGCAGTTTCAAATTACCTACTGCTGCACACCATCAGGGACAGTTCTGGAGTGTCCATCGCCCTGACAACAGAGCAGTGGTGACAAATGGATTGCATAATACACATTCTGCATCCATTGGAGCATGCAACACAGGTTGTGAGTGGGGACACTGCCTGTATAAGTCAGTCAATACCCCTTATACATGTGCTGAGGCAGACACTGGTGAATGTCTGTCACCAGATGAAGGCAAGTGATGATCACAGTTCTGTTCATGTAATGGGTCACATGCTCCATATACTGGACAGCAGCATACATATCTCTGGCATTTTGAAGTCTAATGAGTTTGCTATCGCTACCATGCTGGATCCAAGGTACAAATGTGGCTTGCCTGCTATGATTAAACGGGGTCATGTGCAAGTGGACACATTGACCAATTACCTTGTCAGATGGGTACATGGCACACAGATGAAAAATGCAGAGACAGAGAGGGCACATATACCAGGTGTTGCTACCACCACCAGCAGCTCATCATAGGCAACCAACTCAGAGAAAATGTCAAAGTCACAGCACAACATGGCAAGTAATCCCATTTGGGATGCTCTGTACCAGGTGAGCATGGAAGAAATTGAAGACAAGGAGGAGGAGCCTGATGAGGCAGAAGGACTTAGGGCAGCACAATGTATGGCAGATGCCTACATGGGAGACACCAAGCATCTTGTCATCACTGATGAACCATTGGTGTACTGCAGCAGCAAAGTGAGTGATTGGCCTGCACTGGCATCTGTTGCTTTTAAATACCTCGGCTGCCCACCATCCAGTGTCAGTGTGGAATAGATGTTCAGTTCTGCTGGGGCCATTGTGGATGACCATAGGACAACTCTGTCCCCAAAGAATGTTTCCATCCTAACATTTATAAAAATGAATGAAGCTCACATTCTGCATAACACAGTTATTCCAATGGTGTTGCCCCAAGAACTGTGTCTCAGAGACGATGATGACAACGAAGACATCCACACTGATAAGGCCTCTACTAGCAGGAAGGTAGATGAAGCAACAATGATGACCAAATTTCTACCTGGTGAATACTCCAGTCTTGAAGACTGTGAGGGCTGCTTTATGGATGATGTGTCAGTGGAAGAAGGCTAAAGGTGTTCTGCCCCCCCCCCAGCCACCACCAGCATCCCTGCCTCATTTCCACTGAATATGCTGTTTTATGTTATTGTTATACATTTTAAATGTTAGTTTGCTGGTTGTTCTTTATTACACATCCTTTTAAACTGTTCAATTTGATTACCCAACTTATTAACAATGTTTACTTCATTTCATTTTTGAAAAATTAATCGCCCCGCTATACTAACTGGAATGAATATGTCAACTCAGCAATATACAATGGCCCCATTGAGCAACAAATATTGAACAACATCTTCCCCATTTCCACATATACCTCCTCCATGAGACCATGAATGAGTGTCTAGTGAGAGTACCACCACTTTATATACGATGTAACAACTTAGTCGGACAGTGCACAGCCAGTACTGTGTTACTCATAAATGCATGCATACTCCACCCCAATGTATACAATTAACCATCATGTAATCTGCCCCCTTGTCATCCATCCTAATGTGTATAACACAGACTGACGGTGTGGGCCATCACTCTCATACTGCCAAGAAATACAGCTGAAAATCTATGAAACTGACAGATGCATGCTTCAGCATAAACAGCAGTCACTGACCAGCACATCAATGCTGCCTTTGAGTCTAGCTAAATTACTCCTCCTCCTCCTCCAGCAGTCTTCCACCAAGAAGAACTGCAGCATTGCCAGAACATTTTGGGCAGGTACTTCTACCAGCAAAATGCAGCACTTTCATCCCTGCAAGCGCATTTGGTGTTGTTTTCTCCAGACAAAGAAACAGCCACTCAGAAAGCAACAAATATCATCACCAAGCAATAAATATATACAGTATGTTCTTCCTCCATGGCCTGTCTTCTGGTCAACTGATTCATGCTAATTAGATTTCATTTGTTGTCTTGTTATTACTTATTCCGCCATTGTGCTGTTATGCATGCCTTTGTTGCAGTAGAAGGTCAAAGTATGCATGCAAGGCAGCACACTTTAATGTATAAGTTATCTTAAGTATTTCCATTTCACTCTATGGAGGGTTTGCCATGATTATGCCATGTGAGGCCAGGACCTCAGAAAAAGGATGATGCATCACCATGGCACATTCAGAGTCTAGTCAATCCACATTGCAAGTATCATTACGTACAGGTCAGTACTGTAATTGTAACGTTTTTCGCTTGCTAGATTTTGTGTATTCCATTCCAGGTACTGTACGTCCTGGTGTGTTTCACCATAGGCTCATAACTGAAATCATTTCAGCAGTGGAAAATTTTTGGGGACGTTGCCAATATCAATGGTAAGTATCACCACAGATAAGTATTAATGCTAATTTTTTTTTTCATATTTTTTCTCCACCTTTTTACAGATGACATAGATTCAAACAACATCTGTCTTGAATCATGACTGGTAAGTGAAATTTTCTGTTCAAAAGGAATTTGTTTTTTAATATTGGTAGCAGTGTTAGTTCAGGTAGCATCATAGTGCAGGTGATAAATAGTTATGCTGCCATTTACAGTGTCAGCTGCACATTCGTGGATAAAAGTAATATATCCTTCATCATCTTACAGTGGTTCAATCAAGGAACTTTTTTAAGCTGTATAAGGGTGATTCCAGAGAGGCAATGGCAAAACACAAGTGGATACAATCCAAGGTCACAATTTTGAAGTTAGCACAGCAGTATTTATAATGTTTGTTTTCCTTCACAGGTGTCCGTTGATGATGATGATGACATATGTTTTTAGTTGTCAGCAGTGGCCCACACCTTGCAGGTGCAGCACCTCGATCCAGCGTCCACACACAAGGATGAAAGGCTTGTATTTAGTCAGCAATGCCATATAGAGATGGGATGCATCAGCAAATGTCCACCAGAAAACTAAACGACCATTCCAATTGAAGTACTTTGTACCTGGCAATAAGAAAAAAAGAAGACATTTTGAACATTGTTACAACCAGGTGACCCCTTCCCCCCCACCACCATCATTACATGAAGCAATACTTACATCAGGGTATAGCTGTTAAACTTAAACCATTCACATAAACAGACTATGTCTGATGAGCACAGCCAGCAGCCTGATTGGGAGGTAACAGATGCATCCCAGCAGTGGAATTCCTGAATATTGACAGACCCATATAGAACATAGTTACTGTCAAAGGCTGGCATCCCTGTACTGCAGTAAACACAGCAAAAAAAGCAATTAAAAACCTAATACTTAACCATATCCACCTGCCCTACACCAACCCTTAACCACCTCCTCCATCACCCGCCCAACGAAGACCATCACAAATTAAGAAATACTTACCACAAGTTAATCAATTACACATGTGTTGAGCAGCAGCAGCAGCTGCAGCAGGCATGCACCTTGAGTTAACATCACCTGAATTCCTGCATGTTGACAAAAGCAAAAAGAATACAATTACAATCTGACTCAGCTATCCGAGCAGCAATCACCAACTGTATCCTAGTAATGAAAAATTCAATAATCACTTTGTGCAATGTGAAATGGGGTGCATTCCAATATCCCATATCCAAATCCTGGCATTCATATCATGATGATGTAATCCTCAGCACACTAGATAATATAAAATCAGTACAAACATATAAGAACTCAAGATGTCCCAATAGCAAACCACCAGCCCTCTTCTTTTGCACCTGAAAAAATAAATACAGACAGATACGTGTGCAACAGCAGCAGTATCGATTGACTATGTGAAGAGGATCCCCGTGAACCAGACAAACCATTAATTCTCATGGCAACTAGTCAGGGCAGCAGGCAGCAGCTACAGGCAACAGCAGCGGCACACAAAATGTCATTCAATCCACACTGACTTAAAACCATAGCTCCAACAGAGCAAACCAGGGCATCAGCATTGCGAAATGATAATTCCAAGTGCTGTGCCGGTACATCGTGCTGTTCACGTGTCTTGTGTGTTTGACACCATATCAGTGCAGTGTGCATGCACACTGCAGGTGTGAGCACTGTGCATGCATGGGCATTGCGCTGCTGCTTGTTCTGGCGCTATACCATTGCACATGGCACAAGATCCCAATCTTCAGATACTGCATGAAAATGAGCTCATCAGCCAATGCGTGGCACAGTGGGGTGCATTAGCATATCATTACCATTGCGCACAACTTCATTTGCATACGTTGCCCCACATAAGTGCCACCGAACAGCACAGGCCATGTACCGGTGTTGCAAACTTGATAGGTGTGGTGGATGTTGCAGCAGCACACTGAGGGCAGACAGCACTGTAGGGTGGGATGGACCAGGGTGATTCTGCCAGGGTCTCAGTGGGTATGCACTGTCACCTGTGTGAAGCATGCCATGGTTAGCCCTCTGCTATGCTGTGCTGTGCCCCTTGCCTGTCCCTAGTGCCCACACCACCATGCACACCCTGCCCACCCCATCCCCAGGGCTGCACTGCCCATCACACCCTGCTCATGCCACACACACCCACTGGGTGGCCTGTGGGGTTGTCCCCACATTCATATCTGTGGCATGGTACAGGACTGTGCCAGTTGAAAGTGTTCTGTGCACTTGCAGAGTGTGTGGCGCAGGCATTGGTGTGCACCCCGTGGCATCACACACCACCTGGCAGGTGATGCTTGGGTGCCCCTTCCTGTTGATATGCACCAGTACCACAGGGCCAGGTGGCATGCAGATGCCCACGTGGGTGCAGGCACTGGCCCCACTCATGCCAGGCATGCATGCTACCCTGTGGCTGTCTTGCATTGATGCTGTATGCTCTGCCTGTGTGTCAGGGAGGCAGCTGCATTCCACAGCACGTGACAGCACAGCAGTGGGGACCTGTGTTGAGAGGCGGGCTGTGGCCTACAGGGTGATGCCCATGGTGTCCCCTGTTGGTCCTTTGCCGGTACCTGTGGTGAGCAGGCACATGATTGCAGTCACCATCATCTCCAAGGACAGAGCATGGCTCCATCTGGTGGGTGCCTGCAGCTCCACACTGCACAGCTCACAGGGCTGCCTCAGCATGGCCCTGTTCAGGTGGTACTGGCCCACAATCTTGGTGTCACTCTGGTTCCCAATGGTGCTGTGGGCATGGTACCACCTGTGTCAGGCATGCCACCGCTGGGCCCTTTGTCGACCACATAGCTGTTCCTCCTGATGCCTCACAACCCTCATTACCACCCCCATCAGAATGGGTGCACTCTCCATGTCTCCTGCTGTCCACTGTCTCCCTGGGCAGTTGGCTGCTAGCTGTGTGCCACCCTGGTACACAGGCTTTGTGTCTGCATGTGTGTGTGTCTCTCTCTCTCTTCCCTCTCTCCCTCTCCCACGCCACCTCTCTGTCCCTCTCCCTCTGTATCTGGTTGTGTGTCTGTCTGTCTCTCTGTCTCTCTCCCTCTCACTCCCACTCTTGGTGCAACTGCTGTCTGTGTGTTTGCACCATTTTACTAGTAACAAGTCTGGTTGGAGCAACTTCAATTTGCTCCACACTTTCACCATGGTTTCACAGTTGAATATGCCACTGCGCTGGATATTCATGGGACCACCTCCTGCACTTGCACCGCATACATTATAGTTGCACATTGGCACAATAGATTTTGTGCTGTGCAATGGCTTCTGCTGAATATGGCTCCTTGGCGTAATTATGCACTTGTATCAGTGCAACTCAGTTGTGCCATGAGCAACTAGCTCTGAATATCTGGGCCATTGACATCTGTTTTGCTATAAATAATATTTTATAACTGAAAATGTCATCCTATAAGTACTAGCATGAGAAGACCTCCATATTCCTGAAAAATCCCCTAGTATAAAGGTCTGGTAATTATTTCTCATCATAAAAGGCCACTGCCATTTAATTGCTATTTCTCTCCAAAATTGTTTCTCTTCTGGACATTCAAAACAGAAATGTTGTATTGTTCCCCTACATTAATGCATGTTTGTTTAGGGCAATATCTCTCCTGGATTGCCTTATGTTTTAAATTTCCCCTTACCCCTAGTTTCCCGTGGCAGCACAACTAATTTATATCTCACATATTTTGTGAAATTCTGTTCTCTGTCACAATTGCCAAAGCATGAGTCATTTTAGACAGGTTACACTGCGGGAATATCAAAGGCTCCTGTTGTGTATAAGACACAATTTTCTGATATAACTGTTTCCGTTCTAATGTTAAAAAGGTTTTCTTATCTAATTTCCACTGTCTGATTTTCTGTAGTGAATCTACCATATATTCCGGTATATTCCACTGTTGTAGCAATTTAAGGGGAAGCCCCTCCCATTTTTCCTCATATGTTTGCAGGGCTTTTACCACCCAAACTTGCCAGGAAACCTGCTGCACATTCTTATGGCATTTAGATATACACTTGATGGACGGTAAAAAAGGCCACAGGATTAATCATGTTTGGTCCTCATTTTTGTATTGGTTGGTATGCGATGTTCCTCTTTAATCTACTTCCCCATATCATTTGAAAGAAGTTACTATGTAATCTCATCTCCAACTGTGAAGGGGGGGCATATACATAACTAAGGTAAATAAAAATGGGTAACAGAAATTTTTTTATTATTAAAATTCTCTTTCTCCCCCAGCTTCCAGTTTTTCTATATCCGTACTTTTGCTTCACAGACCTCTAATTGCTTCTCGCAATTATACCTGGCTCCATCTTCCTTACAGAACCAAATCCCTAGTATTTTGTGGCGTGCCTCATCAGTTCTGATGTCTGCTATATCCCGATCTTGTGCTCCTGCTGATCCCATAGGGATAGCCACACTTTTCTCCCTATTTATCTGAGCCCCTAATATTTGTGAAAAATCCCAAAAAATCTGTAATGCCCTTTTTCCTGACTCTTAGTTCTGAACCATTAAGCACACATTATCAGCATAGGCTGTTATTTTCTAATGTGGTACTCCTAAGAATGGGGCTAGCCCTATAATTTGATTGTCTCACTTAATCTGTTTTATTATTGGGTGCAAAGCAAAAGTATCTAATAACGGGCTTAATGGGCAGCCTTGTTGCATTCTCTTCTTGAGAGGTGACGTTTCACCAAGGAATCCATTGATAGACAGCATGAAACATGCCCCCTCATATAGAAGCTTTATCCATTTTATCAGTTTCTGGGGATCCCATACCTACTTAAAACCTGAAATAAGTATTGATGCTCCACTTTATCAAAGGCCTTGGCCTGGTCCAACGTTATAATATATCCAGCCGTATCTTGGCACTTTCCTCTTTCAAAAAGATCTCTTAGTAAAATTAAATTATGTTGGATACTTCTATTTGGAATGGAACACATCTGGACAGAATCTATTAAATCTTGAGATACCCGCTGCAACCTTTTGCATATAATTTTAGCTAAAATTTTGTATTCACAATTAAGGAGGCTTATGGGTCTCCAATTTCTTAAAGAATGTTTATCTCCTTTCTTCTATATATAGCTGATTAATGCTGTTCCTAGGTCTGGAATTTCTCCTCTCTCCAAAATGTAATTCTTCAGCAAATTTCTTATAAAAGTGATTTGTCAGTCCATCCAATGCTGATTGTCCCTGTTTTCAAAGATTTTATTATTCCTAAAATTTCCTCCTGAGTTCTTGTTTTTTTTAGTATTTTCTCTTCTTCTTTAGTTAACCAAGGAGTAGGTGCAGTTAAATAGTTCTCTAGTTGTTCACCTTAATTGGTACTCATCGAAAACTCTTGTGTCAGATAGTCTTGGACTAATAATAACATCCCCATGCCAGAGGTCTCTAAATTACCATCAGGCCTATATAGGCCCGTCATTATTGTAGTTTCCAACCTCTGCTTACAGGCCATATAAGGGTCTGGTGCTGGGGGTTTTAGTAGTCCCGTACCTCATTTCAGCCTCCAGTGATTTTTGCCCTGTTGTACTGATAGTAAAACATTATTTTGTTTTATTTCTGTCATTTGCATCCTGTATTCATTCTGGTCTGTACATGGGACTGACATTAGCTTAAATAGCTGGTTTCTAGAACCCAGATACTTCAAATAATCAGTATTAGATTTATCTTTCCCATAAGATATAAATAGTGCTTTACCTCCTTTTTAGTATCTAACCACTACTCCCACGGAGCATCATAAATACATTGCACAGAGATTCTAGCCCCTAAGAGTTTTCCTACTTGTTCTTTAACCTCCTCCTCCTGTCCTAGGGTGAAGGCATTTCATTTCCATCTTGTTACTTAAGAGTGAACATTAGGGGGCGCTGTTGCTATATTAAATAATCCTAAAATAATGTGATGGTCCGAAAATTCAATTAGTTTTATCCACATTTTATAGGTGTACAATGTTTAGATGTAAAAAAAATAATCTATTCTTGTTGCATTTTTTTTATTTATTGAGATATTCAGAAAAATGTTTGAGTCAAAGACTCATTTACAAAGGTTCCACGTCGTACATAGAACAGAACAGGGACAATATTTTTACAGGTTGCTGTACATAACATTATTTTACAATTCTTTAACATGGTTTACACATTTGTTCAGTGAGTGCACTACCCTTCCAGGATAACATGATTTACAAGTGATTCACACAGCCATAAGGTAGCAGAGAGATTCTGACAGGCTGTTTGTCCAAAAAAGGTTAGCTCGTAGAGGCCATTGGCATGGAGGACTCAAAGATGCTGTGGGTCATCTGCAGTCACAAAGGTTGGAGGCCTGTAGGTGATTCCTTAGTCTGGTTTTGAAAGAGCCAAGCCTAGCTTCATCAGTTATTAGGCTGGGCAGTGCGTTGGTCCAGGAAGGGGCTCTGTAACTGAAAGTTTGCTGGAATTGGGAAGTCCAGCCATGGGGTACTCATAGCAATGGTTTGTTGGAGCTACAGGTTGTTTTTCCTGGTGGTGTTGGGTGGATAATTTGTTCCAGGGTGGGGGGGGGTGATGCCTAGGATTATCTTTTTGGTCACTAGGCAGGTGTGATACCTGATTCTGTTGTCTAAGTTTAGCCAGTTTGTGGTACAGTAGAGGGAGCAGGTGTGTGTGAAGCGGTCACATCCAAGGATGAGATGACAGGCTTTATTAAGCACAAGCTGGAGTCTGTTTAGGGCTGTGGAGGGCGCAGCACTGTAGACTAGAATGCCGTAGTCTAGCAGGGAGAGGATAGAGGAGTTTATGATAAGTTGTAATGCTTCAAGGATGAGGCAGTGTTTGTACCAGTAGAGTACGCCTAGTCTGGAGCTAAAGGCTGTAGATAGGTGCAGGATATGTTGATTAAAGTTGAGGGCAGGGTCTCATACCTCTCAACCTCCCCTCATAAATCAGGGACAAGGCTTAAAAAAATCAACTAAGAAAGAACAAGTCTGTAACTTTTATGTTTGATATTATTTTGTACTTATAACCCCACTGTTTAGTCACAGAAACACAATTTTAGGAGGGCAGAGTAAAATTTTTAGACAAATCACGTCCCTGAAAATCAGGGACAGTTGAGAGGTATGCAGGGTCTAGTGTGATCCCTAGATATTTAAAGCTGCTTACTTGTTCTAGGGGGTCTGATTACCAATGAGAAATTGGGGGCAGAGATTCTTGAGTGGGTTCTGGGGATGGGAGAAGATCATGACTTTTGTCTTATTGTAGTTAAGTATAAGATGCTGGGTGGTGAGCCAGTGTTCAATTTCATGGAAAGAGTGTTGGAGAGTTTGGTGGAGTATGAGGGGTGCTGGGTCAGAGGCAAACAGCACCACATCATCCACATACAGGAGCATGTTGCCAGGGCAGGCCAATGGGAGGGAGTTAAGGTATAGGCTGAAAAGTAAGGGGCCAAATATGGAGCCCTGTGGGACACCTGAGTGGATAGGGCAGCGGGGGGACAGGACAGTGCCAACCTTGGCCATCTGTGTTCTATCGGAGAGACAGCTGGTGAACCAGTTCATGGCATCATTGGAGAAGCCAGTGTAGGCCAGGGTGTTCAGTAAGAGGGCATGGTTTATGGTATCAAATGCCTTAGATAGGTCCATGAAGATGGCGCCTGTGAGGTAGCCATGGTCCAAGGCTGAGTGGACATGGGAGGTAAATTCAAGGAGGGCGGTGGTGGTACTATGACCCTTACGGAAGCCATGTTGCTGTTTGGATAGAAGGTTATATTTATTAAGGTGGTCAGTAAGTTGGGCAGTGACTATGCTTTCTAGTGCTTTAGAAAGGGGGGGTAGAATGGAGATGGGGCGGTAGTTGTTAGTGGATGTGCAGTCCCCACTTTTATGGATGGGTGTGATGTAGGATGATTTCTAGCAGGTGGGGAATTTCCCTTGACAGAGGGAGTGGTTGAGAATGTGGGTGAGTAGGGCTAGGACTTCCAGGAGGGTGAGGCGGAGAAGTCTCAGGTCCAGGGAATTGTGACTATAGTGATAGTGGCTAATGGCATTGGTTAGGTAGGGCTTGGCTGCCTCCAGGGTGAGGACACATAGATAGAAGGGAAGAGCAAGGGGAGGATGGGAGGAGATTAGGGCAGGCGGGGGATCAAAGAAGTTTGGGGGGAGCACATGGGTGAGATCAGTGAAGGCAAAGTTTAGGGCTGAGGCTATACTGAGGGGGTCCGTGGAGAGGCTTCCATCAATTTGTATTTGGACAGGTGGCAGATTTGGGGCTTTGCCACAGAGCTCCTTAATATTATCCCAGAATTTGCATCCAGTGCCCCGGGTGGAGGTTAAGGTAGTTTTGTAATAGTCTGCTTTGGTGGTGCGTATGGCCCAGGTGCACTTCCTTCGGGCCTCCCTATACCATTGTCTGCCCAGAGGCCGTTGGGTCTCATTAGCTAGGTGCCATAGGGCATCACGCTGTTGTAGTAGGCCTTGGAGGTGGGCTGAGAACCAAGTGGCATGATTTCCCTTGGAGATAGTTTTGGTGAGGGGGTGAACCTCTCACAGGCTGCATTGAAAGTGGTGATAAATAGTTCAAGGGCATGGTCTGGGTCGTGGGTGTTTGTTAAGGGTGTTCAGTCCCAGTCTCAGGTGGGCCTTGAGTTGAACTAGTTTACCAGGCCTAAGTTTGCATTGTGAAGTAATTTTAGGAGGGGTTTTGAGGGGAGTTCCAGACCAGTTGCAGAGTACCGGTGAGTGGTCACTTAGGGCGTCAGGGAGGACTAGGGTGCTGGTTATTTTGTGGGGGCAGTTTGTGAATACTAGGTCTAGTAGAGAGGATGTTCCCATGTGGGTGTTAACCCAGGTGGGGGTTGTGACGACCTCGTGAGAGATCTAGGGCAGCAGCCTCGTTGATGAATGGGGTGGCTGTCTTGGCCAGCCAATTTAAGTTGAAGTCCCCCAGGAGTATTTTTTCATGCTTTGGGAGAAGAGTAGTGAGGTAGGACATGATGGCTTGGAAGGCTAGCTTCTAGTCTCAAGGAGGGACATAGGTAGTGGTGAGGAAGAGAGGGGAGGTTGACTTACCTAGCGTTAATTTTAGGGTGAGGGCCTGAGCCCTGGAAGTTAGTTGGGGCAGAGGAAGTAGGTGACCAAAGAGTGAGTCCTTGAGGTAGAGAGAGCAGCCTCCCCCTCGGTTGCCCACTCAGTCGGAGTGAAAGAGGAGATATCCAGGGAGGTTAACTGCTGAGTCAGGGACAGTGGGGGAGAGCCAGGTTTCACTCAGTGCAATGATATCAGGGTGATGCTGGAGTACCCACCCCTGGAAGGAGTCCCATTTTTTTTGAAGGCTGCAGATGTTTAGTGAGGCAATGCATAGCCCATTGACTGGTGATGGGTGGGACGGTAGGGGAATTCAGTGGGCCAGGGTTGGGATGGACATTGCCCGTCAGGAGCAGAAGAAGTATGAGTGACCTGAGGCGATTGCTACTCACTTGTGTAGTTAGCCTTTGGCATTTTTGCTGCGTGTGCCCCATGGTGGGTATTGGAAGTTTCAGGATAAGTGGGGCAGATAGGAGGAGTAAGTGGGGAAGGGGGGAGACTCGCTGTGGTGTGGATGTGGTAGGAGGTTGGCAAAAGATGGAGGGGTTCCAGAGAGTCAGTTGCCGTGGGAGATGGTATCCAGGGGTGATGATGGAGATGTTGAAGTACCTGTTTATGTATGTGGTGTAGTGGGGGGGGGTGTGCTGTCGACTGGCTATCAGCCTGGGCTTGTAAAGGCTGGTAGCTCATGTGTAGTTGGGGGGGTAAGGTTGGGAGTGCCAGGCTGCATGAGGATAGGATGTGGCAGTTTTGCTCCCCTTTGGCGCGTTAGGTGTGGGATGTATGTCTATGATACGTGGCCCCTATATCTCATTTGAGATGTCTATAGGTGTCTGTCAAGGAAGTTTCTTTTATGATGTATTGCAAAGCATGAGTATCACAATATATTTTTTTTAAACTTCTCCTGAGCTTTTTGCATCTATGCTGCAATTAAAGTCCCTCCCCCCAGATAATATGCCTTCTTGTATATAGGTACAGTTTAATTGTATTAAATAGTTCTGTTCTAGCGTTTGTCTGTGGAGCATATGCATTGATTAATCTAAAATTAAAATCTCTGTGCTTACAGTCTAGAATTAAGGCTCTTCCTGGAAGGATATCAATGACTGAAAAATTCTCTCCTTTAAATAAAAACCCTATCCCATCTGCCACCTATGTACCAAATGCCCAAATTGAAGGCCCCCACACCCAACTTCTTCTAACCTGTTCTACTTTAAAAAATGATTTCAACCTAGGGCCGGATATTCAAACTGCGCTATTTTGTAGCGCAAGCCCTTGCGCTGCACAAAATAGTTGTGCGGGGGTGTGGCCAGGCGATGTCAGGGTTGCGCTATTGAGCAGCTCGCTGAGATACCCCGGCCACAGCCACTGTGCATGGCGCCAGTGGAACTACGCCACCGCAAGTAGTCAGAGTGGAGCATTCAACTTGCGGTGGTGCAAGTACCATTGCGCCATCGCCAAATTTCCGATATTCAAAAGGTGACATGCAAATGGGGCCATAATTCATGCAAGGCGCGGGGGCCATTTGCATCTGTTTGTAGCCCCATGTGCATGCCATTAGCATGCAGGTGCGCCGATCCCCAGGACTTGCGCTGGCACCCTGCCAGGCAGCAGCCAGTGAGGACCGGCGCCCCTGCAGCCCGATTGCAGGCAAAGGTCAAATCCCCACCCCACTGGCCCGGTCGCGGGCAAAGCATTAAACTCCCCTCCTCCCGACTGGCTGATCATGGGCAAAGCTAAATAACCCCCACACCAGCCCGATCGCGGGAGCAAAGTGTCCCAGACTTGTCCCTGGTGGTCAGTGGACCGATAAAGCCCAATGCGCGGGCTGCATTAATTTGCGACACCCCCAAGACCACATCCTGGTGATCTGGTGTCCCCCACCCACCTACCCACGCAGCCCACCACCCCACTCCCCGCGGCGTGACGACGCATCCATCCGCCTGCACCGCCCTGCCGCCCGACTGCCCGGCTGCGGTAGACTGCGCCCGGTGGTGCAGAGCAAGGCCGTGGGCGTGCAATCTATCCGTCAGCCGTTGAATTTGAATTCATTTAAAATCACGGAACTTCTGTATGCAGCATGGGCTACGCCCATTGGCTCTTGCCTGCATCAGCCGGGCAGTCGATCGGCCGGCGGCGAGGAAACAGGCGGGTGGGATGCCGCAGTCCGCCCGGCTGGAAGGAGGTGGGGTGGTAGGCTTCATGGGTGGGTGGGGTGAGGGCACTATATCACGAGGATGTGGTCTTGGGGGCGTCTCAAATTAATGCAGCCCGCGTTGGGCTTATGGTCCACTGGACCACCAGGGATAAGTTCGTGAGTGGTTACTGTTCAACTCTCTGCAGCCCACACTGGCTTATCGGTCCACTGGACCACCAGGACAAGTTCGGGGGTTCTTTTACAACTCTGCAGCCAGCGATCCAGGCCAGTGGGGGGTGGAGATTTCTTACCCCTGCCCATGATCGGGCTGCAGGAGGGCACAGAGAGTGGGTTGAGGGCCAGCCACAGGTGGCAGCTGCTGTGTTGCGCCTGCAATGTGGCAGCTCACCTGTGGGTGGCCCTCAACCTGATCCCTTTTTTTGCGCAGGCGCAGGTTGGGGTTGCGCCTGCACAACTCTGCACAGCCCGGCTGAATATCGGGCTGTGCAGTTTATGCATGGTTCCTCCCCTTCCAGTTCAGCATGCATTTATTTGCATTGCGCTGTTGCGCAGCATGTTTTCAGTGGCGCAACTGCCTCCTGCTGAATATCGCAGAATGGCGCAAGTTCAGATTCTGCCAGGCTAAACCTCTTGCGCATGGTGCAACCCTTTTGAATATCTGGGCCTTAGTCTCTTGCAGAAAAATTATATCTTCATATAATTCTTTTAAATAAGAGAGTATAGCAATTTGTCTTTTGTAGTTTTTCATACTACATACGTTTAAGGAAGCTATATTTAAGGTGGTCATTTTTATAGTTTACTGAGGGACCTTTCAATCTTCCTCACCTTGTGTTGCCATATTTTTCCTTTTTTTTCTTTTCCACTGTACTTGCAGGCCTTTTTCCTCCTCCTCCTCTACTTCTGAAATCATTTTAGATTGTAAAGAAACATCTGATTCTAGGTCAGATTCTCCCCCTTCATTCTGTAAAGGAATGAAAGTATTTTGGGTCAGTAGAACAAATCCTGGAGGATTCTGTTTTGCTGCTACTCTAGTGACCCTTCTTGTCTGAATTTTCTTTGTTTAAGCTGGCAGGGGCATCATTGGTTGTTGCTGATCTATCCTTTGTTCATCTGTCTGCTGGGTCTGTTGTCTATCTGTCTCTGAAGTGTAGGGAGGGGGTTGGTCATTCTCCTTTCTGTCTGTTTGTTCTTGTTCATTAACTTGTTCATTAACCTGACCCTGTACTTCTTCTCTGGCTTGTTCTGTACCCTTTTATTGGTCCTGGTGGTCCAGTAGTGGTGGCGGTGGGTTACCTGACCCTGTCCCTCCTCATCTAGCCTGAGCTGACTGTACCAAATCACCCTGATCCAACCCCTGATCCCTATTCTATTTCCATCCCCCCATCCATAAACCTTCTGTATTAATAATTGCTTCTGGTGGTCCTAAAATATCGCATCTGTTCTGTAACCAGTCCAGTGATAAATGCCCCTTACATTCACCCCTTCATTCCTAAACATGATGGTTACCATCCTAATTGCTGGTTTTGTTAATGGGATTACATAAAAAGGCAACCACAGGGGCATTTGTTTTAGACTACCATATTTCCTCTAGAATCTCTCTAACCCTGTATTTGTCTTGAAACCGATATCGAAAGTGTCCTCGCTGGACACATGAATTAAGGCATAGATATCTGCTGGAACAAAATGCATAGATGCTTTCAGTAACTGTCTTGCCACATAGTATCTATCTGAGTGCTCAGATAGGCCTCCCCTATACTTCAGCCTTACTGCATTTCTTTGTGGGGCCTGCTCCAACTTATTTTTAAATACATCGGACAGTGTAGGCCCTTTGGTGTTCTCCTCTCTTCCTCAATTGTTTCTTGCTGTTTCTCCCTCCCTTTCAGGCCTCTCCCCAGTATTACCTAAATCTGGTCCTGTAATATTTCTTCTGGATCCATCAGTTCTAAATATAGAAACATAGAAACATAGACTTAATGGCAGATAAGGACCGCTTGGCCCACCTAGTATGCCCATTTCCCTACCTAGAGGATAAGCTGCAGATCCTATTTAACCAACAGCCTATTTCTTCCTACCCCCCTCAAAAATTGCCTTATGTCTGTCCCATGCATTCTTGAATTCTCCCACAGTTTTAGACCCCACAACCTCCTCAGGAAGGCTGTTCCATGCGTCCACCACCCTGTTTGTGAAAAAATACTTCCTCACATTGCCCCTGAGCCGTCCCCCCTCTATCTTCAAATTGTGTCCCCTTGTTCTTGCACATCTCTTTTTCTGAAAGATGCTACCCTCTTGGACTTTGTTGATTCCACTGAGGTACTTAAATGTTTCTATCATGTCCCCCCTCTCCCTCCTTTCCTCAAGGGTATACATATTAAGTTCCTTTAGCCTCTCCTCGTATGGCTTCTCTTGCAGACCCTGCACCATTTTAGTTGCCCTCCTCTGAACTGCCTCCATCCTGTCTATGTCCTTGTGGAGATGGGGTTTCCAGAACTGGATGCAGTACTCCAGATGGGGTCTCACCAACTGTCTGTACAGGGGGATAACAACTTCCTGTTTTCTGCTGGTGATGCCTCTCCCTATACATCCCAGTATCCCCCCAGCCCTACCTACTGCCTTCTCACATTGCTTACCAACCTTAAGGTCATATGATATGAATTCCCCCAGGTTCCTTTCCATTTTTGTTGTTGTTACTGCCTCCTCCCCCCCATTGTGTAATCTTCCCCTGAGTTTTTGTTTCCCAGGTGCTTTACTTTTCACTTCTTTGCACTGAATCCAAGCTGCCATACTTCTGACCATTCCTCCAACCTTGCAAAGACACTTCTCATCCTTTCCACGGCTCCTTGTGTATCAACCCTGTTGCAGATCTTTGTGTCATCTTCAAAGAGGCATACTTTTCCTTCCAGTCCCTCTGCAATGTCACTTATAAAGACATTAAAAAGGACTTGACCCAGTACTGAACCCTGTGGTACCCCACTAGTAACCCCGAAAGCAGAATGATTAATTTTTTAGTACTTCCAAAGCCCATCATCACCCTGACAGGGACTTGAACCCTGGATCTTCAGATTAAAGGTCTGATGCTTTTCCAACTGAGCCATCAGGGCCCTATACCAGGGCCTTCTAATAGTATCAGCTGTAGTAGCAAATGTAGTTTCAGATTTCTTCCCCCCTCCTATGATTAGAATTTCCATCAACATTTCTATTAGCATTTACATTTGCATTCATTTTATCAGATATACAGTATGCTCAAATATGTTTACATTAGATCTGCATGCCTGTCTTTGTGTCTCAACAAATGTTTGTTCAGTCTGAGAAACTCCCTTCTTAAAATGACCAGGGAATTTTTGTTAATTGAGACTGGCTTTCTCTGCAGCAGCCTGAGATATAGTAAATCTTCTCAAAGCCGATGTTATGACAGAATTGAAAGACACTATCAGCTAGATCTTGCTATTATTGAGTCAATAATGCTTATGGAATATAAAAGGCATAAAACTGTATAGGGTAAAGAACAATATTTGGATTTTTGCAAAAACATTGATCACAGATACACTATTGGTAGGCTTATATTTAAAATAAAACCAGCCACATTTAATGACCTTTATATAAATCCTGGAATCCTGTGTAGCTGTAATGAGCACATTGCTCTTGAAGACTATTTATAACATTGTTTACTGTATTGTAATCATCTTGAGGAAACCAGGAAAAATGGCTTTCTTCTCTATGGGCCGAACCCATTTTTTGTTTTGATGATGTGGAATTTTATGAAATTTATATGGTGAACAAAGAACTTTAAATTTTTGATCTTCCTTCTCTTGCTAGTATAGTCTGGACATGAATGTTAAGATAATGTTACTAATTTATGTGTTTTTTTGTTCAAAAATTGTTTTACCGATCAATTTTAGAAAATGTATGTGTAATATCTACATATGTCCCTAAACACTCTATATGTTGTATATGTCTTAAACCTTTTGGAATGATGAAAATAAACTGAACCTGGACCATTTGTGTGTCCAACTGTTTAGTTATGATGGTATTGTGAAGATGGTGGTTTCTCATTCTTCAAATGAACCTCCAAAACATTGGATTACATGGCACAGAACTGTACAGTATTTATACAAGGTGAAGTAGGTAAGTCTCTGAATTGAGATCACTCACACATTGAAGATACTGCAGCATGCCAATCAGCTGTTGGGGAACACATAGGCATGACTTGTCTATGACATGAAAAAAATGAGAACCAATCAACAGCTACAGCTATGTGCTGGATGTCTTTAATTCAGGGAACAGTATATAAGAGGGGCTTTGGGGCACTTAAAAATTGCTATCACAGACAGCAGACTGCATGGCAAGATACCTGTACTGTACTGTACTGAATGTGAATTCCAGGTTCTGGACAGCTGCGTTCATGGTGGGACACCAAAGCCCCACAGGATCTTTAAGGAAGACAGTATTGGTAACGCAAGATCAAAGTAGCACACATGTAAGGAGAAGGGGGGGGGGGTGGCATAATTCTACCCCACCAACAAAATGTACCATAAAATTCCAGAGGAATGGACCAAAAAAATACACGTTGAGAAAATATTCATAACCGTAGTTTGACTGCATTCTCTGCACCTGGTGTTTGCCTTATCTGTGCACCTTGTATTTGCCTTTTGCATAATTGTAACTGTACTGAGTGCACTTTGTTATATTGTCTGCTCTTGCTCACCCCCCTGGAGCTCTTACATCCATTGGACAGCAGTGAAATAGTTGGTGTGTGCTGCAACTAGACATACTGTAACAGTTCTAGCTTCCACATAGTGTTATATAAATGTCAGGGACAGTGAGCCATCATTTTACAAAGCCTACAAACAGGAAGAATCAGACAAGGTATTACCCGAGCCTCATCAAGAGCAGCAAATAGTGGCACTGGCTGAGCAAGACATGGCACACAAGGTTATGAGAACATCCAAGGAACAGGAACAGGCACATTAGGACTTGGGCATCCAATCATTGATGCAGCAGAAGACAGGGGAGATGTCAAGGCCCACACAGGTAGGCAAGAGAGGGAAACAGAGCAAGAGTTTCCTGTTTCAGCATTTTGTGTGCCAAAACCTACACAAAGCACAGCTTGATTAAAAAATGGGCGAGGGATGCCCTAGTGGGATAAGGGCAGTAGGAATCAAGCAGCAGACAGGGATGAGTGAGTTCTGTAGAGAATTTAAAGAGATTTATCAGGCAACTCAATTCCTATGGAGTGGTTAAACAACAGTGCAAGTCTTTATGAGGACAATGCAACAAGAGAAGATGCAGAAGCAGAGTAAGTGCCAGCACCTGATACAGATACAGTGTAGCAAATCATGGGGGACTGTGTCGACAAGAAGCAGGAAGAACCAGACAAAATACAGTGGTAGACCTGAATGTGCCAGTACCAGTTCAAGTGCATGCAATTCAGCCCACAGTGTCTGAGCAGGTGCAAGCAGTGCCTGAGTAGGTGCAAACACAGACTAGGCAGAAGAACATTCTACCGGACATGGACTTAGTGTCACTCAACAGTGAATGGGAAAAGAAATTGAGGAGATGTTGTATCAACAAACCAGAGCACTTTGTTGCTCTTATTTTCCATGCTCTTGTGCCATTCAAACCATATGTTGAATGAGCAAACAAAGTTAACTAGGATGGATCAAGAGGGAAGAAAGGGAAATGTGAACATTTTTATCTACTTTTAATTTATTCACCTTTTGAGCTAGATATGTGAAACTTGGCATGCACAACCTTTGTGTAATTGTCATAGAATTGACTAAATATGGATAGATTTGGTTTAGAAATTTGTACATGGATTCAAAATTTCCTTTGTACGTACTTGTGAAATTTTGTGAAAACTTTAAAAAGGTAGATGTGTGTAACATCTCTGCTATTGCAGTTATAGGCCTGACATTTATCATGTATATCCACCATCAATGTGCTGTATCCTAGTATATGGTATCCTGGTGTCTAAAAAAACCTGAAACATTTGATATAGCAGTTGGTTATTTAGACATAAATGTTTATCAATTGCATCATTTTTCAAATATTTATGGTAGCATAATAGTTGTAGTGCCTCCAGAATTCCTTTTGTGAATGTAATATTCACAAAGCATGTGTCACTACTTCATTTGGTAAGCTGAACTGAGCTGTTTGCAGTCCTGTGGTTCCTCCCTGGGTAATTATTGCATACCCTCTATTGTTCTTTGTCTCAGCTATAAAGGAAAAAAAGGACACTACCACAACAGATGTATATGTGTGTGTAGATATATATATATGTCACTGGTGAGGCCACTCCTGGAATACTGTGCTCATTTCCAGAGTCCTCAACTAAGGAAGGACAAAGACAGGCCGGAGACAGTGCAGTGCAGAGTGACCAAGATGATTCAGGACCAGCATGGCAGATCTTACAAAGATCACCTCAAGGCACTGTACATGTACTCACTGCAGACCAGGCAAGAGAGGGGGAATATGATAAAAGCCTTCAAGTTCCTAAAAGGAATAAATAAGGTGAACTGTGGAGGACTACTTTGCAAGCCTACAGTCAAGAACCCGAGATCAAGACAGAAACTGTCAGGGGGGAAGGTTTAAGAGGGAAGTGAGGAAGTTCTATTTTATGGAAAGCATGGTGGAGCCATTGAACAGCCTGCCAGTAAAGGTGGTGAGTGCCAAGACCATAAAATGATTTCAAACATGGCTGGAACAGAATGAAGGGTTTAGTGGTTGCTCAGGTTGATAGTAGTAGGGAGGAGAGCAGAGGGATGGACTGGAAGGGATAAAACCCCATATGGACATTAGGTCCTATGGCAGATAGGGACCCTAGGCAAACTACATGGACCATTGATCTTTCTCTGACATCATTGTCTATGTTTCTATCTTTCTTAACCAGATAAACTTAGTGGAACTGCTGATCTCTCTAACATCCAACTTTTTCTTTACATTGACACACATACTTAAAAAGAATCACATACAGTACTTCTTTTACTATTATTCCTATCCCATTGAAATAATCACAGTTCCTTTTTCTTGGTGCCCCAGCCATTTTCTCCTCCCACTACATCTTTCTGTATAATTCTAGGTCCTAGACTTCAATTACATCAGGCTCTGTGGATAGTAAATTTAGTTAATGTGATTCTTATATAACCTTCAATCAACTTGGAATTGTTGACACTCTGCTTCCCTGCTCCAAACTGGGGATTTACTATTCTTGTGCTATCCAGCTCAGCTGTTTGTTTCTTGGTGAAACCATACATCTAACTCCTGCAACTGGTGCCCCCAGCAAAAGTTGCCTCCTCAGCCCCTACCCTTTTATTAGGTTCCCTAGCATGGCTTCCCACTAGCTACATATAGTACAGTTGGATTTTTTTGTGGTTTGTCCTTGGTAGACAATCAGAAGGTTGCAGGACTCCTAAGTGCGCCGCCTCTCTGCCTTCAAATTAGACTCTCACTAGCATTCCTTCCATGCTGCAGACTTCATGTGAAGGATTGAGTGCAAAGGACATCAAGGAGGAAAACAGCTGCCTTTAGGAGGTACAAGAAAACAGGAAGGGGGAGGACAGGGAGGAGTACCTGAAGGAATCTAAGGAGGTGACATGGGCAGTAAGGGGAGCCAAGATGTTTACAGAGCCCAGACTGGCACAAGGCATTAAGAAGGGTGAGGAGGACTTCTTTAGGTACATCATGGAGGAAAGGAACTGTAAGGATCACATAGTAAGGATTAGGAAGGAGGGGGGCTGGGTGGAAGCAGGCGGCGATAAGGCAGAAGCACTAAATGATTACTTCTGCTTGGTATTTACTAAGGAGAAGAGAGGGGTGATACCCAAAGGAGAGGAATGGCAGAAACAGGGGGGGAGGGGGTGACAGACAAGGAAATCATGGAGGGCAGAGTTCTGGAGAGTTTGAGGTGAGTGGACAAGGTGCCAGGCCCAGATGGCATCCACCCCAGGGTACTGAAGAAGTTGTCAGAGGTCCTTGCAGGACCTTTGGCAGACCTATTTAATGCCTCACTACACTTGGGGTGTGTACCTCAGGACTGGAGGATGGCTCATGTGGTGCCCTTCCAGAAAAGTGGCCCCAAGGATGAACCGGGTAACTACAGATCAGTGAGCCTCACAGCCATCGTGGGTAAGCTGATGGAGACTATTCTGAATGAGAGGCTGGTGGCCCTCCTGGAGGCCAAAGGACTACAGGACAGCAAACAGCATGACTTCATATGTGGCAGATCCTGCCAAACCAGCCTGGTGGAGTTCTATGACTGGGTAACTAGGCAGTTGGACAGGGGCCATGCAGTGGATGTCCTGTATCTGGACTTCAGTAAGGCATTTGACTTGGTGCCATATGGGAGGCTGGGAAGTAAGCTAGAAGGCACAGGGGCAGGTGCAAAGCTGGTGAGATGGGCAGGGAACAGGCTTCAGGGAAGGCAACAGAGGGGGGTGGTGGTGGGTGGGGCTCTCTCATCCCCAAGGGCATTGATGAGTGTGTTCCACAGAGCTCGGTGTTGGGACCAGTGTTGTTTGGTATATTCATTGCAGATGTATCATTGGACGTCAAGAGCAAGATCAATCTGTTTGCTGATGACACCAAGATGGGAGCAGTGGTGGATGACCTAGGGTGATGGCACTGGTTGCAGGATGATCTGGAAAAGCTGAAACCTGGTCAGACACCTGGCAACTGGGATTTAATGCCAAAAAGTGCAAGGTGCTGCATTTTGGGGTGAAGAACCCAAGGAGGAGTTACCAGCTGGGGGGAGTGCAGCTAGCCAAGACAGAGGAGGAGAAGGATCTGGGGGTGTTCATTACAGAGTCAATGAACAACTCTTCACAATGTAGGAAGGCAGCTGTGAAGGCCAGCAAAATGCTGGGTTGCATTGCAAGGGGTATCTCCTCGAGGAGGGGGGAGGTGATTCTGCCACCATATAGGTCATTAGTTAGACCGCATCTGGAGTACTGTGTGCAGTACTGTGGTGCCCGTATCTGAAGAGGGACATTAAGTTACTGGAGGGGGTGCAGCGCAGGGTGACAAGGATGATCAAGGGGCTGGGGGACTTGCCATATGAGAGGAGGCATAGGGAGCTGAACATGTACTCGCTAGGGGAGAGGAGGGATGGGGGGACATGATTGAAACCTTCAAGTATATGAAAGGAATAAACAAGACAGGTACAGAGGGGCTGCTCAAAGTAAGGGAGGGGAGGGACAACTGGGGCCATGATATGAGACTGTAGGGAGGAAGGTTCAGGAGGGAGATGAGGAGACATTGTTTTACAGAGAGGGTGGTAGCTGGGTGGAATGCATTATCGGCAGAAGTGGTATCCAGCAGAACAGTGGCCTGCTTCAAAAGGGGCTGGAACAGGGCAAGGGGAGGGTCAATGGAGTGGAAGGGAGGGAGGGGCAGCTGCAAAATAAGGGGTGCTAGCTGCACATTCGATCAGACCTGATAGACCTCTAGGCCTTTATCTGCTGGCAAATTTTGTATGTTCGTAGGAGTCTGCCTGGAGTCAACCACGAGTCATCCATTTGACTGACCACACTGCTCTTCTAGGCTGCCACTGTTAACACATGCTTCTTTTTTTTTTCCATTAAATCTTTATTATGGTTTCCAATATACAGTACATCATAGTTATGGTACATTCAATGTGTTCATGTACTTTCAGTATAAAAATAAACAAAACCCACAGAACAAAAAAAAAAAAAAACCCTTTCTCTACCCTCACCCAATATCTCTCCCTCATATCCCCCCCCCCAGACGTATGCCCGTCCCAGCCATGACTATCTTAGGTTATTAATTATCTAGACTCTCTACTTCTCCTCTATTGTTGCGATTGTGGCATTCACTGGGAATACAAAGTTAAAAGTGGGGCCCAGATTTTATTGAATTTACCTAATCTGTTTTGCAAACTAGCAATCATCCTTTCAAGTCTGATATTGCTTAATAGCTCTGCCAACCAATCAGTATATGACATAGCTTTATTATCTTTCCAATGCGGAAGCACTAGTTTTTTAACTTACATTGATATTAGGGCTATATGATATTTCCGTGCTTTGACTGGGACCTCAGAGTAGTTTTCTAACAGGCAAACATCAACCGTGAACAACTCATCGAGTCCCAGTAGGGGATCTGCCCTTTGCTTGATCTGCGCCCATAGGGGAGCTACTTTGGAGCATTGCCAGAATATGTGAATTAAATTGCCCTCACCTTGGCCGCATCTCAAGCAAGTGGCTGAACATTCCTTATCAAATTTTGATATCTTCTGAGGGGTGTAATATAGGTAGTGCAGAATGCGGAATTGCATAAGTCGAAGCCTATCTTGAGTAATAAAATTATGACATCCCCTCCAGATTATCTCACAGTTAATGGATGCTTCCGGTAAACACTTCTCCCAGTAGTCCGTAGGTCTGAAAGGCCCAGGATGTATTCTATCATATAGAACTTTAAATATTTTAGAGATTGCGTGAGGGAGGCCTACAAATTGGATAAGTTCTCCCCAAAAGGGGGTAGTCGCAGGCATCAGGGGGTTGATCCCTATAGTTTTCACTAGGATGTGTAACACATGCTTCTAAACACAGTCATATAGTAAGTAGTGCCACTCCCTGAAATTCATGGATAGGCTGATTTTACTGTCTTAATATGCTCAGCTTCTAGTCCTCTTTGTGCACCAGGGTTTTGATTTTCCTCACTGAGCTATTCCTCCCTACACTCTTTAGTGGTACACCAATTGCCTTACGCTGTGGTTGTACTCTCCAAGCTGTTTATTTACTGTTTGTATCTGGACTGTTGTGAGTTACAACAAATTTCAGATTTCTGTAAACTATATTCATATTCACTAACCATCCCCACTCTGACTTTTAATATTGCTCTAGTTATGTGACTCCAAGTAACACCCTATCAGGGCATGCCGTTTATTCACCTGCTAAATCTTGGTTCTTTTAATTGTGTTGCGTTCTGCTATTTTGAATAGGCCCTGTTAGTGCAAGTCATTCTACATTACCTAGACTAAACACAGATAGGTTTCTACATTGCTGTGATTTATGTTACTGATGTATTTTGCTTATCACTACCTTATCCTCCTCTGCCTGCTCCAGTTTCCACACCTGCTCCACTCCCCTTCACCCCTTCCACATACCCAGATACTTCTCCCCAACCCCCTCTCCTGCTGTCCAGCTCCCTCCCTACTCCCATACCTTCTTGCCCACTATCAACATTGGATTTCTTCCTTCCCCCTCCAACAACTTGGAGTTTATGCTCCTTGCCCTGCTCTCCTCTCATCATCCCCCTCTCCCTGCTATCCACCTTGCTCCAAGGGTAGAAAGTCCCACACCATCCAGCTGCTTATTCTCCTGCTCCTCCTCCTGTCTGGAGATGTGGAGTCCAACCCAGGTCCCCTATCCTCTCTCCTCCTCAGACATGGTTATTTCCATGGGCCTTAGCATTTTTCATCTTAATATTAGGAGCCTTCTCCTTAAGTTCAACCTCCTCTCTGTTTGGACCCTACAGCACTCCCCAGACAATCTCTGCATCTCTGAGTCCTGGCTAACCTCCAGGATTCCAGACTCTAGCTTGACCCTTCTTGGCTGTTATCTTTTCAGGCAGGACATGAGTAAACATGGTAGAGGTGTAGCCATATACATTTACCAGAGCTTACCCTCCTCCCATGAATATCTCCTTGTTAGGCTCTCATTCCACACATCTGCACCCATCTTCATTAATGTTTTCTATGCATCACCCAAGATCTCTCCTGCCTCCCTGATTGGGTCTCTCGCCAAAATCACCTCACACTCCTCCTCTATGAACTCATTATGTGTGGGGATTTCAGCATAAACTGACTGTCTCTTACATCCAGGTCAAGCACCCAGAGGACTGATTCCCTACATTTGATCCAGGTTATCACTAAACCCACATGACTAAATCCCATTCTTCCAACCACACTTTGTTGGACTGGGTTCTGTCCTCCCATTGTTGCAGCAGATATCTTGCCTGACTATTTTAGCAACCACTGCATGATGTTCTCCATCAGGAAGATATGGTGTTCCCCCTTCACCCCAAAATATATCTGGTCTGGATGTCTCCATCTGCTGAACAAAAAGCCTCTCCTGAGTGACCTCGCTGCAACAGACTGGGCAAACATACCCCAGGTCTCTGATATTGATGAGGTTCTCTCCCTTTCTCATTCAGGGACTTATATCCCCCCCCCTCAGGAAATCCAGTGTCAAATGTTCCTATCTCCCCTGGATCTCCACTGAAATCATTGATTAGTGCAAATCCCGTCATCTTACCTGGGCCTGCCATACATTATCTCACTCCCTTCCTGATGTTCTCCACTTCAGGGCCATAAGAAACAATAACACTAAGGCTGTCTGGACAGTGAAATCCCATTATTTCAAAACTAATCTCCAGAACAACCTTAGCCCCACAGTCAAATTTTGCACCTTTCTGAAAGGAGGACTAGAGTCAGAGAAGGCCAGTAGTCTTGTAATGAGAATAAAAGCTCTAGCACTATCTAATAAGGCAATATCTAAGATCTACAAATTTATTCTATCACAGAGAAACTTTAAGGTCTCTCCGACCCCGCATTATTGGAAGGCGAACCTATCCCTACAGTGGCCTGAAGAAACCTGGACAAGGATTTGGCAGGATTTATACACATATACCAAGCAAGACAGATTGCGAGGCCTTCAATTTAACATTCTACATAACCTGTACCTCTCTCCAGCCAAGCTTTCTCGTATATACAAGCAGAGATCCCCCGGATGTCAAGACTGTGGAGCCCCCCTGGCAACCACCCTCCATAAATTATGGGACTGCCCTAAAGTGGTCAAATTTTGGGATTCCATTTGTTTATGGATGACTCCTTTCTGTGATGTTATACCATTTTTGAACCTTGAGACTTGTATTCTTGGTAGGTTTACACAAGTCCCATCAGTAACTCACAAACAGCAGATAGCCCTAATCTCGTTGGTATCCAAGCTGTTACTTCTCCGTTATTGGTGCAAGGAAGGGACCCCCTCATGTAAAGAATGGTGGGATACTTTCCTGGAAGCCTTAAATGCAGAGAGGTCGGTGGCCACCCTGTTCAATTCATATAACAGATTTGATAAATGTTGGGGTAATTTCTACCAGCTGTTAAAAAACAAATTTGGTTATTAATGTATTTAGTAACTGCATAATTCATACTATATAGATAATAGTATTTAGTCTTGTATTACCCTTCTTTAGTAGGATGGCCGACCTGCTTCTCTCTAATGATATCCTCCTTTTTCCCTCCCTTTTCTCTTATTTTCTCCCCCCCTTGTTATTACTACTTTGTCTTTCCCCTTTTATTCTTTATGTATTGCGACAACAAAGCTTAAACAACCTGGACTTATTTAGTTTTCATAGATAATGGGCTGCCAGACCTAGAGGGTGGTTTGGGTTAGGGGTGGGTGGGCTTAACTCATATAGTACCTTTGTACTCTACCATATTGTGATATTCATGTACGTGGTTGTGGGATGGGGAATTTATGTATGTAAATGTGTTTCAATAAAGTATAGTTATTTGCAAAAAAACCAAAAAATTCTGGAAGGTAATCCATTCCCTTTGTGACCCCAACACCCAGTCTGCTCCCACATGTCCTCATATTTAGTGGTTCATCAGTGTCTGACCCTGCCATTGTTGCTACTCATTTCAATGAGTTTTTCATCACATGTGCCCCTCCCTCTCCCCCACTACAGGCTCTCCTCCCATTCTTTACTCTCCCCCCCAATCCAGCCCACTCTTCCACTTTCTCTGCATCATCACTCTGGAAACCCTGCATACCATCTCCTCCCTCAATCTGTCTGGGTCCAGTAAAAACAGGCTTGACCTTAAACTCCTCTGCCTCTCAGCAGCTGTTATTGCATATCCATTTACTCACCTGCCGAACCTCTCATTTTCCATCTGCTATGTTCCACAGTCCTGGAAGATTGCTAAAGCCCTTCCTCTTCACAAAGGATGTGACCACTCCTCACCTGGCAACTTCTGTCCTATCTACTTCCTCCCCTCTCTTGCTAAGCTGCAACAGAAATTAGTCTACTTTAGACTTTTAAACCACCTCACTTTCTCCAGTTTCCTCTCACCATTTCAGTCTGGCTTCCCGAAGCACTACTCCACTGTTTCTTTCTACTTGGTGTCATTTTCTCCTTCTTCTCTGGGATGGATCAGGGGCACATCATGGCCTCCATTTTCATTGATATGGCCAAAGCCTTTGATTTGGTGTCTCACCCACTCCTCCTGAATAAGCTGAGCTCAGCTGACCTCTCAACTCCTGCCATTGATTGGTTCCATTCCAACTTAATGGGCCATCTTCAATTGGTTCAGGTTGGCAGCATGCTTTCACCTGCCCTTCCCATCCAGACTGGGGTCTAACAGGGCTCAGTTCAAAGTCCTATCCTGTTCTCCTTTTTTCTAAACAACTGCTCATTTGCCTGTGACAACTTCCATATACACATGTATGCATGTGACATAGTCATCTTCACCTCTGGTCCCTTTTCCACTTCCGTAGAAGACCTGCTTCCACAGGATTTCCACAACATCCTGTGCTGGTTCCACACCAACCATCTCAAGGTCAACACTAAGAAAATTGTGTCTATTACCTTTGGTACCAGTCAAAAACTGGCCAGGATCTGAAGACCTCAAGTCTTCTCCACATTGGATGACTCCTCTCTTGAAGTGGTGCACACCTTCAAATACCACGGTGTCTGGCTTGGCAGCAAGCTTGACTTCTCAGCCCACATCAATGCTATCCATGCAAAAGTCCACCATAAGTTGGGCTCTCTGTACCATAATAATTACTGCTTACCCCTACTGGTCTGCCATGTGCTTGTCATAAAAATGGTCCTCCCAGTCCTCAATTATGCAGATGTAGTCTACAGTACAGCCCCCTCCACTTCCCCATCCAGACTGAACACCCTCTGAAATGCCATTTGTTGCTTTGTGGAAAATTTCACTCCCTGCATGCACCACTGCTCTCTCTACTCCTCCCTTTTCATCCTCCCCCTAACTTCACCTCACCATTCACATTGCTCCTCCTTCATCTCTAGATACCAGTTTGGTTTCCTTCCTTCCTACCTTTCCTCACTCCTCTCTCCATTCCTCCCTATTCCATGCTCCCTCCAGTTCAGGCACCAGAGAACTTTATCATGTCCTCACCCCCATTCTTCTGCTGGGCAATCTGCCTTCTAACCCTCTAGAACCAGCTCCCATTTTCCCTCCGCCATTCCACCTCCCCTGGCTCCCTCAGGCACCTGCAGAAACTCCTCCCACCTCCTTCCTACCTGTACATGTTGCCCATAGGAGGCTCTGTCAAGTGAATCTGACTGCTCAGGGCTTTGTTTCACCAGAAACTGTTACAAAATGCACTACATTGTCTGCCAGTGTTCCATTTCAATAAATGTTTTCAGTTTTTCTTTCACACCAGTAATTGCACTACATGTGGAAGGTAAACGTGCACTTTAATCTGAGCCAATGCATATGCCTGAAAAATATTAGTACTATACTATGCTTGTGTTTTATGTATGCACCATTGAAATGCACTTCATTTATGTTTAGCTGTTTCTTCCTGTAACCCTTCCCATGGTTCCCATGGTGTGCACCTAGAAATGAGCATTGGCTCAGTGTGTCTTTCCTGATTACTAATTTTCAAATAAATAAATACATTTTTTGAATGTCCCTGACATCATGTCCCTTGACAAGACCGGTACAGTCTCCCTTTTAGCACAACTGCAGCACATCCTAAACATGCAGGCATTCCTCAACTCAGAATTCCATTTGCCTTGCCAGAAAAGGAAGACCATTATTTTTTCACCAGAGTATTAGAAAAATTAGCGTATCCAGTTGATGCCACTGTCATTCCTCACAAAACTCATTCAGAACTGTTGCGGCCTGGAAAAGATCACTCTGGACATTGCTTCCCTTGGAACATCTCTCAGTCAATATATTACAACCCCATGTCCTCAAGACTTGTACTCCTTATCACAGTGCACACAACAGTCAGTTACTCCCTCTACATGCAGTGCTTAACTATGGATTCCACTCATTTGACCTGCACTGCAGCCAGGCAAATTACCTTCCATGAAATAGTATAAAGGGCCTACAATGCCCCTCCATCCATTCTGCTACTGTTTTCA
Source organism: Neoceratodus forsteri (assembly GCA_016271365.2). Lineage (NCBI taxonomy): Eukaryota > Metazoa > Chordata > Ceratodontiformes > Ceratodontidae > Neoceratodus > Neoceratodus forsteri. Next base: position 1,761,797,812 of record CM057455.1, on the reverse strand, counting down.
GTGGAGTCCCCATGACTCCCACCCTATTACCACTCTCACTAGCCTCTTTCTTTCCTCTGCATGGCAGGTGAGGTCTATGGCTGGGAAATATTCATGTATATGGCTTCCACATATTTACAATGAAATTCCACAATTTTCAGAACGACCAGTACATTTTGACATTAAAAACTTATGTTACTGGCTGCAATTGCTGACAGAGTGGAGAGCAAGCATCCATCTTAAACCTATGAAAGATAGATAGATAGATAGATAGATAGATAGATAGATAGATAGATAGATAGATAGATAGATAGATATTTTTCTCACCATACTTAAAAAGCAGCTGATGCCATTAACAAAACTTTCAAAAAACATAATAGTTTGGCACAATCCAACCTGTATTTCACATTAGTTCAGTAGTTCTCATCCCCATTATTTATTACTGAGGTAATTTGCATGAAAACAGGATTTCTGCTCCTGAAGAATTTTCTCTATTCCTGTTGCTTTCTCCCTACCTGAGGTCATAATGCACCGCTTGTGACATCACAGTTACTTCCATGGCAACAGATTGTGATGTCACAACAGAGGATTATCACATGAAGTAATGAGTCAGCTACAGAGGCAGATGAACTGTAAAGGATAAAGTTCATATATTCATGCAAATTTCCTTAGTAACAAATAATGGGGAGGAGAAATCTACAGAATATATATGGAATGCAAGCCAAATCATATCTAAATGTTGAGTTTTTTAAAGTCTTCTTTGAGGCATCAGCAGCTCTTTAAAGTAGCTATGTTAGCGTGTAGGTGGAGGAAAGTGATTTTTATTCAGAGTTTTAGGGCACTTTGAGATTTTTCTTTGAATTTGTAACAGGCAGTGTGGGCAAAATTGCTCAGGAAATTAATCTTGGGGATTAGTAGATTAAGAAAACCCTGTGTATAACTGGGGAGAAAAGTTACCAGAGGCTTTGTGGGGACAGGCAATTGAAGGAAATCAGGAAGCAGGAAAGGGAGATAAAAGGAGTAACATCCAGCATATTCCATCATACGTGTGACCCACCAAATGAATAGCACAGAGCAGGAGTGGAGTAGTTACTCTAGGAACCTCTGCAGGGAGACCACAGTCTGCAGGAGACTCTGCTGGGGAAAACCAGACAAATGTAAGCAGGTAACACATTACTTTTTACTGGAACAACCAGCCATGGAGAAGAGAACTACATGTAGTAGCCATACAACAAGTAGATAAGAAGTAGTAGACACCCAGGATAAAGTAGGTAGAGGTAGGAAGGTTAAAAAAGGGAAAACAAGAGACACGCTATCTAGGGTATAATAACAAATCAGTTTCAGAAAAACAAAAGGGAGAGGTAGGAGTATAAGAGGAGCAGGAAAGATGCTGAAGGGTAACAGAGATGTTTGAACAGACACTAAGCATAGGAAGGAAAGAGCATGGAAGTGGTGCAGTGCAACAGTTGTGGGATACAATCATTTGGGGCACCTTCTGGAGACTGAGGTGCTACCCCATCTGTACTCACCTCTTTGGATTGTAGCCAGAGGTTGCTGGATACTGGGACAAACTGGTAAGGGTACAGAGGACTATCTGCCCCACCCAGGAGCCATCAACTCTGCCACCACTACCTCAGAGGATTTTCAGGCAAAGACAGAACAGAGGGACCTTGGCTGGCTCTGGAAGAGTGGGGGTGGTGGGAATGGTGCACACTCCTCTACCTGTGCCACTGCAGAATTGCTTCACTGTACTGGCAGGATGGGCAGCTGGCAGGAGACACCCATCACAGTGGGAAAGGAGGAGGTGGGGTTCCTCAGAAGTGGAAGTCCTAGAAAGAGAGGGAGAGGCCCCAGCCTAAGAGGAAATAGTTGCTTGTGGGAACTCTATAGGAGAATAGATATGGGAGTATGGGGTAGAAAGGAGAGGGAGGTGGAGTACCCAATCTGTGCTTTGGCCAGGAGGGATGGAGAGTACATCCAGAGGATCACTTGGGCAGCAGAAGCTGAGAGGGAGCTAGGCATCATTGTCCATCTGGGAATGAATGACCTGATAAGGAATTTGGTAGGAGTAGTGCAGAGTAACCTCAGGGAGTTGGGGAGGGGCTTAAAGCAGGTATTGTAGCATGCATGATGGCCTCTTCCAAGGTGTTAACTATATATGGCTGGGGAGATGCAAAGGTACTCCATACCAGGGAATTCAATGATGGGTTAAAGGCATGGTTGGTTGTATCAGGGTGGAGGGGGTTTCAACTACATCGGGGACTAGGCACCATCCTGGGAGAATATGGACCTCTATGAGGGAAATGGACTACATCCTTCCAGGGAGGCAACCGCAGTCCTTCATGGGAGGTTTAGATGCTACTTGGATGAGCATTTAAACTAGCTGGGAGGGATGCAGTAAAAAAGAGATGCAACAATTGCCTTCACCCGGAAGAAAGTGCAGCAGGGACGGAAAGCCCAGGGGGTGAAAACTCCCTTTTGTCAGGGGCACAGAAAGGCAGGGATGGTGACAAGACAGAAGAAAGTATGTGTGTGTGGGGGTAAAATGCAGGTAAGTGAGGTTAGAGGATTGAAGGAGATAAGGAATAAGTAAGTTAGAAAGATAAGAGGAAAGTTAAGAGGAGCTTCAGGGAAAAACACAGTCAGGAATGGGAGGGTGAATCAAGGCTGTGGGAAGGGGGAAAGAAGGTGTGGAGATCAATGTACCCCAGTGCAAGGAGTCTTGGAAACAAAATTTCAGATATGGAAGCCATCATGGCTTAGGATCACCTGGAATTAGTGACAATATTGGAGTCATCATGCACCAGGCTACTCTATGTTTAGGAGAGACAGGAAAGGGAGGTGGGTTTATTTTATACAATATGTGAGGGAGGGAATCAAGGCCAAAGAGGTAGGTGGCACCATGAGGGAAAGAAAAGGTCTGGAGAGGGGCTGTGGGTCACCTTTGAGAATGCTGTGGGCCCTCTATCCATATGGGAGTAATGTACAGACCTCCAGTGTACAGTGAGGAGTTGAGTAAGGCACTTTGGGAAGTCATCATCAGCATGGAGAGTAGAGTGAAAGGTGCTGATAGTTGGTGATTTCAGTCTGCCAGATGTGGGCTGGAGCCTCCCAACTGGAGATTCAGCTAAGGGGCTTTTCTCAGGCAGCTAGTCAAGCAACCCACTAGGGATAGGTCAGTGCTGAACCTGAGTATTATAAGCAGGGGCAGAATTGCAGACATCACAATGAGTAGTCTTGTAGGTACCATTGATCACCCTACAGTATGGTTTAACATAAAGGGAGGAACAGAGGCTAACCACACAAGGACTTTAGGATGGTGGATTTTAAAGAAATGGGGATTGCTTCACAAACAGCCTCATAGGGGGATTGCCAGAGAAGGGTAGTGGCACACTTGGGAAAAATAGGGGAGAGCACAATTAAAGCAGCCAACCTCTGTGTGAAGGAAATTAATAAAAACAGAAGGAAAAAGAGACTGTTATAGTTCTGTAAGGAAGTGGAAAAGGTAGCGAAGGAAAAAAGAGTGGCATTCAGGAGGTATAAAGAAACACAGATGGAGGAGGACAGGGAGGAATACCTAGTAAAGCAGAGAGACACAGGAGTAGCATAAGTTCATATATCTCATCAAATGTTAAATTTCAGCCAATCAGCACGTGCCACATCATTTGACAGGTGGGCGTGGCCTAAAACGGACCAATCAGAATCGCCCCTTGTTAAACTGGAAGTCCCTCCCTAAAATGCGCTAGCCCCACCCCTTCTGGCGGAAATGACACGCGTTCAAACCCATGTCCCGCCCCTTGTGCAGGAAATGACCCCCACTGAAACCCTGGAAGTGACCTAACACCACCATTTTGTAAGCGTCTTACGCCCCTCATTCTCGTACACTCCTCGATCCCCTGCCAGACCATCCTGGCTGGAACCCGAGTCCCACCATGCTAGCTTGAACTCCTGCATCCCTCCTTTCTCCTGCACCCCCACCAGCCTGGCTCAAACCCCTGTCCCCCACCCTCCTTCTCGTACACTCCTCGATCCCCTGCCAGACCATCCTGGCTGGAACCCGAGTACCACCATGCTAGCTTGAACTCCTGCGTCCCTCCTTTGTCCTGCACCCCCACCAGCCTGGCTCGAACCCCTGTCCCCTTCTCCTGCACCCCTACCATCCTGGCTCAAACCCCTGTCCCCCTTTCTCCTGAACCCCACCATCCTGGCTCAAACCCCTGTCCCTCTTCACCACCGTGCCTCCCACCCCAAAAATCAGTTAGTGTTTATGTAGTGGTATGTGCCTCTGTAGGCCTGTTGTATAACTGCAGGGACATGTGTGTGTTTTTTGATTAGGATATTTTCAGAAAGAAGTATCTAGGAGGGAACCTGATCGTGCAGAGGTTTCACAGATCTGTGTGGAGACCCCCACCCCCGAGGGAAATTCATCTGCCTGTGTGAGTACCCCTTTTTCTGTTTTTGTAACAATATACAAAATTATTTAACATGCATCTGTAGGACTGTGTCAAACTTGCATCAAAAGGATAGCTTTATGTATACGCATGTAACATTTATAAGCTAAAATGGGGTACCTCTGTGTAAATAAGATGGTTCAGCAGTTTTCTGGATAGCATTGCAACAATCGCAAAAACTAATTATTTATACTTTGTCATGAATTAGAAAGAATAAAAATATATCAGAAAAAGGAATACATATACTATAGTTCACCCCCAGCTCTGTGTAGTATCAAGGAGAAGGCTGAAATGAAATGTGTGTGATATTTATAATGTTTTGAAAAAGGGGTGGAGGCTACAACAGATGTGCCTCTGACACGTTACTACTGTATAGTATGATGGGTGTGGTGACGGTTTTACCAAGGGGCAGTCCATCTTGCTAAGCTGCTATATAAACCCTGCATTTGAAGCCAGAAGGCACAGCTTTTAGAGATTTCTCAGATTCTGTTTTATAGACTTGGAGCAGATTATCAAAACATCAAGCAAGAAGATGGCAAGCGCTTCTCATTTCAACATCCATGTAACAGGTCAGATTGTCATACCACCTAATGAAAAATTCAACCTCCCTGTAACAGGCCAGATTGTCACACCACCTAATGAAAAGTCTGGAGATGAAAAGCCAAGCAAGAAGATAGCTGTCGGGACCCCACAACCCAAGCCAACGTATGTGTACTACGTGAGGTGTGAAAACGAATGCCCCACACAAGTCTTGTTGAGTGGAAGAGTGTCTGACATAAAAAAGAAACTCGCTGAACAGTTTGGTGAATCAGAAAATCCTAAATCTGACTGTCCTTCTGAAGAGATACCACTGCAAGACCTTGAAGAGTTGCTGGGGTGTGAATCTGATGCAGAAAAAGAAGTTACTATGAAACCAAAAACAGAGAGTGACAAGTAGGGGGAGCCAGAGAAGATGGTCAGTGAGACACTGCCAAAAAAAGCATCAGAGAAAATTGTGAAAAAGAAATGCAAGACACAGCCAAGAGAGGGCTCTGACCAAGAGGGTGATGATGATAATGCAGCCACAAGCAGTCAAGCCCAGGCTAAGAAAGTGAAAGATGAGAAAATGAAGAAGAAGAAGAAAAGAGTTGCCTTGATGAGGTAAATGCATTTTAACATTTAAAATGTAACATTTAAAAAATGTGAGTGGGTGACATGGTGTAACTGAGGGAGATGAGTTAGCAATAGAACTAAATCTTACCTATAATGAGTCAGAGGACCAATGCTGCTTTCTGTTTTACTTTAATAGACTGAAGGATTTATGATGGAGCAGCAGTCATATTCGGACAGCATGGATTCTCGACTTTCCACAAATCAACGCCGACTGTGTTTGCTGTAGTGAAAGATACAAATATGGTTGTTAATGAGATGTGAGAACCAGTATGTTAGAAATACAGAGAGCGATAGAATGTTTCAATGTCACAGAACAGGCTGTGATCACTACACAACCCTCTTCTTCTACTGAGATTAGACAGGGGACCTCACATGAAAAACAGGCCTCAGTAATAAACCCCAAACTGACAACGATATGTATTGTAGCAAGTCGTTATGTATCATACCATCCGATGGCGCAATTGCTTCAGTGATACAGAGGGTGATACATGTGAATTGGTTGATTCCTGTCCTGGGTGTGAGATAGATGATCCGAGTCAGAAAACCATTCATGTGTCCTTGATGACTTAAGGTCTAAAGAAGCATACAGAAATGTTTCTGAAGCCTACATATAGGGCAGCTCATGCCCGTGATCTTGGCAATCACTATGAAGCATCAGGGGTTAAATATGACCAATTGTACCCTGGAAACTATAAGTCATGTTTTAAATGATGTGAGAAAATCTGATGATCTCATGTGGTTAGTTATGCAAATGTTACAGCAGACAGACGGTGAAATTAAAAAAGATGCCTGCCGTCTGGTCAGCAAAGGTTCCTTTAAAAAATTTCTAAAAAGAAATTCAGAAACCCTGTTTATATTGTAAAAAATTACCCCCTGCCCCCCAAATTACTACATGGAAACATTTCAGTACCAAAAGTGTCATATTTTATTTTACAGATAATCATGCGGATGCAAGTACAGAGAGAACTAGCATTTATGTATCTGATCCTAGTTTCATTACTGTCATCCATCACTGTTTGGTTCAATTCAATAAGACATTTGCCTTTGTGAGATACATGTAGCCGATGAACTGATGATGTTTGCCCTTCCAGAAGTATGGGAGGATACAGATAAATATATAAATGAATCTGTGTTACCACTTGTAGAAAATGTTAAAGTGATTGCCGATATATTCGTGGAAGACGATGAATGTCTTTGTGGACTTTATATCATGGTCGTCATAGCCATGTGTGTGTGTACTACAAAGCAGAAAAAACCTTGTGATATTGTGCATGTTGTTAACCTGGCTTCTCTGCTTGCTGAAATGATCCACTGGTCAAAAAAAGGACCCTTTAAAAAATGATATAAGGAAATTCAGGAACACTGTTTACATTGTTAAAAACATTTACCCCCCCACCCCAAAAACTGTTACTTGTTACCATTTTAGTATTGTTCATATTGTTACCCTGGCTTTTACCACTTGCTAAATGTATGTTTTTTTCCAGAGTATACAACGATGGGAAACACCCTGTCAGTGCATCCAGAGGCTTATTTACCAACTAGTCAGACACAAAGCTAAACAACCTGGTTTAAATCTACCTACAGGACAATCACCGTCTGTACTTTTAGAGACATGCTGTCTTTTGATGGTCTCCAGAGGGACCCCAAAAGGAAATTGTGGATTATTTTAAGGATGAGGGGCTACTTTGAGGAAGCAATGTTTAAAATTGCTATAGAGTTTATGCATAACCCTTATGACATAATACACTTTTGTGGTTTTATCTGTACTGCTGTTGACTTTTTAGTGTTTAGTTTGCAGAACGGGGGGTCTGAGTCTGACATCATAAATTTTGCTTCTTTTATGGCTTTTGTTGTGCTTCATAAACCAGATTTAGCATATGCTTTTCCTAAATAGTGTATTATAATGTACTTTCAGATGGAACGTACTGGCATGCTCCCAATATTCCAGACAGTCTTGATGTCTACAATGTACCGTGTGATAAAGGACATTTTAAAGGAACCTATATACTTTGGAAAGCAGCCTGCATTAAATGTCTGCTCTGAAGATGCTGCTGCTTCACTGGCAGAAGACACACTGACTCTGATTAAAGAGTTGCCACCACTTGTATGGAGACCTATGTTGACGTAATGGAAAACAGTAAACAGAGAGCAGTATGCAAGGTGAACGTCATTTTAGATGTAACAGAATGTCTTCAAAATCAGCCTTGTTATTTTGAGTGGTGTATGGCATATCTGTGTATGTATTGTGCATACCTCATCACTAAGGGGGAAGTGGACAATGCCAATGCTTGTGTAAAACATGCAGCTCAAAAGTTGCTGTTTCTGGGTATTGTGAAGCATGTAAAAATTGAAGAGTAGAAAAACAAGATATTATATAATCCGTTGCATGCTTGCCATGTGTTATGCCTTTTGTATGTAGAACCTATATGCATTAGTTTATGTATTATAAAGTAAATATTCAAATACTGTTATGACGTGTATTTATAAATAAAATATAATCATGCATTGCACTTTGTGGTTGTCATAGTGTTTTTAAAAGAACAAAAAGAGCAATACTTTATTTTACTGGTGACAAGAGTTTTGCTAGCTAGCAGATGTGTCGGGTGTTGACGAAAGGAGATGAATGATCACCTGTTCCAGAATATATATTTTAATGCAAAAAGTGGGTAGTTTCACAGGGTGACTCAGCTGTATAAGGCTGCAAAAACTTGATAAAGAGGTCACCAGGAAAGGTGTTGCAGAATGGCTTGTGAAGCAGGAGCCCTATTCATTACACAAAGCAGCCAGAGTCCGATTTAAGAGAAATCCTGTCATTGTTTCTGACATAGACAGACAATGGCAAGCCGATTTAGTGGATATGGGTCAATATGCAAAGTACAATAATGGGTTTAAGTACATACTGACGGCATCGATGTGCGTCCAAGTATGCCTGGTAGTGACTTTAAGAGACAAATCAGGCAAGGCAGTGATGCAAGCCTTTAAAACTATTTTAAAAGTGGACGACACCTCTGAAGTTGCAGACTGATCAGGTAAAGAGTTTCTAAATGCTTCCTTAAAGAACCTATTAAAACAAAATAAAATACACCATTTTGTGATGAATAATGAAGTTAAGGCCAGCATTGTGAAAGATTTAATAGGACACTGAAGTCACGCTTGTGGCGTTACTTACAGCCCAGAATACTTGGAAATATACAGATGTGTTGTCAGACCTGGTGCACAGCTATAACCTATACTTATCACAGAAGCATTAAACACAGACCTTGGATGTTAACCCTTCCAATGCCCTGGGTGATGGAAGATCCTATACGGTAATTCTGTTCTTGGCAAAAACAAAAGGGTACCCTTCAGAAAGATGATCATCATGAGACTATCTAAGCTAAAAGGAGTGTTTGAAAAGGATATGAACAGACATACAGATGAGATATTTATTGTGACGGAGGTCTTAAAGACACAGAGGCCCACCTATAAGCTAAAAGACTATCAGGGGAAGACATTAAAGGTACTTTTATGCCGAGGAGCTGCAAAAATTGAACCTGATGAGGACCGTGTACAGGGTGCAGAAAATCCTAGAGGACAAAAAGCGTGGCAGAAAAACTTGGTATCTGGTAAAGTGGAGAAGGTGGCCCAATAAATTTAATAGCTGGGTTGAGGCAACACAGGTTCAGGACATTAGAAGCAGATAAGGCTTAATATGTTCAAAAATGGATTTTATATCACATTGCCCAGCAATGCATCGCACAACATTTTCCCCAACAATACTATATCCACTTTTACTGTAAAGTTACCACAAACGCTTGAACTACCTGGTGAATGGGAAGTGGGCTTAGCAGAAATTCAGTACCCTCATACCTGGGACAATGTGCCTGCACAGAAAAACAGGTTCAGTATGCTCTATCAGCCTCTAAACGTAAACAGTAAAACACCACCAACTGGACCCTTTACTGAGTCAGCAGCATTTAAAATCCCATCGGGCTATTATCCTAACATGGCTGGTGTTATTGCTCAAATTAATAAAAGCATATTTGAAGTAAATGAACTGCCAGTGGTTTTGGAACAACAAACCGTCGGGAGAGAAATAAGCATTGACAGTGACATCAAATGTATTTTGTTTAAGCACGGGCAGTTACAGTACCTTTTGGGTTTTAGCAGACTTGAGGTAGGTGTAAGAAAGAATCTAGCAAAGAACCCTCCAGCTATTAATGTGGGTTTTTACACATTATATATCTACACTGACATTATCACACATGAAATAGTGGGTGACAGTCTAGTGCCTTTGCTGAGATGCGCATTCGTCAGGGCCAAGACAATGAGATAGTGACCATGACCCACGATAAACCCCATTATCAAACAGTCAGTAAACATCAGATCGATACAGTCACTATTGAATAAAGAATGATCAAATGAACCTGTACCATTTCGATTTGAAAGGTGATCGTGAAGTTGCATTTTCGCCCCTCAGAGAGTGCTCTAAAATTTAAACAAGTATGGTGATTTTTCACATTATGGGGACCTGCCTTGTACAGAAGCTATTACAAGGCACAGGCAGGATACGGTCTGCCAGGCTTTCATGGACTTCTACTATGTATGGTTCTGGTATAGGAGGATATTTCATAGTCTGTTCAGAAAAGCAGTTCCATTTTAAGAAGGGGTTTGAAATTGCAAAACCACATCTACAGACAGCTGCTAAAATGTTGCAAAGGATGTTGTGGGTATGTGACTAGTGCTGTCGCTTAAAGATGTCAGGGGTGATAAGCCTACCAGGGTAGGCTCAGGGCTGATTGTATTCAAGAGAGGTAAAAGAGAAAGCGCAGAGTACGCCTTCGCTTCTCATCGGCCCCCTGCTACTTTTAAAGAGGTGTTTCAAAACGCAAACTTCACATAAAAGAAAAATCCAAAGGCAAAAGAGATTCGAGGGGTCATAAAAAAGCAGAGACCTGTTCTAAAAACATGGCTTTCAGCACTGTGGTTCTGAAGAATGCACAAAATCAGAACTTGACTTGTTTGCCATTTCCTCCCATAATAAGATGCATTGAAAAAGCATTTATGTAGAGATACCTCTGGCTGCCCCTTTCAGAAAACTCACCGATTGAATTTTATATAGCAGGGACTGGTGAAGACTATTTGGATCTAAACAACACGCTTCTTTACCTGGTTTGCAAAATCACTGAAGGGATGGTAGTGATATACCTGCAGCGGCCAAAGTGTGCCTTATAAACTACCCAGTGGCAACCATTTTCAGTCAGCTGGATGACTGTCGGTGATCGGCTCATCAGTCAGAGCACTAACTCGTTACTCTACAGGCTGTCATAGAATCTGTGCTGAACTTCAGTGAAGAGACCCTTTTCACACACTTTACCACAGGGTTATTTTACAAAGACACCCCAGGGAAACATGAAATCACAGACAGAGATGGTGATAATGTAGGTTTTAATAAAAGAAGCTCCTTCACACATCTCAGTAGAGGGGTAGAACTGCTGGGACACTTGCACACAGACTTGTTTTTTCAAGAGAAACTGATGCTGAATGGCGTGGATATTAAAATTAAACTGACACGTAACAGGGACAGCTTTTGCCTGATGAGTGGAGATACTGAGCCTTATAAGCTAAAAAGTCATGGCCGCTCTCTGTTTGTCAAAAGGTTAAAGTGACCCCGAGTCTGTCTGGGACACTCAGAAGCCCTGCTCATCTCCAACACTAAATACCCTATAGACAGAGTGGGTATGAAAGTGTTCAGCCTCCTGCAGGCAGCAGGGTCTGCAACCAAGATAATTTTGTTTTTGGGACAGTTACCAAAAATGATGGTCATGGGATTTGTTGACAATGATGCTTTTAGTGGTTCCTACACTAAAACCCTTTAACTTTAAGCATTATAACATTAATTTTGTGGCTCTGTATCTGACGGTGAACAAATTCCGCTAAACCTCTGCAGCCAGATTTTAGAAATGGGAATGCTGTGAGAGAATATTTTAATCTAGTACTAGCGAAGCGGAAATCTATGAAAGATCGCCCGCTTTTGGTTAACAGTCAGGAATTTACCCAAGGGTACACCCTGTTTGCCTTTGATATCACTCCGGATCAAGAATGTGCTGATCATTATTCTTTAATTAAACTGGGAACCTCAGAGCTGAGATCAGATTTGCAGAAGCCCTTCCACAAACAGTTAATCTCATTATCTATGCAGTGTTTGATAATGTCATTGAAATAAACCAGAGAAGAAATGTCATTTTTGATTATATGTGATAAACCATAAAATGAACACAAAGCAGCTGGAAAAATTGTAACCAATGACACCCACATCCGTGACTGCTTTCTGGCGTGTTTCCTGTGATCTGCTACCCAAGGAGAGACTGAGAAACCTTTCCGCAGCACTAGTCATCAATACTGACCCCATGACCTCCTGGACAGCACTGGTTAGCCTGATACATTTCAGAAAATGGGACTGGGGAGTTCTTCACAGCTACGGTTTTCATCCTGACAATCATACACAAACTATTGGTTTTTTAAACAGAAATGCAAACAACATTTTGTACCAAGACACACAGTTACAAGATACCTTTTCTACCACCTGTGGATTTCACTGCATATTTTTCTTACACCACAGATGCAAAGGACTTTTTATGATCAGATTTTAAAATGTACTCTAATGATTTGCTGAAAATGATGCCATGGTAACTAGTTTTGCACGTCACTTTTCCAGACATCTAAACATGTCAGGGCACGTATCAGTGAGGTGGCACATGTTCAGACTTGTTTGTCATGTAATGAATTTAAAATATGCAGCTGCTTGTAATTTTATTCAAAACCAATCACTTATAAAATCATATATAACACTCATAATTGTGTGTCTCTGTGTTTGCTGTGTTTAAACTTGGGGGCACCTGTGTTTAAACTGTGGTGGGGGGCTGTGTTTAACGTTTCAGATATGCAATGTCTTCAATAATGACAAAATATATAAAATATAAAGGTGTTTATTGTAAAACTGCCAATAAAATACAACATACATCAGTGGTAACATCATGGATAAGATATGCAATGTCTTCAATAATGACAAATATATAAAATACAAAGGCATTTATTGTAAAAACGGCCAATAAAATACAACAAGCATCAGTGGTGACATCATGGATAAGATATAATAAACAAAAGCATCTCCTGTTAAAAATGCACACTATATACACCATAGCACTGAGGTAGAATTATAAGCACATCTTTCTAAAACATGTTAACATATTTAACTATGAGGTAGGCTAACATGCATCAATATAAACACTTTTTGTAAAACAGGATTACATATTCAGTATGATAAATGGCTAATACAGGTTGTACACAGCAGTCACTGAGGTAGGATTACATTTAATATGAGGTAAATGTTCAACATATGCCTAATACAACAGTCACTGAGGTATCTAACATTCATACATAGATTGTATTTATGTTCTATATAGTGAGCCACACAGGTTTCTTAAAAAGACTTTGTCTTTAGGCGCCACTGACCATTGGCTAACTGGAGATGGCTGTGGCTGTTTTGCACCAGCTACCGATTTCAGCCTTTCCACATAGCCCTGTTTGCTGAGTGAGCAAACACTGAGGTGGGTATGTTAGACTCAGCCATTGCTTTGACAAAAACATCCCAGCCCTTTGGCTTTCTGTGGTCAGGATTGCGGAGTGGCTGTAGCCGCCTTACTAAATCGACTCATGTGAGACCCTGAAACAACAGTGCCTTTTATACATTAATTCACTCTTATCACTCCAAAACACAATATCCTTGTTCTTGGCCATATGCTTCAACAAAAGTTCAGCATTGGTTTTAGACCGATGAGAAACACTACTTAAAATGTCTTTTTCCATAGTACTAGGTACAGAAGCTGTCTCTGCCATGACCGCAGGGGGCTGACATTGATTCATTTTCAGGCATGAGTAATGTCAAACTGGTTTTAGCTTTGTTCTCCTTGTCTTACCAAAGTCAGATAGCGCTGTAACACAGCAGAGTACATTTTGGCTTTGTCATAGTCTGATAAATCAGTCCGGGACAGTATAGCTCTCATGTCAGTGTCCAAAGTGTTAGTTGCAACTTTTCTCATATCCTGATCAGGGTAATTAGTTTTAATGTGATCCATCTGTTGCTGAGGTACCAAATACATTTTCTGCATAAAATCCATTATCTGTTAGCCAGCAGGCCTGTGATCAAAGGGATGACAATTCCTAGCAGCGTTCCTATAAAGCCACCAGTCTGATTAACTATTTTCTTTTTCCTTTTTAAGGTTATTTGTTTATCGCTTAAAGTTTTAATGACTCTCCGTTTTTTTTTCAGCACACCTAACTGCTTTGCTGACAGTGGAATATTTCCTCTGAGAGTGTTTAAGGCTATCTCAGCTATAGCTGATATCAGATCATCAGAGGCTGAACATAAAATAGCTTTTCTTAAGCTCGGAGGACCTTTTACTAGTAACTTTAAAACAGACAGATTTCTCTGCAGTCTTTTAGACATAATAACAATACAGTATCAAATATTTTAGAAGCAGAATGTGTTTTTTCATGACATATGCCACAGGCCAGTCAGGGGGAAACACACCACTACGCAGTCTATATTCGTCTGGTGTATTGGATCTTAAATCAACCAGTAAATAGCCATGAGGCTTTCTTGTAGCATCTTCAAAAGCTTCTAAGAAAATTTTGTCTGACCAGGATACATTTGTCTAGCTAGTGTTGTGATTCGAAGCTTGTCTCTGGGTTTTTAAACAAAATCATGTATTTGGCATTTAGTGATGGTCCTGCTTTTTTTACCTTGACAGAACACATTCTGGACAATTAAAAATATTGTCAATTGTTTATGATGACTGTACTTGTAAACCCATATTCCACTTCACTATTTTGACAGGCAGAGTCCATCAAATCATCTATAACGACAAAATTTACCTTTCCAGGGGGTAAGAGATCATTGTCAGCTAGCGATATTGGTAGCCCCTCCACAAATTTAATCTGAGGGAACTTTAACAGCAATTCATTATACAAAGGTTGCCAACAGCTGTAGAACCAGACAATATTTTCAGGCTTGTGTGATAAAGTGACATCAGCATGTTCCAACAACTGTTTTATAAAGAAGCTCTTCCCACTATTAGAGGGGCCAGCCAACAGACAAGTAAAGGGATGCTGCAACCTGATATCCATTTTTCACAATCAGTATCCGTAAGGAAGTGTTTTAAAATTGTCTTGTAAAACTCGCTTGTCATAAACTACTCTCTGGGTCTTGGACAGCGTTTTTGTTTCAAGGGACCACTGCTTTTTATTCCTAACAATGCTGGGTTGACTCACTGAAATTTCTTTAGAGATCTGTGACCCCGTATAGTCAAAGACCAGGTCCTTCAGACTTTCAAAATTAATGTGTTTACAGCTGGCTACATTAAGGGTAAACCTTTTACTTTAAGAACAACCTCACCACTGGACAGCCTGTAACTGTAGTTTTGGGCCTGCAGAAATGAACTCTGTAATGTGTTCATCAGCAGGAACTTCACTGGTCAGCTCCCTAAATAATCGCCCAGTGGGGCCCAGTCACCCGGTCTGGACACAAAAATGACAGAGTATGTGTCGTGGTAAAGGCACCTGTCCTGTAACCTATCTAGCAGGTTGTAGAGTTCGACTCTGGCATATGCTGTTGTAAAACTAGCTATAAATATGTTGATATTATTTGAATTTGTGTAATGATCGCTGGTATATTTCCAGCTTAAGCATGCTGTTTCATCATCGATGAAAAAGCATGATGAGATTTCGTAATATGGAACAAAAACTTATTTAAATAATTTCTGTGGGTCTGTTACTATGCTCGTTGTCGGTAAATTAGCTCTCTGCCCAAATTTGCCCCAAAGAGAATTTAAAAACAGTTTAGATATCTGTCTCCTTGCAGGGTTAACAGCTATGGCTGCAGGGTTCAAATGTACATTTTCCCTTTCAAAATACTGTTGTATGTACCTGACTTTATCCTCTTCAGTTTTGACCCATGACGGGAAACCAGATGCCTGTTGCTTGCTTTTTAGATGCAGCTTGATGTAATCTGAAAAGCTCGCATGACTCTTTAAAATGCCAAACTTCATAAATGTTAATGATTGTATAGCCTTTTTCCAGTGCCAGGTTTAGTTCTATGGTACAGTAGGTACCTGTAAGTGACCATTGCTCATCATCATGTGGCATGATGTTGTTTGAAGAATCTATTTTCAGTGCATGCTGCGACATAATGTAAACACAAGCTTTTACCAATCCTGGATGGCAGCACTGAGAAATAAAAGACCTCTAGGGGTAAGACTTTACTTTTGCTAAACAAAGTACTGAGTGAGGTCATCAAATTGTCATAAATGATGTCAGGATGACCGACTGGATACTGTTTGGTTTTGTTAACAAAAGGGTAGAGGCTGGTAAAATCATAATAGTGTATTTTCTCATCAGGCTGTGTCTTATAGTACAGACAAATGGCATTTGTTCTCCCCCCAAACAGTGACTGCCTAGGTTTGAGTGGCTGTGGTAGCTGCCTGTCCCTCAGGAAATTATTCAAACCCTGATCTGTAGTCAGCATTGCTTTCCATTCATATTCCCACAATACTCTAACGGCAAAACCCTGTCTTTTTAGAAAATGAAATTTGTGCGTGGTCCTACTGAATAACTGTCCAAAACTAGTCCCTGTCATGTGGTTTCTATCTTTCACAGTAACAGATGTTGCAGCCATGAAAAAACAACCATTAAATTCAAATGCTGTGGTATTCCATTTATGACTGAATAGCCATCCAAAAGTATGGACCCACCTTAAATTCACCACCCCTTAGCGCATGCTGAATAGAAATGTTTTCTTTCTCAGATATGTACATAAGCCACTGAATAGCAGGTGTGGAGTACTCTTCAATTGTCTGTAGTAGTTGTCTGGGGGAGAACAGCAACAGTGCATTCTTTCAAGAACAGAAATCTGTACATAGCCATAGAAATTGAGGCTATGGTGACGCACTGAAGGGGTCTAGGATACTGTTTTCATACCCACTGTATCACCGCCTGACTGTTTTAAAATACTTTTCGTAGTCATCTCCAGTACTTCATTTCTAAATCTAACACAGGCTTTTGAAGAATTTCAACATCTAGCTGACAATAGTAGCGAAGCTCTTTTCAGATTAAATTTCTATGTCTGTTAGCTAGGTACCATTGCAAAAACTCTTGCTTTTCTGCAGGCAACATATATTCAGAACCATAAAACTGAGCATCGGGCAGGGGGCCTACATAATTTTCATTAACCTTGGTGTTAAAAAATGGGGAAGTAACCTTAGCAATCTCATTCTCAAATCCATAGGGCTGCAGGGATTTTTGCTAGTTTAAAAGGAAGAAAACAATGGCTGTCAATAAATCTGATGTAGGGATGTCACTGTGACACAGAGTACTTTTCCTCCTTGTGTGAGCAATTTAATATAAATTCTTTCCTTGACTAGCTGGCTAATGATAAAGTAACTGTCATAGCTTTGGCATTGTGTGCTATAAATGTGTAGTGTCTAAATGGGGCATCAATAAAATGTCCTACAAAATCTTTTATGCAATCTTCACCTTCGAATTCCCAGGACCTCTTCCCATCTAATTGCTTAGTATACACAAAATTTGGTATGTGCACACCCGTTTCTTGTGTGGCTTCAAAATCAAACACTATATATTTCTCAGTGCTTTTTACGTCTGTGAGTTGTGACATGTAACACAGATGCTTGTCTGCTGTCATGAAAGAACCACATCTGCTACACTGAATCAATTTACATGTATGAGATCCCTTTTAAAAAACAAAACATTGTTCACACAGTTTCATGGATTTACAAGACCCTGTATCCCCATCAGCTCTAGCTAAATGTCTTTCTAGGCACGCTGAAGACCTACAAATCTTCTTACATTTGTGACAAGATACTGTGCCAATTTCCTTTTCGAGACAACACGGGTCGAAACAAACTTTGCACTGTTGTGCACAGATATGATTTCCTTTATGGCTGTAGGCTACATCACAATATTCGCAGAGGTACCGTGCGCCTATGAATTTTTTTACATTAGTGATACCATAAAAATGCGCTTCATGTAATAATACAAACAGTGTTTTAGGAAATCTTTCTGGACCTATTGAAAATGTTTGCCAGTTTCCTTCATTGTGATATAAAATCTTAATTTTGACTCCTAAAAAGTGTTCAAACTGGGACACATCACTAAAAGTGACAGGGGTTTGGTCTGACAAGCCTAGCTCAGCATACAATATTTTAGCCTTGTTCAACAACTGACTGTCACTCATATGTGGATTTAAGAGTGCAAGAATGGAGCCACCGAAACACAAACTATTGTCTCTGTTATTTAAATCAATCAGGTATCGTCTCTTTTTTTGTAAAATCCTGCTATACAAGATGGAGCTCAGTGTCCATCTCCCCCCACCCTGAACCCTGGTGGTTCCGTGATGGTCGTACCACAAGATGTATAGAGGAATCAGCAATTACTTCAGTATTGCTCTGTAGCATATCAGCTATCTGATCTAAGAAGGTTGCAGCATTTAGTTCATTTGGTCTTGTCTTTCTTGAGAACAAGGGTGATTCAAAGAAGCAGCATTTAATCTTACCTGTATAAAATCCCCATATTGTGTTTTCTCTTCACACTGTCTAACAAACTTTCTATAGCCTGGTGCATTGCAGCAATAGCCTCTGTAAAAGATTTTATTTTATCTAGATTATAAACTTATATCTTTGATGAAATTCTGTAGCATTAAATTTTTTAAACTGCGTTCATAGTCCTGTACAGCTTCTAAATACACTGTAGGTGGCGCCCTGTTAGCCTGATCATCATCATCATGGTTTTCTAATTCAGACTGCAGACCATTTGTAGCATGCTGTAACAACCTACGTTGTAATATTTTCCTGGCATGTTTTACTTTTCTTATCAACTTTTCTCGGATTATTTTATTTTTTACCCAGATTTTTCTTTTTTGACCCCATTTGTTATTTTTTTTCATTTTGTTAGTGATGCAAACCTTTGTACTCAGTTTATGAGAGCTTCTGTGCTTTCACTTTGTAATTTGATCTTTGTTTTTGGCCACTTTTTCCTCCAAACCCCTGTACTTTTCATACATGTGGGCTGCACTTGCCATCATCTTTAAATCCTTGCATGACTGTTTAGATACATGCACTAAACCAAGCACACTGTTCAGTAAAGTAGCTGAACTTTTAAAAAGCTCAGATTTAAGCAGCTGATGATCGTAATCCTCACTAGATAATCTACCCTCAATTACCAAGGCATTAAACAAACTATCAATTGTTTTAAAAATACAGGCTTTCCCAATATTGATCATGTCAATGTCACTTTCTTGAAACCTTTGGGCAGAAACTCTTGTGCTGCTGCTGCTCCTAGATGGCTATACATTGTTTATTGTCACATTTGGTTCATTTACAGCCGCAGAGACTCTTGAGCCGCTGCTCCTAGATGGCTGTACAATGTTTATTGACACATTTGGTTCATTTACAACTGCAGAGACTCTTGAACCTCTGCTCGTAGATGGCTGTATATCTTGTTCAGTTATGCTATACGTATTCTGGTCACTGACACCAACAGAAACTCTTGCATGCCTTTGAAAAAACATCACTTTCATGTAATGATCTCTTTTTCCCTCTCACACCTGTAGGGTTTGTCTGTGGGGCTGTTTAAAAACAGAAAATAAACCCCTGTCACTACTTCAGTATTTTAAAACTTTTATAAGACAACATTTAAACTCTAAAACATGCAACATCTACTATTTCTAGTTAAAAATACACACCTTCTGTAGTGGTAATCTGGGGATTAGCCAGCCTCTCCCCTCCAGGGTTTCTCTGCATGGCTGTTTTAAAACAGAAAAATACACCCCCTGTCACTACTTTTCAGTATTTTTAAAACTTTTATAAGACAAAATTTAAACTCTAAAACATGCAGCATCTACTATTTCTAGTTAAAAAATACACACCTTCTGTAGTGGTCAACTGTGTATTAGCCAAACAAGTAAATGTTTGGATAAGCTCTTCATCAGGAGTCCACGATTCCATGGCTACTTGCTGAATATTTTTAAATTTTTTTAGCTCAAGACAAAAGGACAGAGTGAGACTGCCACAACTACTTCTTGAGCTTCCAGTATCTTGAAATGCTTATATAAAAATGACTCAGACCCCCCTCTCCCCCCTCCCCACCCCAAGTACTTAGCAAGTAGTGAAAAACATCTGGTACTGTCCATCAGACCACCCACCCATTCTCCAAGGGGAATATATAAGACCCTATGCTAGTCAATGTAGGCTTTTGCTTCTCACTTCCTGCGACAGCTGGAAGGCATTAAGAAATGCCTTTCTGCTAATACGTTGGTCACAGTCTAATTAAAACAGATGCTTTTTCTCAATCTTAAAACACAAAGAGGCAGAGTTTATAATAACGGCAGTTGAGTGCCAGCTTAAGTTATGTTTTTAAAAGTCAAAACAGAAATTATGTCTTTTTTAAACAGCTGTGTCCTTTAAATTAGTAATTCGGTAAAACTGCTTGCATACCACTAATCAGAAGATAAAACTTATTTTGTTAAAAAGTTAATCATGAGAAACACAAGTTTTTCTCATTTACAATGTAGGAGAGTTCAAAAAGAAATGCCATACTGCTAATACGTTGGTCACAGTCTAATTAAAACAGATGCTTTTTATCAATCTTAAAACACAAAGAGGCACAGTTTATAATAATGGCAGTTGAGTGCCAGCTTAAGTTATGTTTTTAAAAGTCAAAACAGAAATTCTGTCTTTTTAAGCAGCTGAGTCCTTTAAATTAGTAATTCAGTAAAACATAGCACACACACACACACACACAAAGTGTGTATTCTTTTGTACCGACTCTAAGCAAAACTGTAGATACATTTTAAGAAGACTGTGTGCTTTGAAATTATTCTGAAAGAGAAACATTATCATTTTACATTCTGTCTTTTCTTTGTAACATATCATTTATTTTTCTATTTAGTACTACATGACTTTTTAATTTTTTGAAAATGTAACTATAGACATTTATTTTGTAACAAAAGCATAAAGCTACATTTTTACAGATCCCTGTAAATACAGGGACCATGTAATCCAAAAATCTTGAGACACACATGTTTCCAAAGAGAATCAATAGTCCTTTGTAGCCATGGCTGTGTAAATGAACAACAGATGTTTTGTCACGTCTTAACAGACAAAGACACCTACCACACAGCAAACAGGACCATAAGCTCCAAAAAGTCCATCTATATTTTAAACATCCATAAAAGGCATTGCTTTTCCTACATGCCTAATGAGGGACGGACACACACACACACACACACACACACACACACACACACACACACACACACACAGCCACCAGGCTCCAAAAACCCCATCTATATTTTAAACATACATAAAAGACATTGCTTTTCCTACATGTCTAATGAGGGACACACACACACACACACACACACACAGACACACACAGTGTGTATTTTTTTGCAACGACTCTAAGCAAAGCTGTAGATACATTTTAAGACTGTGCGCTTTAAAATTATTTTTGAAAGAGAAACATTATCATTTTACATTCTGTCTTTTCTTTGTAATATATCATTTTTTCAAAACATTATAAATATCACACACACATTTCATTTCAGCCTTCTTCTTGATACTACACAGAGCTGAGGGGGGTGAACTATAGGTATGTGTATTCCTTTTTTCTGATATATTTTTATTCTTTCTAATTCATGACAAAAGTATAAATAATTAGTTTTTTGCAATTGTTGCAATGCTATCCAGAGAAAACTGCTGAACCATCTTATTTACACAGAGGTCCCCTGCTTTAGCTTATAAATGTTACATGCGTATACATAAAGCTATCCTTTTGATGCAAGTTTGACACAGTCCTACAGATGCATGTTAAATAATTTTGTATATTGTTACAAAACAGAAAAAGGGGTACTCACACAGGCAGATGAATTTCCCTCGGGGTTGGGGGTCTCCACACAGATCTGTGAAACCTCTGCACGATCAGGTTCCCTCCTAGATACTTCTTTCTGAAAATATCCTAATCACAAAACACACACATGTCCCTGCAGTTATACACCAGACCTACAGGGGGCACATACCACTACATAAACACTAACTGATTTTTTGGGGTGGGAGGAGCACGGTGGTGAAGAGGGACAGGGGTTCGAGCCAGGATGGTGGGGGTTCAGGAGAAAGGGGGGACAGGGGTTCGAGCCAGGATGGTGGTGGTGCAGGAGAAGGGGGACAGGGTTTGAGCCAGGCTGGTGGGGGTGCAGGACAAAGGAGGGATGCAGGAGTTCAAGCTAGCATGGTGGGACTCGGGTTCCAGCCAGGATGGTCTGGCAGGGGATCGAGGAGTGTACGAGAAGGAGGGGCGGGGGACAGGGGTTCAAGCCAGGCTGGTGGGGGTGCAGGAGAAAGGAGGGACACAGGAATTCAAGCTAGCATGGTGGGACTCGGGTTCCAGCCAGGATGGTCTGGTAGGGGATCGAGGAGTGTACGAGAATGAGGGGCGTAAGACGCTTACAAAATGGTGGTGTTAGGTCACTTCCAGGGTTTCAGTGGGGGTCATTTCCTGCACAAGGGGCGGGACACGGGTTCGAACGCGTGTCATTTCCTGCAGAAGGGGCGGGACACGGGTTCAAACGCGTGTCATTTCCGCCAGAAGGGGATGGGGCTAGCGAATTTTAGGGAGGGGCTTCCGGTTTAACAAGGGGCGATTCTGATTGGTCCGTTTTAGGCCACGCCCACCTGTCAAATGACGTGGCATGCGCTGATTGGCTGAAATTTAACATTTGACGAGATATATGAACTTATACTACTCACAGGCAAGGTGGTGAGGTGAGCAAAGGCACAGACATAGGAAGAACTGCTGGAGGAGTATCTAAGAAGATAAGACTTTCTTCAAATGTGTTAGTAAGAAGAGGAAAGCAAGGGAAGAGATAGTGAGGATAGAAGAGCAGACAGAGGAGACAGCACAGAAGTGGACCAAGAAAATGCAAACACCCTAAACAGGTAGTTCTGCTCATCACTGATAATGACTATACCTGGCTGCATACTGTTCAAATGTTTGTTCTCACCTCATGCTGCATCATGAAATACTCTTTAATGTTGACTCTGGTCTCCCCTGTCTGTACTCTCCCTGGTCGTGCCAGAATATAGGCAACATTGTTGTCTAGTGTACTTACCCAGTAAACAAAAACCAAAAAATTAAATAAATGCTTTGACCCACCCAAGACTGCAACTTCTGAAAGACATTCAGACTTTATGAGACAGGGCTCCACACAGTTTGTTTGTTTTGGGGATGGAGGGAGGGCGCATAAAGCTGGGGCAGTAAGGGTAAAAACTGTAATGAGCCTTAGGGTGCCATGCTATGCCATTAGTGTACGGTGGAATGCTATTATCTGTTATGCATGGAACTGCATGCCTGGAATATGCTTGTTCTGCTGCAGTAGTGACATCATTATGTTCTGCTGCAGTAGTGATGTCACTACCGCAGCAGAACAACTTGGACTGCTGCCACACATAGTTGCTTAGTTTTATCTATCCAGTTAAGCTGGAAGTTTGTGGGTTCTTTAAACCTGGACTTGCAGAAACATCTGCAGCACACTGTCGGTTAAAAAAAAATGTTTTAACATTTCTATCCTCCATTGTCTTCACTCATTGGTTCTGTGTGATTTTTCTATGCTGTGACTGCCCATACACTGTAAAAGATTGTGTAAGAGCACTCATAAACAAACAAGGATAATCTTGTATCTCGAGGTTCCCTTGTTAACGGATGACCTCGAGGGAGCAGCTTTAAGGAAACCTCTTGATACAAGAGTATCCTTGTTGTGTATGACTGCTCAACACAGTCATCTATATTTTTAATTTGTGTTTAGGTTGACAGCAGTAAAATAATTGTTACTTTAGCTGATGGGGTCAGGTGTGTGTGTGTGTGTATGCGCGCGCATGCGGGCAGTGTGAGATACAGGTTAGCAAGCACTTATTCCGTCATTTGGATTTATTATTAAACATAGTTCAAAACATAGAACATGCTCTAAGTTATAGCAGTTTCTATGTTTTGTTGTAATGACATTCACTTTTGTCATCCTGTTGCTGATTGTATCTGTTAATCCCCCCCCATTTTAGCCTCAATCACTTCTTGCTGCCAGTTTATTTCAGGTGTCTCTAATACCCTATTAGTGAGGAAATATGTCCTCACATCTGTCATGACCCCCCCACCCCCATCCAGCATGCATGCCCCTGGCCCAGTGGCCCTACTGGTAATTTTAAAGACACCCCTCCTGTACCATTCACCCCTGTGAGGTACTTGCAGAAGTTGCAGGTCTCAATCATGTCACTTCTCTCCTGTATTCCATGGTGTATATGGCCTACGCATCCAGTAAGTGTTATGCTTCTGCAACTGTGTTACTTAGGTTTTGGCCATTCACACTCTGTATTCCCTATAATTGCTCCTGAGATGCTGGTGTCATCATCTGCAAATAGGCAGACTTTCCAATTTCCAGCCCTTAGTTGTGCAATGTTGTCTGTCACTAATGAATACCTTGACGAGGATTGGTCCTAGTTGCATCTGCTGTTAACCAGCTGTGTGGTGGTCCCCGACCCTTCCCTTTCTTAGTGAATACTGAACAGAAGTATTTATTCACTTTTTTCCTTCTATTTTTCATAGATAACTAATGGTGTTGGAGTCTTTTAGAGCCGACGACTGCATTGAATTGCCTGTTGCCCCCCCGTACAACCAGAAGAGTCAGTCATCCATCCAGCTAGCCAGTGCTCCTACCAGTCCAGTCCCCCAGTAAGCAGCTTAGCAGGGAGAGGTGAGTGCCCTGATTATCGTAGATTCATCATATCTGGACAACCAAAAGAGGATGTGTTGTGTATGTGAGGGGTTGGGGGTGGATAGGGCCATGGAAACTCCAAGCAAGAGTGAAGAGCAATTTTTTTTGCTTAATTTTTGTATTTTTATTTATTTACAGCCCTTGCTAAGATAGTGTAATGTGTATTCAAAATATATAGCCCCACCTAGCTTAGGTAGAGTGGAGGTTGTGTTGACAGGTGTAATTGAGCTGCTAGGTATGGAACACTGTTTGAAGTACATGGGGGATGGGGGTTAATCTCATGCTGCCATATCCTTCCCACAGCTAGCTGTCAGTCCT
The DNA here is from genome assembly GCA_016271365.2 of Neoceratodus forsteri. NCBI lineage: Eukaryota > Metazoa > Chordata > Ceratodontiformes > Ceratodontidae > Neoceratodus > Neoceratodus forsteri. Next base: position 1,761,773,041 of record CM057455.1, on the reverse strand, counting down.
CTTCACCTTTGCCAGACAACCATGCTTGCTTGCCATGTGGGGGGGGGCCTTACTTCTATGATGGTGCCGTGGTGGGTTATGGGTGGAATCCACAACTTGAAGTTAATGAATCAGGTGTGAAAGGAGTTTTGTGGTGCAGGTTCCAAATGACATGGCCTAATACTGCTAGTCATTAAGGTCATTTATTTTCAGAGTTACTAGTACTACTTGAGACATTTGTCTCATAAAAGTGTGGCCAAACATGGAATATCCATGCACACCCTGACCCACAGAGAGATGGCAGTTGTATTTTGTTTGTTACTAACAGCAGCGATATGGGGTTGAGAATATAGTGGACCCCCCCAACAGTATGTTACATACTGTTTGGGGTTGGGGGTTCCACTGCATTCTCAACTCCATATTGCTGCTGCTTGTAACAAACAAAACACAACTGCCATGTCTACTGGGGTCAGGTGTGCATGGATGTTCCATGTTTGGCTTCATGGCTTGTATGTTACTCTGTTATGGGAGATCAGTGGTGGTCTGAGCTGCTGCTGCAGCATCCCAACCTGGATTGGTTTGCGCCATTGCTGTAGCCTACAATCCTTGAACATCTGTTTTAAATTTGCAGGTTGTGATGGTCCACTGCACTGCACATGTTGGCAGTCTCATCATACTCACCAGCTCATTCTGCTTGGTTGGAACCACAGCCACCTCTCACACTTTATGAACAGTAAGGTAACACAGTGTCATACATAGTTGAAGGGATGATTTGATGTTCATGAAGTATAAATTAGTGGTGGGATTTGTATGTCAATTTGATTGGTAATGTAGAATTTGTGGCCTGGGATGAAATGCTGTTATGCGTGGAATTCCATTGATGTAATATAGAGCAACAGTTCTCAAACTTTGTCATAGTGAGCCTCCCCTAAGCCATGGAAAAGATCTTGAGCCTCCCCCAAAATACTGTAATATTTTTGGGCCTCCCCATAGTAAAATAGTTTACTTTTCACAGTGCATCGGGAATAAATTGAAACCTCATTGCAAAATTGGCTCTCATGTTATTAAGCTTATTGCAACCCCCCCAAAAAAAAGCACAATCTACTTGCTCCAATATTTTGACTCTCAAACCATTGTTACCGCTTACTGCCATACTTTCATGGGTCTGACTGCTTTTTCTGTTTCCCTCTAACTGGAATAACCTTCCTGCCGACCTCTGCCTCTCTCCTCTCACCCAGCTCTTAAGCAACTTCTCAGGAATAATTTTGCTCCTTCCTGCTCTTATTCCTAGTATCTATAATGTTAACCTTATATTTGGACACTTCTATGGCCAGTCTAATTGATCAATTGTTCCTATTGTTAGTTTACTGTTTTTAATTTGCTTGTACTTTTATTCATTTTGTATTGCTTGAGTGTTCTGTAGTTACATTTTGAATTGTATTCTCTCACTACCCTTCCTGGGTACACCTGATATAAGCAATGGCTCAGTAAACAGTACCTTCCTGGTCACAGACTTGTGAATAAATACATATATTCACCTACTATTATCCTCTTTCAGTTTGCCTTATCCTTCACACAAAATCTATAAAGTTCAAAATTGAAATATAATACTTTTTCAAGACTTGCTTGAGCCTCCCCTGGAACAGGTTGGGGCCTCCCAAGGGAGGCTGGCCTCACCATTTGAGAACCCCTGATATAGAGGATATTGTATGGTCTTTGCTTAATAACCATGCTGTGAACACTTCAAGAGGTTGCCATGACATCATTGTAAACTTTTCAGATGTCATGGCAACCTCTCGAAGTGTTTACAGCATGGTTGTTACCCAAAGACCATACATTATATTTTATCGTGTATGGGCTACCAAGATTGTGTAATCATGGATTGAATTACTTTACTGATTTATTTATTTATTTAGCTTTTGTTGACCAGGTAAGTACACTAGACAAAACATATGCCTATTTTCAGGTACGACCCAGGACAGTACAGGAAATTAAAAGAATATACAAAGTACAAATTGAAGCAAGTAAAGGCAGATACAATGAAGTCAGGAGAGGCATAGTGCACATAGTAGGATAGCTCAGGTTATAACAGTGGACACCATCAAATGTAAAAAAGTACAGGTTTTCAAAAGCAATATTCCTAGCAATATGTACAGAAATACAGGATTGACACACTTTACACAGGGCCACACCCAGGTGGGTAGGCAACAACAGCAGAGCTGGAGCCAAGTACAGGAGATGATGTGCTCAAGTCCAGTGTAGGGACCAGGGTACTAAGGGAGGTCTGCAACAGTCACACACTGAGGAGAGCTTCTAGTGCTTCCACAGGGAGGTTTGTAGACATGCCTGGGAAGGGGAGGACCTGACCTGGACAAGAAAGGAGTTCCATAATCTTGGGGCACAGGATGAAAAATCCCTGTCCCCCATTTGGGTACGTGACACAGGAACCTTAAGGATGGCAGGGCCCAATGACCTTAGGGAGTAGGCAGTGGGAACAGCAGGCATGAGGAGCTTCGCCAATCCAGAGGGGGTGCCAGTGCCCAGAATCTTGCCCGTGAAGCAGCCCAAAACAAAGTTCACATAGCTGGATGGGGAGAGACAGTTTAGCTTGCTATACAGATCACAATGGTGAGTAAGGTGGGGGGCTGCAAGAGCAAAATGGCAGATGTTATTGTAAGCTACAGTCTACCTAGTGAGGTGGACCTTGGTAGTATGGCAAACAAAAAGAGCCCATAACATAGAGATGGAAGAAACACACCTCTGGCCAATGCAAGATGAGCAGCCGAGGTAAGATTATTCTTCACCCTGTAAGCCAGACCCAATTTCCAGTTAACAGCTCGACACACATTGTGGATGTGGTGACCAAGGTCGAGCTGAGGGTCGAGTGTCACCCCAAGATATTTGACAGAGGCGGTGCTGAGAACGGGAACACCATCAAGACCCAAGATGCACAGAGGGACAGGGGAGGCCTTTAACTTAGCCTGGGATCCAAACAGCATGGCCTGAGTCTTTCTAAGATTAAGGACCAGCTTGTGAGACAATATCCAGGATTGGAAACTCATGAAATCCTCACTCAATTGGTGGTTAATGATCCCAATATCCTGGGCATAAGTGAGAATAACAAGGTCATCAGCGTACAGGATGGCCCTGCAGGAGGCAGGTGAGGAGGGAAGGTCATTGACGAATATGGAGAAGAGCAGGGGTCCAAGGACTGACCCCTGGGAAACCCCTGAGGACACTGTGACAGCATCCATGAGCACCTTACTATACTTGGTAAGTTGCTGCCTACCCTGCAGATAATTATGGAACCAACTGAGTGCAGGCGGGGACAGGCCCAATATCCTAAGCTGAGAGCATAGCAAGGCATGGTCAACTGAGTCAAAGGCCTTCAAGAGATCAATAAAGATGGCCCCAGAGAGTCTGCCCTGATCCATAGCAGCCCTTATCCCAGAAGTGACAGTGACTAGGGCAGAGGTTGTACTATGCCGCTTACGAAAGTTGTGCTGTGAGGGAGACAGTAGCTCATGAAACTGGATATAATCCATGAGTTGCCCTGCCACAACTTTCTCAAGAAGCTTACTGATAGCAGATAGGATGGCAATCGGCTGATAGTTATCAAGGATCCTAGAGTTGCCCTGTTTGAGTATAGAGACAACCCTCGCCACCTTCCACAGATCAGGGATAATCCCAGAGGCTAAGGATAGGTTGACGATATGGGCTACAGGGGAGGCAATGAAGGTAGCCACAAGGCGGAGAAGCTTTGGTTCCATACCATCATGCCCCGCACTAGAAAAGGGGCGAGACCAGAGAGCAATCTCTGCATCTCTTGTGCTGTCACTGCCTTGAGGTAGAACAAAGGATATGGGGAAGGTGCCAATTGAGATGAAGGGGCCTGGACAGCTCTGTCACTACCACTGGGTGGGAATACAGAGGTGAAGGTGGACAGGTCAGAGAAATGTGAGTTGAATGCATTGGTGATGGTCAGCGGATTAGTACAGCTAGCATCCTCAATAAGCATGTCAGGGGCCTCGGAGGTGTAGGAACCACTCACAATGTTTTTAATATTCCTCCAGAAGCTCCTAGGGTCCTTAGCTGAGGTCCGTAAGGCGGCTTTGCAAAATTCGCTTTTGGCAGCCCTGATAGCCTTTTTACATTTGTTCCTGAGCCTCCTGTAATGCTGGAAAATGGCTTGGTCCACTGAGACCTTGAAATTGGCCCAGCATTTGTCCCTAGTCCTCTTGAGAGGAAGGAGGCTCCCATGCAGCCATTTCATAGCAGCTCCCCTTACCCTCCATCTGACAAGAGGGGCATGCTTGTCCTGTATCACCCCAAAGATGCTAAGGAAATGACAGGCTGCCGAGGAAGCATTCTGGTCAACCATCACTGCAGACCAGTCCATGAGCATAAGATCCTCCTGGAAAGCACCAAGGTCAAACTTGGAGAAATCTCTGACCTGAATAATCTTAGGAGGAATCTTAGGGGCCGAGACTGTCCATATCCAGTACACAGGGGCATGAGCTGAGATAGAGTCAGGTACCAGAGAAGGGTACCAGAGAAGCTAATCCTCTCAGGCCTATTGGACAGGACCCAGTCCAGAAGTGTGCCGGTACCACCCCTTGACGACCACCTGGTAGGATCCTTAATGAGTTGGGCCAGTACGCAGCCTGCAAGCAGAGTCTCATACTGCTTGGTATTGTTTCCAAGCCAGTTTAGGTTGAGGTCCCCTAGGATCAATAGCTCATTGTTCTCAGTCCTGGTGCCAACCAAGTCAAGAAGGAAGGACAAACCCAGTACTCCACCCTTGGGGGGATTGTAGGTACACACAATGTGTAGCTTCTTTGCATTCCCAAGTAACAGCACAGTGTGCAGCAGTTCACAAGAAGACTGCTCAGGCTGTGGGCAGGCCAGCACCGACAGGTTAAGGTGACTCCTGTAGTAGACCAGTATGCCGCCCCCCCTCTTTTTACCTGGTTGGTCATGCCTGACAAGGTCAAAGCCAGGGAGTGCACAGGCCACATCTGGGGTAGAGGGTTTCAGCCAGGTTTCAGTTATCCCAAGGATGTCAGGCTTATAATGGGTGACCCAGGCAAGGAGTTCAGCCAAGTTGGGGAGAATGCTGTGGACATTAAGATGAGCAATTTTCAGCCCATTGCCAACCAGCCAGCCCACAGGAGAGGAGAATGCTCAGCTTGGAGGGCCAGGGTTCAGTTCCACATCCCCTGCAAGGACTAGAATCATCAAGAGAAGCCAGAGTAGGCACCTCAAAGGTGGCGAGCCGACCCTAGTGGACGGCTGTGACCAGAATGCCTGACCACTATGGAAAAATACTGGAAGCTCCATGGGTTAAGGCAGCATATGGGCCAGGGAGACTGTCTGTCATAGGCTACTATGTCAGAGAAGATAAAATCCTTTTCATCAGGCAGTCCAGGTAAGATACCAGATAGACCCATAGGGGGAGCAAGGTCCAAAATGAAGAGAGGAAGGAACATTGCAGTGAGCAGCCAAATGAGGGGGACTGTAGAGAGAGGGAGGGACTCAGCCCTATTCAGGTGATGCTTAGTGGCCCACATGTTATACAAGCCCTTACAGAGTTGTACCCTGAGTCGTATCAGTATCCTACAAGGACCCAACAGAATAGCAGGCAATAAGGCCATCCAGACCCACCGAGTAACACCAGGTTACCTATCACCACAAATAGAAGCCCACCCACCCAGCAATTGTCAGCCAAAATACAGCAAAAACAGACCCTGGCTAAGTACAGCAAATCAGATCCAGAGGTACAGACTAACAGTTGCCCCTAGAGAGATAGCAACACAGTAAATGCATGAACAGGCATTAGGATATACATAATACAGGGCACCTAATCAAAACAGTAAATGCATGAACAGAAATTAGGATATTCATAATACAGGGTGCCTAGTGACCACAACTTGACACACAACTTCTAGTCCACAGTTGACTGCCAGGGAAAGTACTGATGAAAGGTTCTGCCCTCCCCCCACAAGAACGTACCACTCAGCAGGGCTGAAATGACAAGACAATAACCAGACACCAAGGGATATTTAAGCATGTCTAACACCCCTCGAGTTCAATCCTCCCACGAGACAACCCCAACTATGTCATAAGTACCAGCCTATCCCACACACTGAGCATGGGACGATACACAAGTGGGAGTGGCTTAAGTCCATTTAAGGGGAGGAGGGTGGGTGGGAAAATGTAAAAACCCCCACAGGAAAGTCTGAAAGACCACAGCTACCACTCCTTTTAAACCCCCACAGGAATGTCCCAGTCCGAAAGACCACAGCCACTGCTCCTTTCTCCCACATGATTTCTTTTGTCCCAAAATGATTCTCCTGCTATGCCGCAGGGGTGCCTAACATTGGATGCAGCATAATCAGCTTCGACAGGCAGGGGAGGGTAGCCCAACTCCTGTTACCGAGTTGGCGCCTTGACCCTCAAGCGATTTCGATAGCGGCAGTGACGGTTGGGGGGGGACCCACCGAGCAGAGGCCACCCTCACCATCCCTCACTCACAGAAGCAAAGGTCACCACTGGATGCTCCTCTCGCCTTTTAGCTGGCAGAGCAACACCACAGCTGACAGGATCCAATCACAACAGTAGCTCTTTTCAAAAGAAAAAGGTGCCAAGATAGTTACGGGACACAGGAACACCAGTCAAGAGGCTGCGGTCCAGTTTCTTCATATAGATTTAAAACCCTCACAGGAAAGTCTGAAAGACCACAGCCACCACTCCTTTTAAACCCCCACAGGAATGTCCCAGTCCAAAAGACCACAGCCACCGCTCCTTTCTCCTACACAATTTCTCTTTTGTCCCAAAACGATTCTCCCGCTATGCCGCAGGGGCTCCCGACATTGGATGCAGCATAATCGGCTTCGATAGGCAGGGGAGTGCAGCCCGACTCATGTTACCGAGTCAGCGCCTCGACTATCAAGCGATTTCGGCAGTGGCAGTGATGGTTGAGGGTGGGACACACCGAGCAGAGGCCACCCTCACCACCCCTCACTCACAGAAGTTGTCATCTGCTTAATTTCAGTTAATCAGGGCTCCCCATACATTATATAGAGGATAATGCCTGATATACAGCTGATAACCATGGTGGGATCACCTCTCGTGGTTGTATAGGGCATCAATAAACCTCTGGAGAGTGCAATTTGAGAGGTTTACTGTTGTCCTAGCAACCACGAGAGGCGATTATACCACGGTTATAACTCTTATCACCTGTGCATCAAGTATTCTCATGTCATTTATGGTGTATTGGGGCTGTCACTCGACATGAGGAGAAGAGGTCGGGGCTGCCAATGTATTCAGCCTCAAGCTGCAACATCAGATCACAATACAAGGTTTCAGTTTCACCATTTATTTAAAATGTCTCTTCGCGTCCACAACATCAGATCACAATACAAGGTTTCAGTTTCACTTTTTATTTGAAATGTATGTCTCTGCGCGTGTCCATCGAGCCCCGGGCAGCAGCTTGCCTGCTTTTTTCCACCACTGATGGTCCATCAGTGGTGGTAAAAAGCAGGTAAACTGATGCCCGGGGCTGCTCAATGAATTCAGCCTCAAGCTGCAACATCAGATCACAATACAAGGTTTCAGTTTCACCATTTAGTCACCTTTTTCTTACCGTGTGCATCAGTAATGATGGCAACGTGTCATGGCCCATAAGGGAGGTAGAGGTATTTTGTTCAGGTCTACTGCAGCCTAACAAGTTGGAATGCTGCCATATAGTTGCTTTTCTCTTTTCAGTTAAGGTAGCTGTTTTTTTTCTTTTCTAAACAGGAACTTTCAGAAATATTGGTACCACACTGTCTGTGGCACTTAAAAAAAAAAGTTAAAATGTCTATTCTCAGTTGTCTTCACTAGCTGGTTTTGTATAATTTTCTATGGGATGACTGCCCATGGGTCTATGACTGCTCATATAGTCTTTTTTTTTTTTTTATAGTGCACGGTCCATGCAGCACTATAAAGGACTGTATATGAGCAGTCATAGACAATGATATCTTGTATCCCGAGGTTCCCTTGGTAACAGCCTTATAGCACCTCTCGAGCTCCGGTCTTGGTCATGCTACCAAGAAAACCTCGATACAAGAATATCCTTGTGTATGCCTGCTCAAACACAATCCTGTGATGCATATGGCAAAAAAAAAAAAAATAAAATAGTGCCCCCCCACCAAAAAAGGTAAGTAGAACATTAGATGTAACAATACACATTTTTCCAGCAGCATGACTTTGGCAACTTAATTTGATGTCAAAAGGAATGGGGGTCTTTTGGTATTCACCTCTGGGCCCTGTGAAGTCGAGTCACCCAGCTGTGAAGTTGCCCAGCTACCATCCTTGAGGTAGACCACCCTTCAGCTGGGTCCCTAATCAAAACTGCATCTGCCTGAAATGTCATTCCTTTATACAGGCTGCAGCAGCCAAAATAGGCTTACTTAACATGTTCACAGTTGTCTGTGCAGATAAATGGTGTGGAGGTAGGCAAATGAGAGCCATAAATTTACTTCACAAAACATTATCAATGTTAGCTTAGCTGCTCACCCATGCTCATTAGCAAGCAAAGGAATGAGTTTACGATTTGTTACTCCTAAGTACAGGTTATTACAGTTTTTGTAATGTAATGATATGGTTTCAGATATTGGTATAATTGTTATACTCTATAGAATGTTGCCAGTCAGTGATCTTCTATAGACTAATGCAGTATGAATTCAAATCAGAACAGAGCAATACTACTTGGAGCAGTCTCAGACAGGCAGTGAAAGTGAATAGAGATGGAGTGTGAAAAACAAGTGCAGGAAGTCACCAGTAGACAGACAGGTAATGCATCATGTAGGGTAATATGGGCAACAGATTGAATGGGTTGTAGAGAAAGTATTAAAACTGTACTTGGTTACCTGGTTTTACCACCTTATTACAGTCTTGGTCCATTATGTAATGTAACATACCATGAGTAAAGTAGTAGTATTGAAAAATAAAATGTAAAACATTTTTTAAATAAAATGGGTCTTGTATACTGCGTAGTGCAAGTGCACATCATATTGTGCACAGCATTACAGCTCCTCTTCTCCATTTTGTATTAGAATTATATTGTCCCAGCCTATGCCAGCTTCAATTAAGTTTTATCTTGCAGTTGCATGAGTTCAGCACTATGTAGTATCCCCTATACAGTAATGTACGTATTGCCCTCCTATTTTAAGATGTTATACAATAACTAAAAGATTGCATATTTAGTGGACAGTTTTAAATTGCATAGTCTAAAATATATAAATACAGGAGCAACTTTAGAGATGTGTGGCTTCAAGATAAGAGAGAAGGCAGGCAAAATGAGCACAGATGCTACTTCCACTAGTGAGATGCAGCAGGAAAATATTCGTTCTCAAGTTCACGCACTTCCAGTACTGCATATCATGTCCACTCATAATGCTCCAACAGCCGTAGATAGCTTAGTTTCTGCACCAATACTTTCTTCTAACTCTGATAATCCAATGGTAACAGAACCAAAACCACTTCAGCTTGTAGTTGTAAGTGACATGACACCACCTCTACCCATTTCTCCACCTGTTTCTCCAATGCCAGATGTCTTACCTGAATCTGTTCCTGCTATTGATGCAGAAGGCTGTGACATTGGTCTGCTTGTTCGAAGCTTGCTTAGTGACAATGATAAACTTGATGTGTTAACATGGCACTGAATGCCACCGAAAAACTACATTTTCCCCTCTCTGCCATGGCATTGGTGAAAAGACTAGAAACTGAAGAATGACTTTCAGTCTTCTGAAGAAATCCTTCATTCGTTACTCCAGATATCAGGATGGTCTGTACTGTGCACCATGTTTCCTTTTTTGTCATACTAAAGACACTACACTTGTTCAAAAGCCATTAACAGACTGGTCTAATGCATCAAAAGTAATAGATCGACATAAAAAAATCAAAGAACATCAGACGCTGTATGTCAAGATAGCTTCATTACACTAGCACAACGTGGAAAACCTAACATACGCCCACAACTGTCCAGAGCTTACCATGAAACGCTAACTTGAAATAGACACATATTGTCTCAGATAATCAAAACAATAATACTATGCAGTCATCAGAACATTCCTCTACATGTTCATGCCCCAGAAAAAAGTAATTTCATGGCAATCTTGCATCACATTGCTGAAAGTTGAAATTATCCTATTTTACTCAGGCATCTACTTGACCGACAACATAAAAATACCACATACCTATTGCCAGCAATTCAGAATGAGTTAATGCATCTTATCGGACTGCAGATTCAAAGAAAAATAATTGCAGCTGCACAGAAGAGTGGGCCCCGGGCATTCATGGCAGATGAGACTACTGACTGTAGTAAGAAAGAGCAAGCCACACTCTGCATTCGCTTCATTGTACGATCTGACAATGGAGTTACTATCCATGAGGACTTCATTGAATTCATAGACGTGCATTCCACTACTGGCAAGGACCTTGCCAAAATATTTTTAGCAAGGATTACTGCATGGCCTCTGGATATTAGTAAACTACGAGCTCAAGAGTATGATTCTGGGAGCAATATGTCTGGGCAGTATCGTGGAACACAACAAATGATTTGAGAAGTGGCTCCTTCAGCACTTTACTGCATATGCAAGGGTCATGGATTAAATCTCATAATTGTTCATGCTAGCGCAATCCCTCTGGTTAAAAATATGTTGGGAACAACAAACAAAGCTATTGTAACAACTAGCAGTAGCGCAAAATGACACAATCTTTATCTTGAAGAATTCAGAGAATTCAGTGATCTACTAGACATGGAAGATGGTGAACAGATTCAAAGTGATGGTATAGTGATTCCAAGAGCAGGTGACACTAGATGGATCAGTCATGCAAATTCATTGAGGAAATTTAGGGATAGATTGATAACAGTTATATCAACATTAGAGAAGATCTCTGAGTTTGAAGGGGATGCCGACAGAATTCTGTATTCATTAACGAAATTCGAGTACATTATTACCCTTGTAGTTGTAGGTGATATTCTTCAGTATTTGTTTCCACTTCATCTGTTTGTTCAGAAACCTTCTTGTGATCTACTTCAAATGGCAGAAGAGGCAGAAACCCTTATTCATACTCTCTCAGATTGCAGAACAGATGATTACTTATAAAAATTGTTCACAGAATCAAGTAACCTTGGTGCTAAAGTCTTCATAGAACCTTCCTTGCCCAGTGTGTGTGGACGACAGATCCATCGCAGCAATGCACCATCAAGCAGTTCTCTAGAACATTACAGACGTAACCTGTTTTACCCATTTATCAATCACATATTACAAGAAATCAAGGAACGGCTTCTTGATGGCAAAGAAAGATACAGTGCACAGATGCTAATATCAAGCAAACTTCAGCACAATGACATGAACATTCATGACATTTTAAAGGAATTCGAACAAGACATCACATCAACAACTGAGGAGATAAATAATGAATTTACTAGATGGAAGACTAAATGGTCCAATCCAAAACATTCTAATAACTTGCCATTGACACCAATTGACACCCTAGATCGTAATGACCCAGAATTGTACCCAAACATCAGTCAAGTACTGACTACTCTGGCAGTTATGCCTGTGAGTGTTGCTACACCAGAATGAAGTTTTAGTTGTCTCAAATGGGTTAAAAACTACTTGCACTCAACTATGAAACAGAACAGGCTAAAGAGTTATGCACTCATGAACTTGCACCTCAACATTTCTGTTGATGTTGATGAAGTAATCTGAGACTTTCATCTACATGGGGAAGGCGAATATCTGTCTTGCTTGATCCATCATGTAGTGGCAGTGGAACCACCTCAGGATGTAGCCTGGGCAGAATTACATTCTGCCGAACCATTATTTTTCACAATTTTCTCTCGTTGCTATGTGTTTGAGGCAAATTTACCAAAAGTAGTTTATAGAGCAGCAGTGTATGATTACATTGATGCCAGTTATACAAGAAGCTTTACTTTGGACCTGTATAGAAGCAAATATTGTGCCTCATCATTGCATTTGCAGTGATGTAACACCACTATAGTGTGTAAAACTGCTAATTTGTTCCCTGCATTGACGTCTTGACTGTGCACTTCCAATACAATCAACTCATGATGACTTGATGTGCATCATTTTTCTTCAATACATGATGCCCAAGATTCTGGATAAATAGCATCATAAATATTTAGCATATAATCAGATTAACCAATTGAACTGACTTTGGCTGAAACTGTATAATCCTATCCATTGATTCTTGCTTACTAGCTCTTGAATACAACAATTGAAAAAACTGCATTACTTAAAACAAAGCACAGTTTGAGGACCTAAAAATGCGTAGTTGTAGTAATTACACAACTACTTCTAAACCTTGCAGTTTCATTTTTGGACTACATGTTTGTAATGTTTGTTACATTCAGTAACCAACCTACAAACAGTGAACCAGTATGCAAATGAAAACCTGTTTATATCCATACATATCATCATACTGGACCTAAATGGGCTACCTATTTTATTCATAGTTACTTTTGACATACAAAATGGCATAACTTACAGATGGGAGATGTAGAAATTGCTGAATTGGCCACGTAGTGAAATGCTATTTAAGTTTCACAACATGCTACCCACCTGTCTATCCAACTCCTCACTACTACTAGTGATACAATAACCCACTCGGGTGTGTTACTACCTCATCAAGATTTAGAGTTCTGTTTCACATTTAATCATTTATTAGTACTACAAGTAAGTTCATGGGTGTTACCACAACATCAAAATTTCTGCTCACGTTTCATGTTACATCATGGTCTTCATACTACAAGTAACTACCCCGGTGTTATCACACCACTGCTATTTCAATTCCACATTTCACTACAAATAGCTTCAAAACTAAAGTACTAACAGAACCAGTGTCCTGTGTGTGTGTGTTTTTTTGGGACAGCTACACCATTCAAATTGATTCAATACTTAAACATACATGTCATTTCATTCTGTGCAGTAGTCCTTATTAAGTCTAAACTATGTAGTCAGATCATTTCATTCTGGGGCAGTCATTACAAAAAAATATAATGTCTGACTGGTCATTGTATTATGTGTGGGCAGTAATCCTTACTAAAAATATATGCTGGGTCCTTGTCAGACCCATAACCAGACATAAACTGGATATACTGTTGACAAAAACAATCTTTTTCATCCTGTCACATACATTCCTCCAGTGCATCAGCTCCTGATCTCCACATTTTCCTATTTCAGCAGTGTGTAGTGGACATTGTGCCAGTGACACACTAGGCATCCATTGACCTCATCGGACAGTAACATTGGTTATTCAGGATTCTGGAACAATTAGAACTTTCATGTGAATAATTCCAGTAATTACCAATTTTTTCTGAGATGACTGGATGGCCTCGTTTTGCTACCACCATGCTGAGGGTTATCACCGTCTGGTCATCGGCATCAACAGCTGCAGAATATAACCTCCTGAAAAAAGTAGACTCTGACTGATCCCACAGCTTCATCACTTCTTCTTCTTTTCATTACTTCTTGATCACATTGACTTACTGTTATTAACCCTCACACCTAATGCATGAGGTGTACAAACATGGAGCTGGACAGAAGCACATTTCAGTCTTTGCGCATTGGAAATACATTGTCACAAATTTGTAACATGTCAAAGTAATAATGGCTACTGCCCTTCTATCAGACCGCAATCACTTTTTCCATGACCCTCAAGCTGGTGGTAGCACATAATAAAAGGGTACGAAAACATGAGATTTGTTTCACTATTTACTCCATATCAAATTCTTAATAGTAGAGATGCTGTAGTAATGCATGCATAAACTGTAAAGGACTGGGATACTACATAATGATTTCCTATAGTATGATTCATTCCCAATGCAAAAACTGTACAATGGAGAATAAACATCACCATTTACACATAAATGCTATATTCTGATTCTCTATACAGTACACTATCTATGGAATTTGCAGTACAGTACCGCAAATTCAGCAGATAGTGTACTGTATAGAGAATCAGAATATAGCATTTATGTGAAATGGTGATGTTTGTTCTCCATGGTACAGTTTATGCATATGTATACTGACTAACAATTACAGAAAATTATAGAAACTTTAAACATTTTGGGGAAACACAACTAAGTGCTTTCTGATTCTGAACATAAATGGAGAAGACAAGAGTGCAACGTATCAGTAATAGTACCAAAGTTCATATCACATACAGTACAGTGAAGCCCGCCAGGAAGAGCAGTGTGGTAAGGTTTACTGCTTTACAAAAGGGATTAGCTCGCATGGACATTGCATTGTTTCTACTGCAGAATTGTGCAGCATTATGCTGAATCCTGCTGGGCTTCACTGTAAATATATGTCAGCACTGTAAGGATGGATTAACCGGTAGTATGTGCCAAAATCAAACTATCAACACCATGGAGGGGCCACATCAGAGGGAGTGGCATATAAAAAAAGCTATGGTAGAAGGATGCTGTATACTCCCACAACTAGCCCCAAAAATGCACCAGAAAGCATCAAAAATACCAAAATCTTCTGGGAGCCAATTGGGTGGACTCTAACTTGTGTGTACACTTTTTAAAAGGCTGGCTACTCCACTGCTGTGGAGGACAGGAGAAGAGCTTAAGTAGTCCCTCTACAAAAGAACAGCAGTAGGAAAGAGGCTAGCTACTATAAGCCAGTCAGTCTTACTTCAGTGGTGGGGAAATTAATGGAAGCTCTGCTAAAGGAAACACTGGTAGAGTATCTTGAAGACAATGGGCTGCAGAGCATAACAAAATGTACAGTAGGGTGGACACTCAGAATGGGGTGCATAGAATGCTTAGGGATCTTTAGAAACTTAACAAGTGGTCAAGAGCATGGCAGCTGGAGTTCAACACCAAAAAATGCAAAATCATTCACTTTTTTTTTTTGGTTTTGTCTTTCCAATTGTGTAACCAGGTGGGACGCACTAAGCTGAAAGCTTGTTTACAGGTGCAACCTGGGAGCACAGGGAAGTTAAGTGACTTTCTTAGGGTCACACAGTATGCAAGTGGAGGCTGTGGGATTCAAACCCAGGTCTCCAGATTTACAGCTCAGAGCCTTAAACCACTGCGCTATACTGCCTCCCTAATACTCCCTATTCACTTAGGGCACAGGAACCCAGGCTCTGAGTATAGGATGGTGGGAGAGGTACTGTCAGTCACTAAACTGGAATGGGACTTTGGGGTTATCATATCTGACAACTTTAAAGTGTCAGGGCAGTGTAACAAAACAGTGGGTAGGGTTAATGGAATGCTGGGGTGCATAAGGTCTCTCTCCAGCAGGAGGAAGGAGATGGTGGTGTCACTGTATCACTCACTCGCTGATGAGACCCCACCTGGAATACTGTGTTCAGTTCTCAGGCAGCACCTTGGAAAGGACATAGACAGGATGGAGGCATTCCAGAGGAGGATAACTAAAATGGTTAAGGGATGGCATAAGAAGACCTATGAGGAGTGACTGAGGGATCTCAACTTGCACACCCTGGAAAAGAGAAGAGTGAGAGGTGGCATCATAAAGACCTATAAGTACCTCATAGTGGTGAACAGGCTGCGGGAGGGGAGTCTCTTTCAGATTAGAAAGAGCACCAGGGTTGTGTGGCATGCAGAGAACCTGGAGGAAGGGAAGTTCAAGAGAAAGATGAGGAAATTGTTCTTCACTGAAAGGGTGGTAGACACCTGGAACAGACTGCCTGCATAAACAATGGAGGCAAAAACAGTGGGGGGCTTCCAGCTTGCATACATGAGATAGACATAGTGGTGTATTAGGAAACAGGCAGCAAGGAAGGAGGGTCACCGTAAACCAGTTAGGGTCTGTGGAGACAGATTAGGCAGAGAAAATCTGGAGAAACTTGGTGGACCAAACAGTCCTGTTTGCTGACAAATTTGATGTTTTTTTTTAGCATTTTTGGCCTCTTATAACAATATCTTTTAACAAGGGATTAGTAAGTTGGCACATGCACTCTTATTTTAAGGTCTATGAACCTGCAACATAGAAACATAGACTTTGATGGCAGATAAGGACCACTTGGCCTACCTAGTCTGCCCATTTTCCTACCTACAGGATAAGCTGCAGATCCTAGTTAACCAACAGCCTATTTCTTCTTACCCCCCACAAGAATTGCCTTATGTCTGTCCCATGTATTCTTGAATTCTCCCACAGTTTTAGACCCCACAACCTCCTCAGGAAGGCTGCTCCATGTGTCCACCACCCCCTCTTTGAAAAAATACTTCCTGACATTGCCCCTGAACCGCCCCCCCATCTTTAAATTGTGTCCCCTTGTTCTTGCACATCTCTTTTTCTGAAAGATGCTACCCTCTTGGACTTAGTTGATTCCACTGAGGTACTTAAAAGTTTCTATCATGTCCTCCCTCTCCCTCCTTTCCTCAAGGGTATACATATTAAGCTCCTTTAGTCTCTCCTCGTATAGCTTCTCTTGCAGACCCTGCACCATTTTAGTTGCCCTCCTCTCGACTGCCTGTATCCTGTCTATGTCCTTGTGGAGATGGGGTCTCCAGAACTGGACGCAGTACTCCAGATGGGGTCTCACCAACTGTCTGTACAGAGGGATAACAACTTCCTGTTTTCTGCTGGTGATGTCTCTCCCTATACATCCCAGTATACCCCCAGCCCTCCCTACTGCCTTCTCACATTGCTTGCTAACCTTAAAGTCATCTGATATGATTACCTCCAAGTCCCTTTCCATTTTTGTTGTTGTTACTACCTCCCCCACTGTGTAATTTTCCCCTGGGTTTTTGTTTCCCAGGTGCATTATTTTGCACTTCTTTGCATTGAATCCAAGCTGCCATATTTCTGACCATTCCTCTAACCTTGCCAAGTCCCTTCTCATCCTTTCCACGCCTCCTTGTGTATCAACCCTGTTGCAGATCTTTGTGTCATCCACAAAGAGGTATACTTTTCCTTCCAGGCCCTCTGCAATATCACTTCTACAGACATTAAAAAGGACTGAACCCAGTACTGAACCCTGCGGTACCCCACTAGTAACCCCGCTTTCTTCAGAGTGGACTCCATTTACAATTACCTTTTGTGTTCTGTTGTCCTGCCAATGTTTTACCCAGGCTACCACCCTGAGACCCACTTCCAGGCTGGTTAATTTGACTATTAATCTTTTTTGTGGGACTGTGCCAAATGCCTTGCTAAAGTCTAGGTAGGCCATGTCCAGAGCCCCTCCTTGGTCTACTACTTTGGTCACCCAGTCAAAGAAATCAATTGGATTCATCTAACATGACCTTCCCGCTTTGAACCCATGCTACCTTGGGTCCTGTGCCCCACTGGCCTCTAGGTACTCAACAGTTCTTTCCTTCATAAGTGATTCCATCACTTTCCCTACCACAGAGATCAAAGTGACAGGTCTGTAGTTTCCTGTCTCTGTCTTGGTCCCACTTTTGTGAAGGGGAATCACATCCACCTTCCTCCAGTCCTCAGGTACCACACCATCCTCCCATGATTTGTTAAAAAGGTTAGTCAGTGGTTTCACTAGTTCTCCCCTTAATTCCTTTAGAATTCTGGGGTGAATTTCTTCAGGCCCCATTGCTTTGTCCACCTTCAGTTTTAGGAGTTCTTTCAGAACCCTTCTTCTGTAAAAACACTGGGATCGACCCCCTATCAAGAGTGCTTCTGTTAATTGGATTAGGCACCTCCACCTCCTCCTCTTTTGTGAATACTGAGCAGAAATATTCATTCAGTATCCCTGCTTTTTCACTGTCCCTCTGCCCACCCACCGTCCATTCTATTCAGCCTCATTATCCCTCCCTTTGTTTTTCTACATTTAATACCATTGTGTTCTTTAGTTTCAAAGTCACATGGGTTTGTATAGTTATTTTATTTTAAATTTTGGATCAGGAAAGGCATTCTAAGCTATGATATCTTTTTTCCAGGTGTGTCGTTGGTGGTGGAGAGGGTTGAACTGTTTTACTAACGAGGGAATATTAGCCATGACACCAGTGAAACTCACCTTCTCTCTGGTTTGATCAACAATATGGCATATCTGATATGTTGTTGCTAATTATTAGATCCATGAATCCTGAAAAAATGTGGGATATGATATGGTTGTGTGTGCATGGCAAGCTAAATATGAAAGGTAATGCTAAACATAAATGTATGGAGAAAAGAAGATGTATCAGACCAAATTATATGCAGGAAATTGAAACAAGGGACCATCTATTTTTTAAGTGTTCGAACATTGTCCCCACAATGGCCATTACTGGCAATTAAATAGAGTGAGCCAAAGTTTCAAGTCATATAATGGTGTAAATCCAAAGACATGAATCCGACAATCTGATTGGTTGGCTGACACCTTTTCGGTGTGATAAATCCTCCAGTGTATCCACTGTAAAAGGTGCCAGCCAACCCAAAACATGTGCCAGACTTACAATATCATTCTGATGGCAAAAGATCAAACAGACCGCCACCATTTGCGTTCGCTGCTTACCAGACAGAGCCCTGTGAAATTTAAACAAAATTAACATCTTGTTCCATCTAATACATATGGATGAGCTAGAAAAAATATTCAGTGAACAAAACAAGCCATCCAACACTAAAATCTTACCTCCACATACAGTTCTAGATCCTCCGCTGGCACCACGACTCAGACTCCCGCTTCAAACACGCCACAGTAAACAATGACGCCGCAGCTCCAGTCAGCCCAGGCACTCATGACCAACTGCCAGCCACTCTTTATGGGCAGTCCCCTGCTTTGGACTGCTTTTTTAGGTGTAACAATATACACAATAATTTGACAATACTGTGTAAAAACAATAAAAACTAACAAAATGATCAAAAGAAAATGTTAACCACTGTATAATAGCAATATACCCCTCCAGGGAGTGGGTATATGGGTGTATTTATTACTTCTGGTGTGGTCAAGTCACTCCCTGTCATGGTATATTGCTTAAATATCTCTTACAATCAATTAAGCTTAGATGACCTTGGAAACACTTGGACTCAATGGGACGCAAGTACCACTCTAGTCATATTTGCATGTATGATATGGTATATTTGGCAAAATATTGTAGGTTTCAGTATGTTTTTCAGAAAAAGGATGTGTCATTGGAAGCATTAATGCAAGGTATTAGAAAGGAAATAAGGGCTATTAGAGATTTTGAATTGACTTGGATGCATAAGTAAAAGTTCTCATCACATTGCCAGGGAATTACATGGCTTGATTAATAGAAGCCGGAAGTACCATGTGGAGTCTATAAGATGAATTACATTGTGATGTATATCATATGTTCAATGTTGTCTTTCACTGTCTAATATTTTTATGTAATGTATGATGATGGATATAGCTCTCCTTCAATAACAATGCCCCTACTCTTTAGTACATTGTGACATCGATGCCAGACGTTCTTATGTCTTGATATGCTGTGCATCATTGAAAAATAAACCACATTTTGAGCAGTAGCTAACTATGTGGGTGTGAGTCCTTGCCAAGCATGGGTGAGTTGTGCCAGTTTTTTTTTAACTTGCTGGCTGACTTTCACTGGCTGCATCATTTCCACTATAGGGGTGGCCCATTTGTTTCATTCCAGTAGGCACCAAGCCCCAGTACCTAGCACCGACTAATCAAGAATTGTAACATTGACTTAACCCAGTACTACATGAAGAAGCTGGACCAGAGGACAGAAAATATATTTCTTATTCCTTATGAAACAGTCACTGATTCTGATTCCAAACATCGAACAAGATCCAAGTAGCTACCATAATGAGATTCTGGTTCATACTACTACACACCCTCATGGCTGAGGTCACCTTGGGGTGTGCTTTACTGCACACAAACAGTATAAAGAACCCAAAGAGTAGGCTGACCACCTTGGCTTCCTACAGTCTTTGCAGTTTTTCATATTTTTCTTGTAGGATGTAGGATACCCTATTATGGCCAATTTTTGATGTTCAACAAATCCAGCGGTTATGGGGATGAGGAGTTTTGTTCTGATCTTTGGGAGATGAGGCCTTGGGTGATGAGACTTGCTCATGGGTGGGCATTTGCCTTAAAAATTAAGATATTTCTGCTGTTAAATTATCTATAAGTTCCTGAGAGGCTCTTACTTGTAAATGCTATCTCAGGGTTACTATTTAGGCTAATTAATGTTGATTCCATATCCCCAATTCTAAGAGCAAAGGAACTGAATTTTTCAAAATCTTAAAAGCCTTTTTTGTGCATGCCACAGACAATGATTATGGGTAGGGATTTCAATGTTTCCCTTTCTTCTAGGGAAGACTGTGCAGCAGGCATTAAGATATACCGTGATGAACAGTTTTAGGCAATATGATTAGAACAGCTGGTCTTAGATGTTTATAGGCACTGTAATAAATCAGGAGGTGAAACCTTTACAGGATCCTTGGCAACCTAGTAGCTTATTTTTGCCCTCACCACCCTGATCTTTGGGATGATCTTCTATATCCTCAGCTGAGAGACTCATTGGGTAAAAGCCTTCTTGGGAACATCTCTAAGGCAGACGTTCAGGTTGCTATAAAATCTCTGAACTTGGGCACTGCCCCTGGCAGTGATGGACTCACCACTGAATGGTACAAAACAATGCACGAATGCATTTGTGAGGAGTTAGCTAATGCATTTAATAGGAGGTTATGTAATGGTTATTTTCATCCCAGTAGGAAAGAAGCAGTCATGATTTTTTGGTTAAAAAAGGAGACTGATTAGAGCTGCAGAACTGGAGACAAATGAGCCTTTTTTTAATGATGATCTTAAAACTCTCATTTTATTTAGTTTGTATTTACAGTACAAGTCACACTAAACTGTTCATCCAGCTCACTGCTCTGTTATTTTTATATTTTTGTGTATGTGCTGACAATGCAGTGGCAATTCTAACTGCTTACCATACAAACTCAGGTTCAACCAATCACCAACCCACATGCAATTCTTTTTCAACCATTGGCAAATTCACTTCAGCTTCCTCCCAATGTTTATTCAGTGCATTTTCAAATGCAATTTTAATGCAGTAATAATTCATTTACAGTTCTGTAAGAATTATAGAACTGATCCTGTTGGACCTCTGTGCCATTCCCAATGTATTGGGATTCCAAGTTCATGAATAGCCCCCAATCTGCCTAATACCATTATTAAAGGACTGTTTTTCTTAGAGTAATTCCAGACAGCCTAAGCTCATTGCCTGTAAGTTCAACTGGTGATCATTGTCATCCTGCAGATAGACTCATGCATTTATAAGTTACACATTTTTTATGCCTCCATATATTTTTATTGCTTGTGAAAACAGGCAGAATTCTATGCTGAAATATGATGCTTACATCTAAAAACAAGATGTCTAACCCATGGAAAGAAAAATAAGAAACTGCTGAATCTTTGGGTCCAAGCAAGCATGATGTATTGTATACACAATGCAGATTCTTATCTTTCTTTTTATGAGTTAGAGTGCTCATTTTTTAGATGTAAGCAGCATGTTTCAGCTAAGAATGTTGTCTAGCTTCACAATCAATAAAAATATCAGGGGCATAAAAAATTCATAACTCGTGAATGCATGAGTCTAGCTGTGCATGCCCAGAGTCAAGGATTCGGCAGCTTCTTATCTTTCTTGCTATGGGTAAGAGCACTCATATTTAGATGTAAGCAACATATTCCAGGTAAGAATGTTGTCTAGCTTCACAATCAATAAAAATATCAGGGATCTTAAAAAATTCATAATTCGTGAATGCACAAGACTAGCTGCTGGATGAGTTTAGGCTGTCCGGAATTACGTTGTTAAAAAAAAGGCTCCAACTCAGTGGTTTAGCATTTTCATTAGGCTGCTTAATGTGTGCACAACTCATTGCACTGAACTGATAAATGATTCCAGAAAGCTGCGAAGTAGCTGAAGCTGAATAGCAGTTAAAGGCAAACCATGGGAAACTTTTATCAATTCATTACAATGAGCAGTGCACACATTAAGCAACCCACTGAAAAAATACTAAACCAGTGAGTTGGAGGAACAGTTTAATGTGACTTGTACTGTACCAGGTAGATGTATTAGACAATCAAATGCCTATATTCAGACGCAACCTGGGAGATTACAACAAAACTGGTCAATACAGTACAGTATATACAGTTAATACATAGGTTTTGAGCAGATACAGACAATTGACTGGCTCAGTGTATAGGGTTAATTCATAGATGTTTTTAACAGATACAGGCATTTAAAAGGCTCAACAGAAAGGATTAACATAATGCATAATATGTGAAAAGTAGCATGAAGAAAATAAGAATTTTACATACAATAACAAGACGCATGTAACAGCAGGACAAGAATCTGTGAACACGATCAGTGAGTCAAGGACAGGAGCAGTGAGTTTTCTTTTGGAGGGACTCGCAGTACCTATTATGAAAAGAGGACACCGGGGGAAATGACTGAACTTCTGCAGAGATTGAGTGCCGTAGCCTATGGTTGGACTATGGAAAGGAATGTTAGACATTCGAGCATTCCCATAGGATCTGAGTGGATATGTGTTTCAAGCAGATTGAAGAAGTTTAGATTGGGATAATGGAAAGCAATTGGGCAAAGTGCTAAAGATAACACCACCAAATGGAAGGTCCCTCATTGAGGAAGCCAACCAGCCAAGTTTGGCATACAGGGAGCAGTGATAGGTGAGATGATGGGATGCAAGTGCAAAATGACAGATATTATTATACATGATATCCCACCTGTGGAGGGTGGTCCTAGCCACAGCTGAAAGAACTGGGGCACCATAAGTAAGCTTGGAGAACAGCATCCCATGGCAATGGCCAGTATAGCTTGGAAACATAGAAACATAGGAACATAGAATTTGACAGCAGATAAGGACTGCTTGGCCCACCTAGTCTGCCCATTTTCTTACCTAACAGATAAGCTGCAGATCCTAGTTAACCAACAGCTTACTTCCTCCTATCCCCCACTAGGACTGCCTTATGTCTGTCCCATGAATTCTTGAATTCCCCCACTGTTCTTGACTCCACGACCTCCTCAGGGAGGCTGTTCCATGCATCCACAACCCTCTCCATGAAAAAATGCTTCCTCACATTACCTCTGAGCCATCCCCCCTCTATCTTCAATTTGTGCCCCCTTGTTCTTGCACGTCTCTTTTTCTGAAAGATGCTACCCTCTTGGACTTTGTTGATTCCCTTGAGATACTTGAAAGTTTCTATGATGTCCCTTCTCTCTCCTTTCTTTCCTCAAGGGTATACATATTAAACTCCTTTAGTCTTTCTTCGCATGTCTTCTGGTGCAGACCCTGCGACTGTTTTGGTGGCCCTCCTCTGGACCACCTCCACTCTGTCTATGTCTTTACGGAGATAGGATCTCCAGAACTGTACACAGTACTCCAGATGGGGTCTCACCAACTGTCTGTACAGAGGGATAACAACTTCCTGTTTTCTACTATTGATGCCTCTCCTTTATGCATCCCAGTATCCCTCCAGCCTTCCTTACTGCCTTCTCACATTGCTTGACCACCTTTAGGTCATCTGATATTATTACCCCCAGGTCCTTTTCCTTTCTGACTGTTATAGAAATATAGAATTTGACGGCAGATAAGGACCAATTGGCCCACCTAGTCTGCCCATTTTCCTACCTTAAAGTAGGAAAGTAAGGTTTTGACTAACTTTATAAGAGACACCCATCACAGAGTTAACAGATTTACAGAGTTCTGTTGCACATAGAGTAAAGAGAGAATCTAGGGAGATACCCAGCTAATTGAAGGACTACAAATCCATCATGGTAGGCAGTACACTGTGGGTATGGACATTGCTTTAATCTATGGGTTGTACCAGATAGCATGGCTTGTGTTTTGGCCATGTTCAGGATCAATTTATTCATAGACAGCCACTCATATACAGATTGTAGGTGCTTGGATAAATATTGGTTAACAGTATCAATGCCATTCAAGCTAATGTGCAGGACCAGATCTTCGGCATACTGGATGGTAGAGCAATGGGGCAGACATTGATCTATAGAATTAATGTACAGGGCAAATAACAGAGGACCTAAAATTGATCCTTGAGGGACTCCCACAGAAAAATTGCCTGATGGGGGCAGAATTTGACCTTCTGTGATTTGCCAGAGAGCCATGGACAAGATGCCCATTCCAGCTAGTTTGGAGCAGAGTAGGGAATAATCAACCAGATCAAAGGCCTTTGTTAGGTTTATGAAGACTGCACCTGTAAGGCCATTCTTGTCCATGGTTGAGGTGCTACACTTACAAACATACGAAATTTGCCAGCAGAAAAAGGCCATTTGGTCTATCGTGTCTGCTCGATTATGTAGCTAGCAGCCCTATTCTGCAGCTGCTCCTCACTCCTCACCCCCCACCTTATCCTCCCTCTTGCCCTGTCCCAGCCCCTTTTGAAGCAGCCCACTGTTTTACAGGCTACCACCTCCACTGGTAATGCGTTCCACCCTGTAAAAAAGTGTCTCCTCATTTCCCTACTGAACCCCCTCCAATCTTATGTCATGGCCTCAAGTGTCCCTCCACACCCTTCCCCTGAATAGCCCCTCTGTATCAGTCTTGTTTATCCCTCTGAAGTACTTGAATGTCTCGATCATATCCCCTCTGTCCCTCCTCTCCTCCAGCAAGTACATGTTTAACCCATTTAGCCTACTCTCATATAGTAAGTCCCCCATCCATGGATCATCTTTGTTGCTCTGCACTGCACCCCTTCCAGTAACATAATGTCTCTTTTCAGGTACAGGTGCCAGTACTGCACACAGTATTTGAGATGAGGTCTAACCAGTGATCTGTACAGTGACAGAATGACCTCCCTCCTCCTCAGCGTTATTCCCCTTGCTATGCAACCCAGCATTTTGATGCCCATTGCTGCTGCCTTCCTACACTGTGCTGAGTTGTTCATAGATCCCATGATGACTACCCCTAGATCCTTCTCCTCCTCAGTCTCTGCCAACTTCACCCCCAAGTTGGTAGTTCCTCCTTGGATTTTTTGCTCCAAAATGCAGTACCTTACATTTTTTGGCATTGAACCCCCAGCTGCTAAGTGTCTGACTAAGGCTCCAGCTTTTTCAGATCTTCCTGCAGACCCGACCCCCCCCATGTCATCCACCACCACCCCTATCTTGGTGTCATCGGCAAACAGGCTGATCCTGCTCTTGATGCCCACGTATATCTCTGCAATAAAAATCCCAAATAGCACTGGTGCCAGCACCGAGCCCTGTGGAACTCCATTCGTTATTGCCTTTGAGGATGAGAGTTCCCCTTCCACCACCACCCTCTGCTGCCTTCCCTGCAGCCAGTTTGTCACCCATCCCACCATTTATGGTCCAACTCCTGTGCCTTCAAGTATTTATCCAAGTCTCCCATGTGGCACCAAATCAAATGCCTTGCTGAAGTCTAGGTACAGGGCATCCACTGCATGGCCCCTGTCCTGTACTTGTAAGTGTAAGGAGGGTGGTGGTTGTACTGTGTCCTTTTTTTAAGCAATGTTGTGTGGGAGAGAGGAGGTCATAGGAGTGCAGGTAGTCTGTGGACTTCTAGAGGTTTAGTCCTTTTGAAATAAAAAGCGGGTACTTGAAGGCAGCAGGAGAGTCAATAAGGATAGCACTACTTTGTGGTGAAGGGAGGGCCATATTATAAACTGAGAGATCAGAGAAGTATTGTTGCTGCTAAAAGCATCCACAATGGTGGAACATTTGTTACAGTCACATCACTGAGGACCATGTCAGAGGATGCGTGCTCACCACATAGGCCCACCATCTGTTTCATGGACTTCCAGAAAATCCTGGGATTATAGGCACTGGAATCAATGAGCTGCTTACAGTGGAGGCTCTTGTTATACCTCATCTCTTGTATGCATCAATTTCTAAGTTCTCTGTAAGGTGCCCAGTCAGCTATAGAGAAGGAGGGCTTATATGTCCCATTTCTTTGTCCCTTTCTATCAGCTCAGCAAGTAAATTGTGATCCAGCCATTTTGAGACTGGTCCTTGAACCCTTCCTCTTGTGATGGGGCAAATTTATCCTGCAATTCAGCAAAGTCTGCAGTGAAGAAGGAGTTGGCTGAGTTGAAATCTGTGGTCTCATACAGAAATGACCAATCAGTATGAGATATTACAATTTTAAATCTCTCTTGATCAAGACTAGAGTTTTCTGAATTGCATGATTCTGGGAGGAGCTCTTAAAACCGTAGCACTGCAGGCACAAAAAACTAGTGAGTGATCTCTTATAGCATTAACAAGAAAACTACAGCATTGAATTCTAAAAATTCTAGGAGTGAAGATCCAGTCAATTAGTTAATCAGTTCTGAGTGCCTCCTCTTATCCCAGTGCTGGTGAGGAGATCAGCTGGGGAGAGAGTGATAGAAGGGCATTGGAGTACCCTCTCGAACCCAGTGCAACTGGAAGAAGTGGCCAGAAAAAGGGCCAAGTCCAAGCTCTTTACTTTAATGGAGCTGGAGGGTTTTTCATGGGCCTCCACCGGTCCTGCCCCTTTGTCCTTAGCATCATCTCTGGTTGGATGTGATCTGTGCAGGAGGCACGGCTTTTGAGTGCCTCCTTTTGTCCCGGCACTGGTGAGGCAATTGGCTGGGGGAAATGTGGATGGAGGGCTTTGGAGTACCTCCTCAACCCCAGTGCAGCTGGAAGAAGTGTCCAGAAAATGGGTCAAGTCAAAAGTCTTTGTTTTAGTGAAGCTGGAGGCTTTTTTAGCAGGCTTTCACTAGCCCTGCCCCTTTGTCCCAAGTGGTGGCTCTGATTGGATGTGGTTTATGCAGGGAGTGCAGCTGCTGAATGCCTCCTCTTGTCCTGGTGCTGGTGAGGTGATTGACTGGGGTGGAGGGTAGATATGGGGACCTTGTTTGGAGTACCTTTTCCCCCAATGCAGCTGTAACAAATCATGAAAATTCTAGGTAAATGACTGAGTGTGGTACTTGACACCATGGGCTAGATATTCAAAGGAGTTGTGTCTGGTGCAACTAAGTTGCACTGAAGGCACTCCAGGGCTATATTCACACGGGGAAAATGCGCTGCACAGTTCCTGATGCACCATGGCACAAAGATAATGTATGTGGCGCATCTTCAGGGGGCATGCCCATGCATATGTGGCACATCTTGATAGACAGCTGAGATGTGCGTCACATCTGCCAGCACATCCCGGAGATGTGCCACATACGTGGGCACAAAGTTGTGCATACAAACAACATGCACAAGTGGTAACCACCCACAGGTGAGCTGCCATATTGCAAGGCACAACACAGCAGCTGCCATCCCCTAGGTAGCTACCCCCTCCCTGCATGTGCCCTGATACCAGTACACCTATGCCCTGGTAGTCTAGTGGTGCCCCCCTCCCATATGAAACTTCAATCCCCATAAAAGTAATATTGTAGTATCCCTGGCAGTCCAGTAGTACCCCCCCCCGCATGAAACCCCAATCCCTGTAAAATATTATTTTATCATCCCTGGTAGTCCAGTGGTTCCCCTTCCCTGATTAATACACCAATCCCCATAAAATTTATATTTTATCATCCCTGGTAGTCCAGTGGTACCCCATCCCCAATCCATACCCTGATTGTGGGGTAATCAGTAAAATATATGCCCTGGTAGTCTAGTGGTACTCCCACCCCGATTCCCCCCCCAGTCTTCGGGGGGCAGCAAAACCCACTCACAAGTTGTGAATGACTATTACAGTACATACTGCAGGCCCATTGGTCACCACTGTCAGCCAATGGGTTTACAACTGTTACTGTTACAGTCATTCAGCAGGCAGCCATGGAGGTGTGTGGGTGGGTTTTGCCACCCACCAACACCTGGGGGGGGGTGGGATGGGGGTCCTGAGTGGGTGGAGGGGTGGCGGGGTACCACTAGACTACCAGGCATATATTTTATTGATTACCACATGATCAAGGTATGGATCGGGGTACCACTGGACTATTAATTTTACGGGGATCAGTGTGTGGATCGGGGGGGGGAACCACTGGACTACCAGGGATGATACAATATTAATTTTATGGGGATCGGAGTTTTGTGCGGGGAGGGGGGTACTATTAGATTACCAGGTATGTCAGACATGTTGTGCAGGGTGCCCAGCACATTCCACTGGCCATCCTTGCACAACTCATGCAAATGAGGCCATAATGACATACAAATGGTCCTATTTGTACCTTCATGCATAATGACCCCATTTGCATGTTTGGGTCTGAATATCTGGAAATTGCACCTGGCGTATCTCCAGATGCCCTGAGACATTCCCTTTCCAAGTATTCAGACCTGTCTGGGGGATGTGCTGGTGCATCGTATTTGTGCCGCCCACATATATTGATATATTCAGAGGAGATGCGCCATTGCACATTTCTTCTGAATATATCCCTTTGTTGCTCCAGTGCAGCTCAGTTGTATGGAGCAACCACTTACTCCATTGCCAGGCTCAGTTTTCAGTATTCGGACCCATACATGATATTTCAAAATCCAGTGATTTCTGTTAAGAATGCTGTTTGAGTATAAACAAAGTGGTGACTTGAGTGGTTTTGTATTGCCTCTAGATCATGAGAAAGCACATGACAAGCTTTCTCATGAGTATCTTTTTACACTCATGTCCAAATATGGAATACTAAGCAAATGTATTGATTGGATTGCCAAATGCCACTCTGAGACTACGGATTTTCCAAATATAAATCGGTGGATGGGTGGGAAAATGTCAGTTTCATAGGGCTTCAGGCATGGCTGTCTGCTGAATCCTCTACTGTACATTCTTGGACTTGATCCTGTACTGCAGAAAATTAATCAAAGTATGAATATTAAAAAGATTATTAGTCCCAAGGGACTTACAGATCCCATGGTGCTAGCATATGTTGATCACCTGAGTTTGTAAACCAGAGATGTGCCTTTCAGTGTGGTAGCAGTCACAGATTTTAAGGACTTTTCTATAGCATCACATTCCAACATTAATTATGGTAAGTGTACAGGGCAGCCCTTGGGTATTCCTGGGGACCCTGACCTGCCCACAATAGTTGAGGTGGCCATGTCCAAGGACCTAATTAAGGATGCTCCCTGGTGTTCCAACAACCCCATGTCAAAGTCATAATTTTTTGCCCAGTACATGATGGTCATCTAAACATTTACAATCCACAACAAAAAACATAGGTTGCCATGCTTCTTTTTAAGTTACATTGGTGAGACTTAATCTTTCTTTATGGAAAAAATCCAGAAGGGGTCAGATTGTTTTATGTGGTTACAACATCAATATTTTAGAAAACAACATGAGTGTGAAAGAAAATGTGAAACAAGGACACATCCTTTGTCATGATGCTTGGTTCATTTTTTCCACAAATGCATAAATAAAGAGTAAATTACCAATACTATGACACCCTCTTGAACTGATATTCCCCCCAAAAAGGGGGAAATATTTGTATACTTTTATAAATAAAACCATTTCAGACCCATGTCATTTTTATAAAATGTTTTTGAGAGATGTAGAATATGGTTATGACTATAGAAACAGAAAGAAATATAAGGATTGCAATGCTTCTTTTAATTATATCTGTTTTCAAAGTTGTAGTTTCAGAGGTGGTCTGCTCAGGACAAAAATAATTGAAAAATCGCAATGAAAAATAAAACTTGCAAGAATGTTATTTAAACAATTCAAAAGTACATGTAGAATGGCAAGGACTTTAACATAAAATAAACAGTGTAACCAAAGACAGACAGACAGACAGACAGATATTTAGGTAAAGTGCCTTGAATTATACCAACTGCTGCATTTGTAAGAACTAATTTCCTTGCTGCCTTCCTTTATATATATATATATATATATATATATTCTAAGCTGGGCATGACATAATAGGACAAATCATTATTCTAATAATGCTCCCATATATTTAGGAATGTACTCACACCAGGAAACAACACTGAAAACCTTTTCAAGAACATCAGAAAAATGTGAATTTGAAACACCAGGGAACGTCTTTCAAATTGTTGGAATACATAAGATGTCAAATTTAATTGCAAGAAGATATTGGAGGAAAGGCAGAAAAAAGTCTCTAAATGGAAATCTGACAGCTATCAAAAAAGAGAATCCCAAAGATTAAGTTCTTTATACTTCCTATTTTTACTTTTTAAGTTAAGTTCCCCCCTGCTTTCAGTGGAGACTGGCCTAAAAAATGTATTCTTTCAGATACTGTGGGGTAACAGACTCAATCATGTGAAAAGGACTGTTACCTGCTTTCTGTTATAGACTGGGATAGGGCATGATCAACCCCATAGCCTTTTTGTATAGCATCTTCTTTGCACAAACCTGTGAGGTGCCTACAGACAGCCTCTCATATACTGGACACCCATGTTTTTTAATTGAGTAAAACCTTTTTTTTAATTCCTGGGGAAATGGTAAATACAGATGTCCCAAATCTGTGAACTTATTCACATAGCCTTATTATATTTATTTATTTATTCATTCATTTATTTATTAAATGTTGTTTAATAGGCTCACTAGAACTCAAAGCCCCTTTTTCAGGAGTGACCCTTGATTAATTACACATATCTAAAACATAGCATAGTATACAAGCTAGAGACAAAAGGAAATATATGTGAAACAAACACATGGTATAAATACAAAAAAATCATAATGTTCAATAACTTACTAAAGTAAAACAGTGGAGGTAAATTTTTTTGAAGATACCTACTATTAACAAAAGAAGATATGCCATCACATAATGTGTACAGCCTTTGCAGTTCAGCCCCTCCATCTACTGAGGTCCCTGATTATTTTGCAGAAGAAATTTTGAACATGCTAAACAGTAAGCAAATACCTCCCAGAATGTGGGATGTGTCTTTGTTGTGTTCACATGGGAGACTGGGAGTCGAAATAATAGGAAATATAAGGGCCAGGAAGAACATTTCTGTTCAAGACAGCGGTGTGAGCACCAGTTTGGAAACCCAGAACCATCTGTTTTTAAAATGTCTATTCATAAAGGAATTTCTGGAGAGGCAGCCCTTGTATCGCAAGAACCTTTATTTTCCTCAATTAAATGTGAGGAACTTATTCTTTGCATCCTGAGGCCTGACTGACTAAAATACCATTCTAGTTCATTTGCTGTGTGGTTTCTTGTCATTACAGTTGCCATATGGCAAGTGAGATGCCATTTAGTGCAGCAGCAATCTTTGAATTTAGTTGAAGACTTGGAAAAGATGATTTCTTTTACTCTTCAGGGAATATATGTATCTGGGAAGGGGACCACATTTCGAGAGACTCTTGAATGCATCTATGAAAGAGAATGTGCTGGATTTTCTGTTCTTGAGTAGTAATAAGTTTGATACTTTGCAGTTCTTTCTGCTGTGCTTTGACATTTTTTTCCTTCCCGTGTCCTAATGTCTGAATGGTTTTCTGGACATATGTAATTTAATACATTTAATTTTGCTTTCATTTTCTGGTTTCATTTGATTTATTTGAATTGATTGTTTTCTTTCAAGCTTTTTCTTTCTGAATGACACTTCTTGTTTTCTTGACATGTCACTGATTTGACGGAACTGTTTGATTTCCTGTGCATGATTTGTTTTGATTTATTTCAATAAAATACCCATACTCTTCATTGATAAGTGCCATGGGATCTTTAACATCTTATTGGACAGTGACCAAAGATGAACAGAAGGGACCCGGTTTAATGCCCCATTCAAAGAATGGGTAAGACGTTTCAGCTTACATTCATTCAAAATCTAATTAAAAAAATATTGAAACTTTGGCTACTTATAGTTTGGTCCTCTTTAAAGCTAGACATGTGAAATGTGGCACATATTATCATTTGGTACAGTAGTTTACATTTTCAAATGTGGTTATGTTTGGATACATTGTTTTAAAATTAGATGGAAATAACTGAAATTGTAATGTTGGCAAAATGTTTGGCTGCCTATAACTCAGTCCCTCTTTAAGCTAGTAATCTTTTTGCAGTTAATAATTTTTATTGAAATAAAATTACAACGTAGTATAACAATATGCTGTAGTAGAAGAACACAAGCATACATATGGTGCATATACAGGTGGACCATATAAAGATATATGCTTACATAGGAATACAAGCAGTGTGCAGGTACAATCAATGGGTAGCTGTAACAATACAAGAACAACATTATCAGGCAGCCAGGGGGTTGTATCAAACAATCAGATGAAAAAAGATGAGGCTGGTGTGGCATATAGAGCCTGGACAGGAGGGACAGGGTGAGCTGTAGACAGCCCTGAAGGGTACCTTGAGATGACATTCAGAAGGAGTCCAGCAGACTAGTATTGAGAATGCAAGAAGGGTTCCCATATCTGCTGATATTTAGGGAGCATTTTCTTAGTAAAGTGGGATATCATCTCTAGGGTTGCCAGTCTTCAAACAGCCTCCAAATATTGTGCTATAGTTACCAACTCGACTGTCCTCCAACTTTTCAGTATTAGTATCTTGGCTTCTATTCCTGACATTAAAAGCCAGTGCAAGTGGCTGTGTGGATGTGAGTGAGGGCCTATTGAAAGGCCAAGGAGATACAGTTGTGGCAAGATAGGTATGGAGCTTCTTCAGATGTTACAGTGCAGCAGCCATGGACCTGGGCCCAGAAGTTCTGTAGCTGATGACAGTTCCAGATAATGTACAGGATGTCAGCTTCAGGAGCCTGACACATCCAGCAGTTATTATGGAACATGAGCCCTAATGTGCAAAGCCTAGCTGTGGTATGGTACCACATGTACATTATTTTGCTCTAAATAAGGAGGCTCCTCAAATCTGGGCAGGATTTATGAGCCAATAGCCATAGCTGGGTCTATTGTCCCTCTGATATCCCAACCCCTAGAAAGAAGGACCACTTACTCCTGGCACCTTTGATGGGTCAGGGGCCTTGTCAGGAATCTGTCTAGAAATTTGGCCTACTTTTCCCCTAGAGGCTTGAGCCAGGATTGAACAGATGGGTGAGGAATTATCGAGGTCTCTCATGGAAGTTTCTGAAGGCAGGAGTGCACCACACTATGGATCTGGAGGAACCAGTAAAAATCTATTCTAGGAAGGTCAAGGTCATAACACCTCTGGAGACCTTCAAAGGAGTCCAGCTGAGTAGTATTAGGCAGCTAAAGATCAGACAGCTGGTGGATCCCTTTCTTTTTCTTCAGTCATCTGGCTCTGTTTTGATACACCTCTGTCTCCTGCCACCACCACCCACCCCCAAGAACTTAACTACTGCCTCCCTGAGTGTGCCCTGGATTACCCCAACAGTAGGGATGTTGGGGAGAACCCTAGTTCCTCAAACAGTGCCTTGTGGTGATCAAGGGGCACAGTGCCTTGGCCTGCTGCATGGGGCTCGATGAAGGGAGAGGGTGGACATCCTCCCACTTCAGTCTGGTGACTTTGTCCTCTTGGTTGTTGGGAGGTGTGTCATGCAATGACATAATGGCACATACATGCTGACATACAGCACACCTCTCCTAGAACCTGAAAGCTTCAGTTGTGATGCCTCTGGTCTCTGCCAGTGGTTAGTTAAGCAACAAATGCTTCCCCACTCTCCCCCCTGGAGGAGGAGTGCAGTCTGTTGGAAGTTCGATCCTCCTCCTCCAACAGGACCTCTAACTCCCCAGCTTGCATCCAAATCCTGGTTGTCGGCATTGTGGACAGAAATACTACTGTTGGTGGATTCCTTTCTTGTCCAAAGACTCCCAGTGAATCTGCTGACCATTAACTGACTGCAGGGGATTCATCCAAAGGGGGAGTACAAGATTGTGATACTAGCTGACTAAGGAGCCAACTTTACAGCTTTTCCCATGCTTTGAAGGAGGCCACCAAAGTGACACCCTTTTTCCTTAGAGTGGGTAATGACACAAAGAGATTGACAGCTGGATGGGCTGTCCAGCCTATGTGTTGCTCAACCATGACCCAGATTAGGGGGCTTGAGGAGGAGGAGGGTGGAGATAGCCATTGAAGGTACTGTGAGCAGCAAAAGGACATGAAGTAAGCACCGAACCAAAGCAGACCCCAGCCTTCTTTCCTCCTGTCAGCTCAGAGCTTGGCCCTTCTTTAGCAGGGGACTTGCCATCCCACAGGAAATCCCTAACCAGGGAGTCAAATTTGGCAAACTAGCTGGTGGGAATTGGAGTTGCTAAGTGGGCGAGGCAGTGGATCATGTTTGGGGACATTATCATTCTGACAGCTGAGACTTTCTCTGCTAAAGACAGATGGAGAAGCTTCCAGCAGTCACAGTCATCCCAGAGCTTTTTCAGAAGGGGGGGGGCGAAGTTGTCTTCAATCATGCTCCCAGAGTCTGGATGTGTCCAGATGCCTAGGTATTTTATACCTTTGTGTGACCACAAGAGATGGAATGGGGCCACTTAAGCATGGATACAGAGTGCATTCAGTGGTAGAATTTCTATTTTGGTTGGGTTGGTTTTGGGCCCTGAGACTTCTCAGAATTTCCCCAGGAGATCTAACAGGGCCAGAATACTGGAGGGGGTGTCCTTGAGGAGTACCAGGTAGTCAGCTGCATACAGCAGCATGCAGAGGTTCAACTGATGCACACATATGTCCAGACGATCCAGCTGCTGCCTCACTGCAATGACCAGTGGCTCAATGACCAGAACAAGAAAAAAAGAGGGGAGAAGGTGCATCCCTGGTGGGTGCCCCTCTGCAGAGTAAATGGCATGAAGGGGGTAGAGCTGGTTAGGATTCTGACAGAAGGTTGTATATACAAAGTTTGGACCCAGCCTCCAAACTGGGGACCAAAGTCCATCTTTGATAAGATGGCTTGGACATACCTTCACTCTACAGAATCAAAGGCTTTTCAAAGCCTCTGTCCACCACCATGCTGGAGACGGGGTACTTTGGGCCAGGTTCATCAGGGAGAGGAGTGACTTGTAGTTGTCGTCCTTTCAAAAAAAATATCTGTGAGGGGTGAATGAGTTGCAGTAGTAGGGTCTCCAGATTTGTGGACAGTGCTTCTACAACTGTACTGTGAGCTGCGGACAGTACAGGAATGGCCAAACCCTGTAAGAAATCATTTAGTTTGTCCTCATTCATGAGACCCTGGGAGGCATATAGGTTTGAGCAAAATGATTACATGATAGAGATGATCTGCAGGGGGAAGGGACTGGAGAGTGCTAGCTATGTCTTTCGGGCTGTGGATGTACCTATCTGCCTGCAGTATTTACAACCTATAGGACATAATCTTGCTGGCATTCTGTCTCCCATCCCAATACCTGTGTTTTAGATGTAGCACCTGCAACTCAACCTTCCTAGTGGATAGGGCATTGGGGCACATACGAAAGGACCTGAAGTCTCATAATAAAGAGGGTGCTTGGCTTTACTTATATTCTCATCCACTTAAATCACTTTCTATCATTGTTTGACCAATATCTTTTATATGGTTCTCTGTCTAAATACAACAAAGAAAAAAAATGCAACAAACAAATCCACAACAGTTTATTTAACTTCTGCCTTAACATAGCTTAAGTACCTCATAGCTGCTGGTACTTATGCTATTCTCAGTCAAGGGATTGCAGGCCAAGGCAGAAGTTACATAAACTGTTGTGGATTTGTTTGTTCCATTTTTTTTCTTTTTTTCTTTGTTGTATTTAGACAGAGAACCATATAAAAGATATTGGTCAAACAATGATAGAAAGCGATTTAAGTGGATGACAGTATAAGTAAAGCCAAGCAATTTAATGTATAGTTATTTAGCAAATAAGGTTCTATTTTTGTAAAAGATACGAAATTGTAAATATGAAAAAAAGATGAATTAAGCTGTATTTCTGAAATTTATGCATTCTCTATTTTAGAACAATGAAGCCCTTTCAAAAAGATTCTATTGCGGAATCAAAACATCAGGGCAGTGACTAAAAACAGAAAGAAAGAAAATTAAAAAGAATTGTTTCTGGAACTTTATTCAAAAGACTCTGTCTCTTCTTGTTTGAAAGAAGTAATGGGGTCCTCACAATTTTTTCTATGAAATGTAGTGTGGAGATCACCCAGCTGCATTAAGAGAAGGGTTTGAAACTCCGATGTGACATTGGGGGGAATGGGATAAAGAGTGAGAAGGAAGGCAAGGGTATATGGAGAGGTGTAGGTGAGCATTCATACATTGGTTCAGGCCAAAGGAGTAAATGACATCTGTGAGGTTACTGATTGTGAGCACTCATTCATTTTAGGGGAATTAAGGCAAACAAAAGGAAAAGATTAATGTAGCCATACAGTGCACAGAGTCTTCATACTGCATATGAATGCCCTTTCCATCTGTACACAGGGCAGAGAAGCTTAGAGGATATAAATAGCAGGGGATGCGCTCTGGACATCCCACTCATGGACTTGGATCTTATGCAGCATAACAAAGTGACAGTCAATGCATAAACATATCTGAAGCATAATAGGAGTATGTTTTGTAGCATAGCACATCAGGGGAGATTGTAGTCCATAGACCCACAGTGTTGAAATGGTATTAGAGAAGATCCAACCCACCACTTTTCTTAACCAAGCCAGAGACTGTCTCACTACCACAACAGATTGAATTGTCAGTCAGTATCCTGGTTGACTTAGAGAGGGCTGCTAAAGTTCCCAGTACTTACATGCAAATATGCAGTTCAATCAGTGCTGGTGGTAGGGCAGATTGATGTAAACGCATAGAGAGAAGTTGCATTGGCTTGGTCAAGAAAGACACCATGTGTTGTTGCTCAGTTCATAGCTGTAAAGCAACAGGTATTGTAGCCTGGGTAGGTCACTCAGAAGGACTGGTGAAAAAGCCAAAGTAAGGGCTCAGTCAGTAACCTCCTGGAAGCAAGTTGAGAGCTATAGATGAGCCACTGCACCACAAGAATGATTTCATTGTTGCGGCACTATCCCACCACCCCTTCCAACCAGCAGGTCTGTCCCATCGTCCTTTCAGACCAAAGCAGTGGAGAGGTATGGGATGTGGGATGAGGGAGAAGAGTTTTTTTTTTGTTGCAGCAATCACTGTCAGAATAAGAGTCAAATCTTGGGGGATAAAGTGCTGTTCCACTGCAGCAGGAGCCAGGTGATAGTCTGAGGGTTAGCATAAGCATGCTTATGCTATCTGCTGCCTGGGAATGACCCATGAGGATAAAATTGGCACCAAACACAAGGACTTGAGGTAGCTGATGGGGCCTTATCTGGGTGAAAAGCCAGTTCACATGGCATTTCCAACATCAAAGATTAAGTCACACTCTTATCAAAAGGTAGGTCCCGGGTGAAAAGGAGAAACATGGTTCAGGGACAAGGTGACTGGCACGTCTGCCTGGCACATCAGTAGCACAACACTGTTTGAGGCTATAGCCCCCCTCCCCACACTGTAGTTCCTGTCTCTCCAGCAACTGAGACTCACACTCAGTTTCCATGGATAGAGTTTGTGGACTCCCATCTGTCCAGCTACAGAGCCAGAGCAAGGGAGAGGGTTCAAAAAGGTGAGGGGGGCAAAAGTCACATTAGGACAGCAGTATTTACAAATAATCATGAGAGTCAGAAACTTCAGCTCTCTTTATTTTGTAGGGTGCACCGAGTTTTTGGTGCTAGCTATGCCTGTGAGTTGTGGGGATAAGTTGGAGCCTCAGTCAGAGGAGTCGCAGCCCCTTTTGCACATGACCTACCATCTGGAGCCAGCACATAGAAGGAGGAGGGGAGCATCTTGCCTTGGTCAATATGGGTGACTGTGGGAAATACATCTTCATTGGCAGGGGTGGTAGCTGCCACCGGTTGATGAAGCGGATCAGATCTGTTCACTGTGGGTAGAGGGGTTTCTGTGGGAAGACTGCCTGAGGAGCGGGAGGAAGGGGATCCTCACTGCCTGTGTCTGGAATGTCTTACTGTGTCTGTAACCCTTCTGATCACTGCTTTGTACCTCTTTCACCCACTTCCTTTTCCCTTGCCAGACCCAATGAAAGTCATCTGCAGGGTCTGGAAAGGGTGCATCTTGGGAGACTGCATCAACTGAGGGGGTTGTGTTCAGAGCTACAGGCAGGGACTGGCACACATTTGAGTTATACAAGGAAGTGGGAAACTTGTAGTTGGGCTGGTGCCCAGCTATGAAGTCCTCAACAGCCTCAAGGGATTCAGACTGATAAGCTGCCCCATTGCAAACAATCTGTAGCTGAGTAGGGTAACATAATCTGTAGCTGAGTAGGGTAACAGCCCCAAGGTGTTTGAGCTTCCACTTCACTCTGCCATATGCCCACTGCTTAGTCAACAGATCCATGCAGAAGTCCTGGTAGAAGGAAAACTAATGGCCTTCCTAGGATAAGGGACCCCACTCCCTTGCAGGCTGAAGGATATTCTCTTTGCTAGGATAGCACAGAAGTAAGTAGTATGGGTCTGAGACTCCACCTTCATAGGGGAGAGGGACCAAAGAACAATGAGCCCTCTCTATCTCCAGTGGCAGGCAGTTTGGGGCATTAAGGAAAGTGTGAATGAGCTGCTGTAAAAAAGGATGATTTCACTGCCCTCTGAGCCCTCTGGT
The DNA here is from genome assembly GCA_016271365.2 of Neoceratodus forsteri. Taxonomy (NCBI): domain Eukaryota; kingdom Metazoa; phylum Chordata; order Ceratodontiformes; family Ceratodontidae; genus Neoceratodus; species Neoceratodus forsteri. The sequence goes on along the minus strand of CM057455.1, from coordinate 1,761,734,604 downwards.
AGATCAACTAGCCTGAGGTCATTCCTCCATGCCTGATTCTAAATATCATCTACCTTCAACAGCTGGTACCTGGTACCTGTTAGCCCTGTCCTGCTCTTGAAGACAGTCATTTAGAACCCCATCCTGTGTTTCAAGCCAGGCAATGTGCTGCTCCATCCTCTTGGCCCATTGTCAGGTCTTACTTTGTCTGGGCTACTACAGCTTTAATGTCAACAATGTCCTGAAGTATTTGTTATAGCATGGCTGTGATGTTAGCCAGGTCATTCGGTGGTGAAGGGGCAGTAGCCATGGTGAGAAAGTCCATGTGAACAGAGCACCCTGGCTGTCTGAGTGAAACCGCATGGCAGACACGTTTTTTCTCAGTGGCAAGTGAGAAAGCACAGACAAACAATGCAATGTCACAGCCCAGTGCAAAGCTGGCAATGTGGAAGAAAGGTATCCTTGGATTCAGTACAATCTTGGTTTTCAGATGAAGTCTTTTTGTCATCTGATTGCCTGAGAGGAATTATGGATGAAGAACAATAAGGTAAATAGATGCAGGAGCTAGTAAATTATGTTGCCATCTTGAAAGTGGCTGAAAGCAAGGCATCTTCTAAAATTTGGTATACATAGGTAAGTGGTATGGTATGCACCTGTGCAGTTGCCACATTTTATAACACTGAAATGAGTGTTTCTAAAATTATACAGAAATTAATTAAATTTAAAATTTGGCAAAATGTTTTGCTGCTTGTAACACGGCCCCTATAAAACCTGAAACTTAAATCTTGGTACAAATACCCATGTTGTATGCTTCTTTAAATCTTGAAACTGTGGAGGCATCTGGATATGAAATTTTAAAATAAGATGGAAATAAATGAAAATTACATTTTTAAGAACTTTTGTGACACACATCACTCAGTCCACTTTAATGCTAAGAATCCAAGACTTTGTACACTTGTACATATGTTATGGACCTATAAATCTACCAAATGTGGTAATATTCGATTGAGTACCATTTAAAATTAAACCAAAAGAACTTAAACTCAAATTTTGGTGAAATTCTGCATACAAAAACTGGTAATTTGGCTTGAATTCTGCTAGAAGAATTTTATATTCTGCACAGCTCTAAGTGCAGGCCTTTAAGGTAAGCCTAGACACATTTCTGCATACAAGGGGAAACACCCAGTGTATTGTAGCAGAGTGTTCAAAGAAAGGGGTAGGAGTGGCTGTTTATGTGAGGGATAGTATAAAAGCTACTGGGATACAGGGAAATCAGGGAGGGACAGAGGTACTGTGGGTCATCCTAGAAAAAGGGAAGGGAGCCGTTATTTGCACTGGTGTGATCTGTAGACCTCCGGCATGGGGGGGGGGTGAAGCTGGATAAGGTTCTGGTGGAAATCATCCAAAAGATGACAAATTAGGAAGAAGTGCTGCTGGTGGGGGACATCAGTCTGTCAGATGTAGATTGGAGCATCCCAGCTACAGCTTCAACTAGGAGCAGGGACATCCTGGACTCCCTCTAGGGGGGCATTTCACAGGCAACTAGTAAAAGAGCCCACTCATGAGGAGGCTATACTAGACCTTATACTTACCAACAGGGATGGTTTTGCAGATGTCACAGTGGGTGGCCACCTGGGAACCAGTGATTACCATAAGGTGTGATTCAATATAAGTACTGTGGCAGAAACAAACCACACAAACTGAAGGTTCTGAACTTCAGGTGGGCAAATTTTAAAATGATGGGGCCAATTTTAAAAAGATGGAGGAATGTATTAGGGATGCCCTGGCAGGTGGGGAGGACTTGGGGGGAAGTGGAGGAACAGTGGGTGAATCTCAAAGGAGGGACAGAGAAGGCAATAAACCTCTGCATTAGACAGGTAAGCAACAATAGGAAGAAAAAGTGACTGCTATGGTTCTCAAAAGAGGTGGCTGGGAAGGTAACGGCAAAATAGTTAGCATTCGGGAGGTACTGTATAAGAAGACACAGAGGCTGGAGGATAGAGAGGTGTATCAGGAAAAACAGGGGAAAGCAGTCAGGTGCACAAAGGTGCAAACAGAGGAGAACATAGCCTAGGCAGTACAGAAAGAGGACAATGTATTTTTCAGGCATGTAAACAAAAGGAGAAAGACCAAGGGAAGGATCATGAGGCTAAGGAGGGAAGCAGGGGAGTGCATGAAGGGGAACCAGGAAAAAGTGGACATCTTGAACAAATACTTTTTAGTTTTCACTGAGGAACAGAAAGGTGAGGGATGACAGATAAGGGCCAGAAGAATTGAATGAAGGGAGGTAGACACTATTTCATTTACAGAAGAGAGGGTCATGAAGGAACTCACATATCTGAAAGTGGACAAGGCAATGGAAACAGGTGGTGTGCATCCTAGGATATTGAGGAAGATCAGGGAAGAGCTGGCTGCACCTCTGACAGCCCTGTCAACCACTCACTGGAGACTAGAGTGGTTCCGGAGGACCGGAGGAGGGCAGATGTAGTCCCACTTCACAAAAGTGGTAGCAAAGAGGAGGATGGCAATTATAGGTCAATTAGCCTGACTTTGGTGGTGGGGAAGTAAATGGAAACACTACTTAAGGAGAGGACTGTGGAATATTTTGACTCCAGTGACCTTCAAGATCTGAAGCAGCATGGATTCACTGGGGGCAGATCATGTCAAACAAATCTGATAGATTTATTTGACTGGGTGACCAGGGCATTAAATCAGGGTGGAGTAGTGGACAGGGCCTACCTAGATTTCATTAAGGCCTTTGACACCATTCCACATAGGAGACTTGTAAACAGGCTAGGAAGCCTAGGAGTGGTTCCAATAGTGGTAAACTGGGTGAAAAATTGGTTGGAGGACAGGAGACAGAGGGTGGCTGTGAATGGAGTTCACTTTGAGGAAGGGAGGGTGACTAGTGGGGTAGCACAGGGATCAGTATTGGGACCGGTCCTCTTTAATGTCTTTATTAGCAAAATGGCAGAGGGACAAGAAGGAAAAGAAAGTATGCCTCTTTGCAGATGACACTAAAATCTGCAATAGGGTAGACACTCCAGGTTAGGTACAAAAAAATGAACAGAGATCTAAGAAAGCTAGAGGAGTGGTCAAGGGTGTGGCAACTATGCTTCAATGCCAAGAAGTGCAAAATCATGCACTTGGGGCACAGAAACCCAGGGCAGAATACGGGGGGGGGTGGTATTAACCACCACCAAACAGGAACGGGACCTATGGGCAATCATATCCGATGATAAAGGTAGCCGGACAGTGTGACAAGGCAGTGGGGAGAGCTAGTGCGATTATATGGTGCATAGGGATGGGTATCACCAGTAGAAAGAGAAAGGTGGTGTTACCACTGTATAAATCACTGGTGAGACTCACCTAGAGTACTGTGTCCAGTTCTGGAAACTACAGTATATCTTGTGAAGAACATAGACAGGGTTGAGGCAGTCCAGAGGAGGGCAACCAAAATGATGCAGGGTCTGCATCACAAGCCCTATGAGGAGAGAGACTGAAGGACCTCAATATGTACACCCCTGAGGATAGGAGGGAGAGGGAGAATATGATAGAAACATTCAAATACCTCATGAGAAGAAATAAGGTGTAAGAGGGAAGCATTTTTCAGACAAAAAGATGCTCAAGAACAAGGGGCCATGCTATGAAGCTGAAGAGGGGGGAGACTCAAGGGAGATGTGAGGAAGTACATCTTCACACAAAGAATGGTGGGTGCCTGGAATACACTAGGTCAGCCAAGCGGTCCTTATCTGCCATCAATATCTATGTTCCTATGTTTCTAGGTTCAGGGAATCCCTATAAATTGGTATGTGTTTGCACAGCATATTTATTTGTAAAATGGGATGGGTGCATGGATGTTATGGACCAAGATTCCCTTCCGGCCTTAAATTACTAGACAGACAGACAGGCAGACAGACAGACAGACAGATAGATTTTTATTACTTGACCTATTTTTCCTTAAATATGAATCTCTGCATTGCTTCTCGTCAACTTTTCACCATTAACATTCCATAACATTGTACCTTTCTGCTGATGTAAGCATCCCCAGGACCCTCCTTTGAAACATATGCTACACCTAAACAAGTCTACCCTGGCACTCAAAACTATATAAACAAATACATACATTCATTATGAATTACTACTTTAACATATCTTTCTATAACATTAAACTTCCTGTATTAATTTCATATAGTTACACAGTTTTAAGGTGCTTGGGTCCTGAAAACTATTCTCTATAGCATTTATGAACAGGGACCTTTTATTTCACAGAATATGGCCAGGATTTCTAATATTAGCCTGTTTTACTAGAATGGGGCACATTTACCAGTTTCAAGAACCAAACAGTGTAAATACCTGGCTCACTCGTAAATGTGCAGTAAAACCTACCAAAGTGACATGTTCAGAAATGCTGAGTTTCTCTTTGTTGTTGGTAGCAAATGCATTGGTAAGCAGTACTCACAAATTATCTCAAATTCAGACTTCTTCAGCATCTTGTTGAATGTTACATTTGTTTTACAATGACCTTGACTGACTGTATCAGTATTACACACTGCAAGTAGAAATAATAACGGAATATAGTAACACATTTTTATAATTTCTTCTGAGAATACATTAGCGAGTCAGCACAGGAGCTTAAAGCAACCACCCTATTGACTCACCAGTGGCATGATTTAATCTTGAACTGTCAGTACCTTGGCCTGCTGTATCAATATTACTCACTGTATTAGTGGAAATAATAATGGAATAGAGTAACACTTTTCTATAATTTCTTCTAAGAATACATTAGAGAGTCAGCACAGAAGCTTAAAGCAACCACCCTGTTGACTCACAAATCGCATGATTTAATCTTGGTTCTGTCAGCATGAGTCATAGACTTTCAATCTTCTGCCTGACATTAGTAGTGACTGAATAATGACATGAGTGGGAGGATGGATGCTGCTTATCCAGTAATAAGAAACTGGCCACCCTCACAGAAAATGCAACATACTGTAGATTCCAGTCTCCCAGCACCTGGCACAACTTCTCTTAAGAGTTCTGTTCTTCAACAGACCATTTTGTAAATCCAGAACAGAAACAGTTAAACTAGTTACTCTTCCTCAGCTCCACTGGTTCTTCTCCAAAGTATTTTGTGATGTTTTACCTCCACTCATCCTACTTGCTCAAAGATGCCTGACTAGCTGAATAGGTGGTGCAGTGGATGGAACATAGCTGGAAACCTGGCTTCTTTTCATAAACTTGATTTTGACCAAAAGGAAAGTCTTTATGCTGTCTATGGGGATACCGTGTCTTCTGCCTGTCACACTGCTTTGGAATGTATTGATTTTGAATTTGTTGAGAGTTTTAATGAAAATATAACTCATTGAGACTCAGGGGGCTGGATTTTAGAAGGATGACACAGGGCTTGTGTCCAGTCCTGCATCAAACCCTTTTGCCACCACAGCTGCGGTATTGCCGATTGTCGCAACTGTACCCAATTTTATCATTTCGGGTACAGTGGTAACAATTGACCCAATTTATGGCAGTTTGCACCATATTTTGGGCACAACCTCTGACAAAATGGTCCCTGTTATTGACACAAGCTAGGCAACAAAAAGATGGCCTAGCAAGTGTCAGTTGCAATAAGGGATAAAAAATCCTTTTCGATTGCTGCAAGCTCAATGTACTATATCTTTGGCACAGCCAGGGCTAATGGCAATACCAATAGTTTGAAAATTTGGCCCAGGATCTTATTTCCAGCTAGATCCTGGAGACATAAAGACAAAACAAGCACATACAGTAGGATGTAAAACAACAAATACAGTAAGTGGTCACAAACACATTGTTTAGTAGCTCAAACAAAAGAACAAGTGCACCCTTACACTGCAGCTTAATGAACTGATACACACATCTGATTGGTGGCAGAAAAAAAATGGGTAAGCACTTCAGTTGTAAAAAGGATGGATAGAGCTTACCATATGTTCCAATAATGCATTTTCATTAGCTTGTAAATTCCATCTTTAAATGAGGTTGAAAGTAGGGGTAATACAAAAATGTAGTGCAATGCTAGGCTGATGAACATGCATCCATGGCATTTGTTTCATTATTTTGTTTTGCCCCTCTTTTCTCTGCCTTCAGCTTCAGTGATGGGAGGCTGCTTGCCATATTCTTCCTCTGGTCAGGGGAGGGACTGCCTTCACATACTACAGTAATTCAGCCAAGCTCCTTTTTCAATCAACGGATGAACCAGCGAAGGTAAAGGCTTTCAGAATAGGACGAGACAGATTTCTGAGGGACAATAAAATTGAGAGTTACACAGTAGGGCAACATTCCACCTGCTAAGGTTACATGTGTGCCATACTAATATTTGGTATAGTGTATGGTAATGGCCTATTGCGTATACAGAGCCATGCACTCACAAATCCTGTTGTGCCATAGTTGCGATGTCACAACTATGGTACAACTTCCAAAAGTTATTGCACCATCATTCTTCTGATATCAGAAATGTAGTAAAATGAACTTCATCTGCTATCTGACCTGCAGCCATTCCCATTACATGATCATTCATACAGAAGCATTTCTGAGAGAGGATTGTCACCTGAAGCTTTTTTAATAAAAAGGCTTTTGTTTGTACTATTATGCTGTTTGTGTGCACATGTGGTGGGTGGGTGGGCACTGTGCAGTTGTGTATGGGGTGGAATTACAAATCAAAATTAACAAATGGGCACATGATGGAAGAACCAATAAGCAGGCACCTTTTTTCTGGGGAAGGGGGTGGAATTCATAACCATACACTGCACTGCAGCTCAGCATGTGTCCTATTCCCAGGGTTGAGCTGACAGCATGAACTCATGAGCTTCACTTTCAAGGTCCATTGAGCTGTCATCTCAACCCTGAGATGGAAACACAGCCTTGCTGCGTATGGTTGCCAATGCACTATTCAGTTTAAAGTCCCTGCCATGTTGCAGGAGAGGTAGACAAGATGTACGCTAAGCCCCTTCCATCATGCATGTCACAGCTGTTGTAATAGGGTGTGTGCAATTGCTGGGAAGCCCCTTACCAGGGATCCCATTGCCTGATCTCCCCTATGTGCACTGCTCCCACCAGCCTTAATGGGGAATTCTGGGGCTCCCATGTGAACACCGTATCCTGGATAGTAGTGCAATATGTTGCTGATATGGGACTGGCCCTTCCTCAGCATTGGGATAGATCGATAGATAGGTAGCTAAGTAGCTAGGTAGATAGATAGATAGATAGATAGATAGATAGATAGATAGTTTTTATTCATAGTAAAATATGAACGATATATGCATGACTGAGCCAGAGCTAAGTAGCTAGGTAGATAGATAGATAGATAGATAGATAGATAGATAGATAGATAGATAGATAGATAGATAGATAGACAGATAGTTTTTATTCATAGTAAAATATGAACGATATATGCATGACTGAGCCAGAGCTCATTCACAATGAGGTCCAATTTGTAAATTGTTACAAAGTAATAAAAATGTTATAACATTCATGTATAATTTACAAAGGACAAAATAAACAGTGAAGAAACATAATTTCCAATAATTAGTAATAGCAAGGGAAACAGAAATAATAACATACATAGTATTTGCAATTGATCCAAGGGTATGCAGTATAAATAGTGTCTGATAACAGGACAAAGGTGCTTTAGCGTTAACATTGAGCCATAATTTTATTTTACTGCAACTGTTTTTACCAGAAGCTGCTCTTAAAGTTTGGGGAATTGAGTTCCCAAGCTACTGTCCCTGAGTAGTTGAAGGCTGATCTTCCTGTTCCTAGGCTGTTGGTGAGAACCACTAGTTTCAGCCCTGCAGCTGATCTTAGAGGGGCTTATTTCTGTCTGATAATGATGTTAGTTAATATATAATCCAGTAGTTTTCCCTCATAGATTTATGCATAAATGTTAGTATGAGGCCATTCCTACCATCACTCAACCTCTGCCATCTAGGTCAGCATACAGTTGGGAGCTGTGGGTCATACGGGGGCATTGAGGATAAAGCGAGCAAGTCTATTATAACATACGTTAAGACTTGTAAACTCTCTCCTCATCACACCTGCGTAGAATGTCCTCGTAATCAAGTACAGGAAGAACCATTGTACTCAGTACCTGTCTCCTAACTTCCTGAGACATACTCAGTTTTATCTGGTGTAAAACCCCCATCCATCTCCCCACTATCTTTAAATTTCTTTAAATAAAAAGTCAGTCTGTGGTTCTAGAGGGGATACATTTTACTTGCATATAAGAAGACATGCCTTCTGCACACACTTGAACACCTTCTGCTGTCCCATTAGGACCTACTGTATGGAAAATGGTGTACTAGTAAGTACAATGTATGTTGCTCAGCTTGCCCTGTTTGTCACTGTGTATAATGAAGTACATATCAAACATGGTCTGTGTGTGAAACTGCTACTACAGCCAATATTACACATGGGTGCCAGGGACTGATGGGGTAGTGCCATGTAAGGGTAACTATATCATTATCATTTTTTTAGTTGTACAGTACCAAAAATTTATAGGTATCTCGTACATTGAGGGATTTTTAAACATTTTGACAGGAGATCACTTGTTTTGTTCTAGTATAAAACATTCAATATTACATGGTAACCTTTCTGACTCTGTAGTATAAATGAGCACAATACTCTATACAGAATAATACATGGGGAGGTGGGTGTAATGAGGATTTCTGATACCTCATAAACCATGGCAGCAAAGCTCAAGTGGTTTATCAAGGTATCCCACATCATCAAAGGTGTGTAAGAAATCTCAGTTACTGACCTACCCATGTTGTATTTTATATTCTTTGCGAAAAACTGCATCACTGCACCAGTTAGGGTTCAGATTAAAGTGACAAAAGTAGGGAAACCCCCAAGCACCAAAAGGAAAAAAACAATATGGTTTTCGCTGTCTTTTCTCTTGGTAAATCAGGGATGGGGTGTTCCTTCCCCATTCCTTGCACAAATAAGGTCAGATGTGATCTGTTTTCTTCAAGAAGGGCCTACAGGTTGTTGACAACATGTGGGGAGACACAGTTCTGTATGTCTGAAGACAATATCACAATTGGCTGAGTCTTAGGGTGAGAACCCTAAGGAACACCCCACCCCTGATTTGTTAAGAGTGACAACAGACACCCATTTTTTTTTCTTTTGGTGCTTGGGGTGGTGAGTTAGGGTTGGAAACACTAAAACCACATTTCCCCTACTCTTGTAGCTTTAATCTGAATCCTAACTGGTGAATTAATGCTGTTTTTGCACAAAGAATTTCCTTACGTTTTGAGATAGTGGAATAATATTGTCATTCACACAGGTCTTTTTGTGACCTGCATGAACACATCCATGTGATTACGGAAGTGCAGGGCCCTAAGCTTCCATGCCTTCATTCATGCACACATGTATGTGGGTGTGGAAGTGCAGGTCCAGAGGGCCCTGAGCTTCTGTTCCTCCAGAAAAGCAATTTATCTGCTTTGCCCTATAATTAGGGTTGAGTAGCATGTTTAATGTTAAACCTCAAATGTTGTACTTTAAGAACTTCACAACTGATCAATGGATTTGCTTAAAATTTGGTATGCACTGTCCTGTAGGGTAGATCTCTTGATGCAGACAGTCTTGTTCCAGTTAGATATGCCAATTCTGAGATCTGCACAGTGCAAAAAGTCATAAAGTCACCACTTTTTCTAGTTTTTTTCCCTCATCGCCCTGCATCCAGATGATGTGGAATTTTGGTGTGATTTTTTATGGTAGAACCAGCTTGGGCAACAGAACAGGCTTGTATAGTTTTGAGAAAAACTATTAATCTGTTACAAAGTTATAATGTTTTTCATTTCTCATTGTTTTCAATGGGAAGATCACATTTCAGGATAGAGGGAGAAAGCTCGACCACAGATTTGTTCTTGTGAAAAGGGATTCACTCTTGTGAGACCCACTCCCTTTTCATGAGATTCAAATCTTTTTTAGTGAGAGAAAAATCCTTTTTTGTCAGCTGCCATCTGGTTTTCTGTTTAAAAAATTAAAAAATTAGAAACCCTCAAAAATGATATCCTGGAGAGAGACCAACACACCTGGCTGGCTGATCAGGACCCCTTAGGTGTAATCTGCATTTCAATGTTAGACATATGCCCTTGACATGTGTTTTTTATGACTGTGGGCAGAACCAACAGGAGTATTGCATGTACAAAAGGAGTGATGCCATGTTTTCTGTCAGTGGAACTGACTGAAGGTGTAAATAGTCTCATCTGCCTTACCCTCCTCCAAGCAATGTTTTCCACCCTCAAATAAATATGCTTTCATGTTAATCAATGGTTGCAGGGTACTAGTTTCTTTCTTAAATGGGTGGTACAAGAACTGGAACCTGAGTAGTGGGAGGCACATTAGTTTTTTTTTGGAGTAATATCCACCTCTGCCTCTACCCCAAACGTTTTTCTGATTAATGTGGGAGGGGCATGAGATAGCTCTAGCATGCTGTAACCAGATACACTAGTTTGTGACCTTATCAACCAACAGACATGCCTGCACAGTGGAGAACAGAACAGAAGACATTTAATGCCTTCAAATTAACTTAAAAATCCTTTGGAACAAATGATTATCAGAGCCACCTGGGGCCTCAGAAGGAGACCTAGAGACGTATCTAGCTCTGTAAGAAAATTTTCATTTTTTTTTGTGGGGGCTGTGGGATTCAAACCCAGATCTAACTGCCCAGATCATCAATGTTATAAAATGCTATAATTAACAGACTCTAGCTGTTTTCTTGCAGAAACCCCACTCAGTTAGATTTCAAGTATTTGCTAAATTGTAAATGTAGGTATCAACATTCTGTTAGTAGTTAGTGCTGATTGTGGTCTGTGACAAGATCTTTTTTTTTACAAATGAAGTGTATGGTAGGAAGCTAAAAACAGACTTTGATGATAAAGTGTTTTTTTTCTTTTAAGTCTGAGATGCATTAGAAAACATCGAACAAGAAAACAATTGGTGATTTTAAAAGCTATTCTGATCAGAGCTGACATAAAAAAAATCGTAACTATTTTTTATTTTATCATGGACACTAGAAATAGGATGTCAGCATTCACTCCATTAAACCTGTTTTTCCATTTTTTTTATAGCATCTTGCCAAGGTAATCTTCCAAGAATGCAATCTGTCACGGGGGAGGGGTTGAAATTGTTTTAATCATGAAGCATTGATGTTAGTAATGCATTTAGAAATACAATTTTTAATTGTCTTTACAATTAAACATGCAGTTTCATGTCAGGGCACATTTTTTGGGGGGGTTCAAATTATTTTAAACATGGGCACAGTACTTGGTAAATACAGACTTTGATGATAACGTGTATTTTTTTCTTTCAAGTTTGAGAAGTATGTATTATATATGAGTGTAACCATGTTGTAAATGTTTAAGTAGGCAGTGGTTTAAGGCTCTGAGCTGCAACCTAGTGACCTGGGTTTGACTCTCACAGCTCCCACTTGCATACTGTGTGATCCTATGCAAATCACTTAACTTCCTTGTGCTCCCAGGTCACACCTGTAAACAAGCTTTCAGTTTAGTGTGTCTCTCCTGGTAAAAAAAAAGTGCCTAGAATTATTTTTTTAATATAGTTGAGTTTATATGTGGTAAGTAGGTAGGGTATGATGTTTTGAATGGAGCAGTAGGATTTAGCATGTGCACTGCTTTAAAATAATTTCACAGTATTTTATACTTTCTTAGAAAGATACTCCACATTTGTGTGGAGGCTGTGGGATTCAAACCTAGATCTCCAGATTTGCAGAGAAGTGCATTAAACCACTATGCTATACTACCTCCCTAGTTATGGCAGTCATCTGTTTTATTGAATCCTGGCTGTGACTATAGGTGTTTACAACCGAATGATAATAACCACATTTGCTTCACTTGCAGATAGGTAGGCGTTTGTGTCTAATTTCTGTTTGACTTACTGTAGGTCACACACAGATTCTGAAAAATTCATAACATCCTGTATTGTGATTCAATGAACTGATAAATGGGGATTTTGGTTTCATTTGCAAATTCATTTTTTCTGACCATGGATATACTAAAACAACAATTTCTTATCAAAATGTTTTTAAATAAAGAGTTTAACTCACAACAGCAGAAGAAGCATGTAGGCATTAAAAGCTTAGTGGTGTGGATGTAGAGGCACCAGTATTTAAGCATGACTTTGGTAGAGAATTAATTGTGACTGGAGGTGAGGGAGGGAGTGAGTCTTGATATTTGTAGCATAATGGTTTTCTGAAACTTCAACCTTCAGTAGGTTAGACTCTGCAGCCATCTGTACCATATATCACTAAGCCATATGCAGTGTGGTATGGGTAAAACCCAGATCACCAGACCAGGACCAATGCTGTAAAATCTGCACTGGGCACAGCTTGTGCAAATATTGCTGATCCAGTGGATGAAATAAATACATGCAAATAAATAAATACTCAGCTTTGCCTCGTGCTTCAACCCACCCCAGGAGTGATGTTATTACATGAAAACACACACCCTGTCATGCCTTATTGCTTAAATATGCCCTTTCTCAATGTACTATACTTTCATTCAGTTAATGTATGCAACAGCCTTTATGTGAACACTCTGGGCTTCTCTTTGACTCCTGATGTCTATTTGCTTTAGCTATTGTATATTGTTTGAACTGCTTTGGTCTTCTTGATGTGGTGCCTGTGTGCCTAAACTATGTAATCTGTTTATCTACTGTTACCCATGTATCTCCAGTGAATGATTGTTATAACTGTCCGCTCTCCGAGCCATTGTTTTTAGACTTGTTAACTGTGCTGTCTTTGTATTAGTTTCAACTAGGTGCCTTTGTAAATGAGTCTCTGATTCAAAGGTTTGTAAATCTGATATTTTTTAAATAAATAAATGTTTATGTTTAAGCCCATGAAACACCCTTATCTAGTTAATGCATTCACAGTCATAGTGACTCTGCCAGAGCTTGTTTATTTTTATGAATCCTTTTAAAGAATTCTTTTTTGTGTCATGAGTCATGAAAAAGGATCCTTTTTCATCACTTGAGAAACCTTGCTTGTGTGTCCCATGGCCATCCTGGTTATTGTAATGTTTTTCCCTGGTATCTAGTGGAACCTCCACCCTTCCATCCCCATAACAGATAATTTCCCTTCCACCCTTTGATATTTATTCCCCATGTATCAGTGGTTCAATGTATTTCAATGGGGGGGGGGTGTTCAACATTTATGCATAACTCAGATGTTTTTTGAGATTTTGACCACAAATATTCAACATGCCCTTCTGGGGACCCCACCTCATGAACAATCTGACTGTCATTACAAAACTCCCACCCAAAAGGTGATTTTGCGGTTGCTTAGCGAATTCACCTTTCAAGTGGGATTTGTTTAATGATAGCCATATTGTTCATAAGGAGTCCCCAAAAGGTAATGTAGAAAATCTGGGGTCAAAATGTCAAAAAATGGCTGAGTAATGACCCTTCATTGCAATTTCCCTATGCACACTCTTAACTTTGTAAATTTTAAATATTTTGACACCAAATTTTCAACATAGGCCTGTTATTACCAAATGCCATGATGTTGCATCAGAACTGAGTGGTTGCCTGTCTAGCCTAGTGTTGTCTCTTACATCAGTTAACTGTGCTATGGACCTGGTTTATTTTGTTATATCTGGGCACATTTTCTGTACTGGGCACATCAGGTGGGGTAATAACATGGCCATAATGACAATTTCATCACTTTTGTCCTATAAATGGAAACATACAGACAAAAGGATTTCACATCCTGCATATGCGCAGGCACAGTTCATCACCTTCAGGAATTTTAACACATTCTGTGATTCTGGACCTCAGCAATTCACCATTTCTTCTGGCTTTTGACTTACCACCAGGGATCAGCATTTTCAATTGAAATCAGCTTTAATGTACTTGCCTCTAAGGGCTATTTATCCAACAACCATTTTGAAGAACAAAGGAAACATGCAGACAAGGTTTTCACATCCTGCATATACCCAGGCCACAGTTAATCATCTCAGGCATTTAACACACTCTGTGACACTGGACCTCAGCAGTTCAGCAGTTGACCATTTCCTCTGGATTTGACTTTTTCAATTCACTAATCACTACAGGGACCCAGTTGTAAATATTGCCTGCAGCATTATTTTTGTTAATTGAGACCCTGCTGCCAGCCCAGTGGCACTGAGGGCTGAGGCGCTGGTCACCACACCTCTCTCCATGCCAGTGACCAGTGTTCAGAAATGAGCACAGATCACCGGGGGTCAGCTGGGGAGGAGAAGTATTGAGCATCTGAAGGAGTGCTCTCCTTCTCCAGGGAGGGGGGTCCATGGCAGTCGGTGCATGGTTGCCTCCTGGTGGAGGCTAGGAGACTACATGCTCCATTGCACATAGGGGTGGAGCTGAGGGCAGATGTCCAGAGGAAGCACATGTGGATGCATGAGCGCCCCCCTCCAGCAATGTCATTGCATGCCCTCAGCTCTGAGGGCCAAAAATGGGCACCCAGTTGAGTGGCTTGATGGCCGTCTGTGAGCTTCACCCAGTGGCCGGGCACCCAGGCTGATTTATGTTCTATAGGGAGTCTGGGGGACTCCTTGCAGCCCTGCTGCAGAGGGTACAACCACAAGGGAATATGGGTGCCTGGGATCAACTGGGCAGAGGTGGATGGTGGCCAGAATCCCCAGACCAGATGCGGGGACAAGAGAGGAGCAGATTGAGGCTGCCAGAAAAAGGTAGAAAGTAGTAGCGATAAAAAAAAAAAATTGAGACCCTGCTGAAGGAAATGTGGTCTTCACTACTCCTATGTCTTCTGGTCGGCCTTCTGCCTTATTCCCTAGCCCCTTGCATAGGTACTTATCCATTGGCTGGCAATACTCCCCCTGTGCAAATGACCTCCCCACCTTTATGTTTATTTCACCAACACTGGACTACTTTATTCAGTTGCCTTGGTAAACTGGAACTGTCACTGCTGCTTAGTTGGTGACCAGTCCCCAGCACACCTCATCTGCCCTACCTCTCCTTGCTTATCTATCAGGGTAGGGTGCTTCTCCGTGCAACCCTGGGTGTTCTTGGTACTTGCTTTAGTTACCCCATGCCTTGTTCTCTACCGTACAGAAAATGGGTATGAGCACTGTCCTACAAACTGATGTTGAGTGCACTTAAAAGAATTCTAGTTCTGCTATTGCTCTGCTCAGGCAGTGTCAAATTAAATCTTGATCCCCTGCAACCAATCCCCTCTCCTCGGGACCTAGCAAACTTTAAAGGTCTAAGCATTCTTCACATAAATGTGTGTAGTCCCCTGGAATATATTAGATGCCATACAGACATGAATTATGCATACAAAGCCAGCCATTCTGGTGGTCTTGGAGATTTGGCTCAAACCCTCTGCCTTGGACATGGAGGTGAATATTCTGTCCTACAATATCTTCTGCATGGATAGACTGGCCAGAGGAGGTGAGGTTGCCATCTATGTTCTGGACAAATTCACTGTTTCTACTTCAGATTCTACCTCTGTCCTGAAAGAGTTTGAAAGTTCAACTTTCAACCTCCTCATCTCTGTGCATTATGAGTTGCTATAGGCCTCCCTCTGCAGGGTTACAATTGCTGAGCCATTTAACCAGCTCCTTGAATGTGATACAGTCTGAAGTCATACTCTTGGGTGACCTCAATCTATATTGGCTTTTGGACTGCTCCAAACCTTTAAAAATCTATGAGACACCTTCGGGCTTGTCTAAATCAACACAGAAGCGACTCATCTGAACAAAAAAAAAAAAACAACAAAAGTTGCCTGTTATACATCATACTAGTAAACAAACTTCAGCTATTTTCCCGCTCTGGTGTCTTCTCTGACTTCAGTGATCATTGCTCCATCGCTTGTGTAAGATTAGCACCTAAACTAATCTCTAAATCCAGGTTCATATTTAAAAGATGTTTACGTAGTTTTGATCCTCTGACCTTCCTCATGGACTTGCTGAACTCACTGTATTAGCAAGACTTCTACCTGGCCAAGATGGTCGAGGCTGCATATGAGACCTTCCAAAACATTGTCTGCAGGGCATTAGATAAGCATGCCCCCCCGGTCAAAATCTGCACCAAGAAGAAAACGTTCCCTTAGTTCAGGACCAAAATGAAGTCTGCCTTGCTCAGGAGGGATAAACTCTGGAAAAAGGCTCATAAATCAAAACTTCTTTCTGACTGGACTGCCTTCAGGTCAGCCAGGAATCACTGCACAAAGCTTATCAGAACTGTAAAGGCTAACTATTACCATACAACGCTGGACTCCTCCACCACATGCCCTGCTAAGTTGTGGAGAACACTTAAAAAGATATTCAAGGCCATGCATCCTCTTGCTCCTTCCCCTCAAAACTTTTGTATGATGGCTCCTCCATCACCAAGAAAGAAGAGACCTCCTAAACAAACACTTTGCCGCTGCTGGGATGGCCTTTGATTCATCACCAGCCAACAACCTTCGAACTCAGCTTGCAACCCAGGGCAAAACTATCCCTGTCCCTAACCACCATGCCCTAGACACAGGTTTCTCCTTTCAGCCTGTTATTCTCAAAGAAGTGGAAGACCTGCTCCTCCAGTTGGATACCAGAAAAAGTGCGGGAGCGGATCTTATTGGACTGTACTTTTTAAAGCTTAGTCATCGAGTCTTGGCAGCACCAATCACACACCTCTTCAACTTCTCCCTTGGCATGGGTGAACACCCATCCATCTGGAAGACTGCTCAAGTCATACCCCTTTCCAAATCTGGAGATCCAAGTGACCTCAACAATTACAGGCTGATCTCCTTACTTCCCACCCTTTCCAAACTGCTGGAAAAAATATTCAGTAATCAACTTAGGAACTATCTTGACACTTCCAACCTGCTCAGCCCAGTACAATCAGGCTTTAGGCCCCATCACAGAACAATCTCAGCACTTGCTAAGGTAACGAATGATTAGCAGAGAGCCCTTGACTTAAAGAATTACATATGTGCAGTCTTTCTTGATTTAAGTAAGGCATTCGATACCGTGGACCATGACCTGCAATTGGTTACCCTTCACAATATTGGATTGGGTGCACTGTCCCTGAAATGGTTTTTTAGTTATCTGTCAGAATGTATGCAGCAAGTCAAAGCAGTGGGTGATCTTTCTCCACTGAAACCGATCAGCAGAGGAGTGCTGTAGTGCTCCATTTTGGGACCCTTACTTTTTGCACTATACATTAATAATATTGACCATGGACTCGAGTCAGCCAGCATCCACCTTTTCACTGAAGATACGGTCCTCTACATCACCAGGCCTATTCCTGAAAGTGCTTGTATGACCTGCAGTCAGATTTCTATATACTACAATGCAACCTCCTTAATCAAAAACTACTCCTTAACAAAAAAAAAAAATAAATCATGCTCTTGTCTCTGCTTGTTATGGCCTCAAATGCCTCGAAATCTGGCCCAGTGCCACCTATCACCACATTGCTTGGTCAAACACTGGATTATGTTGAGAAATTCAAATATCTAGAGGTGTGGCTTGACAACAGACTCTTCTTCACTGAGCATGTAGAGGAACCCTCACAAAAACTGAAGCAAAGGCTTGGCCTATTCTATGGAATTAAATATCTGCTTCCCCAAGAGGCTAGGAAGAGGCTGGTACAAACCAGCTTCCTAGTTCTCTTGGACTATGCTGACATCCTCTATGGTCAAGTTCCATGGTCAGCACTAGCAGAGCTTGACATCTTGTACCACAGAACCCTACGCTTCATCTCTGGAGCAGTTTACACCATGCATCATTGTGCACTTTATTACCTAGTGGGTTGGACATCACTTATATTTAGGAGACAAAGGAATGCTAAAGTCTGGACCTACAGAGCTATTATTAAGAAACTCCCCCTCTACATATCTGACTGTCTACCCCTCTGCACCTTAAGCAGTTATACCCTAAGAACTTACCCTTGCATCTCACTATATGTACTTAAGGTCAATTCTCATTTCGTTAGAGATTCCTTCAGCTTCGTGCTGCCCCAGCTATGGAATAAAATCCAAAAAACTTTAAAATTGGTTAACCCAATTAGTCTTGTTGAGTTCAAATCACTTTACTAGAGATCCTTCTCTGAGCCCTGTAAATGTTTTCTGTGTCACTAATTGCACTGCTGCCACTACAGTGATACTTGTAGCTCTCATTCTTCCTCCTACCCTCATCCCTCCCTTCCCCTTATTATTCTTTGTGCCTCCTTACATTTCTATCATTCTTCCAAGCAAGCTGACTCCTATATTGCTACACTGCTTATATTAAGAACTGTTGTTTTACATTTATACTTATTGTATATAATTATTTTGTTGTACTCAGAGTTGTTTTATTACCCTTTGCCTTAACATATTTCAGGTTGTCTATGTTATCCTGTTATGCTGACTTGTGTTATTGTTGTTCCATTGAATCGCTTATGCATACTACCCAGGCCCACCTTGCAAATGAGCTCGCTCAATGGTGTTCCACCTGGTTAAATAAAGATTGACTGACTTATTACCCCATCAAATGTATGTCACATCTATGGTTTTTCAAATTCTGTCCGAAATGTGTTTTCGCACCTGTGATGCGGAATGGCATTGCAGTTGTGCAGAATTATGTTTCAATGTGGATTTGAATATTTTCTGTACTGGGCACATCAGGTGGGGTAATAATATGGCCATGCTGACAATTTCATTACTTTTGTCCTACAAATGGAAGCACAGAGGCCGGAAAGCCCTGCACTCCCACAAACAAATTAAGATGATTATTTTATCTCAAAAAGTAAATTACAAAAAACTGTGTTTATGCGTCAGTCAGGGTTAAAGCCACAAAAGTAGAGAAATATGGCATTAGGATTTCCAACCCTAAAACCCCACCCCACTACCATGCACAGACCAAGAGGTGTTGGGGTGGCATTGGTGTCATTAGCTCTAACACGCAACCCATTCTCCTTTGCTGTACCCACCCAGATTATTTTCTAATGGAATGGGGTGAGGGTTCGCGTTGATGACCACAATGCTGCCCCCGATGCCTCTTGGTCTGTGCAGGGTGGGGGGTTTAGGGTTGGAAACCCTAATGCCATATCTTCCTACTTTTGTTGCCTTAACTCTAACTGATGCATTAATGCAGTTTTTTAAAATGTATATGTATATGTATAGATATATATATATATATATATATATATATATATATATATATCTATCTATCTATCTATCTATCTATCTATGGTCATTGCAAAACACTCTGCTAATCGTCAGTTAGGGTTGAAAGTACAGAGACAAAAGTTTGGAAATTCGATGATAGGGTTCCACCCCATCACCCCCCCGCCCACCCTCGACACACCAGCAGGCATTCGGTGTGCCATGGTGTTGTCAGGCCAACTCTCACCCCATTCCATGTGTAACCAAGCTGACATGGTACAGTATAGGAGAATAGAGCGAGAGTTCGGCCTGATGACCCCATGGCACACCTCAACACTGGTTGGTGTGTGGAAAGTGGGGTGTGGGGGGTGATAGGGGTGGAAGCCCTAACATCAAATTTCCAAACTTTTGTCGCTGTACTATCAACCCTAACTGATGCAGTAACTGTGTTTTTTGCAATGAATTTCTCTTCTTTTTGAGAAAGTGTAATGTAACTGGTAACTGGTATGTGGTTGTGGAAGTACAGGGCCTGGAAAGCCCCTTCATGCTGCCCATTCTTGCATAATGGTATGCATATGTGGGAGCAGGGCTCTCTGGGCACTGCAGTCCCACATACGCACACGTATGGAGACATACCGCAGCCCTAGAGTCAAGAAAAGGAACCCTTGTAACACTAATTTGGAAATATTTCAGTAACCATAGACACATACAAACATAGAAGTTGATTGCAGATAAGGACCACAAGGCTCATCCAGTCTGCCCATTTCTTTTTCTACCTTATGAATGTGCCATCGGCGTTTGCTCTGTCAATGGTCTATCTATTCATACCCGTCTGTATTTCTCCTTTATGCCTATCCCATGCCTGTGTGAAGCCCTGCACTGCATTCATATGCACCAATTGCTGAGGTAGGCCGTTCCATGCATCCGCCACCCTTTCTGTGAAAAAGAACTTCCTCACATTACTCCTTAATTGGCCTCCCTCTACTATCATGCTGTGTCCTCTTGTCCTGCTATTTTTCTTGTACTGAAACACGTTAGACTCTTTCACCTTGTTAATGCCCTTAAGGTGTTTGAATGTTTCAATTATATCACCTCTCTCCCTCCTTTGCTCCAGGGTATATATATTGAGCTCCATTAATCTGTCCTCACATGCTTTCTGATGCAGTCCCTGCACCATTTTGGTTGCTTTTCTCTAGACTGTCTCAATGTGATTAATGTTCCTGTGAAGGTATAGCCTCCAGTACTGCACGCAGTACTCCAGAGGGGGCTAATCAGTGTCCTGTAAAGAGGGATAATTACCTCCCTCTTATGACTAGTGATACCCCTACTAATACACCCCAACATCCCCCTAGCCTTACCTACTGTTTTAGTGGTCTGCTCGGATGATTTCAGGTCATCTATGATGATGATGCCCAAGTCTCTTTCTTCCCTTATGACCGCCAGCAACTCCCCTCCCAGTCTATAGGTGGCTTCAGGGTTTCTCTTCCCTATGTGCATGATCTTGCACTTCTTTGAGTTAAACCCCAGTTGCCACTCTTCCTACCATTTTGTCAGTTTATCCAGATCTCTTCTCATTCTGCCCACCCCATCTGGATCATCTACTCTGTTGCAGATCTTGGTGTCATCTGCAAACAGACAAACCTTACCCTCCAATCCATCTGCAATGTCACTAATGAAGATAGTGAAGAGGACTGGCCCCAGGACTGATCCCTGAGGTACCCCACTTGTGACTTGCATCTCTTCTGACTGTATACCGTTTACCACCACTCTTTGTTTTCTGTCTGTCAACCAGTTTGCCACCCAGTTGACCAACTTCTGACCCACCCCAAGCCTACCCAGCTTATTAATCAATCTTTTATATGGAACAGTATCAAAACCTTTGCTGAAGTCAAGGTAGGTGAAATCAACTGCTCCCCCCTTAGTCCACCACTCTGGTTACCCCATCAAAAAATCTTTGAGAATAGTTTGACAGGACCTTCCTGTTGTAAACCCATGCTGTGTTGGATCCTGTGCTGTTATGGATTCCAGGTGTTGCACTATCCTTTTCTCAAGGAGTGCCTTCATAATCTTGCCCACTACTGAGGTAAGACTGACTGGTCTGTAGTTCCCTGCCTCCTCCTTGCTACCACTCTTGTGGAGCGGTATCACATGAGCCCTTCTCCAGTCTTCTGGGACCTCTCCTGTGCTCAGAGACTCACTAAACAGTTCTGATAATAGCTCTGCTAGTTCCACCTTTAACTCCTTTAGTACCCTGGGATGTATGCCATCAGGTACCATTGCCTTGTCCACCCTGAGCTTATCAAGCTCTTGTTGGACTCTTTCTTTTGTGAGGGGACTAGTGCACACCTCCCTCCCCCTGTGTCCATGGTGCTGAGCTGTGGGCCTGCCCTACCTTCTCTTCAGTAAATACTGAGCAGAAGTATCTATTTAGGTTATATGCTTTTACAGGGTCCTCCTCCTCACACGCCCCCTTATCCCCTGTGAAAAAAATTGCACTGCAGTTACAATCATGACTTGGAAACCTCCGCGCATGCTTAGTTAATCCGTATCTTAAATCATTTTCAAGATATGGGTGTCAAAATGCACCACATGCACCACAATGTTATCCTATGGGGAATTTCTCAACTACAGAATGCTGTAACTATGGAATTGATACAAATATTTTCACCAAACCAGCAAAAGGCACATATGTGCAGCAAGGGCTTGCCACCTTGCAAATTTCAGCACAAAAGCCCCAACCATTTATTTGCAGTGAGGTGACAAAGAAATGGTGTTTTTTGGTATGAAAGAATGGGTGGGAAAGTGTTGCAAACTGCAAAAGTGTCACATCCTTTCTTTCACAATTTGCTACAGTACCAGAGGTCCGATGTTTAAAAACATATTTCTGTGGGGAATTTTAAAATGCTGATGCCAACATTGTGTTCCTCATGCCCTATTAGGAAAACAACTGTCAGTGTTTACCTAGGGGCAGTAACTTTTGAATTATGACTGTTTTTCTCCACCACTAACTGAAAACAAGATTGTGGTGGCATAACACTACCGAGGACATTTGAGACAGTAAAATGTACTAGTGGCAGCTTTTGTGAGGCACATATATTTTTTTCCTTGACTATAATGGGAAACTTTAAATTTGAATAACTTTTGAAAGAATTAATATTTGTTCATCAAATCGTCAAAAGGGACATCAATAACCCAGACTGCATATTCCCTGACAATTTCAGACCAGATGGATAAACTGATTTGGCTATAGCCCCGAGCAAAGAAATTGGCCTAAAAATTGCACTTTGCACTTTTTTTGGCATTCCGCAGCTCCTCGACTGCACATCTGACTAGAACGAAACTTATCATATTCAGAGATCTACAGTACTTGACTGTGCATGAAGCATTTCAGGCAAATCTGTGGTATGGTTGCAGTTATTAACGTGCACAATTTTGGGTTTAACATAGAAGTGGCCGGTCATCCCTAACTATAGTGCCACTACCGTGACAGTATAATAGATAGATAGATAGATAGATAGATAGATAGATAGATAGATAGATAGATAGATAGATAGATAGATAGATAGATAGATACAGTAGATAGATAGATAGGTAGATAGATAGATCTATAGATTTGTATGTCTGTATATCTGTATATGTATATGTGTATATATATATATATTATAGGGGCATGGTCTCGCCCCTATAATTAGGGTGGAGTAGGCACTTCAGTGTTAAACTAAAAATTTTGCATTTTAATATCTTTGCAACCATTGAACAGATTTGCAAGAAATTTGGCATGCGCTGTCCTGTAGTTTAGATCTCTTGATATGGCAATGTTCGTTCCAGTTGGATGTGTGGTCACCGAGTTGCAGAGAGGTGAAAAAAACATGTTTTTACCCATTGACTTTGCTGGGATTTTTCTTTGAACTTGCCTCCAGCCCAGAGGGGTTGTTTGTTTGGTACAAAATTTGCAGGACAGAAAGGGACTACCCCACAGATGTGCCTTTTGCTAGTCTGGTGAAACAAACAATAAGCCGTTTTTAAGTTATTGCAATTTAAAAACTTGAAAAAAATAATTTCTGAGCATGCTCAGTAGGCACTTCAGTATAGCTGGTTGATAGAAAAGAGGAATTCTGCATTGTATGAGAAAATTTCTCTTTCATATGGCCTCCATCTTGTTTCCAGTTTGACAGAAATTCAAATTTGGAAACCTCCCAAAATGATATTCTGGGGAGGAACCAACACATGCAGCTAGCTTATTGTGACCCCCAGGTGCACTGACTTTACTGTTCAGAAAATGCCCTTAAAATGGGTGTTATTTAACATTTAAATTCATTGTTCCTATTGGCGTCATACTATGTAGGATCTTAGTTCGTATGACGATACAAACTAGGATCCTACTTTGTATGACTCTGATATAAAGAATTTAAATGTAAATATCTCAGTCATTTTCTGGTATTTTCTCACTGAATTTTCAACATAGGCATTTTGGGACCCCGCCTCATGAACAATGTCACTGTTATCTCTTTACTAGGTACAGAAAGGTGATTTCATGGTCACTGCATGGAATCACATTTTGGGACACAAAATCACCTTTCAGGACTGATTAACCAAAACACAATCCCAGTGTCCATGAGAGGAGGTCCAAAAAAGCCCATGTTGAAAATCTGGACCAAAAAAATCCAAAATACGGCCGTGTTACAAGTGTACGTTGCACAGTTTCTACACACGCGTGTAATTTCACCAGTTTTTAATATTTTCACTCAAGATTTTCAACATTACCATTTTTTCACACTTCCTCATGAACAGTACAGCTGTCATTTCTCACATCCTGCTTTAAATGTGTTTTTGCACCTCTGATGCAGAATGGTGCATCACTGTACAAAATTAACTTTTAGGATGGATTAGCAAAATCATGGTGCCAGTGTTCATGAGGGGGATTTCCCATAAAGTTCATGTTGAAAATTTGGTTAAAAAATTCCCCAAAATGTCCATGTTACCAGCGTGCATTGTGCAGTTTCTATGCGCACTTGTAACTTCGCCAATTTTTCATATTTTCCCTCCTGATTTTCAAAATTACCCTTTTCCATACCTCCTCATGAGCAGTATACAGCTGTCATTTTTCACATGCTGCCCAAAACATGATTTATCACCTGTGGTGCAGAATGGTGCATTCGCTGTGTGAACTCAACTTTTGGGACAGATTAATGAAATGACAGTGACATTGTTCATGAGGTGGGGTCCCAAAAATTCCATGTTGAAAATAGGGTGAAAAAAGTCCTAAAAATGCCCGAGTTAAGTGTGTCCATTGAACTGTGGGGCCCGCATTGTGTTTTGGCTCCTGTATCTCAAAAATTTTCAAGATACAGATTTTTTTGCTCTCCGCAGCTTAGTCCACCTTTAGGTAGCACCTGTGGAGGTTTTGAAGTCATGATTACAACTGCTTTGGAATTTTTTCCATAGTTGCTACAGTTACTGAGATATTTCCAAATTAGTATTACAAGGGTTACTTTTCATGATTATAGGGCTGTGGTATGTCCATACTTATGTGTAAGTTGAAGCACAGGGCCCATAGGGCCCACACTCCCACTTATGCATATCATTATGCAACAATGGATAGAGTGAGGGGAGCACAGGGCCTGAAGGGCCCACGCTCCCACAACCACATACCAGTTACATTACACTTTGTCAAAAAGGATAGAAATTTATTGCAAAAAACTGCATTAATGCATCAGTTAGGGTTTTTATTAAAGTGTAAAAAGCTGGGAAATTCAACATTAGGGTTTCCAACCCTAACACCTCACCCCCACTCATCACCCTCCACACACCAACAGGCATCAGGGTGTGCCTTGACTTTGTTGGGCCTAACTCTCACCCCATTCTCCTATACTAAACCATCTAATCTTTGTTTACACATGGAGTGGGGTGAGAGTTAGGGCCAACAACTCCAAGGCACACCCAGACACCTGTTGGTGTGTGGAGGGTAGGGTTTGGGGGGTGTTAGGGTTTTAACCCTAACGTCAAATTTCCCTGCTTTTTGTGCATTAATAAAAACCCTAACAGATGCATTAACAGAGTTTTTTGCAATGAATATAGATATATATATATATTTACACCACGGGGTGGGAGCTCCAAGATGATAATAAATGGTGTTATTTTCACTGCAGTGAAATAAATAAGCTGATGTCAGCAGAGTTAAAATAAATACAATTTATACCTACTCTGCTGACATCAACTTCCTCCCTCTGTGTATACCAATTACTGCCACTAACTATTCCTCTCTGCTTACTTCCTGAATACAAAAATATGCACAACTGCCATAGTACACATCACACATAGCAGTTAAAACAACGTATCCAACACATAAAACCAAACATCTTCATCCAAGTACGTTTTAGAACAATTCTGGCACAACTCACACAAGCAGTCTGCAGAACAACTCTCGTTCGAATCAAAATCAAAGAGCAACTGTTCGGAACAACTGCCACAAAATACAACAGTATTAATGCTCTACTCTACCTCTCATGAGTGCAAGCAATGTTTTTTACCTAACTTTCCTGTATTTCCATCAGTTGCCATTCCAGACCATGGACAGGAAACTTAAACCCATTACAGGTACTGTAAATCAGCGAGTAGCAAACAGCCATAACCAAAAGCAAAGAGGACTCTCTTAATGGACACACTGAAAGCAAAGTAGACCACATGAAAACTGCACAAAAAGAATTAGCAATCACCACAAAACACCAAAAAACTCACTAAACAAAGGAAACGCATGCCTGAGTAATGAAGCTCACAGTCCTGCTGTTCCCAAACCTAAAACACATTCCCACCCTCACAAACAAATGACCCAATCAGACAGCATACTACAAAGAACAGCATCCAATCAGCAATCACACAAACAGCAAATGACCAATAACAGATCTAACAGACACACCATTCTTACCTACTCACTCAAAAAGACAATAGAAATGAACACACCAAACAAAGGTGAAACAAAATGTAATAGAGGATCTCCCACTTCCATGATATAAATAGCACACATGATGTGCAGATCATGGAATATGGAAAATATTTTCACTCTCTGCATTGTGGACAGGATATTTCACCATGCCTCGCACTGTGGAAATATCTAGAGCTTCATTCTGCAGGAGTGAAAATATTTTCCATATTCCACTCCTGCCCATCATGTATCCTATATAAACTCCATTAATGCATCAGTTAAGGTTGATAGCACAGTGAGAAATGTTTGAAAAGTGATGTTAGACCCACCCTTCACACACCAACAGGCATCGGGTGTGTGTTGGGGTCATTGGCCTAACTCTAACCCCATTCCATGTGTAAACAAGCTGAGGTGGTGCAGTATAGGAGAATGGAGTAAGAGTTAGGCTTGATGACCCCAACGCACACCTCGATGCCTGTTGGTGTGTGGAGGGTGGCATGGTGGGAGTGGGGTGGTAGGGGTGTAATCCGAACATCACATTTCCAATATTTTGTCACTGTGCTATCAACCCTAACTGATGCATTAATGGAGTTTTTTGCAATGAATTTCCCTTTTTTCTTTTTTGAGAAAGTGTAATGTAACTGGTAACTGGTATGTGTTAGTGGGAGCACAGGCCCTCTGAGCCCTACGCTCCCTTCACATTGCCCATTTCCACCATAATGGTATGCGAATGTGGGATAGCGGGCCCTCCATACATACAGCAGTGCCATAGTATTCCAAAGGAACCCTTGTAACACGTTTTTGCCAATATCTCCTTAACCGTAGCAAGTAGGAAACAATTTTTACTGCAGGTGTTATCGATGACTTTGAAACTGTTTTTAAGCTTAGTCCGCCTGAAGCGGTAGCAAAAAATTTGTATCTCGGACAGTTTCCGATATTCAGCCCAAAAGCCCTAACCATTTTGTTGCAGGTGGATGGCAACAATTTGCTATTTTGGGGCAAAGTACTGTTGCAGATTGCGACAGTTTTGCAAAAATAGCACAACACATTCGTGATTTGCAAAAGTGTCATGGCCATTTCAGTTGCAATTTGCAACAGTACTAGGACTCCAATTTTTAAAACGGCATTTCTGTTTTTTACCCCCCAAAAAAGATAGGGCTGTCATCCTCAGGACCCGACTAGGTAAACACAGCAGTCAGTGTTTACCTAGGGGGTCTCAAATTTAAACACCAGGCATTTTTCTCTCTCGCTAATTGAAAAAAAATGGCTATCACAATACAAAGAGCCATTTGCAACAGTAAAATGTAGTGGCAGCAGCTTATGAGAGACACATATATTTTTTCCCACTGACTATAATTGGAATTTTTTTTTTAATAACTTTTGAACAGTTTAATATTTTTAAAAAATCTTCAAAAGGCACATCAATGACCCAGACTGCATCTTTCCTGAAGATTTCAGACCAAACTGACAAATTGTGCGAGCTGTAGGCATGAGCAAAGAAACGTGCAAAAACTTTTATTTTTGTTTTTTTTGTTTCTGGCTGCTTCACAGTTCCATAACCATTTATCCAACCATAATGCAACTTGCCAGATCCAGAGATCTATGCATGCAAAATTTCAGGCAAATCTGTCATACAGTGGCAAAGTTATTAAAGTGCAAATCTGGGGGGTTAACATAGAAGTGGCTGTTTAACTCTAACTATACTATAATATATATATATATATATATATATATATATATATGTGTGTGTGTGTATACACATATACATATATACGTACACACACACATATGTATATATATGATATACAATGGTGAGCTATCAGATAAATAGATTTATCTGCACAAGTGCTGTTTGACCTTGGGTAACCTCACAAGTGGCATGAGCCACGAGTGAGATGTCCAAGGTCAAACAGCACAAGTGTAGATAAATCATTCATCTGACAGCTCACCATTGTATATTTCATTTATGCAATAGGGATGCTTTCTGTCAGTGTAGGGACATTTGCTTTTGATTGTTTATCTTTTTTGCATATGTTTGTCAAAAAAGTGAAAAAAAGTTGAATTTTCTACTCTTTTTTGCTAATTATAAAAAAAATCTATAAGGTATCTATAAATGAAACACCACTCATGTTGTAGATAATTTTGTGTTGAATAACTTTTATGCCCACAATACCATGCTATCTTTTTTCATTTTAAAGTTATTCACATTTGAATATGGTTAGTGCTGCTACTGAGGTTGAACATTCTAAATGAGTTCCGGAGTGATTGCAACATAGCTACTATATGTATACATTTTATTTATTCAACAGCTGTGAAGATATATGGATTTATTCAATGAGTTTTAAGCCCACTCCTATGGCATATATATATATATATATATATATATAAAAGTTTGTTAATAATGTATCAGTTATGGTTGTTACTAAAGTGACAAGAGTACAGAAATCTGGCATTAGGGTTTGCAAACCCGAACACCCCACCACCACCCTGCACATACTGACAGGCGTTGGGAGAGTGCCTTGGAGTCATCAGCCCTAACACTCACCCCATTCCATAAGTAAATAAGCTGAGCTGGTTACAGTATAGGAGAATGTGGTGAGCATTAGGGCTGATGACCCCAAGGCACCCTCCCAGCATCTAATGCCACATTTAGCTACTTTTGTAATTTTAGTAACAACCCTAACATATGCATTAACAACATTTTTTTCAATAAATTTCCTTACTTTTTCAGATAGTATAATCATATCCTTATTTGTCTGTGGGAGCACAGGGCCCTCTGGGCTCTGCAGTCCCATTCCTCCATGGATGCGCATATGTATGTAGGTGTGGAAGCACAAAGCACTCAGGGCCCTACATTTCCATTTATAGGACAACAGTAACCAAATTGTCAGCATAGCCATCTTATTACCCCACCTCATGTACCCTGGTACAGAAAATTTACAAATCCACACTGAAACATAATTCTGTGCAACTGTAATGCCATTCCATGCCACAGGTGCAAAATCACATCTTAGACAGGATTTGAAAAATGACAGCTGTGACAATCATCAGGTTAGGTAATAAGATGGCTACTGTATTTTGAAAATCTTGGGTCAAAATATTTTACATTTTCAAAGTTACAAGCGACATAGTGAAATTGCAATGAATGGTCATAACTTTGGAATTTTTTTATACTTTGACCCGAAATTTTGAACATAGTCTTCTTATGACCCCACCTCACAACCCCATAGGTGAAAATTTTAAAATTGATGCCAAAACACCATTCTGTGCCACAGGTGCGAAAACACATTTCAGGCAGGATGAGAAAATCGACACCTGTATTGTTCATGAGGTAGTGTGAAAAAATGGCTATGCTGAACATTTGGACTCAAAATATTAAAAAATTACCAAAGTTGTGCCCATGCATAGAAAAAAATTCAACAAATGCTCATAACTTGGCCATTTTAAGGAATTTTTTCACCAAATTTTCAACATGGCCTTTTTGGGACCCCACCTCGTGAACACTTGTGGTAAAATGTTGTCACTGTGTCCCAAAAGGTGATTTTAAGCAATGACCACAAAACTACCTTCTGGGACCGATTAATGAAATGACAGTGGCAGTGTTCATGAGGTGGGGTCCCAAAAAGCCCATGTGAAAATTTTGTGAAAAAATACCTAAAAATGGTAAAGTTATGAACATAAGTTCAAAACACCATTGAAATATATCATACGGTCCTTATCTTGATTCCTGAGTTTGTGGTTCAGCTTTGAAGAGTGCAGACGGGTCCCAGTCTTCAGAAGATGACAGCCTATGACCTCTGGAGGTAAGTATAAGGTAAGGGGTGTTTGTAGGGTGGTGGGTGCTCAGTGAGAGAGTTGGGATGGGGAAGGGTAATAGCAGGGATGATGAGGGACTGTTTTTTTCAGGAAAGAAAAATATGTCAGGTGACAGGTTACTTCTTTACAGGTAAAAACAAAATGAAAGTTTTGGGACACTAGGAATGGGGTTCCCAGTATCCCACACTGCTGATGAAGTCTTCTAGTGCTGACACAGGTTTGGGCCCCCGATGTCAGCAAATAAACACAAGGGACTGCGGGGAGGCATCTGACATCAGGGGTGGACATCAGATTACATAAATAAATCAATAAAAAAATAAATACAATGGGAACTGGAGGGTGGGGAGTGCCACTAGACTCCGGGGAAAGATATGGAGGGGGGGTGCCACTAGACAACAGGGATAGGTGATAGTGATCGGTGGGACGGGGTGCCACTAAACATCAGGATAACAGTGACTCATAGATGAAACTGCAGCCGGTGGCAAGAGTTCCAGCTGCAGCTGCAAAAGTCAAGAAAATGCCACTGTTCTAATACACAGAATGCACAGAAGTGGTTCTCTCACTAACCTCAGAACCCAAGATTTCAGATGCCCACAAAAGGTGTTTCTGGCCACAATTTAAAAAAATCAGAATGTTGCTGAATGGGTCCCATTTAGCTAAGTTCTGATGTTTTTTTTTTTTGTATTACATTCATTTTTACGTTTTCTTTATTTTCTGTCTCTCGCTAACTGGAAAACAAGATGGCAGACACAACAGAGCTCTGTGAAAATACACTGGGCTCCCTGTGACACTGTGTGACCCTATATGCAAGAAATACAACAGCTCCTGTTAAAACAAAAGTATTTTCATGCAGAACATCTAACTTTTCCACAGGAAATAATGGGGAACTTTGACATTTAATAACTTTGGAATGGATTACTATTTTTTCACCAAACCTTCAAAAGGCACATCTGTGAGACAAAGGCTTTTAACCCAGAAAATTTCAAACACAACCGAAAACAGTTTCTGAGACAGGTGGACAAAGAAATGGCAAAAAAACATTAAGGGATTTTTGACACTCTGGGCTAGATATTCAAGAGGGTTGTGCCATGCACAACAGAGATGAGCCAGCGTAAGTCCGAAATTGCACTATCGTGCGATATTCAGCAGGAGGCAGCTGCACTGCTTAAGTTGCAAGGTGCAAGAGCGCAATGGTAATGAAAGCATGTGCAACCGTAGGGAGAGGAACCATGAATAAATGGCGCAGTGCGATATTCAACAGCGTGCGCCATGCACAATAGGGGAGCTAGCGGAAGCTGCATGATAGCCAAAATAAAAAGGAACAAGAGAGAGGTGCAAGAATGCTACAGGGAAGCCAGAGGTGTGAGTGAGCTGGCAGCAATAGCTAAGAGGTCAGCAGTATGTGGGACACAGAAGGAGCAGGACAGGGCACACCTGTGACCACACAGGACAGGAGTGGGGACCCTGAGACAGTGTGCAGGACAGACAGGGCAGTGCTGCAGAGTAGTCAGGGCAGTGGCAGGAGGCAGGACAGCCAAAGGCCAGAGGTATACCCAGTGCAGGGGGAGCAGCACAGAGGACAGCGGGGGGAATGGGACAACATCTGCCGGGGGGGAACAATAGCCAGGGACATGGTCAGTGCCACCATACAGATGGAGGCGATAATAAGGGGTGTGAGAAGGCAGGCAGCTGGGGGGCACGGCTGTGGAAGCGCCCATTGGTGGTATGCCCCCAACAGGCGGTACCGAGCCCACATCACCCTCGAGCAGTATACTGATACAGAGATTGTGGGCCAGTACTGCCTGAACCGGGTGATCCTGAGGTGGCTTTGTGAGCTGTGCAGTGATGAGATGCAGTCACCTACACGACATTGGAGACAAAGGTGACAGCTGTCATGTGCCTGCTCACCACGGGCACCTTCCAGAGACCAACAGGGGACACAACGGGCATAACCCAGTCGGCCACGTCACACCTACTCACACAATTCCTCAACGCACTGCTGCCACATGCTGTGGAGTACATACATTTCCCTAGCACACAGGTGGAGCGCACAGCACACATACAACAGTTCCACAGGGTAGCACGTATGTCTGGCATGCTCAGGGCCATTGACTGCACCCATGTGGCCATCCGCACACCACCTGGCCTGGATGGTGTAGCCTACATCAACCGCATGGGATTCACCAGCATCAACTGCCAGGTGGTGTGCGATGCCAGGGGGTGCATAACCAATGTCTGTGCCATGCACCCTGGGGGAGCACATGATGCCTTCATCTGGCACCAGTCTGCACTGTGCCACAGGTTCGAGAGTGGGGACATCCCCACTGGCCACCTAGTGGGTGAGTATGCACAACACGCAGGATGATATGGGCAGATGTGGGGTGGGCATAGTCAGAGGTGCCATGGGTACCGGCCTTGACGGCCCATGGCAGAGCAATGCAGAACACCATACTAATGTACACCATCTATACACAGGTGTCAGTGGATACCCACTCCGTCCCTAGCTGCTCACACCATACCGGCGCCCCTCGACCCCATCGCAGCAACGGTACAATGAGGCACATGCCACCACATGTAACATCATCATGCGGGTGTTCAGTATGCTGAAGTCACGTTTCTGGTGCCTGTACATGTCTAGCGGTGCCCTACAGTACATCCCCTCAAAAGCCTGTGGGCTATTCCTGGCCTGTTGCATCCTGCACAACATGGCCAATGACTGTGGGATAGCTGTAGAGGTTGAAGAGGGGGACAGCGATGGGGACAATGAGGACACCAGTCCAGGTGGTGATGGGCAGCCACCCCCTGGGTGAAGGGATCCCCGTCTGTTCATGATAGCTCAACTGCACTGGGACACCATCACAGAGGAGCACTTCAGCCAACACAGGTAGGTCATGGGGCCATGTGCAACCACCAATGGCAAGGGCACAACCCACAGACAGGCATGGATGAACCCCAGGGGTGGCTGGTGGCAAGTGAATGGGACTGAGCATGGATCCGCACACGCCATCAGGGTTGGGCATGGCCAAACATGACACACGCACATGCACATACACACACACACCACAAGACATGCACAAGGGGTAGAAGGCATGCTGACCATGACTGCAACCCCTAGCCACACACAGGTCCACACCCGACCATGCCCAGTGGCCATCACTGTGCGTGTCTCAGATGCTGGGCACCATTGCACACTGGCTGACAGCACAACGCAGGCATCATCATGCACATGCCACAGTGGCCAGCAGCTGGGAGGGTGTGCACATGGACTGTGTGTGTGCAGGGCTGGGTACCCCACCCATGTGTCGTACGGTGCACAACACACTGCACACAGGGCAGCGGCAGACAGTGGCCATGGTGGGAGACAGGTCAGTCACACGGCACAGTGCCACAGCCACCATGTATGCATGGACGGCTCTGCCGAGACCTGCCAGCCATGCCAGGCTGACCATTGGCCTCATGAGGTGGCACTGATGGTCCCCAAGGGGTGACGCTGAGGGAACGCGACTGTGTTCGCTCAGGGGTCTGCTGCTCACCGAACATGCCTGTGCCTGGCGTGTTCGGTATGCCCACTGCTGAACCTGGTGTTGACGTGGAAGGTGTCACACGATGCCAGTAATGGGGGTGGACATGGCACTGCGTGGTGTTTGCGGCACATGGGCAAAGAACTGGGTGCCCAATGTGGCCATGACAGCTGTGAATGCATGTGTCTGCCTGTCAATGGCAGCGGTCACATCCTTCCACAGCCGGTCCATCCCTGCCAGGAACAGACTGTTGTCCCTGCTGCGCTGCTCCTCTGCCTGGCGCAGGACCACACTGAGTGTATCCACCGCTGCCACAAGCCACAACTGCTGATCCACTGAATCCTGGAGTATGCGGCTGGGCTCATCAAAGAGGTCATCCGCCTGATCGGCATGCTGTCCCACATGGTGTTCGTGGCCGTGCTGGGCAGCACCCCTTGAAGTTGGGTGCTACACACCAGAGCCATGCCTGGGCACATTCACACGTGGTGCATTGACGCCGTCCCCTGACACTGTCCCCCTGTCCCCATTTTCCAACTGCTAGCACTGCCCCTCTGGCCGCCGATCACCAGGGCTCACCGGTGCTGCCGCAGTGGCCGCAACAGCCCCACCAGCCTGGATACACACCAATGGTGCCCCACTGAGGCATACAGGCACAGGCTGGGACTGTGACGTCACGCAGGCCTCCATGGTGGCACCACCCATGGCTACACCATGCCGTTCCTTGCTGTGGGACCATCCTGCATCCCACACATATTACTGTCTGGGATGTGTGATCCATCATCATCGGTGCCTGATCCGGCACCAGTCCATGTCCCAGCATGCTGGAGTCCATGGCCGCTCTCACGCTGGGACACAGGCAGGGCCTCGTCTGCACCATCACCACCATCTTCAGTCTGGACAGACAGGCAGGTATGCAGTGGTGCTGACCCTCGGACACCTGTGGAGGTAAATAGGCACTCCTCCATGTCCAGAGCCTCACCCACAGTGGACACACCCACCACCGCTGACCCATGAAGACGCTCAGGAGCTGTAAGGGAACACAGTAGCCTTAAGGTCTCCACTCTACCCTGTGGCATTCCCCCCACCTCCCACACAGTGACAGCACAGGACCTACCATGCAGTGATGGGCTGCCACCCCTCTGGAAGCCACCACCTGGAACGCCCTCTATGGAACAATGCTGCATGCTGCTGGCCACCCGCTCCTCCTGTGGCATCAGGCATGGCACATCCGGTTGCCCACCACCAGTTGCAGCACATGCTGCCCTGATGGCTGCCACCTTGTCCTTGATTCTCCTCCTGTCTGTGGCGACCTTCTTTCTACATTCCTGCACGGACCGCTGGTGGCTGCCATGCTGGTTCATGGCATGCACAACCTCACCCCATGCTGCAGCACGGGCCTGTGGTGTACCCCGCTGTCCACTGAGCAGTGGTTCCCTGTCAAGGTATGCCTCGAACAAGGCATCTGTTTCTGCCCGTGTGAAGTTGGGCCTCCTCTTCCTCCAACATCCCTGTTCCTCCTCTTCCTCACGTTCAGTCATTATAGAGCCTGTGGGAATGACAGGTGTTAACTTTCAATGTGCAGTCCCATGCATCTCCCACACACCACAATCCACACTTCTAAACAGCATACAACCCACCACAATAGACTGCAATACCATACTATGGCCTCTGCAGCCCCATGTCACATTTATATAGTGCAAGGCATGCAAATGAGGTGAGGCACAACTTTAAGTGGATGCTAATGCAGTAGCTGCACCATGGAATTGCTGATGAGCTTATTTGCATATGCTGGCTGAATATCGCACTGTTGAGCCTTGCGCAATTGTGTTGAGCATGCTCAGGCACATGCGCAGCTCTGTGGTGTGCACAGTAGGCACCGCATGGTGCATGCCTGGGGTGCTGACACTGACGCCTGCTGCGCTGCTGAAGTGCTGAGTGTGGGAGGCCGTGCAGGGCATGGCCACCACTGTGCCAGTGGCACTAGTGTGCTGTTCACATATGTATGGCGCTCGTGCCCTGGAGCGCCATAGGCACCATGGTGCCACAGCATGGTAGGCCACTGCAGGGCATCTCACACAGGCACCCAACCATACTACACGCAGGGAGTCCCAATCGCACTGTGGCAGTCCATGCGCAAGAGACCCTTGACTCTGTGCTTGACCTTTTCCCCCTAGGTGCCATGCGTCTGCATGGTTGCACCTCTATCGTGCTGTTCGGTGACAGCGCAATGGGGAATGGCAGTGCTGTACCTCGCAGCATCTGTACGTGGCGGATGTGTGCTACAGAGTGCCATTTTGTTTTCCTAACTGAAGCTGAGATGGCAAGAAGGAGAGCTGCTATCTGGAGCCCACTGGAGCTGGCTAATTTGGTGGCCATTGTGGAGCCCCATGCTGGGGCCCTGTTTAGGAATGACCCCGGACATGGCCAGAAGTGTAGTTTTGGAGAAGGTGGCAGTGGCACTTGAAGAGGCCACAGGACTTGGCAGGACATCAGAACAGTGTCACCACCGCTACGGAGACCTCCAGCGGAGGGACCCAGACAGGCTTGCCCACCTACGGGCACTCACCAGGTGAGGCGCAGTGCCACGTCCAGGTAAGTGCCCCATCCATACACTGGTTGCATCCATATGGGTATCGCAGTGGGCATATGTCCACCAAATGGGGGGGTGGGCCGTCTAGTGTGGGCAGTGGTTGTGGTAGTGGTGGGGGGGTTGCAGCATGGCTGGGCTGTGTGGGATCGCACACACCTGGGGGGGCCTTTGCTACTGGTTTTTACTGATGTTCTCCTCTCCATGTTTGCACCCTAGGCCCTGAGGAGCGGCGTAGAGCCAGGGATAAACGGCCCTGCCAGGAGGAAGGGGATGCTGGGCAACGACCACAGGCTGCTGGGCCCAACCTGCAACAGTGCCCAGATCAGGCTGATGAAGGTGAGTACCTTTCTTCCAGGATATTTTGTGCATGCTGTGTTGCAGGGTAGGTGGTGGGGCATGGCCACCATCCATTGACACCACTGACATGCACACCACATGGTACACTCAGCACTGTCCTGTGGCACTGCATGTGTGGGTGTGCATCGCTGGTGGTCCATGCATGCACCGGGTACATGGCTGTGCCACTGCCTTTGCACCACATAGCCATGTCACTGTGCAGCCGCGGTGGTGCTATGCGGGACTTGAGCGGTGGGTGTATGCAGCGGTCTGCATGGCTGTGTGCACCTGGGTATGCAGGTCATGTGGACACGATCACTGTGGGTGGTCGCAAACCATCACAGGGGCATATCCCATGGCTGTATGCCATGCACAATGGGTGGGCTGCAGGGGGATGGACATTCACACCTATTGACTCTGCTCCCTTGTCCTAGGTGGATGGCAGCTGATGCAGCTGGAGAGGGTCATGCAGAAGTGACTTCAGATAGTGAGGGCATCATTGGAGGTACTCCAGGGATTGGAGCAGCATGGTGTCCGGAGGCGGTGGACCAGGAGGTGCCACAGAAGCTGGGAGCGGGGCGGCCGCTGTGCCCTCCATGCCCCAAGATTCACCCTACCCCCTGGACCCACCCTCACACCTCTTCTTCCCTCTCCCATTTGTTCACCCTACCCCTTACCCAACCCCACCTGGTATGTGGCCCTCACCCCCCATGTATATACTTGTATATAGTTTTTTTTTACCTTAGTATAATACATTTGCTTTGTTATGCCTACTGTGATGGTCTCTGATTTGCAGCGGGCTACAGATGCTCAGCTGCAGTGGTGTGTATGGCTTCAGGGGTGACGCAGGCATGGGCATGTGTATGTGTCCATAGGGGAACCACCTATGGTATGGGCGTAGCTATCAGTCACTGTCTGTGGTTTGTGTGTTGTTCCCTGTGCACTTGATGACTGTGTGCAGTGGTCCACAGTGCATGCACTGTGTCCATGGTGCCTCTGTCAGACCATCCATGGCCTGTGCAGCTGACACCTTTGCATGTCTGTGATCTGCACAGTCTGCTGGCATGTCAGTGGTGGCTGTCCATACTGGACAACCACTGAACCCAGCACAATGCTGACTTGCCTTCTGTCACCGGTATGGTGCACATCTGCCTCAGGTGGCACTGTGGCCTCCGCTGTTGTTGTCCCACCTCCATGCTGTCACTTGTGTCTGTTGCAGGGGATGTGCTCCACTGTCTGTCACTTGTACTCCAGCCGCATGCTGGTGGCGTACTGCTCATGGTGCCTGCACAGGGTGGCTGGCACACATGTGCCATGGAGGAGTGCTGGCCATGTGTACATAGCTGCCGTGGCCACACACCAGTAGCTTGGTTGACCCACTACTGTGTCCCTGTGTTGGTGTGCCCTTGGGTATGGGTGGGTGTTTGTCCATGCACTGTGTTGCATCCTGTGTGGTGCATGCTTCCATGCAACACTGTGGGTATCTGTGCTGGCTGCTGTGGCCAGTGCTGGGAAGGGGTGTGTCCTTGGGAGGGTGTGCATGGTGCTGTACCTCTGGTGGTGGGGTATGGGGCATGCCCTGTCACATGTGGGGTACCTCGTGTGCCCACACATGGTCATCTATCAGCTGTACCTTGGGGGGATGTGCAAGGTGGCACTGTGTATGCAGGTGTTGCATCGCTATCTGCTGCCGCCCACTGCAGGGAGCACACGGTGAGGCTGCCTTGCATGGCTCCGTGGTGCACAGGGCTGTATTGTCACAGTGGGGGTGGTGGCATGCATGGGGTATCCTGCACTGTTGGGTGCTACTCCTGGGCAGGGTGTATGGGAATCATGTTGCTGGGTGTGCTCTGCATTGGTGGGATGGTGTGGCATGGGGTGGCTGGACATCCTTGTGTGCTGGTCACAGCTTTCCAGGAGGTGTGTTGGGGCACCATGTCCCGGCTGTGGGATTGTTGCTGGTGTCCATGGGCTGGTGGTTCTTCCAGCTCTCCTCAGGTTGTGTGGTGCATGGGGTGTGGGGGTTGATGTCTGTTCTGCTGTGTACTCCTCTGCCCATATCTACCATGGGTGGTGGACCCCTGCATCCTGTCCCTGTGCATCCCTGGTTGTGCTGATGTGCTGCTACCCTGCTCCACTGCGCATCCCTGGTTGTGCTATTGCACATCAGACCTGCACCACTGTGCATCCCTGGTTGCATCATGGCGCAGTTGGCACAATATTCAGTTGTGTGCTGCAGGCGCATCTTGACCTGTGCAGTGTTTGAAAATCACGCATGTTGTGCATGGGCGCACTGGACTTGTGCCTGCTCCTGCTATTGCGCTACTTTGTGGTGCAGTTTGAATATCTGGGCCTCTGTGTCTCAGAAACCACACAATAGATGCACACAAAATGTTCCACTTTAAGAGAACTTCCATTGAAGATTATGCTTGCTAACTTTTGTGCAAATCAGTTAAACAGTTCAAAAGTTATCAAAGTTCAAAAATGTGTCTTTAACATAAAAGTATGCACTCAACCCTAACTATAGTGGTGCTACCACACCACTATTTTATCTCTCTCTCTCTCTGTATATATATCTATATATATATATTTATAAATAGATAGATATATACATACACACATATATATATATATATATATATATATATATATATATACATATACGCACACGTATATATACTGTATATCTTTATAAAATGGGTAGAAAAATTATCTGCTGATTGGCTGAAACACATCACATGACTGTGTGTATATCAGAGTGCCACCACACACCTGCACTTTCACCTCCCTCCAAAACAATTTTGCCATTTTATAAGATAGATCACCCACTCTAGGGTGTGCGGTCACACTCTTATAAACACACACCTTGGGTGGTTGATGCACTCAGCCTGTGGCCTTGTGCATAACAATGCACACCAAGGAGTGCGTATATCAGAGTGCAACTGCACACAGATTTTCTAGGGGCTTAGTCTTATAGTACTCATTGAGACTTTTCGATCGATAAATAGATTGTCCCTTAACTTCAAAGACTGGCAAAGTTATAGTTCATTAAAGTTACAATGTCATTCTGTGGGAATTTTAATTTTTAAATATTCATGTTTGTATATGACCCCTGAACTGTTTTGTGGGGTGTTATGTGTTAGTGTTTTACTACTCATTGAGACCTTTCTTTTGATATATAGACTGTCCCATAATTGCAAATATTGACAGAGTTATGGCTTGTTAAAGTTGAAATATGGAAAAAAATTTAGTCCAAATTCTTGTTTCATATGAACAAATCCTGTTTCATGAGATTGTCTCATTCTCATAAAACAGGATTGGTTCATACGAAACAAGAATGTGAAAAAAGTCCAAATTCTTGTTTCATATTAACCTAGTCTTGTTTTGTATGGCCTTATTCCTGTTTCATGAAGCCATATGAAACAAGAAAATCATCTCATGAAACAAGCTTTTTAAAGTGGTTTTAAAACACATTTCTGTATCCTTTTTCCAAAAACCAACTGCAGAATCCAGCTGATGGGGTTCATTTAGCAAAATACAAGTGCTGGTTTCTCTGCAGGCAGTGACTTTTATGGGTTTTCAAAAACATGTTTTTGAAAAAACAAAAACAAGATGTCTGCCTTACAAAAGAAGAATTTTTTTCTTATGAAACAGGATTACCCCCTCATGAAACAGAATCCTGTTTTATATAGCCAGATTTTTCTATCATACGAAACAGCTATCCAAAATATCATACCAAGCATGCTCTGAACTGATGTTTCAAATCCTGGAGTGGATTAATATTTAATCACCAAACCAATGAAGGTACCATTGTGTGGCAATCCCTTTCTAGCCTGAAAATTTCAGAACAAAATTCTAAACAATATGGGCAGTTGGTGATGAAAAACAAAAAGCAAAAACTCTGATTTTATTTTCACTTTTCCACCATCCATATCTCATAATCTGCACATCTGACCAGAACTGAACTTGACACATCAAGAGATCTTGCCCCGAGGCCGTGTGTACAAAATTTTGTGCAAATCTGTTGAATCGGGGTGAAGCTAATAAAGTGAAAAGTTAGGGGTTCAACATTAAACAGTCTACTCAGCCCTAACTATAGTGGCACTACTGCACCACTGTAATAATAACTGGTGAGACAGTCATTTTGACAGGGAAATGACTTTCAGTCTCACCCAGTCTCTAAACTGTAATTTCAATTAAACATGTTAGTAATGCTTCAAATGGCATTAAATGGATACAATTTCACAATAATTTGTTAGGAACACATTTTTAGGCTAAATAATTAAAAAAAAGTTAATTTTTATGTTTGCTTGAGTAATCAGCACACACGAAACATATTGGGATAGTAGCATTTCAGAAGTGTGTCAGTGTTGTGGCCAATGCAGCGGATGCTTTATTGGGTGCATTCATCTGCCACCAATTGTTGGGGAAGCTGCTGATGACAGCAGTTTCAGAGAGAGAGCTGCACTTGAAAGAAATCTGCCCTGCAATGTGAGACAGTTTTGCCACTGCAGCATTACCTCCCCCCTCCCTCACAACCAGGCACACAGACATACCTTCTTTCCATTGGCAGCAACTGATAAGACTCTGATCATGCGCATTACAGTGCACAGTAATGTGCATGGCCGGAGTTACAGTTCTTGTCAGCTCCTGCCACCGAGCACTCTGTCCCCCTTGCTCCACAAGCAACTTGTTTGTTCGATGTGCCTTTCCTGATGAACCATTTCAATAAATAAATAAATGAGCCACAGCGTGGCTTTCCACATTGGTGGCTCCTGCCACCTGCCACACACTCCCCAGAAAGCCGACATTGGGGTGCCCAATCCCCGTGTCAGCATGTATCCCCCCATTAATGTGGCACACTGTGAGCCCACCCCAGTGTACCAAAATAATGTTTTATGTTTCCAACATGATGCACCCCCTTCCCCCAAACCAGACTATATTATTTGCCGACATCAGGGGTGCCCAATCACCATGTCAGCATGTATCCCCCTTCCACTTAACTGTAGCACACTGGGAGCCCACCTCAGAGTCAAAATAATTTTTATTAATTTATATTTCTCCAACACTAGGATGCCCACTCCCAGTGTCAGATGACCCCTCTCTCACCTGCCTGAATATTTCAAGTGCCGACATTGGGGTGCCCAATCCCTGTGTCAGCATGCCCCCCTACACACACACTATTGTGGCACACTGGAAGCCCACCCCAGTGTGCCTAAATGTATTTAATTTTTGGTAACCTGTAAAATAAAGAAAACTGTCCCCAAAGTCTTTTTTTTAACTTTAAAAAAGAAAACAGTCCCTCGTTGTCTCGCCATTCCCCTCCCCATCCCCACCCTCCCTCTGTGGATCCACATCCCTGCACTACCCCCTTACCCCATACTTACCTCCAGAGATCAGGAGCAGCAATCTTCCATGGACTGGGGCACATCTGCACTCTTCAAAGCCGACCGGCAAATTGAAGAAATGATGGTAAGCTGAATAATGAGAGTCAATGGAAGGTTTCAACTTAAGTTGATATCTCAGCCATTTTAAGGAATTTTGGCCCCAAATTTTCAACATGGGGTTCTTGGGACCCCACCTCATGAACACTGTCACTGTCATTTGGTTACTTGGTCTTGAAAAGCGATTTTGCGGTTGCTGCACAGAATCACCTTTCAGGACTGATTAACGAAATGACAGTGCCACTGTTCATGAGGTGGGTTCCCACAAAAACCATGTTGCAAACCTGGTGAAAAATTCCAAAAAATAACTGCATTACGAATGTGCATTGTGCAGTTTCTACGCATGCTCATAACTTCACCAATTTTTAATATTTTCACTCCAGATTTTCAACATTGCCATTTTTTCACACCTCCTTATGAGCAGTACAGCTGTCACTTTTCATATCCTGTCCAAAATGTGTTTTTGCACCTGTGGCACAGAATGACGCAGTCGCTGTGGGAAATAAACTTTCAGGACAGATTAACAAAATCACAGTGAAACTGTTCATGAGCGGAGGTCCCAAAATGCCCGTATAAACCACTTCAGCTTTGTTCTCATCATTTATAGTATATGGCAACAAACTGGAGACTGTTAAAAAAATCATTATGCAATGCCACCCATCTATAATTCTTTGCATTATACATTATACATAACTTTACCTATTTTGCTTGCAATTGTGCCCCCTCTCCTGTGTGTGGTGGTTTACCTGTTTCCATGGATCCCAAGCTTGTTGTTACTCCTTCCTGTCCTTGAGGACTGGCATTTCGGACTAGGAGAATGAAGAGGAGTGCTGCCTTCCTCAGCAAAGGGGGTGCCCTAGGACCTTCATGGCTCCCCAGAGCATAGCCCAACCACTTCTCTGCCACTGATAATGAGCATGTCCAGCACCACTGATAATTGGTAAAATCACACAGCAACTGCCATGACCTGACTAGATTGCAGAGCGTGACTGTGCTAACACCACCAGGGGGCAGTGAAAGTGTTTAAAGGCAGTAGCCCTTGTAAAAACAAAGAGTTTGAGGCCAATGTACCTGTGACTAAAACAACATCAGCAAACTTGTTAACTCTGACCCCCTATCACAATGGCAATGTGGTCAGAGATTAGAACAACAGCCAATAAGGCTTGGGATCCTGTATCGTGAGCCACAGGGAACTCCTAGGACTTTGGATGAATTCATTATTCATCCAGAAACAAGGTGCCAATCTACCTTTGAGTTACATAGAGACAGATCATCTCAAGTGATTAATTGAGAGTCTGAACCAATAAGAATTTTGGATCTTCCTGTGAACTGCAGGAGCTGTTTCAGTACTTTCCACTTTGCTTCAGTTCTGCATCAGACAGCTTGGAGGCAGAGCTGCTGCCTAAGGATGCCAGAAAGGTGGCCTGACTGAGGCTTCTCCATCACAAAGATTGGAGGTGTTATTTTGCTAGGCTTTCACAGCTGCAACAGAGGAGACTGTTACATGTAGGAATAAAATGAGTGAGAGAGATTCAGCACCCAGCAACTGATGGTAAATGTCTGCAGTGGAGCCACCCTACATCTCAGCTGTGATATGGGAGAGAGTTTTCAGAGATGGATCTGAGCTGTTTGAACAGAGCTGGAACCAGCAGGGCTTAATGTCACTGGGCTGATTATCGCAGCCAGGTGAGCTGTGAAGGCTTGGGATCTTTAACCTACCCTGAGAGAGGAGAGATTGGCACAGAGCACAAATGCCTGAGGTGCAGCTGAGAGAACAAACCAAAAGCAGGCAAGCACTCAGGTACATAGGTGTCTGAAGAAGCCTTATGACAGAGATTAAGTGCCAAATTAAATTTTTATTTTGCACCGTGCAAAGTCTCTGGCAAACAACTGACAGTTTCGAGCTCCTCCATAGCCAGATGCCCCAGCGTAGCTGAGAGAATGAACTGTAGACCAAACTCAGGACCAGAGCTTAAGAGGTGCCAGCATCTCAAGGTCTGACAGGTCAAGGAATAATTAGTACTGAATTAAGG
Source organism: Neoceratodus forsteri (assembly GCA_016271365.2). NCBI lineage: Eukaryota > Metazoa > Chordata > Ceratodontiformes > Ceratodontidae > Neoceratodus > Neoceratodus forsteri. Next base: position 1,761,690,846 of record CM057455.1, on the reverse strand, counting down.
CTTTCAGGTCTTGCAACCAATAATTTCTAGTTTAAATAGGATCATGCTTTGCAGACTATTATTGTTTAAGGGACTAGGCTATCTGGCCAGGATTACAGTTTGGGTTTTGTTGCCAAAAACCCTATGTTGTTTTATGTGCACCAACTCTGGTCAACCATGTGCAACTGTAGTGAGCCTGAACTGTTCCAATGGCTGACTACCCAGTGAAGCATCAGGAACTCCGAAGGGCTAGGGGTATTATTACTGATACCAGTAGGGTGTGGGTAGTGCTCAACAGTACAGCTAAGCAGAGATGCTGTGCTGTTGGTTTTGAGGATGGGCTGTAAGGTATTTTGGGCTGTGCCTAGAAGGGTACCAGAAGATCAGTCAAATAAGAGCATACCCTTACACAAGCAGACTTTTATATAAACAGTATTTTAGAATTTGAACGGTGTTTTGACTGCAAAAATCAAGCTCTTTAGCAGTACGAAAGCAATCAGTCAATTTAGCAGTCATTTTGAGTTGATGCTAATGTTAATTACTGCTAACCATTTTTTTTACAGTTAATCTTTCTATTGAGTACATATTTATTCATTTGAAATTTGGTAACCAGGAAGCCCACTGAGACAAAAAGTCCCTTTTTCAGGGGTGATCCAGGGGAGGGTACAAGGGGAGGTACAGATAATACAAAACAAAGCAAGATAAGTGTGCAAAGACACTTGTACAATAGAACATGGAGCACACTATATGTACAAAAATGCATATATAAATAATACAAGACATATACATTATATACAAATAATACAGTGAGTACAGATGCTGCAAAACAAGTGATACAGATAAAAACAAGTTGCTTAGGCAAGGTTATACAGATATACATAATTACATAAATGCAAAATATAGTTCAAACAGTGCAAAATTGTCAGCAAGTGATTCAAGCAGAACAGGGGACTAGGGTGAGGAAGTAAACAGTTACCAGAGTAGGACACAACGCAACCTGAGCAACCCCTTGAACAACTCATGGGAGAGGTTGCAAGGCTGAGTGAGGAAGGGAGTGGGGAAGGGAGCAGGATGAGGCAATGGAGTGGGAAGAAGTGAGTTGGATGGTAGGGGTGGGAAACTATTAGTTACAGGTGTAGACGTGAGGGGAAGATAGGTGGGATTTAAGAGAATTCTTGAAGGAGTAAAGAGAGGTACAGGTCAGATTAGTAGAGGGTAGTGCGATCCAGAGGAAGGGCCCAGAAAAGGAGAAGGCATGCTGGCCCACTGCTAGGTGGGGTTTCGCTAGAGGTAGGTCAGTTGGCCTTAAGGACCTAGTAGAGGTTTTACGTTGAATGATGTGTAAGAGGCAGGGAGGAGTAAAGGTATGGACAAGCTTGTAGGTTAGGCAGAGGGCAGGGTGTCAAAGTCAGCTTCAAAGGATGGCCAGCCAAGGGAATCAAGGACAGAACAGTGGTGCTTCCTGGCATTAGCACCAAGGGCAAACCAAACAACCCTGTGGTAAGCTTGCTTAAGTTTGGCAAGATGGGAGACTTGAGCAGAGTAGAGCATAGGGACACCATAAGTGATGAGCAGAAGCAATGAGGAGGATGCTATGGCAAGTTGGGAGGGGAATGTAAGATAGGGTAAGAGGCGGTACAGCAGCCCGAGCTTTTGGTGGATGGTCTTGACCACAGCTGAAACATGCGAGTCAAAGGATAGGTGGGAGTCCAGTGCGACACCAAGATATTTAAAAGATTGAACCTGATCTAGGGGGTCCACTCGAGAGGAATTGATCGCCAAGGGAGGCAAGGGGGTAGACTTAGGGGTCCGGTGGTAGAAGAGCATTGATTTCATTTTCTTAGTTTTCAGCACTAAGAGCTTATTGAGGAAACAAGCTTTGAGAAGATGGAAGTCCTGTTGCAAGTGTAGATTCAGCTGGGTAAGGTCAGAAGAGGACCTGTACAAGATAGCATCGTCTGCGTACACCTGAACTGATGTGCCTCCACAGTGCTGCGGGAGTTCATTGATAAACAAAGAGAATATGCAATATGCATATGCAATACAAACTTACATACATTCAGCAGTTTACATGTTACAGACAGGGTTAACATTTAACATATCAGACTAGCAATCTTGAGCACTTTAATGGCATATGCGGATACACATTTAATGATATTAATAGTCATTAGGGACTGGATTTTCAAAGGATGGTGCAGGGCTTACATCAAGCCCTGCGTTAAACCCTTTCCATGCACCACACCTCTTTGCTGCCACTGCACTCAGTTTTTAAAGCTCAGCTGCAGTTGCAACAGTTTACCCGCTTTACGGCAGCTTGCGCTAAATCTCGGGTGCAAGATCCATGAAAACAGACCCTGGGATTGATGCAAGCTAGACCACAAAAAGATGGTCTAGCTTCTATCAATTGCCACATGGAATAGAAAATCTCATTGGACTGGCGCAAGCCTAGGGCACCATTTTTCTGGGACACACAGGACTTGTAGCAATCTTGGGTTTTGAAATCCTGGTCCTAGTAATCAGAAGCAGTATAAAGATGCCAGTTTTATTACTGTCCATGAATACTAGTAGCAGTGCAATGGACAGTCAGCCTAAAATAAAAACAAGAACTGCTTCAGGATCATAAGATGATTGACCAGCACACAATTGTCAACTGGATTACATTTTGCAAGAACCTTGTTTTCAATCAGCCAACCCTTTATTGATAGCCATGTTGAAATAGTTTCAGAGCTGGAAAATATAAAGCCACACACCATGAGCTTATCACTTACACTAATTTAAAACTGATCAGGAGCATAGAAGTGCTATTACCCAAAATGGCCCAAGGTTTAGTATGGCATCTGTGGCTGGAAATTCAACTTGGTTTAGCTCACCATGGCTGAGAAGGTATCCACCAGCGTCTCCAAAGGCTTGACATACTATACTATAGGACAAAAGGTGCTTATAATCTCCTTAATTTACCATTAATTGACCCGTGAATTTTGAATATACCCCTTAATTCACAAATAAGGGTACCTTAATAATATATTTTGAAAATCCAAAAGTCATTGGGCCCGATGCTCAAATAAGACCTTAGAGCAAAGAAAGGTGAGTCAGATGCACTGTGCACCAAAGCACCCTGCATCATCAGCAATGCACCCAATTCTACAAGGAATGCACTATGTGAAAGACACAGTGCATATGGTGCAAGAATGCATGGTGTGCCATATAAATAGCATAGGCAAAATGCAAGGTGCAGGCAGCATCAAGACACGGGGTGGAGGAATGGCCGAACCACAGAGGACACAGCAAGGAGAGAGGGGGCAGACAACCCCCAGAAACATGGAGGAGGAAGACTGGGCACTACAGGAAGAAAAACTTCATGGACCAGGAGACAGACATCCTCCTGGATGCAACTGAGGCCCAGGTAGTTGGGAATGTGGGTGACAAGAGCACATGTGCATGATGAGCAATGGTGCAAGGCTGTAACCTGAGTGTGACATCCAACAGGCAGACCTGCTACTGTCCTGGGGAGGGGACCAGAAGGTATGGACACAGCGGCAGGAGGCATGGGATGAGGAAGCCAGACTGGTGAATGTAGTGGCACCCTGCAGGTACAGTGTGAGGGAGCTGCAGAAGCGGCACTGTGACATCAAGCTCCATGCCAAGAAGAAGGCAGACCACAACAGGCACTGCACAACGGGAACGGGTAAAGGACCCTCACAACCATGGCCCCTCAGCAGACATGAGGAACATGGAGTGGCACAGATCAGCATGTGCAGTACACAGAGTGACACTGAGCTGGACCTGTATCGGCAACAACATGGCCAAGGTAAGCATTGGGCATGCATGTGATGGGTGGCACCACCATGCAGACAGCGAATGTGGCACCACCAGTAGAGGATGACGCACTGCATGGGCACAAGGGACCCACAATGGACAGTGACTCGGGGGAGCAGGCACAGAGGGACACACTGTGTCCTGGTCCACCATGCAGATGCATGGGATGCATGAGGCAACCCCTCCACTGGGCACCACAGGCTGGACATGCACCATGGCAATGGACACATACTAGCACATGTGCACCAGAAGTAGCGCATTGTGCATATCTGTCTGTACACCCAGCAGGTGCCCAGAATACATTGACTGGAGGATGTGCCACTGCCAGGTGAGCCACACCACCACAATGCCATGCTGTGACCAACAATGACAGTGATGCATCAGAACACAGCACCAACAGCAACAGTGATGAGAAACAACAGTAAGCAACTGCCAGTGACAGCACAGTGAGCCAGACCCACAGGAGGGTGACAGACAGTGAGGAAAATGAACGACAGTGTAGTGACACTGACAGCAATGCCGTGCCATTCAGTGGCCACAGTACCTCACGGTACAGCAAACCTGTGGCCAGAACTGCAGACCAGCACCAGACCACAGTGAACACTGAGCGGCAGGGGGACTGGATGGATGGCACTGTGGCAGGACAGGCGGACAGTGCACTCACCACTGGAGGCTGTGACAGCCAAGCACACAGCACCATTGCACAGGACCATGGAGGTGCAGGTGGGACAGGTGAACATGGTGCAACGCCACTGCCAGAGGATGATGACCTCAGGGATGACCTGTTCCAATACTGCCAGGACATCATGTTCACCCAGAAGACAGCACAGCATGAGCTGGCAGAGATACATGACAGCATACGTGAACACACCACTGCCACAGTAGCACACATGGGACAGTGGCAGACATGCATGCAGCCATCATACATGAATACAGGAAGGGGCATGGCAAACAACCCAGACAACAAGGCTACTCCAGGACATAGGGCTGTGTGTTGCACACCAAACAGATGCCATAGAATAGTAGACCACTGTCATGGAATGCAGCATGGCACTGCATATCACCCAGACAGAGGCAACAATGGCAATGGCCACAGCACTGCAGGAGATAGCAAGATGCATGCAACAACATGCAGCCAATGTGGCACTTGTCCCATACGTATGTCTGGAATGCAAAGTGCAGCAGCACAACAGAGGGGCAGGAGACAACCTCCACAGCATGGGGAACACAGCTGGCATACAGGATGCAGGACAGAGCCATCAGGGCACAGTGCAGCCATTGAAGCCTATGGGACAACAGCCGGAAAAAGTGATGACACAGCATGTGACATGCACAGCCATGACCAAGGACAGGGCAGTGGGTGACACAGTTGGCCAACACACAGACAAAGGAGACCAGCTGCTGAACGTAAATGCAACTGGAGACAGACAAGTGGGCCCAACAGACTACAGAGATGGGCCGGAGCCATGCAGTGATGCCAGTGTGGATGGTGGACATGGCACAGTGGGGCACACACTGCAGGGGGCCACAGCCGGACATGACATGGAAGACATCCGCAGCACCACACCCATGAACACAGCTGAGGGTGTGAAGAGGCACATAGGGGTACTGGAACATGAAAGACACAGGTGGCAGGACATCCACCTGCCTGACTGTGCTGCAGTGCAGTCTGGCCATACACAGAACAGTACGGTGCTGGACAACAACATGGCCATGCCAACACCCAGTGCAGCACAGATGCCGGAACAGCACACAACATCCTGGTCCCGAGGCCACAAGAGGGGCCACTCTGATGCAAGTGGAATGGCTTGTGAGGGGCAGATGGCTGGCCAAGGACCACCAGCAGCAGAACTCATTGCACAGATGACTGCAGCAGTCAGCAGGACCAGACAGAGGGGGAACAACAGCGGCAGTATGACAGTGACCACCGCAGCACAACAGCCACTGCCGGTGACACCCCATCGGTCATTAAGACACAGGGTGTACACACTGCCAGCTGTGCCAGGGGCACAGACAATCAATCAATCAGTCAAACTTTATTTAACCAGGCAAAATCATCTTTGAGCAAGCTCATTTGCAAGATGGTCCTGGACAAGTAGGACATCTACAACTACAGCAAAATTACCAGATAAGCAGTGTACACACAATGAGCAAATAAAAGACAGTTACAGAGAAACAAATAAGATAAGGGCTTGGGAGTACATATGGTGAACACTATCCGGGTTGATAATTGACTGTATATATAAAGGATTCTCTGAAGACATGGGATTATTCAAACAAAGGTCACAATGTTACAATAAGACGAGGGATACCAGGTAGGGTAAGTGAGGGAACAACAACCGAAGGTTTATGGGCAGGGGAAGAACAAAGGAAAGGGTCAGTGAGAGGTGGAAATAGATGTAGTTAAACAGGTGGGAGTTGACAGAATAATCCCAAGGTGGAAAGAAGACGAGAAGTGCTAAGGGAATACATGTGAGTGCCAAGAGTTTGGGGAGCCACAGAAGATGGAGGAGGTAGTTATTTACGGCATACACACAGGGCTCTCAGTTTGAGAGTGAGCAGCCTCCTGAAAGAGTGAGGCCCCAGAAGGGAGGACAGCCTGAGAGTTTTTTGCATGACATTCCAAAGAGTGGACAAAGAAAAGACGATAGCCGCTGAGCCATGTCGTGTCCTTATTTTGGGTACTTTAAGAGAGACAAGAGACAAACTCCTTAGACCATATGTTCCCTCAGTACACTGAAACAGCGTAGAAATATAGGTCAGCAGTTTATCGGTTAGGGCCCAGTATGTCCACATGAGGGCATTTTTTTGCCTCCTCAGAGTGAGGGAGGGCCAGTCTGGCACCTTATAGAGCAGGCAGTGGTGGGTGCATAATGGCATGTTTAGGATAAATCTCAGCGTGCGATGGTAGAGGGTGTCAAGCTTACATAGTGCCTGAATAGGACAGTCACTATAGAGAAAGTCAGCATAATCAAGCAGTGGCAGAAAAGTTGTTTGGACAAGTAGTTTCCTTGCTTCAAGAGTAAGGGGGTGTCTTATCCAATAAAATATGCCTAGACGTTGTCTTAGCTTTTTAGATAGTTCATTAAGGTGAGCCAAGAAGTTGAGCCTGTCATCCAGCCAAACACCCAGGTACTTGAATTGTTCTACTAGTTCCAAGGCTTCGCCAAGCAAGGTATAAATCTAGAGGCTTGAAGATGGTCCTGTGTAGTGGGCAGCACAAGGTGAGATAATCATAGCTTTGGTCTTTTTGGCATTAAGCAGAAGCTTGAGCCTTATTAAGCTGCGTTGAAGGATGTCAAAGTCTAAATGAAGCTCCTTGTGGGCTACGTCTAGGGAGATGTTAGTAGTATAGAGCACGGTATCATCAGCGAATAGATGAACGTTACTTATGCATATATAGGAGTCTATATGGTTTATATAGATAGCAAAGAGAATAGGGCCCAAGATGCAGCCTTGTGGCACACCACGCGGCAGGGACTTTAACTGAGACAGTTCCCCTAGATCTTTGATTTGTTGCATTCGGTTGGTGAGGTAACAATCAAACCACTTTAAAGCAGTGTTGTTTCTCACTGATGCTGCTCAAGATGTTAAGTAGAATATGATGATCTACTGTATTGAAGGCCTTGCTAAGCTCTAGAAAGAGGGCATAGATGTATTGCTTAGTATCCAGGGTGGTTTGCCATTCGTTGGACACTTTGGCAAGGGCTGATACAGTACTGTGCTTGGGCCTACATCCTGATTGGGTGAGGTTTAGGATGGTTTCGGTGTCAAGGAACTCTGACTTGAGAGTTAACAATTTTTTCCAGGGTCTTTAATAGGATTGGGAGAAGAGAAATTGGGCGGTAGTTGTTCAAGTCAGTTGGGTCACCAGATTTAAAAAGAGGAATAATGTGTGCTATTTTCAAAGTGGTGGCAACTCACCATGAGCCAAGAAACTATTAAAAAAGGTGAACAATTGGAGCTGTCAGGTGATAGCAGCTAAGTTTCAAGAAGAACTGTCCTAAGAGGTCAGCACCGGCACACTTTTTAGTGTCCAAGGCTAGCAGGAGGTGCTCCACCTGTTTAAAGGTTACTGGATGAAAGCTAAAGGAGGAGTGCCCCAGGATAGCTGTGGTGACAGGGCTAGAGCCGTCATTGTCATCACTGCAGACACTCACTTTTCTGGTGAGTGAGGCATTGATCGCAAGGCCTGTGATGGCAAAGTGCTATTTAGCTTTTCTAGGATGTACACCCTGTCCGTGTGTAGAAAACATCTCCTACCACAATCTTGGCAGGCAAAGGTGAGGCAGACAAGTGACCTACTAGCTCTCTAAGAACTTTCCAGAATATAGTGGAACAATTTTTATTTTCTTCGAGAGTGGACTGGAAATAATGTGATTTTTCAGTTCTAACAAGTTTGGTGCAGGCATTCCTGGCAACCTGAAAGGCCAGCCAGTCAGAATCCAATTTTGTTTTCTGTGCCCTTTTCCACAGTACATCCCTGTCCCTCAGAGCTTTCTCTAGGGCGGGTGTAAACCAGTCGGGTGACCTTTTCCTAGATTTGATTTTTCTAAGCAGTGCATGTTTATCAGTCACCTTCAGTACCAGGTTTTGGAAGATATTATAGGCTCCTGAGACACAGCATGTCAGGTAAAAATCCTGCCAGTTAATATTCCCTAGGTCTGCCAGGAAGGCAGGCTGGCAGAAGTGTGTTAGACTTCGTTTTAGTTTAAAAGTGGAGGTAGGAGACTGGTAAGGGGAGCTTCTAATACAGGCAGTGGCACAGTGGTTACTCAGGTCGCTGTGGAAAACCTCTGTTTGAGAGATACTGTTTGGCTGATTAACCAGCATAAGATCCAGTAATGAGCTGCAGTCAGGGGATTTCTTGTTAGGATGGGTAATTTCTGGGGTAATCTGGGTTAGGCCACGCTCATCGCAGGACTCCTTAATTTTGTTGGAGCACGCATCATTCCAATTGAGATTAAAGTCCTCCATTATTATGCATTCTGAGTTTGTTTTTTCCAACAGGGAGTGAAGGTGACTCAGTACGCCAAACCCCACAGAAGGGGGCCTATAACAAGTAGATATTAAGAGGGCCACTCCAGAAGATAAGGACAAGTTCACAGCTAGGCAGTCAAATTCCTTTGTTATAGAGGTGAAAACAACATCAGAGACAGAGAGATTGGTTCTGGTATAGATGGCAACTCCACCGCCCATTGTTGGCCTTTCACACCTGAATAAATTATAACCGTGGATATTAACAGTTTTGTTGGGAATGTTGTTCGTGAGCCATGTTTCCAAAAACATAGCAATATCTGGAGCAGTATGTAGTACCCAGGCTTGGACCATGTCAAATTTTTTAGGCAAGCTATGGATATTCACATGTAGAAAGCTGAGACCTTTTAGCAGAAGGAGGTCTGAGTGTGCATCTATAAAAAGGGGTGGACCATGGTTTAATTCCACACTCCCTGAGCAGAGTAGAAGAAGAACTAATAGTTTCCTAAGGCAGTTTATAATTGTTTTAAACGCAAGTTTATTCTAAGTCTTTGTGTGCAAGGTTTTGCGGTTTGCATTGCTGGGGGTAGCAAAACAATGAGAGAGGGACAGGGCATAGATCACCACTCTAACTGAGAGGAGGAACAATAATTGGGTATGGATGGAAGATCTGGGCTGTAGGGGAGATACAGTGAGTGTGTAGAGGTCAGTACCTTTGGAGTAGGACAGATAGTGAGCTAACACCGTACCATGTAGCTCTAGGTACTTGGGCATGTCTTGCAGGACTGAATTCTCCGTATGTTTAACAATGAGGTCATAAGGGAGGAGAAGGAAGCAGCTGAGGACAAGAATAATTGTCAGTGCAGCTATTAGATTAGAGGTGAAGCAGTAGGCAGGGAGGTCGGGCATGCGGTGCCAGTTAAGTACAGGGGGAGGAGAATCTCTATGGGGGGGGGGAATTATAACCTACACCAACACAGTTTGACAGTGACCTAAAAAGGAGGATGTCTTTAAGGGGAAGACAGGACAAGTGTTAGGCCTAATAGCTGCGCTCTGTATCTTTAAGAGTAGTTGCAATGTTAGTGAGAAGGAAGGAAGAAGATTGCATAGGGGTGGTGCCAAATGAGGAGGGACAGTAATAAAGGCTGGAGGTGGGGAGGGGGGTGGGCATAAAAATTCAAGCAAGGAGGAGACAGTAGGTGAGAAAGTGAAGCAGAAATTTGATTATTTGCAGGCAAAGCTTACAACTGTGACCCAAACAGGTTGCCTGGATATTGTGGCAGTCACACAAACATGGTACACAGAGAACCATGACTGGGATGTCAATATACCATGATACACAGTCTACAGGAGGGATAGGGAGGGTAAAAGAGGAGGAGGAGTAGCTGTCTATGTAAAGGAAGGGATCAAAGCAACAGAACTAAAGAGTAAACAGGGAGCAGAAGAGGCACTCTGGGTCACCCTGGAGACAGGAAATGGCACCACAATCCGCATGGGGGTTGTATACAGACCCCCATCTCAGGGGGAGGAAATGGACAAGGAAATGATAGAAGGCATCCTTAGGATGGCAGAAAAAGGGGAGATATTGTTGATGGGGGACCTGAATATGCCAGATGCTAACTGGAGCACCTTTGCTGCAGGTACATCCAAGAGCAGGGTCATTCTTGATGCCCTACAAGGGGCATGCCTCAGACAGCTACTATTGGAACCCACTCAGGAGGGAGCAGTCTTAGACCTGGTACTCTCAAATGGAGATGGAGAAAGAATCTCAGATTTAGAAGTGGGTAGCCATCTGGGAACAAGTGACCACCAAACAGTGTGGTTCACGATAAACACAGCCATACCATCAAGCCATACAAAAGCAAGAGTATTGGACTTTAAGAGGGCTGACTTTGGGAAAATGAGAGAGTGCCTCAGAAAAGCACTAGCAAACAGGCAAGAAGGAGGGGTGGAGGAACAATAGGGAGTAATCAAAACTGCCATCACAGAGGCAACAAGCCTTTGTGTAAAGCAAATCAACAAAACACAATGAAGGAAAAAAACGCTATGGTTCTCAAAAGAGGTGACAGGGAAGGTTAAGGAGAAATGGATAGCATTCAGGAAATATAAGGAAACACAGAAGTAGCAGAACAGAGAACTTTATCAGTTAAAGCAGAAAGAGGCTGGGAAGGCAGTCAGAATAGCAAAGGCCCAAACCGAGGAAAGGATAGTCAACTCTGTTAAGAAGGGGGATAAGACCTTTTATAGGAACATTAGGGAGCGGAGAAAGACCAAAAGAGGGATACTGAGGCTTAATAAAGGGGAGGGAATGTGGGTAGAGGGTGACAGTGAAAAAGCAGGGATACTGAACTAATATTTCTGCTCAGTATTCACAAAGGAAGAGGAGGGGAGGTACCTAAATCAAACAAGAGAAACACTCTGAAGATGGGGTCGATAGCAGTCCATTTACAGAAGAAAGGATTCTGAAAGAACTAATAAAATTGAAGGTGGACAAAGCAATAGGGCTTGATGGGATTCACCCAAGAATTCTAAAAGAACTAAGAGTAGAACTAGTAACACCGCTGACTACTCTCTTTAACAAATCATGGGAAGATGGGGTGGTACCTGAGGACTGGAGGAGGGCGGATGTGATTTCTCTTCACAAAAGTGGGAGCAGAACAGAGGCAGGAAACTACAGACCAGTTAGTTTGACCTCAGTGGTAGGGAAAATGATGGAATCACTTCTGAAGGAAAGAATTGTTGAGTACCTAGAGGCCAGTGGGGCACAGGACCCAAAGCAGCATGGATTCACGATGGGAAGGTCATGTCAGACGAATCTAATAGATTTCTTTGACTGGGTGACCAAAGTAGCAGACCAGAGAGGGGCTGTGGACAAGGTCTACCTAGATTTTAGCAGATTTTCAGTCCCACACAAAAGATTAATACACAAGTTAGCCAGCCTTGGAGTGAGTCCCAAGACGGTAGACTGGACAAAAAATTGGCTAGACAACAGGACGCCAAGGGTAGTAGTAAATGGAGTCCAGAGTGAAGAAAGGAGGGTTACTAGCGGGGTACCGCAGGGTTCTGTACTGGGACTGGTCCTTTTTAATGTCTTTATAAGTGACATTGCAGAGGAACTGGAAGGAAAAGTATGTCTCTTTGCAGACGACACAAAGAGCTGCAACAGGGTTGATACACAAGATGGAGTGGAAAGGATGAGAAGGGACTTGGCAAGGTTGGAGGAATGGTCAAATGTATGGCAGGTCAGATTCAATGCAAATAAGTGCAAGGTAATGCACCTGGGAAACAAAAACCCAGGGGAAGAATACACAATGGGGGGGGTGAGATACTGACAACAGTAAAAATGGAAAGGGACCTGGGGGTAATTATATCAGATGACCTAAAAGTGGGCAAGCAATGTGAGAAGGCAGTAAGGAAGGCTGGGGGGATACTGGGATGCATAGGGAGAGGCATCAATAGTAGAAAACAGGAAGTTGTTATCTCTCTGTACAGACAGTTGTGAGGAAGTATTTTTTCATGGAGAGGGTTGTGGATGTATGGAACAGCCTCCCTGAGGAGGTCGTAGAGTCAAGAACAGTGGGGGAATTCAAGAATGCATGGGACAGACATAAGGCAGTCCTAGTGGGGGGTAGGAGGAAGTAAGCTGTTGGTTAACTAGGATCTGCAGCTTATCTGTTAGGTAGGAAAATGGGCATACTAGGTGGGCCAAGCGGTCCTTATCTGCCATCAAATTCTATGTTTCTATGTTTCTATGTTTCAAACGAAATCTAGTCTAAACAGAAAAAACTGTGTCACTTTAAAGTTAGTTTCTGCTCCAGCGTAGATTAGCACTGGACCTTACAACAAAGAGCTGTAATATTTTTAAATCTACAAACCTGCAGCCTAAAAGAACTTGCACTTTAAACTACCCTTGCAGTGCAAAATTGCTGTAAACAGGCTTAGGTTCACGTATAGATTAGGATTCACAGAACAATTTGGAGAGGCTTAGCCAGTACCACAACCAGTAACATTAGCTTAAAGTCCAGAAGGAGATGGAGTAGCAAGGAAAATAAAGAACTGCAGCAGTCTGTCAGCAGGCAGAGACGATGGTTCTGGCCAGTCAAATTTCAGCAGCGTGCCTTCCGGTCTGGTGATCGGAGGGCAGTACAGCGAGGAAGGCAGCCGGTGAACAGAAGAGGCCCGCCCGGCTGCTTATAGCAGCATAGGCACCCGTGTCAAGGGTGAAGCTACGACAGGGTGTGCCACACTGCAGGATGCTGCACAAAGCAGCAACACTGCAGTACAGCCACCATGCACTGCACAGTGTGTGACACCAGCCACTGTAAAGGGAAGCCAGCACGCACACACACCAGTAGGAAGCCCGCATCATGCCAGGCATGTGCAATGGATAGGGGGTGGTCCCACTGACATTAATGCCCACCACTATGCACTGGTCCTGTGTCCACACCATACCCTGGGCAGAGACCCCCCACCCAAACACACACTACACATAGATGTACGTGTACCGTGCATACCTGTGCTGCATGCATATGTACCCCATGTCTCTGTACATTGCCCATGGCCATGGCACACCCAGTCATGACACCACAGCATGGGACAAGCACAAAGGGCTGCATCCCGTACAGCTGAACCACCCACATGACAGTGGTATGCACACCGCCAACCCAGACAGCACATACTGGACACCTGCACAGCCCCCAACATCTGCCCTGGGAACAGGCACCTGCAACTGGGTATGTACACCATGGCATGCCAACAACTATTGACACCACACACCCACACCCGTACACCACCAACCACTGCCAACCAGGCTGCCCCCCCAACACCTGTGACCAGAGAGACCAGTGGGTGTTCACACCATGGTGCTGCGCACCAGCACAGGCATGGCCTGTGGCACATACAGCACCATACCCGTCCATGGTGTCATGCATGCCCCCACACCCACGTGCATGGCCTGTGCAGGACTGCTGCCTCCCCACCACACAAGGGGCACCATATACAACCCTCCGCCAGCACTCACACACAGTACCCAATGTGTGACACGCCACCACAGCAGGCATACTAAGCTGCACAATGCATGCCAATGGGCGGGCACTGCAGTATGCCACATATCGTGTCACAGCACCCGACCCCACCATGAACATGCATACCACATGTCTGGTACCATCACATGCACAGCACATGCAGGCCCAAACCGTGGGGTCCCACCTTGTCAACTGGTGGTTTGGCTTACCCACTGTGGCATGCCACTGTGGAACTAAGAGGACCCCAACACTGGGTGACACATGCCCAGAGGGGTACAGTGTCCTGACACTGTGCCCAGCATGTTGCAGTACCAATCCCTATGGCACATTGTGCCATGGTGGCATGCAGTGCATGCATGGCGTAGGACAGTGGTCCCTGTTGTCCACATGTCACCCTGTGCAGGCCCATGTGGGCAGGTACCCACCCATTGGCTGCCACTGACCTGTACACAGCATAGGCAGATGAAGGGCATGCACAGTACAGAATGACATACAGACACAGCATGAACATGGTTCAGTAATGTATTAGGAACACAAAAGCAATACACAACAGCAACTGTGAAGGCAGTCAAAGAGGTACACAATGCAATGGGCACAGCAACCCAAAGAATGACAATACAATTAACAGCATTGCACACAGTGTTACATAAACCCTGCAGCACCAGACACCTGTGTAGGTGCTACACTATGTGCCCTGTCCATAGCATGTCTGCCATGGTATGGGTCCTGGACATTGTTGCACTCACATGCCCATCGCTCAATGACCACCAGTCTGGTCCAGGTAGTCCAGCAGTTCACACACTGCATCATTCAAGGAGGTCAGAAGTCTTGCCATGGGCCTAATGCACAGGCCGAGTCCCTAAGTAAAGTCACAGAGGGTGGGAGAGTGGGTCTGCATGTCATTTTCACCCCTGGCATCCCTCTCTAGCCACATGTCACTGTCACTCATGAGCTGTCCTGGGTCATGTTCGAGGGCTAATACACCACCACCATGCATGGCGGCAGCACCATCCCCCATCTGGCCAGCACCCGCCCGTCCAGCTGTACCAAGGGTGGCCTCTCCCGTTGCCATGTCTGCCATGTCTCCTGCCACAGACAGTCCCACAGCACTGTTATCCAGCTCCTCATGTTGGCGACACTCCTGTCAGTCACCCGGGACATCCTCCTCCTCCGTTGTGTCCTCTGTAGTCTCCTGTGGTGCCACCTGTTGCCTGCCCTGGGCCATCATCCTAGTTCTGGCCGCATACACCAGTATATCACTCCACTTCAGGCAGTGCATTGCCCACTCCAGGGAATGCCACCGTGCATCCCGGCCCTGCTGTCCACTCCTTGCACCAGCATCGGCACTTGGAATACAATGTGACAGACTGTGAGTGACTGCACCGCACGTCCACGCCTATGTATGTACTGACAATATATATGTTGCCCAGACCGCCAATTCATGGCTGTCAGGCCATCACCATGCCATGCCACATGTTGCTTAGGCTGTGACATGCACCGACTATGTATGGGGCACACACACACATGTGTACATGGTGCATGTGCCCTACCAGCAACCGAAAGCCATGGCCGGCATTGCAGGCCCTGCTGGCAGTGGGTGTGTGTGTGTGTGTGTGTGTGTGTGTGTGTGTGTGTGCAGCTCCCCCTGCCTACTGGTCCCTACACAGTGGTCTACATTGCTGCATACATGTCATGACTGCTGTACACTTACCTTGGTGATGTTGTTCACTGCGGGGTCCTCTTCCCTGTCTGTCCAGTCCAGGTCTCCTGGGCCTGCCCTGCCCATCGGCGATGCCACCCTCTCCTGCGAAGACATAATGGTGCGTGACATCATCAGTACTCATCTGTGCAGTCATGGTCACTGTGGTGTGCTGTGTGTCATTCATGGTAGTGGTTACACATACCTGGCTGGTGTGGCCGTCCTCCATGCATCTGGACATCAGCTTCATGTGCCATCTTCCTCAGGTGGGCCAGAAGCGGCCCCTCCCTCCAGGCCAGGTCATTCCAATGGTGCCTAACCTGCTGCATGGTCCCCTGATTCAAGACACCACCTGGAGCCTGTTGCCTATGGTGGATCTCACCCTCTCCCTGTCTGCTGGGATGGACTGCTGTTCCCCCTGTGGGAACAACACCCTGCTCCACTGCTCAGCCAGGCTGATGAGAAGCTCTGTCTCATCATCTGTAAAGTTTGGTGCCCTGCTCCAGCGTACCATTGCAACTGGTACTGCCACCTGGTCTGTGCCCTTGGGATAGTGTTATTCCCTTGACTCACTCTACACTGTATGTGGAGCAATGTCCTGTGCTGCACTGTCCTGTGTGTCCTACAGCTTACGCAGGTGCAGTCCTGGCACTTGCTGGTGGCTGTGCTCCACGTGCGTGGTATTCCCCTGCTTTCCCGAGGCTGTTTACACATTGCAACACACACTGTGTACTCCTATGGACCATACGCAGTGCAGTATGTATCAGCACGCATCACGCAAAGCAATGTGTGTTGCCAGAGATGACACACAGTGCGAACAGCATTGCTATGGCTGCCATGTAGTGCATCCTGCTTTGTCTCAGTGTTGCTGCGTGACACATCCTGCGGTGCATAGGTTGACATTCCCACCCACTGCGTGTCGTTTTGCCACACACTGTGTTTGTGCAGAATGACACCTTTGTGCTGGGGGCATGCCAACAGTGACACTATGTGCCATTCCACATGGCATGCCCTGTGAGTATGTCACAACACACCCATGTCCTGCAGCCATGGGTGCACTGCACCTAGCCATGTGACACACCTCGGGATGTGCTGCATAGTGTGTGCAGCCAACCACACACACAGTCCTTCCTGTCCCCACTGGGCCTGCCTCCGGTGCCCACCAAGCAATAACATTGCATGGTGACACCAGCACTGATGTGCTGTGTGTTGCATGGTGTCACTGTAGTGCTGCACCCATCTGTACTGCCTACATGTGCTGCCTAGTGCTGTTGCTGCAGTGCCTGGGACCCCACACGTCTCACCGTCCCTGCCATACATTGCCCATCCACATGTTGCCCATGCTAGCAATGGACACCTGGCCACTCATGCTGCTGCCAGTGTCACTGTGCATTGCGCCATCTGGGTCAGTGCACAAGCAATGGGCACATCTTTGTCAACAGTGCTGCCACTGCCTGTCTGCTGGCCCAGGTGGTGACACCTCCATATCACCACAGCTGTTCCAGTCCACCTGCAGTGTGGCACTCTACGGTGGTCCCTGGGTACCTGGCACTGCCTTGTTGTTCTCTGCAGTGCCATGGCAATGCTGACCAGTGTGTCTGTTGTGTGTGCTATTGCTGCATGTGTGTGGTCTTCCCATGGCCTCGGGGCTGTGGTCCATGGCCTACATACAGCTTGGTGGTGTTGCTCTACCTGTGCCCTTGCACACTGTGCATGCTGTTGTGTGCTCATCCTAAGTGTGACCTGATGAGCTGCGCCCGCATGCGTTGTCCAGCCAGTGTGTGCATTGTGCCTGGCTTTGTTCTCACCAGTCATTGGCAAGCCTCACCTCCTTCTCCTCCTCCTCTGCAGTGTCGCCATCATCACTGGGTGCCTCCTCATCCTCTGCCAGTGGTGTGCTGTGTTCAAGTGCTATATTGTGCAGCATGCGACATGCTATGAGCAGTTTGCATGCCATTACTGGTGTGTACTGCAGTGCACCATCTGATCTGTCAAGGCACCGGAACCTCATCTTGAGGATGCCAAATGTGCACTCTATCACACTGTGTGTTGCTGTGTCATCGTTGTACCATTGCTCTGCTGCACTCTGTGGACACCTCACCAGTGTCATCAGCCAGGGCTGTTGTGGGTACCCACTGTCACCTGTGGGAAGGGGGGTGTAGGTTACTGTTGTGTCCACATTCTTCCCATGCCCACCTGTGCTGCTTGTGTATGTGTGTGCCTTACCTATCAGCCAGCCATCTGTGAGTATCCTGTTCTCGAAGGTCTCATGCACTCCACAGTTCCTGTAGATGTATGCATCATGTGTGGACCCAGGATACTGTGCCATGACATCCAGGATCTTGCACCTGCTGTCAAAGATGACCTTTACATTCATGGAATGGTATCCCTTATGATTGACATAGGTATCTGGTTCATCCAACGGTGCCCTTATGGCAATGTGTGTGCAGTCTACTGCATCAAGCAGATGTGGGAATCCTGCTGTGGTGTAGAATCCCTGCTTGATTGCCAGTTGCTATTGGGCATCTGTGGGTAGGTGGATGTATTGGTGTGACCTGTGTACAAGGGCATCCATGACTGCCCTCAGGCACCATGATATGGAGGGCTGTGAGATGCCCACAGTGTCGCCGCTCAGTGTCTGGAATCTGCCAGTGGCCAGTACCCATAGGGCTGCACATACCTTCACCTCTGTTGGTATGGCATGGCCTCTCTGGGTCCTGCTTCTCAGGTCAGCATCAAGTTCCTGGCATAGCTGTGCTGTGGCTGCCTTGCCAAGCTGATATCATGCAATGCACTGCTCCTCGGTCAGGTTCATGTGGGCGGTGTGTGGACAGTACACACACATGGCATGCCTCCTGTGTCTGTGTTGCTGCTGTCTGTGCACCTGCTGAATCTGTTCCTGTGGCTGCTGTACAACACCACCCTGTTATTCTTCCTGATGGGCACATCACCTGTGGCATAGCATGGCCAGCCATATGCCCAGTAGGGCCAGTGGTGTGAACATCCTCCTGGGATTCATCTCTCTCTGTCCTGTTGCAGTCCTGTGTATCAGTCCGGTTATACTACCCTGCCTCTTCCCTTCCTTTTTCTAAGTCCCCTTAGGTCAGCTTTATGTGGTGTAGCAGGTGTTTGAAATCTCCTGTTTGGGGCACCTTTGTGAACTGCAGTCCTGTGTCCTGCTTGTCTTGCCCCTGTCACAACGCACCATACATCATGGCACTAGCCAGCATCTGGAGCTGTGATGGCACATGGGGTGGTTGCTGCAGCCGGTCTTTGTATTCATATATGGTGCGTTCATGAATCCCATCTTGCTTGCATCTTGGTACTAGGTACTGCAGTATAGCGTAGTGGTTTAAGGCTCTGAGCTACAAACCTGGAGACCTGGGTATGAATCCCACAGCCCCCACTTGCATATTGAGTGACCCTGAGCAAGTCACTTAACTTCCTTGTGCTCCCAGGTCACACCTGGAAACAAGCTTCTGCTTAGTGTGCCTTTCCTGGTTAAACAATTTCCCCTTTCCTTTCCATTTCTGCTTGACGCACGCACCTTGCATCTTGGTGCAGCATTTGAGAATCGGGCCCATTATGTATAGTTAATTACTGAAACAGAATGTAGTTAATTAAAATTCCAGTACAAATTAATAATTTCTGGTTGTGCTTTGATTAAAATAAGAAGCACATAAATAAAATTCCCCTGAATTAGAATGCAGTCCAGAAATTAACATTAAACTCACATCTCTTTATTTATAATTAAGGATCATTTTAAGAAAAATAATATGCTGAATGCAAATGATAAAAAAACAAAGAATGCATGCTTGGAAAAAGTATAAAATGGATGGATCCTATACATGAACAGTGCCTGTACACACAGCGGTGTCTCAGAAAGCAGACATACAACTATGTGGGATGGAAACAAGCATCCCAAAACAGCATGCATGATAGAGAGGGAGGTTGCTACTGGGTTGCTCACTTGCTGCCTAATTATGCACAAGTCTGTGCACAGAGAAGGAAAAGCAGGCTGTGCTGACCTGACAACTCCCCGTGACCCCAGCAAAAATGAAAATCCACAGGTGGGGGCTGCACACCTACTACACAGGCATGCCAAATACTGGTGGCACAAAGGGAGAAGTGCCAGCCATGGCACTACGTAGAGGCAGACAGTATGGCTGGAAGGGTGGCCACACCTATAGGGAGCACAGGGGTCTTGAGACAGGAGTCAGTGGTGAGCAGAGCAGGCAGGGTCAGGGACACATGGGAACACCTCCCCTGACCATGATAGTGGCAGCTGGCAGTGGGGGAAGCTAAGCCCCATAGCACATGAGGTGCAAGTCCGGCACTACAAGGTAGCCCCCTCCAGTGGATCACCAGAGCCACATACTAGCGGCTGTGTCGGTATCAGCAGTGCCAGGTGCTACTGTGCATGAAACTTCAGTGTTGGCATGCTATATAGGTGGGAATCCCTTGGAACACAGCTGGTCACCAAGCCTGGATCTGGAAATCCAGCTAGACCACAATCATTGCAGTGGGGCTGGTACTCAGGTCCTTCGAGGCAGTCAAGCAGAAATGGAGGAACCTGAGAATGACAGTGCCAAAAAGCTAGAAGGTGGATGGGAGGCATGGAATGCTACTGGTGGAGGCCCACCATCACCCTCAGGGCTCACACCTGTGGAGGACATTGTGATGGACACATCAGCCAGGCAGCTCTGGATGACAAAGTGGAAGGTCTGGACACCATGGCAAGTGAGCATACACAGACCTACACATGGGGCACAGTGCACACCAGCGTGATACTGACTGTGGCACACACTCTACCCCTGCAGATCTGCCCATGTCATTGGTGGAGGAGGAGGATGAGGATAACATGATGGTGGCAACTGATGTCCACACAGGTGATCTGCTGGACACCACTGACTAGGACAATTCCCTGCTGATGCATGATGGTGAGTACAATAATGTCACAACATACCACTCACAACTGTGCCCTGCCCAGCCACTAACTGTACTCCCATCCTGCACAGATGCAAGTGGGGCTAATACAGGGAGCCATGCTCAGGAAGAAGAGGAGACTGACAGCATTATGCAGAGGGATGGGATCGCAAGAACACAGGGCAGCCAGTTACTGACCCTCATACAGGGCACTCCACACTCCCCAGAACCAGTCCTAGACTCCAGTGCAGGAGAGGGCACAGACACACCCGACACCACCATGCATACCAACACCCTCGCATGCAACAGTGCTGAACTGCCAGGTAGCACCCAACAGTGGGACCACCAGACAGCACTGGCATACCATCAAGAAGAAAGTGACCCTGGTCCTGGCAGTGGTGATGAAGGTCCATTGGACAAGACAGGGCCGCACAGATGGGGTAGCACCACTGCAAGCCTACTCGGGAGATTTTTCTCAGAGGTGCAGCAGATGGAGCAGAACTTGCAAAAGGACAGCAGGGACAACAATGCCCAGCTCAGTGCCTTCATGGTGAAGGTGCAGGGGCTCCATACAGAATTTAGGAGGGTGAAGACCTGCTTGTGGGCATGCTGGTGAACCTCACATTCCTGGCTAGCAGTGTTGGTGGCACGCCACTTGCACAGCCCATCCTCCACCACTGCCTAATGCCCACCTAATCACCATACCTCAGACCTCTCAAGCTCAGCGCTCTTACCTTGTCAGAGCCTCCACCTGGTTCAACTTGCTACCTACAGAAATCTCCAACATTGCCACAATTGGTGTTTTTAAGTGTAAACTGCGTCAACACTTTGTAGCTAGTGCCTTCTGCGATTGCTTCTTATAATCTCCTCAAGGCATACTACCCTCAATCATCCCTCCTCACTGTCTCAGCTCCTCCTCCTCCTCCTCTCCTACCCCCCATTACTGGGTATAGGATGAATCGGTCTCCTTTTCTTTTTCATCCCCTCCTTTCCTCCTCTCTTGCTGTTTCCCATCTATCACATACCCAACGCAATGCCGTCCCCATTTCTCCCCTCTCCCTCTCTCTCTCTCCCATACCACTCTCTCACCACCTCTCTTCTTTCTCTTGTCCCACTAACCCAGTCCTAACAAAGCTTCACTGAGCCGCCTATGACTTGTACTGTATAATCAGGGCCCCGAGTTTTCCGCGATTCCGCGGGTGCGGCAAACTGCGGAAATATCCGTGGAATTTGCCGTCGCCCGGTCCTTGACTGCCGCGGAGTTTCAGCGTGCCCTCGCAAATGTTAGTATGCCACGCTGTTAGCCCACCCCAGCATGGCAAAAGCTTAATTGCCAGCGGGGTGCCCAATCCCCGTCGGCTTCACTGTCCCCTCCCCCAAGCTGCCTGGTGCCATGCTGGGGCCCACCCCAGCGTGGCAGCTGCTTATTGCCGTGGGGTGCCCAATCCCCATCGGTTTCACTGGCCCCCAAATGTCTGTATGCCACGCTGGGAGCCCACCCCAGCATGGCAAAAACTTCCTTTGCCGACGGGGGTGCCCAATCCCCCGTCGGCTTCACTGACCCCCCCCAAGCTGCCTGGTGCCACGCTGGGAGCCCACCCCAGCGTGGCAAAAGTCCCTCCTTGTGTGGGAATCCAACAAAACAAAACAAAACCTGAAACAAAAAACCTTCCATCGTTGATTCTTTTGCCCCCCTCCCCCAACCCGCACCCACCCTCTGCGTACCCACCTCCCCACACCCCCACCTCACCTCCCTCAACCCATACCCCTCCGGAGCCCAGCGCGATGATTCTATGGACCGGAAACACGTCTGCACCCTTCAAAGCCGACTCGCGAACTGAAGAAATGCCGGTAAGCTGTATAATGGCATAAATGGATTTTTCAACTTTGAGTGCATATCTCAGCCATTTCTAGAATTTTTCACCAAATTTTCAACATGGGGTTTTAGGACCCCACATAACTGTGTGACACTGTTATTTTGTTAATTGGTTCTGAAAGGTGTTTCCGCAGTCACTGAGCGGAACCACCTTTCCAGAATGATTAACGAAATGACAGTGTCATAGTTCATGAGGTAGGCACCTAAAAACCCTATGTTGAAAATTTGGTGAAAATATTCCCCAAAACGACTGTTTTATGAGCGTGCGTTGCGCAGTTCTTACGCACGCTCGTAACTTCGAGCATTTTTAATATTTTCACTCCAGATTTTCAGTATTGCCATTTTACCACACCTGCTTTTGAACAGTACAACTTTCATTTTTCACATCTCACCCGAAATGTGTTTTCGCACATGTAGCTCACGATGGAGCGGTCGGTCTGCGAAATCAATGTTCTGGACAGATTAATAAAATCACAGTGATACTGTTCATGAACAGAGGTCTTAAACTGGCTATGTTGAAAATTTGGTGACAAACGCCCATAAAATGACTGTGTTATGAGCGTGTGTTGTGCAGTTCCTACGCATGCTCATAACCTCGAGCATTTTTAATATTTTCACTCCAGATTTTCAGTATTTCCATTTTACCACACCTCCTCATGAACAGTACAACTGTCATTTTTCACATCTCACCCGAAATGTGTTTTCGCACATGTAGTGCACAATGGCGCGGTCGGTGTACGAAATCAATGTTCCGGACAGATTAATAAAATCATAGTGATACTGTTCATGAGCAGAGGTCTTAAACTGGCTATGTTGAAAATTTGGTGACAAACGCCTATAAAATGACTGTGTTACGAGCGTGAATTGTGTCAGATTTGGCAAAAAACAAAAAGGAAAAATTAGAGTAAAAGCGTGCACTGGGAGTGCGCCAGAAATGTAGTATTGAGTGCCGCAGAAGTTCTGCAGCAAATGAGAACCTTGCCGCAGAACTTTGCTCTGATGTGCCGCAGAAAAATCGGGGTCCTGTGTATAATTAACTCGCAACACAATTCCTTGACAATGCCTTTGGCTGCTATTATTGTAACCTTATTTGTCTTTTTTTTGTAAGTTCCATTGTAATGATCATGTTATGTTTTGTACCTTATTGTCCTTATTGCCTTGACGTGGAACCTTTGTAAAAGAGCCCTCGGCTCAAAGGTGTCATCCAAAATACAAATAAATAAAAAAAAAATAAATAAATGACACCACAGCCCAGTGCTGCACAGGGAGAAGGCTCCAACAACCCCACAGAGCCCACAGCCCTAAACCTCCCCCCACAGACTGGTCATCTGTGACTATCAGGGCGGGACCTGCCCAGAAGGGATGGCAATGACAGTTGCGAGGGGAGGGGGGGATGGCAGCTGCAAAGACCAGAAACCCCTCAATCCTCCAGCAAGTGAGAGAACCATCACACCCATTTGGGCATGCCTCCCACTCTCCAGCATGAACACACACTCACACACACACACACACACACACCTGAGTGGGCTGTACACATGGGCACTCAACATTGGCAGTCATCCCTGAGCACATGGGTATATGTACATGCACTCTCACCCCCCCCACACTTCACACACACAGGCTCAGTCCAGAGCTCACCAACCTGTGTCATGCCTCTCTTCTGCTCAGTGTCTCCGTTAGCCATGTGCTCACATCTAGCTCCAGCTGTGCTACCCTATGGCTCTGGGGGTCATTATCCTCAGGTAGGTCCTCAGGTAATGACAGTATTTTCCTCATGATGATAATGTGCAGCTTGCAACACATTTCAAACACACAGCACACCCTGCCTAGTGCAAGAATCATTGTGCTAGCCTTCTTGTCCAGGTATCTGAACTGCATCTTCATTTGCCTGAAGGTATGCTCCACCCCCATTCTTGCCCTTCTGTGGCATCATTGCATCTCTGTTCCACCTCTCTTGCAGGGCCAGGAATGGTGTCATCAGGTATAGTTTCAGGGGGCACCAATTGTCACCTCTATGGGCTACAAGTGAGAGGTGTGTCAGTACTGACATGTGCATAGCATGGCATGCCCTATGCCCCCATGACTCATGCTTTACATACCTAGCAGCCAAGGTCAAACAAACTGTCAGCCCCACGCTAAAGAGCCATGAACATAAATTAAAAAATGCAACATGCAGGGGATATGGTATAAATCTAGTCTTTATTCAATTCTGGATATAAAATAGTAACAAGTAGCTTACACACAGACAAATCCTGGTGCTTCGAGTCAACAGACCCTTCATCAGAGGGTGTGGTGAGGGAGAAAAGAAACTCACACTTAAATGCCCTTAGCCTCTGTACCAACCCTGTACCACGGAGTAAGCAGACTATGCTTTCTTGCATTTGAACAATATACAGCCACCCTGATCTGCCACCTTTGTTAACCAGTACTGCCCTCAATCATGACTACTGGAAGTTAAAGGCACTGTGCATTTAGCTTGGGTATGTGGCACTGATGTTCATGACATTGTCCTCCTCATCAACAGCTATCTGTATATTTATGCTGTGGAGTCATTTCCTGATCCTTTAGTCCACTTAATGGATATGAAGTGCCAGGATAGCACACGTGTGCAGTTTGTGGTACCCCAAACCTTCTGGAATCCATACTACTCATAGAATGCCTCCTGCACTGCTCCTATGCCCAGCTGGTCCATGGAGACCTGAATGTAGCCCCCAACGTGTGCTAGCAGCACTGCAGTCAACTGCCTTAGGGTGTGTGACATGGAGGGCTGGTTCACCCATCATGTCACCTCCAACCCTCTGGAAGGAGCCTGTGGCATAGTATGTCAGGGCACACATCATTTTGGTCCTGCAAACACGGCCCTGGACCTGTTCTTGGTAGGCCATATAGTGCCCCAAATCTGGTCCCACAACTTACCGATGGTGCCCTGGTCTAGCTGGAACTGTTCCAGACAGTGGGTATTGTGCATGCCCTTGAGTGCCACATGGAGCCTGAAGATGTGTGGCCTGGGTACAGTGTAGTTCTCCTCCAGTGCAGCATCAACACCCCACAACAGGGTGTGTATCAACAGTGAGTGACTCATTCTTCCAGCCCAGAGGCACTGTTGGATCACCCTTATATGATGTCTGCCTGGTGTCAGAACTGTCCCATGATGATAGGTAGGCCATGATGGTATCTGTGCTCTTGGAATTCTCAGGCAGGGTCCCTGTACCTCCGGGGTAATTGTGTTGTGTTTCCCAGTAGGGTATACTACACCACATGTGAGCTGGATTGCTGTATTTTTCCATATACCTAAAGTAGACCTCTTGGATCAGGTACTCTGTACTTGGCCCTTACCTTGTATGATGCAGGTTTGCCTGTAGATATGTGGGCCCTGTGATGTGTGTACCCCCTTAAGATCATCAGCATTCCACAGGAAGTGATGTGCATGGTGGTACATAGCCAGCGCCCTCTACATGCACACCACTCCCTGCTGGACATCTGTGTGTTGCAAACAGTGAGCAACAATGTTGGTATGGGTGCTCATTTCCTATGCACTGTGGTGGCATCTGGACTGTGGTGGACCCATCGAGGGTATATATTTGTGTGGGGTACCATTGTTGCATAATGAGTTTGTGGGTTGCCCCATGCCTGTCCCTAATGCCTGTCATCCCTGTCTTGCATGTCATTTCAGACTTTTCAGAAATGGCCCATGGAGATCCTCCTGCAACTTGGATACCAAATGCCAGCCATGCCATGTACCCAGCGGCACTGACCCATGTGATGGACCACCTTGAAAATGAGCTTGCTCAATGGTGTTTATGCTTGGTTAAATAAAGTGATTGATTGATTGATTGATGTGACTCTGAGAGAGACTCGAGATGATGGAGGTGTACTACACCAAGGAGCATGGTACCAGCTGGTTTTCTGTGGAGCCTTCCATGGTGAGTAATACCACATGCCTGTGAACAGATACATCAACAGCAATGGGGAGCTATATGGGGACAGGGCAGGGGATTATATGGGGCTAATTCAGGGTGGGGTCTGCAAGTAGTGGCTACATAAGGGCAGGGTGGGGCATGGCACCACCTAGTTTATCGCGGAACCTTCTGTGGTGAGTAGTGCCTTATGTCCATTGACAAGTACAGTAACAGTGCCATGGGGGCTGCATGGAGGCAGGTAGGGGGCTGCATTGGAGCAGGGTGGGGAGTTGCATGGGGCAGGTGGATAGTAAGGACAGGGTCAGAATCATGAAAGAGGGCATGGGTAGATTGGTAAAGTGATCAGAAGTATGGCAGTTACAATCTCATCACAAGAAGTGCAGGGTGATGCACATGGGGTAAAAATACAAAAACTGAGTACAAAATGGGGGAGGTAGTTGTGGGAAGCACAACAAATGAAAAAGACTTGGCGATAATATATTATTTCAGGTTGTGTCCGAAAATGAGCGACTCCTTGTCTAGTGCAATTTCCTGGTAAATCAAAAATAAATAAACAAACATAATTGTTTTAATTTATTTGCCATGGATAACCCTGCTGTTTTGTAACATGTCATTTCCAGTTTTATGCATTTCCAAAGCAGGGTGGGCCAGAACAGATTTGCCCATGGTAATACAGCAAGCATTTGGCTCTGGTTGGGTTCAAACCTGTGATTTTTCATTTCCCAAGTGGGTGCTCTAACCACACTGCCTCTTCAGTTTATCTGTTCCCTTAAGGGTCTCAATAATTACATTCATACAGTCTGTTAAAGTCCTTATTTAGCACTAAAATGCAAGGGCAGTAAAAATAAGTCATGTATCTTTAATAAATGCTGTCTTCAAACTAACTGCCACTGTTGGGTTTGATCACTCATTTTGACCTGTGGGGGATTCCATTAAAATGCATTTGTTTTAAAAGTGAATTTTCATTGCACTTTGTATAATTCTAGTTTTTTCGTACTTATTTTAGTTTACAAATATCAGGCTTAATACACACAGGGGAGTAAAGTAAGGGCAATTTGGTTGGAAATGCAGCACACAGCTATGCAGTGCACAAGGCGGCCATGTACTGCACCATTCACTAACAGGGGTACAGACCATGAGGAGCAGGTAGATGGGACCACAGGGGGTGTGCAGGGCCCCACCCAGGCCAAACCAGAACATGCAGATCCCACCTTGACCCTACCATATCTGCGCATGCAGTCCACCAGTATAGAAACGCAGAATTGAATACTAGATAGGTAACACTGCGGAGACAATGTCGGACAACGGCAGAGATGTGCAGGACCCAACCAGGCAACCAGCAGAGGATGACAGTGCAGGTCAGAGTGGTGGACAGTGCCGTGGATGTGTCCAAACCCAAGCCAGTGGATGTACTCGGTCCACGAATTTCATGGATGACCAGATGGCAGCACTGGTTAATGACATCCATACCCACTATGGTACACTGTAAGGGGCAGAATCTTTGCCAAGGCCCTTGGAGACCAAGGCCCACCAGTGGCTAGATATACAGAGTGCTGTGAATGATGTCGGGCCAGAGGCATGGACATGCTCTGCCATCAAACAAATGGAGTGACTTGCATGCACCAGTGGAACAAAACAGTCATGACTGGCACAAGGGCATAATTTGGAACAGGCAGTGGCCCACCCAACCTTGCACTAACACAAACACCGGTAGGGAGGATGGTTGCTGACACCATCACAAAGGCAGGTGGCCCTATATGGGCAGCTGGAGTGCAAAGGCACACTGCCAGATATGTAGACACATGCAGGGATGAGTGCCGTGAGGGTATTTACACCATGCACGTGCTAACCACTATGTGTTGCACCCCACAGACACTAGCACAGTCAGACACCCCCCCCAAAAGTGGTGCCACTATCTGCCTTGGAGCCCACACCACTTCAGATCCCATGCACAGAGGACGGCGACAAGGAGGATGGTGCAGAAGAGATACCCATTGTGCATGCACCCCAGCACAGAATGCCCATGACAGCTCTGCCACAGGTATCACATCTCCCTTGTGTCACCCACAGGTACAGAGCGGGGGAAAAAAGTCCAGTTGGACACTGTGATGGACATGTAGGCCACTTAGGCATTGACCTTTGAGGGGTCAAAGGAGGCTGATGATGAAACCTGTATCTTGGACAGCAACCCCTCCCCCAGCTTGACAGCACCACAGAGGCCCAGCTGATGGGCCAGCACATGCACACAAGCACAGAATGGGCATGGGTATCCACTACAAGCTCATGGTGCACAACATCTGCACCCACTGGTGACAGTCATGATGAGGGTCCATCCACACAGCCACAAGGCCAGCCACAGAGGACATGCACCTGTGGTGTCCTCCCCACCTACTACACAGAGGTGTGCCAGCTGGAGCATGACAGGCTAGATAACCAAAACAGGAACATGGAAGCCCTGCTGGGACTGACAGAGGGTGTGTGTGGTATGCAGTGTGGGGATGAATACCTATGCGACCTCATGGAATGCTTCACAGAGCATCTTCTAGCAGGGTCAGGAACACCAGGTCAGTCAACGCCCACCCCACAAGGTATGGCCACAACCCAGCCAGCAGCTGTATGCAGCTGAGGAAGGGCCACAGGACTTGGGAAGGTGTGCACCCACCACCTCAAAGGAGACAGTGTTCCAGGGCACAAATTGACCCCAGCTCCCAACAGCAGGTACACAGAAGACAAAAATGCCGGTGTTAACAACAAACACACAAGACAGCACTGGCAGCATGGGACCAGAGGCTGTGCCCCCTCCCATGTACACCCACCTGCACATGGGCAGTGGCACACAATTGCAAGAAGGGGGGGACACAGCCATAGCAGGTGTCACCAACACCCACAGACATGCATCCATGAAATGGTGGACATGGCCATGCACCCACATGGCACCTGGGCACACACTCATCTGCCCACCTGAGGCAGCACCCATACACAAAGAAAAGGAAATGAGGTCACCATGGCCAGTGACAAAGCATAGTCGCACACAAGCACAGTACCACTCACATGGCACACACAGAACACACAAGAGCCATACATCTCACACTGCAGCACAGCACACCCCTGCTCCCCAACACACACCTATCACCCCCTATTCCCTGGACCCCCACCATACCCATGAACCACCAAGCCACATACCAATGAACCCCCAACAGCATGCACATGCCCTGCCCAGAACACACATATGTACCAACCAATGCCTATGCCCCCCCAGGTGCAACTCATAACCGGGCACCCACCATTCACACATACCACACCCCACACATGCCACTGCACAACGATGGCCCCCTGGCACACACCCATGTCCCCGTACCATGGACATTCACATGTCAGATGCTGGCACACAGGTCATGGGTACAGCAGTGGTGCCACCTGGAAGCAGCCAGCACTGACATTGGAACAATCCCTGTACAAGGGAACCCCAAGAAGCACATTCACTCAATGTCTCTGTTCAAGTTCCAGGGTGCCCCTCATCCACGTCAGGCAACACACACCTCTGTACATCAGGCAGCATGGGTACACAGAGACAAATGGCAATGTTTTGGAGCATGGCACATGCCGTGAACACCTTGGATGCCTTTCCCAGTGACAGCATTATTGTTCCACTTATATGGTACAGACACTAGAACCTCATCTTCAGCCCTATTGTTCTCTCTATGATGGCAAGGTTCCTCTTGTGGGCATCATTTTATGCCTCCTCAGCAGCACCATGTGGCTCCAGGAATGGTGTCATCAGGTAGGGTCATAGTGGGTATCCGCTATCACCTATGCAGAGGAAACAGGACAGTCGCTCTCAGTCTTAGTAGCATGGGTGCCACATGGATACCATATATACCACAGTTGAATACTCACCTAACAGCCATCCTTCAACATGATGGCCAGTGAGTAGGGCACTTAGGACCCATCAAGGATGTAGGAGTTGTGGCATGAGCCTGGGTACCTTGCACACACACATTGGTGTACATCCCAGCTGCATCACACACCACCTGGCAGTTTATACTGTGGAACACTTTCTTGTTCCTGTATGCCACCTCAGCCTTGGATGGTGCCACTATCCCAATAAGGGTGCAGTCTATCACACCAAGTACATTTGGCACATCATGCATGGCATAGGATGCCTGTTCAGTGGTTACTACATCATCGTCAGATGTAGGTAATCTGATGTGGTCATGTACATGGGCAGCAGGGCGTCCATCTTCTGCACCAGTGCCCTGGACACCGATGACTGGCTCACACCTACGGCATCTCCTGTCACCCTCTGAAATGACCCTGTAACATAATAGGAGAGTGCACAGAACACCTTAGTCTCCACAGATATTGCACTGGAACACTGGTTCTGTGGTGTCAGAGTGGTGCAGACCGTGTCGCACACCTGCCAAATTTTGGCCCAGTCAAACTGAATCATTTGATGCAATGTGTGTCTCACAATGTCCTACTCAAAAGTAGGGAAATGAACCCACCCTCACCCTCAGTATTCAACCCTACACCTCACCCCTACATACACAAACAGGTGTGAGGGGTGTGCCATGGGATTGTGAACTCTAATGCTCACCACATTGTCTTATTCTGCACCCATCTTAGCTTACTTACTCTTGCAATGGGGTGAGCATTAGGGTTTACAACCCCAAGGCGCACCCCTCACACCTGTTCTTGTATGCAGGGTATGGGTGGGGTGTTAGGGTTGCAAACTGAGGGTGGGGGTGATGTCTTATGGTTGGGAATCCTAAGATGTTGTTTCCCTACTTTTGACACTGTAGCCCTATTGGTGCATTAACAACATTTTCAGCATAGATATTATACAGTATATATAATATAGCTAGATAGACAGACAGACAGACATATATTATAGTGATGCAGTAGTGCCACTGTATCTAGGGCTGAGCAGGGCTTTCTTTGTTAAACCCCAGATTTTGCTCTTTAGTAACTTCAGAACTGTTCAATGGATTTCCACGGAATTTTGCATACATAGTCTCAAGGGGTACATACATCTCTTAATTTGCAAAGTGTTTTGTTCTGGTCAGATATGCAGATTCCAAGCTGCGGATAGTGAAAAAACACAAAAAATTGCTGGTTTTTGCTGATCTTTTTACCATTGTGTAACGCCCAGATGGTTTGGAATTTTTGTCTGAAATTTTCAGGGTATAAAGGGCTTACCTCAGAAGGATTTCCTTTTCTTGTTTGATGAAAAAATAGTAATTTATTCCAGGATCATTACATTTTAAAATGTTGGGTTCTGAGTATGCTCAGTCAGCCTAAAAAAATAGCTGTGTGACATTTTTGAATGGGGAATCCTTTTGGTGAGGGCAACAGTCTTTTTTCATTTGCCACCATCTTGGGTTTTTTCCCCTTAAAAATTAAAATTTGGAAAACCATAACAATGACTTTGTGGAGAGCGATCAACACATGTAGCTTCCTTATTGGGAACCCCTTAGCTGGATTCTGCACTTAACTCTTACAGAAATGCCCTGGAAATGTTGTTTTTTTAATATTATAAATCTTTTTTCGTGACTCGTGATGCAAACAAAAAGATTTTTTTTTCATATCACGAGTCACAAAAAAGATCCTTTTTTGAGAGGGGAAAATCATTTTCCCTTTGCTGGCATCTTTTCCCTGGTGGCTAGTGGCACCTCTCACCCTCTGATTGCCCTCCCTGTATTTTTTTTTAATATTATAATATTTTATATTTCTCCCTGATGTCTAGTGTCACCACATAACTTTGTCATTTTGAAAGATATTGACATCAAATTTTCAGCATAACCTTTTTAAGACCCCTCCTCATGAACAATGTTGGTGGCATTTCGCAAATCCTGACTGAAAAGCGATTTTGATGTCAGTTGGTGAAATTAGCTTTTGGGTCAGATTTCAAAATTTTCACCATACTTCTTCATGAGGTGGGGTCATAAGAAGGGTATGTTGAAAATTTGGGGGTAAAATATGTTAAAATGGCAAAGTTGTGCACATCTGTTGACATTTCACTACACTCGCTCATAACGTTCATAATTTTCAATATTTTCACCCCAGTTTTTCAACATAGCCATTTCATTACACCACCTCATGAATGTGACAGCTGTCATTTTTAAAATCTTGTCCAAAATGTCTTTTGATGCTTGTGGAGCAGAATGATGCTGCAGTGGCATGGAATGATGTTTCGATGGGGATTTTACAGTTTTCTGTACTGTATTCATGAAACGGGGTAATAAGAAGGCTATGCTGAAAATGTAGTTGGTGTTGTCCTAGAAATGGAAGGGCAGGGTCCTCCACACAGAGATACAAATATGCATCTATGGAGGGATGGGAGTGTCCTGTGCTCCGTCAGACAAATAAGTATACGATTACACTATCTGAAAAAGTATGCATGCATTGGAGGGCCCTGCGCTCCCACAGACAAATAAGGATACAATTATACTATCTCAGAAAGTAAGGCTTGCCCTCCTTAATCTAAGACAGACTTTCTGGGAGACATGGGAAAGACCTAGAAAATTGATGGCCTACCAGCTGAAAAAAGACATGAGAAATCCAGAATCCCAGGGGCATCTGAGCCGTCACGTGACATGACCCAAAGCCACACGGTGATCAATGATGCCTTCCTGCATTTTTATTAAACTTTATACAAGGCAGGCTTGACCTCTCAACAGACTGACTTTTCAGTTTTCACATTGACCCTGGATCTCGGATCTTCCTACCTCTTACCTTCATAAAAGAATTGGAAGCCTCCTTCATACCCAAGGAGATGAAACTGGCCCAGCATAGCATGCCCTCTGGCAAAGCACCAGGTTCAGATGTCCTCCTAGCAGAACTATGCAAAAAACTCCAGTCAGTCCTTCTGACCCCCTGGCAGATGTCTTCACTAAAGCAAAAGAAATATGACAGCTTCAGCCATCCATGAGAACTACAGTAATCACACTACTTCCCAAGCCAGGCAAAGACACCCTCTAGTGTGGAAGTTACAGACCAATATCACTAATAACTGCAGACTATAAACTTTATGCTAAAATACTCAACCAGAGAATGAGTAATGTGCTTCCACATCTTACTGACAGGGATGAGGTAGGCTTCAAGCCAGGCAGAAAGGGCACAGATAACACCAGATGACTCATAAACATCATGTGGTACACCTTCTGTCCCAATCTTCCAACAGTGCTTCTTTCCTTCGATGCTCAGAAAGCACTTGACTGGCTAGAATGGGGATACTTGTTCCATGTCCTGGGAAAGTTCCAATTTAGAAAAAACCTTACCCAGTGGATTAAAACACTTTACCATGGAGCCTCTGAGGAACTCAAATCTCAACCTTTCTCACTACAATGAGGCACCAAGAAAGGGTGCCCCCTTGCTCCCTTTTATTTGAGTTGCCCCTAGAGCCCTTGTTGTTGGCAATAATAAACAACCCCCTATACATGGAGCGACCCTTGGAACCCCTCAAAAGGCCATGATGACATTATGCTCACCCGATCCACCCTGAAGAGTTGGTATCAGTTGTAGTTACCCTCCTAGGCTCCTTTGGAAAATTCTATGGAAACAAGGTAAATGTATCCGAAATCCCGTATCCTGTCTTCAGGGGTGGAAGTTAGCAACCTCCCACAATATCCCTGCAGAAGTACCCCAGCAGCAGACCATTTCAAATACCTGAGGATTAACTTCTCCTGTGATCTGTCCAAATTAAGAGCTCTATATACCACCACCACCCCACACACACACACACTAACTGAACTCGAGACAGACCTGGAAAGATGGGGTAAAGCACATATTTCACATTGGTGGAGGGCACATACTTTCAAAATAATGGCAGTGCTCAGAATTCAGTATCTGCCAGACAGCCTACCATTCTATATCCAGCCCAAAATTATAGATAAGCTTCACAAGAAAATGTTTATATTTTTGGGGGGAATGGACTGTAGGAGACTTAGTAATCAAAAGTTAATTACAAGACCCATCTAGAGATGGCATGACACTTCCAACTTGGCCATCAAAAGTTCATTCCAAGATCCCTCTAGAGATGGTATGAAACTTCCAACTTGGCCATAAAAAGTTCATTACAAGACCCCTCTAGAGATGGTATAAAGCTTCCAGATTACCACCTCAAGACAACACAAACAAGCCATTCTTCAACTGAGACCGACAATGCCATTCTCCTCTGTTAAACAATTCCCAAGTGGACTGCCTAGAAGAAGAAGCAATGCTCAAAGTGGACTGCCTGTATGAGGAAGCCAATTCCTAAAGTGGACTGCCTGTGAGAAAAAGCACACTGCAGACCTTATTGGCCCAACAATTTTATTTAAATCTCTGCCTGTCACACTTTAGACCCTTCCTATACTGGCCCATTCTGCTAAATTATTGCATATGATAAAGAGGAAAACAGAGTGGTAACCCTTGTACTCCCCCACTGCCAAATATTAAACAAAAATCAGCTACTTATAGGCAGTAATAAGGTTGTGAAAGACACTACAGCTTGCTTCACACAGCATAATATCCTTCATAGGGGGCACAGAAAGTCTCAGAAACTGAAGGAATGGGGCTCACCTGTTCAAATCACTGCTGAAGATGTGACCAAACCACAGGAGATATCACTCACATCATGTGGGCATGTCCTAGTCTACAAAAATACTGAACAGAGGTGGCTGGGGTCTGCTAAACAGTCAGGACAATGACTATTACAATGACAGCCCCTCTGGTAATGTTAGGAATACAACCCACCAACAGTCACACACAGCATACTCTTTCAAAATGGGAGAGTGTTGCACTGGTCACATCAAAAAGAGCTATATTAAGATACTGGAAGCAGACATCACCCCTACCAATTGAGGAATGCCTAACAGAAATGGGGAAAATAGCCAGTTTTGACCTGGTACATCATAAGGGAGAGACAATTTAGGTACTTGAGGTACTGGGACATATGGGGGTACTATCCTCACAATATTGTAAAATATCACAAGGGTGTTTCCCACAACCCCTACAGTAAGGTCCCCCCTTGTACAATAAGGTAGATGGTACTGACTGGACCATATAAGTAAATGGCCACTTGAATGTCATGGAAAAGCTATTAGTACAATGTACAACCTTTACAGATACTAATAAACTGTGCTTTTAAAAAAAATGTTTACTGGTTCCTATAAACAGTTAAATCTGTTTCAGTTTCAGTCAGTTTGCATCTGTATCACACTACCACCACCACAACCATGGGATAAGACTGAAAATAAGCAGAATTGCCTAGTTCTGCTTTCCTAGTTAACAAATCAAGGACACAAAGAACAAAGCATGAGTAGGTGAAAGGGATCATAATATCATGCAGTTCAAACTAGAGCTTGAGGTCAAGACCCCTACTTTTCTGTGGCACTTTGGGGCCAAGTTCTGTGGCAGTATTACCATTTACCACAGAACTTCTGCGGTGGTGGTTTGTAATTTCTGCAGAGGTTCTGCGGCACCAATGTACTATCACATCACAGCATCAGCTTGTCATCCTGACTTCACATCCATGTCAATGTCTATGGTAATCAGGATGGAGGAATGCACAGTAACACTAGTTAAAAAAAACGCACACTTTTAGAAATAATTTTATTTTTAAAAAACTAGCAAAATCTATCACTTAAGGTCCTATCCTGTTGCATAAATTGCCCACATATATCAATGTAGAGATTTCACGACAAACTAAATTATGTTCGTTGAGAGTTTCATATGCCCCTGAGTTTATTGTGCCCTGATATCAGTTAGAGATCGGCAGACATTCTGTTTTTTATAGAGGCCCTATGGCCTGGAATAAGATACCACCTGATATTAAGTTTTGTAAGGGGAAAACTATCCTGGCAGAATATTAGGGCATGGTTCAATCAGCAGGCTATTAAGGTTAGGGAATGTTGTTGTTAGTGTAGCAAGTTTTATTTTACTATGTTTATTTTTAATTTACTTTGTTATATGTGTGTGTCTTTTCACTGCAATAATGTATGTAATGTGAAATTGTATATATGTATGTTTCTTGATGTGGAACTTGTATTTATTTTAAAATTGTTTGCCTAGGACCTCATTGTAAATGAGCCTCAGCTCAACTGAGTGTATCCTAGTTCATATGTTCATATAAATAAAACTTTTTATTACTACGTTTTACTACTACTTACTACTACTAAATGAAATAGGCACAGGGGACTTCATGTGATAAATAAGTTATCAATATACTCATGCTGATTACACCACTTGTGAGGCCCCCACTGTGTATTACTTATATATTTATATGTAATCTGTAACTAGAGATACAGCAAAGTTTCACTTCCTAAGCAAAGTAAATGCAAAGTTGCCTACTTCGCATCTGTTTGGGGCTACTTTGCTCTTAAACGACTTTGTGTTGTTGACTTCATGTTCACTTTGCCTTATTTTCAGAAAGATGAAGTGTGTGAGAATTGAAACAGCCCACAGATCACATGTCTCATAGTCTGCAGGTCACATGCTGCAGGCAAGAAGTTAATCAGGCAAAACAGTGAACTAGCTTCACTTTCCCCTTGCCAATTGCTGGAGAAAGAGCTACCTGTGTGTGAGAGAGAGAGATCAATTTAGATTGTTGCTCAATTTGCTTATTTTTTGCAGTTTAGTGCAATATTTCTTGTTTTGAGGTGTGCCCCTTTTGATTTGTTATTCCTGATTCCTTATTTTACCTCTTTTTATTTAATTGTTATTAGTTGTTCTTAATAGTTCAAGTTCTTTCTTTTGTAAAATGAATGAGGAGGTTTCAGTTCAGGGGCATGTAGAGAATGTCGTGTTGGGCCAAGAATGAGCGGTGGCACTGTGCACATCAACCATGGGAATTTGTTCCCTGTTAGTACTCCCCTCCCTGGAAGTGGAGACAGTGGTGCCTTGATGCAAGCACCCTCACCGGTGGCACCTAGCACTGCCCCCCACACGCTGGCCATGGCCATGGCAGATTAGCAGCAGCATAAGCAGCAGGAAGAGTTACAGCAGCCGCCGCAGCAGCAAGAAGAACAGCAGCAGGTTGTTTCCCCCTCCAAGTGTCCAACAGCCTCTAACATCTGAGAACCCCCCACTGCTTGTGTCAGATCTGCCACGCAGCTCCGTAGTGTGGAATTTTTTTCATTAATGCCTGGTGACCCCAATGTTGTGAAATGTAACATCTGCAGTGTGTTGGTGTGGCATGGGCCCAGGGGTAGTCATCTTGGGACAGGTGGGCAGCATACTCACCTTGTAAACCACCACCATGCAGAGTGGGAGACCAAGGCAGCAGAAGTTTCCAGCAATATGCCTGCTATGCAACAGGTGGCAGCACAGCCTCTGCCGTCATGGGGTGAGAAATGGAGAAGGGAGCAGGACCAAGTGGCTGCTCCAGCACCCATATGGGAGTGCGACCCCGTAAGTCCTGCTACACAGGTGGATCGTGCGCTGCTGTGGAGTAAGGTAGACCACCTTAGTAATGTGATGGAGAACATGGAGCAGCAGATAGAGAGAATGGAGGGCAATCAGCTGCAAATAATGTCAGTGCTGCAACTGCTGCTGAGTCATCACAACCTGGACCTGTAGTCTTTTTGTTTTCTGTATAACTTTCACTGTGTGTTCTGTCTTTCTTTTTACTAACCTTCTCCCGCCCCAAAAAAATAGTAAAAACACCCCCCAAAAAATGATAAAAGAAAATGCTGTCCTTCCCTTCCTTCTTTTCCTACCTAATAATCTTTTTACATGCAGTAAAAGTAGTTTTTTAGCATTAATGTTTTCTTCCTGTTGTACAGACCCCTACAAACATATATGATAGCTGACTTGCTCCAGTGTTGAGGGGTATTAATAATACCACGCAGTTCCATCTAGTAAAGTGGGAGCAGTCAGTATGGCTCGCAGTCACTATCCACAACCTAATAATCCATAAAGATTGCAGTAGGATAAATTCCCCAAACATTTATTTTACCAGCATACAGATATAGGTGCCCCTCCTCACATGATAAGCCAAATGTTATTGTGTGGTACCCACGCTTTGTCAAGACTGAGGTGGTAATTGGCATTGCACCATATTTAAGAAGTTTAATTAAAGTGACCGTGGTAAAAAGAGCAGCTATAAAGTGCAAAAAGTTTGTGCAAACATGATCCGTTTTTTAGACACATTTTACTAAATCTTACATTAAATTCCATCACATGTCACACAGTTTGTAGACCTGCCTTTGCAGGTACAATGCATACACATGCTGTAGATCAATTACTATTTTTTAATAGCATACCCCTTTATTATCTTTATTATCCTTTGCACAAACATTGTGCACTTTATATCTGTACTTTTTATTGCTGTCACTTTAATTAAACTTCTTAAGTCGGGTGTAATGCCAAGTACCACCTCAGCCATGACAAAGCTCGGGTACTGTGCGAAAACATTGGACTTGCTATGTGGGGAGGGACATCTGTATCTGTATGCTGGTAAAATAATCTTTTGGGGAATTTGTCCTACTACAATGTCTGTGGATAATTAAGCTGTGGACAGTGACTGAGAACTGTACTGACTGTTCTTCCTCTTCCAGTAAAAAAGTTATAGCACCCGAAATGTGTACCCACAGAAAAAGAGAGGCATTTCTTGAACCTGCTGACACGCCCCCATGCAGGCACCCCCATGTTAATTTTGTGACCTTAGAAAATGAATGCTGAGGGCGCACACCATTGACCTGTAGGAGCGTGATCTTTCTTTAGCTATTAGTACTATTTATAGCTGCAGTTGAGAAAAGTGAAAGTGACTGCTGTAGTAAGAGTGGTTGTTACGTCACTTCAGTGGTTGCTTTGTTTTCTGTAAATTGCAACAATAAGTAGTATGAAAAGCTATAGAAAAATTGCACCCATACATGTCAATGGAGTGCACACTCTGATTTTAATTTACTGACATCACAAAAGGTTGCTGGAGGTGCCTGCTGGGGGGCAGTCGGTTTAGGACACTGCCATGTTTTTCTGTGGGTACACAGTCCTGGTGCCATAACATTTTTATTGAACTGGACCGCATAGTATTATTAATACCCCTCAACACTGGAGCACGTCAGCTATCATATATGTTTGAGGGGTGCTGGGTAACCACCTGATAATTCGCACCAGCTCTTTAACAATTTTGACCTATACAGTTTGATTCTGTTTTCAATTGTCCCTTATTTCTTGACTTGTATGTCTGATACCATTCCTTCCACAATTAATATCCTTCTGCATAATAAAAAGGTCTTTAATGGAAGTTCAAATGTGATGACTTTCCATTTGGCCAAAAGTGTCACCTGTTCATTGATTAATGCTGCACTCGACCAACAGTTGGCATGCTTATTGTAAAAAGCTTTTGATTTTTTGCATTTTACAGTTAGCTAGCCCATTTTATAAGTGCGATAACCCACTCCAGCCCATGGGTGTATCAGGGCATTAATGCACTTCCCAGCTGTTGTAAGTCACTCTGGCAAGCCTTCGTGCCTCACAACACACCCAGGATATGCATTAATGCCCTGATACACCCATGTTTTGTTGTGGGTTCTTTCTAGCATGCTTATTCCATATTTTCAGTAATGAAATAACAGTAGTGCTCCTTTTAATCTTGTTCTGAATCATTGTTTTCATCAGTATACGCAGTTGTTTTTGAACACCTACTGCTCCCTAATGCAATGGTGGTGTACCATGTCCTGCTGGATTGCATGATCCTTCGTTTGAGTTACAACAGAAAGGATATGAAATGATAGATGTACAAAAAGAGGTGAGAAAAATGATGAAAACCATCTGCAAGCCAGCT
Organism: Neoceratodus forsteri; assembly: GCA_016271365.2. Classification (NCBI taxonomy): domain Eukaryota; kingdom Metazoa; phylum Chordata; order Ceratodontiformes; family Ceratodontidae; genus Neoceratodus; species Neoceratodus forsteri. The sequence goes on along the minus strand of CM057455.1, from coordinate 1,761,650,861 downwards.
TAAAAGTAACACTGTGTTTATTATGTCATATCTGAAAAAATGTAGTACAGCAGTCATAAATTGTGGAAATAAAGGTATCATATAGACAAGTCAGTAGGTAAGTACAAATCGAAAATTGAAAAGAAAAGTACGGGTAAAAATTGTCAACCAATTGCTGAACTGCTGCTGTAGTTGTCATGCAATTTAACTTTTTGGGTGTTGTCAACTGTGTTCAGTTTTCTTAGCACACCAACAACCCCAATAAAAATACCCTACCATCACCCAACAGAATTACTGTACAACACCCCCTGAAAAAAAATTACAATGTTATGTGAATGTAGCATGCTTATACTGCTATCTTGCTACATAATTCAACATGCAGTATTAGTGTTTGTCCCAACTCCAGATGAAGAATAATAACATGAGAAAATGTTCATAAAAGTCACAAGTATTTCATGAGGACACACTGATTAAAGCATGCACCTACAGACACAACTCTCCATAAGTGTCCTCACTAAAATGGCTTCAGTTAAAATGTCATGAAAAGTCCTGACTCCAGATGAAGAATAATCACACAAGAAAATGCTCATAAAAGTCACAAGTATTTCATGAGTACACACTGATTAAAGCATGCACCTACGTCCACAACTCTCCATAAGTGTCCTCACTAAAATGGCTGCTGTTAAAATGGCATGAAAAGTCCTGACTCCAGAAGAAGAAGAAGAACCACACGAGAAAATGTTCATAAAAGTCACAAGTATTTCATGAGGATGCACTGATTAAAGCATGCACCTACAGGTACAACTCTCCATAAGTGTCCCAAGTGAGAAAATGACATGCTGCTGCCTGCCGCTGCTGCTGCTGCTGTCCTTCTGTTTTCTGCTGCTGCTGAGCTGATGTACAATGTGCTGGCAAATGCTGATAGTAGCCAAAGATGACCATGGGGTGAACTATAATTTGATGTTCTGGACCATTATTCTGCAGCATTGACTGAAACATGCTACCCTATGTGTGTGTAATCATATCACCATTGATAAGTTATATGTGTCATACTCGCGTGTTTTCAGAGACCCAGACATTTAGTTTCTATATATGTAATCATTTCTTTTTTTTCTGTCACAGGTCATGGGGTCCTACTTCTATTGCACACATTTCGACTTGCTGATGACTTTGGCTGTATGAAAACTGGCAAGCCATGAAAAGTAAGTATTTTTTGTGTGTGTGTAGGGGGTGGGGGTTTGCGGCATCATTTGAAAACAAGTTTCATTAATGTTTTTGTCTTCTTTACAGGTTTTCTGTGTATCTTGTAGATTTCTATCAGTTGAACATCTTCTGATTTGAATAAAGCACACATCACCTAATTGTTACCTGCAAACAGATGAAGAAGAAATTGTTCGAAGTTCATTGCACTACCACATTCTGTTCCTGTCTGTTATATACAGCTTAAAATACCAAGCTATTATTAAGCCAGTACAAGACCAACTAACATGTTTAGTGCATGTGACATGCACAGGACCACTGTCTTAAGTTACATTACATGATGTGTCATCATGACCAGGATAAAACGTTGTACAACCATGGTGTGCTGAAGTATGCCAGTGTGAGAGCTGTATGAAAAATATATTATCTGGCCGGTATGTCACCTCCATGGAATGCGTTACACCGGCTGAAAAACATGAAAGACAAAAAAGACAGATAAAATAAGACTGATACTTACCTGAAAATTATATCCTTTAGGTAGTCCTGTCCTGCAACATTATGAAAAGGTTAAGGAAGCATTAACACCACAGTTCAAGGAAAAACCAAGGTATGTGAAATTACTACATACTCACTGTACATTACTGATAAGAAGCATGGTGGCTGTGGCTGGCTGATGGTTCCTACATTGGACATGGGCACAGGTACAATTTATCTGCCTCGCTCTCATGAAGACAGGTGGCTGGATATGGTGTGTTACAGTCTTTCAGTGTTAGGAAGAGGATATCTGTCATTTAATCAGCAGGATTTAAGTGGCTACAAAAACTGGACAGTTGTGTTTATGAGGCTGTGTTTGCTAATGACAGCACACATCCTGTTAAGTGTGCTCACAAAACCTACAAAGGAGAAGGTAAAATAGAATGAATGGTCATTATTTGTACATATCTGTCATATGGAATGAGAGTCAAGGACACTATTTTTCTTTTATGAAATGCAAATAAATGTTACCGTTACAGAACTGTGACAGCCTTTAAACCTGTTATGCACTACCACCAACATCTTCCTCGTCCTGACCAAGGAGGAAGCTGCCCTCACAGTCACTAAGGTCAGAGTTGTACCCACTAGGAAATTATTTTCCATGACTGCATCATCAACCTCAATGGTTCACCATTTGATGCTACCACCAGGATGGTCTGCTTCGCCTATATCATCAGCACAACCATCATCGTGACTGGTTGCAAACACAGATGTGGTTGTTCGACTTGGTATGTGATCTTCATTTATTTTTATCAATGTCAGCATGCTGACATTTGTAGGTGATAGGTTAGTATGATGGTCATGCACTATTGCCCCGGAGAACTGCACACCCTCTCTACATTTACACTGGAGGGTGGGCTGGTCAGGTGCTTCAGTGAAGTCAGCTCTGGCCATTCATTCATCTTGTCACTCCAGTACACAAGAGGATTGCCAAGCACTGACAGATGCCTGTTTTCTGCCAAATAGGCATCAACCATTATCTGTGCTGCATGCAGTCCTGATGAGTCATCCACCTGTTCACAGGATTCATCGAGGTCACAGATTCCTACTTGAGACAAGGCACCCCAAAGTGGGTTAACGGCAACCTGTTTTGCTGACACCCCCCTTGTCCTGCAGCCACCTTACTAGATGTGCTTAGTCCACAGTGATCTTCAGCCTTGTTATGCTGCAGTTTGCAGAACTTTGCATGTGACTTCTGTGCCCCATGAACCAATTGGTCCAGCTGCCCAGTCAGATTTTGAACCTGATCAGGCCCTCCCTACAGTAAGGATGCAATGCTACATTTGTAGCATGGATCCAGCATTGTTGCTATTCCAAATTCTGCACTTTGTTGAATAGTGGTGATGTGTTGATTATGGTCGAATATTGTAAGCATGTGTTTCAGTAATGCACTGCTTGACCTATCTCTGGACACATCAAGGCTAGGCTGCAGATTCAGCAAAGTCTTCCTCAGCACCCACAGCAATGGAATGGCTTGACTAATGGATGCAGCGTTGCCACTCGCTGCCTGAGTGGCATGTTCAAACGGCCTCAAAATTGATATCACTGAGTCCATGAGTTGCCACTGTTCAGTTGTCATAGACATTGAGTCCCCTGAACTGTCCCGACTAGTGTGCATTACTAGGTATTCAGAGATGGCTTTGTACTGCTCATACAACTGCTCTGCCATGTAAAGTGTCAAGTTCCAGCACATGACAATTTCAAGCTTGAGGCAGTGCTGAGGGAGGTTGTTTAGAATCTGCAGCTGCCTAAGTTGGTCATGGGCCTTTCTGGAGCATGCAAAGTGTGTACAAATGCGGCATGCAACAGTCAGCATTTACTTTATGTCAGGGTGCTACGGAAACTCCTGTACCACAAGATTTAAACAATGGGCCATGCAGGGAACCCTCACAAAGCCACCATTGCTGATACATTTAATGATGTTTGATCAATTGTCACTAGTTATGAAGCCAGCTTTTAGGGACAGAGGGTTCAGCCACTGATCAGTTTCTGTCAATAGCAAGTCTAGCATGTTTTCACCTGTATGTGACCTTGCTACACTGTGCATTGCAAGTGTCACATGCTGTCTAATTCCATGAAGATTGCTACCATGACAGTCTGACTTATTACACTGCTTTCCAATCCTGCCAGCACAGACAACCTCCAGTACCTGCGCCTAATGTGCAGTAATACACAGATAGGAACTACCCACCATTTTGCCACTTGTTCACATATCCATACTTAAGAGAATGTAAGGTGATAAGGAATGTTGAAGGGCAGGTCTTACAGACTCTGTCACAGTCCAATATAATTCTGGGACAGCACGGGTGGAAAAGTAGGTCCTGAACAGGATTTTCTATTTGAGACAAGTGCATGCCGCAAAATGCCAGAATCCAGAATTCTCCACAAAGGAGAAGGGCAAAAGGTCAATTGCCAGCATTTCCTCTATAGCAGCATTCAAGTCACGTGATACTACATGATTTGGTGGGTATTTCATGTTCCAGGCAAAAATATTGTGAAGTGTGGGCTGCATTGTTACCCGTTTTGCACGTGGCATGCCAAATGGCTCTGCTCTGTGAACTGCCATGGAGGGGGTGCTTTTGCCATGTGATGAGGGGTGCACAAGTCAACAAATGATGTTATTTTCCCTGTTTTAAGCACAGGGGTTGATGTACTAGAAATACTGCATAAACCACCACCACTGCTACTCTGACCACTACCTGACAATTCAAAATCCTCCTCCTCCTCGTGCTTGTAGTAATCCTCAGGTGTTATATCACCAATACTACACACATGGCCACTTTGTCTACTTACACTCAAGGAAGGGGATACCATACTCAATAAGGTGGATGAGGGTGAACACCCCACTGTGGCATTAGCTCCCCTCTGGTGCCAAGTTCACAGTGCCATGTGCCTGCTCTTCAGGTGGCTACCCTTTTTATCACACCTCACATGTGCTTGGCAAAGTTGGCAGATTGCCACTGTATTATCACTTGCATCTTGTACAAAAAAATCCCAAAACAGGGATTTTGATGCCCTACTTTTCACATGTCCCTGATGCTGCATATTGGACTCCAGTTTTTGTGCCACTGAAATAGGGAGTGTACTGCATGATTTCTGTTGCTGGGCACACTTGGACTCTACCTGACCATCACAATCTATGACTATTACTGGGTCATCATCATCAACAGACACAGCTACATCAGAACTTTGAGGAGGGGGTGATTTACTAACAGACTGCTTACACAAAGCCATCTTTACTTTTTTTTCTCAGGTTCCCAGCTGGGGTCGCTAAAATCATCATCATACCCATCATCCTCATCCTCATCCACAAATTCAGTTTGGCTGCTGTCCTGTGGAGAGCATGTTCTAACCACAGCCTCAGTATAATCATCCACTATTTTTTCATCAACATTTGAATCATTGGATGGGCCAGGCATAACCTCAATAACACTGGAAACATGAGATTGTAAATCATCGTTAGGATCAGAATCATGTTCATCTACTGTAGGGAACGTGGAGTGTGACATCAACTACACTCTTACTCATGTCTTTGGACTCCACAACATTTTGGAAACCTGTTAACTTGTCATGGGTTGAACTTGGGTCAACACTCATGCCATCACCAACTTCACTACTGCCACCACCAGTGGGGACAGCAGCATTTCCAACCATCATTGAAGTAACTGATTGCGCTGTGAAAAACACAGTCAGCGAAATCCCTTTACTGCCATCAACTATTCTCTTCTGCTGTGTACTACCACGCCCATGGCCATGGCCACTCTTGCCACTGGCAGCACTTCCACAGCCAGAAACATCTCCGCATGCATGTTTCTTCACGGGGTATTTTGTTGGATTACACAGACAATTAACAACAATTTTAGATTTCTGCACTTTGGGGTGAATGGGAAGCCAAAAAACAACAACTGTGACTTACAGATGGAGACTGGGCACTAAAGAAATGCAGCTGCACAGGCACAACAACATCTTAACCAGTGGTCACAAATCCAAAACTGGAAAAATAATACCTGCTTTTGTGTGGTGGCGGGGGTTACAGCTGCAGTACCACTACCTAGATAGGACAAAACATTAAAGAATACTGCTGACTGATAAGAGATTCAGAGTGCTGCGATTACGGTGACACAATAAAATGTGTATCACCTGATGGCACGCATGCACACACACACACACACACACTAAAAGTAATGCTCAGAAAATTTAGCAGTTCAGTATACTAAAGCCAAATGTTTTAAATCAGCTGGAAAAATGCACAGCACCACAGCAAACAGCAAAAAATGATCAAAATGTACTATGAGTTTACTGTGTGTACATCCATTGAACACACAAATACTAACACACTACCCAACAACAGTTGGAAAGATTGCCTTCCTCACTGTGAAACTCCCTTCACCACAGATCCGCCCCTCCCTGAAGCACACTTCTACAGTGTCTGTCAGTGTCCAGACTGAATGTTGTAAATTAACATTCAAAATGCACACAAAAACAATCACCACTCGATGATAAAAGCACAGGAGGGTTTTCTGCAATCTGTGTACTAAATTGTGACCAAAACATTTGTCTCAAAAATGCTTTTAAAAAAGGTTTTTCAATGGTTTGATTCTCAGAGCTCTGAAAACAAACTGTCTCCAGCTTTCCACTACACACACTACTTAGAACTGAGGCTGTGCAAGACAATTTAGAGCCCATGTGACCTGCCATCCCATGATTCACTGCAAAATTCACCTTACAGGCCAAAACAAAGGCAAAGTTAATGCATTCCTTAGGAAACAATGGGACTTCATCTCAATATTCATGGTGAAGTTATTTGCTTTGTGTTGCGGAGTACTTCGCATAACTGTTACTATATGCGAAGTACTCCACGTAGCAAAGTGCATGGACCTCACCCACCACTACTGTATCTGTAACATAGTTTTAAAAAAAAAATTCCCTTTTTGTGACTATGAAATCGTATCCTCATTCATACAGGTCCTTTGAAAGTGGAATAAACAGAATAGAGGAGATATTGCAAGATTCGTTTTTCATGCCAACCCACTTCTTCTGACACATTACATAACCCTATCAGGCCATGACATACACATGAACCAATTGTGAGAGAAGGCTCCTCAGTCCATCACAAGGTGTCACCTATGTGACAGAACACTGTGCTATACCTTCCCAGGCTCAGAGCGGTGGTGTGCCACTGGGTTGGCCCCCACCCAAACCTTGTGTGCTTCCCAGCCAGCTCCCAGAGCTTGGCCCTGAACCTGAGTTGCTGCCACAGGAAGACACAACAAGCCATCCACTGGCCTAATGTCTGGCCCTGCACATAATATTTCACCATAACTTTTAGGTAATTCTATCATCCCATGATAACATGTAATCAATAATCCTGGTAAAAATGTGTACAGTGCAATTATTCATTTAGCAGATCTGTTCTTTCAACAGGGCTACGCATTATTATATTTTACCTTTCTGGGCATAATTAGTATATTTCCTTAAAACAACAGTTTAATTCCTGTTATGAGTTATTCATTTCAGACGGCATCCCTATACTTTAAATTCACAAATAAATCTGTACAAAGTAAGGTATGGAGTTAATAGGTCTATGCTGTTGTCAAGTATTTGCTTAAGTTGGCCCTAGTGTAATAACATAAGACTGAAAATGTTATTAGGCTATAGTACAGGTTGAGAAACTATCACATTACCTGTTGCGCTGTGCCACTTTCTTTGGGAGTGGGAACTGTGGTAGATAAGTGACTATTCATTTCTGTGGCAGAATGCAACGCTGTCATTAGCTAATGTATGACGTGATAGCACTGATAACATCACATGCTGAACACTGAGGGGTTTGGGATATAAAAGGAAGGGAAGGGAACCAGATGCTATGGAAAAACTAAATATTAATAAAGAATCACCAAGAACAGTGAATTCTGTGGCATTGCAGATATTCTGCAGTAGGTCTCAAGTTCTGTGCATAATTCTGTGTCTGCAGAATTCAAGGGGCCTTGCTTGAAGAACATCAATCTAAAACCAGAACCAGGGTGCTGGACTTTAGAAAGATAAGATAATACAAAATGAGGACTGCAATACAGCAACACCTCAATCTAAGCAAATTGGTACTGGCAGAAAATAAGTGGGCAATCATTAAGAAAGCAATCTCAGATGTTACTCAAATGTTTGTTAGGTATATAAATAAGAATAAAAGGCTCAAGACACTATTAAAGTTGAATAAACTGAAAAGTTTGTAGTAAGGACAAAAAGACAAAGCTGTTAGCAAAAATCCCATAAAAGGGCTAATTTGGGCCTGGAACTGTAGATTGCAGATGGAGCTAAGAGTAATAACAAGACATTATTCAGGTACATATGGGAGAAAAGTAAAATTTACAAGAACATCAAGAGGCTAAAAAATGTCTAGTTAGACCTTGCAGATGATGCGGACAAAGTAAACAGTCCAAATGACTATCTGAGCTCAGTAGTGATAGCTGAAAGTGACAAACCCCTGCCTGAGAGCAAGGATAGGTACAGTATAAGTGAAAAAGCAAGGCAGATCAGTCATGGAGTACTTTACAGAGGAAAGGGTAGGGCCCTGAAAGGATTTAGAAACATAGAAACATAGAAGTTGACGGCAGATAAGGACCGCAAGGCCCATCCAGTCTGCCCATTTCATGTGCTAAATGCAATCAAATCACCAGGGCTAAATGATGTACACCCACAGGAGTTGAAGGAGATGAGTCATATGCTGGTGGCAGCCCTGTGTGACCTTTTTGTCTGTTTTTTTCATCAGGAGATGGATTGGATTAATACCATATTTTCAGACACATTTGACATTTAACATAGACATTTTAGAATACAAGGGTGTGGTGTGTACATATATGGAACCCAAACAAACACAGGGGATAAAGAAATAAGTGCCTTAACTAGACAATTATTTTGTTCTCACTTCTGTTTGTTTGGGCTACATTTAACATAGAGCAGCACGTAGAATAACCATATGAAAATCTTATAATAGCAAGCACATTAAAAACACGTCATAATCACAGCTACAGACAAAATGAATTTATAAGCATTCTTTCAACCTCTGTTTGAAACAGAGGCAGAGTGCTCTAAAGTCAGTCAAATTCAATATGGAATTTTAAAAGGTAGGACCAACAGTAGTGAATGAGCATTCACTGAATGTTGTTTTACACCATTTAACATAGAACTTCCTTGTATTGGGGTTTGTGATTAAATATGAAATAGATTATTCATACATTAAGTTGCAAAATCTGTTAGGCACTTATTCATTTCTACATTGTGTGTTAGTGAGCATCAGTTTTGAAAAATTCAGAATTCAGGAGGCAACATGTTCAGTGTTTTTTTTTATTTGTACAGAGTGTAATAGTGAGATCTGACAGGAACACATAGGGTAAACCTATAAATGTTTTTATTGACAATTACAGTATACAGTTCCTTTACTTGTATTCCAGAGCAGTGTAAAACAAGCTACTGTATTTTCATAGTCTAAATGAGCAATAACATTTGCTTTGCTGTATTTCTTCATTTTAAGTAAGAGAATAAACATATATACTGTAAAACCCAATTCCCAATTACTTTTTTTAATCAAGTCTGAGTTTCAAAAGTTAATAGCCTATTGAAATTTCTTCTCAGATATTTCAATGATAATATACAATCTAAAACATTTTGATTTTAGCTTAACAGGACCAGAACATCCTTGGCTCGGGCCAGCATCTAAGCAGTTCCAAATAACACTATGTTTGTTTTGGATTTATTGAAGGCAAGACATCATAGGCATAGCTGGAGTGGGGGGTCCTGGGTGCAAACCCCCCCCCCACACATACACTTTTCAATGTTTAAAAACTGTGGCATTGACACTGTCAGAGAATACTCACTCGTGGCAGCTGAGCCTCAGCGTCAAGGTTGGGAAATCAAAGGGCAGTAGCCAGCAGCAAGCTCATGAAGCAGGCGGACGTCAACTCATGAATATGCAGCCAAGCCCCCCTACCCACCCACCAGGGACAGGACAACTCTCACTGGTCAGATGATTTTGTTGCTGCATGGTCAGGTGGTGTCAGAGGAGTTAAGAGCATGTGAATCACGTGACACAGTCGGATTCTTGCCACAGTATGTTGATTGTGTCAGTGAGCTCTCTTGGCTTCTCGGCTTCCCAGTTCATCTGTTTTTGCTCATCTTTCAGCATGGCAGCAACAAAAGGAATTAAATTTCAGACCAGTCTGACTCGGTCTCTTGGTGGGGGGTGGACAGCTTGGGGAGCGTGAGGGGGACAGGTGGTCTTGCAAGTTCCCCTAGTTCCACAGTCTAACCCGGGGCCGCAGCAAGGCAGCAGAAAGTGGCAATCAGCATCGTGCCTTCTGCCTAAAGCCATGCTGATTGTTGTGTTAAACTGTCAAGCACTGACAGGAAACAAAAAGGTAGATGAGGTAAAGGAAAAGCGACACAATTGAGTGTGAGAAATGAGATGAAAGGGGAGAAAAAAAACAAGATGTCGGTGTCGATTGGGGCTGCAAGATGAGTTTGGACTTTAAAGGAAATATATGACAATTTTAGGAGTTCCATAGAAATATGCCTGGCAGGTCACAGGAAAGAATATAGGTCAAATTTGAATCAAATGAGGGACACGTTAGGAATTGAAGGAAAGACAAGAGAACCCTATCAGTTCCAGTTCCACACATGATTTACACATGGGAATGATGGGCCACTGGAGTCCTCACAAAATCAAGATTAAAATAAATACTGTTGGACTGGGCAGACTGGATGGGCTACAGGGCCTTTTTCTGCCCAGAATGTCTGTGTTTCTGTGTTTCTAGCACATTTTGACTTTGATACACTATGCATAAATAAAAAGAATTGATATATTTTTTCAAGTACTGACTTAATATCCTGTTTCATTCACTAATGCTGTTCTTTGGATGTTAACACAGCAGGCCACCCCAGTTTTCACGTGGTTCTCCAAACTTAAGCAGGACTCTTTTTTTTTTTTTTTTTGGTAGTGGTCCACTGCTGTTTGTTGTTTTTCATTTGCCACTTGTTGTTCCACTCCTCCCATACATTTAAATCCTTCTGTAGAATGGCTTACTAGTGGCATATTTTAAGGCCATAAAGTACTCCAGGTTCATCATGTCTGTGCTCTGCTACAGAGGCAGAGTAATTTTATTGTTTAAATCACCCTATCCTAAGGACGCTGGGTGCTATACATACTAAATGCAGAATTAAAAAGGGAAAGTTAGAACATAAAAATGGAGGAATGAAATAAATACAAAACAAGTAATTACCTAAATAAACAGTGCTGAAATCCAGAGAAAACAGAATTGATTGGGGTAGTGCTGCCTGTGAGTCCTTAGTAACTGGAATGTTAGAGCAGTGTTGCCAGGAGCCCTAAGTTGGGTTGTTGGGCTGTGATGGGTGGCACACAGCACTTAGCTGAAGTATTGGAGTAGTGCTAGCTGACTGGGAGTCCTTAGTGGGGTGATTGTGGCACTACTATCTGGTAGCCCCCAGCTGAGTTGCTGGAGCTGTGCTGGCTGATTGAAAGCCCATAGTTTGGTTACTGAAGCAGCTGGTAAACCTGAGCTGAGTAGTTTGGGGCAGTACCTACTAGGAGCTCTTAGCTGGATTGTTGCAGGAATTCTCAAAATAAATCTTTAAAACATGAGTGTCATCAACAGGAAATTAAAAGAGATAGAAAGTCAGCAATTAAAGGGGAAATACATGCAATGGAAAGGTGGAACATAAGAGCCAAGATGATAGGTGAGGAACAGAAAACAGAAATGAAAATGGGTAAAGTGAGAATTAAACAATAAAAATTCAAAGGAAGAGCTGGAAAAACAGTAAAGGTGGTGTAGGGATGGTAACAAAATGGGAAGAGATCTAGAGAAGAGAAAGATGTAAATATAACAAGCATTTGTCAATGCCGAATGTTGATTGCTTTGCTCCGTTGAGCTCGATCACTCCCCCTCTCTCACTCGCTCATTCTGTTTATCCTGGTGCTGCAGGCTGCCCTTTTGTACTGGGCTCCTGCCTGCATTGGCACCTTTTTCTGCCCACAAAGAAATCTGCAACTGTCCTGACAGAGCTCCGTTGAGGTCGCTCAGGCCCCTTCTCTCACGCGTTCATTCTGTTTCTCCTGGTGCTGCAGGCTACCCATTTGTACTGGGCTCCTGCCTCTGTTGGTGCCTTTTTCTGCCCACAAAGAAATCTGCAGCAGTCCCAACAGAGCTCCATTGAGCTCACTCACTCCCCCTCTCTCACTAGCTCATTCTGTTTCTGCCAGCACTGCAGGCTTCCCTTTTGTACTGGGATCCTGCCTGTGTTATTGCCTTTTTCTGCCCACAAAGAAATCCGCAACAGTCACGATAGAGCTCCGTTGAGCTCGCTCACTCTGCTTCTCTCACTCACTCATTCTGTTTCTCCCGCTGCTGCAAGCTGCCCTTTTGTACTGGGCCCCTTCCTGCATTGCTGCCTTTTTCTGCCCACAAAGAAATCTACAGCAGTTACAACACAGCTTCGTTGAGCTCACTCACTCCCCCTCCATCACTCGCTCGTTCTGTTTCTCCCTGGGCTGCAGGCTGCCCTTTTGTACTGGGCTACTGCTTGCATTGGTGACTTTTTCTGCCCACCAAGAAATCTGCAGCAGTCCTGACAGAGCTCAGTTGAGCTCGGTTACTCCCCCTCTCTTACTCGCTGGATCCTAATCTGTCCCAAACACTGATTTCCGAAAGTGACTGTGGTATTCTGCACTGGAAACATGAAACCACATTTCGATCAGGATGTGAAAAATGACAGCTGTACTTACTGTTCATTAGGAGGTGCATAAAAATAGCAATGTTGAAAATCTGGGTGAAAATATTACCAAATTAGTAGAAGTTATGGCGTGTGTGTACTGTGCAATGCTGCGCTAAAGTAAAACAATCATTTTTGATTTTCCACCAAATTTGCAACATAGACTTTTGATATCCCACCTCATGAACACTGGCACTGTCATTTCATTAATCAGTCCTGAAAGGTGATTCCACACAGGGACCGCAAAATCACCTTTCAGGATCGATTAATGCCAGGGCAGTGGCTGAATTCATGAGGAGGGGTCCCAAAAACCCCATGTATAAAATTTGGTGCCAAAATTCCAAAAAATGCCTGAGATATGCATCAAAGTTGAAAAAACCCTATTTATGCCATTATACAGCTTACCTGCATTTTCTCAGTTCGCAGTCGGCTTTGAAGAGTGCAGACATGTTCCCAGTCCAACGAAGATAGTTAAGCCAGACTCTGGAGGTAAGTATGGGGTGGGGAGGTGGGGGAGGCAGGGTGCCCAGTGGGTCAGCGCAGGTTGTGGGAGGGGGCAGGGAGACCACGAGGGACCGTTTTCTTTTTTCACAGGTTAAAAAAAAAAATCACAGGACTTTTTTTTTTTACAGGGACATGTGGCACACTAGGGGTGGGCTCCCAGCATGCCAACAGAGTGTTTTGGAGGACAGCTGTGGCAACGGCAGGGGATTAGGCACCTCTGTCAGCACAAAGGGGGTGCAAGAGCCAAGGTGGATTGGGCACCCCCTCGGCACAAATCTACTGGGTTTTTGTGGGGGGGCATTATGCCAATGGGGAGTGGGCTCCCTCCACCAGCAAATCAAACTGGGAGGGAGAACATAATGCATACGGGAGTGAGCTCCCCCGTCAAGCGACTTTAACTAGGAGAGGACTGATGCGATGGGTTGGGGCCCCCATCAGCAAAAACACTGCTTGTGGGGCACATGCTGCTGAGGGGGATTGGGCACCCCCTCAGCAGTGGAGGTGCTTAATATTGTTTGTGAATATGGCGGCAAGCCACTGCCTTGTTCACAAACAATATCACAGTAGCAAGGTTCCGCACAGCAATGACAGGTCGCTACCTCATTGCAGCAGAATGGCTTACACTGCAATGATGAGATGACCCCTGATTGCAGTGGCAGATACCTTACAAGGCTGTGGCATGCTGGCTGAACTAGTGTCAGCAGCAGCATGCCACCCCATTGGGAAAAGCAGGCCAAGCCTCCAAAGGCTGTGGGGGCATTGGTCACAACAGTGCCGCACCTCACAACCTGGCCTGCAGCAAGCTGTAATATATTTCTTGCACATGTCTTAATCAACATAAAGGGAGAAAAAAATCCTGAGTTCAACTTGAAGACCTGGGACTGGGGTGGGATTAGACTAACAACCTGAATTTTGATGCCTTTCGTAACTCAACAGTTATTGCCTGAAAATGCACTAAATTGCACCATTGAACTCTGATTTTTTCAAAATTTTCCAGGGGAGCATGAAATATTTGGAACATCCTCCCCACCAAATCCTCGCTATGCCCCTGGCATGTCGTTGTTGTATTGCCCAAGTCATGAGGCTCAGGGTACCTTACAATAAAAGAACATCAAATAACTGTAAGCAAAACAAAGAAACCATCCAAAAAAAAATCATAATTCTAAAAATCAAAATAAATAATCACTGTAAGTTAATGTAACCAGATGAGACTTGAGTGCCATCTTAAATGTTACCACTGAGGGTGAATTTCAAACAGATAAAGGCAACATGTTTCAGACTAACCAAGTAGCTACCGCAAAGACTCTGTCCCCTTATATCTTTAGCTGGTATTGTGAGACAGAAAACTGACCCCTCTCCCCCATCAGAGTTAAGAGAGCAGACAGGGATGGGTACAGATAGATGAACTTCTAGGTAGCTAGAGCCTACATCATGCAGGGCCTCGTATGTTAGCAAGCCTATCTTGAAGTCAACCCGCTGCCAGTCAGCCAGTGCAGATCATGCAACACCAGGGTGATGTACTCTGATAGCAAAATCCAAGCAATCAACTGGGCTGCCTTGTTCTGGACCAGCTGTATGTGACAAATCAGTCCCTCCGATTAACTTTAAAATTTTCCCCGATTAAGATTAACCGATGACCTGTAAAAAATGTGGGTAAAATATTGTAATTTTTTAAGCTTATTTTGATCTTCACTGAGTGTTGGTCCCAAGTCCAGGATGATATTGCCATCTGTAGGCATTATTATATTTGTAGTATTACAAGCACCTGGTAAATCATTAGTAAATCTAGTGAAAAATAAGGGTGCCAGGATTGAACTCAGGGAAACTACTTTAAGAAAATATTTTGTGATTTCAAATAGAATTTCCAATTCTTAACATTTACTGTCACCCACTTAAGTAGTTCTCAAACCAACCTAGAGAGTAAGAGGCTACCATGATTTTTCCCAGTTTCTGTGATAGGATAGCATGACTCACCTAGCCAAAGGCATTAGTTAAGGCTGATAAACATATCACCTTACAGAAAACCCTGGTCTGATGAGTCAAATACCCTAGTAGTTAATATGGTTAATGCAGTGTTGGTACTATGTCACTTTCTAAACCCATGTAAAGCTGAATGAACCAACTTTCTGATACTAACCAAAACCTGGCTCTCCCTCCGAATCTCCTCCTCCTCAGCCATCAACATCTTTTGATACATATCCACAGGCACGTCCACTCCAAGCACAGAGGAGGTGTCCTCATCTTCTCAGCATGCTCCCACAGTTTCTCCATCAGTAACTCAGAAGCAATCCCAAAATCGCATGAACTCATCTCAGGGGTCCTTATCCACCCTCACTCCATTCCAATGCAGATAACAGGTGTCTACTGCACACCAGGCAAATCCTCAGACGTGGTCACAAATATGATCCAGAATGTTCTGGACCCCCTTCTTAAAGGTGAACATATCATGCTAGATGACTTTAACATTTACTGGTCAGCTGGCACCAAGCTCCCCTCTAATAGCAATCTTCACTCCAAAGTCAAAGCCCTGAATTTGCACTAACTAATCTCAGGGTCCACACACTTCAAACCCAAATCAGACAATCACAACATGATAGACTGGGTGCTAGCATCCCACCCACAAAGAAACTTGTCCTCTGGCACCTTGCCAGACATTTTCAGTGACCATTGTATGATGTATTGCGTGCAGGAAATTAAATCCACCGAAGCCCCCCTCCAAAATAACCTATGCCAGATCCTTCAAATCATTCTACCCTGACAGTTTCACTCAGGATCTCCTAGCAGCCAACTGGTCCCCTGTCCTATAAGCCTTTGATCCAGACAAGACAGTGGTACACTTTTCCTCTCTGTTCTTAGATATTTGAGACAAACCAACCAAGCAGCACAGAGTCTGTGGCCACTACCTCCCTGGACCACACAAGATATAATTGAACTCTTCCAGTGGAGGAACATGGCCTGGGTCAGCCACAAGTTAATGGGTCTACTCCAGGACAAGCAAGCCTACATCACACTTTGTAATCAGTGCACCAGGAGCATATGACTAGCCAAAGATAAATACTTGCACAGCAAACTACCTTGCATGTTCGTGCCCCTTCTAAATTCTGTAAAGTGGTCAATAGCCTAATTAAACCCTCCCCCAGTGGGGAACACTCCCCACCTTGTTCCTCCTTAACTGCCAACACCCTCAACCAATACATCACAGATGGCCCCAGGGTTCTTATCCCTAACATCCACCACCCCCAGCTACCCAATCCACCCACCAGTAGCAACTTCTGCCTGCAGGCAATCTCAGTAGCTAATGTTCACAAGGAGCTTTCAGCACTAAATGAAGCACCCAACTGTGAAGGCAATGGCATTGCACCCAAATTCCTTAAAATCAGTGCTCTAGCAATAGCTGCCCTTACTGCCCACATACTTAATAGATCATTATATACCAGCTCTTTCCTGGCAGCTGTAAGCATGCACTGGTAGTTGCGACCAACAATGGTGGCCCAGCTGACTCACCCTCCAACTACTGGCCAATCACTCTGCTTGCCATCTTCTCCAAAACTCTTAGGAGGTTTATCAGCAGACAGTTATCAAACTACTATGCCCAAACTGGCTTCCTAACTCCCTACCAATTTGAATTTTTCTTCAGCCAGTCAGCCTTTTCCTCCCTTCTTAGAGTCACCAACCACATTCACACCAACATGTACAAGGGTCTGGGCACAGGGGCCATATTATAGACCTAGCAAAGGCTTTGACATCATGGATCACCATCAGCTCTTACTCAAACTAGCTGAATTTGGTGCCTCCCCCTCAGCCCTACCATGATCACATCCTTACCTGACCAACCAATCTGTCAAGATTGGTCCATGCTCCTCCCCTGCCCTACCAGTCCCACAATGCTCAGTCCTGGGGCCCCTGCACTTCGTTACCTACATTAATGATCTACCCAACTCCCTCACTGTTAGCAACATACACATATATGCAGATGACACCATTATCTATGCATTCTGTACCCTACTAAACCCTTCCTTGAGGGTCAACTCCAGCAGGACTTAACTGCAGTACAAAAGTAGTTCCTGGACAATCACCTCATCATGGACCAAAGGAAAACTATGTCCATGTTGTTCAGCACCAGGAATTGGCTCAGATCTACCACCTCACTCTGACTTCACACACTCCTGATGGGTCCTGCCTAGACACAGTTTCCTCCTACAAATACCTTGGTCTCCACCTGGACCAGCACTTTGACTACTTGAAGCACATCTCCCAGGTAGTAACCAAGTCATATGCCAAGTTAGGTACCATGTGTAGAGTAAAGGGGTGCCTCCACTGAGTCATCAGAAAACAGATTGTGGAGCAATCAGTCCTTCATCTTGTAGACTATGGGGATATAGTCTACTTAGGTGCTACCTCCACATCCCTTGATAAACTCTATACTCTGTTCAACACACTGTGTAGATTCGCCCTGGGCTGACCCCTTCCCCCACTGATGCAGTATGTACAGTGAACTAGAGTGGCCCCCTCCCCTCATGAGACAAATGCTGCATACTGCCCTCCTGGGTGCCGAGTAGAGATGCAGCGAATTAAAAATTTGCTGGCGAAGTGCTCACGAAGTGGGCACCTCACGTTGTGCAAAGTGCTCACTTCGCCTTGTCAATACCCCTTCGCGTTGGCATAATGAGAACACGAAGTAAGGCGAAGTCATTGTTTTTAATGGACTTTGCATTCCTCATTATGATTCTAAATGATCCACTTGGTGTTTCAGACTTGGCAGCCCCTCCACAGATCACATGGCTTACAGTACTGTAAGTCACATGCTCTCTAGCCAGGCAGGAAGGAAGTGAGTCACACAGACAGTTTCACTTTCTCCTGTGCAGACTGAGGGAGAGGACTGTGTGTGTGTGTACTAGAGAGAGGAGTGTTTTTTTGATTGCAGAGAGAGTTAAAATTTGATACTTAACCCAACAGCTTTTTTAAAAGCTACATTTTTTTGTCTTTTCTGTAATGTTTTTCACTTAATTTGTTCTTTCTGTAAATTTTATTTTTCTTACCTACTTAGTTGTTTGTCTGTGTGAATGTGACTGTGTGTGTGTTGTGCTTGTGTCATGAGACGGAGCAGGGTGAGGGAATGTCTGGGCCGGGGGCAGCTCTGGGAGAGCGTGATAGTACGTGTCGTTGTACCGTGTGCATGCATGGGGGGCATGGGCACCCATTTGTGTTGGACCGCTCTAAACTTATGAGTGTCCAACCCCCGGAAGCAGGGCCAACACTGCCTCCTGACTGTGAGTCAGTTCAACCACCACCAAGTCCAGCACAAGGTCCTTTGGAGCAGGATGTGCCTGTTCCCCCAGGCCCAGGTGTGGATCCCACCATCAGTACTGTTGAGCAGTGTGAGCAGCCTACTGCCAGTTCATCTGGCCCTCACCTGCCTGTGCCTGGTCTTCCACACACCTCAGTTGTTTGGCAGATTTTTGACTGTGTCGGGAGGGACAGCAGTGTGGTGAAGTGTCGCCTATGTGCGGTGGAGGTGCGCCATGGCCCCGGGGGAGTCACCTGGGGACTGGGGGCCAGTGCACCCATATGCTTAATCACCACCAGTTGGAGTGGCAGACTGCCACAGAACGGACCATGTCTGCACCTGCTGGCCATTCCGTGGCAGAGGGTGCCCCTGTGCATAGTGGGCGTGGCATCCCTAAGAAGAGGAGGGCCACAGCAGCACTTGTTGCTCCACCAGCACCCCCACCACCACCACCACCACTAGCAGGTCAGCCTGTCGAAGGAGTGGACACCAGAGAAGTACCTGTAACACTGTCTGACTTGGCAGTTCTCTGGAGTGCTGTTGAGGAGAACAGCGCGAGGATGAGTGCTGTGGAGCAGCGGCTGGATGACATAGAGGGACATCAGCTTCAAATTATGTCCATGCTGGAACTGCTGCTGGATCACCATAGGATCCCACATTAGTTTTGTTTCCTCACACCATGTTCCCCCCCACCTTCCTTGCTGTGCCATAAAATGTATTCCTCCACCATCCCAGACCCTTATATGTAATTATGCCCTTTTTGTTGTCTTCAGTATCGTTACACTTTGTATTCTGGGGCCCCTTCCTTCTGTTAAGTGTCTGTATGTTTTGTGTGTGTGCGCTGTTTTGGTGCCTCATTTTTCTGCATCCGCAAAAGGCATCTGTCTTGTGTCCAGAAAACTGACAAATGGTAACACATTGAAATGAGATTGTTTCACCACATACAAAGTCCCCCAGAATTTATGGCACACTCAGTCATGCGCACAACAGTGGCACAGAGTCCCCAGATTTTTTCTGCAGCCCCAGAAATGCATCCTCCATGTGTCCAGAAAATTGACAAGTGGTAACACAGTGAAATGAGACTGTTTCAGCACATACAAAGTCCCCCAGAATTTATTGTGCACTCAGTCATGTGCACAACAGTGGCACAGAGTCCCCAGATTTTGCATCCTCCTTGTGTCCAGAAAATTGACAAGTGGTAACACAATGAAATGAGACTGTGTCAGCACATACAAATTCCCCCAGAATTTATGGCGCAGTCAGTCATGCGCACAACAGTGGCACAGAGTCCCCAGATTTTTTCTGCAGGCCCAGAATTCATCCTCCATGTGTCCAGAAAATTGACAAGTGGTAACACGGTGAAATTAGACTGTTTCAGTACATACAAAGTCCCCCAGAATTTATTGTGCACTCAGTCATGCGCACAACAGTGGCACAGAGTCCCTAGATTTTTTCTGCAGGCCCAGAATGCATCCTTCTTGTATGCAGAGAAGTGAAAAGTGATCATCTCAACTGGGTTGAAAGGTGCCCTTTGGATGTACAGTAATAGTAGCCTTGGTGAGTATATATATATATATATATATATATGGTTGTGTATTTTGTAGGTGATGATGAGGGGGGTTGAACTTGACATGGACATGTATTCATGCTATTGTTCTGCATCACACACAGGTGACTCTGTCTCCGAACTGTTGCTGTGCACCGTCCAGTGCTCAATGAGAATTTTTTGCACTGAAATGGAAATGGATAACTCTCAAGCACATGAAGGTAAGTATTTTTTTTTTTTGGGGGGGTGGAATTATATTTTCAGTTTTGTCTGTAATTGTTTCTTATTTTTTTATTTCTTCACAGATTTCATCAGCATCCTTCTGGAGTCCAGTTCTTAATGATGGTCATGGTCATGGAATGAAACAACTTCTGCGTGTTGCATGTGTGCCCAAGCTGGGGTCGGGAAGGGGTGTGCCTGATAATGTTGACAAACTTCTTTGGATAAGGCCACTTTGACAGAACAACAAAGTATCGCAAATTTTCCTAAAAAAAGAAATGAATGACTTCTTAGAAGTTACAACTTCATTATGTGTCCCTCCCTGGTTCTCAAATCTCAATCCCTATTGTCAACCGTTACATTTCAGACTAGAGACACATCTGGTCAAGTACTAAGACAACCTGTTGTTTGCAATATTTGCAGCAGTCTTTACAAAGCAATGAAACGAATGAAATAAAATCTTCATACTTACCAGAATGGATTTCACATGGACATTTCATCTCTTCCTCTCTGTCCGCACAGTATAGCTACAGCATCTTTCCCAACGAGTAATATTACCGATGCAGCCTGTTTTTGTTCTCCTGTAAAAGAAACAAAATAAGTGTACTGTATGTGTTTTGCCACTGCGGCTCTGAAAAGCTACAGAAAACAGAACAGACAACTTAAGGAAGTGAGACAGCATAACAAACATGAGTGCACATACTCACTTTATGGTTTAAATATTAAGAAGCTGGTGGTGGTGGTGCACTGGTAGACCGGTGGTCCATGGGGGGCAGACAGACTCGTGGTGGCAGCAGACTTGGATAACATCAGTCCCGGTAGTGGTGGTGGTCCATGGGGGGCAGACAGACTCATGGTGGCAGCAGACTTGGATAACATCAGTCCCGGTGGTGGTGGTGGTGGTCCATGGGAGGCAGACAGGCTCATGGTGGCAGCAGACTTGTATAACATCAGTCCCACTGGTGGTGGTCCGGGGTGGGCAGACAGACTCATGGTGGCAGCAGACTTGGATAACATCAGTCCCAGTGGTGGTGGTGGTCCATGGGGGGCAGACAGACTCATGGTGGCAGCTGACCTGGATGACATCAGTCCCGGTGGTGGTCGTGGTCCATGGGGGGCAGACAGACTCATGGTGGCAGCAGACTTGGATAACATCAGTCCCGGTGGTGGTGGTCTGGGGTGGGCAGACAGACTCATGGTGGCAGCAGACTTGGATAACATCAGTCCTGATGGTGGTGGTCTGGGGTGGGGGGCACACCGCCTTTTAAATACAGCAGTTAAAACCTGCCACATTAACCACATCATCATCCTCATAAAGAAAACTGCTCTCACAGTCATCGATGTCTGAAGTCTGACCACTGGGAAATTCTTTCTCCATTGTGTCATCATCTACATCAGTGGTGGGCCGTTTCAGGCAGCCACTGTCACTGCCACCAGGATGCTCCATTTCCACATCAGCAAGACCACCATGATTAGGCCGGGGTATGAATACCAAGGTTGCAGTCTGTGCTGGTATGTGCCTCTCATTCATTTTAATGAATGTTAGCAAACTAACATTTGCAGGAGACAGGTTTGTCCGACGATCCATGACTATTGCACCTGCTGAGCTGAATACCCTCTCAACACTTACACTGGAGGGTGGGCATGTGAGGTACTTCAGTGCCACTGCAGTCAGCTCTGGCCATTCACTGACCTTTCCACTCCAGTACAAAAGAGGATCTTCACTTATTGTCAGATGCCTGTTTTCAGACAAATATGACTCAACCATTCTCTGTGCCTCACTAAGTCCAATTGTTGATTCATCATCCTGTTCCCCAGAATCATTGATGTCACAAATACCCAATTGGGACAAAGCCTCCCAAAGCAGGTTGACGCCAACCACTTTGGATGACAGACCACCAGGAACTACAGTCCCCTTACCCTTGTATGATATGCTTGCTGGTCCTCCAGCTACACCTTCAGCTGGATTATGCAGCTGAGGTTTGCAAACCTTGGCATGTGACTTCTGTGCCCCATGAACCAAGCGAACCAGTTGACCACTGATATTTTTTACCTGTTTGGGCCCTCCCTCCAGTACTGATGCAATTCCACGTTTGTATTGTGGGTCCAGCATTGTTGCCATGGCAAAGTTGTCACTACGCTGAATACTTACAATGTGATGATTCTGGTCAAATACTGTCAGCATGTGTTGCAGCAACATACTGCTACCACCGTCTCCGGCAACATCAAGGCTATGCTGTACATTCACCAATGTCTGCCTCAACACCCGCAACAGTGGAATTGATTGGCTAATGGAGACAGACTAGCCACTCACTGCCTGTGTGGCATGTTCAAAAGGCCGCCAAATTGTTATTACAGAGTCCATGAGGTGCCACTGTTCAGTCGTCATAGACATGGAGGCCCCAGAACTGTCACAGCTAGTGTGCATAACAAGATATTCTGTGATGGCTTTGTATTGTCCATACAACCTCTCTGCCATGTATAACGTGGAGTTCCATTGGGTGACAACTTCCAGCTTCAAGCTGTGCTGAGGCAGGCTGTTTTGTATCTGCAACTGCCGCAGTTTGTCACGGGCCTTTCCAGATCTTGAAAAGTGAGAGCAGCTACATCGTGCAGTGGTCAGCATTTCCTTTATGTCAGGGTGCTGCAGAAACTCCTAAACCACAAGATTTAAACAGAGGGCCATGCATGGAACACGAAAAAAAACACTATTCGTGATGCATTTCACCACATTTGACCCATTGTCACTTGCTATGAACCCAGCTCTCAGGGACAAAGGGTTTAGCCATTTGTCAATTTCAGTCAGCACCATGTCCAACATGTTCTTACCAATGTGTGAACAGGTCACACTGCACATAGCAATTGTTGCATGCTGGCGAATTCCAGGAAGATTGCTACTGTGACAATCCACCCTCCTGCACTGATTATTCACACTACCAGCATCACAAACAACCCCCGGCACCTGCGCCCAGTGTGCAATTATACACAGATATGAACTCCCAGCTATTTTGCCACTTGTCCACATATCCATACTTAAATGGATGAATGGAGAGGAGGAATGTTGAAGGGCATGTCTTACTGAGTCTTAGACAGTGCGGAACAACTCGGGAACATCACGAGTAGAAAAGTATGTCCTGGATGGGACTTTCCATTTTAGACAGGCACAGGCAGCAAACCACCGGAATCCAGAATTCTCCACAAAGGAGAAGGCAAAAGATTGATTGCCAGCATTTCCGCTACAGCAGCATTAAGTTCACGTGACACTGTATGATTGGGGGGGTACTTCAGCTGATGTGCAAAAACACTCTGTAATGTGGACAGACTTAAATGTTTTACAGGGTGTGTGTGTTGGTCACAAATGGTTGTACTCTGTGATGAATGGCATTGGCACAGGGTGGAGTGTGGACATTTCATGAAGACGGTTGCACAGGTGATGATGACAAACCCAGAAATGATGTTATTTTTCCAGATTTGCCAACTGGAGTTGATGTACCACTTGCACTAGATGTACTGCATTCACCACCACCACCACAAAAACTGCTACTCTCACCAGCACTGGACAACATTTCAAAGTCATTATGGTCCTCCACCTCATCATGCCTGTTGTAATCCTCTGCTCTTATTACCGCTCTACTGCACACGTTTAATTTCCTACTGGGCTTAACAGTCATGGAAGGGGATAACATGCTGGCTATGGTTGTCGCCGGTGATACGGGTGAATGCCCAAGTCTGGTATTAGCTGCCAGCTTGTGCTGGGTCCAGAGAGTCAAGTGCCTATTCTTAAGATGTGTATGCTGTCCTGTCCCAAGATAGCTCCCCTTTTTACCTCAACTCACACGCACATAGCAAACCTGGCAGATTGCAACTGAGTCATCATTTGCATCTTGAACTAAAAAATCCCAAGCAAGGTACTGTGATGCTCTGCTTTTAACATGTCCATGATGATGTGGCTTATTTAAGTCTGTTATTTTAAGCACTGAAGTGGGGGGGGCACGTGATGTTTCTGGCACTGCACACCTGGACTGCAACTGACCACCATGACTACCTATCATATTGAGTACTGGGTCATCATCATCATCATCATCATCCACTAAAACCGGTACATCTCAAGTTTTTACGGGAAGGGGATTCCTGCAAACAGATTCAGAAATTTCAGACACAGCCACTTTTAATTTCTTTTTCTCCGATTCTCAAATGGGGTCAATTAAATAATCATCATATTCATCAACGTCACTGTCACACACATCCACATCTTCTGCTTGGCTGCTAACATGTGGACTGCATGTTGCAACAACAGCAACATCATCATCATCAGCATCATCACATTCATCATCAGCATTTACACCACCATCACCTGATATTTTTTCACCACACTGCGAATCACTGTTGCATGGAAAATGAGTGACGTTAAGTGCCATGGTGGATGGAATATCACATTGTATGCTATCGTTGACATGATCATCAGAATCAGGTTCAGTTAATGGGATGTTACTGGGAAGTATGACATCATCTACACTGTCACTCACTTGCACTGCTTCACACTCAATATGTTTGGATACAGTACACTGGTCGGAATTAGAACTTGACGCATCAATGCTAATACTACCTCCACCACTACTAACACCAGTAACACTAACACCACCGGCTGGGAAAACATCATCTCCTCCAACTATCAGTGAAGCTACTGATTGGGCTGTAAAAAACATTGCAGGAGAAATACCTTTCCTCACATCACCTATGCACTTCTCCATCCGCGTACTACTACCACGCCCACAGACCCTCTTACTGCCAACATTGCCATGGCCAGAAACAGCTTCACTTGCACGTCTCTTTGCAGACATTTTGGGGGATCAACCACAAATATTATTACCAAATTCAGATTTTTATATGTTCACTTTCTGACTGGAGGGTCGCTACTCACTACTATCGCTAGCTGGATGTGAAGCAAAATAAACAACTGTGGCTTCAGCAACAGATAAGGGGACTACTGTGTTGTGACACTGTCATGGAATTAAAACAACTTCAGTAACCAGTGGTGCTGATGGGGTCACAAAAACAAACCAGTCTGGTAAAAATACCTTTTCAACTTTGGGGCCGGGGGGGCACTGAATACAGACAGTGCTGATTTTTACTTCACTACAAACAGCAACACTAAGAACAGAGAACACGATCGCAGTACAAAATCAGGCAGCTGCAGTGGATAGCAGGTTCACACTGCTGCGCTTAGTTGCACTTACACTGATCTGTGTCAAATTTTAAAAGGTGTATTAGATTTGATGCACGCAACACTGCACACACAACACAGAACACTTTGTGTACAATGCTGAACGAGGAATGCGATGCAAATGCAAAAGTTCAGTGTACTCAGTGCCACGTAATGTAAATTTGTAATTTAAACAACCTGACCTTATGAAATGCTGCACCACATTCACACAACAAGCAGCAAGAAAATGTGTACTATCACTGACAATTTTACTATGTGTACAGTAACACAGTCAGTTATATAACAAAAATATTGCCAAAACACAAAGAAATCACTAGTTCTTCAACTTAAATCTACCTACACACAGATACGCCCCTCCCCCACACAGCACACTTCACTGTCTTTCACCACACACACTCAACATTGTAAATTTACATTCAAAATCCACACACAAACAGAAACGCTCGATGATGTGAGCACAGGAGGGTTTACTACAATCAATGAACTACAGTTGGATTCCCCCCAAAAAAGCAAAAATGCTTTTTGAACAGCTTTTAAAAGATTCCTACAGACAGCTATCAGAGCACACTGTCTCCTACTCCTTCCTACTCATACTACCTCGAACTGAGGCTGTGCAGATCAGTATAGAGCCCATGTGACCTGAACTCCCATGAATCACTGCAAAATCCTCCTTCGGAGCTCAAAAACAAGGCGAAGTGAGGCGAAGTGAACTGCCATCAATGTACTTCGCCTTAAAAATTGAAAGAGAAGTGACCAGTGGAGGCGAAGTAATGCGAAGTCACTGTTTTCAATGCACTTTGCCTTCCTCATTATAACGTGAAGTACTCCGCTTCACATTGCGGAGCACTCCGTGAATCTGCCTTCGCTTCGCGAATCACTTCGCGGAGCAGATTGATCCCACTTCACCCACCACTAGTGCTGAGTACTGGGTACTGGGAGCGTCAGCAGTGCTTGAACGTCAGACGTCCCTATTGGCAATGGCATGCAATGCTCCAAGTTGCATCTGGTTGTCTTGATGATGGTGATGCCCTGCGGCTGATCCTCTCTGACTGGCATTGCCTTGGAATAAGTGGCCAAGGCATGTAACCGAAGAATTGAATTGGTCAGAGAGGAAGGGAAAGGAGAAGACATCACATCCAGTGTACTGGAGGTGTAAGAGCTTAAAGTTATAGCAGGCTGAAGGAGCAGAAAGGCAGAAGGCAAGGGCCACTAGTTATTTTTAAAAGTTTCCATTCTGGGCTAGCGGTGTGGTGGTGGCAGAGTTGGGGGGGCAGTCAGGGCCTCACAAGTTAGGGTTGCCAGTAGTCCACACGGTGTACACAGCAAAGCAATAGTTCTGGTGCCACACACCACAAACCTATGGTGCTGTACTGCAGGTGGGGGGGGGGGATTCATGGTGGCTTGTGGCGGATTGAACTTTGATGTGGTGGAGTCATGGAGAAGCCCGAGAAGGGCACCAGCCGGAACACATCAGAGTTTTGTTCTGAACAGAACTCCGTTATGTGCTGGCTGGTGCCCTTCTTGGACTTCTCATTCTGGTTCCAGTTCCGCTGATGATCTCCTAGCAGTGCCTGGCATGGCAGTTCAGCTCCAGCAAAGGTCAAGGGGAAAAAAACAGGTGGTTTGTGAAAACTGTCCGGTGGTCATTGTTTGATAATTTCATTGTACATCATTCTGTCTCTAGCCACTGTGCTGCTGGTACAGTTCCTGTCTGCGAGCTACCAGCTCCAGGAGGACAATTTCAATAGAAAACTGTTATGGAGTGCAGGAGTGGAAGTTGTGGAACTGCATGGTCCAGGTCTGAATGGAATGTGAAAAATTAAGGAAGTATTTATTTCCAGTGAAGGCAAATTGTGTTTGTGGGCTGGCTGCCTACATCATTGTAAATTGAATTAGTCTAGTTAGGATTGTTATTATGAAGGGTGCATCATTTTGCAAATTGAAATTCCCCATCACGGTGTCTACTACTTAAAGTACGGGGTAGTCCTGGCTGATGCAAATCACAGAAAGTTTTATATATCCACCAGAACATCTGAAATTATTTTTCAAGTAATTTGGCAGATTTCTTTTCATGCAGGAGAAGGCGTGCAGCCCGACACTGGGAATGAACCTGGGTCAAAAGCTTGACACTCCTGCCCACTATGCTTATAGCAACTGCTTTGAACTTATAGGGACACTGTCAACCTATCTTTCATCATATTATTTCAGTTAAAAACCTACATTTTATCATTGTTTACCTTCTCTAAAATTCATTGATGTTGCTGTTTGTTTTGTCTGTCTCTGAAATGCATGGTAATGTACATTTATAAACAACTTTGTTTTGTTTCAAATCCTGGATCTGTTCTTATTGAATACTTCCTGAACATTAGAAGTACCCCCAAACAGTGCAATCACTCATGAGGCAGTAGCCTCCTAAACTCCCACTGCATCATGAGCAGCTAGACTGTGCTGGAGGTGTTCCTAAATCCAGAAAAGATGCAGTGAGAGTTGATCAAGGAATGTAAACAAACCTGTTTTTGTGTGGTAACACCAATATGATGGGCAATCTGTTCTTAACTTTTTTAAAGAAAAAAAGAATCAGAATCAAACTACCAGCTACATCAGCAGTCTTTACAGAATGTTGGCAATCATAACATGTTTTTTTTTTAAACTAGGGACACTTCGAGACCAAAGGGGGCTGACAATGTCCCTTTAAATACTTTCTAGACAGTTGATTTTTTCCATTATTGGTCTTTAAATATTTCTCATTAACAAATGCTTATTCTGATTCTTTTTTTTTTGGAGGGGGGAGAAAAGGATTTTAGCAGCTATTCACATATTACTAATAACAGAGAATGTGATGGTGAAAGCGACTTGGAACCTACCTTGTCTGCCCCTCCAGCTGAACAATCGCAACTAGAACCAATAAGTACATGGACATGCATCTAAGCTTGTCAGCTGGAATGCTGCCTCTACTCCTACTGTGTAACCCACAGTAACTTTATTCCTTAGGAAATTTTTTACAGTATCTTTGCTTTGAACATGTGATCACTATCTTACACAGCCTTACCAGGTAGGGTATTCCACATGTTAACTGCTTTTTACATGAAGTAATGCCTCCTAATGTTTCCCCTTATTGTGCCCCTCCCACACCCATTTGAGTGCACGTCATGTAGTTTGGCATGCATTCACCAGCTCAAACTTCTGTATTTACTCCACCCCGTCTATCCCCTTTTCAGTGTTTTGGAACACTGTTGTCATATCCCATCTCTGCCTTCTCTTACTAGGCTGAATAATTTGAGTTTATCCATCCTCTCTTCGTAGTTATTTCAGCCGTGGCAATGGGCTTGATGGGCTGTGCTGGACCAACTTGATGACTTCAGTGTCCTTTCTGTACTGTGAGGATCAGAACTGGACACAGTCCTCCCTGCGAGGTCTAACCACAACCTTATCCAGGGGGAGGATCACCTCCTTTGACTTGTTGGTTAAACCCTCCTCCTAAAGCAGCCCAGCATCATGTTTACTCTCTTGACTGTGGCAGCATATTGAAAGAGAGGTAACATAATCTAAGAACAAGTTATAAATCAAAGTAACAAAGGTACTGAAGGCCATCAAAGTATGTGATGTTTGTAATTTATTGGCTAATGGCAGGAATTGAGTGCTGATGAGAAAGACAGCCCTGTCTCTAATGCCCACCAAAATACCTGCCCCCAGCATCCACTGCATAATGGCCCCCTATGTAAGGATGGGAAAATCAGATTGAGTAAGTTCAGAAGTTTTCAAACATGGTATTTTCTGTAAAAGGAGCTTATTAGAATATTTCATAACCTTCAAATGGTACACCACACCCATCCAAAGCACTGCCCCCAACAGCACTGTATCAAATGAAGGTCAGCAAACCTTGTTCAGTCAGTACTTATATAGTTCTGACATTTGTAGTGTTTGATTTGACTGCGATAAACAGTACATAAATTTAATTTAAGAAAATAATCAGCTTACTAACTACTGAAAGCTGTTGGATGATGTACTTTTTTTCCTGTAATTGCACTGTCATAATTAGCTGAACCTCTTCTTCTCCTCCTCCCCATACAGTGATAACACAATGTTATATTTCAGCTTTTGCTATGCTGGGGACATACTGCTAAGTAATACATAATAATATAGATCATTTGGGAGAAATGCCACCAAAGTCGTTTATATTTTCCTACAAACCTAAGTCATAATGTGCAAAGAACAATTAAAAAAATACTCAGTGGCACAGACCATAACAAATCATGCTGTTACCAGCAAAAAGGGGGGGACTTCTAAAAACATTATTATCTTTGAAGGACACTCTTGTTTACTGAAAATGCCAGATTCATGCCGAGGGTTGTGTTATGTGCAGTGATAATATGGCTCTATATTCAGATGGGTGGTGCACACTAGACAGGGCACACTGCTTGTCTGAATATAGCACCCTGACAAGGCCTTGCTGTATCTCACATGCTTTGGTCATGGGTCTGCAGTGCAACCAGCTCTGAATATGAGGCTAATGTCTCTTTTGCAAGGGCAACCTGCATACTTGGGTGTGTAGTAGTGCAGAGTTCATAAGCCTACTACATATCCACATATCTACAACATATTGAGGCATAGCTGAGTGTGTGCTATCCAGATTAAAGAATTACAAATTCGGAATGAGACCTGTTTAAACATCCAGCAATTGCGTTGGTAGTTTATTTTGATTAACACATACCAGAAGAAGTTTCACAGAAGGCTGGAAAATAATGAATCCTGTCTGACATTGCTCTGTTAGGATGAGCTTTATGTGAGAAGTACAGACCCAGTCTGTGACTGGCATTTGGAAGAAAAGTGCAGCTGTTACCATGTTGCAGTAGGTATGTCAAGTACACTGCAGCAGTGGAATGTAGCACTGTAGTTGTGGGACCTAACAAAACATATCATCTGCTTTCAGGCAAAAAATGGTTACAAACATTTCTTTAAAGGGAATAAATACCTTCAAGTTGACTATGTAGTTCCACCTTGCTGAAACTAGTCAAATTATCAGACAGCCTTGTCTTTGGTTATGTTTGTGTGTTTGTTAATGTATGAGTATGCCAAACATGACTGGACAGCACCTTTCTCAAGAAGTCTGGGCAGTCACTATGTTAATGCCTCACCAACTCCCATTCCAAGAACTGTAGGAACGGGAGCTGGTTTGATGCTGATATCCTAGACAGTGCCCACACTCACTCATTAAGTCACTAACTCTATCTAGCTACCTATCTACCTATCTATCTATGTAACTGACTATCATCTATCTATCCATCTATCTATCATGCAATAGGTGCAGACTCAGATGACTGCTGATAAGCACCTTTATCATATCAACTATGTGAATAAATTGGTGACTAAGAATTGATTAGTATAGTACTGTTGTCATAACTGATTTATTCATATAGTATTTGCCTATGTGTGTGCAGGTACACATGCAACCCAAAACTGTGGCTTCCCACGCCTTGACTCGTATCTGATCCATATTCAGGGCATGCTTGCAACACCTGTGGGTGTTGAAGATCCCTTCAAAGCACACTTCTGTGTTTCTTAGCACATGGCCAAGCATCAAAGAGCCCTCAAGGGCGCCCCTGCATCCCCTGCTCTGCAGTAATAGTGGTGGTGGCATACACATTCTAAAATGTGTCACAATACCCCGAAAATGCAACAGAAAGTATGAAAAATCCTATAACTTCTTGGGGGGTCTAGTCCCCCGGACTCTTAGAATTGCATACCTTGTTGAAAAGGTCACCACATGCCACTGGTGTATATTGATATTGGTCCATGGTTGTTTAGGTTGGTTTTGTCTCCTGATTTACAGATTGGTGAATCTATAAAGGTTTTCAGAATGCTTGGATTTTTGTTCATGGTTAAAGATAAGTCAAAAACAACAATTAATAGTTTAGTTAATAAATAAGCTTCAAACTTGAAGACCTGAAGTTGCAAGTTGCCTGAATCATAGTCTTTGTTTATTTTATGAGTACTGCACATTAAGTCAAATGCTTCTTTCTCACTGACTTGCAAAAGACATATTTCTTAAACAAAATTGGCTATCATACTGGTGAAGGGTCTGCATCAAAAGCCCTACAAGGAGATGATTAAGGAGCTAAATATGTACACCCTAGAGGAGAGGAGGGAAAGGAGGATATCATAGAGACCTTTAAATACTTCATGGGGGGGGGTAAGTAAGATACAAAAGGGAGGTAATTTTCAGAGAAAAAGGTGCTCTAGAACAAGAGTGCATTTTATGAAACTGGAGTTGGGGGTCAATTCAGGAGGGATGTGAGGAAGTACTTCTTCACAGAAAGGGTGGTAGATGGCTGAAACAACCTTCCAGTGGAGGCAGTGGAGGTGAAAACAGTGATGGGGTTCAAAAATGCCTTGAACTAGTAAAAGGGAATTGTAGGGCTAAAGAAGGGAAGGGAAGAGATGGCACAGTAGATCAAGTTGGGTCTGCAGCAAAAGACAAAGGTTTAAAAAAATGGGCAGACTGGGTGGGGCTAGTGGCTCTTATCTTCTGTCACATTCTATGTTTCTATGCATGTTTCTATGAATGTTGCCACTAAGGCAGCCATACCTCTGAGGCAGGTCTGCCTCAGAGGTAGACATTTATGGATAGGGCTCCTCGCAGGCAGGGCTTTAACCTCTACAGCTAAAGGGCTTTGTAACATGGCAATATATATATAATGCACTAAAACAGCTAACTGATTGGTCAAAACACCACACATAGCACAAGTTGGAGATAGTAATTCCCTAGTACTGCCTGCTCCAATTTGTAGTACTGCAGCAAACCACTGTTAAATTGCCAGCAAGACATCTCATACATATAGTTCAGTTTTGTCCCACCCATCCATGCAGTGGACCATTACTATCACAAGAAATAGTGAACTCCTGGTAGGGCAGTGAAAGAGGAAAAAATGCTGAAATCTAAAATTACCTTTGAAGTGTGTTGATCAGTGTAAATCAAAGTATAGGTCAATGGAAAGTTTGCTTGTAGTGAACTAGCCTAAAAAATAATTCTTAACACCATGACTTGCAATGTTCAGCAGTCGTGGAAGCAGTTTCCGAGTACTAGTTGTACAAAAAGATATGCAAAATCCTGAGGAAATCAATCCCAAGATGCACGGCAGCATTAATCAAACTGTCTTTAAATGTATCCCTGTATAATGCAGATAGGTGTAGAAAAACGTATACCGCCTCAAAACTCATAAAATACAACAGAATGTGTTATACTGTAAAAAAAGTGTAATATATCCATGCATTTGTTTTGCTGCATCAGTATATGAATAAATGTTAACATCCTTATCACATGGTATACTGAATTACAGTAAAAGTATTCGACTCCCTAAACTGTTCTTTGTGCCTATGTTTTATAAATAATTGCCATTTCTAATGATGTGTTCAGCAGCGCTTGTCATGTTACAAGTGCATTAAGCCACTCTGAAGGAGGCTTTTACTGGGGAATTAATGCATGATTGGGTGGTTGTAGGCACTCAGCCAGAACCCCCCACAACCATGCATTAATTCCCCAGTAGAAGCCTCTTTTGTTGTGGCTTAATGCTTACATGGTTCACTGCTGTGTCAGCTTGATTGCATTGTGGAAAGGTCTACAACATGATAAACTGGGAGTTCAAATCCGGACAAGATCTCTTCAGATTTCTTTTTCAGAATTTTTACTAGAGTGGCGATCCATGGTGGCATGGAGTTAGAATAGTAAATGTATAGAAGGGACTTAAATGTGAGAAAGAATAAGTGCAACAGTAAAGTGCTGCCTCAGAGGAAATGTTAGTTTAAGAAGTGAGTTTCTTGCCTCTGACTTTTAAACAATTAAACTTAACCCTTGTTCTAGAAACCCTTCCCAATGAAGCAACACCACACCTTGTTTAGTTGGTTGCTCAGTCGGTTATATTCATTCAACAAATTCCAAACATCATTACTTATTCATTATTTACATTTTGATGTATTCCTTTCATCAGTCCATCTTCACACATTATCATATCCTTATTTCAACGTCTTTATTTCATTTCCAACATCCAATATCAATCCAGTTTAATATTTTCCTCCAGATGTACATCCAGAGTGCACTTTTTCTCATTTTATTTATATCTTCTCCGCCTTAGTCTGGGTCAGGATGTACATGCATGGCCCTTCTTCATAGCTATCCTGGGTGTACTTCCGGGAGTAGTTCTCCCTCCTCACCCTAGGTGTACACCAAGGTTGGATTCCCCCCACCCTTTTTCTGCCTTTTCTTTTACTGTTTTTCCTTTATTTTTTGTAATTCCCTTCATTTCCCTCTGTTCCTGCTGTCCACCTTCAGCAGTCCTGTTTCTCCCACACCTGCTGAATCAGTGGTCCTTTTCTCCCATACCTGCTGAAACCCTTCCGAAAAACCCAGTCACCCTCTCTCACCTAATTTCTTTCTGAGTGGTGAGCGGGAAACAGATTCTCTGGCTAGCAAAATGAGGGATATCTGCAGTTGTGCAGCCCCTTTTAAGGCCTAAGCCCCTCCCCATAGCTCTAATTCTCTTTCTCTCTCTCTCTCCTTGTCTTCTCCTCCAATCCCTTTTCTTGATGTCTAAGCTCCACAACTCTTTTCTTGCCATCACTTCACCTGGCTAACCCCCTCTCATTTTCCTTTCATGACTGTGCAGCCCCCTCTTCATTGTCCCCAGGACTAGGACAAGCCTTCTTTTTTTAGAAACCAATCCCAATGACATGACACCACACCTTGTTTAGTTGGTTGCTCAGTCAGTAATATTTATTCCACAAATTCCAAACATTATTAATTATTCATTATTTAGAATTTGACATATTCCTTTTCATCAGTCCATATTCACACATTATTATATCCATATTTCAACATCTTTATTTCATTTCCAACATCTAACATCAATCCATTTTTTTTTTTAGTTTTTGTTGTCCAGATAAGTGCACTAGATGAATTCTGCCTACTTTCAGGCATGACCCAGAAGAGGGAGATATCGATGAATGCCAACTGACCTTGAACCAGATTAAGCTGTTGGTGGTATTTTTAGTGAATGGGGGGAAATTTGGCCAGGGCACCAGGGAAAGTCCCCTACTCTTGCAGTAGGGGGCCTGTTGGACTGCGAGATGCTTCATTTCTGTCAGGACTGGTGGTGAACGGATGGCTGGGGCTGAGAGAGCCCAGGAGATTTTATCGGGAGAAATGAGTATGCAGGATGATGGAACCGCTACAGGGACGGCTGGAATGCACCAGGCAGGTGGCCAGCAGATCGTCCGTAATGGCGGTTCCTCAATGGAAGGTATGGGAGATCAATTAAGCTTAGAACAGAAGCAGCAGTGTTTGGTTGCAGAGCTGCTTTGAGTCAGTGAACAGCTGACAACAGAGCATCTTCAGCAGGCGGAGGATTGGAAATGGAAGAGAACAGATACCTCTCCAGGTACCGCAGTTTCAGGGGGAGTTACTAAATTGCTCTCAGTGGAGGAAAAGTCTACGGATCCCCTTGAACCAGTCCAATTGCCTCCTAGGTGGGACTGGAGCACAGAGGAGGCCAGATCTTGGTCTCCTGACAAGGCCCTGCTAGCAGCAGGCTGGATCCCACTTTCAGACGGTCATTGGAAGCCTAATCCTGTACTACCCACAAATGTCAGCCAGTCATTGGCACAGATAAGTGAAACTTCCGGTTCTTTCATGAATAATTTAAATTTAAGTGTTTCTCAGACTGAAGTCATTTCTGACCCTTTGGAGGATCAAATAACTGATACTACTGAGGGCCCTGAAGTAACCCTGGTCGCACCTGATATTTCTGGTCCCACAACAGGCCTATACCCTGGGGAACCTGAAAGACCAACCTACGCCAGCCATTTCCACAAGCCAGTGGAATTAGACAAAAGGAGAAATGCGATTCGCCTAAGATATGTGGGCCCTTGCGAAAATCCTCCTGATCGATTTTACATGGGGAAGGTCCTACTTAAGAAGAGTATGGGGTTTTCTCCTTCAGAAGTTTACGCCCTAATACATGTGCAGGGGGAGTTTACTTTTGACACTAGTTTTTGCACCCCTGCATTACTGGAAATGTTTTGGTGCCGGTATATCAACCTGAAAACTAATCCCCTATGGTCAGACTTTATAGTACTCCCCCTTACCAAATAACCCTTTCATGTTATTACTATCTTGTTTTGAAATGAAGGGGTGAACATTGTGGACATAGTACACTGGTTGGAGAAAAGATACGATATTCAAGGAAATCCCATGCCCATTATGGATGCAGAAGGTTTTTGGAATGGAGGGTGGAAATTCTGCATAAAACTACATCATAATGAGCATGATTTAATACATCTGCCCAATTGCTTTTTTATTGGAAGGGACAAAGGTTTTTTATTTTATCCTGGTCAGCCGAGGGTATGTTTCAAATGTGGCTCATCCAAACGTATAAGTACATCTTGTGACATTCTAAAATGCTCTTATTGTGGAGAACTATTCCATCCCAGCACCCATGTTTCAGGCAGCCTAAATGTAACCTCTGTGATGACCTTGGTCATACTTTTGAAGACTGTCCCTCTGCTACATGGAACACAGAGGATGCTGATTTCAGGGTTCAAAACCATTATATCTGTTTGGCAGTAAAACAAGGCCAAGGCCCCTTGGGGATTCACATAGCCCCGGCTCCAGGGATAACTACCACCGAACAATGTCCTTTGATGTCCCCCATAATCCAGGACGAGGGCCTGGAATCCCAAACTACTGTTACTGACCCCCATCTGCAGAATGGTGGTTCTGCTGTTCTTCCCAACACCCCTATATCAGACACCCCCCCGAAACCACTGCTAGTAGGAAGGGCTTTCCTTTGGTACAGGGGAAGAAAGGGAAGCCTGCAAAACTGAAAGCTAAACCAAGGAAAAGTGACCCTGTGACCCCTCTAGAGGTCTTAAACAAGTTTACCATACTGGCTGATGTTCCCCAGGACTCAGAGCCAGTGGATCTCCCTACAGAAGAAGTAGCGATGGCAGAGTCCCAGGTCGACTGCTTGGATCAAACTGATCATTCGGCCCATGGAGCTAAAAGTGGAAGGGTGACAAGGGCCTCAAGTAAAGTAAAATGAAGTATCTTTCATGTTTGAACCATTGATCCCTTTTCCTTTCGTGTAGCATCCTTGAATGTTAACAGCATTCAATCACTTATTAAATGCCACAGTTCTTTTTCCTATTTTTTGCATAAAAACCTGGATTGTGTTTTTTTTCAGGATGTGTGGTTACATTCAGTGGATGAGAGGTCCGCGGCCTCAAATACATGGCTTTGGGGAGACAGTTTCTGGTCTCAGGGGGATGATCTGTGATCAGGGGTGTGGATTTTTTTTTTCTTCCAGTATTAAGGTTGTACGTCACTTAGAGTTACAGCCAGGTAGAGCTTTGATGCTAGATATAAAATGGGATAACCAATTGATTAGACTAATAAATGTTTATGCCCCACAAACAAAATATGATAGAGTAATCATTTTTCGATCTCTATCCCCTTTATTACAGACATCTCATTTAGTGATTTTAGGAGGGGATTTTAATGTTACTTTGGCCCAGTACTCTACCCCTTCTTTAAATAAGAAGGTTTATTGTGATGCTCAGTGCCTGGCACACTTAATCAGTGACGCAGGATTTAAAGATGCCTCTGGTTCTCTCCCTTTAATGGAGCGTTGCACGTATTTTTGTGGCCCTAGAGCCTCTATAATTGATTATTTTTTCATACCTGCCTTTTCAAAAATTAAAATGGTTCCTCTACAGGATGTAGCCACTTCGGACCATAGAATATTAACACTTGTTCTTTGTGACCTCCCAGAGGAGAGGAGGGGGCTGGGGACTTGGAAATTAAATGTTTCATTGTTATCTATTCGAATTGTGTGCGAAGGTTTTCTCGCAGTACTTCAAGCATGGAAATCTGTGTTTTTTTTATACGATGACAGTACCGCCTGGTGGGAAGATATGAAAAATGAGATAAAAACCTTTTTTTGCAAAATAGGGCATATTAACAGGAAATTAAGACGTGACGAGATCACTCTTTTAAGGAATAGTATTACTTTCTGGACATCTTTCAGACCCAATTTAAGGAAGAAAGATCTGCAGAGGATTAAACATTTGAAAACTGCATTGGCAAATAAGCAGCTTGAGGCCCTAAAATCCCTAGAATATAAGCAAAAATGTGGCACTAGAGGAAAGGTAAGGGATATTTTACCATTTGACTCTATGCAACTCCTCCGGGAATGCCACAATATGGAGTACCTTAATACATCCTTAGGAAATCCTATACACAATAATGTATATATTTGGAGGAAATTACTTCTCATTTTTCTCATATCTTTGATAGTCAGAAACTGCAGGTAGAGAAGATGCGGAAGTGGTTGGAAAGGATCGATCTACCCCAGCTTCCACAGGATATTGGAACTCTTCTGACCACCCCCATCTCACAAGCTGAACTGAAATCTGTAATTTGGTCACTTAAAACTGGTACTACACTGGGGTATGATGGCATCCTGCATGAAATATATAAATATATTTGGAACATTATCGGACCAGAATTTGGTATATGTCTGAATAATTGCTTATCCCAACAGAAACTCCTTAAGAGTATGTTGGAAGTACTTTTGATCTTGATTTTTAAGGGAGGATGTCGGGGAGATTTAAAAAAATGGAGACCGATCTCACGTTTGAATATGGATTATAAAATTTTGATGAAAATTTTGAGTAATAGATTGGCAAGTGTCATAGATCTGGTGGTGCATCCATCCCAGTATAGCAGCATTCCTGGGAGACGGGTCCAGGACGCTCTAATTTTGGTACGGGAGATTCTACATAAGGGCGGCACAAAGGAATTATTTGGACATCTGGTTTGCCTAGATCAATCTCAGGCTTTTGACTGGGTTGAATATACTTATTTGTGGGAAACAGTAAAGTATTTTGGGTTTCCATCTATGTTTATAACTTGGCTGCAGACTTGTTACACAGGAATTAGCCTGATACAAAGTGTAAATGGATAGGTGGGTAAAGAAGTTTCGGTTCATAGAGGGGTAAGACAAGAGTGCTCCCTCAGCCCTTTATTATATGTTCTATCACTAGATCCATTGTTACATGTGCTACACAGGATGGAAGCAATAACTGGACTCTCAGTAGGATCAAAGGATAGGCAGGTAGTTGCCTTAGCATTTGCAGATAATCTGGAGATGTTTTTGGTGGATAAATCCTCTGCAACAGCTGCTTGTTCTCTTTTATGTGAATTTGCTACTATTTCTGGGTCAAGAATAAACACATAGAAGAGCAGAATTTTGCCTTTGGAGTATGCTGCCAGTGATGTGTCCCTTATCTGCGGAATTCCAGTAGATACGGCTTATAGAAAGATATTGGGTGTATACTCCGGTGGGGATGATCCTCAATGGTATAACTGGGAACAGCTTTTGAAATCAGCTAAAGAGAAGGTAGTTTGTTGGAATAAATGGCAGATGACCAAGGTAAAACGCATTTATTTGATTAAAACTTTTTTATTGTCACATTTGTTGTATCTAGCTGCTATTTTCCTTCCCCCACTGAATCTAGAGGCCACAGTTTATAGTGTATTTTTTCAATGTCTATGGGGAAGCAGGTTAAACCCTGTTAAGAGAGGTACTACTTATTATCCCATACAGGAAGGAAGCTTAGAAATGTTGAACCCAGTAGTTTTCTTTTATGTTACTTTTATGTTTTTTAACCTTGTGCCTTTACTGAAGAACACTGCGAAAGCATGGACCCCCTGGGTAGAGGATGAACTTGGACCCCTATTAAGTGATTGGGACCTGACTACTCCTCTCCGACAGACCCAGGTGGCCCACCTACTAGGTCACTTCTTAGGAGTAGTGAGTAAATTAAAAGTTTGGAAGGTTAAGAAAACCTCCCTTTAAACACTTTCGAAAAATTCCCTATATAGTTGGATAATGGGATCCTCCTATTATGTTTCCCCATGGTATGCCGAATTATCAGCCACCCAACATTCCTTGATAAATTCCTTTTTGTCCAGCAAAAGGCTCCCATACTATATGAGGGACTTCATCTGGCTATGTGCACACCAAAAATTGGGCATTCGGGGCAATTTAAAACATAAGGGAATTAAAAACATACTTGTCCCAGAGGGAATGAATGCATGGAGACCATAGAGACCTTTTCGCATTTCTTATTAGATTTTCCATTTGCTGTATCCTTTTGGGAGGTTTTCCTTAAGAAATGGCATCTGAATCCTTTTCAAAATCAGCCATTACAGATTTGGGCAGATGGAGTGCTACCAGGAGCATGGGCTAGATTTGACCCTACTACACGTAGGCTGTTGATGAGTTTTACTAGTTACCAGCTTTGGCTAGCCAGGTGTGGCTGGTCCCTCTGACATCAACTCATATCAGGGGAGCAAGTATTTCTGTTACTGCAGAAAGCAGTGTTGAGGTGTCAGGTCATGGAAAAGAGTAGAGTTCTACCTGAGTTGTATAAATTATGGTGGAGAAATATGTCTTGGTTAGATACAGGGTGATGGGTTTTTCTGATACCATATAACACTTGGGAGGGCCGCGTATTTCCTATACAGACATGGGAATTCCAAGGTAGGGGAAGGGTTCCATGGAGTGGGGGAGGACCAGGTTAAGGGAGGAGAGGATGAGCAGGGGCAGTCAAATAGGGCAGGAGATGGGAAAGGTTGTATGTTGCCAAGGACGTGAAGCAGCCATATTCCTGGGAGTGGCTTGGACGTTAAGGGGTTGTAGGGTGTGTTGACAGGTGGGCCAGCTCAGGCAGTAAATAGGGTGGTTGAGGAGGGAACTGGAGGCCTGGAGGAGACAGAATAGGGGGGATCACAGCCAGGAGAGGAAACTAATGAGGCATCCAAAAAAGCTCAAAACAGGCAAAAATAAGGGGGCACTATGTGGAACAGCAGGAAAGCCACACAAGCGGGTGCAGCCAAGGGAAGGAAGTGATGAGTGGAGGAGGGTTAGGCACAGGGACATGACTAAGACTGGGTCGGAGCAAAGATATCAGCCTGTGGGAAGGAGAAGTGGACTCATTCAAGGAAAGGAGATTAGCACTGCAAACAAATTCTCAGCGTTGGCTACTCTGGAAGACCAGGTATCAGCGAGGAGGGAAGTTACAGTGAAGGTACAGGGAGAGGACGCTACAGGGGAAAAGTTTCAAAGCGGGGAGGCAGTAGGCAGTACACCAAGAAGACACAGTGGTGGGGGGGGTCCTCAAGGTGATGGTGATGCAGTCTCTCTGGAGGGAAGGATGGAGCAAGGAGACAGGAGGACAGGGGAAGTGGCAAGGCAGCCCGGGGAAGGCTAAAGATAGGGAGAGGAGGGGAGTAAGAGTGGGGGATGGCCACATTTCAGGGAAGACAAGGAGAAGTAATAGTAGAGGAGGTGGTAATGTGGTGGATGGAGCAACAAATGAGTGCAAAGGGGAGGTTCCACAGATGGAAAATAGTTCGGAGATGGAGGTCAGTACCCTTGTCATATTTGTGAGGGGAAAGAGGACAGGGCAAAGGTTAGAGGAGGCAAAGGGGAGGCAGGACGGGGGGATGAGAGGACCTCACAAGTTGGGGAGCAGGGAAATGAAGGGCAACAAGAGGGTGAGCAGGATAAATGTCAGAGAGTCATCATTCTAGGGGATTCTATACTTAAGGGTATAAGATGAGGGGGAAAGGGTGCCAGAAAAAGTAACGTCTGGGTAGAATGCATGCCAGGCATGACAGCGAGTAGAGTGGGACAGCATATGGGCAGATATGTGGGGAAGGTGGAGGGGAAGCTGCACATTGTGATGCACCTGGGAACAAATGATCTGGAACTGAGAAGGATAGAGGAGGTACAAGACAGCTTCAGGGAAGTGGGAAAAACTATGCATCAAAGAGGGAACAATGGTAGCCTTTTCAGAAGTTCTGCCAGTGCCAAGGGCAAGTACAGACAGGAAGAGAAGAATCAGTGACTTAAACAAGTGGCTGAGGGAATGGTGTGGGACCAAGGGGTATGGATTGCTGGGGATTGGGGTAGTACATGGAATAACACAGATCTTTATGCAGGGGATAGGTTACACCTCAGCAGAGCAGGGTCACAGGTGTTGAAGCAGAAGCTGGGGGATTTCATCAACAAGAGGTATTATTTAAACTAGGTGGGGGGAGGCATTGGAGCTGGAAATCACCAGGAGAGGGGGTACCATTAACCTCCCCCACCACAGGGATAATTATGACCTTAGGAGAAATAGGGGTTGAAGTGAAGGGTAAGGAAGCAGGAATGATAGGAGCAGCGTGGAGAATGGTTTCACTAAATGCTAGTAGCCTGGAGAACAAGTTGGCAGAGTTGCAGGCATTGATGGCAGAGGGGGAGGTGGACATAGCTGCCATTACTGAGACAAGGGCAACCAGGCACCATGACTAGGACCTAACCATCCCAGGGTACAATCTATTCCAGAGGGATAGAGGTAAAGGGAAGGCTGGGGAGGGCTGCCATTTATGTAAGGGAAGGTATCAGATGTAATAGAGAGGAAGGGGAGATGGGCAGGTCGGAAGTAATCTGGCTGCAACTACATAGCCAGAAAGGGACCAATATCTGTCTGGGGGTTGTTTATAGACCACCGGCCCAGAAAGAGGACACTGACAGGGAATTGGGGGAGCAGATAAAGAGGCATAGTGGCAAAGTGAGCACAGTGGTGGTGGGGGATTTTAATCTACCGGGGGTGGATTGGAGCATCCCAGCAACCACTTGCGCTAGGGATCAGATCCTCCTGGAAGCATTCCAGGATGGCTTCCTTACTCAGAGGATAATGGAGCCAATGAGGAAGGGGAATATACTAGGCCTGGTACTGGTAGACTTGGTACTGGAGAGTTGGTGAACAGGTCAGGGATGTAAGGGTGGAGGGACCTCTAGCAAGCAGTGATCATCGCATAGTGTGGTTCTCAATCAATCTGGGTAGGGAAGTAGCCACTACAAAAACTAGGGTCCTGGTCCTCAAAAGGGTGGACTTTTTTATCATGATGGGACACATACTGGAAAGTCATATGGCCAGCATCCACCCAGAAATGGACACGGAATAAAAATGGCAGTCATCAAAGCAGGACTGGCTGAAGCCAATAAAACTTGTGTCAAGAGCCAGAGCAAGAAAGCCAGGACCACAAAACCAAGTGGGATGAGTAGAGAGGTTGTGGAGAAGATGAGGGAAAAGAGGAAAGCATTTTGGATCTACAAGAGATCCAACAGGACAGAAGACAGGGAAGAATATGTGAAGAAATCCAGTGAAGTGAGCAGAGTGGTAAGGGCAGCAAAGGTGGCTAGGGAATGGAGTTTAGTGCAGGGGATCAAAGAAGGAGAATAGGATTTCTTCAGATATTGGGGCTGGCGGAAGAGCCTTTCTTTACTTCATTTAATTTATTTTTAATAGTGTCCAAGGAGATGTCTATATTATAAGTGGGAAGAATTTCTGAAACTGTGTGGTTGTCCACATCAGAAGTGCAGAAGTGAGAATTAAGGAACTCTGCCATTTCTTTTGGATGCTGAAGAACTAAATCTTTAACAGCAATCTGACCTACTCTGCATTCTTATTTTTTCATGGAGTTTATGTAACTGAACAGCATTTTCCAGTCACCTTTCTTTGCATGTAGGGCCAGAGATCTTTCCATGCTAAGTTTTGCCTTTCTCATTTCTTTTTTGCATTTTCTATGATTTTTTTTAAATGCCATTAGTGTTCTTTCACACTTATTTGCACTATATTTCTTATAATATCTGTTTTTCTTTTTAATTAGTTTGTGTAATCTGATATTGAGCCATTTTGGGTGAGAATGAGATTTATTTTTATGAATTCTAGGTATAAATGTGTTTGCTGCATCAATAATAATAGAGATAAGGGACTTCCATACATCCTCAATATTATCCTGATTCAGACGAGTAGGCCAATCAATATCTGCTAAGTATTTGGTAAGGACTGGAAGGTCTGTTTTATAAAAAGCGAATAATTCTGTAACATTTTCAGAACATAAAAATGAATTATGGAGTATAAAACTGACAGAACAATTATCACTGTTGCCTAATGGTGCCAATGCCATACATTCTTTGACTTTGACTGGTTCACTACATAATATAATGTCCAGAGTATTTGAACCTTGAGTCGGAAATGTTACATGTTGAGTTAGATTCAACTCTTTCCATGTATGCAAGAAATCTTTTGGCATTCTAGACCTAGCTGAATTATTAACCCAATCAATATCTCTTAGGTTAAGATCGCCCATAAATAAGATGTTCCCTAGATCAGCAGCTGATACCATTTCTGAGATAATTTCATTTAATAATGCAAGATTTGAATCCGGCAGCCTGTAACAAAGTCCCAGAACAAGGTTTTTATTAGTTTGATATCTCATATTCAACCATACAGTCTCTGTTGAACTAGAATCTTTTTTAATTTTGTTAGATATATCATATAACTAACATAGTCGAGGATGTGAAGAAAGCAACTCCACCCCCTTTTCGGTTTGATC
This sequence comes from Neoceratodus forsteri, assembly GCA_016271365.2. Taxonomy (NCBI): domain Eukaryota; kingdom Metazoa; phylum Chordata; order Ceratodontiformes; family Ceratodontidae; genus Neoceratodus; species Neoceratodus forsteri. The sequence continues at coordinate 1,761,607,087 of CM057455.1, read as the reverse complement.
TGCTTAGATGGAATAGTGTGTACCCTAGAATACACACCTCCCAGATCTGTTCAGAGGCCCACCAGGTTTCTGTGATACCTATGATATCAGGTTTCTCACTACTTATTTTTAATACTAGTTTGTCCATTTTGTTGCCTAAACTATGAGCATTCAACAGCAGGAATTTTAAGTCATGATTATTTACTTGTTTGGAGATACCCTGGGTTGTCAGTAGGGCTGTGCATGGTAAGAATAGTATTTTCCGAATACCTCGAATAGTAGGGTTCCCGAACATTCAGATTCATTTTCCGAATAGTTCACTATTTGGCCACTGTTCGGGAACTACTATTCGGTGAGATTTCCAAGTCTTGCAGAGCTTTGTTGGCCAATCAAAAACTGTTTCTTGAGCTCAAATCAAACACACCATGTGACTTCCTCACTCTGAACTGGTAGAAGACAGGAGAAAGTGGTTTCTGAGAGCTGCTCTGCAGTACTTTTGAGACCTTAAACTTGCTAAAAAAGAAATAGATTTTTGCTTCACAGGCTTTTTTGGGTCAGTATAGTTTTTTTGATCTGTGTCAGAAAAGCTATGTTTGGCTTTCTGACAGGTATTTTTTCCTTATTGCTGTACTCAGTTACAGGGATTAGGAGGGCTGTCTGCTAACACCCCTTCTCTGCGGCTGTCTGACATAGCTCCAGTGTGATTTTTTTGGGGTGGAGCGCATTTTATTTTTGTGTTTTTTTTTTTTGCTCGCCTGGTTCCAGGCTTGGTTCCCTGCATGACTGATGAGGGTGTCTGCTAACTCCCCCTCCTGCAGGTCACTGCTTATAATTTGTTGTATATGTGCAAAATATTTGATTTTGTGAGGCTTCACCCTGCATGTGCATGCTTAATATATTTTTTCATGAGGCAGAGCCACATGTGTGCACAGCTGTGTGCACACAGATTTTGAAATAAACTTCATCAGTTCTAAGCCAGTCAGGCTTGACACACTGAATTAGTATTGTTAGTCTACTCTGGTTCTGGGGATAGATCCCTGTACACAAGAGGAGAATAATAATAAGAAGAAGAATCAGCATTTTTATAGTGCTTTTCATACACAGTGTATCCCAAAGCGCTTTACAAGCAATGCTAGGCTGGTAGTGAAGTTACTGAATGTGTGGTGGTGGCCATATCACACGTCATCACCCACACACAGCCTGGATAATTGAATGAACCAGTTTATGGGAAGGGGAATGTTGGCCAGGACACCGGGAATGTTCCCTACTCTTTGCGAAGAGTGCCCTGAGTACTTTTACTTCCACCTGGACACCCACCAGGACAACACCAGGATGGGCAGAAGAGACCTCGGTTTAACGTCTCATCCGAAGGATGGCACACCCCAGCAGTACAGCACCCCCCAATACTGCATTCAGATGCCAGTGATTTTTAGGTGCAAGTTCAATCCCAGTGCAATGAGAACCCACTACCTTCTGGTCCAGAGGTGGATGTGCTACCAACTGAGCCACGCTGACACGGCAGCTGACACCCCCCCCTCACTTCTACAGCCCACTGCACACAATTAAGCTGTGCTTGTGTAATATATCCCCCAGCGAGTCTGTGCCATGTGTGTGTGCACTGTTGTGCACATGCATTTTTTTGTTTGTTTATTGTTGTTTTGTTAATTAAACCATTGCACTTAGGGGGCAGGCTTGTCTCACTGAGTTGACTGTATGTCATCTGTCTGTTCCTTGCTTGGTTCCAAGTTTGACTAAATAGGTTGCCTTTTTCTTCCCCTTCTTAGTAGCAGTATTTTTCTTTACTGCTACTTTTTTGTGGTGCAGTGTAACTGGAAAGGTTGGTGTATTACTGTAGTTCCACAAGCACTAAGTAACGCATCACACACACAGGTACTACGTAGTAACAGTTTGTGTTTTACCCAGTAACCACTAGTGATCGGATCCATCATGTCTTTAGCAATCTTGCAAACATGCTTGGTCCAGCCCCAGCAAAGCATCTGCACCGCTGGCCCCAAGTGGTGAGGGACAGGATGATAGACCACAAACATACAGCACATCCACACAATTACTGCTAGTGTTGTTCCTGGGCTGCCAAACCCCCAAACAAACTATGTAGAACAAGCAGTTGTCAATGCCAAACGTTCACTTGCAGGTATTTGCAGTGGTGTTTGGCATGTATGGTACTTTACCCTAATGCCCTGCGCGATTGCTGGTATTTGCACAATAAATTCTCAGCATGACCTGTTTGTTACCCCCATTGTGCGCTACATAGGCGGAAACACGTTTTGGGCAGGATGTGAAAAATGACAGCTATACTGCTCATGAGGAGGTGTGGTAAAATGGCAATGTTGAAAATCTGGAGTGCAAATATTGAAAATTCGCAAACGTACGAGCGTGGGTAGGAACTTTGCAACGCACGCTCATAAAACAGTCATTTTTAGGAACTGTTTCACCAAATTTTCAGCACAGCCATCTTAAGACCTCTGCTCATGATCAGTGTCACTGTGATTTACTTAATGTGTCCCATACATTCAGTTCGCACACCGACTGCGCCATTGCACGCTACATGGGCAGAAACACATTTTGGGCAGGATGTGAAAATGACAGCTGTACTGCTCGTGAGGAGGTGGCAATGTTGAAAATCTGAGTGCAAATATTGAAAATTATAGCTTGTCACAGTGTGGGTAGGAACTATGATACTGCGCTCATAAAACAGTAATTTTAGAATTTTTCACCAAATTTTCAACATAGCCATTTTAAGACCTGTGCTTATGAACAGTGTCACTGTGATTTTCTTAATGTGTTCCATACATTGATTCGACACCGACTGCGCCCATTGTGCTGCTACATGGGCGGAAACACATTTTGGGTGAGATGTGAAAAAATGACAGCTGTACAACCATAGGAAGGTGTGATAAAATGGCAATGTTGAAAATCTGGAGTGAAAATATTGAAAATTCCGAACTTACGAGCTCATGCGAGAACTGTGCAACGACATTCAGAATCAGTTTGCAATTTTGCACCAAATTCAACATGGTTTAGACTTTCATGAATGATGTCACTGTCATGGTGTTATCTGAGGCTGAAGGGTGAGTTTGTGCAGTGACTGTGCAGTGCCTGCGAAATCACCTTTCGGGCCTGAATAACGCCATGACAGTGACATCATTCATGAGAAGGGGTCCCAAAAACCCCACATTCAAAATTTGGTGCAAAATTCCAAAATGACTGAGATATGCACAAAGTTGAAACCCCCTATCTAGCCCATTATGGAGCTTACGGCATTTCCTCAGTTTGCGATTAGAAGCTTTGAAGGTACAGGCGTGTTCCCGGTCCACGAAGATCGTCGCACCAGAGTCCGGAGGTAAGTATGGGGTGGGGTGGGAAGCTGGAAGTGCCAGTGGGTGGGTGCGGGTTGTGGGAGGGGCTGGAAGGACGCAGCAGGACCGCTTTTGTTTACAGGTTAAAAAGAAAAAAGACTACGAGGGACATTTGCCACACACATTAAAAATAAGTGAAGTTAAAATGAATGAGACTGAGATGCCCTTGTAACAAAACAATCCACAACTAACATACCCAAGGATGAAACACTGCATCATGATTATAAAACATAGTTCATATTGTGGTGCCAGACAGTATGCAATGCAGTATCTTGCAAAATTGCTGTAAAATGCTGCAGTATGCTGCAAGGAGCAGTGTAATTTAATGGCAATTATGCCCTCCAGTCATCCAATATTTTGTGGCATGTCGTTTACTGCAAAGTACTGAATTGCATCTTGTCTTGCTCCACTGTAAATTATTGATACATTATACAATTCCAGAGAAGGTGGTGAGATAGACTACATAGACAATGGCATACAGATGTCTCTCTTTATTCGATGGGCTCAAATATTGTTCTCCCCAAGCAAGCCTTTTAGTTCTTGTAGCATTGGTAATAGTACTACTACCACTGATACCATTAGCAGTACTGCTACTGCTAGTGTCACCACCTGTCCCTCTGTACGTTCACTGTCACATCCTGTTGTGCAGTAGTAGGGGGGAATTAGAGCATACATGCTTTGTGCAGCAAGCAGCAGACACCACTACCAGTGTCCCCACTGCTACCATTATGGCTGCTACATCCACAGCCAGTGTGCTTCCCACCACCACCAGTGCCATTCTTGCAGCAGCCACCCTTTCAGCTGTCACCACTACTGCAGCCACTGTTACCACTATTCATATGCCCATGGCTGAAGCACCTTTAACCCTGTGTCTGTGACCATGAACACCCTCTAGTGCTGACCCAATGCAATGCTTGACATTGTTTTCAGAGTACTATGTGTGTGTTGTGGTGGATCGAGTGTGCCACATGAAGCTTGTGTTGCCTTAGTGAGAGTTCAGTGTTGGTGGCTGAAGTGTCATTGAGGTGTATATGGTATACCAGGTTCAATGGGTGATTAATGGTGTTGCTGAAGTGCTTTTATAAAGTTTCCTTAAAAAAACACCTTTTCTGGCCGAATACCAAATACTTGGGACCCGAATACCGAATATTCGGGAAAAGGTATTCGCACAGCCCTAGTTGTCAGCATAGAGTCAGATATCTGTGTTTCTCCCAGTCCTGCTAGTTTAAACTAACTGAGGGAACCATAGTTTGAAAATTCTGGCAGAGACTAATTGCACCCTGTTTATTCAAGTGCAAACCATTTCTTGCATACTTAACAAGACTGTTGTTGAATTGTGACCAATAATCAATGAAAACTAGGTTATTGGAAGAGCAACAGTTCAGTAGTCTGGCATTAATTCTCTCAGTGGTATTATTCTTTTCTAGTTTTGCTCAAGGAATGGGAAGAATGCCAGAAATAAACACATTACAGTTCTTTAACTTAATCTTTTTCCCCAACTCAATTAGTTCAAAACAAATATCTTTTTCATGTGTATAGCCCATGTTGTTTGTACCAACATGGATAATAACATTAGATTGACTAGTTATAAGTGAATCCACTCTATGTGCGATGTCCTTTATTTTGGCACTGGGAAAACAAAACATAGAAACCTGATTACTCTCTGAGTTGTTAACATAAGAATTTATGTATTTTACTATCGAATCTCCAATTATGAGGGTACGAAGATTGCCTGACAAGGTTGTATCGTGCATATCCTGATCAATTTGCTCATGATGTAAGTTACTATATCTATTATGAGACAGATAACCCTGATCCATTAAATTTGGCATTGGGGGGATCTAAGGGCACTGAGTGGACATAATCTGCTCTCTTCCACTTTTGTACTTTCGTTTGGGAGTTACTTCCCAAGTTTCATCTGGAGTTAAATCAGAAGCACGATATCTGCTTCTTTTATTAGAAGTTGAAGGGGCAGAGGAGCAGATAGACTGAGATAATGAGGGTGATTGACTGTCACAACTTTCTGACTCTTTGTGATTAGGTTTGGTTACTGAGACAGTAGCTTCAACTGGGGATTGATGATCAGTCTCATTTATAGCGTTAGCAACCTGTGAGGGATTTGTCACGTGTGCAGAGTCAGGGACTATAGGAAGATTTCTGACCATATTATCCAAACAGCTCTTGAGCTCCTTCATTTTTTTGGCAGCTTGAAGTTCCTTAGTTAAGGCTACTATTTTATTTTTCATAGTTTTCACTTCCTAGCAATAAGAACAGCTTATATCCGTAGGTAAACTGTAGACTGTCAAAACATTACACAACACATGATTACAAACAGTACAAACAGATAAAACGTGACCTGACTGAAGAGTAAACAAACTTGTCTGTACAGTAGCTTCACACATTTTAGGATATTTAGCTCAATTGTCACTTGAGTGAATAGGTGTAATGGTCTACATGGAGGTGCTGTCCTGCTTGTATGCCTCTTGTCTAACCTGCTACCCTGCTATTCCTGCTAGACATGCTCAACACACTCACAGGGATGTGTGTGTCTCTGCATGCATCCCCACGCGCTCGCCCGCGTGCGATTTGTAGATGGGGACCTAGAAGTCCCCCTCCATCCCCCCCAACAACTGTTTAATATATTCTTTGAAGCTTCTCTTTACCGATATTACCCCATTACCTGGATTGGACTGTGGCATGTTGCTGGGTTCTGGCTGTGGTCCTGGAGAGGGAATTGGTATTGACCCCACCGGCTATGGTGATGTGGGCATAGGCCCTGGTTCTAGCAGAGATACCAGCAGGGGGGCTGGCACTGGCAGTGGAACAGGCAGCAGAGATGGGAGTGGGGCTGGCAGTGGCTGAGGCTCCAGTGGTGGGGCTGGCACAGGCTGAGACATCAGGAGCAGCATTGGCTTGGGGACCAGAACCAGAATAGGACTGGATAATGACTGTGGTATGTGACCAGGCACAAGAAGCATCATGGGCAGCAGCAAAAGAACTGGAGCTGGATCTGGCTCAGGCAAAGGCTCTGGCATTGGGTAATGTGGTCTAGGTGCTTTCAGTGCCGGGGACCTAGGGGCACCACCCTTAGGTGGTTTCCTGCCCCTCTGCCCAGTGCCTGCCCTATCCTTCCTCTTTCTCCCCATCCCTGCTGGGTCCCTGTTGTCCAGTTCCATGTCCTCCACAGTATCCAGCGCCTGATGAGCCCATCTCACCAGATCTATGATCATTTTCATGGCAACTTCCTTCATTGACCACATCCCTCTGGTATTCATGATGCCATCTGGATAAGCCCTATGGAGACAGCTCATCATGACAACCATTAGTAGTCACAAACACAATCACATTTTTTTTGTATATCCTGGTCCTGGGTGCCGGGGGCTGCCTCCTAGTGACCAGGCAAAGCAACTCTAGTTCCTTTGCCACGCCCACTCACCTCATCAGGTCTTCCTTCCCTTCTGTCTTGGTAGTTTCATGGCAAAAAACCCTTAATCCTCCTTTTAGTGAAAAAAACCCAGCCAAGCTCTTGCAGTCAGCCCCTTCTTGTCTTTTTTATATATATATATATATATATATATATATATATATATATATACTTCTAACATTACTACATGCACTGCTACCTGTTTGGTCCTTTGACCCCTCCCCTCCCCCAATCAACACCCCTCCCTTTAAATCCTCTGACCTGTGTAGAAACCAGCTGGTTGAGTCACCCATCCATAAATGACCCCTTCCTGTAACCCAACTGGGCATGCCCCAATTTTTGCCATACTGCCCGGAGCCACCCTTTAGCATTCATCTCACTTGCCAGTGCTTAGCTGGTCATAGTAGCTGTCCACATTTCTGTTCTACACTGCGCCTAACCCCCGAGCAGTATATACAGTCCCTTGCTATCAGTGCCCAACCGTTTCTGCCCTTCAGGCCATTCATCCGCCCTAAAATGCTGAAATACTAAATTATGGAAGGCACCTCCATTAGGATAAAACTGCCATAAAACCCCCAACAGCCCTGTATCCTATACAGGCATATGCATTCGGTAACCACACAACCAGATTCAGACAGTTCATCTACCCAGTACCCCCCATCTCAGCCTCAATGCGTGCCCGCATCGCAAAATGGTGACTGCCATGTACTCCCAACAAAATGGCGCCCACTTCATGGCCGGGTTATGTAATGGCATCTACTCACACTGCTCACATGCCCCTCATATCCGTTTGTTTGGCTCAAAGAAAACCCTTATGTCATAGCAGCCAGGATTGCCTCCCCCATGGCCCCCCAAACTCGGGCCTTCTGTCTTGCTGCGTGGTGAAAGGAACCACTGCCAAACCTGAAATCACCAATGTGTGAGTGAGGGAAAGCCACTGTTAAACCTTTTAGCTCCTGCTCCCCCATTGGTCTCTGCACCAAAACCAAAACCTTTTTTGCTCCACACATCAGCCTCTCAAGTACTGCTTCTAGCAGTCTTGCCATTTGTCCCCCTCACTCTTGAGACCAGCCAGGCATCTATCCCTACTGGCCCCATGCCCCACGTGGCCTGCTGCCACGTGGCCAGACCCAGCTGAAATGGACGCTCTTCTGCCCCTGCGGTGTTCCTTCCAGCAAGCCTCACACCCTTCTTGTCTCCTCTTCAGGTAAAAAATGCACCCATTACTTCATGGTGGAGCCAAACCACCTCACTCGCTCCACTGCTGACTTCCCAAACAAACAACAGCCACCCACCCGGCTCTCCTTGGTAGACCAATGCTACCACATGACTCCTGACCACGTGTCCTTTTGGGATGCAGGACAAACCATCCAATGGACAAATACAGCAGCAAATTCACCTTCTAGCAGCCACAGACAAGATGTACCATACATTTTACTGTGCTCTCTTGTTATATTATTTTTTTTTAGCTACCCAAGCATTAGCCTGCTCCTACAAATGCATTCCAGGCCATGCCCTGGCGTCCAGACAATACCAGCAATTCCCTACCAGATTTGTGCACTCTTAACAGTCTCCTCAGCATAAAAAAGGACAGCAAACTTATTACAGGAACTTTAGCATTTTAATTCTTCCTAAAACCACCATTTTAATATAGACCTATGCAATAAACTGTTGTATCTTATAATATTAACCTCTGAGAGCTATAACTCCAGTCTGTGCTTCTAAATTCACCACAGTAACATAAATTGTTGCCTGTTTTTTTTTTTTATATATACTCACAGATCCTCGGCCTCATGCTGTAACCCAATGGATCAAAACTTACCTGGAACAAAAGATCAAGTGCTGTTCTCACCAACTGATGTGCCGTGAAAACAAATTATTGTTCTAACAAAATGAGGGAGATCTGCAGTTGTGCAGCCACTTTTAAGACCCTAAGATCATCCCCTTAGCTCTAATTCTCTTCATCTTTCTCCTTGTCTTCTCTTTCAATTCCATTTCTTGATTACTAAGCTCTGCCCCTCTTTCCTTGCTGTCATAACCACACCCATCCCTTACCTCACCTGGCTAACCTCTCCCATTTTCCTCTCACTGAGCAACCCCCCTTCATTGTCCCAGGACCTAGAACAAAGGTGTATGTCTTTAAATAAGACAACCCTTCTTGGCTGTTTTAAGTTAGAGCCACCTGAAAATTGATGACTACATTTGCTGTCCTGGGTTAAGGCATCTTCAGTCTCAAAATCAGATTCAAATTGATTCCTGATGTTAGGAAAAAAAAAAGTATTTAAACACACAGAAATCCCTGGCTCAGTTTAGAAGGTCAGTCCACTGGTATTTATTGATCAATTTTAGTTGTGACTTCACTGTCCCATGCCTCATTGAAACACTGTTTAAATGCCTTTTTTTTAATTTTCTAGTTTAGTAAAGTTTAGATTTTTGTTGTTTTAAGTCATTTTTGCTGTTATGTTGTAACTTTTTATAATTTACTACATTCTTGGGTTCTTTTATGGATTAATACTTCTTCCGGCTTGTATCTCTTTTCTTCACAGTATCCCAGGGGTGTAGCCAGGAATTTCTGAGCTGCACACCAAGTGGACTCACCGCTACCGGCCCCCCCCTTAGGGTGAGCTACCCCTCCCCCACCATCCATGCCCTCTCAGACGCTAGCGTCATTTTTTGTGTTGTATGCCAGCACATCACCATTCCACCACCAACAGGTGTCAGATTAACAGACTGGCATTTGGTTACAATACTGCATTGTGACAAGCCTCTGTACCACATCAAGGTAGCCAGTCCCACAGAGGTCCATTCACACTAGCCAGCCACCAGACTAGCTTTTAGTTACAATGTTGCATTGTGACAAGCCTCTGTGCCAGATTGGTCAATAATAAAGAAAAAAATTCAGTTCAAATCAGAACTGCTTGGAAAGTGAAAAGAAAACATTAATAAGACAGCCAAGTAATGATTGTTAGCTTTAAAAATTATTCTAAATTGAGGGACACCGTTGGAAGCAGCAGTCCACTTAGAATGCCCAGGGATCATATCCGGAAATCATAAGTTCAACTTACTTCAGCAAGTTCCCACATGAAGAAAAGACTGCCTGCTCTAGCTCCCTTCCCAGTTCACACAGCGCCTCTCACCCTACGAGACAGTAACTCGTGTAAACACTCCCCATTCCCCTTGGATTTGTCTCTGCCTTAGCAGACTGCGTTCAGTTTATAAATTCCAAAGCTAACTAGGACAAGTGTTCAACCTGTCACCACACCCATAGCATTCCTGGTTTGTTGACTGACCTGCACTCCCACCCCACCCCACATCCACTAGCATGCCTGCCTAACTCTGTGGCCAGCAGCAACTACTATTTAGTGTCATCAAGGGGAGGATGACATGTGGCTGACCAGTTCCCTTACCGTAACAACCAGCAATCACTATTCAGTGCACCTGTAGAGCCAGTTTTAATGATCAGGGAGACAGAAAGCCAACGAGAGAGATACGAACAGAGAAAGGTCAGGGATAAACAAACATAAATTAGGAAATTCTGCGATGCTTCCCATCCCCTATAATCCACCAGTTTTTGGAATACCAATGTCTCCATGCAGTCTTAACTATCACCACCCAACTAGAAGTCATATGTTTTGATACTGCCCTGGTGAACTTCCTGAAGGCATTTCATATCCAAGAAATAGTGTTATGAAATATAGTAATCTTTTTATTAAAAAAAACTTCACAGCCATTACATTTTGAAGTTCGAGCTTTAGTGTAGTAAATGAAAATGATCCCTGACTCTACATATGACATACTGTGGTTCATTACTAATATTAAAGAGGAAAAATGCAAACCTCTTCTGAACTTAACCTTCATTGCTCACCTTTCAGTCTCGGCTTTAGCATGTACTGTATTTACTAGGGTGACAGCTTGTGAGAAGCAATAATCCCAGCACAGAACTGCACCTGGACTAGGAATGACTAAATAAAGACTGCTATTTTGCTAAACACTCCTCAGCATTTATGAGGCCATTTAATTTCTGCATTCCTTTTGTGCTTGATATTAGCAAGTTAGCAGATTGTAGCAGGTCACAGTTACACGGGCCACCCACCACAGCAGACTACTACACTCGCAGCAACAGGTCTCCCTCCCAGTCTACTCTGTAATTAATCCGTTTGTCTGGCTCGCCGCTTAGCAGCTCATACCTCTGAAGGGCAGCACGGTTATTCCGGTTTCCTAAAGCCCCCCAGCCAAGAGCTCAGAGAGTGGTACAGCATTAGCAAAACTTGGAAATTGGATGAGATTAAGCAAGCCAGCCCTAAATCTATACAAGTCACTCAGTCACTGTCCCCAAAAAGATTAAGGGGCTCACCTGCAGTGCCTCAGCAGGCAGCTCGGCTCAATGTGGTGACTGTCAGGAGTTTCAGGACAGTCCAAAACTCAGAGACTCCTCTCTGTCTTGACTTTTGTCACCCAACCTGACTCCGATGGTGGCAACTAGCAACTTGTAGGGCAGGCTAGACTCCTCAGGCTCGGAATCCTCACTAGTCACGCTCTCTCTCTCCGGCGGCGAAATCCACTCAGTCAGTGTTCACCCCAGATGAACGAAAACAGCAGCAGCACCTTTCTGAAATGTAGAAAAATCCTCCGGCTGCGGCTCCCATCCAATCGTTCCTGATCCTGACTCTTACGGTGTCCTGTCCTCCAACAACCTCTCCAGTCGCAATGAATTCAAGATAGAAACATGGACCGTGCAGTGTTTTTTCAGGGGCATTTAAAGAGCCCGCCCGCTCTTAGCCCGCCCCTTACTACCCACTGCCACGCCTCCTTTCTTGGCAAACAAGGACAAAGAGTGGCTGGTAAAGCCTGCGAAAAAAAAAAATGAACAAAGGAATGCAGAACAGCGGAGAGACCAGCTGGCGCCTGCTACCTCCGCTGATCTGCAGCAACACGCCATGGCGTGTCAGGCGTATCGGTAGCTACGCCCTTGCAGTATCCATACAAATGTATCTTTATTTAGCCAGGAAGCAGTGTCACCTCTATCTCTATTTTGTAGTTAGGTGAGTGTTGTATGACCTTCAAATAACACTAATAACTTGGAAGTTTACATGGGCAGCTGCAATGTTAACACAGGAGGCTCATATGAGCTCTGCTCAGTTCTGCTTCTGGTCATGCAAAACGTTTAAAACATCTAATTTGTAAAAACAGAAACAGCGGGCCAGTATCGGGGTTCAGTCTTGGTACTATGTTACATGCATACAAGAAACAAAACAAAATAACCACCAGATACAAAGATGTGTCACATTAGTGAGTAAAAAACACCTTTAATCACCTTTTCTTTGTAGCTCAGTTTAAAAAACATAAAGCCATACACCTGGTTGTTCAGTGTTAACATCTCGCCAGCAACAACTAGTGATGTCAACATATTTGGAAAAACACCTAATAATTCAACTGGCTGCTGCAAATCTTCATCAGCGGTAGTATCAGCATCATTCATCAAGCAATGTGAGAAGGCAGTAGGGAGGGCTGGGGAGATACTGGGATGTATATGGAGAGGCATCACCAGCAGAAAACAGGAAGTTGTTATCCCTCTGTACAGACAGTTGGTGAGACCCCATCTGGAGTACTGCATCCAGTTCTGGAGACCCCTTCTCCGCAAGGACATAGACAGGATAGAGGCAGTCCAGAGGAGGGCAACTAAAATGGTGCAGGGTCTGCAAGAGAAGCCATATGAGAAAAGACTAAAGGAGCTTAATATGTATACCCTTGAGAAAAGAAAGTAGAGGGAGGACATGATAGAAACTTTTAAGTACCTCAGTGGAATCAACAAAGTCCTAGAGGGTAGCATCTTTCAGAAAAAGAGATGTGCAAGAACAAGGGGACACAATTTAAAGATAATGGGGGGGCAGTTCAGGGGCAATGTGAGGACGTATTTTTTCACAGAGAGGGTGGTGGACACATGGAACAGCCTTCATGAGGAGGTTGTGGGGTCTAAAACTGTGGGAGAATTCAAGAATACATGGGACAGACATAAGGCAATTCTTGTGGGGGTAAGAAGAAATAGGCTGTTGGTTAACTAGGATCTGCAGCTTATGCTGTAGGTAGGGAAATGGGCAGACTAGGTGGGCCAAGCAGTCCTTATCTGCCATCAAAGTCTATGTTTCTATTTTTATGCTGTACTGTTGCCATAGTGATAATAAACACACAACCATATTTAAAAGCTTAGCTTGCCCAGGTAAAAAAAAACACGAACAAGTACAACTTTAGATAAAAACAAATGACAAGTTGTGTTATGGAGGCATAGAGTTTGTTGTTGGCTGGAAACTAACTGTTAGGAAGTGTATAACCTAATAGTTATTTAATCAAATAATGATGGGATATTATCATGTGTTTAGAAGACTAATACAGTATTCCACGATCACAAATATTCACATTCATTTCTCAAATTTCATCCCAATTTTTTTGCTTCCTAGTTATAAAACCATGCCATCAATATGACTCATGGTCAAACATATGTTACACTTATATTGGGTCAAACATAGTCATCTTAAGGTACCTGCTGACATGAGAGCAAATCACTGCGACACTGTGTATCACCTACTGTATATTAGACAACATTTTCTAACAGTAAGAGAAACCTAAAGCCACCCAGAACAGAGTCAGCAGCACCATCAATATAAAGTACAGATCTACATTATAAAAAGGATGCCAAATCTATTGATTCATTCAGACCTCCATCCTCCCTCGCAGCAAGTTAGTAAATTCAAAAAACGTTCTCGCTGTCCAGTTTTCCTTTCTCAATTTCCTCTCCTCAGACCCAGACTGACTTTTTCAATGCCAACAAATGTAATCACATGGTTGTCATTAAAATTTTGCATATGTCTCACTATGGCATATGTTGTGTCCCCTCTTTGGAGTGGCCTCACTTGTTCTCCAATCCATACTTTAAATTGGCATATCATACATCCCACATAATATGCCCCACAGGAGCACATCAACAAATAGACTACTCCATATGTATCACAATTAATAAAATGTTTAATGCTAATTCCCCTGCCATCCTTTGGATTCAAATACATTTTGTTTGTTTAACATGGTTGCAATACATACAATAGCCACATCGAAACATTCCACAGGGAATTGGGGGTAACCAAGAGATTAAGTCTTTTGGATGAGACATTAAACCGAGGTCCCATCTGATTGGATTAGTGGTAGTTCAGGTGGATGTTAAAGATCCCATGGCACTTATCGAAAAGAGTAGGGGAATTTCCCCCGGTGTCCTGGCCAAATTTCCCTCCTTCACTAAAAATACCACCAACAGCTTAATCTGGTTCAAGGTCAGTTGGCATTCATCTGTATCTCCCTCCCCCGGGTTGTGCCTGAAAATAGGCAGGATTTGTCTAGTGCACTTACCCGGTCAACAAAAACTAAATAAATAAATAAGTAAAAAATTAACTGCCTTGATGGAGTTTTTAACAGGCTAGTGACCACTGTAACTCTAATGTTCCTTGATCTCCTAAAAACCACCCTTGGACCTATTTCCACCAAATGCTTCAATTTCGGGTCTATTACCAAAATTATCCAATTTTTGTGATGCTATCTCTTACCACATTAGATTCAGAGCTGTATGTAGTAACAAAGGGACATACCAATCTACAGTATCATCGCCAGTATTAGATGGCCAGATGGCCATGGAGTCAGAGTAGAGTCTCTACAAATAGAGCTAACATGTTCAAAGGAAGCCACAATTGATTGTTGTCTATACCCACGCTCTTTAAACCTCACAATTTGTTCCACTTTTTTTACTTCAAAATGGACTTCAAAATCATTTTGGCTACTGGATTTGGGTAAAGTTCTAATGACCTGGCCCTTTGGTATATTACAGACTGCATGGGGTGGGGGATGGCAACTGTGGTACAAAAATAAACTGTTCTAATCAGTCCTTTTCTGAAAGAGACTTGTACACACTTGGCCATTGCAAGTCTTAAATATCCTCAGGTCTAAGAAGTTAATGGCCTCAACACTAATAATAGTCTTAAACCTGGAACAGTCTTTAGTGCTTTCCAACCATGTGACAGAAGCAGAGCATTCAGACTCTGTGCCCTCCATACAAAAAAAATATTGTCTATATAGTGACACCACACATCCAGACAGTGGAAATAAGGATTTATGCATCACAATAGAGTACATCAGCCACCCACCTACTCACAAACAATTATGCAGAACTGGGGGCCATTGTGGTCTCCTAATCCGCATGTAAAAGTGATTCAGAAACATATTTGACTCTAGCACTACATGGGACAATTCCAACAAATATTCTGTTGGTATAGTTACACATGATTTTTTGTCCCATTTATCTGGATAGAACCTGAGAGCCTCTAATCCCTCTTCATGTGGGATTACTGTGTAGAAAGAATCTATGTCTAATGTGGCTAATAATTATGAGTCCTCTACATCCACATTTTCAATAAGGTTCACAACTTCCATTGAATCTCTGGTATAAGACAGTAATTGTGCAAGAAATGGTTGTAAGTAGCTGTCCACAAATTTTGAGATTGGTTCAGTGAGCCAACCAATTCCTAAAATAATGAGATGACCGGGTGGCTCACAAATGTTCTTATGAATCTTAGTGCATAAATTGTCAGTATTATAGGGTGTG